>CM059441.1:42078789-43350691 GCA_030390025.1 Squalus acanthias | reverse complement strand
GGTTGGAGGTGACGGACTGTCAGTGATCGCTCACTGTTGGAGGTGACGACTGTCAGTGATCGCTCACAGTTGAGGTGACGGACTGTCAGATCGCTCACAGTTGGAGGTGACGGACTGTCACTGATCGCTCACTGTTGGAGGTGACGGACTGTCAGTGATCGCTCACAGTTGGAGGTGACGGACTGTCATGATCGCTCACTGTTGGAGGTGACGGACTGTCATGATCGCTCACAGTTGGAGTGACGGACTGTCAGTGATCGCTCACAGTTGGAGGTGACGGACTGTCAGTGATCGCTCACTGTTGGAGGTGACGGACTGTCACTGATCGCTCACGGTTGGAGTGACGGACTGTCACTGATCGCTCACTGTTGGAGGTGACGGACTGTCAGTGATCGCTCACGGTTGGAGGTGACGGACTGTCAGTGATCGCTCACTGTTGGAGGTGACGGACTGTCAGTGATCGCTCACGGTTGGGGTGACGGACTGTCAGTGATCGCTCACTGTTGGAGGTGACGGACTGTCAGTGATCGCTCACTGTTGGAGGTGACGGACTGTCAGTGATCGCTCACTGTTGGAGGTGACGGACTGTCAGTGATCGCTCACTGTTGGAGGTGACGGACTGTCAGTGATCGCTCACTGTTGGAGGTGACGGACTGTCAGTGATCGCTCACTGTTGGAGGTGACGGACTGTCAGTGATCGCTCACGTTGGAGGTGACGGACTGTCAGTGATCGCTCACTGTTGGAGGTGACGGACTGTCAGTGATCGCTCACAGTTGGATCTGACGGACTGTCAGTGATCGCTCACTGTGGAGGTGACGGACTGTCAGTGATCGCTCACTGTTGGAGGTGACGGACTGTCACTGATCGATCACGTTGGAGGTGACGGACTGTCAGTGATCGCTCACGGTTGGAGGTGACGGACTGTCAGTGATCGCCACAGTTGGAGGTGACGGACTGTCAGTGATCGCCCCCGTTGGAGGTGACGGACTGTCAGTGATCGCTCACAGTTGGAGGTGACGGACTGTCAGTGATCGCTCACGGTTGGAGGTGACGGACTGTCAGTGATCGCTCACGGTGGAGTGACGGACGTCAGTGATCGCTCACTGTTGAGGTGACGGACTGTCAGTGATCGCTCACGGTTGGAGGTGACGGACTGTCACTGATCGCTCACTGTTGGAAGGTGACGGACTGTCAGTGATCGCTCACGGTGGAGGTGACGGACTGTCACTGATCGCTCACGGTTGGAGGTGACGGACTGTCAGTGATCGCTCACAGTTGGAGATGACGGACTGTCAGTGATCACTCACAGTTGGAATTGACGGCCTGTCAGTGATTGCTCACGGTTGGAGGTGACGGACTGTCAGTGATCGCTCACAGTTGGAGATGACGGACTGTCAGTGATCACTCACAGTTGGAGGTGACGGCCTGTCAGTGATCGCTCACATTTGGAGGTGATGGACTGTCACTGATTGCTCACGTTGGAGGTGACGGACTGTCAGTGATCGCTCACTGTTGGAGGTGACGGACTGTAAGTGAATGCTCACGTTGGAGGTGACGAAACTGTCAGTGATCGCTCACAGTTGGAGGTGACGGAACTGTCAGTGATCGCTCACGGTTGGAGTGACAGGACTGTCACTGATCGCTCACGGTTGGAGTGACAGGACTGTCAGTGATCGCTCACGGTTGGAGGTGACGGACTGTCAGTGATCGCTCCACGTTGGAGGTGACGGGACTGTCAGTGATGCTCACGTTGGAGGTGACGGGACTGTCAGTGATCGCTCACTGTTGGAGGTGACGGACTGTCAGTGATCGCTCACTGTTGGAGGTGACGGACTGTCAGTGATCGCTCACTGTTGGACGGTGACGGACTGTCATGATCGCTCACTGTTGGAGGTGACGGACTGTCACTGATCGCTCACTGTAGGAGGTGACAAACTGTCAGTGATCGCTCACGGTTGGAGGTGACGGACTGTCACTGATCGCTCACTGTTGGAGGTGACGGACTGTCAGTGATCGCTCACGTTGGAGGTGACGGACTGTCAGTGATCGCTCACGGTTGGAGGTGACGGACTGTCAGTGATCGCTCACTGTTGGAGGTGAAGGACTGTCAGTGATCGCTCACGGTTGGAGGTGACGGACTGTCAGTGATCGCTCACGGTTGGAGGTGACGGACTGTCAGTGATCGCTCACGTTGGAGGTGACGGACTGTCAGTGATCGCTCACTGTTGGAGGTGACGGACTGTCAGTGATCGCTCACGGTTGGAGGTGACGGACTGTCAGTGATCGCTCACGGTTGGAGGTGACGGACTGTCAGTGATCGCTCACGGTGGAGGTGATGGACTGTCACTGATCGCTCACGGTTGGAGGTGACGGACTGTCAGTGATCGCTCACAGTTGGAGGTGACGGACTGTCAGTGATCGCTCACGTTGGAGGTGAGGACTGTCAGTGATCGCTCACAGTTGGAGGTGACGGACTGTCACTGATCGCTCACGTTGGAGGTGACGGACTGTCAGTGATCGCTCACAGTTGGAGGTGACGGACTGTCAGTGATCGCTCACAGTTGGAGGTGACGGACTGTCAGTGATCGCTCACTGTTGGAGGTGACGGACTGTCAGTGATCGCTCACGGTTGGAGGTGACGGACTGTCAGTGATCGCTCACTGTTGGAGTGACGGACTGTCAGTGATCGCTCACTGTTGGAGGTGACGGACTGTCAGTGATCGCTCACTGTTGGAGGTGACGGACTGTCACTGATCGCTCACTGTTGGAGGTGACGGACTGTCAGTGATCGCTCACGGTTGGAGGTGACGGACTGTCAGTGATCGCTCACAGTTGGAGGTGACGGACTGTCAGTGATCGCTCACGGTTGGAGGTGACGGACTGTCAGTGATCGCTCACAGTTGGAGGTGACGGACTGTCAGTGATCGCTCACGTTGGAGGTGACGGACTGTCAGTGATCGCTCACAGGTTGGAGGTGACGGAACTGTCAGTGATCGCTCACAGTTGGAGGTGACGGACTGTCAGTGATCGCTCACGTTGGAGGTGACGGACTGTCAGTGATCGCTCACAGTTGGAGGTGACGGACTGTCACTGATTGCTCACGTTGGAGGTGACGGACTGTCAGTGATCGCTCACGGTTGGAGGTGACGGACTTTCAGTGATCGCTCACTGTTGGAGGTGACGGACTGTCAGTGATCGCTCACAGTTGGAGGTGACGGACTGTCAGTGATCGCTCACGGTGGAGGTGACGGACTGTCAGTGATCGCTCACGTTGGAGGTGACGGACTGTCACGTGATCGCTCACTGTTGGAGGTGACGGACTGTCAGTGATCGCTCACGTTGGAGGTGACGGACTGTCACTGATCGCTCACGGTTGGAGGTGACGGACTGTCAGTGATCGCTCACTGTTGGAGGTGACGGACTGTCAGTGATCGCTCACGGTTGGAGGTGACGGACTGTCACTGATCGCTCACGGTTGGAGGTGACGGACTGTCAGTGATCGCTCACAGTTGGAGATGACGGACTGTCAGTGATCACTCACAGTTGGAGGTGACGGACTGTCAGTGATCGCTCACGGTTGGAGGTGACGGACTGTCACTGATCGCTCACGGTTGGAGGTGACGGACTGTCAGCTGATCGCTCACTGTTGGAGGTGACGGACTGTCAGTGATCGCTCACAGTTGGAGGGTGACGGACTGTCAGTGATCGCTCACGTTGGAGGTGACGGACTGTCAGTGATCGCTCACTGTTGGAGTGACGGACTGTCAGTGATCGCTCACTGTTGGAGGTGACGGACTGTCAGTGATCGCTCACTGTTGGAGGTGACGGACTGTCAGTGATCGCTCACAGTTGGAGGTGACGGACTGTCAGTGATCGCTCACAGTTGGAGATGACGGACTGTCAGTGATCGCTCACGGTTGGAGGTGACGGACTGTCAGTGATCGCTCACAGTTGGAGTGACGGACTGTCAGTGATCGTCTCACTGTTGGAGTGACGACTGTCAGTGATCGCTCACGTTGGAGGTGACGGACTGTCAGTGATCGCTCACGTTGGAGGTGACGGACTGTCAGTGATCGCTCACGGTTGGAGGTGACGGACTGTCAGTGATCGCTCACGTTGGAGGTGACGGACTGTCAGTGATCGCTCACGTTGGAGGTGACGGACTGTCAGTGATCGCTCACTGTTGGAGGTGACGGACTGTCAGTGATCGCTCACTGTTGGAGGTGACGGACTGTCACTGATCGCTCACGTTGGAGGTGACGGACTGTCAGTGATCGCTCACGGTTGGAGGTGACGGACTGTCAGTGATCGCTCACTGTTGGAGGTGACGGACTGTCAGTGATCACTCACTTGGAGGTGACGGACTGTCAGTGATCGCTCACTGTTGGAGGTGACGGACTGTCAGTGATCGCTCACTGTTGGAGGTGACGGACTGTCAGTGATCGCTCACTGTTGGAGGTGACGGACTGTCAGTGATCGCTCACTGTTGGAGGTGACGGACTGTCAGTGATCGCTCACTGTTGGAGGTGACGGACTGTCAGTGATCGCTCACGGTTGGAGGTGACGGACTGTCAGTGATCGCTCACTGTTGGAGGTGACGGACTGTCACTGATCGCTCACTGTTGGAGGTGACGGACTGTCAGTGATCGCTCACGGTTGGAGGTGACGGACTGTCACTGATCGCTCACGTTGGAGGTGACGGACTGTCAGTGATCGCTCACTGTTGGAGGTGACGGACTGTCAGTGATCGCTCACGGTTGGAGGTGACGGACTGTCAGTGATCGCTCACGGTTGGAGGTGACGGACTGTCAGTGATCGCTCACAGTTGGAGGTGACGGACTGTCAGTGATCGCTCACTGTTGGAGGTGACGGACTGTCAGTGATCGCTCACAGTTGGAGGTGACGGACTGTCAGTGATCGCTCACTGTTGGAGGTGACGGACTGTCAGTGATCGCTCACTGTTGGAGGTGACGGACTGTCAGTGATCGCTCACGGTTGGAGGTGACGGACTGTCACTGATCGCTCACGGTTGGAGGTGACGGACTGTCAGTGATCGCTCACGGTTGGAGGTGACGGACTGTCAGTGATCGCTCACGTTGGAGGTGACGGACTGTCAGTGATCGCTCACGGTTGGAGGTGACGGACTGTCAGTGATCGCTCACGGTTGGAGGTGACGGACTGTCAGTGATCGCTCACGTTGGAGGTGACGGACTGTCAGCTGATCGCTCACTGTTGGAGGTGACGGACTGTCAGTGATCGCTCACTGTTGGAGGTGACGGACTGTCAGTGATCGCTCACGGTTGGAGGTGACGGACTGTCAGTGATCGCTCACAGTTGGAGGTGACGGACTGTCAGTGATCGCTCACGTTGGAGGTGACGGACTGTCAGTGATCGCTCACTGTTGGAGGTGACGGACTGTCAGTGATCGCTCACTGTTGGAGGTGACGGACTGTCAGTGATCGCTCACTGTTGGAGGTGACGGACTGTCAGTGATCGCTCACTGTTGGAGGTGACGGACTGTCAGTGATCGCTCACTGTTGGAGGTGACGGACTGTCAGTGATCGCTCACGGTTGGAGGTGACGGACTGTCAGTGATCGCTCACTGTTGGAGGTGACGGACTGTCAGTGATCGCTCACGGTTGGAGGTGACGGACTGTCAGTGATCGCTCACAGTTGGAGGTGACGGACTGTCAGTGATCGCTCACAGTTGGAGGTGACGGACTGTCAGTGATCGCTCACGGTTGGAGGTGACGGACTGTCAGTGATCGCTCACAGTTGGAGGTGACGGACTGTCAGTGATTGCTCACGTTGGAGGTGACGGACTGTCAGTGATCGCTCACAGTTGGAGGTGACGGACTGTCACTGATTGCTCACGTTGGAGGTGACGACTGTCAGTGATCGCTCACAGTTGGAGGTGACGGACTGTCAGTGATCGCTCACTGTTGGAGGTGACGGACTGTCAGTGATCGCTCACTGTTGGAGGTGACGGACTGTCAGTGATCGCTCACTGTTGGAGGTGACGGACTGTCAGTGATCGCTCACGGTTGGAGGTGACGGACTGTCAGTGATCGCTCACTGTTGGAGGTGACGGACTGTCAGTGATCGCTCACTGTTGGAGGTGACGGACTGTCAGTGATCGCTCACTGTTGGAGGTGACGGACTGTCAGTGATCGCTCACTGTTGGAGGTGACGGACTGTCAGTGATCGCTCACAGTTGGAGGTGACGGACTGTCAGTGATCGCTCACAGTTGGAGGTGACGGACTGTCAGTGATTGCTCACGTTGGAGGTGACGGACTGTCAGTGATCGCTCACTGTTGGAGGTGACGAACTGTCAGTGATCGCTCACTGTTGGAGGTGACGGACTGTCAGTGATCGCTCACTGTTGGAGGTGACGGACTGTCAGTGATCGCTCACTGTTGGAGGTGACGGACTGTCAGCTGATCGCTCACTGTTGGAGGTGACGGACTGTCAGTGATCGCTCACTGTTGGAGGTGACGGACTGTCAGTGATCGCTCACAGTTGGAGGTGACGGACTGTCAGTGATCGCTCACTGTTGGAGGTGACGGACTGTCAGTGATCGCTCACGGTTGGAGGTGACGGACTGTCAGTGATCGCTCACTGTTGGAGGTGACGGACTGTCACTGATCGCTCACGGTTGGAGGTGACGGACTGTCAGTGATCGCTCACGTTGGAGGTGACGGACTGTCAGTGATCGCTCACTGTTGGAGGTGACGGACTGTCAGTGATCGCTCACTGTTGGAGGTGACGGACTGTCACTGATCGCTCACTGTTGGAGGTGACGGACTGTCAGTGATCGCTCACTGTTGGAGATGACGGACTGTCAGTGATCGCTCACGGTTGGAGGTGACGGACTGTCAGTGATCGCTCACTGTTGGAGGTGACGGACTGTCAGTGATCGCTCACAGTTGGAGGTGACGGACTGTCAGTGATCGCTCACTGTTGGAGGTGACGGACTGTCAGTGATCGCTCACTGTTGGAGGTGACGGACTGTCAGTGATCGCTCACGGTTGGAGGTGACGGACTGTCAGTGATCGCTCACTGTTGGAGGTGACGGACTGTCAGTGATCGCTCACTGTTGGAGGTGACGGACTGTCAGTGATCGCTCACGGTTGGAGGTGACGGACTGTCAGTGATCGCTCACGTTGGAGGTGACGGACTGTCAGTGATCGCTCACGGTTGGAGGTGACGGACTGTCAGTGATCGCTCACGGTTGGAGGTGACGGACTGTCAGTGATCGCTCACGGTTGGAGGTGACGGACTGTCAGTGATCGCTCACGTTGGAGGTGACGGACTGTCAGTGATCGCTCACTGTTGGAGGTGACGGACTGTCAGTGATCGCTCACTGTTGGAGGTGACGGACTGTCAGTGATCGCTCACTGTTGGAGGTGACGGACTGTCAGTGATCGCTCACTGTTGGAGGTGACGGACTGTCAGTGATCGCTCACGTTGGAGGTGACGGACTGTCAGTGATCGCTCACGGTTGGAGGTGACGGACTGTCAGTGATCGCTCACTGTTGGAGGTGACGGACTGTCAGTGATCGCTCACTGTTGGAGGTGACGGACTGTCACTGATCGCTCACGGTTGGAGGTGACGGACTGTCAGTGATCGCTCACTGTTGGAGGTGACGGACTGTCAGTGATCGCTCACGGTTGGAGGTGACGGACTGTCAGTGATCGCTCACGGTTGGAGGTGACGGACTGTCAGTGATCGCTCACTGTTGGAGGTGACGGACTGTCAGTGATCGCTCACTGTTGGAGGTGACGGACTGTCAGTGATCGCTCACGGTTGGAGGTGACGGACTGTCAGTGATCGCTCACAGTTGGAGGTGACGGACTGTCAGTGATCGCTCACGTTGGAGGTGACGGACTGTCAGTGATCGCTCACTGTTGGAGGTGACGGACTGTCAGTGATCGCTCACGGTTGGAGGTGACGGACTGTCAGTGATCGCTCACGGTTGGAGGTGACGGACTGTCAGTGATCGCTCACTGTTGGAGGTGACGGACTGTCAGTGATCGCTCACTGTTGGAGGTGACGGACTGTCAGTGATCGCTCACTGTTGGAGGTGACGGACTGTCAGTGATCGCTCACGGTTGGAGGTGACGGACTGTCACTGATCGCTCACTGTTGGAGGTGACGGACTGTCAGTGATCGCTCACTGTTGGAGGTGACGGACTGTCACTGATCGCTCACTGTTGGAGGTGACGGACTGTCAGTGATCGCTCACGGTTGGAGGTGACGGACTGTCAGTGATCGCTCACGGTTGGAGGTGACGGACTGTCAGTGATCGCTCACAGTTGGAGGTGACGGACTGTCAGTGATCGCTCACTGTTGGAGGTGACGGACTGTCACTGATCGCCCACAGTTGGAGGTGACGGACTGTCAGTGATCGCTCACTGTTGGAGATGACGGACTGTCAGTGATCGCTCACTGTTGGAGGTGACGGACTGTCAGTGATCGCTCACGTTGGAGGTGACGGACTGTCAGTGATCGCTCACTGTTGGAGGTGACGGACTGTCAGTGATCGCTCACTGTTGGAGGTGACGGACTGTCACTGATCGCTCACTGTTGGAGGTGACGGACTGTCAGTGATCGCTCACGGTTGGAGGTGACGGACTGTCAGTGATCGCTCACTGTTGGAGGTGACGGACTGTCAGTGATCGCTCACTGTTGGAGGTGACGGACTGTCAGTGATCGCTCACGTTGGAGTGACGGACTGTCAGTGATCGCTCACTGTTGGAGGTGACGGACTGTCAGTGATCGCTCACGGTTGGAGGTGACGGACTGTCAGTGATCGCTCACTGTTGGAGGTGACGGACTGTCAGTGATCGCTCACTGTTGGAGGTGACGGACTGTCAGTGATCGCTCACTGTTGGAGGTGACGGACTGTCAGTGATCGCTCACTGTTGGAGGTGACGGACTGTCAGTGATCGCTCACTGTTGGAGGTGACGGACTGTCAGTGATCGCTCACTGTTGGAGGTGACGGACTGTCAGTGATCGCTCACTGTTGGAGGTGACGGACTGTCAGTGATCGCTCACTGTTGGAGGTGACGGACTGTCAGTGATCGCTCACTGTTGGAGGTGACGGACTGTCAGTGATCGCTCACGGTTGGAGGTGACGGACTGTCAGTGATCGCTCACTGTTGGAGGTGACGGACTGTCAGTGATCGCTCACTGTTGGAGGTGACGGACTGTCAGTGATCGCTCACTGTTGGAGGTGACGGACTGTCAGTGATCGCTCACTGTTGGAGGTGACGGACTGTCAGTGATCGCTCACTGTTGGAGGTGACGGACTGTCAGTGATCGCTCACTGTTGGAGGTGACGGACTGTCAGTGATCGCTCACTGTTGGAGGTGACGGACTGTCAGTGATCGCTCACAGTTGGAGGTGACGGACTGTCAGTGATCGCTCACGGTTGGAGGTGACGGACTGTCAGTGATCGCTCACTGTTGGAGGTGACGGACTGTCAGTGATCGCTCACTGTTGGAGGTGACGGACTGTCAGTGATCGCTCACTGTTGGAGGTGACGGACTGTCAGTGATCGCTCACGGTTGGAGGTGACGGACTGTCAGTGATCGCTCACGTTGGAGGTGACGGACTGTCAGTGATCGCTCACGTTGGAGGTGACGGACTGTCAGTGATCGCTCACTGTTGGAGGTGACGGACTGTCAGTGATCGCTCACTGTTGGAGGTGACGGACTGTCAGTGATCGCTCACTGTTGGAGGTGACGGACTGTCAGTGATCGCTCACGTTGGAGGTGACGGACTGTCAGTGATCGCTCACTGTTGGAGGTGACGGACTGTCAGTGATCGCTCACTGTTGGAGGTGACGGACTGTCACTGATCGCTCACGTTGGAGGTGACGGACTGTCAGTGATCGCTCACTGTTGGAGGTGACGGACTGTCAGTGATCGCTCACTGTTGGAGGTGACGGACTGTCAGTGATCGCTCACTGTTGGAGGTGACGGACTGTCAGTGATCGCTCACGGTTGGAGGTGACGGACTGTCACTGATCGCTCACGTTGGAGGTGACGACTGTCAGTGATCGCTCACGGTTGGAGGTGACGGACTGTCAGTGATCGCTCACAGTTGGAGGTGACGGACTGTCAGTGATCGCTCACGGTTGGAGGTGACGGACTGTCACTGATCGCTCACTGTTGGAGGTGACGGACTGTCACTGATCGCTCACTGTTGGAGGTGACGGACTGTCAGTGATCGCTCACAGGTTGGAGGTGACGGACTGTCAGTGATCGCTCACTGTTGGAGGTGACGGACTGTCAGTGATCGCTCACAGTTGGAGGTGACGGACTGTCAGTGATCGCTCACTGTTGGAGGTGACGGACTGTCAGTGATCGCTCACAGTTGGAGGTGACGGACTGTCAGTGATCGCTCACTGTTGGAGGTGACGGACTGTCAGTGATCGCTCACTGTTGGAGGTGACGGACTGTCAGTGATCGCTCACTGTTGGAGGTGACGGACTGTCAGTGATCGCTCACTGTTGGAGGTGACGGACTGTCAGTGATCGCTCACTGTTGGAGGTGACGGACTGTCAGTGATCGCTCACTGTTGGAGGTGACGGACTGTCAGTGATCGCTCACAGTTGGAGGTGACGGACTGTCAGTGATCGCTCACGGTTGGAGGTGACGGACTGTCAGTGATCGCTCACTGTTGGAGGTGACGGACTGTCAGTGATCGCTCACTGTTGGAGGTGACGGACTGTCAGTGATCGCTCACGGTTGGAGGTGACGGACTGTCAGTGATCGCTCACTGTTGGAGGTGACGGACTGTCAGTGATCGCTCACTGTTGGAGGTGACGGACTGTCAGTGATCGCTCACTGTTGGAGGTGACGGACTGTCAGTGATCGCTCACTGTTGGAGGTGACGGACTGTCAGTGATCGCTCACGGTTGGAGGTGACGGACTGTCAGTGATCGCTCACGTTGGAGGTGACGGACTGTCAGTGATCGCTCACTGTTGGAGGTGACGGACTGTCAGTGATCGCTCACTGTTGGAGGTGACGGACTGTCAGTGATCGCTCACAGTTGGAGGTGACGGACTGTCAGTGATCGCTCACTGTTGGAGGTGACGGACTGTCAGTGATCGCTCACTGTTGGAGATGACGGACTGTCAGTGATCGCTCACTGTTGGAGGTGACGGACTGTCAGTGATCGCTCACGGTTGGAGGTGACGGACTGTCAGTGATCGCTCACTGTTGGAGGTGACGGACTGTCAGTGATCGCTCACGGTTGGAGGTGACGGACTGTCAGTGATCGCTCACTGTTGGAGGTGACGGACTGTCAGTGATCGCTCACTGTTGGAGGTGACGGACTGTCAGTGATCGCTCACTGTTGGAGGTGACGGACTGTCAGTGATCGCTCACAGTTGGAGGTGACGGACTGTCACTGATCGCTCACTGTTGGAGGTGACGGACTGTCAGTGATCGCTCACTGTTGGAGGTGACGGACTGTCACGTGATCGCTCACGGTTGGAGGTGACGGACTGTCAGTGATCGCTCACTGTTGGAGGTGACGGACTGTCAGTGATCGCTCACGGTTGGAGGTGACGGACTGTCAGTGATCGCTCACTGTTGGAGGTGACGGACTGTCAGTGATCGCTCACGTTGGAGGTGACGGACTGTCAGTGATCGCTCACTGTTGGAGGTGACGGACTGTCAGTGATCGCTCACGGTTGGAGGTGACGGACTGTCAGTGATCGCTCACGGTTGGAGGTGACGACTGTCAGTGATCGCTCACGGTTGGAGGTGACGGACTGTCAGTGATCGCTCACTGTTGGAGGTGACGACTGTCAGTGATCGCTCACTGTTGGAGGTGACGGACTGTCAGTGATCGCTCACGGTTGGAGGTGACGGACTGTCAGTGATCGCTCACGGTTGGAGGTGACGGACTGTCAGTGATCGCTCACGGTTGGAGGTGACGGACTGTCAGTGATCGCTCACTGTTGGAGGTGACGGACTGTCAGTGATCGCTCACTGTTGGAGGTGACGGACTGTCAGTGATCGCTCACGTTGGAGGTGACGGACTGTCAGTGATCGCTCACTGTTGGAGGTGACGACTGTCAGTGATCGCTCACGTTGGAGGTGACGGACTGTCAGTGATCGCTCACGGTTGGAGGTGACGGACTGTCAGTGATCGCTCACAGTTGGAGGTGACGGACTGTCAGTGATCGCTCACTGTTGGAGGTGACGGACTGTCAGTGATCGCTCACGGTTGGAGGTGACGGACTGTCAGTGATCGCTCACTGTTGGAGGTGACGGACTGTCAGTGATCGCTCACGTTGGAGGTGACGGACTGTCAGTGATCGCTCACTGTTGGAGGTGACGGACTGTCAGTGATCGCTCACTGTTGGAGGTGACGGACTGTCAGTGATCGCTCACTGTTGGAGGTGACGGACTGTCAGTGATCGCTCACTGTTGGAGGTGACGGACTGTCAGTGATCGCTCACGGTTGGAGGTGACGGACTGTCAGTGATCGCTCACTGTTGGAGGTGACGGACTGTCAGTGATCGCTCACGTTGGAGGTGACGGACTGTCAGTGATCGCTCACGGTGGAGGTGACAGACTGTCAGTGATCGCTCACGTTGGAGGTGATGGACTGTCAGTGATCGCTCACGGTTGGAGGTGACGGACTGTCAGTGATCGCTCACGGTTGGAGGTGACGGACTGTCAGTGATCGCTCACGTTGGAGGTGACGGACTGTCAGTGATCGCTCACTGTTGGAGATGACGGACTGTCAGTGATCGCTCACTGTTGGAGGTGACGGACTGTCAGTGATCGCTCACTGTTGGAGGTGACGGACTGTCAGTGATCGCTCACAGTTGGAGGTGACGGACTGTCAGTGATCGCTCACAGTTGGAGGTGACGGACTGTCAGTGATCGCTCACTGTTGGAGGTGACGGACTGTCAGTGATCGCTCACTGTTGGAGGTGACGGACTGTCAGTGATCGCTCACGGTTGAGGTGACGGACTGTCAGTGATCGCTCACTGTTGGAGGTGACGGACTGTCAGTGATCGCTCACTGTTGGAGGTGACGGACTGTCAGTGATCGCTCACGGTTGGAGGTGACGGACTGTCACTGATCGCTCACTGTTGGAGGTGACGGACTGTCAGTGATCGCTCACAGTTGGAGGTGACGGACTGTCAGTGATCGCTCACTGTTGGAGGTGACGGACTGTCAGTGATCGCTCACGGTTGGAGATGAAGGACTGTCAGTGATCGCTCACTGTTGGAGGTGACGGACTGTCAGTGATCGCTCACAGTTGGAGGTGACGGACTGTCAGTGATCGCTCACAGTTGGAGGTGACGGACTGTCAGTGATCGCTCACAGTTGGAGGTGACGGACTGTCAGTGATTGCTCACGTTGGAGGTGACGGACTGTCAGTGATCGCTCACGGTTGGAGGTGACGGACTGTCACTGATCGCTCACTGTTGGAGGTGACGACTGTCAGTGATCGCTCACTGTTGGAGGTGACGGACTGTCAGTGATCGCTCACGTTGGAGGTGACGGACTGTCACTGATTGCTCACGTTGGAGGTGACGGACTGTCAGTGATCGCTCACTGTTGGAGGTGACGGACTGTCAGTGATCGCTCACAGTTGGAGGTGACGGACTGTCAGTGATCGCTCACGGTTGGAGGTGACGGACTGTCAGTGATCGCTCACTGTTGGAGGTGACGGACTGTCAGTGATCGCTCACAGTTGGAGGTGACGGACTGTCAGTGATCGCTCACTGTTGGAGGTGACGGACTGTCAGTGATCGCTCACAGTTGGAGGTGACGGACTGTCAGTGATCGCTCACTGTTGGAGGTGACGGACTGTCAGTGATCGCTCACTGTTGGAGGTGACGGACTGTCAGTGATCGCTCACTGTTGGAGGTGACGGACTGTCAGTGATCGCTCACAGTTGGAGGTGACGGACTGTCAGTGATCGCTCACAGTTGGAGGTGACGGACTGTCAGTGATCGCTCACAGTTGGAGGTGACGGACTGTCAGTGATCGCTCACGGTTGGAGGTGACGGACTGTCACTGATCGCTCACAGTTGGAGGTGACGGACTGTCAGTGATCGCTCACTGTTGGAGGTGACGGACTGTCACGTGATCGCTCACTGTTGGAGGTGACGGACTGTCAGTGATCGCTCACTGTTGGAGGTGACGGACTGTCAGTGATCGCTCACAGTTGGAGGTGACGGACTGTCAGTGATCGCTCACAGTTGGAGGTGACGGACTGTCAGTGATCGCTCACTGTTGGAGGTGACGGACTGTCAGTGATCGCTCACTGTTGGAGGTGACGGACTGTCAGTGATCGCTCACTGTTGGAGGTGACGGACTGTCAGTGATCGCTCACTGTTGGAGGTGACGGACTGTCAGTGATCGCTCACTGTTGGAGGTGACGGACTGTCAGTGATCGCTCACTGTTGGAGGTGACGGACTGTCAGTGATCGCTCACTGTTGGAGGTGACGGACTGTCAGTGATCGCTCACTGTTGGAGGTGACGACTGTCAGTGATCGCTCACGTTGGAGGTGACGGACTGTCAGTGATCGCTCACGTTGGAGGTGACGGACTGTCAGTGATCGCCACAGTTGGAGGTGACGGACTGTCAGTGATCGCTCACTGTTGGAGGTGACGGACTGTCAGTGATCGCTCACTGTTGGAGGTGACGGACTGTCAGTGATCGCTCACGTTGGAGGTGACGGACTGTCAGTGATCGCTCACGGTTGGAGGTGACGGACTGTCAGTGATCGCTCACGGTTGGAGGTGACGGACTGTCAGTGATCGCTCACGTTGGAGGTGACGGACTGTCAGTGATCGCTCACTGTTGGAGGTGACGGACTGTCAGTGATCGCTCACAGTTGGAGGTGACGGACTGTCAGTGATCGCTCACGGTTGGAGGTGACGGACTGTCAGTGATCGCTCACTGTTGGAGGTGACGGACTGTCAGTGATCGCTCACTGTTGGAGGTGACGGACTGTCAGTGATCGCTCACAGTTGGAGGTGACGGACTGTCAGTGATCGCTCACGTTGGAGGTGACGGACTGTCAGTGATCGCTCACTGTTGGAGATGACGGACTGTCAGTGATCGCTCACAGTTGGAGGTGACGGACTGTCAGTGATCGCTCACAGTTGGAGGTGACGGACTGTCAGTGATTGCTCACGTTGGAGGTGACGGACTGTCAGTGATCGCTCACTGTTGGAGGTGACGGACTGTCAGTGATCGCTCACGGTTGGAGGTGACGGACTGTCAGTGATCGCTCACTGTTGGAGGTGACGGACTGTCAGTGATCGCTCACTGTTGGAGGTGACGGACTGTCAGTGATCGCTCACTGTTGGAGGTGACGGACTGTCAGTGATCGCTCACGGTTGGAGGTGACGGACTGTCAGTGATCGCTCACTGTTGGAGGTGACGGACTGTCAGTGATCGCTCACTGTTGGAGGTGACGGACTGTCAGTGATCGCTCACGTTGGAGGTGACGGACTGTCAGTGATCGCTCACTGTTGGAGGTGACGGACTGTCAGTGATCGCTCACTGTTGGAGGTGACGGACTGTCAGTGATCGCTCACTGTTGGAGGTGACGGACTGTCAGTGATCGCTCACTGTTGGAGGTGACGGACTGTCAGTGATCGCTCACGGTTGGAGGTGACGGACTGTCAGTGATCGCTCACGGTTGGAGGTGACGGACTGTCACTGATCGCTCACGTTGGAGGTGACGGACTGTCAGTGATCGCTCACTGTTGGAGGTGACGGACTGTCAGTGATCGCTCACGGTTGGAGGTGACGGACTGTCAGTGATCGCTCACGGTTGGAGGTGACGGACTGTCAGTGATCGCTCACGTTGGAGGTGACGGACTGTCAGTGATCGCTCACTGTTGGAGGTGACGGACTGTCAGTGATCGCTCACAGTTGGAGGTGACGGACTGTCAGTGATCGCTCACTGTTGGAGGTGACGGACTGTCAGTGATCGCTCACAGTTGGAGGTGACGGACTGTCAGTGATCGCTCACTGTTGGAGGTGACGGACTGTCAGTGATCGCTCACGGTTGGAGGTGACGGACTGTCAGTGATCGCTCACTGTTGGAGGTGACGGACTGTCAGCTGATCGCTCACTGTTGGAGGTGACGGACTGTCAGTGATCGCTCACGGTTGGAGGTGACGGACTGTCAGTGATCGCTCACTGTTGGAGGTGACGGACTGTCAGTGATCGCTCACAGTTGGAGGTGACGGACTGTCAGTGATTGCTCACGTTGGAGGTGACGGACTGTCAGTGATCGCTCACTGTTGGAGGTGACGAACTGTCAGTGATCGCTCACAGTTGGAGGTGACGGACTGTCAGTGATCGCTCACTGTTGGAGGTGACGGACTGTCAGTGATCGCTCACTGTTGGAGGTGACGGACTGTCAGTGATCGCTCACGGTTGGAGGTGACGGACTGTCAGTGATCGCTCACAGTTGGAGGTGACGGACTGTCAGTGATCGCTCACTGTTGGAGGTGACGGACTGTCAGTGATCGCTCACTGTTGGAGGTGACGGACTGTCAGTGATCGCTCACTGTTGGAGGTGACGGACTGTCAGTGATCGCTCACTGTTGGAGGTGACGGACTGTCAGTGATCGCTCACGGTTGGAGGTGACGGACTGTCAGTGATCGCTCACGGTTGGAGGTGACGGACTGTCAGTGATCGCTCACTGTTGGAGGTGACGGACTGTCAGTGATCGCTCACTGTTGGAGGTGACGGACTGTCAGTGATCGCTCACTGTTGGAGGTGACGGACTGTCAGTGATCGCTCACTGTTGGAGGTGACGGACTGTCAGTGATCGCTCACGTTGGAGGTGACGGACTGTCAGTGATCGCTCACGGTTGGAGGTGACGGACTGTCAGTGATCGCTCACAGTTGGAGGTGACGGACTGTCAGTGATCGCTCACTGTTGGAGGTGACGGACTGTCAGTGATCGCTCACGGTTGGAGGTGACGGACTGTCAGTGATCGCTCACTGTTGGAGGTGACGGACTGTCAGTGATCGCTCACTGTTGGAGGTGACGGACTGTCAGTGATCGCTCACGGTTGGAGGTGACGGACTGTCAGTGATCGCTCACGGTTGGAGGTGACGGACTGTCAGTGATCGCTCACTGTTGGAGGTGACGGACTGTCAGTGATCGCTCACGGTTGGAGGTGACGGACTGTCAGTGATCGCTCACAGTTGGAGGTGACGGACTGTCAGTGATCGCTCACGGTTGGAGGTGACGGACTGTCAGTGATCGCTCACTGTTGGAGGTGACGACTGTCAGTGATCGCTCACGGTTGGAGGTGACGGACTGTCAGTGATCGCTCACTGTTGGAGGTGACGGACTGTCAGTGATCGCTCACGGTTGGAGGTGACGGACTGTCACTGATCGCTCACGGTTGGAGGTGACGACTGTCAGTGATCGCTCACAGTTGGAGGTGACGGACTGTCAGTGATCGCTCACTGTTGGAGGTGACGGACTGTCACTGATCGCTCACAGTTGGAGGTGACGGACTGTCACTGATCGCTCACTGTTGGAGGTGACGGACTGTCAGTGATCGCTCACAGTTGGAGGTGACGGACTGTCAGTGATCGCTCACAGTTGGAGGTGACGGACTGTCAGTGATTGCTCACGTTGGAGGTGACGGACTGTAACTGATTGCTCATGTTGGAGGTGACGGACTGTCAGTGATCGCTCACTGTTGGAGGTGACGGACTGTCAGTGATCGCTCACGGTTGGAGGTGACGGACTGTCAGTGATCGCTCACAGTTGGAGGTGACGGACTGTCAGTGATCGCTCACTGTTGGAGGTGACGGACTGTCAGTGATCGCTCACAGTTGGAGGTGACGGACTGTCAGTGATCGCTCACTGTTGGAGGTGACGGACTGTCAGTGATCGCTCACTGTTGGAGGTGACGGACTGTCAGTGATCGCTCACAGTTGGAGGTGACGGACTGTCACTGATCGCTCACAGTTGGAGGTGACGGACTGTCAGTGATCGCTCACTGTTGGAGGTGACGGACTGTCAGTGATCGCTCACAGTTGGAGGTGACGGACTGTCAGTGATCGCTCACGGTTGGAGGTGACGGACTGTCACTGATCGCTCACGGTTGGAGGTGACGGACTGTCAGTGATCGCTCACGTTGGAGGTGACGGACTGTCAGTGATCGCTCACGGTTGGAGGTGATGGACTGTCAGTGATCGCTCACTGTTGGAGGTGACGGACTGTCAGTGATCGCTCACGGTTGGAGGTGACGGACTGTCACTGATCGCTCACGGTTGGAGGTGACGGACTGTCACTGATCGCTCACGTTGGAGGTGACGACTGTCAGTGATCGCTCACTGTTGGAGGTGACGGACTGTCAGTGATCGCTCACGGTTGGAGGTGACGGACTGTCAGTGATCGCTCACTGTTGGAGGTGACGGACTGTCATGATCGCTCACGTTGGAGGTGACGGACTGTCAGTGATCGCTCACGGTTGGAGGTGACGACTGTCAGTGATCGCTCACGTTGGAGGTGACGGACTGTCAGTGATCGCTCACTGTTGGAGGTGACGGACTGTCAGTGATCGCTCACTGTTGGAGGTGACGGACTGTCAGTGATCGCTCACGGTTGGAGGTGACGGACTGTCAGTGATCGCTCACTGTTGGAGGTGACGGACTGTCAGTGATCGCTCACTGTTGGAGGTGACGGACTGTCAGTGATCGCTCACTGTTGGAGGTGACGGACTGTCAGTGATCGCTCACTGTTGGAGGTGACGGACTGTCACTGATCGCTCACTGTTGGAGGTGACGGACTGTCAGTGATCGCTCACGTTGGAGGTGACGGACTGTCACTGATCGCTCACGGTTGGAGGTGACGGACTGTCAGTGATCGCTCACGGTTGGAGGTGACGGACTGTCAGTGATCGCTCACGGTTGGAGGTGACGGACTGTCAGTGATCGCTCACGGTTGGAGGTGACGGACTGTCAGTGATCGCTCACTGTTGGAGGTGACGGACTGTCAGTGATCGCTCACTGTTGGAGGTGACGGACTGTCAGTGATCGCTCACAGTTGGAGGTGACGGACTGTCAGTGATCGCTCACGGTTGGAGGTGACGGACTGTCAGTGATCGCTCACGGTTGGAGGTGACGGACTGTCAGTGATCGCTCACTGTTGGAGGTGACGGACTGTCAGTGATCGCTCACAGTTGGAGGTGACGGACTGTCAGTGATCGCTCACGGTTGGAGGTGACGGACTGTCAGTGATCGCTCACTGTTGGAGGTGACGGACTGTCAGTGATCGCTCACTGTTGGAGGTGACGGACTGTCAGTGATCGCTCACTGTTGGAGGTGACGGACTGTCAGTGATCGCCCACAGTTGGAGGTGACGGACTGTCAGTGATCGCTCACAGTTGGAGGTGACGGACTGTCAGTGATCGCTCACTGTTGGAGGTGACGGACTGTCAGTGATCGCTCACTGTTGGAGGTGACGGACTGTCAGTGATCGCTCACAGTTGGAGGTGACGGACTGTCAGTGATCGCTCACTGTTGGAGGTGACGGACTGTCAGTGATCGCTCACTGTTGGAGGTGACGGACTGTCAGTGATCGCTCACTGTTGGAGGTGACGGACTGTCAGTGATCGCTCACTGTTGGAGGTGACGGACTGTCAGTGATCGCTCACTGTTGGAGGTGACGGACTGTCAGTGATCGCTCACGGTTGGAGGTGACGGACTGTCAGTGATCGCTCACTGTTGGAGGTGACGGACTGTCAGTGATCGCTCACAGTTGGAGGTGACGGACTGTCAGTGATCGCTCACTGTTGGAGGTGACGGACTGTCAGTGATCGCTCACTGTTGGAGGTGACGGACTGTCAGTGATCGCTCACTGTTGGAGGTGACGACTGTCAGTGATCGCTCACGGTTGGAGGTGACGGACTGTCACTGATCGCTCACTGTTGGAGGTGACGGACTGTCAGTGATCGCTCACTGTTGGAGGTGACGGACTGTCAGTGATCGCTCACGTTGGAGGTGACGGACTGTCAGTGATCGCTCACTGTTGGAGGTGACGGACTGTCAGTGATCGCTCACGGTTGGAGGTGACGGACTGTCAGTGATCGCTCACAGTTGGAGGTGACGGACTGTCAGTGATCGCTCACAGTTGGAGGTGACGGACTGTCAGTGATCGCTCACAGTTGGAGGTGACGGACTGTCAGTGATCGCTCACGGTTGGAGGTGACGGACTGTCAGTGATCGCTCACTGTTGGAGGTGACGGACTGTCAGTGATCGCTCACGTTGGAGGTGACGGACTGTCAGTGATCGCTCACTGTTGGAGGTGACGGACTGTCACTGATTGCTCACGTTGGAGGTGACGGACTGTCAGTGATCGCTCACAGTTGGAGGTGACGGACTGTCAGTGATCGCTCACGGTTGGAGGTGACGGACTGTCAGTGATCGCTCACTGTTGGAGGTGACGGACTGTCACTGATCGCTCACTGTTGGAGGTGAAGGACTGTCAGTGATCGCTCACTGTTGGAGGTGACGGACTGTCAGTGATCGCTCACGGTTGGAGGTGACGGACTGTCAGTGATCGCTCACTGTTGGAGGTGACGGACTGTCAGTGATCGCTCACTGTTGGAGGTGACGGACTGTCAGTGATCGCTCACTGTTGGAGGTGACGGACTGTCAGTGATCGCTCACGGTTGGAGGTGACGGACTGTCAGTGATCGCTCACTGTTGGAGGTGACGGACTGTCAGTGATCGCTCACTGTTGGAGGTGACGGACTGTCAGTGATCGCTCACTGTTGGAGGTGACGGACTGTCACTGATCGCTCACGGTTGGAGGTGACGGACTGTCAGTGATCGCTCACTGTTGGAGGTGACGGACTGTCAGTGATCGCTCACGGTTGGAGGTGACGGACTGTCACTGATCGCTCACGGTTGGAGGTGACGGACTGTCAGTGATCGCTCACGGTTGGAGGTGAAGGACTGTCAGTGATCGCTCACTGTTGGAGGTGACGGACTGTCAGTGATCGCTCACTGTTGGAGGTGACGGACTGTCAGTGATCGCTCACGGTTGGAGGTGACGGACTGTCAGTGATCGCTCACTGTTGGAGGTGACGGACTGTCAGTGATCGCTCACTGTTGGAGGTGACGGACTGTCAGTGATCGCTCACGGTTGGAGGTGACGGACTGTCAGTGATCGCTCACTGTTGGAGGTGACGGACTGTCAGTGATCGCTCACGTTGGAGGTGACGGACTGTCAGTGATCGCTCACTGTTGGAGGTGACGACTGTCAGTGATCGCTCACTGTTGGAGGTGACGGACTGTCAGTGATCGCTCACTGTTGGAGGTGACGGACTGTCACTGATCGCTCACGGTTGGAGGTGACGGACTGTCAGTGATCGCTCACGTTGGAGGTGACGGACTGTCAGTGATCGCTCACGGTTGGAGGTGACGGACTGTCAGTGATCGCTCACGGTTGGAGGTGACGGACTGTCAGTGATCGCTCACGGTTGGAGGTGACGGACTGTCAGTGATCGCTCACTGTTGGAGGTGACGGACTGTCAGTGATCGCTCACGGTTGGAGGTGACGGACTGTCAGTGATCGCTCACTGTTGGAGGTGACGGACTGTCAGTGATCGCTCACGGTTGGAGGTGACGGACTGTCAGTGATCGCTCACGTTGGAGGTGACGGACTGTCAGTGATCGCTCACTGTTGGAGGTGACGGACTGTCAGTGATCGCTCACTGTTGGAGGTGACGGACTGTCAGTGATCGCTCACTGTTGGAGGTGACGGACTGTCAGTGATCGCTCACTGTTGGAGGTGACGGACTGTCAGTGATCGCTCACAGTTGGAGGTGACGGACTGTCAGTGATCGCTCACTGTTGGAGGTGACGGACTGTCACTGATCGCTCACTGTTGGAGGTGACGGACTGTCAGTGATCGCTCACAGTTGGAGGTGACGGACTGTCAGTGATCGCTCACTGTTGGAGGTGACGGACTGTCAGTGATCGCTCACTGTTGGAGGTGACGGACTGTCAGTGATCGCTCACTGTTGGAGGTGACGGACTGTCAGTGATCGCTCACAGTTGGAGGTGACGGACTGTCAGTGATCGCTCACGGTTGGAGGTGACGGACTGTCAGTGATCGCTCACTGTTGGAGGTGACGGACTGTCAGTGATCGCTCACGGTTGGAGGTGACGGACTGTCAGTGATCGCTCACAGTTGGAGGTGACGACTGTCAGTGATCGCTCACTGTTGGAGGTGACGGACTGTCAGTGATCGCCACAGTTGGAGGTGACGGACTGTCAGTGATCGCTCACTGTTGGAGGTGACGGACTGTCAGTGATCGCTCACGGTTGGAGGTGACGGACTGTCAGTGATCGCTCACTGTTGGAGGTGACGGACTGTCAGTGATCGCTCACTGTTGGAGGTGACGGACTGTCAGTGATCGCTCACGGTTGGAGGTGACGGACTGTCAGTGATCGCTCACTGTTGGAGGTGACGGACTGTCAGTGATCGCTCACGGTTGGAGGTGACGGACTGTCAGTGATCGCTCACTGTTGGAGGTGACGGACTGTCAGTGATCGCTCACTGTTGGAGGTGACGGACTGTCAGTGATCGCTCACTGTTGGAGGTGACGGACTGTCAGTGATCGCTCACTGTTGGAGGTGACGGACTGTCACTGATCGCTCACTGTTGGAGGTGACGGACTGTCAGTGATCGCTCACTGTTGGAGGTGACGGACTGTCAGTGATCGCTCACGGTTGGAGGTGACGGACTGTCACTGATCGCTCACTGTTGGAGGTGACGGACTGTCAGTGATCGCTCACGGTTGGAGGTGACGGACTGTCAGTGATCGCTCACGGTTGGAGGTGACGACTGTCAGTGATCGCTCACGTTGGAGGTGACGGACTGTCAGTGATCGCTCACGGTTGGAGGTGACGGACTGTCAGTGATCGCTCACTGTTGGAGGTGACGGACTGTCAGTGATCGCTCACAGTTGGAGGTGACGGACTGTCAGTGATCGCTCACTGTTGGAGGTGACGGACTGTCAGTGATCGCTCACGTTGGAGGTGACGGACTGTCAGTGATCGCTCACTGTTGGAGGTGACGGACTGTCAGTGATCGCTCACAGTTGGAGGTGACTGACTGTCAGTGATCGCTCACTGTTGGAGGTGACGGACTGTCACTGATCGCTCACTGTTGGAGGTGACGGACTGTCAGTGATCGCTCACAGTTGGAGGTGACGAACTGTCAGTGATCGCTCACGGTTGGAGGTGACGGACTGTCAGTGATCGCTCACGGTTGGAGGTGACGGACTGTCACTGATCGCTCACGGTTGGAGGTGACGGACTGTCAGTGATCGCTCACTGTTGGAGGTGACGGACTGTCAGTGATCGCTCACTGTTGGAGGTGACGGACTGTCAGTGATCGCTCACGTTGGAGGTGACGGACTGTCAGTGATCGCTCACGGTTGGAGGTGACGGACTGTCAGTGATCGCTCACTGTTGGAGGTGACGGACTGTCAGTGATCGCTCACGTTGGAGGTGACGGACTGTCAGTGATCGCTCACTGTTGGAGGTGACGGACTGTCAGTGATCGCTCACGGTTGGAGGTGACGGACTGTCACTGATCGCTCACTGTTGGAGGTGACGGACTGTCACTGATCGCTCACTGTTGGAGGTGACGGACTGTCAGTGATCGCTCACTGTTGGAGGTGACGGACTGTCAGTGATCGCTCACTGTTGGAGGTGACGGACTGTCAGTGATCGCTCACGGTTGGAGGTGACGGACTGTCAGTGATCGCTCACGGTTGGAGGTGACGGACTGTCAGTGATCGCTCACTGTTGGAGGTGACGGACTGTCAGTGATCGCTCACAGTTGGAGGTGACGGACTGTCAGTGATCGCTCACTGTTGGAGGTGACGGACTGTCAGTGATCGCTCACTGTTGGAGGTGACGGACTGTCAGTGATCGCTCACGGTTGGAGGTGACGGACTGTCAGTGATCGCTCACGGTTGGAGGTGACGGACTGTCACTGATCGCTCACGTTGGAGGTGACGGACTGTCAGTGATCGCTCACGGTTGGAGGTGACGGACTGTCAGTGATCGCTCACGGTTGGAGGTGACGGACTGTCAGTGATCGCTCACGGTTGGAGGTGACGGACTGTCAGTGATCGCTCACTGTTGGAGGTGACGGACTGTCAGTGATCGCTCACAGTTGGAGGTGACGGACTGTCAGTGATCGCTCACTGTTGGAGGTGACGGACTGTCAGTGATCGCTCACTGTTGGAGGTGACGGACTGTCAGTGATCGCTCACTGTTGGAGGTGACGGACTGTCAGTGATCGCTCACGGTTGGAGGTGACGGACTGTCACTGATCGCTCACTGTTGGAGGTGACGGACTGTCACTGATCGCTCACTGTTGGAGGTGACGGACTGTCAGTGATCGCTCACGGTTGGAGGTGACGGACTGTCAGTGATCGCTCACTGTTGGAGGTGACGGACTGTCAGTGATCGCTCACGGTTGGAGGTGACGGACTGTCAGTGATCGCTCACTGTTGGAGGTGACGGACTGTCAGTGATCGCTCACAGTTGGAGGTGACGGACTGTCAGTGATCGCTCACTGTTGGAGGTGACGGACTGTCAGTGATCGCTCACTGTTGGAGGTGACGGACTGTCAGTGATCGCTCACGGTGGAGGTGACGGACTGTCAGTGATCGCTCACAGTTGGAGGTGACGGACTGTCAGTGATCGCTCACGGTTGGAGGTGACGGACTGTCAGTGATCGCTCACTGTTGGAGGTGACGGACTGTCAGTGATCGCTCACTGTTGGAGGTGACGGACTGTCAGTGATCGCTCACGGTTGGAGGTGACGGACTGTCAGTGATCGCTCACTGTTGGAGGTGACGGACTGTCAGTGATCGCTCACTGTTGGAGGTGACGGACTGTCAGTGATCGCTCACTGTTGGAGGTGACGGACTGTCAGTGATCGCTCACAGTTGGAGGTGACGGACTGTCAGTGATCGCTCACAGTTGGAGGTGACGGACTGTCAGTGATCGCTCACGGTTGGAGGTGACGGACTGTCACTGATCGCTCACTGTTGGAGGTGACGAACTGTCAGTGATCGCTCACTGTTGGAGGTGACGGACTGTCAGTGATCGCTCACGGTTGGAGGTGACGGACTGTCAGTGATCGCTCACAGTTGGAGGTGACGGACTGTCAGTGATCGCTCACGGTTGGAGGTGACGGACTGTCAGTGATCGCTCACTGTTGGAGGTGACGGACTGTCAGTGATCGCTCACAGTTGGAGGTGACGGACTGTCAGTGATCGCTCACTGTTGGAGGTGACGGACTGTCAGTGATCGCTCACTGTTGGAGGTGACGGACTGTCAGTGATCGCTCACAGTTGGAGGTGACGGACTGTCAGTGATCGCTCACTGTTGGAGGTGACGGACTGTCAGTGATCGCTCACTGTTGGAGGTGACGGACTGTCAGTGATCGCTCACGGTTGGAGGTGACGGACTGTCAGTGATCGCTCACGTTGGAGGTGACGGACTGTCAGTGATCGCTCACTGTTGGAGGTGACGGACTGTCAGTGATCGCTCACTGTTGGAGGTGACGGACTGTCAGTGATCGCTCACGGTTGGAGGTGACGGACTGTCACTGATCGCTCACGGTTGGAGGTGACGGACTGTCAGTGATCGCTCACGTTGGAGGTGACGGACTGTCAGTGATCGCTCACGGTTGGAGGTGACGGACTGTCAGTGATCGCTCACTGTTGGAGGTGACGGACTGTCAGTGATCGCTCACTGTTGGAGGTGACGGACTGTCAGTGATCGCTCACGGTTGGAGGTGACGGACTGTCAGTGATCGCTCACTGTTGGAGGTGACGGACTGTCAGTGATCGCTCACGTTGGAGGTGACGGACTGTCAGTGATCGCTCACGTTGGAGGTGACGGACTGTCAGTGATCGCTCACGGTTGGAGGTGACGGACTGTCAGTGATCGCTCACGGTTGGAGGTGACGGACTGTCAGTGATCGCTCACAGTTGGAGGTGACGGACTGTCAGTGATCGCTCACAGTTGGAGGTGACGGACTGTCAGTGATCGCTCACGGTTGGAGGTGACGGACTGTCACTGATCGCTCACTGTTGGAGGTGACGACTGTCAGTGATCGCTCACTGTTGGAGGTGACGGACTGTCAGTGATCGCTCACGGTTGGAGGTGACGGACTGTCACTGATCGCTCACTGTTGGAGGTGACGGACTGTCAGTGATCGCTCACAGTTGGAGGTGACGAACTGTCAGTGATCGCTCACGGTTGGAGGTGACGACTGTCAGTGATCGCTCACGGTTGGAGGTGACGGACTGTCAGTGATCGCTCACTGTTGGAGGTGACGGACTGTCAGTGATCGCTCACTGTTGGAGGTGACGGACTGTCAGTGATCGCTCACGGTTGGAGGTGACGGACTGTCAGTGATCGCTCACAGTTGGAGGTGACGGACTGTCAGTGATCGCTCACTGTTGGAGGTGATGGACTGTCAGTGATCGCTCACTGTTGGAGGTGACGGACTGTCAGTGATCGCTCACGGTTGGAGGTGACGGACTGTCACTGATCGCTCACTGTTGGAGGTGACGGACTGTCACTGATCGCTCACGGTTGGAGGTGACGGACTGTCAGTGATCGCTCACTGTTGGAGGTGACGGACTGTCAGTGATCGCTCACGGTTGGAGGTGACGGACTGTCAGTGATCGCTCACGGTTGGAGGTGACGGACTGTCAGTGATCGCTCACGGTTGGAGGTGACGGACTGTCAGTGATCGCTCACTGTTGGAGGTGACGGACTGTCAGTGATCGCTCACAGTTGGAGGTGACGGACTGTCAGTGATCGCTCACGTTGGAGGTGACGGACTGTCAGTGATCGCTCACTGTTGGAGGTGACGGACTGTCAGTGATCGCTCACTGTTGGAGGTGACGGACTGTCAGTGATCGCTCACGGTTGGAGGTGACGGACTGTCAGTGATCGCTCACTGTTGGAGGTGACGGACTGTCAGTGATCGCTCACAGTTGGAGGTGACGGACTGTCAGTGATCGCTCACTGTTGGAGGTGACGACTGTCAGTGATCGCTCACTGTTGGAGGTGACGGACTGTCAGTGATCGCTCACGGTTGGAGGTGACGGACTGTCACTGATCGCTCACGGTTGGAGGTGACGGACTGTCACTGATCGCTCACGTTGGAGGTGACGGACTGTCAGTGATCGCTCACGGTTGGAGGTGACGGACTGTCAGTGATCGCTCACTGTTGGAGGTGACGGACTGTCAGTGATCGCTCACAGTTGGAGGTGACGGACTGTCAGTGATCGCTCACGGTTGGAGATGACGGACAGTCAGTGATCGCTCACTGTTGGAGATGACGGACTGTCAGTGATCGCTCACTGTTGGAGGTGACGACTGTCAGTGATCGCTCACTGTTGGAGGTGACGGACTGTCACTGATCGCCCACAGTTGGAGATGACGGACTGTCAGTGATCGCTCACAGTTGGAGATGACAGACTGTCAGGGATCGCTCACGGTTGGCGATGACGGACTGTCACTGATCGCTCACTGTTGGAGGTGACGAACTGCCAGTGATCGCCCACAGTTGGAGATGACGGACTGTCAGTGATCGCTCACGGTTGGAGGTGACGGACTGTCAGTGATCGCCCACAGTTGGAGGTGACGGACTGTCAGTGATCGCTCACGGTTGGAGGTGACAGACTGTCAGTGATCGCTCACTGTTGGAGGTGACGGACTGTCACTGATCGCTCACAGTTGGAGGTGACGGACTGTCACTGATCGCTCATGGTTGGAGATGAAGGACTGTCAGTGATCGCTCACTGTTGAAGGTGACGGACTGTCAGTGATCGCTCACAGTTGGAGATGACGGACTGTCACTGATCGCTCACTGTTGGAGATGATGGACTGTCAGTGATCGCTCACTGTTGGAGGTGATGCACTGTCAGTGATCGCTCACTGTTGGAGGTGACGAACTGTCAGTGATCGCTCACGTTGGAGGTGACGGACTGTCACTGATCGCTCACTGTTGGAGGTGACGGACTGTCAGTGATCGCTCACGGTTGGAGGTGACGGACTGTCAGTGATCGCTCACTGTTGGAGGTGACAGACTGTCAGTGATCGCTCACGTTGGAGGTGATGGACTGTCAGTGATCGCTCACGGTTGGAGGTGACGGACTGTCAGTGATCGCTCACAGTTGGAGGTGACGGACTGTCAGTGATCGCTCACGTTGGAGGTGACGGACTGTCAGTGATCGCTCACAGTTGGAGGTGACGGACTGTCAGTGATCGCTCACGGTTGGAGGTGACGGACTGTCAGTGATCGCTCACGGTTGGAGGTGACGGACTGTCAGTGATCGCTCACAGTTGGAGGTGACGGACTGTCAGTGATCGCTCACGGTTGGAGGTGACGGACTGTCAGTGATCGCTCACTGTTGGAGGTGACGGACTGTCAGTGATCGCTCACGGTTGGAGGTGACGGACTGTCAGTGATCGCTCACGGTTGGAGGTGACGGACTGTCAGTGATCGCTCACGGTTGGAGGTGACGGACTGTCACTGATCGCTCACTGTTGGAGGTGACGGACTGTCAGTGATCGCTCACTGTTGGAGGTGACGGACTGTCAGTGATCGCTCATGTTGGAGGTGACGGACTGTCAGTGATCGCCACAGTTGGAGGTGACGGACTGTCAGTGATCGCTCACGGTTGGAGGTGACGGACTGTCAGTGATCGCTCACTGTTGGAGGTGACGGACTGTCACTGATCGCTCACAGTTGGAGGTGACGGATTGTCAGTGATAGCTCACTGTTGGAGGTGACGGACTGTCAGTGATCGCTCACGGTTGGAGGTGACGGACTGTCACTGATCGCTCACGGTTGGAGGTGACGGACTGTCAGTGATCGCTCACGGTTGGAGGTGACGGACTGTCAGTGATCGCTCACGGTTGGAGGTGACGGACTGTCAGCTGATCGCTCACGTTGGAGGTGACGGACTGTCAGTGATCGCTCACGTTGGAGGTGATGGACTGTCAGTGATCGCTCACGGTTGGAGATGACGGACTGTCAGTGATCGCTCACAGTTGGAGATGACAGACTGTCAGTGATCGCTCACAGTTGGAGGTGACGGACTGTCACTGATCGCTCACAGTTGGAGATGACGGACTGTCAGTGATCGCACACGGTTGGAGGTGACGGACTGTCACTGATCGCTCACGGTTGGAGGTGACGAACTGTCAGTGATCGCCTACAGTTGGAGGTGACGAACTGTCAGTGATCGCACACGGTTGGAGGTGACGGACTGTCACTGATCGCTCACTTTTGGAGGTGACGGACTGTCAGTGATCGCCCACAGTTGGATGTGACGAACTGTCAGTGATCGCTCACGGTTGGAGGTGACGAACTGTCAGTGATCGCACACGGTTGGAGGTGACGGACTGTCACTGATCGCTCACTTTTGGTGGTGACGGACTGTCAGTGATCGCCCACAGTTGGAGGTGACGGACTGTCAGTGATCGCTCACTGTTGGAGGTGACGGACTGTCAGTGATCGCTCACAGTTGGAGGTGACGGACTGTCAGTGATCGCTCACGGTTGGAGGTGACGACTGTCAGTGATCGCTCACGTTGGAGGTGACGGACTGTCAGTGATCGCTCACTGTTGGAGGTGACGGACTGTCAGTGATCGCTCACTGTTGGAGGTGACGGACTGTCAGTGATCGCTCACGGTTGGAGGTGACGGACTGTCAGTGATCGCTCACGTTGGAGGTGACGGACTGTCAGTGATCGCTCACGGTTGGAGGTGACGGACTGTCAGTGATCGCTCACTGTTGGAGGTGACGGACTGTCAGTGATCGCTCACGGTTGGAGGTGACGGACTGTCAGTGATCGCTCACGGTTGGAGGTGACGGACTGTCACTGATCGCTCACGGTTGGAGGTGACGGACTGTCAGTGATCGCTCACTGTTGGAGGTGACGGACTGTCAGTGATCGCTCACAGTTGGAGGTGACGGACTGTCACTGATCGCTCACGGTTGGAGGTGACGGACTGTCAGTGATCGCTCACAGTTGGAGGTGACGGACTGTCAGTGATCGCTCACAGTTGGAGGTGACGGACTGTCACTGATCGCTCACAGTTGGAGGTGACGGACTGTCAGTGATCGCTCACTGTTGGAGGTGACGGACTGTCACTGATCGCTCACGGTTGGAGGTGACGGACTGTCAGTGATCGCTCACAGTTGGAGGTGACGGACTGTCAGTGATCGCTCACGGTTGGAGGTGACGGACTGTCACTGATCGCTCACTGTTGGAGGTGACGGACTGTCAGTGATCGCTCACAGTTGGAGGTGACGGACTGTCAGTGATCGCTCACGGTTGGAGGTGACGGACTGTCAGTGATCGCTCACGGTTGGAGGTGACGGACTGTCAGTGATCGCTCACTGTTGGAGGTGACGGACTGTCAGTGATCGCTCACAGTTGGAGGTGACGGACTGTCAGTGATCGCTCACTGTTGGAGGTGACGGACTGTCAGTGATCGCTCACAGTTGGAGGTGACGGACTGTCAGTGATCGCTCACGGTTGGAGGTGACGGACTGTCAGTGATCGCTCACAGTTGGAGGTGACGGACTGTCACTGATCGCTCACAGTTGGAGGTGATGGACTGTCAGTGATCGCTCACTGTTGGAGGTGACGGACTGTCAGTGATCGCTCACGGTTGGAGGTGACGGACTGTCACTGATCGCTCACGTTGGAGGTGACGGACTGTCACTGATCGCTCACGGTTGGAGGTGACAGACTGTCAGTGATCGCTCACGGTGGAGGTGATGGACTGTCGCTGATCGCTCACGTTGGAGGTGACAGACTGTCAGTGATCGCTCACGTTGGAGGTGATGGACTGTCAGTGATCGCTCACGGTTGGAGGTGACGGACTGTCAGTGATCGCTCACAGTTGGAGATGACGGACTGTCAGTGATCGCTCACAGTTGGAGGTGACGGACTGTCACTGATCGCCCACAGTTGGAGATGACGGACTGTCAGTGATCGCACACGGTTGGAGGTGACGGACTGTCACTGATCGCTCACGGTTGGAGGTGACGAACTGTCAGTGATCCCCTGCAGTTGGAGGTGACGAACTGTCAGTGATCGCACACGGTTGGAGGTGACGGACTGTCACTGATCGCTCACTTTTGGAGGTGACGGACTGTCAGTGATCGCCCACAGTTGGATGTGACGAACTGTCAGTGATCGCTCACGGTTGGAGGTGACGAACTGTCAGTGATCGCACACGGTTGGAGGTGACGGACTGTCACTGATCGCTCACTTTTGGTGGTGACGGACTGTCAGTGATCGCCCACAGTTGGAGGTGACGGACTGTCAGTGATCGCTCATGGTTGGAGGTGACGAACTGTCAGTGATCGCCCACAGTTGGAGGTGACGGACTGTCAGTGATCGCTCACGGTTGGAGGTGACGAACTCTCAGTGATCGCTCACAGTTGGAGGTGACGGACTGTCACTGATCGCTCACAGTTGGAGGTGATGGACTGTCAGTGATCGCTCACTGTTGGAGGTGACGGACTGTCAGTGATCGCTCACGGTTGGAGGTGACGGACTGTCACTGATCGCTCACGGTTTGAGGTGACGGACTGTCACTGATCGCTCACGGTTGGAGGTGACGGACTGTCAGTGATCGCTCACTGTTGGAGGTGATGGACTGTCAGTGATCGCTCACGGTTGGAGGTGACGGACTGTCACTGATCGCTGACGGTTGGAGGTGATGGACTGTCACTGATCGCTCTTGGTTGGAGATGAAGGACTGTGAGTGATCGCTCACTGTTGGAGGTGACGGACTGTCAGTGATCGCTCACAGTTGGAGGTGACGGACTGTCACTGATCGCTCACGGTTGGAGGTGATGGACTGTCAGTGATCGCTCACTGTTGGAGGTGACGGACTGTCAGTGATCGCTCACTGTTGGAGGTGACAGACTGTCAGTGATCGCTCACGGTTGGAGGTGACGGACTGTCAGTGATCGCTCACTGTTGGAGGTGACGGACTGTCAGTGATCGCTCACAGTTGGAGGTGACGGACTGTCAGTGATCGCTCACTGTTGGAGGTGACGAACTGTCAGTGATCGCTCACTGTTGGAGGTGACGGACTGTCAGTGATCGCTCACTGTTGGAGGTGACGGACTGTCACTGATCGCTCACGGTGGAGGTGATGGACTGTCACTGATCGCTCACGTTGGAGGTGACGGACTGTCAGTGATCGCTCACGGTTGGAGGTGACGGACTGTCAGTGATCGCTCACGGTTGGAGGTGATGGACTGTCAGTGATCGCTCACGGTTGGAGGTGACGGACTGTCAGTGATCGCTCACTGTTGGAGGTGACGGACTGTCAGTGATCGCTCACCGTTGGAGGTGACGGACTGTCAGTGATCGCTCACGGTGGAGGTGACGGACTGTCAGTGATCGCTCACTGTTGGAGGTGACGGACTGTCAGTGATCGCTCACGTTGGAGGTGACGGACTGTCAGTGATCGCTCACGGTTGGAGGTGATGGACTGTCACTGATCGCTCATGGTTGGAGGTGAAGGACTGTCAGTGATCGCTCACTGTTGGAGGTGACGGACTGTCAGTGATCGCTCACAGTTGGAGGTGACGGACTGTCACTGATCGCTCACGGTTGGAGGTGACGGACTGTCAGTGATCGCTCACTGTTGGAGGTGACGGACTGTCAGTGATCGCTCACTGGTTGGAGGTGACGGACTGTCAGTGATCGCTCACAGTTGGAGATGTCGGACTGTCAGTGATCGCTCACGGTTGGAGGTGACGGACTGTCAGTGATCGCTCACTGTTGGAGTGACGGACTGTCAGTGATCGCTCACTGTTGGAGGTGACGAACTGTCAGTGATCGCTCACAGTTGGAGGTGACGGACTGTCAGTGATCGCTCACGGTTGGCGGTGACGGACTTTCAGTGATCGCCCACAGTTGGAGGTGACGGACTGTCAGTGATCGCTCACGGTTGGCGGTGACGGACTTTCAGTGATTGCCCACAGTTGCAGGTGACGGACTGTCACTGATCGCTCACTGTTGGAGGTGACGGACTGTCACTGATCGCCCACAGTTGGAGATGACGGACTGTCAGTGATCGCCCACAGTTGGAGATGACAGACTGTCAGGGATCGCTCACGGTTGGCGATGACGGACTGTCACTGAACGCTCACTGTTGGAGGTGACGAACTGCCAGTGATCGCCCACAGTTGGAGATGACGGACTGTCAGTGATCGGTCACGGTTGGAGGTGACGGACTGTCACTGTTCGGTCACTGTTGGAGGTGACGGACTGTCAGTGATCGCCCACAGTTGGAGGTGATGAACTGTCAGTGATCGCTCACGGTTGGAGGTGACAGACTGTCAGTGATCGCTCACTGTTGGAGGTGACGGACTGTCACTGATCGCTCACAGTTGGAGGTGATGGATTGTCAGTGTTAGCTCACTGTTGGAGGTGACGAACTCTCAGTGATCGCTCACAGTTGGAGGTGACGGACTGTCAGTGATCGCTCACTGTTGGAGGTGACGAACTGTCAGTGATCGCTCACGGTGGAGGTGATGTTCTGTCACTGATCGCTCACGGTGGAGGTGATGGACTGTCACTGATCGCTCACTGTTGGAGGTGACAGACTGTCAATGATCGCTCACGGTGGAGGTGATGGACTGTCGCTGATCGCTCACGTTGGAGGTGACAGACTGTCAGTGATCGCTCACGTTGGAGGTGATGGACTGTCAGTGATCGCTCACGGTTGGAGATGACGGACTGTCAGTGATCGCTCACAGTTGGAGATGACAGACTGTCAGTGATCGCTCACAGTTGGAGTAGACGGACTGTCACTGATCGCCCACAGTTGGAGATGACGGACTGTCAGTGATCGCACACGGTTGGAGGTGACGGACTGTCACTGATCGCTCACGGTTGGAGGTGACGAACTGTCAGTGATCGCCTACAGTTGGAGGTGACGACTGTCAGTGATCGCTCACGGTTGGAGGTGACGGACTGTCAGTGATCGCTCACTGTTGGAGGTGACGGACTGTCAGTGATCGCTCACAGTTGGAGGTGACGAACTGTCAGTGATCGCTCACGGTTGGAGGTGACGACTGTCAGTGATCGCTCACGGTTGGAGGTGACGGACTGTCACTGATCGCTCACTGTTGGAGGTGACGGACTGTCAGTGATCGCCCACAGTTGGAGGTGACGGACTGTCAGTGATCGCTCACGTTGGAGGTGACGACTGTCAGTGATCGCTCACAGTTGGAGGTGATGGACTGTCAGTGATCGCTCACTGTTGGAGGTGACGGACTGTCAGTGATCGCTCACGGTTGGAGGTGACGGACTGTCAGTGATCGCTCACGGTTGGAGGTGACGGACTGTCACTGATCGCTCACGGTTGGAGGTGACGGACTGTCAGTGATCGCTCACTGTTGGAGGTGACGGACTGTCAGTGATCGCTCACAGTTGGAGGTGACGGACTGTCACTGATCGCTCACGGTTGGAGGTGACGGACTGTCACTGATCGCTCACTGTTGGAGGTGACGGACTGTCAGTGATCGCTCACTGTTGGAGGTGACGGACTGTCAGTGATCGCTCACAGTTGGAGGTGACGGACTGTCACTGATCGCTCACGGTTGGAGGTGACGGACTGTCAGTGATCGCTCACTGTTGGAGGTGACGAACTGTCAGTGATCGCTCACTGTTGGACGTGACGGACTGTCAGTGATCGCTCACGGTTGGAGGTGACGGACTGTCAGCTGATCGCTCACGGTTGGATGTGACAGACTGTCACTGATCGCTCACGTTGGAGGTGACGGACTGTCAGTGATCGCTCACGGTTGGAGGTGACGGACTGTCAGTGATCGCTCACGGTTGGAGGTGATGGACTGTCAATGATCGCTCACGGTTGGAGGTGACGGACTGTCAGTGATCGCTCACTGTTGGAGGTGACGGACTGTCACTGATCGCTCACGGTTGGAGATGACGGACTGTCACTGATCGCTCACGGTTGGAGGTGACGGACTGTCACTGATCGCTCACTGTTGAAGGTGACGAACTGTCAGTGATCGCTCACGGTTGGAGGTGACGGACTGTCAGTGATCAATCACGGTTGGAGGTGACGGACTGTCACTGATCTCTCACTGTTGGAGCTGACGGACTGTCACTGATCGCTCACTGTTGGAGGTGACGGACTGTCAGTGATCGCTCACGGTTGGCGGTGACGGACTGTCAGTGATCGCTCACTGTTGGAGGTGACGGACTGTCAGTGATCGCTCATGGTTGGAGGTGACGGACTGTCAGTGATCGCTCACTGTTGGAGGTGACGGACTGTCACTGATCGCTCACTGTTGGAGGTGACGGACTGTCACTGATCGCTCACTGTTGGAGGTGACGGACTGTCAGTGATCGCTCACTGTTGGAGGTGACGGACTGTCACTGATCGCTCACGGTGGAGGTGACGGACTGTCAGTGATCGCTCACAGTTGGAGATGTCGGACTGTCAGTGATCGCTCACGGTTGGAGGTGACGGACTGTCAGTGATCGCTCACTGTTGGAGTGACGGACTGTCAGTGATCGCTCACTGTTGGAGGTGACGAACTGTCAGTGATCGCTCACGGTTGGAGATGACGGACAGTCAGTGATCGCTCACTGTAGGAGATGACGGACTGTCAGTGATCGCTCACTGTTGGAGGTGACGGACTGTCAGTGATCGCTCACTGTTGGAGGTGACGGACTGTCACTGATCGCCCACAGTTGGAGATGACGGACTGTCAGTGATCGCCCACAGTTGGAGATGACGGACTGTCAGTGATCGCTCACGGTTGGAGATGACGGACTGTCACTGATCGCTCACTGTTGGAGGTGACGACTGTCAGTGATCGCTCACTGTTGGAGGTGACGGACTGTCAGTGATCGCTCACGGTTGGAGGTGACGGACTGTCAGTGATCGCCCACAGTTGGAGGTGATGAACTGTCAGTGATCGCTCACGGTTGGAGGTGACAGACTGTCAGTGATCGCTCACTGTTGAAGGTGACGGACTGTCAGTGATCGCTCACAGTTGGAGATGACGGACTGTCACTGATCGCTCACTGTTGGAGATGATGGACTGTCAGTGATCGCTCACTGTTGGAGGTGATGCACTGTCAGTGATCGCTCACTGTTGGAGGTGACGAACTGTCAGTGATCGCTCACGGTGGAGGTGATGTTCTGTCACTGATCGCTCACGGTGGAGGTGATGGACTGTCACTGATCGCTCACTGTTGGAGGTGACAGACTGTCAGTGATCGCTCACGGTGGAGGTGATGGACTGTCGCTGATCGCTCACGTTGGAGGTGACAGACTGTCAGTGATCGCTCACGTTGGAGGTGATGGACTGTCAGTGATCGCTCGCGGTTGGAGATGACGGACTGTCAGTGATCGCTCACAGTTGGAGATGACAGACTGTCAGTGATCGCTCACAGTTGGAGGTGACGGACTGTCACTGATCGCCCACAGTTGGAGATGACGGACTGTCAGTGATCGCACACGGTTGGAGGTGACGGACTGTCACTGATCGCTCACGGTTGGAGGTGACGAACTGTCAGTGATCCCCTACAGTTGGAGGTGACGAACTGTCAGTGATCGCACACGGTTGGAGGTGACGGACTGTCACTGATCGCTCACTTTTGGAGGTGACGGACTGTCAGTGATCGGCCACAGTTGGATGTGACGAACTGTCAGTGATCGCTCACGGTTGGAGGTGACAGACTGTCAGTGATCGCTCACGGTGGAGGTGATGGACTGTCGCTGATCGCTCACGTTGGAGGTGACAGACTGTCAGTGATCGCTCACGTTGGAGGTGATGGACTGTCAGTGATCGCTCACGGTTGGAGATGACGGACTGTCAGTGATCGCTCACAGTTGGAGATGACAGACTGTCAGTGATCGCTCACAGTTGGAGGTGACGGACTGTCACTGATCGCCCACAGTTGGAGATGACGGACTGTCAGTGATCGCACACGGTTGGAGGTGACGGACTGTCACTGATCGCTCACGGTTGGAGGTGACGAACTGTCAGTGATCCCTACAGTTGGAGGTGACGAACTGTCAGTGATCGCACACGGTTGGAGGTGACGGACTGTCACTGATCGCTCACTTTTGGAGGTGACGGACTGTCAGTGATCGGCCACAGTTGGATGTGACGAACTGTCAGTGATCGCTCACGGTTGGAGGTGACGAACTGTCAGTGATCGCACACGGTTGGAGGTGACGGACTGTCACTGATCGCTCACTTTTGGTGGTGACGGACTGTCAGTGATCGCCCACAGTTGGAGGTGACGGACTGTCAGTGATCGCTCACGGTTGGAGGTGACGAACTCTCAGTGATCGCTCACAGTTGGAGGTGACGGACTGTCACTGATCGCTCACAGTTGGAGGTGATGGATTGTCAGTGATCGCTCACTGTTGGAGGTGACGGACTGTCAGTGATCGCTCACGGTTGGAGGTGACGGACTGTCACTGATCGCTCACGGTTTGAGGTGACGGACTGTCACTGATCGCGCACGGTTGGAGGTGATGGACTGTCAGTGATCGCTCACTGTTGGAGGTGATGGTCTGTCAGTGATCGCTCACGGTTGGAGGTGACGGACTGTCACTGATCGCTGACGGTTGGAGGTGATGGACTGTCACTGATCGCTCTTGGTTGGAGATGAAGGACTGTGAGTGATCGCTCACTGTTGGAGGTGACGGACTGTCAGTGATCGCTCACAGTTGGAGGTGACGGACTGTCACTGATCGCTCACGGTTGGAGGTGATGGACTGTCAGTTATCGCTCACTGTTGGAGGTGACGGACTGTCAGTGATCGCTCACTGTTGGAGGTGACAGACTGTCAGTGATCGCTCACGGTTGGAGGTGATGGACTGTCAGTGATCGCTCACTGTTGGAGGTGACGGACTGTCAGTGATCGCTCACAGTTGGAGGTGACGGACTGTCAGTGATCTCTCACTGTTGGAGGTGACGAACTGTCAGTGATCGCTCACTGTTGGAGGTGACGGACTGTCAGTGATCGCTAACGGTTGGAGGTGACGGACTGTCACTGATCGCTTACGGTGGATGTTACAGACTGTCACTGATCGCTCACGTTGGAGGTGACGGACTGTCAGTGATCGCTCACGGTTGGAGGTGACGGATTGTCAGTGATCGCTCACGGTTGGAGGTGATGGACTGTCAATGATCGCTCACGGTTGGAGGTGACGGACTGTCAGTGATCGCTCACTGTTGGAGGTGATGGACTGTCAGTGATCACTCACCGTTGGAGGTGACGGACTGTCAGTGATCGCTTACGGTGGAGGTGACGGACTGTCAGTGATCACTCACTGTTGGAGGTGACGGACTGTCAGTGATCGCTCACGTTGGAGGTGACGGACTGTCAGTGATCGTTCACGGTTGGAGGTGATGGACTGTCACTGATCGGTCATGGTTGGAGATGAAGGACTGTCAGTGATCGCTCACTGTTGGAGGTGACGGACTGTCAGTGATCGCTCACAGTTGGAGGTGACGGACTGTCACTGATCGCCCACGGTTGGAGGTGACGGACTGTCAGTGATCGCTCACTGTTGGAGGTGACGGACTGTCAGTGATCGCTCATGGTTGGAGGTGACGGACTGTCAGCGATCGCTCACAGTTGGAGATTTCGGACTGTCAGTGATCGTTCACGGTTGGAGGTGACGGACTGTCAGTGATCGCTCACTGTTGGAGTGACGGACTGTCAGTGATCGCTCACTGTTGGAGGTGACGAACTGTCAGTGATCGCTCACAGTTGGAGGTGACGGACTGTCAGTGATCACTCACGGTTGGCGGTGACGGACTTTCAGTGATTGCCCACAGTTGGAGGTGACGGACTGTCACTGATCGCTCACGGTTGGAGGTGACGGACTGTCAGTGATCGCCTACAGTTGGAGGTGACGGACTGTCAGTGAGCGCACACGGTTGGAGGTGACGGACTGTCACTGATCGCTCACTTTTGGAGGTGACGGACTGTCAGTGATCGCCCACAGTTGGAGGTGACGAACTGTCAGTGATCGCTCACGGTTGGAGGTGACGGACTGTCACTGATCGCTCACTTTTGGAGGTGACGGACTGTCAGTGATCGCCCACAGTTGGAGGTGACGGACTGTCAGTGATCGCTCACGATTGGAGGTGATGGATTGTCAGTGATCGCTCACTGTTGGAGGTGATGGACTGTCAGTGATCGCTCACAGTTGGAGGTGACGGAATGTCACTGATCGCTCACTGTTGGAGGTGATGAACTCACAGTGATCGCTCACAGTTGGAGGTGACGGACTGTCATTGATCGCTCACGGTTTGAGGTGACGGACTGTCACTGATCGCGCACGGTTGGAGGTGACGGACTGTCAGTGATCGCTCACTGTTGGAGGTGATGGACTGTCAGTGATCGCTCACTGTTGGAGGTGACGGACTGTCAGTGATCGCTCACAGTTGGAGGTGACGGACTGTCACTGATCGCCCACGGTTGGAGGTGACGGACTGTCAGTGATCGCTCACTGTTGGAGGTGACGGACTGTCAGTGATCGCTCATGGTTGGAGGTGACGGACTGTCAGCGATCGCTCACAGTTGGAGATTTCGGACTGTCAGTGATCGTTCACGGTTGGAGGTGACGGACTGTCAGTGATCGCTCACTGTTGGAGTGACGGACTGTCAGTGATCGCTCACTGTTGGAGGTGACGAACTGTCAGTGATCGCTCACAGTTGGAGGTGACGGACTGTCAGTGATCGCTCACGGTTGGCGGTGACGGACTTTCAGTGATTGCCCACAGTTGGAGGTGACGGACTGTCACTGATCGCTCACGGTTGGAGGTGACGGACTGTCAGTGATCGCCTACAGTTGGAGGTGACGGACTGTCAGTGATCGCACACGGTTGGAGGTGACGGACTGTCACTGATCGCTCACTTTTGGAGGTGACGGACTGTCAGTGATCGCCCACATTTGGAGGTGACGAACTGTCAGTGATCGCTCACGGTTGGAGGTGACGGACTGTCACTGATCGCTCACTTTTGGAGGTGACGGACTGTCAGTGATCGCCCACAGTTGGAGGTGACGGACTGTCAGTGATCGCTCACGATTGGAGGTGATGGATTGTCAGTGATCGCTCACTGTTGGAGGTGATGGACTGTCAGTGATCGCTCACAGTTGGAGGTGACGGAATGTCACTGATCGCTCACTGTTGGAGGTGACGAACTCACAGTGATCGCTCACAGTTGGAGGTGACGGACTGTCATTGATCGCTCACGGTTTGAGGTGACGGACTGTCACTGATCGCGCACGGTTGGAGGTGACGGACTGTCAGTGATCGCTCACTGTTGGAGGTGATGGACTGTCAGTGATCGCTCACAGTTGGAGGTGACGGACTGTCACTGATCGCTCATGGTTGGAGGTGATGGACTGTCACTGATCGCTCATGGTTGGAGATGAAGGACTGTGAGTGATCGCTCACTGTTGGAGGTGACGGACTGTCAGTGATCGCTCACAGTTGGAGGTGACGGACTGTCACTGATCGCTCACGGTTGGAGGTGATGGACTGTCAGTGATCGCTCACTGTTGGAGGTGACGGACTGTCAGTGATCGCTCACTGTTGGAGGTGACGGACTGTCAGTGATCGCTCACGGTTGGAGGTGACGGACTGTCAGTGATCGCTCACAGTTGGAGGTGATGGACTGTCAGTGATCGCTCACAGTTGGAGGTGACGGACTGTCAGTGATCTCTCACTGTTGGAGGTGACGAACCGTCAGTGATCGCTCACTGTTGGAGGTGACGGACTGTCAGTGATCGCTAACGGTTGGAGGTGACGGACTGTCACTGATCGCTTACGGTGGATGTTACAGACTGTCACTGATCGCTCACGTTGGAGGTGACGGACTGTCAGTGATCGCTCACGGTTGGAGGTGACGGATTGTCAGTGATCGCTCACAGTTGGAGGTGATGGACTGTCAGTGATCACTCACCGTTGGAGGTGACGGACTGTCAGTGATCGCTTACGGTGGAGGTGACGGACTGTCAGTGATCACTCACTGTTGGAGGTGACGGACTGTCAGTGATCGCTCACGTTGGAGGTGACGGACTGTCAGTGATCGCTCACTGTTGGAGGTGTTGGACTGTCAGTGATCGCTCACTGTTGGAGATGATTGACTGTGAGTGATCGCTCACTGTTGGAGGTGATGGACTGTCAGTGATCGCTCACTGTTGGAGGTGACGGACTGTCAGTAATCGCTCATGATTGGAGGTGACGGACTGTCAGTGATCGCTCACTGTTGGAGGTGACGGATTGTCAGTGATCGCTCACGTTGGAGGTGACGAACTGTCACTGATCGCTCACGTTGGAGGTGACGAACTGTCAGTGATCGCTCACTGTTGGAGGTGATGGACTGTCAGTGATCGCTCACTGTTGGAGGTGACGGACTTTCAGTGATCGCTCACTGTTGGAGGTGATGGACTGTCAGTGATCGCTCACTGTTGTAGGTGATGGACTGTCAGTGATCGCTTTCCCTGATCTAAAATAGCGTTGGATCTAGAATTTCTCATGAGTGTAACTTACAGCAAAGTAAAATGTGCTGTATTGTTCAATTAACACTAATTGGGCAAATTCAAGTTGAGAAGCCAAAGGGTAGACTGTGTGGAGAATAAAATTGCCCTTTCGTAGGTAATGGGGAGAATTTCCAACAGGACAACTGACTATACTGTACCGATTAGCTATCACATAGGAGTTTGGAAGCAAAATGAAATTTATTGGACAGTTGTATTTTCACTTACTTACTATATTTCAGTAAAGAAGAAAAGAAAGACTCGCTTCCATACAGCACCTTTCACAACCTCAGGATATCCCAAAGTGCTTTACAGCCAATTAAGCACTCTTGAGGGTGCAGTTCCTGTTGGGATGTAGGAAACACGGCAGCCAATTTGCACACAGCAAGATCCCCCAAACAGCAATGTGATAATGATCAGGTAATCTGTTTTAGTAACCGTGGTTGAGGGATAAATATTGGCCAGGACACCGGGGAGAACTCCCCTGCTCTCCTTCAAAATAGTGCCATGGGATCTTTTACATCCAGCCGAGAGGGCAGATAGAGTTCTCGGTTTAACATCTCATCCAAAAGACAGGACCTCGGTACTGCACTGAGGTGTCAGCCTAGATTATGCGCTCAAGTCTCTGGAGTGGCCTTCTGACTCGGAGGCAAGAGTGTTACTCACTGAGCCACATCTGACACAGTAGGCCCGCTCCCTAATGCTATCTTCAGTATCTGCACAAAAATCTTGTGCCACTGAGGTTCCAGTACAGAGACAATGGCCTTGATTTTAACGGGGTTGCGGGAAGGGTGCAAGGGAGCCCGGTTGCAGGCGACAAACCTGGCAAGGTCAAAGACGTGGTGGCCAGGCCGATCTGAACGGCAGGGCCTCATTTAAATAAAACTCTGCAGTGTCCCGCCCGACCAGATTCATTACGTGGGAACGGTCCCTGGCAGTCAGTGGATGGAGGGGATTCCCTCACATCATGGTGGGATAGGGAGGCAATGGCATCCTCACATTCTGCAAATGGGGGATGCCAGGGTTGGGGAGGCCCAAGGACTCATTGAGGATCCTGGGGGGCGCACTCCTGCTCTTCCTGGCTCATAAGGAGTTCAAAGAGAGGGAAAGTTTTAGAACTTACTCGGGCCTTCCTGACCAGTCAGCTCCTTTCTCCATATTGCTGTTGCCGGGCAACAGGTAGTGCGGTACTCTCCTTAAAATTATGTCGCGGCACCGATGACATCATTGGCCCGCGACTTTTGAATCTTAAGTAGGCCCCCAACTGCTTTTAGTGGGAGCCTCGTCCAGTGCCTGAACCACTGCCGTGACTATTATGGCGGTCAGGAACACGCCAGGTTGGAGGCGGGATCTGGATTTTTAGGATTTGAACCCCTCTCTCGAACCTTTCCTGCCTGTCGAGGGGTTTAAAATCGAGGCCAGTTTGTCTGTTACTGACCTAAATATAAATTCAAGTTGTTATTGTACACATCAACTGTTGAGATGCCATCTTAAAGAGTATCCTTTGCACAGCCCATAACATTTCGACTGAGGTCCTGATCTATCTCACACACACACATCTTAAATTAAAGCACAAAGCTTTTTAACATCAAAGAATATCAATTTCTGCTTCAAAGAGATTTAGATTGCTTTACTGGGTCATGTGTTTGACATTAGTTTAGCGTGGCATTTAAAACGACTTAGAAGATGGGTATTTGAATCCTTGTTTTATCCAATGTGTCAGTCACTGGTGAGTTCAAATAATACTGAACTAATTAAAACTATCAAATTTATACAAATTCAGATAGCATCTTCAGTCTGTATCATGAAAGAAACATTTTCTTGTCAATTAAATATGTTGCCAAGAATCACTATGTTGATTCTTTTAGTTTCTGTTTTATTTATACTATTGCTGTTTCATATTACCCAATCACAGCACAGCTTGGGTCATTTGGCTAATACAGGAAACTCTTCCGTATCCGGCACCGACAGGACCGGGATGGTGCCGGTTGATTAAAAATTCCGGATAACGGAGAGGTATATCTACCGAGGCTATTTTTAACAAACAAAAATAAAAAAATCAAGAAATGTGCAGTATAATTGGGTACTCCCCTACAGAATGTTGTGTTAAATGGACTCGGACTCGGCAACATTTCCGGTTATTGAGGTGTTCGGATCGGAAGAGACTTCTGACAGCGCCAAGAAGCCGAGTAGTGGCAGTTTGGAGAACTACCCCCACTGACCAACTCGGCCACCGCGGGAGACTCGGGCTCAGACTCGGCAACATTTCCGGTTAGTGAGGTGTTGTTTTCGGAGTATGAATTTTGCCGGTTATTAGAGAATTCCGGATATTTAGGTGCCGTTTAAACGAGAGTTTCCTGTACTCTTGTCTGTGATTCAGAAGATTGTGGATTCATTATCCTCTCTGGGACTTGAGCACAGTGTCACTGCTGACATTCTAGTGCTGAACTGAGGGAGATGTGCAGCAATGTCGGAGGTGCCGACTTTTGGACGAGAAATTAAACTGAGATCCCGGGTATACTTTAAGCTGACATCGTGCGTCAGCTTGTCAGCATTTTACAAGAAAAAATAAGTTTTTTCACTGGGATTGGAGGTGGCCAGTACCAACCAACCCGATTGGTTGGATGGTGGGACTGAAGGCTTTTAGAAGCAATCAATTATTTCTACCACGCGTTCATGGGAAACTTTTTCTACTGAGCTGATGGTTTCCGAGATTTTCACTTACAGGAGTGATCGTTTGGTGTTTGTCCCCAAAGAAGTTTATATATGACAAACAAGCTGTTAAAAAAATCATTTTCTGCAAAGGAACTTTTTGAAACATGGCTGACTGTTGTCTTATGTCAAGGTTTATTTTCTCCGAGATTAGTTGTAGCCAACTTTATAATATTATCTGGCTCTGTTTTAGCTTTCCTGTTGCTACACTATATTTCCAGGGTTTGGAAATAAAATAGGGAGTAGGGTGATGAGTTTTACGTAATTTAAAAAATGACATCGAGATCCCAGATTTAAGGGGAAAAATTCGATCGCACCCCCATTGGGGCGCTAACTTTGCTAGGGTGCTAAAAGTAGCGCTCCGAAAAAGTTAGCGCCCCTGCACCTTAAATTGAGTGTTAGTGCCCCTAGCAGGAGGTGGGGTGCTACTGGAAGCGTCCCGCTCCTTCCTGGGGCGCTACCATTCAATAGCGTGGTGCTACGTGCAACAGTGCCACGCGCGTCGGCACATAACGCCGCGGTATTTCAGGCCTCCCTCCCCTGATTAAAGGGGTGGGGCCTAGCGCAGCATGCACCGGTGCCCTGCTGGACCACCAGGGAGCGGAGTGCCGGGAAAACTGGCCGATTGCGGCCGGGAACCCCGCATGAAGAAGCGAAAGGGGGCAGGTGCTGGCAGACGGCCCCAAAAAAAAGGCCGCTCGGCACCTGCCCTTAATTTGCGTCGTTGCAGCCGCAAAAATGCCACCGCAACCTCCCGCTGAATTTTGTGGGAGGTGTTAGCAGCGCCGCGCCCAGGCGCTAGGGGCTTTGTGCCCCGTTAGCGCCCCCCAGGGGTGCTAATGGGAGGCGGAAAGCAGCCCAATTTTTCCCCCTTAGGCTATTACTATGGTGATGTGGACCGTTGGTCTGTTTGTGGGTGGGTTGAGGCACCTGATTATGAAAGCAGTTTACAGTTTGTTTACACATTCCTGGTGGACATCCCTTTGTAGCAAGCAGTAACCAGGCAGAGAGACCACACTGCTTATACAGGAGCGATCAACGGGGAAATATGAGGAGTGACATTTACTAAGAGTATAAATGACTGTCTCTAACCTGGGGTTTGCAATCTGTTCAGTTCACTTAGATAGATCTGTGTTGTGTTAGCAATCACCACGACTTTGGAAGCAAAGTGAAATTTATTGGACAGTTGTATTTTCACTTACTTATTATATTTCAGTAAAGAAGAAGAGAAAGACTTCCATCTATACAACATTCACAAGGACGTCCCAAAGCGCTTTACAGCCAATGAAGTACTTTTGACGGGCAGTCACTGTTGTAACGTAGGAAATGCGGCAGCCAATTTGTGCACAGCAAGATCCCACAAACAGCAATGTGATGATGACCAGATAATCGGTTTTAGTGCTGCTGGTTAAGGTATAAATATCGGCTTGGACACCAGGAGAACTGCCCTGCTCTTCTTCGAATAGTGCCATGAGATCTTTTACGTCCACCTGATAGGGCAAATGAGGCCTTGGTTTAATGCCTCATTCAAAAGAGAAACCGCTAGTAAATATACCAAATAAGGGATCAAAAATTAAAATATTCTTGAGATGAATCACAAATCTCCCTAGAAAATAATTCTCTTGTTTTCTGCACTCACAGCTCCTTTCAGCAAGTACTAACTTCACCACTACTGCAAACTGCACTATTGTATTTTTTAGGTTTCTTTCTCTGGTAATAAAAGTAAAAGTGTCAGCTGTGGTTCAGTGGGTAGCACCCTCGCCTCTGAGGCAGAAGGTTGTGGGTTCAAGTCACAACCTTCTGACTCCAGAGACTTGAGCACAAAAATCTAGGCTGACACTCCAGTGCAATACTGAGGGAGTGCTGCACTGTCTGAGGTGCCGTCTTTTGGATGAGATGTTAAATTGAGGCCCCGTCTGCTCTCTCAGGTGGACGCAAAAGATCCCAGGGCACTATTTCGAAGAAGAGCAGGGGAATTATTCTCGGTGTCCTGGCCAATATCTATCCCTCAATCAACATCAATAAAGCAGATTATCCGGTCATTATCACATTGCTGTTTGTGGGACCTTGCTGTGCACAAATTGGCTGCCACGTTTCCTACATTACAGCAGTGACTACACTTCAAAAAGTACTTCATTGGCTGTAAAGCACTTTGGGACGTCCTGAGGTCATGAAAGGCGCTATAGAAATGCAAGTCCTTCTTTCTTTATGGAACTTAAGTTATGACAAGCACTCTGCACGTTCAGTTTAACTTGTATCTTCACAGGTCAAAAGGTTTATGTTTTCCTGGATCAGTTGGGAGCTCTCTGATCTCTGGAACAGAAAATTGTGGGTTCAAGCTTCACCTGAACACGTAATTCAGGCTGACATTTCTGAGCATTACAATGGGAGTGCTGCATTGTCAGAGCTTCCACCTTTCAGATGCAGACATTAAATGGAAGCCCCTGCATACCTGGTCAGATGGATGTAAAAGAACTCATGGCATTGTTCTGACGTCCTAGCCAACATCATCTCTCAACCAACACCAACAAAAACAGATTATCTGGTCATTTATCTCATTCCTTAATGCATTTGGCTGCTGTGTTTGCCAACATAACAAGAGTGACTGCACTTTAAAATTAATTCTTGGTTGTGAAGCATGTTGAGATGCCCCAAGGACATCATAAAAATGTAAGGGGGAGAAATTCGGTACCTTAGCACCTCCAGTTAGCGCCTGGCGCTGAGGCATTAGCGCCGCGGTGAGGCAAATCCAGTGGCGCACGCCAAATTCAGCCTCCCCATAGCGCTGCTGCTATGAGTTAGCGCTGGGGACTTCAGCGCCAGGCAGATTGTGACGTCAGTGAGCGTGCAACGCTCACTGGGTGCCCGATCTGCCAAATTGAGTATCGCCCCCTGCCTTAGCGCTTGGTCCCGACAGCGACAGGGAGAGGAAGCTTCAAGCAGGTGGATGCCGGTTCCAGGGGTGCTATTTAAAGGGATCATTAGTAATGAGTCACAGCTGTCAGGTTACTGGTGTTTCAGTGCTTCCTTGTCAGTTTGAGATAGTTCAAGAGTTGAATTCAGTCATTCAAATGTTGTTTAGTCTCCGGAGTGTTGCGGCTTCTAAAAGTTAGTTACATTTATTCTCACAAAATATCAAAGTGCTGCACTTCCTTAAATTAATGGGGGCTGTACTGGCAGTCGACCTCGCCCTCCAGGATCTACTGCGGAGGGAGCAAGGCAGCGAGAAAGATTGGAACATGTGGCCAGAGGGAGGAGGAGGGCCATTAGGGCTCTCAACAGGAGGCCTTACTCTCCGAGGGTCTTCCGACAGCAATTCTCCTACCGCCAATTAAGCGAGGAGCAGTGTATTAGAAGGCTCCGCTTCACCAAGGAGGTGGTCACTGAACTCTGCCACCTTCTGCAACCAGACCTCCAGCCATAGATCAGGGCGACCACGGATCTCTCAGTGGCAGTCAAGGTCACCGGCGCCCTCAATTTCTTCGCCAGTGGATCCTTCCAGTCTGCAACAGGAGATATAGGTAACATCTCGCAGTTTGCCGTCCATCGCTACATCTGAGAGGTCACAGAGGCTCTCTACAGTAGGAGAAGGGACTACATTTCCTTCCTCATCACCAGAGAGAAGCAGGATGAACGTGCATGTGGCTTTGCCAGAATAGCGGCATTCCCCATGGTGCAGGGCGCCATTGACTGCACCCACGTGGCTTTGCGGGCACCGCATAACAATCCTGAGATCTTCCATAACCGCAAAGACTACCACTCACTTAATGTGCAGTTGGTGTGCGACCGCAGACAGCGAATCCTCAATGTGAATGCCCACTATCCTGGCAGCAGCCACGATGCCTTCATCCTGCCCCAGACCGGTGTGCCAGCACTCTTCCAGCCACCACATCAAGCTTGCGGCTGGTTGGTCAGAGACAAGGGCTATCCGCTCTCCACCTGGCTCATGACTCCCCTCTGCAACCCCAGCACTCCTGCTCAGCACTCATATATTGACAGCCATGCTGCCACCAGGAACATCATTGAGCAGACCATCAGGGTGCTGAAGCAACAGGAGGAGGATGAGGAAGACGAGGAGGAGGAGGAACAGGAGCGAGGAAGGAGGCAGCCACTCAATCGGCATTCATCAGACTGCGGTTCCAGTACATTCAACCCCAGATCCCCGTTGCTCACCACATCCCTATCATTCCATCCCTGTTGCAGGCCATATCACAGCGCACAGCTGAAATGAGAGACAGTACAAAATTATCCAAAGTGAATTAATAAATTTATCAATAATCCGTGAAGACATCTTTACAGCAACAATATTTACTATTCACCCTTGTGCCTCTCATTACTCTGCCTTTGCCTGCTCTAGTGCTCTTATGAAGTGTTGGCCCAGTGGCTGCAGCACGGCTGGTGGAAAGCTGCTGAGTGTCCGTGCGGGAGACTTCAGATGGCCTTGCAGGACGCCCTCGAGCAGCTCTGGGGCTGGAAGGCCCGGCTATAGACTGCACCACCTCAGCATGGGCGGCAGCAGTCTGGGCTGGCTGGATGATAGGCAGCAACAAGGGCAATGGCGGAGTGCCAGTGGTGGGAGCAGGAATGCTGTCATCCTGAGAGAGGACAGCAGCTTCCTGCTCCACTGACCCACTGCCACTCCCCCAGGGCAGCACCTCAGCATCCCTAACAATCTGTTGGAGCACAGATTGCTGGCCTGCTGCGACACCGTGAAAGTCCCGGTGGATGGTGGTAGACCCAGCCACAATGGCAGCAGTCAGACCTTGCTTGGCATCAAGCTGAGACTGCATGAGAGCAGTCTGAGAATCAATGCCACCAAGCATAGACTGCATTACAGCACGAAGACGTTGCGTTGCTTCCGCCTGTGCTGCAATGGAATCTGCCAGATTGCCCATCACTCGCAGCATCAGGTCTGGGTCACCATGATCTCTCTGGGAGTCCACCATCCTTTGCAGACTGGAAATGATGGGCTCCATGGTGTGCGCAGAGCCTTGTGCAATGTTGGAGGTGAACTCCTCCTCGCTCCTTATCATTGCCGAGAGGCTCTCGGGCACCTTTGCCATTGCACCTATCATCTCCGTGTGCATGCCCATCACCCTTCTTCTAAAGGTCTTCCCATCAAGGTCCTCATCTGAGTCCTGTGCAGCAGAACTCGCCCTCCGGGGAGTTGGCCCCTGAGCTATCCTTTCCCCCTGGCCTTGCTGCAGCCTGCTTGTTCCCGGTGCCTCACCCTGTGCAGATCCCGCTACTATACTAGCCTCTAAAGAATGCGTAGTGCCAGTATCTGAGCTGGTGCCTGCGGGTGATGGATGCAGTGACGTGGTGTGTTCTTCCTCCTCCTCTTCTCCCACATCGCTCTGATCGGTGCCCTCAGGGACAGGCTGCTCAGGTCCTTGCTGATTATCTGAAAGCATAAAGGTAGAAGAGTCGGGTTAAGGTGAGGGCAGGGGGGCAGGAAGGGAGAAATGCATGCGTACAGTGTGAGCAGCTGGAAAGTGCGAAACGCTTGTGGGGTGAGGAGGAAGTGGGATGTGAGAAGGAGTAGGCCAGCACCTGGCGTCCAATGATTGCAGCACTCTATTTTCCTGCGCAGACAGTGGCTGGGTGTCAGCTTGTCTCCCCGCCTGTGCACTCCTGCTCCCTCCTGTTGTGAGCAACCTTGGCCTGCTAGAGAGAGGAAAGTGTGTGAGTGAGTGTGGAGCAATGTGGTTGGGTGATGTGCCTGCCATAGTTGAATAGCTGTCATTGTGTGCAAGGTGTGAGATGTGGGTGTGAGTGTTGGTAGGTGGAGATTGTTGGTGGGTGAGTGCTGGGGGTCTGGTGCTTTGGGCAGTGTGTGCAGACTGAGGTTCAGATGGTGGTATGTAGCATTTGTTGAAGCATTGACTCACCCTGACCACCCGAGTGAGGTCGTTAAATTGCTTCCTGCACTGTGTGTGTGTCCTGGGACCACAGTGCTGCCTGAGACGTGCTGGGCTACCTCCCTCCACATGGTGGGGAAGACTTGCGGCGAGGGCCTCCTGCCACTTGCTGGGTACAGCACCGCCCTCCGTCACTCCACAGCGGACACCAACTCCTCCAATGCTTGGTCCAAAAATCTGCGGGCTCTCTCCCTGGGGCGTGGATCTGCCATGAGTACAGCTGGTTGAGTCGTAAGGCTCCTTGGACTTGACCTGCTCCTGCTCGCTGACACAGGTTCACAGGCAGCAATGCTGAGAATTAGGTTCTGCTGCATGAAGGAACCTCCCCTTTAAGAACTGGAAAGAGCCTGCGGCAATGATGACCAGTGATTAGACTGCACCTGATATTGGTTAGCGCTTTGAGTCTAACGCCACTGAGCTCGGTCATTAGCGTTTGATTAGCGCTCCCATCCTTTCTTTGAGCGATGACACTGAATTTTGCGTGCAGCGAGATTAATTAGCTCCTGGCGCTAAATCTCAAACTTTTCCAAAGTTAGCGCTCACTCCTGGGCTGTAATGAATTTCTCCCCGTAAGTACCTTATTTACGTCTGTTTTTAGTCTGTCAGGTTTTTTGGGAGATGTATTAACATTTTTGAAACTGGGTTTCGAGGTTGGCATGTATGCCCCCGGCACGATTAAAAGAACAGTAGGGAAGTTTTCCCAATGCTCTGACCAACATTTCTGCCGCAACTAAAAGCAACAACAACAGTTTAGCTGATCATTTGTCACGGTCGCTGTTTGTGGGATCTTGCTGGGCACAAAATTGGTCGCCGTGTTTGCTTTCGTAATAACAATTGACTACACTTAATGAAGTCATTCATTGATGTGAAGTGCTTTCAGGTGTCCTGAGGGCATAATAAGGTGCTGTATAAATGCAAGTACTACTTCTTTTTATAACACAATAATACACGAACCAATCGCAATACAACAGCAGCCTTTTCATTTCTTTTCATTGAGGCAAGGTAATGCTTCACCTTGACATTTCCTTTTATAATGGATAAGCTCAAGACAAAGTGCTTTAAACAAAATGATTAAACTGATAGAAATACAAACAATATAAAGGCTGTTACCTACCTTACTCTGTTATAAAGTACACACATTAGAATCGAGGAAATAACAGTACAGCTCTTTCATTCAAACAATTTGAGTGCTTGAATCACAAGCGATTCTGGGTTCAAGTCACCCGGGGGTGGAGGAATATTAACCCTAAAAAACGGGTGGGTTGGGGGTCAGGTGGGAGGTTAAAGTGTTAAAAAACTGAATCCCGACCCCAACCCGCCCACTTCCGGATTTAACAGAGGCGGGACAGGGGGCGGGCAGCCAACCCGCTCCCAGGAGGCGGGTCACCCATTTAAATATTATAATGAGGCTGGCGTGGCTCAGATTTAACCTCCATTGCAAATTTAACTGGCTGGTCGGATTTCTCCGGCCTTGGGGAACCCCCCCAGCTGAAGTAACACGAGGACTGCTGGATTCAGGAGATAAGTGCCTTTACACTTACCTCCTGGATCCAGCGTCCCTGCTTCACCCACCCTCCCGATCGGAGATCCCCCCGAGACCTTTGATTCCCACCCCCTCCGAGGCCTCCGACCGCCTTCACGGACTCCCCCTCCCCCACTGGTGTTCCCCCAGCCGGCCCCGTTGCTTCCCCACTTCCCACATCCCCCCACCCCGCCCAATCCCACCCCACCGATAATGCTCAGGCCGGCCCCGTTGCTTCCCCACTTCCCACATCCCCCCACCCCCCCCAATCCCACCCCACCGATAATGCTCAGGCCGGCACCGATGCTTCCTCCCCTCTCCCTCAATCCTTCCCCCCGATCCTCTTCCGGCCACCTTCGGCCCCCACCCAAGCCCTTCCTCCCTCTCTGCGGCCTAGGGCCACAGGCCTACCCACCCACAGCCCAGCCAGCCTTTCCATCTGGCTGGCTGCGGGTGGGAAACACAGGTTTGAAATGCAACTCAGGCCCTGCCACTAAATTCGGCAGGGCCTGCGGTAAGCCCGTTTAGAAAGGGTTTCCCGACCGCTTTCTAGCCCCCCCCGACCCGCCTCCATATTAAAATTCAGGCCCCAAACTCACCAGCTTCCATTAGATGAGCATTGACAATTTCAGGCCTGTCATTCACTTTGAGGGCTTCTGATTTCCCTCTCGTTGGTCAGATTCCCATCTGGCAGCAGTTGTTCCTGGAACCAGAGCAGCATCAGTATGGCCTGGAAACCTGTTCTTCACTACGGAAGATTTTCTGGGCACATATAGAGCATGGAAATCAGACAAGAACAACATGGTGGGTAGACAAGACTGTTACGCAGGGAGCTGAACTATCACTCAAAGCTACAGGAGGCTACTAATTATGGCTTAGATGTCCCTAAATTGAGCAGCTATTGGTTGGTCTGTAGCAGCTTCCAGCAAGAAAATCTTCCTAAAGGAAACTTCATCGAAGCAAGGCTTTCCATATCATGTAAGTGGTCGGATGACACCATCTGGCATTGCTGCCAGCCGCAGAGGTATCTGGCCCAGATATTTCAGCCTGCTTGGCTTGAAGCTGTCTTCTGGCAAATGACCAAGAAAAGAATGAAAAGTGACAGAAAATGATCACAATAACCTTATGTTGTGACTGCGGTGATGTGTCACAATGATTCCCTGCACTCTGCAGTCATCATTTTTCCTTTGTTCATTCAAGCACCAATCCAGTGAGCTTTATCATTTGTTAAATATTTAATATGGAACTACTCACCCCACTCAGATCAGCTAACTTTTGCTTTGTTCCTTACATCTAGTGCTAGTCCCTGGATACCACTTCCCTGGCTGAGGCTGTCACTACTTTGGCCAAACCACCTTTTATTTTATTTTCTAGAGCACTTGCTAACTTGTACAGAGCCCTGTTGCCCCCTCAATGCTCCTATGAAATGTGCTGAAGCTGTGACAACTTGCCTTCCTGATGCCCACTACTCTTCTCTCCCAATCATACAATACTTAGATCCCATGTTGCGTACGCTATTTAGGAACAATATGAAAGAAAGAAAGAAAGAAAGACTTGCATTTATATAGCGCCTTTCATGACCACCGGACATCTCAAAGCGCTTTACAGCCAATGAAGTACTCTTGAAGTGTAGTCACTGTTGTAATGTGGGAAACGCGGCAGCCAATTTGCGCACAGCAAGCTCCCACGAACAGCAATGTGATAATGACCAGATAATCTGTTTTTGTTATGTTGGTTGAGGGATAAATATTGGCCAGGACACCGAGGAGAACTCCCCTGCTCTTCTTCGAAATAGTGCCGTGGGATCTTTTACGTCCACCTGAGAGAGCAGACAGGGCCTCGATTTAACGTCTCATCCGAAAGACAGCACCTCCGACAGTGCAGCACTCCCTCGGCATTGCACTGGAAGAACACTTTTTTACTAATGCTCAAATTTGCTCATGAAACCAAGATGCATTGTCAAATGGTGAGGATATTGACAAGATTTACAAGATTGATACCAGAACTGAGAGGTTATACCTATCAGAAAAGAATGAACAGGCTGGGGCTCTTTTCTCTAGAAAAGAGAAGGCCGAGGGGTGGCCTATGAAGGGGTTTGATAGGGTAGACTTAGAGAAGATGTTTCCACTTGTGGGGGAATCTAAAACTAGGGGTCATAAATATAAGATAGTCACTAATAAATCCAATACGGAATTCAGGAGAAACTTCTTTACCCAGAAAGTGGTTAGGATGTGGAACTTGCTACCACATGGTGTAGTTGGGGCTGCTGGCACGGCACCCCGCTGCCCGGTGGTCCAGGTAGGGCCCCGCAGAGTTGTGGGCTCGGGCCCTCCCCTTTAACAAGGGGAAGAGCCCTTCCACGCAGCAGCGCTACGTGGCCCAGTGCGTAACGCTGCAGAATGCACCGCCCCGATATTCGGGGTTAGCGCTCTAAGAAGGAAATGGAACGCTTGCATTAGCGCCCCACCTCCCTCTTGGGATGCTAAAACTGAAGCTCGCGATCACCGGCGCTATTTTTCGCCGGTCGCTAACGAATGTTTCCCCCATTATCCGGTCATTATCACATTGTGGGACCTTGCTGTGTATAAATTGGCTGCCACATTTCCTACATTACAACAGTGACTTCAAAAGCACTTCATTGGCTGTAAAGCGCTTTGGGTCATTCTGAGTTTGTGAAAGGCGCTATAGAAATGCAAGTCTTTCTTTTCTTTTTTTCTTTCACAATCGATAAGTGTCCAATGGCAAAAGAAGAAAAAGATTTGATTTGTTACTTAAACAATCACTGAAACTATCCAGGCAATATGTGGCTGCTGTCAAAAAGACAAGTCAGGTACTGAGAGACACCTTGAGGCTACATCAGGATGTGCAAAACATTGGGATGAACATATTTGGAATATTATATGCAATGTTAAGCTCCCAACCTTCAAATGGACATTGACAGGGCCACAAATTCCATTATTAGATGAGATTCCAAGAATTTTCCTGCTGTTTTAGGGATCACTTTCTGTCTATTGAAAATTGCAAATCGGTGACCTTGGACATTGATGGGCTGGTGAATGTTCAGAGAAAAGAGATGAGAATGATTCCAAAATTCAAAGGGGGTGAAATTCAGTTTTGCCCCGATTGGGGACGGTAACTTTTGAAAGCTGGGGAACTTAGCGCCAGGCACTAATGATTCCCAACTTTTGCAAAATTCGGTTTTGCGCTCCAGGAAGGAAGTGGAACGCTAAGGGCAACACGGTGGCATAGTGGTTAGCACTGTTGCCTCACAGCGCCAGGGACCCGGGTTCAAATCCGGCCTTGGGTGACTGTCTGTGTGGAGTTTGCACATTCTCCCTGTGTCTGCATGGGTTTCCTCCGGGTGCTCTGGTTTCCTCCCACAGTCCAAAGATGTGTGGGTTAGGTTGATTTGGCTATGATAAATTGACCCTTAGTGTTAGGCGGGATTAAATATGTGGGGTTACGGGGATAGGGTGAGATATGTGTCGATGCAGGCTCGATGGGCCGAAATGGCCACTATCTGCACTGTGGGGATTCTGTGATTCTGTAAATCAAGCCCTCCACTTCCTTCCTGGAGCGCTAAAGGAAGCAGGCGGGGCAGGAGTGGTGCAGCGCTGCACAATGCCCTGGGCAGCGCTGCCACGTTCCAAGGCTCCTTCCCTCCCTTCATCGCTGCAGGCTCTGCATTGGGACCAGTTAGCTGGTCCCTGATGGCGGCCGCGATCCGGCCCGATCAGTCCCGTGTACTCCAGCAGAGTGCCGGGCTGATCGATCGCGGCCCAGGAGGAATCGAAAAAAATAAATTGCAGCGTTGTTAAAATTTTCCTCCTACCCGCGCCAACCTCCCCTTTTATTTGCGCCTCTGAAGCGCTCGGCCTCCCGAACAACGCCTCCTGCAGCTGTCGGTGTCATCGCCCGGCGATGCTGCAGGGGGCGGAACCGAAGTTCAGGTCCGGGGTGCTACCGGGGCGATGCGCACGGCAATGACGTCACGATCTCCAGGCGCAGGAGATCGTGGCGCTCGTGGTTACCGCCGCCGCAAACCTCCACGTCAATTTTACCGGTCGCAAAGCCGGTAGCGCACGTTGGCGCCCCCTGGAGTCACTAACGGGAGGCGCTAAGGTACCGAATTTCTCCCCCCAAACCTCTTAAGTTGTGAAGATAGGCTTACAAAATTTAATTTATTTTCATTAGTGAGAAATAAGCTAAATGAGGACATGATCACGAGTTTAAAAATGTTGAAAGGCGTGCATTTTGCGGAGGTAAGCAGATTCTTTAACTTAGACTACAATTGCAGTACTGGCGGACCCAAAATTTGTAGGCCTCCAATGAGATGAATTTCTCCCCCATCGAGTAGACACCCATACCCAGAATAGCGGCTGCCTGGAATAGAATTCCAGAAAAACTAGACAGTGGTATGTTGACCAACACTTTTAAAAGGAGCTACTGAATATCTAGTTAAGAACAGGATTCAGGTTATTGAGGCAAGTATACACATCAGGGGTAATTGCATGAAAGAAAAAGAATTGCCTTTGTAAAGCGCCTTTCACTACCTCAGGACATTCTAAAGCGTTTTACAGTCAATTAAGTACTTTTGAAGTGTAGTCACAGTTGTAATGTAGGAAATGTGGCAGCCAAATTGTGCACAGCAAGCTTCCACACCAATGTGATACTGACCAGATAATTTCTTTTGTGATGTTTGTTGAGGGATAAATATTGGCCAGGACACAGAGGAGAACTCCCCTGCTCTTCTTCAAATAGACCCATGGCATCTTTTACATCCACCTGAGATGGCAGATGGGGCCTCGGTTAAACATCTGAAAGACGGCACCTCTGACAGTGCAGCACTCCCTCAGTATTGCACTGGAGTGTCAGCCCAGATTCTGTGCTCGGGTCTCTGGAGTCAGACATGAACACGCAAACTTCTGACTCAGAGGCGAGACTGCATCTACTGAGCCACGGCTGTAATGTAGTCCTGCCTTTGACCCACCTTTCTTTCAATGTGGCTGGGAGCACGGTATCAGAGAATCGCGCCTGGAGATAATCAAATGCTCAAGTGAACAGCCCTGCAGAGATATCACATGTGGAAGCTTTGACCACGCTCGATCAACTCTGATGGACGGGCCACACCGTCCGCATGCCCGATACGAGACTCCCAAAGCAAGCGCTCTACTCGGAGCTCCGACACGGCAAGAGAGCCCCAGGTGGGCAGAGGAAACGCTTCAAGGACACCCTCAAAGCCTCCTTGAAAAAGTGCAACATCCCCACCGACACCTGGGAATCCCTGGCCCAGGACCGCACAAAGTGGAGGAGAAGCATCCGGGAAGGCGCCGAACATCTCGAGTCTCTTTGCCGGGAGCAAGCGGAAGCCAAGCGCAAACAGCGGAAGGAGCGCACGTCAACCCAAGCACCCCACCCACCTGCCCCTTCAACCACCATCTGGCCCACCTGTGACAGAGACTGTAGGTCCCGCATTGGACTCACCAGTCACCTGAGAACTCATTTTCAGTGTGGAAGCAAGTTATCCTCGGTCCCGAGGGACTGCCTAAGAAGAAGAAGATGAATGTCTTTGTGACAGTTCAAAAAGAATGGATTGTGATATTAGTTTGATATCCTGCAGTGTTTGTCCCAATTACCTTCAGTGATCAGAGGGAAATTTGAATTGTCTCTTCTTGGGAGCTTGTCTGTAATTACTACAATGAATGGGAGGAGGTGAATATATGAGAAGCTCATGAGGCCTATTAGCGCTCACCCCATTTTTTTGGTCTGATCTCCATGTACTAGTCCTCCCTCTCCCCCACCTCCTGTCAGAGGCAGAAACACAGATACCTGTGGCCAGTTCGGGAGACTTTCAGCAAAAGAATTCCTCCCTGACCCCTCACCCCTCACCCCTCTCACAGGCAATCAGACAAAGCCCCAAACCTATTAGTTGTTTTACGGAATAATTATTCTTGTCTTTCATATGTTGTGATCGCTCTGTTTTCTGAAAATCCGTGTGATGCCTGTTGAAGGTCCAATCACTTGCTTGCCCAGCACCATTGAAGACAAGTTGGAGTCAGTAGATAGCAGATTGCGCTTTTTTACATCTTTGTGGATACGAATCTCAACAGGGCAGTCACCTTCCTTCCCCCCCTTTCTATACCTATAGCCAACCCAATACGAGGGTTGACACATTGTTGACTATCGCTGCATAGTCATTTCAAACCGTACTTTCATAGAAACAAGTTGTAAATGATATTATTGAGCTCTTGAAATCCAATTATCTGCGACAAGCTGTACACTCATCCTTAGATGGGTTTTAAGCTTTGACAACTCCACTTTTATCTGTGATTCATCGCCTGAGGCTTGAATTTCCCTGTGCAAAATGATGCACACATTGCTGAAAGTGAACGGTGGCTTTTATGCATTCGGTGGTATATTGCACTGTGAAAAAGAGCTGCCATTATCGAGAAGCTCCCGTTTCCCCGTTCTAGCTCGTCAATTGATCCAAGAGAATGCGGTGAATCCAGCCCAAGTGAATAACTGCCAGAAAAACCAAGAACTCACAGGCTGAAACCTTTGCAATAAGTGTCAGTTTAAGCATGAGCGAAGAGACAATCAAAATGACTAAAGTAGCAGGGAATTGGTGTTTTAATCAATTAAGTAGTCACTCAAAGACATGGTACTCAGATTGTACAAAAGAATTTTACCAGCTGCAATGAAAAATCAGAAGATTGACGGACAGGAAACAGCTATTCCAGGCAAGAAAACAACTTATTTCTCTCGTCAAAATCCATCCATTTGACCAAGTTTCTGGCCGCCTGTCTTAATCCCTACTTTCCTGGCTCAGCATCCATTTTGCATACACTTATCAGTGAAGCACCTTGACACGTTTTTTTACATTACAGACACGATATATAAATGAAGATTGTTGTTTTTGAGATTGACATTTTTCTCATTTGCTTTTCCTTTTTTGTTTCAATTTCTTAGCCTCTTCCACCACGGCGAACATTGAACCATGGGTATGACGATATCTTCAGATCCTCAGGAATCAGTAGACCACATCTACGGCTCTCTGTCAAATATATAACAGCGAGACAGACTCCCGATCTTTTCCCCAGCTAGGCAAACTACACATGGCATTAGGTTTTAGGAAAATACATTGATATTTTATAGTTAACTGTAAAAAAAAAAGACTTGCATTTAAACAGCCCATTTGCAGTTATTGACTTAGTTTGAGATGCAGTCATTGTTGTTATGTAGGCAGGTCCAGTAGCCATTTTATGCACAGCAAGATCCCACTAGCTCCAATGAGATGAATAACCGCTTTGCGGAACACCTCCGTTCAGTCCGTAAGGGTGACCCCGAGCTTCCGGTCGCTTGTCATTTTAATTCACCTCTCCACGCCCACTCAGACCTCACCGACCTCGGCCTCGTGCATTGTTCCACGGAAGCTCAGCGTAAGCTCAAGGAACAGCACCTCATCTTCCGATTAGGCACTTTACAGCCTTCCGGACTCACTATCGAGTTCAACAATTTCAGATCATAACCTCGGCCCCCACCACATATAATATATATATATATTTTTTTTTTTAATCCACCCTTTTGGTTTGTGCCTTTTCCCTTTTTTTTCTCTCTCTCCCCCACGGCAGCTGTCTCTCATTCTGCCAGCATTTCACACTTCACACTTCTAGCCACCTTTTGTTTCTTAACCTGTCCTGTCACCATCTCATCTTGCCTTGAGCATCTCTTAATGTCTCTACTTACCATAGACCACCCCTTTTGTTCTTTTATTCCTCCCTTCAGCCTCCCCCTTGCTTTTTTATCTGTTTCATTTCCTGCTTTTTTCTCAGTTCTGACGAAGGGTTTCGACCTGAAACGTTAACTCTGTTTCTCTCTCCACGGATGTTGCCTGGCCTGCTGAGTTTTTCCAGCGTTTTCTGTTGTTGTTTCAATTTTCCAGCATCCGCAGTATTTTGCTATCGTGAATAACCAGTTACTCAGTTTTAGGTTGAGGGGTCAGCCAGAACCCTGGAAAAACTCCATGGGGGGAAAAATTCAGTTGCTTTGTGCAAGGGGGCGCTAACGGGGCACAAAGCAACTAGTTGCCTAGGCGCGGCGCCACTAACGCCTCCCGTGAAATTCAGCGGGAGGTTGGCAGCGGCGGTAGCTGGTAGCGCCCCGCGGCGCTGCGCCTCTGGCGATGACATCATCGTTGTGCGCAGCGCCCCGGCCGCAAACTTGGCTCGCGCCCTCTGACCTACCGCTGGACGCTGTGTCCAACAGGGTCAGGGGGGCATTCTTGCGGCCGGGGCGGCGATAATTTAAGGGCAGGTGCCGGGCGGCCTTTTCTTTGGGCCGCCTGCCAGTACCTGCCCCCTCTGGCCTCCTCCTGTGGGGTGCCGTCCGCGACCCGTCAACCCGGCGCTCCTCTTAAGTGCCGGGCTCTTTTGCCAGCACCCCGCTCCCCGGCGGTCCAGCAGGGCCCCGGTGCGCGCTGCGCTAGGCCCCTCCCCTTTAATCAGGGGAGGGAGGCCTGCAGTATCGTGCCACTACGTTCCGAAGCACTTGGTGCTGCTGCATGTAGCGCCGCGATATTCAATGGGAGCTCCCCAAGAGGGAGGGGGAGCGCTTCTAGTAGCACCTCGCCTCCTGCATGGGGCGCTACCATTGAATTTCGGGCGCGGGGGCACTAACTTTTTCAGGGCGCTAAAAGAAGCGCCCCGGCGAAGTTAGTGCTCCAGAAGGGGGGCGAGCCAATTTCCACCCCCCCCATGTTTTTCTTCGAACAGCGCCATTTAAAAAGTATCTTTATCATCCACCTGAAGAGGCAACTGGAACCTTGGTCTTGCGTCTCACCCAAAGGATGGCACCCCTGATATTGCAGCACTCCCTCAGCACTGCAGTGAAGTGCCGTCATATGTTATGTGCTCGAGTTCAGGACTGTGGCTTGAACCCACAACCGTGTGACTCTGAGGCAAGAGTGCTTGTAACTGGGCCAAGCTGATACTTGTCTCCAAGCAAAAGTCTGAACCAGGAATTCAATGCTTTGGCTATTTTGAATAAAAATCGTGCAACTTCTACCAAGTTAAATATTTTGTAAATAAATATTACTTGCATTTATTGTAACACCTTGTGACATCGCTGAGAATGTCTCAAAGTCCTTCACACAATTAGTTAGTGTTGAAATGCAGTGACTGTTACCTAAGCAAATGTAACGGTCTTTCTGCCCCAACAGCCTCCCGCAAATATTAATGAGATGAATGACCAAGTCAATTTATTTATTTGATGTTGGCTCAGAGAATTGTTGGCCTGGATGCCGGGTGGACTCTGTTCTCTTTCAAATAGCGTAATGGAATCTTTAATGCGGGCTAACTCAAAACAGGCCAGGATCAAAGGTGGCACCTTCCTTTTCTGTGGCTCAGTACCATGTGAAGGATGGGGAATTTACACATTGAGTCAAGACAGGAGCTCCAGTTCCTGTGTTCTATTGAGATATAATGGATGATTGACTCCTTGTGAAAGTGTAAGTTGGTAAACTATCCCTTCCTCCCATTTGTTTATACTCTGATACTAAAAGTGCGCTTATTTATGAAATATTCTCAATCCTTTTCCAGATTTAGATGCGTCAAACATAGGATATTGAGGAACAGTGCTATAATTAGTGATGCAGTTCTCTGCTTTATGTTAAATGCCACATGGAGTGTGGAAATGCAGGCTTTTGTTTCCTTTGTGCATTCTGCTTGAATTAATCAAACTCTGTGCTGTATAAATTCACATAGAATTCTGTTTATAAAGAAACATATATCTGCCTTTTGTTGCAGAATGAAGTCATGAATGAACAATTTGTTTTGGTTTGTTTGACCAAGGCCCGAGCCAAATCCGAATGTAATCCATTCTCGGTCTGCAAGGCAAAGCGCTGGAAAATGTTTGTGTTTTCTTTCAGCAACATCAAAGCCGCTGGGGATTTTACAGCATTTTGTGAGATTATAGAAACAAATGATTATGTTCCTGCTGTAATCCCGGAAGGAAAATGTAAAAAGAAGGGCCTAGAAATTTGGGAGTTTAGCACCGGCCGCTAAGGCCCGTTTTGCTGAAATAATGGCAGCTGACTCACTTCCGCCTGCTTCCGGCGGGTCCCGCGGTGGCCGTCATTTTCGGCAGGTCATCAGCGCTGCCGTTGCCAGTGCTCGCTAGAGAAATGGAAATGAGGCAGATCGTGACGTCAGTGAGTGTGCAACGCTCGCTTGATGCACGATCTGCCATTTTCGCCGTCGTCGCTCCACTTACCGCCCTCTCTTAATCACGACCAGCTGACCAAGCGTTCAGCAGCAGGAAGGAACCCCAGCAGTGCTATTCAAAGGGATCATCAACAACAACATGCAGCTGACATGGTTTCTCAGTTTGACTGTCTCTGTCTAAGTTTCTGCCACTCTTGCAGCTTTCTAAACTTGTTCAAAGTTGCTGAGGTCACAGGGAGTGTTGCTGCAAGTGGAAAACGCCTTAATTCTTATTTAAAGGCTTCTGCTTACACCACTTGTTCACAGTCATGGGGGCTCTACTTGCAGTCCCTCTCGCGCTCGAGTATCTTCAGGAGAGGAAGGGGAGGCAGCGAAGAAGATGCAGGAGACATAACTAAAATTTCCCAGTTCGCCGTCCGTCGCTGCATCCGGGAGGTCACAGAGGCTCTCTACTCCCGGAAAAGGAACTTCATTGTCTTCTCTCTCACCAGAGAGAAGCAGAACGAGCGTGCATGTGGCTTTGCCAGGATAGCTGGCTTCCCCGTGGTGCAGGGCGCCATCGACTGCACACACATGGCTTTGCGGGCACCGTATACCAATCCTGAGATGTTTCGTAACCGCAAAGGCTGCCACTCACTTAATGTGCAGTTGTTGTGCGACCACGCCCAGCGCATCATGATGGTGAATGCCCGGTATCCTGGCAGCAGTCATAATGCCTTCATCCTGCGCCAGTCCAGTGAGACAGCACTCTTCCAGCCACCACACCAAACCAGAGGGCAGCTGCTTGGAGACTAGGACTATTTGCTCTGCACCTGGCTGATGACTCCCCTCCGCAACCCCACCACTCGTGGCCAGCACTCATATAATGAGAGCCATGTTGCCACCAGGGACATCATCGAGCAGACCATCAGGGTGCTCAAGCAACGATTCCGCTGCCTTGACCGCTCAGAAGGAGCCCTCCAGTACTGGCTGAAGTGGGTGTCCCATTTCATAGTGGTCTGCTGTATCCTCCACAACTTGGCCATCATGAGGGTGCAGCCCTTGCCACCAGGGATTGCGGGACCACCTCAGGAGGATGAGGAGGAGAAAGAGGAGGAGGAGGGAGGGAGAGAGGAGGCAGGCAGCAAAACCCCATTCTGGAAGGGCTGTCCATGAACGCCTCATCAAATTCTGATTCCAGTGAATGAAACCCCAGATCCCCGTTGCTCACCATTTCCCCATCATACCATCCCTCTGTCACGGAACATCACAGCGTCCTCCTGGGCACAAAGCTGAAATGAGAGTCACCACAAAACACACATTCCAAACAAAAATCATCAATGTATCCAAAGGCAATCAATATGACAATATCAACTAGTCACCCGTGTGCAACCCTTAGTGTCTGTCGTTCGTGTGCCTTTATCTACTCTAGTGCTCCTACGCAGTGCTACCCCAATGGCTGCAACGTGGCTGGTGGAAGGCTGCTGACTTTCAGTGGGGGAGACTACAGATGGCCTTGTACGATGACCTCAAGCAGCTGTAGACTGCACCATCTCGGCATGGGTGGCAGCAGTCTGGGTTGGCTGGCTGATAGGCAGTGGCAGAGGCAATGGCGGAGTGGCAGTGGATGAATGCTGTCATCCTGAGAGTTGACAGCAGATTCTTGCTCCACAGACCCAATGCCACTCCTCCGGGGAGGCGCCTAAGTATTCCTAGCAATCCGTTGGAGGACAGATTGCTGGCCTGCTGCAAAACCCTGCAAGCTCCTTTCGAGACCCGTAAATCCAGCGATGATGGCAGCAGTCTGAGCTCCCACTGTAGCAGTGAGATGTTGGGTCACTTCCGCCTGTGCTGCAATGGAAGCCATGACATCGCCCATCACATGCAGCATCATGGCTGGGTCCACACGGTCTCTCCAGGAGTTGCCCACCATTTCCATCCTAGAAATCATGGGCTCCAAGCTCTGCGCAAAGCCCTGTGCAATGTTGGAGCCGGACTCCTCCATGCTCCTTGACACTGACAAGAGGCTCTCTGGCAGGCTTGCCATTGCAGCTAGGATTTCCGTGTGCATGCCCATCACCCTTCTTCTGAAGGCCACCCCATCATCTGAGTCCTGTGCAGCAGAACTCGTGTGAGAACTCGCCCTCTGGGAAGCTGGCACCCGAGCTACCATTTCCCCTGGCCTGGCCTGGCTGCAGCCCAGTCCTGTCCGGTGACTCACCATGTGCAGATCCCGCCTCTATACTACGCTTGGAAGTCTGCGCAGTACCATTTTCTGAGCTGGTGTCTGCAAGCATCAAATGCAGAGTCTGTGTTTCTTCTTCTTCTTGTTCGTCTCCTCCTTCAGTTTGGTCAAGATGAGAGACAGGCTGGCCTGCTGGCAGTTCTTGGGTATCTGAGAGCAGAAAGGCACAAGGGTCAGGTTGTGGTGAGGGGAAGGGTGAAAGCAAGATATCCATGCATACACCATCAGCAGCTTCTAATTGAAAAGAGATTGCGGGATGAGGGGGAAGTGGAATGTGAGAAGAAGGATTAGGTATGAGCATACCGTCATCATCAGCATCGGTTTCAACCTCTCCGCTGGCCATGGACTCCGTCACTGCCCCTCCAATAATTTCAAGCACGGATTCCTCCAGGTCGGTCATGTTCTCTATTGTGGCTTCTTCTGCTGTTGCTCCCTCCTGTTATGTGCCACCTTGGCCTGCAAGAGAAAGGGAAGTGCATCAGTGAGTGTGGTGCAATGTGTTTGGTAATGTGCCTGCAATAGTTGAATAGCTGTCAGTGTGTGCAATGTGTGAAATGTGGGTGTGAGTCTTGCAGCTGTGGAAAGGTTGTGAGGGTGAAGTGAAGCCATGATTATAGGGTATGAGTGGTGATAGCTAGAGATTGTTGGTAGGTGAGTGCCGGGGGTGTGGTGCATTGAGCAGTGTGTGAGGCTTGTGGTGGAGATGGCATTTGCTGAAGCCTTCATTCACCTTGACCACTCATGTGAGGTCATTAAACTTTTTTCGGCACTGGATCCAGGTCCTTGGTACCACACTGGTGGCCGTGACAGAGTCAGCAATCTCCTCCCACAACCTTCTGCAAATGGCCTTGGATTGGCCTCTTGCCTCCCTGTGGGTGGAGGGCAGCCCGTATTCGTTGCACCGCCAGCTCCACGGCCTCCAGTGCAGCATCTGAAAACCTTCTTGCTCATTCCCTAGGTTGCTGTGCCATGGCTTGCACCAGAGTGACAATGAGGTGCTTCAGCAACAAAGCACCTCCCCTTTAAGTAGTGGAGAGAGCCTAGGCCAAACTTTATTGGCCAGTAGGCGGCACCCGATATTGGCCCCCCCCATTGAGCGCTAAGCCAATCAGCAGCGCGTTTGGCGCGGAGATCAGCGCTCCAGTCATTATAATGAGCAGGCAGCACGAATTTTGTGTGCTGCCTGCACCACTTAGCACGGACGCAGGCAAATAGCGCTGGCTCGTGACACTGCCTGTTTTCGGGCCTTCTCCAATTTTTAGGCCAAGGTGTTCTTGTATTCATCAAGTGAACAAATTAAAAGCATCTTTCAGAAGACTCAGGCTTCAATTGGGGAAAAGCCATTGGCCAAGAGTAAAACTCCAAGCAGCTGTTTGAGGAGTTGAAACCATCCAGTGAAGGAGAATGAACTGTGGGGGAACCTCCAAGCATCCACCTGGGCAGCTGCAATATTTGTTGGGGGAGCTACCAATCACCATACCAGAATTTATTCATCAAAAATGGACAGCCAATGACAACAACAACCAAAATTTGCATTTATGTAGGGCCTTTAATGTAGCAAAATGTCAAAGGCGCTTCGCATGAGCGTAGTCAGGTATAAATTGATACCGAGCCGCGTAACGAGACATTAGGACTGGTGACCAATAGCTTGGTCAAAGAGGTGGATTTTAAGTAGTGTCTTAAAGGAGGAAGGAGAGGTAGAGAGGTGGAGAGGTTTAGGCAGGGAATTCTAGAGCTTAGGGTCTTGGCAGCTGAAGGCACGGCCACCAATGGTGGAGTGAAGGATATCGGGATGCTCAAAGACCAGAATTGGAGGAGCGCAGAGATCTCGGAGGTTTGTAGGGCTGGAAGGGATTACAGAGATAGAGAGGGGCGAGGCCATGGAGGGATTTGAAAACAAGGATGTGAATTTTAAAATGGCCAGACCTGGAGCCAATGTAGGTCAGTGAGCACAGGGGTGACTTGTGAATGGGACTTGGTGTGAGTTAGGATACGGGCAGCAGAGATTTGGATGGGCTCAAGTTTATGGAAGTTGCAAGGTGGGAGGCCGGCCAGGACAGCATTGGAACAGTGAACTACCAATTAAAGAAAGAGAAGGTGAGCGAATAAAATTACTCAAAATATTTTTTTAAACCCTTCACCTTCATCCTTTCAATTCCTATCTTGAACTCTCATAAGTTGAGAAACTCAGTAAAGAAAAGAAGGAGCTTGAATTTATAAAGCTCCTTTCATGACCTCAGGACATCACAAAGCGCTTCACAGCCAATGAAGTACTTTTGTAGTTACTGTTGTATGTTAGAAAACTTAGCTGTCAATTTGCAGACATCAAAGTCCCACAAACATCAAAGAGATAAATGACCAGATCTTCTGCTTTTGGTGATGTTGGTTGAGGGATAAATATTGGCCAGGATACCGAGAGAACTCCCCTGATCATCTTTGAAGTTTGACATGAGATCTTTTACGTCCACCTGAGAGGCCAGATGGGGGCCTCGGTTTAATGTCTCATCCAACAATCATATTGGAAATAAGGTTTGTAGCCTAATGTTCAAAGTGTATGAATAGAGTCACATTCCCTGTGACTAAAATACATATTAGAATGTTTAGCTGACTAATCTAGGCCTTGAACTCATATTCTTACCAGAGCTATCGCTGGTATCTGAAGAGAAAACAATTGCATTTCCCAGCAGGCACCGATAGCTACGGTTCCCATCATGCTGCAGTCTGAATGTGAACACGGTCAACAAAATGGCCAGCATGCATCAGTATGTTTCTCTGCAGACAGTCTGTGAAGTACTCAATGCCTCTCATTCCTCAGGATATAATGGCCCAGATATTCCGATCCCTACGGGTCGGCGCGTGCTGTGTACTCACCTGGAAGGACATTGGAAATGCCGGTTTCAGGCATGCATAGCACATGTGCTGAAAACCGGCATTTCCGATCTGTCAAGAATGGTCTTGACAGATCCTCCGGCTGCCCAGGAGAAGGGCCTCTGCGGGCGGATAGTTCTGCTATTTGGAGACCCTCCGCCCGCAGAAAACCCTTATAATTCTTACGCCTGGTAAAAGCAAGCGTAAGGCCTGCTTTTACCAGGATAAGAGTTGAAAAAAGTTTTTAAAACATTTCACTGATTTATCATTTAAAAATACTTTAATAAAAGGTAAGTTTATTTTTAGCCCCGTAAAAAACTTTATTTTTTTCAAAAAATTACATTTTTGTTTAAAATGTTTGATTTATTGTAATTTCAAGTCATTTTAAAAATGTGATTTAAAAAAAAAATTATTTAAAGTTTTACTATGTTTTTGGGGTGATCTCCATTCATATATTTGACAGGTCTTCCTGTCAAATGTATGAAGGGAGATTCCCTTCTTTGATTGGCTCCCCATGGCCCACGTGATCCCAGGGACACTGCGAACTACCTGCACCTCTGGGATACGTGGGCCCTGCGCACTTGGAGTTTGGAGAGGCCCAGGAGCGGAAGCGTGTGCGTCCCGGGAGCCTTCAGGTAAGGGCGTAGATTTTTCCAGATCGCAGGTCTCTGCCCGTGGGACGCCTGCGATCGGAAAATATGGGCCAATAATTATTAGGTGTTTGTTTTTCTCAAATATTTCACAATGAGGCAAAGGAGGAAAATTCAGACAGGAAAACTATTTTCAATAATTTATTGAGTGAGTGAGAGAGATAAAGAAAATAAATACCAAACAGACAGCAAGATTGGCTATTCACATACACTAGGATTGGCTATTTTTTGTCGTTCTTTCTTTTGAATCCTAACCTGATATGATCGATCGACCATCTTGCACCCAAATCACATAGATCTCAAATAATCTAGAATTTATTCAATTCTTAAGGGGATTGTGTATCCCTATGAAAACATTTCCTATGGGCGTTCCAATGTAAAAATGCCCAGGCTTGTTTCTTGCAACGGAAAATTGTTGAGAACGAAAAATTCCTAAGGGGAATCATTTTTTGTTGAAGCATGAACTCTTCATTTTTTTTTAGGTAATTTTTCTAAAAAGGAAATTAAGCGGTTATTATAGTCAAGGCTCGGTTAGCATGTGACAAGTGTGACAAATGGACTTTTAAACAGCGCTATACTTCAAAGTGTAATCTCTATATTCAAAGAAGAGCAGGGGGAGTTCTCCCTGGTGTCCTGGCCAATATTTATCCCTTAACCAACATCGCTAAAAAACAGATTATCTGGTCATTATCGCATTGCTGTTTGTGGGAGCTTGCTGTGCGCAAATTGGCTGATGTGTTTCTTACATTACAACAGCGACTACACTTCAAAAAAGTACCTCATTGGTTGTAATGCATTTTGGGATATCTGAGGTCACGAAAATGCTAAAATATGAATGTAATCTTTCTTTTAAATCCTAACCTGAAATGACAAATGGACCATCTTGCACCCAAATTCCATAGATCTCAAATAATCTAGAATTGATTAAATTCTTAAATGGATTCTGTATTCCTAAGAATACATTTCCTATGGGCGTTCCAATGTAAAAAATGTTCAGACGTGCCTATTACACTTACCCATTATATTCCCCTGTAACCCCTGTAGGTGATGCTCTAACACAATTTCCAGTGTTAATCTGATCACTAACACGTAACATCTCCCTGTAACATATTATTATATTATTTATATTAGCTGTTCCCATAAATCATACAAAATGCTTTCCGGAAATAAAAAGAATTCACCATTTTTCTCAATAACTGACATTTTTAATGTCCAAAATACAATTGTAAACAAAATTTTAAAAAAAATTAAATTTCACAGTGGCACGATGGTTGTTAGCTTTCTTTTGTGTCTATTAATACTTTCATTAAAGGTTTTACTTGAAGACCACAACCTATTCCAATAGCCTGGGCTTGGACAACAAGAACAGCAGCACTTTCATTTATATAAGGTCTTTAACGTGGTACAAATATCCCACAGTTCTTCACAGGATTGTTATCAGACAAAACACCGAACCACATAAAGAGATATGAGGACAGGTGACCAAAAACTTGGTCAAAGAAGTAGTTTTAAGGAGCAACTTAAAGGAGTATGGGGAGGTGGAGAGGCAAAGAGGTTTAGGGAGGGAATTCCAGAGCTTAGGACTTTGGCAGCTGGAGGCACGGCCGTCAATGGTGGACTGAAGGAAATCGGGGATGCGCAAGAGGCTAGAATTGGAGGAGCGCGGAGTTCTCAGAGGGTCGTAGGGCTGGAGGAAGCTTCAGCGATAGGGAGAGGCACAAGGATGTGAATTTTAAAATCGAGGCATTGATGATTATTGAGCTGCCATCTCCCACCCAGAAGGAAACAATAAAGAGACAGAGATTAAAATGAAGAGTTAGAGAGAGAGAAGCCGAAGAGGAGAGACAAAGCGAGAAACATCAACACCAAGACAACAGAGAGAAACCATAGGCCGGAATCTTTACCTTGGAGTCGGGTCGGGTGCGTGCGGGCCGCATGGCGGGTCGGGAACCTGAAGATTTAAACAGCGCGTTCTGCACTACGCGTTTAACTTAATGGCCCCAATTAAAACAGTCATGTGCCTTTCCTGGCCCTGTTAAATGGAGTGGGTCTGATGACCTCACCGGTGACACGTTTCCAGTGCCGATATTTAAAGCAGCCTTGCACACATCTCATTTGAAGGTTGATGTAGGAGTGTAGAAGGTGGTTTCAAGGGCCCTAAATTACGCAATAAGACTGACAAATCTGTGGGGCATGGAGACAAGACAGAGGGCAGCGCCAAGATTCACAGATGCCTCCCTGGAGGTGCAGGCAGTAAGAGCATGCAGGGAGGTCCTCTTCCCTGGGGATGGACGAAAATGACCACCCAAAGAGACAAAAAAAGGCCGTGGCTGGAGATCGCAGAGGAGGTCAGCAGCAGGGATGCTGTCAGGAGGACGTGGATCCAGTGCCGGTAAAAATTCAATGATCTCATGAGGTCAGGAAAGGTGAGTGCAATGCCACACTCACCTACGTCTTGATGTACGTGTCACCCCAAACCCATTACTGTGCCTTCCCAAGCCTGCTCCTGCACATCTCTCCTCACACCAACCTACCTTGCAGGTCCACCCATCCCTCTCTGTCTATGCACCTACTCACATTCCCATCTGACTAATCACCACTGACACTCGCCCTCATCCTAATGCACTCACAGCAAGGGAACGATAGCATAGTGGTTATGTGACTGGACTAGTAATCTAGAGGCCTGGATTAATGATCCAGAGATGTGAGCTCAAATCTAACTGAATTTAAATTCAGTTAATTAAATAAATCTGGAATAAAAAGCTAGAATCAGTTATGGTGACCATGAAACTATCGGATTGTCGTAAAAAACCCATCTGGTTCACTAATGTCCTTCAAGGAAGGAAATCTGCCGTCCTTACCCGGTCTGGCCTATATGTGACTCCAGACCCACAGCAATGTGGTTGACTCTTAACTGCCCTCTGAAATGGCCTAGCAAGCCACACAGTTGTACACAACCACTACGAAAAACAATAATGCAAATAAAACCAGATGGACCACTCGGCACCGAAGCGGACATGACAATGACACATCCAGCACAGTCGATCCTGCAAAGTCTTCCTCAATAACAGCTTGGGACTGCTGCCAAAATTGGGAGAGCTGTCCCACAGACCAGTCAAGCAACAGCCTGACATCGTCATACTCACAGAATCATACCTTTCAGTCAATGTCCCAGACTCCTCCATCAACATCCCTGGGTATGTCCTGTCCCACCGGCAGGACAGACCCACCTGAGGTGGCGGCACAGTGGTATACAGTCGGGAAGGAGTGGCCCTGGGGGTCCTCAATGTTGATTCTGGACCCCATGAAGTCTCAGGTCAAGCGTGGGCAAGGAAACCTCCTGCTGATTACCACCTACCATCCTCCCTCAGCTGATGAATCAGTACTCCTCCATGTTGAACACCACTTGAAAGAAGCATGGAGGATAGCAAGGGCACAGAATGTACTCTGGGTGGGGGACATCAATGTCCATCACCAAGAGTGGCTCGGTAGCACCACTACTGACTGAGCTGGCCGAATCCTGAAGGACATAACTGCCAGTCTGGGCCTGCAACAGGTGGTGAGAGAACCAACACGAGGGAAAAACCTACTTGACCTCGTCCTCACCAATCTACCTGTCGCAGATGCATCTGTCCATGACAGCATTGGTAGCAGTGACCAGCCCTAGGCACAGCCCTTGTGGGGACGAAAATGTGGTTGACTCTTAACTGCCCTCTGAAATGGGGACAAAATCCCGTCTTAACACTGAGGACACCCTCCATCGTGTTGTGTGGCATTACCACCATGCTAAATGGGATAGATTCAGAACAGATCTAGCAACTCAAAACTGGGCATCCATGAGGCACTGTGGGCCATCAGCAGCAGCAGAATAGTATTCCACCACAATCTGTAACCTCATGGCCCAGCATATCCCTCACTCTACCATTACCATCAAGCCAGTGGTCCAACCCTGGTTCAATGTGGAGTGCAGAAGAGCATGCCAGGAGCAGCACCAGGCGTACCAAAAAATGAAGTGCCAACCTGGGAAAGCTGCAACACAGAACTACATGCATGCTAAAAAGCAGAAGCAGCATGCTATAGACAGGGTTAAGCGATCTCACAATCAACGGATCAGATCAAAGCTCTGCAGTCCTGTCACATCCAGTTGTGAATGGTGGTGGACAATTATGCAACTAACGGGAGGAGGAGGCTTCATGAATATCCCCATCCTCAATGATGGTGGAGCCCAGCAAGTGAGTGCAATAGACAAAGCTGAAGCGTTTGTAACCATCTTCAGCCAGAAGTGCCGAGTGGATGATCCATATCGACCTCCTCCTGAGGTCCCCACCATCACAGATGCCAGTCTTCAGCCAATTCGATTTACTCCACGTGATATCAAGAAACGGCTGAGCGCATTGGATACAGCAAAGGCTACTGGCCCTGAGAACGTCCTGGCTGTCGTGCTGAAGACTTGTGCTCCAGAACTAGCCACGCCTCTAGCCAAGCTGTTCCAGTACAGCTACAACACTGGCATCTATCCGACAATGTGGAAAACTGCCCAGGTATGTCCTGTCCACAAAAAGCGGGACAAATCCAATCCGGCCAATTACTGCCCCATCAGTCTACTCTCAAACATCAGCAAAGCGATGGACGGTGTCGTCGACAGTGCTATCAAGCGGCACTTACTCACCAATAACCTGCTCACTGATGCTCAGTTTAGGTTCCGCCAAGACCACTCTGCCCTCGACATCAAGGCAGCATTTGACCAAGTGTGACATCAAGCAGCTCTAGTAAAACTGAAGTCACTGGGAATCAGGGGGAAAACTCTCCACTGGCTAGAGTCATACCTAGCACAAAGGAAGATGGTTGTAGTTGTTGGAGGTCAATCATTTCAGCCCCAGGACATGGCTGCAGGAGTTCCTCAGGGCAGTGTCCTAGGCCCAACCATCTTCAGCTGCTTCATCAATGACCTTCCCTCCATCATAAGGTCAGAAGTGGGGATGTTCGCTGATGACTGCACAGTGTTCACTGCCATTCACAACTCCTCAGATAATGAAGCAGTCCATGCCCGCATGCAGCAAGATCTGGATGACATTTGGGCTTGGGCTGATAAGTGGCAGGTAACATTCACGCCACACAAATGCCAGGCAATGACTATCTCCAACAAGCGAAAGTCTAACCATCGCCTCTTGACATTCAACAGCATTACCATCGCTGAATCCCCCACTATCAACATCCTGGGGGTCACCATTGACCAGAAACTTAACTGGACCAGCCACATAAATAGTGTGGCTACAAGAGCAAGTCAGAGGCTGGGTATATATGGTAAGTGGTAATCAGCAGGAGGTTTCCTTGCCCATGCTTGACCTGAGACTTCATGGGATCCTAACTCCCCAAAACCTTTCCACCATCTACAAGGCACGAGTCAAGAGTGTCAGGAGTGTGATGGATTACTCTCCACTTGCCTGGATAAGTGCAGCTCCATCAACACTCAAGAAGCTTGATACCATCCAGGACAAAGCAGCCTGCTTGATTGGCACCCCATCCACCACCTTAAACATTCACTCCCTCCACCACCAGCGCACCGTGGCTGCAGTGTGTACCATCTACAAGATGCACTGCAGCAACTCGCCAAACATTCTTCAGCATCACCTCCCAAACCCACGACCTCTACCACCTAGAAGGACAAGGGAAGCAGGTGCATGGGAACACCATCACCTGTAAGTTCCCCTCCAAGTTACACACCATCCTGACTTGGAAATATGTCGCCAATCCTTCATTGTCGCTGGGTCAAAATCCTAGAACTCCCTACCTAACAGCAGTGTGGGAGTACCATCACCACAAGGACTGCAGCGGTTCAAGAAGGTGGCTCATTACCACCTTCTCAAGGGCAATTATGGATGGGCAATAAATGCTGGCCTTGCCAGCGATTCCCACATCCGAGGAACGAATAAAGAAAAAAAAAGTAACACCACAGAAGGAGGCCATTTGGCAATGTCACGCCAATCCCTGATAGGCACCCTCAACAGATGTAGCCATCCATTCCTTACACTCATTCCATCACTCTCACTCAAAGTTCTCTTCTTTCCCTCCTTGCAGGAGAAGCGAGCCCACAACAACAGGGAGAGGCAGAGAACCGAAGGTGGCCCTCCAGTCTTCAGTAATTTGACTCCAGCAGAGGAGGAGGCCATAGAGATCTCTTGAGTTGCAGAGCTGCTGGCGGTGAGAGACGGAGAGAGGGGGACATCCCAGCAACCTGGTGACAGAATTAAATCTCATACAACCACATGGCGTACAACAGTCACTCATGGTGACTTGATGTCAGCAGCCAGTGAAATGTCATCATGTGCATAATGGTAATGTTATCCATTCTTATCATAACACTTCTAATTCTCTCTTTGCTCTCCCACAGGTCCATCAAGTGCCGCCCTCCACTGTCCAGCCGCAGGAAGTAGCACCCTTCTCTGAGGGCGCACTGTCAGCAAGCCCATGCGCTCCCAGAACCAGCGCAGGTACGCACACCTCGGTGGGTCCTGTGCGAGATACACCTGGTGTCTCACACATCACAAGTGAGCAAGAGCAGATGGTGTTGACAACAATGGAGCCACCTCGCAAGGGAACCTGGCGCGCACACATGCATGATAGAATCATAGAATCATAGAATTGTTACAGCACGGAAGAAGCCATTCGGCCCGTCGAGCCCGTGCCGGCTCTCTGCAAGAACACTTCAGCTAGTCCCATTCCCTCGCCCTTTCCCCTGTAGAATTCGCAAAATTATCGCGATTTTTTAAAATAAGAAGGAGACAAAAGTTTCGTACAAACAGCTTTTATTTCAGCAGAATGCTGTCAGGTTTCAAAACGGACACAAACAGCCTGTAAAATGGCCGCCACGCCTCGTGGCAGAAAGTTCTAGAGTTTCAGTGGGCAGACAAGATGGCGTTCCAATAAACATTTGTGCAAGATCGTACAGGATTAAGCACATTTGAGATAAATGACAAGACATGATGAGGTTTGCATTTTAAACATAAATACTGGAATCGGTCTCCCAGGTGCAAACAAGGGCTATTGTACTGAGCGATCAAGGACCCATCCAAAGACATTAATATGCAAAATCCCCACGACTCTACGATGAGAGAGCCGTTTGCGGGTACTTACAGTAAGCATTTGGAAGCCCCAAAACCCCTCCAGGGAGACTACTAGCCGGTTCCACAATGGGAGAAATATTAACGGGTACTCAGACAGTTACAAGTATCACCGAAACCCATTAAAGACTGAGATCACCCCATACAAGAAGTTTGAGCGCCAAAAACCTGACAAAAGATAGATATTAAGATTGGGCGGGAAAAGAGGAATTACAGCACTATAACTGTAAAGTACAACCGTCCATCTTTCTCTTGCTGCTTTGACTCGCTGGAAGGCTGCTGAACTTTTATTCTCTTGCCTGACGGCTCTGGACTCTGATCCGCTAGGATCAACCTCGTGGCTTGCCGTGAAGATCTGTGGAGAACTGGGCTGTGAGGCCTGGAAGCGGGTGCACCATCCCGAGAAGTCGGTAAACGGTGTTGGAACCGAAGGCCCGAGAGGAGATGAGATGAGATGAGATGAGATGAGATGAGAAGAGAAGAAGACGACAATACGCATCGCCACGGTCAGTAAGCCCCGACCGCGCCTGTAAGTCGAATAAACACTTCTTTGAATTTTATCGGCTACTCCACAACTACAGACACCTGGTGTAGGGCACAGGAAGACTCTTTTTCGAGTGGTGTCCGAACTCCGAGGGCAACACAGATCTTCATGACAGCAGACGGTCCAGCCTGCTAGCCGGAGCAGAAACGAGTAAACAAGTGGGGTACAGAGACCCCTGATCAACACGTGGATAGTCAGGTGCTGCGGTAAAAACATCCGAGCAGAGTTTCGGAATTCTCTGAGTTATCACGAGTGGTGAGCATGAGTCTCGATCCTACAAATCTAGATTAGGACAGGTATTGATAGGGGAGGGTTTTAAGTTTTAAGGATAATTATAATGTGTGTCCCCTTTTTCGATGTGTCATGCGCTCCTCGTTTCCCTAAAATTAGTTTCATAACTGTGTGTAAGATTGTACTGTCGTTAATCTGTGCTTATGACATGTATCTCGTAATCTTGAATAATATGCAATAAAGATTTTCCATTTCGCACTATTCAACCGGGTCTACCTGAGTCTTCTCTGCATTATTGCTCTCGCACCTAAGTCCAGTGTCAGAACCGTAAGGGCGAGTGGGTCGAACCACTCACAGGTGTCTAGTGTTATCAGGCTGGCTGGCCCCGTGGCCCTCCAAATTTTTTCCTTCAGGTACTTATCCAATTCCCTTTTGAAAGCTGTGATTGAATCTGCTTCCACCACCCTGTCAGGCAGTGCATTCCAGATCCTAACAACTTGCTGTGTAAAAATGTTTTTCCTCATGTCGCCTTTGGTTCTTCTGCCAATCACCTTAAATCTGCGTCCTCTGGTTCTTGACCCTTCTGCCAATGGGAACAGTTTCTCTCTATCTACTCTGTCTAGACCCCTCATGATTTTGAACACCTCTATCAAATCTCCTCTCAATCTTCTCTGCTTTAAGGAGAACAACCCCAGCTTCTCTAGTCTATCCACGTAACTGAAGTCCCTCGTCCCTGGAATAATTCTCGTAAATCTTTTCTGCACCCTCTCTAAGGCCTTCACATCCTTCCTAAAGTGCGGTGCCCAGAATTGGACACAATACTCCAGTTGAGGCCGAACCAGTGTTTAATACAGGTTCATCATAATTTCCACGCTTTTGTACTCTTGGGACTGGATTTTGTCAGTGTGGGCGGGCTGGGGCGTGTCAGGTGGAAATCATGTCAGGACCCCGACTCCTAAGTGAAGTGCTGAAAAAGTGGGATTTTCCCCTAATTGGGCAATTGATTTCCTGCGTGTGGGAACCCCTGGCCCAATGAGTCTTTTCATACAGAAAGTCGCCTCCGATTACGTCATCAGTGCTGCTGGATTTAAGACCTGCAAGCAGCCTTGCTTCCTCTGGAGACTGCAAAGGCTCTGCAAATTGTATGAAGGTGTTGATTTCCCGACAATGTCCACGATCAAGCAAAAGTGTGCACCTCGGTTTGATGAGCCCTCCCTCCAAGCTCTGGTGCACGGAGCCAGATGTAATAAGGAGGTGCTGTTCCCTTCCTCAGGGAGAAAAAAGCCACCCCAGCAGACTAAAGCTGTGTGGCTACAAGTGGCCCAGGAGGTCAACTCCATTTCGCTGAGCCACAGAACCTGGCTGCAATGCAGGAAGAGGTTTCATGATCTTCTCCGCACAGGAAAAGTGAGTATGACTTTCCCATCACCCTCAATCTGATCCCCATCGCCTCTCCTCACCAGCACTCTGCTTTGCCAACCTCTTCCTCCACATGCCACTTGACACTTACATCCCTGCACCCTTACCCATTCCCTCTCTCTCGAAGGTCACATTCACTTAACTATTCGACCATGCAGCCCTCACACTCCCTATCACGGTGATGCCATGACAACAACAACTTTCAACACACAGGGATGGTCCTTTGTATCCTTCTAAGCATCTATGCTATGGATTATCTACACTCACTCCTTCATTCTCAGTCAAACTTCACTTGTGTCCCTCATTGCAGGAAAAGAGAGCCCACAATAAGAGGGAAAGAGCTATGACAGGAGGAGGGCCACCCTCAGTAGCCCAGCTCACCGCCTGGGAGGAGGCGGCCCTGGAAATCGCTGGGCTCGAGGAGGATTCCCAAGTGGGGGACGGACAGATGGGCGCATCACAGCAAGCTGGTGACAGAATAGTTTGGCATCTCTCTCATTGACATTGCATGAGTCACTGATAATGAATCTGATGCTCTAACAGATTGACTTATGATCATCTGCACTATTCAATGCTCATGTAACCTTGACCTCACATCTCTAACTCTTTCCTTTACTCCCCCACAGGACCATCGAAAGCCCCCGTCCCCACTGTCCAGGAGGAACAGCCTGAGACTCCAGACTCCTCAGAGGAAGCTGCAACCTCTGAGGGTGCAGCCTCAGCAGAATTCAGCGCACCCAGCACCAGCGCAGACACTCACACCTCGATGGGACCTTCGCGAGATAGAGTAGTGTTGGCATCTGGTGTATCACAGCTCACAAGTGAGCATCAGCAGATGGTGGAGACAGGGACAGCAGTGAAGAGTCCTTGTCAGAGGGCGCAGGACTCTGCCAGCTCGGCTCAGCTGCATGTCGACCCTGTGCCTCCGGGTCCATCCAGAACGAGAGCGGTGCTGGAACTCCAGGAACAGGTGCAGGAGTCTCTGGCAGGTTTTGTCTCCAGGGTCGCTGCGAGTGTTGAGCGAATGGAGGAGTCCATCGTGAACATGAGCAGAGCCTTTGTGGAGGCATTCGCGCATGAACGCATCACCACGGAAAGGATGGTAACCTCCGTGGAAAGGATGGCTACAGTAGAGGAGAGGATAGCTACGGCCATGGAGGAGCTAAGTCGCCAGAGTGTAGAAAACATGGTCATTGTTCAGAATAGAATGACATCTCTTGAGGAGCGATGGTCAGCTACTGAGCATAGAAACCAGACCTTCATGGAAGTCCTCTGGAGTAGGATTTCCAGTGCAGAAACGGGTCCTCATGGCCCCCCTGAAGTGCAGCAAGGTGCTGTCCAGCCACTTGCTAGCTCTGCAGTGGGACTGACCCATGAGAGGGATGTTGGTGGCAGACAACAAGGAAGTGGGGGCTCCTCTCCAAGCGCTCAAACGACCATGCCACTGCAAAGCCCTCGGTCAGAGCCCCACCAGAGTCCTCACCCAACTAAGATGGGCGTCTCAGCCCCTGCACAGCTGCAGGAGCAGCAGACTGTTGCCGAGCCCTCACAGGTTCGCAACCCCAGAGGACGGCCACCAAAGGTGTCGAGACAGGAGCAGCAAGAAAGTGAGCAAGGGGCCTCCACATCTGCTGAAGCCACAGGGGAAGCACCATGTAGGAACACGCGTAAGAGGAAGATAATGCACACGTAGTCACAAGGGTAGTCACTTGGGTGTTATGTTGTGTTTATTTTTGAAATGCCACCAGTTGCTTGTTGTGATAAAAAATTCTGATGGCAAACTGTTGAAGTTGTGGCCTGTGTCATTTCGCAAATGGGACTTCCACATTGAGGGCTTAGAGTGATTTGCAATTGTCAGATTGGTGGTCAGAGTGATAGGAAACCGCAGATTCTTGTCCATTGTCGATGCTCTGGTAAGAAGGTGCGAGGCAAAAGTGTTTGATTGTGCAGGCTAAGCAAATGTGACCAACATGAGTGCGTCTCTTGCATCCCGGGCACCAATATGGTCGCGCTCTGGCGACTTCTGACCTGTGCATCCTCAGGTGGGTGACTAGCAGCTTGATGCTCCTGCTGTTGGTGCTGCTGTTGCTCATGGTTCTGCTGCTGCCGCGGCTGGTCTTCATCCGAATCTGATGTCCAGGAGGAAAGGAATTAAATGGTCGCCATGCTTCTGGTATATGCCTCAGTTGAGGAAGCGCTTAGTCAAGGTGGGGAGAGGGGTTTCCCAGGAGGTCACACTGGAGATGGGTGTCAGGCTCCAAACTTCCACAACAATGAGTAGGCCTGCTAAATGTTCGCCCAGACCTGAAACAACAAAGTTCTGCCACCTGCAAATGATCATTGGTGAAAACTCCTTTGTAATGGTGGAGCTGCAGCTATTCGTAAGCAGTCCACTTGTGAGGTCGCCAGCATTACCTGGCGTGTTCCAGAGGAAGCGTGAGGGATGGGGGGAATGACTAAAAATCAGAAAGGCCTCTCAAAATGGGATTATAGAGGCTATTAAGTGGTTGTTAAGGGCCTTAAGGGCCTATCCCGCCTCTTGGAGGCGGGTTGGAAAGGGGGTCAGAAAACACGCTTTTGGGAAAATTGCTCGGAGGCGGGATGGAGGCGGGATTGGGCCCGCCCGCCATTTTTGGCGATTTTAACAACTCACATACCTCCAATCCCGCCTCCTCGGGCCTGGCAAAATCGAGCCCTATGCCCAGGATCCCGTATGCTTTTTTAACTGCTTTCTCAATCTGCCCTGCCACCTTCAACGATTTGTGCACATATACCCCCAGGTCTCTCTGTTCATGTACCCCCTTTAGGATTGTACCCTTTAGTTTATATTTCCTTTCTTCATTCTTTCTACCAAAATGTATCACTTCACATTTTTCTGCGTTTAATTTCATCTGCCACGTGTCCGCCCATTCCACCAGCCTGTCTATGTCTTCCTGAAGTCTATCACTATCCTCCTCACTGTTCACTATACTTCCAAGTTTTGTATCATCTGCAAATTTTGAAATTGTGCCCTGTACACACCCATCCAAGTCATTAATATATATCAGGAAAAGTAGTGCTCCTAGAACCGACCCCTGGGGAACACCACTGTGTACCTTCCTCCTGATGATCTTTTTATGGTTGCAGACGAGCTGCACATTGAGGGAGTGGAAGCCGTTGCGGTTCACAAACACTCCTGGGTGATGAGGGGGTGCCCTGATGGCCACATGTGTGCAGTCGATGATGCCCTGCACCTGTGGGAAGCCAGCCAGAGCCGTTAGGCCATGTGCCCGCTCAGTAACACTGGCCTCATCAGTGGCAAAATTTACATAATTGGCTGACTTGTCAAACATTGCATCAGTCACCTGGGCGATGCATCTGTGGGTGGCTGACTGTGAGATCCTGCAAATGTCTGCTGCAGATCCCTGGAAGGAGCCGGAGGCGAAGAAGTTGAGGGCGGTGGTGACTTTGACAGCCACTGGTAAGGAGTGTCCACCAGGTGCTCTGGGAAGCAGGTCTTGTTCCAGCAAGCTACAAATGTCTGTGACGACCTGGCGCGATAGGCTGAGCCTCCTGAAGCACTGCTGTTCAGTCATGTTGAGGAAGCTCATCCTCTGCCTGTATACCCTGTGTTGTGGGTATCACCTCTGGTGCGGTGCAGCCCTCTGCTGACCCCCTCTCTCCTGTGGAGCATCAGGTCACTGAAGAGAAGGTTGCTGTTGTGGCTGGTGCTGCTGCTGTGGCTGGTGTTGTTGCTGCTGGGGCTCACCTTGATCCGATTCTGAGGTCCAAGGTGAGAGAGCATAAGTGACACCCATGTTGATCTAATAGATGGCAGATAAAGTGGAGATCAGAGGCTCAATCCCTGAATGTTGTGACAGTGACTAGCAATGTGGTGAGAGTGGTTTCCGAGGTTGCAGAAATGACCTGCAAACTGCTGACAGCTAAATCTCTGCACAAAATGGAGTCAGCAAGAGCCTTTCCATTAGGTAAGGAAGCAGGTGTAATGTGGGGGTATTTATGGCCAGAATTTTCTGTACCTGGACGGGTCGGGTGCAACGGTCGCCGTGGCGGGTCGCGACCCCGTTCTTCATACCATGCCACTCCTGAGATCAACATTCCATTAATGGGGTCTATTAAGCCCGCATTAATAGACATTATCACATCCCCATCTGACTAGCCACCCCTCACACTCAGCCTCATCCTAATGCAATCATACCAACTAACAACACACAAGGAGGCCACTTGGCATGGCCACCCCACTGCATCATAATCTCCCTCTAAAGATCGAACCCATCCACTCCTTACACTCATTCCATTCTCAACCTTCTCTTCTTTCCCTCCTTGCAGAAGAGAGCGCACAATAAGAGGGAGAGGGAGAGAACCGGAGGAGGCCCTCCATCATTGGCCACCCTAACATCAGCAGAGGAGGGTGCCTTGGAAGTCTCTGGAGTTGCCAAGCAGCGGAGAGAGGGGGGGATCTCAGCAACCCAGTGACAGAATGACATCTCATACAGCTACATGGCATACATCAGTCACTCATATCGGGACTGATGCAGCCACTGAATGGTCATCATGTGCATAATGGTATCTGTACCCATTATTCATATGACATTTCTAACTCATCTCTTTACTCTCCCACAGGTCCATCAAGAGCCCCCCCCCCCGCGCACTGTCCAGGTGGAGGAGGAAGATGATTCCTCAGAGGAGTCTCCAGCCTCTGAGGGCGCACCGTCACCAGACATAAGCGCATCCAGCACCAGTGCAGATACTTACATCTTGGTGGGTCCCACGCGAGATAGAGTAGGGTTGTCACCTGGGGGGGAATTTTGCCAGCGCTCAGGGGGCGGGTTTGGAGGCGGGACTGCTGGCAACATTGCAAAGATTGACAGCGGGTCCCGAACCCGCTGTCAACCCGCCTCCATACAATCTTCCCAAGTGTCGGGTCCCTGATTTGCGCAGGGATTTTTCTATGTTTCTATGGGTCGACTAGACCTGTATTCACTAGAGTTTAGAAGAATGAGAGGGGATCTCATTGAAACGTATAAAATTCTGACAGGGCTAGACAGACTGGATGCAGGGAGGATGTTTCCCCTGGCTGGGGGGTCTAGAATGAGGGGTCACAGTCTCAGGATACGGGGTAGGACATTTCGGACTGAGATGAGAAGAAATTTCTTCACTCAGAGGGTGGTGAATCTGTGGAATTCTCTACCACAGAAGGCTGTGGAGGCCAAGTCACTGAATATATTTAAGAAGGAGATAGATAGATTTCTAGACACAAAAGGCATCAAGGGGTATGGGGAGAGAGCGGGAATATGACTCTGGGTCATATTCCCTCAGAGCGGCCCTGGGTGGAGACTGAGCGCAGAGACCGAGGATTTAAAGAGCGGGAGAGAGAGAGAGCGGCCCAGACTCACCGGCAGCAGAGGCAGTGAGAGCAGCCCTGGGTGGAGACCGAGCGCAGAGACTGAGTGCGGTTTAAACAGAGTGCTGCGAGTTGGGTGTGTCAGGGAGTTAGGTGAGGAGTGGAAGGAGGAGCTCCCTTGCTTCGCCTTTGTTTTTCCTAACTTTTCACCCTGTAGAAATTGGTTCTTACTGTACACCAAGGAAAGAGTCCGAGAGCGGGAGCAGTCAAATAACAACAACTGCGAAACCGCTAAAGTGACGTCACAACCAGGGAAGGAGCTGATTGGTGAGTATTTCTACAGTCCAGTCGTTAAAGTCAAAGTAAGGTCTCTAGTTTAGAGTAAGTAGTGTTTAAAGGTAAGTAAGGTCCCTAGTATATTTAATATTCTTCAATTTAAAGGAAGTAAAGGGTGTAAATTAAGGGTAGGACATGGCAGGGCAGCTCGGCTGTGTGGAGTGCTCCTCCTGTGCTGTGTGGGAAGTCAGGGACACTTTCGGTGTCCAGGGCGAACACATGTGCAGGAAGTGTCTCCAGCTGCAGCTACTCGAAATCCGCATTTCGGAGCTGGAGCTGCGGCTGGAGTCACTGTGGAGCATCCGCGAAGCTGAGATCTTCATGGATAGCACGTTTAACGAGGTGGTCACACCGCAGATAAAGAGTGCACAGGCAGACAGAAAATGGGTGACCGCCAGACAGAGTAAAAGAACTAGGAAGGTAGTGCAGCAGTCCCCTGGGTCCATCTCCCTCTCCAACAGATTTTCTGTTTTGGATACTGATGGGGGAGATGGTTTCTCAGGGGAATGCAGCAAGAGCCAAGTCCGTGGCACTACGAGTGACTCAGCTACACAGGAGGGGAGGAAAAAGAGTGGGAGAGCAATAGTGATAGGGGATTCTGTGGCCGCAGACGTGACTCCAGGATGGTATGTTGCCTCCCTGGTGCCAGGGTCAAGGATGTCACTGAACGGCTGCAGGGCATTCTGAAGGGGGAGAGTGAACAGTCAGAGGTTGTGGTTCACATTGGTACCAACGACATGGGTAGAAAGAGGGATGAGGTCCTGTAACAAGAATTTAGGGAGCTAGGTAGCAGATTAAAAAGCAGGACCTCAAAGGTTGTAATCTCTGGATTACTCCCGGTGCCACGTGCTAGTGAGTATAGGAAAAGGAGGATAGAGCAGATGAATGCATGGCTAAAGAGTTGGTGCAGGAGGGACGGCTTTAGTTTCCTGGATCACTGGGTCTGCTTCTGGGGAAGGTGGGACCTGTACAAGTCGGACGGGTTGCACCTGAACCGGAACGGGACCAACATCCTTGCGGGGAGGTTTGCTAGTGCTATTGGGGGGGATTTAAACTAACTTGGCAGGGGGATGGGATACAGAGTGGAGCTATAGTAGGGGGTGATGCACAGCTAAATATAGAGGAAAAAACAAGTCAGCCTGGAAGGCAGAGCAAATATGTAATGGCACAAGGGAATATGGCAAGGCTGGATGGCATTTATTTTAATGCAAGGAGTCTTGCGAGTAAGGCAGATGAATTGAAGGTTTTGATGAACACATGGGAGTATGATATTGTTGCTATCGCAGAGACATGGTTGAGGGAGGGGCAGCTCAATATTCCGGGGTATAGAATCTTTAGGCGAGACAGAGGTGGGTGTAAAAGAGGAGGGGGTGTCGCAATATTAATCAAGGAGTCAATTACTGCTGTAAGGAGGGAAGATATCTTAGCAGGTTTCTCTAATGAGGCCATATGGGTAGAACTTAAAAACAAAAAGGGGGAAGCACTTTGCTGGGAGTGAACTATAGGCCCCCAAACAGTCGGGGAGATGGAGGAACAGATATGTAGGCAAATCTCAGAGAAGTGTAGAAATAATAGGGTAATAATATTAGGGGATTTCAACTTCTGCATTATTAACTGGGATAGTCAGAGTGTGAAAGGCTTAGAGGGTGTGGAATTCTTAAAGTGTATCCAGGAGAGCGCTTTGAGCCAGCATGTAGAAAGTCCTACAAGAGACGGGGAGGTACTGGACCTAATTCTAGGGAATGTAGCCGGGCAAGTGGTAGAAGTGTCAGTAGGAGAGCATTTTGGTGACAGTGACCATAATTCGGTGAGATTTAAGGTAGTCATGGAAAGGACAAAGATGGACCGGAAATAAAGGTTCTAAATTGGGGGAAGGCCGATTTTAATATGATAAGGCAGGATCTGGCCAAAGTGGACTGGGATCAGCTACTTGTAGGAAAATCCACATCAGTGCAGTGGGAGTCTTTCAGAAAGGAAATAGAGAGAGTACAACACCAACATGTTCCTGTAAAGGTCAAGGGTGGGACCAACAAGCCCAGGGAACCCTGGATGTCAAGGGATATACAAGAATGGATTAGGAAAAAAAGGGAGGCTTTTGGCAGATACAAAGGACTAAAAACAGTGGAAGCCCTAGAGGAGTATAGAAAATACAGAGGGGTACTTAAAAAAGAAATTAGGAGATCGAAGAGGGGGCATGAAGAAACACTGGCGGGCAAAATAAAGGAAAATCCCAAGGTGTTTTATAAGTATATTAAGGGCAAGAGGATAACCAGGGAAAGAGTAGGGCCCATTCGGGACCAAAGTGGCAATCTGTGTGTAGAGCCGGAAGATGTAGGTGAGGTTTTAAATGAATATTTTGCATCTGTGTTCACTGTAGAGAAGGACGATGTAGGCATAGAAATCAGGCAGGGGGATTGTGATATACTTGAACAAATTAGTATTAAGAGGGAGGAGGTGCTAGCGGTTTTAGCAGGCTTAAAAGTGGATAAACCCCCAGGCCCAGACGAGATGTACCCTAGGCTGCTGTGTGAGGCAAGGGAGGAGATTGCAGGGGCTCTGACACAAATTTTCAGATCCTCTCTGGCCACAGGGGAGGTGCCAGAGGACTGGAGGACAGCTAACGTAGTGCCATTATTCAAGAAGGATAGTAGGGATAAACCAGGGAATTACAGGCCAGTGAGCCTAACATCAGTGGTAGGGAAATTATTGGAAAAAATTCTGAGGGACAGAATTAGTCTCCACTTGGAGAGGCAAGGATTAATCAAGGATAGTCAGCATGGCTTTGTCAAGGGGAGATCATGTCTAACCAATTTGATTGAATTTTTTGAGGGGGTAACTAGGTGTGTGGATGAGGGTAGTGCAGTTGATGGACTTCAGTAAGGCTTTTGACAAAGTCCCGCATGGGAGATTGGTCAAGAAGCTAAGAGCCCATGGGATCCAGGGCAATTTGGCACATTGGATCCAAAATTGGCTTAGTGGCAAGAGGCAGAGGGTGATGGTCGAAGGTTGTTTTAGTGACTGGAAGCCTGTGTCCAGTGATGTACCGCAGGGATCGGTGCTGGGTCCTTTGCTGTTTGTAGTGTACATTAATGATTTAGATATGAATGTAGGAGGTATGATCAGTAAGTTCGCAGATGACACGAAAATTGGTGGAGTGGTAAATAGCGAGGAGGGAAGCCTCAGGCTACAGGACGATATAGACGGGTTGGTCAGATGGGCAGAACAGTGGCAAATGGAATTTCACCCTGAAAAGTGTGAGGTGATGCATTTTGGGAGGACTAACAAGGCACGGGAATACACAATGAATGGTAGGACCCTAGGAAGGACAGAGGATCAGAGGGACCTTGGTGTGCATGTACATAGATCCCTGAAGGCAGCAGGACAGGTAGATAAGGTGGTTAAAAAGGCATATGTGACACTTGCCTTCATTAGCCAAGGCATAGAATATAAGAGCAGGGAGGTTATGATGGAGCTGTACAAAACGCTAGTTAGGCCACAGCTGGAATACTGTGTGCAGTTCTGGTCGCGATACTATAGGAAGGATGTGATTGCATTGGAGAGGGTGCAGAGGAGATTCACCAGGATGTTACATGGGTTGGAGCGCTTCAGCTATGAAGAGAGACTGGACAGGCTGGGGTTGTTTTCCTTAGAGCAGAGAAGGCTGAGGGGGGACCTGATTGAGGTGTACAAAATTATGAGGGGCATAGATAGGGTAGATAGAAAGGAACTTTTCCCCTTAGTAGAGGGGTCAATAACCAGGGGGCATAGTTTCAAGGTAAGGGGCAGGAGGTTTAGAGGGGATTTGAGGAAAAACTTTTTCACCCAGAGGGTGGTTGGAATCTGGAACTCACTGCCTGAAAGGATGGTAGAGGCAGGAACCCTCACAACATTCAAGTAGCATTTAGATGAGCACTTGAAACGCCATAGCATACAAGGCTACGGACCAAGTGCTGGAAAATGGGATTTAGAATAGACAGGGCTTGATGGCCGGCGTGGACACGTTGAGTTGAAGGGCCTCTTTCGGTGCTGTATAACTCTATGACTCTATGGTATTGAGATAGAGGATCAGCCATGATCATATTGAATGGTGGAGCAGGCTCGAAGGGCCAAATGGCCTACTCCTGCTCCTATTTTTCTATGTTCTATGTTTCGAGCGGCGGGAAGAGGATTATAGGCACTTAACTGCCTGTTAACAGTTAGTTAACAGGCATTTAAGCGGCTTTTTCAATTTTGCCAGGTCGACTGCGGGCTTCCCGATGTCCGGACACCACGCCAGGGTAAGTGTGGTGTGCTGTGGGTCTACTGTAATGTTTCTTCATTGATGACAGCTGCAGAAGTGGTGTGAAGGATCCAATGGTACACTGGTGAGTTTCAGAGGTAAGAAAATGCTGGGAAAATCATTTTTAATGTATTTAGACTTTTCTATAGGTAATAAGGTTTGAAGTGTTTGTATAGTCCCACCTCATTGGGAGAACCTCTCTCACCAGTGTCAGATCGCTTCTGTAACCTCACCTGCAGCTGCCATCTGTTTTATCCAAAGGAGAGAGTCTCTGAAGAGCCTGGGTGAAAGGGCTCACCTTTGTACAGTGATTGGCTGTGTTTGCAGTACGTCAATGCTGTGAAACACTGAAAAATCATCTGTCAAAAAAATGAGCATGTCCCCTTTAAGAAAATCGGCAGATGACGCGTCATCAACTGACGTCATCTGACACCAGCTTTCTCTTAATTGGCCGGCAAGTCCACAGGGCGGGCTTAACAAGGCCAATTGACGTAAAATTACGTCTGTGCGTCGGGCGTTGTTGGGGGCAGGATCTGAACCTGCAAGTCAGCTGACCCACAGATAACCCATGAGAGGGATGATGCTGAGAGGGGATATGGAAGTGGGGGCTTCTCTCAAAGCGCTCACACTTCTCCCCCATTGCCCCCCCCCCCACCCCCGCTCAGTCAGAGCCCCAAATGCCTCCTCAGATCGCGATGGCCAAGACTGTCCCTGCACAATCGCAGGAGGAGCAGACTTTGGCGGGGCCATCACATTCAGGTTGCTGCCGAGGCCTCAAACGCACCTGAGGGAAAGGTGCGTGGGGGCGGGATGATGGTGGGTTCCCGACCCCCAGCAAGATATTGCAAATTTGCCACCCGACCTGCCTCCAATCGTGCCCGCACGGACCCCAGAAAATTCCAGCCATGTGTTTTCCCAGCTGTCAATTACTAGACTCATACAATGGCCACTGAGCTTCCGCCTCCCCTTCACAGGCCAGATTCCCGAGGTGCGTGAATCCCGTGCTCAACAAGTTAAAGCCAAAACCTGATGTTAAAAAGCCTCTTAAGGGTCTCTCAACAAGCATTTAAGTACTTCAATGAGGTCGCCCGCCTCTCCCGAGCGGGTCCGCGGCGTGTTGGGAAACCCGCCCGAGTTAAATGTGGAAGTCGGTGGGATGACGGCGGGTTCCCGACGCATTGACAATTTCCACGATTTTTACTGCTGACCCGCCCCCCAAATCCGCATGCTCGGGACTGGGAAAACACCATGGGAACTCCATTAACAAAAGAAAGAAAATATTTGCATTTACAGTATATAGCACCTTGCCACATCCTTGAAAAGACTCAAAGCATTTCACACATTGCATTTTTTGGGGAGTGTGGTGACTGCTGTTGTGCAGGCAAGCATTGTCTACATTCTGTGCCAGCAGTCTCCCCCTAACAGTAATGAATGACGAGTTCATCTGTATTTAAGTGGAATTGGTTGAGAGGGGAATGTTGCCCAGGATACCAAGATAACTCCCTGCTGTCTTCAAATTGCACCATGGGATGAAAGCTTTTCACCCCAAGATTCTTTCCTTCATGGGTTCCTACTTTTGGGTCTTACTCGAAGCCACATGTTTTCCTGTGAATGTACAAAGATTCCTTATATAGACACTGGAGGAATCTCTGACTGAGGGAATAAGGATGTCCCAATCAATGTTGCAGGCTTCTGTGATGGATGCTGAAGACATTCCTAGACAATAGATGGTTTAGGCCATGTACCCAGGTCGACATGCTTTCTGCTGGCATTTAGTTGTTGTAGAACTACAAAAATGTTTGGTATCATGACACCAGAACAAGTTTTAAAGAAGGAAATGTCATAGCAGTTATCTGTTTCTCTGAACGAATCTTTTTAAAATATCAATCATTTTGACTTTCATAAAACCAAAGTTCGATTCTAGCTTGGCCCAACCTAATTTACTAAAATCTAAATGGGCCCAGTTTTCGGCCCAGGATCCATGCCCAGAAGCCAGAAAGCTCATTCTGAGATCATTGTCTTTAGCCAAATGCATCGAAAGCACTCTGAAACCCTGAAAGCAAGGGACTAAAAATGTTTGTATCCTTTGTTCATTTTAATTAAATGCACCAGGACACAGACAGAGCCTTGATTTTAGCTACTTAATCAGACTTGTCAAATTTGAAACAAATAATCAGTTGCTGGAATCTGAATCCCAATTTTTTTTCTTGTCCAGCTAGTTACAAAGAAATGCTCATGCTTTACTGCAATAATCAATTCAGCTGAAGATTAATTACTGGAGGTTTTTAATTATTTATTCAGCATATTCATATGAGATCACCAAAACAGCGATCTGTGTTACATCCAATTAACATCAGTGACTCCCTTTAGAACGAGTGATACGTTCTACATTACACAGCAGTAAATGTTTCCCAAATAACTGATGACAACAAATGCACTATCTCTGTAACACTGGTCTGCAACACTGTCAGATAATCCATCATTTGTTGACGTGGGCATACATGTGATTTATAGGCCCTCAGTAGAAATGCCAGGAGCATACAGAACTCTTTTACTTTTAATGTAGATTCACGCTATTGTGTTTCCTTTTCAAAGCTAATAGAAAACCAATGTTTGTGCACCGACATCAGGGCTGATTTTCCCGTTTGCTGCAGTTATTTGCCAACATTTGGTTTTATGATTAGGATTTTGTAGAACAAGGGCTGCCACCACTGGCATTTTAGTCATTTCACATTTTATTTTTCAAAGCATCACTTTCAATTGTACATTAAGTTCTGGGGAGCTTCAGTGCAGAACGTCAGAAGCATGCACAAAGGAAAAGGAATTAGAATCATCGGATCTTACAGCACAGAAGGAGGCCATTCGCTCCATGATGCCTGTGCCGGCTCTTTGAAAGAGCGATCCAATTAGTCCCACTGCCCCGCTCTTTCCCCATAGCCCTGCAAATGTTTCCTTTTCAAGTATTTATCCAATTCCCTTTTTCAAGTTATTATTGAATCTGCTTCCACCACCCTTTCAGGCAGCGCATTCCAGATCATAACAACTCGCTGCGTAAAAAATTCTCCTCATCTCCCCTCTGGTTCTTTTGCCAATTATCTTAAATCTGTGCCCTCTGGTTATCGACCCCCCTGCTACTAGAAACAGTTTAAACCTGTGTATTCTATCAACCCCTCATCATTTTGGACACCTCTATTAAATTGATTTTTTTAAAAGAAAACGGTAGCGTGGATAAAAGGAAAACTAGCCAATGCTGGAAATGTGTGGGAGGTCCATCAGCATCTGAAAAAACAAAAGCAAAATACTGCGGATGCTGGAAATCTGGAATAAAAACAGAAAATGCTGGAAATACTCAGCAGGTCCGGCAGCATCTGTGGAGAGAGAAACAGAGTTAACGTTTCAGGTCGATGACCCTTCGTCAGAACTGGAAAAAGCTGGAGATGGAACAGGTTTTTAAGCAAGTTTAGGGGCAGGGACAGTGGGGAGGGGAGGAAAGAACAAAAGGGAAGGTCTGTGATAGGATGGAAACCTATCTATTGGTATCATATTTACAAAGTCTTCTGTTTGTATCTTTTATAACATGTAAATTAAAAACACTTCAACCGAGTACATGATTGTCTTCCTAGCTACTTCAATTGGTTGTATTAAGAATTATGGGGGAAAAATTCCGTATCGCCCCGTTTGGGGCGCAATTATCGGCTGGGCGCAAAGTTTAGCGCCTGCCGCTAATTATCGCCTCCGACTGCAAACTTGACTTTTATCGCCCCTGGAGGTGATTGGAGCGCTAAATCAGGTGCTACACACCTGTCTTAAGGCGCAAAGGCCGAGGAGCGAGGCGCTACCTCAGAGCGCTGGCGAAGCTCATGTGATGTCAGTCAGCAATGGAACACAGACACAATGGCGCCGGCCAGTTCTTAAAGGGGAGGGTTGATCTTGCTCTCCATCCACATCCTGCTCATTGCAGCCTTGAATCTCGGCCTGGAGAGATCTGTACATCAAATCTGCTGGAAAGAACAATGGAGAGTACCAGGGAAAGAGCTCAGAGTGCAGCCCCCACAGTCTCTTCTAAATAGATGCAAGGAAGGGCAAATCAAAATGAACCTGCAAAGTGCTGCTCAGTACCCAAAACTCCTTCACACAGCGTTGAATCTCTCCAGAAGTCTCTTTCTCTCTCTCTCAGAATGCGTGGTGCAAAAATGTCACCAACAAAAAAAGGCAGGACGCGTTCGCCTTTAAATAGAGCTCCCCCACTCCCTTCCTGACTGCAAAACGCTCCCCTCAACCTGTCGTTGCTAGCGGCAGGCGGTAAGGCGCCTCTCAATATCCGCTCCGGGGCGCTACCAGGGCGTTGCGCACTCGACTGACGTCACGATCTGCCGGCGCAGGAGATCGTGGCGGTAGTGTTTAGCGCCGCCGCAAAATGTCTGGTCAATTTCGCGAGAGGCACAGCTATTGCCGCGCCCGGGCGCTAGTTGCTTTGCGCCCCATTAACACCCTCTTACGGCGCTAACGGGAGGCGCAAACCAACTGAATATTTCCCCCTATGTCTCCTGTCTTTCATTTGATGTTATATTTATGAAGACATATATTTCTTTAATTTATGTGATTCATTTCAAAGTGTTGGTTTATGACACCTTAACTGGGGATTCCATTGTGCTCTTTCCAAAACTTCAGACTTCTAGGAACCTCCAACCCTCTGTTTCAATGAGGCTTTTGTTTCAGTGTCAACAACTGATCTTTATCTCAAAAGCCTGTATGGTGTTTACAGCTTTGTGTTGTTGAGGCTTTTAGATTTTTAAACCCAGTTTGTCATGTTTAATAAGGCCAGAATTCTGTTCATAGGATGGTGTATTTTTCTGAATATGGCTATTCCTTTAAACACCAACAACAACATCAACCTTCTCCGCAATCAACTGATGCTGCACAGGACAGAGGGCATCAGCAGCCGACCACACTGCTGCCTGGGACGCCAGGGATGGCCTCATCATGGCCAGATTTACTTTACTTAACGCTGTACACCCTGACTGCCACATGATGCGCCAGGTTGGCACCACCCCACACCAACACCATAAAGCATCCCTACAATGCCCAAGTCATTCTTTTCACACTCATCACCATTGCGGGGGGTACCGTTATGTCTCACCATTCACTGCAACTCACTAAGCCACTTCCAAATGTGCACACAGATCTGTCCAAGAACGCCAAGTGTTCAAAATAAAGGTTTCAATGTTTGGCAGTGCATTAACAGAAACTTCACATGAACATTGGCTAAAACACCCAAGTGCCTACCCTAATTCTGATATCAGCTCCATATAAAGATGACCATTGGTGTCCGCTGGGAACGTAGAGAATAATTCTAATTGCCAGGCTACCAGATCCAAATGTTCTGAATGACTCCCTAATATCTGTCTCTCCTGTTGTACTGGAGCCCCTCGTTCTATTGTTAATTCCAGTTTGGTTATTCCAAGTTAATCACATTCTTTGTTTGATACGACTGTTTTTATGTTTGCTTCCAGTGCTACTGAGCAAAATTACTGAGCATCAGATCACAGCCCCCTCTGTTGGTCAACCTTACGTTTGCATTGCTTTACCTGAGCCATCAATTTTTGCCTGTCCTATCCATGTACAGAACAAATATGTAACAATCATTTCATTTGGAAATGTATTTAGCTGGAAAATTATAACTCGAAAACATTTTCATTCAATCTCTCGCTGTTCATAGATTGAGTGTTTGACTTTGCTTAAAACCAGAATTGGGAACCTGTTGAAAAGCCTGGGTAGGTTGAAATGGTGCACAACATATCAGCAAATGACATAGGACATCTGACAGAAGGCATTTTTGTCAGAAGGCTATTGAAATGCAAAATTCAATTTAATGAAGCTTTCTATTCTGCCTTAGGCTGGAAATGTTATGATATTATACGAACATTTATATACGGCCCTATACAACGACAACAACAACTTGCATTCATATAATGCAGTTAAAACAGCCCAAGGTGCTTCACTGGAGCGTTTATCAGATGGAATCTGACATCGAGCCACATAAAGAGACATTAGGTCATATAACCAAAAGCTTGGTCAAAGTGGTAGGTTTTAAGGAGCGTCTTAAAAGAGGAGAGTGAGGTGGAAAGGTGGAGAGGTTTAGCGAGTAAATTCCAGAGCTTAGGGCCTAGGCAGCTAAAGGCAAGGCCACCAATGGTGGAGCAATGGGATTGGGGATGTACAAGTGGCCAGAATTGGAGGAGCGCAGAGATCTCGGAGGGTTGTAGGGCTGGAGGAGGTTACAGAGATAAGGAGGGGCGAGGCCATGGAGGGATTTGAAAACAAGGATGAGAATTTTTAAATCGAGGCGTTGCTGGACCGGGAGCCAATGCGAGTCAGCAAGCACAGGGGTGATGGGTGAGCAGGACTGGGGGCAAGTTAGGATACGGGCACGAGTTTTGGATGAGCTCAAGTTTACAGGGGAGGTAGTTTAACAAGTGTTCTATTTTGTTGAGGCTGAGGGTAGTTATAGAACAACTACAAGCACCCTTCTAAAAGATGGCACCACTGATAAATAACAGACAACCTACCCAAGCTAATAGTCAATAACCAATACTTTTTTCCAGCCTTTAGTAAGTCTCCCAATTGCCTCAGGCATTAGGCAAAGAAATACCATCAGAGCAACTTCAAACTCTTTCAGAAAGAGGGTACCATTCATAATTATGCACAGCCTGTCTGAGCTTATAGTCAGGGAAGTTTGTCGAAGCTTCAATAAGTGTCAGTGTTTCATATCAGTTTGATAATGTGATTTAGAGACATTCCCTTAATAATTAGTACCTGACTGTGCTGCGATTAGGCAACTGGTTTGATGCAGAATGCACAGACCATTCCTCTGCAAGGTAGAACTTGCGAGCAGAGGCTGTGCTGCTCAACATAAAGCTGGAACCCTTAGTAAAACATAAAATCGTAATTTGTACAGATTTAATGCAACTTTAAAAAATATTGAACCTACCTACACTGACAGATGCTGTATCCACAAAAAAAAACCACATGTCCTTTGCGTCAGATATTATGGCCTGGATTTTCCAATAAATCTCCGTTAGGGTGGGTCCCACCATGGATATGCTCCCCAATCCCAGTCACATTCCCAGCCTCAAGGATGTAGAATGCAGGAGGCAGGCCCCCTGGGGAGTCTCACTAGACTGGGAGCTAAGAATTGCTGCAACATCAGGACATAAGGCAGGAAATATGGTGGAGTCCACATTCCCCTCAATTAAACTTGATTTGCAGGTTCCTGCACATATATTGGTGGGGGGGAGGGAGTGCTCGTTTTTTAGGCCGTGGGTGTGCCCACCGGGAAATGGGGGAGGTAGGGATGTGGAAATGTTTCTGCCCATTCCAGCCCTAGATCCGTTGAACAATTGGTGGGGAGGGAAATGGCAGAAAATCGAGCTGTATTGGTGTTAAACGGTTAATATCGGTCTCCCACTGATCAAACATAGATTCAGAACACAGGACTGACCATCTCTTTCAAGCGTTGCTCATAAATGAGGAATGGAACATCAAATAAAATAAATGAACCAATTAAATTTAGATAAATTATGTCTGAATTTTAGACAAGCTCTCACAAATTAATCACCGATTCAGTCTATTCTAAGTACTTACATGTAGGACAAAATCAACAGGTTGACATAATACACACCTGTGCTCTAGTTCGCTGTTTGGCTGCATGAAGTTTTGATCTAAATGTACCATACTGGAAATTTAGAATGAGACTTTTGCAAGTAATCAGACTGTCAGAGGCACCAGTCACTATTTTTCAGTTTTAGTAAAACCCTTTGGGACTCCACAGCCTAGAATTTGCGATTAGCATTATTTTAAAATCAACATCAATCAGAAATAAAGGTGCACATCTGTATAAATTCATATATTTTGCCAACATATGAATTGGTTTTAGTTGTTTTTTAAAAAAAGAATGGAATTATTAAAATGAATTTTATTTTTTTATTGTGATCCGACTATGATTTATTATTATCTTACTGTTATTAGTTGTTATGATCTGGAATGCACAGCCTGAAAGGGTGGTGGAAGAAGATTTAATAGTAACTTTCAAAAGCGACAAATACTTGAAGGGGAGAAATTTACAGGGCTATGGAGAAAGAGCAGGGGAGTAGGACTAATTGGATAGCTCTTTCAAAGAGCTGGCACAGGCACGATGGGTCGAATGACCTCCTTCTGTGCTGTAAGATTCTATGATTCTATGATATAAAAATGAATGGCTATGCCACTACCATACAAGGAGTGAAATAATTAGGTGTCAAACTTGGCTCAGTGGTAGGGGTGGGGGGGGGGGGCCTTGGAGTCATGAGTCTTGCGCATATAATCTAGGCTGATACTCCAGTGCAGTACTGAGAGTGTGCTGCACTGTCAGAGGTGCCGTCTTTCAAATGAGATGTTAAACCGAGGCACCCCCTGTCCTCTCAGGTGGACGCAAAGATCCCACAGCACTATTCGAAGAAGAGCAGGGGAGGTCTCCCCAGTGTGCGGGCCAATATTTATCCTTCAACAACATCACTAAAACAGGCTATTTGGCCATTTATCACATTGCTGTGTGCAAATTAGCTGCCGCGTTTCCTACATTACAACAGCGCCCACACTTCAAAAGTACTGAATTGGCCGTGAAGTGCTTTGGCATGTCCTGAGGTCGTGAAAGATGCTATAAAGATGCAAATCTTTCTTTTTTCTTTCTAATCTTACTGCATGCACCTGCTCTGTTTGGGGCGAGAGACAAGTTGCAGCCAACTTCCTGCGGCAAATCCCATCATTGTTATCCGACGGAACAACGCTCCCAATTATTTTTTCTTCTGGCCGCCTTCGAGTTTTAATCAGCAGCAGGTTTTAATACCACCAGTGCTCTGCTTCTCTCTTGGCCAGATAGTGAAGGAAGTTTCCAGCTGGCTACGGGCTTAGGCTATGTTGCTCTCCAGCTACCAGCACTTTCATTCCGATTCTAATTCTAAACAGTGCCGTTGAGGTGGGCACTTGCTGACTGCACAGACATCGGTTACAGTAACCCGCTGGAAATTCTCTTCACTCTTCGGCAGGCTGAAGGAGACGAAATACTAGGAGACGAAATACTGGCACTTTATAACATGCAGGTGGTTTAAAATTCCCGTGCCAGTGAAGACAAACTCTGACCAGGACGAGCGGGTATCTGTAAGCAGTAGCCCTGCAATTCCTGGCAGTTTTTTTCTGCGCCGACTCACTTGCTCTAGTTACAGACAATGACACTTGTGTGGTCTATAAAAGAGTTGGTCATCAATCATCCATTCCTGAGCATTTATTTAAATTGTATGATGCACATTCTGGTTTCCAATTCAATTAACAATGCACACCGGCTCATTATAATCATCTTTAATGTAATCGTCTCAAAAAATTGCTTATTGCCATCTCCCCATAGAGAACCAATGTAGAATATTCCCGACTAATATAAGCCTCTCTGAAGATCGTAGAACCATAGAATAATACAGCACAGAAGGAGGCCATTCGGCCCATCCTATCTGTGCCGGCTCTTTGGTAGAGCTATCCAATTAATCCCACTCCCCTGCTCTTTCCCCATAGCCCTGTAAATTTTTTCGCTTCAAGGATTTAGTCAATGCTCTTTCGAATGCTACTATTGAATCTGCTTCTACTACCCTTTCAGGTAGTCCATTCCAGATCACAACAACTCGCCGTGTAAAAAAAAATGTTTCCTTAAGTTGCATCTGGTTCTTTTGCCAATTACCTTAAACCTGTGTCCTCTGTTTACTGACCCTTCTGCCACTGGAAATAGTTTCTCCTTACTTACTCTATCCAAACCCTTCATGATTGTGAACACCTCTATCAAATCTCCTATTAAACTTCCCTGTTCTGAGGAGAACAACCCCAGCTTCTCCAGTCTCTCCACATAACTTGAAGTCCTTCATTCTGGTACCATTCTAGTAATTCTCTTCTGCACCCTCTCCAAGGTCTTGATCACAGAGGCAATTGTTTTGCAAAAGTATATTTTTGATAACATCAGAATAGAGACCTAAGTTGCAGGAGTGTTATGTTAAGAGATTTTTGACCATTTTTCTACAATAAAGCTTTGGAAAAAGGAATTACTTTTAATGCTGAGTTTTTAAAAGGAATAGTGCATTCAGACAAGTTTTTTTTAAAAAGGTCGCGACAATAGATAGTTAAGATGCTAATGAGCTAACTTTGATGATGTTTCCCCATAGACTGTAAATAAGCAATTTGTTAGCCTGCTTCAGCAATCAAGGAAAGAACCTCATACCCAATGTATTGGAAAGTCTTTGATCCTTTTTTGGCTGTGAATAGCGAGAGATAATACAGGGACTGGGACACATGCTCTTGAAACGTCATGCTGCATAGGCAATCAACATTTTAAAGAGAAAGCTACAAGAGTTTACACAAGAAATAAGAGGTCAGAAATGCAGGAGGAACAGGTAAGACCCACTGATGTGGGGAAGTATAGTGTGGTCTTTATTATGCATTATTATGTGAAGATTTGTTGTATTGTTTTAATTAAGTGAGTCTTAGGGCTGGATTTTACCAGCCCTGAGGAGATGGGTTTGGAGGCGTGCGAGTTGTTAACATCGCCAAAAATGGCGGGTGGGCCCGATCCCGCCTCCATCCCGCCTCCGAGCAATTTTCCCAAATGCGTGTTTTCTGACCCCCTTTCCATCCCGCCTCCAAGAGGCGGGATAGGCCATTAAGGCCCTTAACAACCACTTAATTGCCTCTATAATCCCATTTTGAGAGGCCTTTCCAATTTTTAGACATTCCCCCATCCTACTCGCCTCCTCTGGAACACGCCAGGTAATCCTGGCGGCCTCACAAGTGGATTGCTTACTAACAGCTGCAGCTCCACTGTTACAAAGGAGTTTTCACCAATGATTATTTGCAGGTGGCAGAACTTTGTTGTTTCAGGTCTGGGGGAACTTTTAGCAGGCATACTCAGTGTTGTGGAAGTTTGGAGCCTGACACCCATCTCCAGTGTGACCTCCTGGGAAACCCCTCTCCCCACCTTGACTAAGCGCTTCCTCAACTGAGGCATATACCAGAAGCATGGCGACCATTTAATTCCTTTCCTCCTGGACATCAGATTCGGATGAAAACCAGCCGCGGCAGCAGCAGAACCCTGAACAACAGCAGCAGCAACAGCAGGAGCAACAGCAGGAGCGGCAAGTTGCTAGTCACCCACCTGAAGATGCACAGGCCAGAAGGCGCCAGCAGGCGACAACATTGCTGTTCGGGATGCAAGGGACGCACTCATCCTGGCCAGATTTGCTTAGCCTGCCCAATCAAACACTTTAGTCTCGCTCCTTCTTACCAGAGCATTGACAATGGAAAAGAACCTGCTGAATCCTATCACTCTGACCACCATTCTGACAATTGCAAGGCGTCCTAAGCCCTCCACAAAGGCTCGGCTCATGTTCGCGATGGACTCCTCCATTCGCTCCACACTCGCAGTGACCCTGGAGACAAAACCTGCCAGAGGCTCCTGCACCTGTTCCTGGAGTTCCAGCACCGCTCTCCTTCTGGATGGATCCGGAGGCGCAGGGTCGACATGCAGCGGAGCCCAGCTGGCAGAGTCCTTCGCTCTCCGACGAGGACACTCCACTGCTGTCCCTGTCTCCACCATCTGCTGATGCTCACTTGTGAGCTGTGATACACCAGGTGCCAACACTACTCTATCTCGCAAAGGTCCCACCGAGGTGTGAGTGTCTGCGCTGGTGCTGGGTGCGCTGAATTCTGCTGACGTTGCACCCTCAGAGGTTGCAGCTTCCTCTGAGGAGTCTGGAGGCTCAGGCTGTTCCTCCTGGATAGTGGGGACGGGGGCTTTCGATGGTCCTGTGGGGGAGTAAAGGAAAGAGTTAGAGATGTGAGGCCAAGGTTACATGCACATTGAATATTGCAGATGATCATAAGTCAATCTGTTAGAGCATCAGAGTCATTATCAGTGACTCATGCTATGTCAATGAGAGAGATTCCAAACTATTCTGTCACCAGCTTGCTGTGATGCGCCCATCTGTCCGTCCCCCACTTGGGTATCCTCCTTGATCCCAGCAATTTCCAGGGCCGCCTCCTCCCAGGGGGTGAGCTGGGCTACTGAGGGTGGCCTCCTGTCATGGCTCTTTTCCTCTTATTGTGGGCTCTCTTTTCCTGCAATGAGGGACACAAGTGGAGTTTGAGTGAGAATGAAGGAGTGAGTGTAGAGAATGCATAGCATAGATGCTTAGAAGGAGACAAAGGACCCTCCCTGTGTGTTGTAAGTTGTTGTTGTCATGGCATCACAGTGATAGGGAGTGTGAGGGCTGCATGGTCGACTAGTTAAGTGAATGAGATCATAGAGAGAGAGGGAATGGGTAAGGGTGCAGGGATGTAAGTGTCAAGTGGCATGTGGAGGAAGAGGTTAGCAAAGCAGAGTGCCGGTGAGGAGAGGCGATGGGGATCAGATTGAGGGTGATGGGAATGTCATACTCACTTTTCCTGTGCGGAGAAGGTCATGAAACCTCTTCCTGCATTGCAGCCAGGTTCTGCGGCTCATTGTAATGGAGTTGACCTCCTGGGCCACTTGTAGCCACACAGCTTTTGTCTGCTGGGGTGTTTTTTCTCCCTGAGGAAGGGAACAGCACCTCCTTATTACAGCTGGCTCCGTACACCAGAGCTTGGAGGGAGGGCTCATCAAATCAAGGAGCACACTTTTGCTTAATCATGGACATTTTCCACAATTCAATTCCTTCATATAAATTGCAGAGCCTTTGCAGTCTCCAGAAGAATCAAGGCTGCTTGCAGGCCTTAAATCCAACAGCATTGATGACGTCATCGGAGGCGACTTTCTGTATGAAAAGTCTCATTGGGCCAGTGGTTCCCACATGCAGGAAATCAATTGCCCAATTAGGGGAAAATCCCACTTTTTCAACACATCACTTAGGAGTCGGGGTCCTGACACAATTTCCACCTGACACGCCCCAGCCCGCCCACACTGACAAAATCCAGCCCTTACACTCAGTCCGCTTATGGGAGTGACTGACACCACTGAACCAAAATTGTAACAAGGAGTATACATAGAGTCATAGGGGGAAAAATTGAGTCGTGCCCCTTTTGGGGTGCTAACTTCGCCGGGGCGCTACTTTTAGCGCCCCGAAAAAATTAGCACCCCCACAGCCGAACTGCAGGCCTTCCTCCCCTTATTAAACAGGAGGGGCCTTGAGCAGCGCGACCCGGGGCCCAGCTGGGCCACCAGGGATCGGAGTGCCAGCAAAAGAGCCCGGCATTCAAGAGAAGTGCCGGGCTCACAGAGAGCAGCCGGCACTCCACGGGGGGGGGGGGCTGAAGAGGAGGCCGGGGACGGCAACGGGGGCAACTGCTGGCAGGCGGCCAGCAACTAAAACGGCCGCCCGGCACCTCGCTTTTAATTAGTGCCACCCCGGCCACAGGTAAGCCCCCCTGACCCCGTCGGACATAGCGTCCGGCAGTAAGTCAGGGGGCGCTACCAAAGATCGCGGCCGGGCGCTAATGGGAGGTGCAAAGCAACCGAATTTTTAGGCCATAGAGTCATAATGGCACAGAAGGAGGCCATTTGGCCCATCTAGTCCATGCCAGCTCTCTGTAGAGCAATTCGCTCAGTCCCATTCCCCCGCTCTATCCCCGTAGCCCTGCAAGTTTATTTCCCTCAAGTGCCTATCCAGCCTCCCCTTGAAAACATTGATTGTCTCTGCTTCCACCACTTCCGTCGGCAGCAAGTTCCAGGTCCTCACCACTTGCTGCGTAAAAAAGTTTTTCCTCACTTCCCCCCTGTATCTCTTGCCCAAAACCTTAAATCTGTGTCCCCTAGTCCTTGTACCATCAACTAGTGGCAACAGCCTTTCCCCGTCTAGCCTATCCAAACCTGTCATAATCCTCTACACCTCTATCAAATCACCCCTCAACCTCCTTTGCTCTAATGAAAACAAATCCAGCTTCTCCAACCTGTCCTTGGAGCTAAGATCCCCCATCCCCGGAACCATTCTGGTAAATTTCCTCTGCACCCTCTCAAGGTCCTTCACATCCTTCCTAAAGTGTGGTGACCAGAACTGGACGCAATACTCCAGTTGTGGCCTAACCAGCGCTTTATAAAGGTTCAGCATAACTTCTCTACTTTTGTACTCAATACCTCTATTTATGAAGCCCAAGATCCCATATGCTTTGCTAACCACGCTCTCAATATGTCCTGCCACCTTCAGGGACCTATGCACATTAACTCCCAGGTCCCTCTGTCCCTGCATACTCTTTAAAACTGTGCCATTAAGTGTACATTGCGTCTCCCTGTTCCTTCTGCCAAAATGCATCACCTCACACTTCTCTGTATTAAATTCCATCTGCCACTTGTCTGCCCATTCTGCTAGCCTTTCTATGTCCTGCTGCAGTCGATTGGTATCATCCTCACTGTTTGCCACACCCCCAAGTTTGGTGTCATCGGCAAATTTAGAAATTCTACTCTGTATTCCAATATCCTGGTCATTTATATATATCAACAATAGCAGTGGCCCCAGCACTGACCCTTGGGGAACACCACTGTCTACCATCCTCCAGTCTGAAAAACTTTGTCAAACGCCTTCCTAAAATCCATGTAGACAACATCCATTGCATTTCCTTCATCAATCCTCCCTGTTACTTCATCAAAAATTTTAATTAGATTAGTCAAACATGATCTTCCTTTTACAAATCTGTGTTGGCTCTCCTTAATTAGCTTAAACCTCTCCAAGTGCCCGTTAATTTTTTCCTTGATTATTGGCCTAGAAATTCGATTTGGAGGCTTGCCGCGGGGGTAAGGATCACGCGCGATATCACCTACTGCGTCTGCCGTTCTTGTTTGCCCCCGCAGGAACTTCGGGTCCTGGGACTCTCCCTAGTGCCGGCGCGCAGTGCTTGCGTGTTCCAGGGGCGCAGTTAGTGCGATGCGACCCCTGGGATCACGTGGGCCATGGAGAGCCAATGGCAGCAGACCATCTTTCATTCATAGATTTGACAGGAGACCTGTCAAATCTGTGAATTAAAATCGGCCCCAAAAGAACAGCTAAACCTCAAATAAATTTTTAAAAAACCCATCACATTAATAAAATAACTATAGTTAAATAAATTAACCACTTTAAACAAAAATTTAAATTTTTGAAAAAATTAAAATACTTTTTAAAAGTTATAAAAATAAACTTACCTTTCTTTAAAGTCTCTAAAAAAGATAAACCTGTTGAAAAAAATTAAAAATTATACTTAATTAACTACTTACCTTGTTCAAAAGGGGTCTTACGCCTCCTTTTTACCAGCGTAGAATCTTCCATACTTACCCTCGCGTTGAAACCTGAAAAAAAACCTAAGTGTGCTGCGTGCGCGCAGCCTCTAGTTTGCACGCGGTTCACCTAGGAACCGCCCCCTTCGCCATACCGGAAGTGCCGGTTTCCCGCGCATGCGCAGTGCATGCAGGAAACCGGCACTTCGGGAATGAATACAGGTGAGTACGCACTGAGTACTCACCCGAGAACGGCCGAATTTTTGGGCCATTGTTTCTAAAACTTTACCCACCACTGATGTTAAACTGACCGGCCTGTAGTTACTAGAATTGTCCTTACAGCTTCTCTTCAACAATGGTGTCACATTTGCCACTTTCCAATCCTCAGGCACCTCCCCCGCATCTAGGGAAGATTGGAAAATTATAGCAAACCCTTCCGCTATCTCCTCCCCCAATTCCCTTAGCAACCTGGGATGCAAGCCATCTGGACCAGGTAACTTATCCACTTCTAAGCAAACCCAGCCTTTCTAGTACATCCTGTCTATCAACTTTCACCCCTTCCATTGCTTCTACCTTTTCCACTTCTACCAATATTTTGACAGCATCCATCTCCTTAGTAAAGACCGATGCAAAGTACTCATCGAGTATTCTAGCCTTTCCCTGCGCCTCTAAGCATATATCACCTTCTTTGTCCTTAATAGGCCCCACCCCGCCCCTTACTACCCACTTACTGTTTACATGCCGGTAGAAGATTTTTGGGTTCCCTTTTATGTTAACCGCCATTCTACTCTCATATTCTCTCTTTGTCAATCTTATTTTCATCTTCACTTCCCCTTTCAACTTATTGCATTTGGTCTGGTTCTCCCTTGAAGAATTCACCTGACATGCATCATAGACCCTCTTTTTTTGTTTCATCTTCTCTATCTCCCTCGTCATCCAAGGAGCCCTTGCTTTGGTTCCCTTACCCTTCCCTCTTGTTGGAATGTACCTAGCCTGTACTTGGAACATCTCCCCCTTAAAGATCACTCATTGTTCCGTTACAGTTTTTCCTGTCAGTCTTTCGTTCCATTTTACCCTGGCTAGATCCTTTCGCATCCCATTGAAGTTAGCCCTATTCCAGTTTAGAAGTTCCATTCTAGATTGTTCTTTGCTCCTCTCCATTGCTAATCTAAATCTTATGATACAATGATCACTCATACCCAAGTGTTCTCCCGCAACACTTGGTCAACCTGGCCCACCTCATTCCCCAGCACCAGATCCAGCAATGCCTCCTTCCTAGTTGGGCCAAGAACATACAGGTCAAGGAAATTCTCCTGAACACATTTCAGAAATTCCTCCCACTCCTTTCCCTTTACCCTATAATTATCCCAATCGATATTTGTGTAATTAAAGTCCCCCAATATCACATATCTATAGCTCTTGCATATCTCTGCGATTTCCCTGCAGATTTGCTCCTCTACCTCCCTCTCACTATTTGGAGGCCTATAGAATACCCCCAATAGCGTGATCATACCCTTTTTGCTCCTCAACTCTAAACAAATGGATTCTGTCCTTATCCCCTCAAGAACTTTCTCCCATTCCAACACTAATGGGCCAGAAATTCGGCTGTTGTCGGGTGAGTACGCGTTGTGTACTCACCCGTAAGGCCACCTGAAGTGCCGGTTTCCTGCATGCACTGCGCATGCGCAGGAAACCGGAACTTCCGTTCCCCTGAAGGGAGGGGTTCAGAGGTGAACCGCGTGCGCGGGAGAGGCTGCGCGCACGCAGCGAACTTTAGTTTTTTTTTCAGGTTTCTCCGGGAAGGTAAGTATGGAAGAAGCTGCACTTTTAAAAAGGAGGCGCAAGGCCTGTTTTTAACAAGGTAAGTGGTTGATTCATTACAATTTAAAAAAATTTTCAACAGGTTTATCTTTTTTAGATACTTTAAAGAAAGGTAAGTTTATTTTTAGCACCGTTACAAAGTATAATTCATTTTTTCAAAAATTAAAATTTTTGTTTAAAGTAGTTAATTTATTTAACTTATAGTTATTTTAAAAAGGTGATTTAAAAAAAAATGTATTTGAAGTTTAAGTGTAGTTTTGGGGCCAATCTCTATTCATAGATTTGACAGGTCTTCCTGTCAAATCTATGAATGAAAATGCCCTGCTAGGATTGGCTCTGCATGGCCCATGTGATCCCAGGGGACGCTTCGAACTAACTGCGCCCCTGGGATACACAAGCACTGCACGCCGGCAGCTGCAGGAGGCCCAGGACCCGAAGTCCTCGTGGGCCCAAAGCACAACAGCAGGCGCACTGGGCAAGTACGCGCGCGATGCTTGCACCCGCAGGAAGCCGGAAAGCTGAATTTCTGGCCCATCGTCTTCCTTAATCAGCACTGCCACCCCACCTCCCTTTTTTCCTTCCCTATCTTTTCTGAACACCTTGTACCCTTGAATATTAAGTGCGCAGTCCTCACTGTTTTTAAGCCACGTTTCCGTTATTGCCACAACATCATATTGCCACACGGCTAATTGTGCTTGTAGCTCACCAACCTTATTCACCACACTTTGTGTGTTTACGTACATGCATTCTAAACCCATTTTTGATTTTTTCGTAGTCTTTCTTAGTCTGCTCCTATCTAATATGGTACTACTTCTGCCTTTAGTACTACTTTCTTCTCTAGTAATATCCAACACACTCACTCTTTTATGCACCTTATTCCTCTTTTCCACTCCTTTCTGCTGGTGCCCATCCCCCTGCCAAGCTAGTTTAAACCCTCCCCAACAGCACCAGCAAACCTCCCCGTGAGAATATTGGTCTCGGCTCTGTTGAGGTGTAACCCGTCTGGCTTGTACAGGTCCCATCTTCCCCAGAAACAGTCCCAATGCCTCAGGAATCTAAAGCCTTCCCTCCTGCACCCTCTCTCCAGCCACGCATTCATCTGTTCTATCCTCCTATTCCTGTACTCACTAGCATGTGGCAACGGGAGTAATCCGGAGATTACTACCTTTGAGGTCCTGCTTTTGAATCTCTCTCCTAGCTCCCTACAGTCTGCCTGCAGGACCTCATCCCTCTTTCTGCCTATGTCGTTGGTACCGATATGGACAACAACCTCTGGCTGTTCACCCATCTCCCTCAGAGTGTCCTGCAGCCGCTCAGTGACATCCTTGACCCTGGCACCAGGGAGGCAACATACCATCCTGGAGTCACGCCTGCGTCCACGGAAAGGCCTATCTGTTCCCCTAACTAATGAATCCCCTATTACTATTGCTCTTCCACTCTTCTTCCTCCCCCTCGTGCTGAAAGTATTAGCTGAAAGATTACCGTCTTTAGCTTCTATCAGAAGAGTGATTGCCAACGCTCTCCTTTCTTTGACCATATTTGATACCAAGCAAAACTCATCTATTATAGTCAGAACAGGAATCTCTGGAATCTAAGTCATGATTTCTCACTAAATACAGAACTAAAATTGCTGCCAAAATGGTCTCACATTATCATGTTGAAAGGCAGACTTGTCATATTTCTCCCTCAAATAAATCTTTCTTAACTAGTCTGGTTCAGTTCATCCGAGCTGTTGTATCTTCAGAACGTTGGAAATTTTGAATTGGTGAGGCCTGATGCAGAATTCTCTGACGCATTTGTCGGCCTCCTTCCTAAATTGCCCACCAGAAGATTGAATTAGATTGTCACTCTTACTCCCATTTTGGGGCCAAAGAATTGTTTGGATCATGTGACTGCGAGCATCTATAAGATCTGAGGCAATCTATCCTTTGTGCTGCAATTTCCTCAAAAATAAATCCAGGGGATTTGCTATCCTAATTCCACTAAAATGACTAATAGCTGACTCAGTGAAACATTCACTAGGAGACACTGTAGTGCTGAGTCACTCCAATCCTCCGCATTCTCCCCCTAATGTCAAGTTGGTGCAGAAAGGAAACTTGCAAATTCTCACCTAAAATAAACTTTAAGTAGGTTAACTAATCCGAATCAAATTTGGCCATTGCTAGCAAATCCGGAATATATGTAGGTCTTGAGGTCAGAGAATTCACTTTTCTTATTGTACAATGATAAGTATAAGGTCACAAGTTGTTAACTGTTAATATGGAGAGTGGAAACTGTGTTGCAGTGGGTTAAACACTGGCCTTTCACCTCTGCGATCTCGGTCCAAATCCAGTCTAGACTGATGGGGTGAAAGTCTCCACTCTTTCCAAATGAAATGAACTTTGCAGTCTTAATTCAGTTCTAAGTGTCCGTAGAGTCGAAACAACAACAAAAAATTGCCCTATATTGGTCTAATGGTGCAAATTTACTCAGAGAGGCCAGTGGATGTGGGAAATGGAAAAATATCTAATTCCAACAGTAAGGGGGTGCCCTTCAGAGTTGGGGCTTAGGCTCATTGTTGGGGCAGAGGTGAGGTGCTTGATGGTGCCTTAAATGGAAATAATGCATTCTCCAGCACTAACATATCTCTCCCAGTTAAAGTGAAAATTATAAAATATATGAATAGTACAATGTTGCTATGTAGCAAGATTAAAAATGACGATCTGCTTAAATTTAGGATAAAATTAGCACAAAACTGACAAATACAGATGGTTAAATATTCTATTAAGAATGCAGCACTGCATTGTGAAATTATAGATGGCCTAGATGTGGAACAGAGCTGATAAGAATCGAATAGTGTGGGTTATAAGGTTGGGACTGATATCCTGAAGTTTCTCTGAATCACTTTAGGAGCTCAGGGAGAAATTTAACAGAGCTTTGCCTTAAAATTTTACCATCCTCAAGGTGGGCCACCTTCTGTGTTGGGTAAAGTCCATGGTTGGACAAATTAGATGAGGTTTGTGGAGGGAACCATCTCAATTGACTGAACTACCTTTCTTAAGCCATATCTTGCTCAGATTTGAAATTTTAACCGAGAAAAATGGGTGGGTTGGGGTCGGGTGGGAAGTTGGTCGGAATTTTAATGCGCCTGTGCGTGCAGGATTGGGGGCGCGTTGGGAGTAAAAGTGGAAATAAATCGGAGCGGGCCTGGAACCTGCCGTCATCCCCCCTCCTCGCACCTTTAACTCGGACGCATTTGTCAGCACAGCCGCGACCCAAACAGCAGAGGCCGGAGACCTAATTTATATCATTATCAGCTTGTTGTCAGACCCTTAACCGTCTTTTAACCAGATCTTTTGAATTTCACTGTATGACCACGGGAATCACGCATCTCGGGAACCAAGTCTGTCAAGCTGAGGCGGAAGTTAAGTGGCCATTGATCAAAGTCATTGGCCCAGAAATTGATCTCGCTCTGTTCCCGCGGGGGTAAGGCTTTCCCGCGATCTCTCACCTCGCTTGTGCTTTTTCAGATCCAGCTCGCACGAACTTCATGTTCTAGAGATCAGCTGGGCAGTGCTTGCGTATCCCAGCGGCGTAGTGAATTCGTGCGAGCTGTGGGATCACGTGACTCAGTTAGAGCCAATGGCAGCACACCATCTTCCATTCATAAGTTTCACAGCACCCTGTGAAATCTATGAATCTTACACCCCCCCAAAATAACAGCTAAACCTCAATTAAATTTAAAAAAAAAACCATCACTTTAATAAAATAAGTATAGTTAATTAAATTAACCATTTTAAATAAAAAATTAAATTTTTGAAAAAATTTAAAATCTTTTAAAAGTTATAAAAATAAACTTACCTGTCTTTAAAGTCTCTAAAAAAGATATACCTGTAAAAAAAAATTCAAAAAAATACTTAATTCACTACTTACCTTCTTAAAAGCGGGTCTTACTCCTCCTTTTTACATTTCCAAAATCTTCCCTACTTACCTGCGCGTCCAAAGCATGAAGTGCACAGCGTGCGCGCAGCCTGTAGCGCGCACGCGATGCACCCAGGACCCGCCCCCTTTTCAGAAGAGCAATTGCCGGTTTTCAGCGCATGCGCAGGGCATGCAGAAAACCGGCAATTGGAGTGGGAATACGCGAGAGTACGCAGTGCGTACTCTCGCGTCCCGGGATCAATTTTCGGCCCATTATTGCAGAGCATGGAAAGCACAAAAAATACTGCCACCTGACACCTCATTACATTCCTAAGGGAAATGCTGTTGCTGAGTGCATTTTCAACACAGATTTAGGCCTCTGCAGGTTGCAGGTCTTTTCTGAAAATTGAGAAACCACTGTCACCTCATTGCTTCTCTGATCTCTACTTGACCTGCCATCTATTGCATCAGCATGGGTACCGTTTATAGAAACATAGAAACATAGAAAATAGGTACAGGAGTAGACCATTCGGTCCTTCGAGCCTGCACCGCCATTCATTGCGTTCATGGCTGAACATGCTACCTCAGTACCCCATTCCTGCTTTCTCGCCATACCCCTTGATCCCCCTAGTTGTGAGTGTTATATCTAACTCCCTTTTGAATATATTTAGCGAACTGGCCTCAATAACCTTCTGTGGAAGAGAATTCCATAGATTCACCACTCTCTGGGTGAAGAAGTTCCTCCTCAGCTCAGTCTTAAATGGCTTCCCCTTAATCCTTAGACTGTGACCCCTGGTTCTAGTTTTCCCTAACATTGGGAACATTCTGCCCGCATCTAATTTGTCTAAACCAGTCAGGATTTTAAATGTCTCTATAAGATCCCCCCTCATTCTTCTGAACTCCAGAGGATACAAGTTCAGTTGACCCAATCTTTCTTGATATGTCAGTCCGGCCATCCCAGGAATCAATCTAGTGAACCTTCGCTGCACTCCCTCAATAGCAAGAATGTCCTTCCTTAAGTTAGGAGACCAAAACTGCGCACAATACTCCAGGTGTGGCCTCACCAAGGCCCTGTACAACTGCAGCATCACCTCCCTACTCCTGTACTCAAATCCCCTTACTATGAAGGCCATCATTCCGTTTGCTTTCTTGACTGCCTGCTGCACTTGCATTCCCACCTTCAGTGACTGATGTACCATGACGCCCAGGTCTCGTTGCACCTCCCCTTTCCCTAATCTGCCACCATTCAGGTAATAGTCCGCCTCTCTATTTTTACCACCAAAGTGGATAACCTCACATTTATCCACATTGTACTTCATCTGCCATACATTTGCCCATTCGCCCAACCTGTCCAAGTCACTCTGTAGCCTCCTAGCATCCTCCTCATTGTTCACACTGCCTCCCACTTTAGTGTCATCCGCAAATTTGGAGATATTACATTTAATCCCTTTGTCCAAATCATTAATATATAATGTAAACAGCTGGGGTCCCAGCACCGAACCCTGCGGTACCCCGCTGGTCACTGCCTGCCATTCTGAAAAGTACCCATTTACTCCTACTCTTTGTTTCCTGTGTGCCAACCAGTTCTCAATCCACGTCAACACATTACCCCCAATCCCATGTGCTTTAACTTTGCTCACCAATCTCTTGTGTGGGACCTTGTCGAAGGCCTTCTGAAAGTCCAAATACACCACATCTACTGGTTCCCCCCTGTCCACCCTATTGGAAACATCCTCAAAAAATTCCAGAAGATTTGTCAAGCATGATTTCCCTTTCACAAATCCATGATGACTTGGACCTATCATGTCGCCACTTTCCAAATGGTCTGTTATGACATCTTTAATAATTGCTTCCATCATTTTACCCACGACCGATGTCAGGCTGACCGGTCTATAATTCCCTGCTTTCTCCCTCCCTCCTTTTTTAAAAAGAGGGGTTACATTGGCCACCCTCCACTCCATCGGAACTGATCCAGAGTCTAAGGAATGTTGGAAAATGATCGTCAATGCATCCACTATTTCCAAGGCCACCTCCTTAAGTACTCTGGGATGCAGACCATCAGGCCCCGGGGATTTTTCAGCCTTCAGTCCCATCAATTTCCCCAATACCTTTTCCCGACCAATAAGGATTTCCCTCAGCTCCTCCCTCTTACCAGATCCTCTGACCCCTTTTATTTCTGGCTGGTTGTGTGTGCCCTCCACAGTAAACACCGAACCAAAGTACTTGTTCAATTGATCAGCCATTTCCTTGTTCCCCATTACGACTTCCCCTGTTTCCGACTGCAGGGGACCTACGTTTGTTTTTACTAACCTCTTTTTTTTTACATATTTATAGAAGCTTTTGCAGTCCATTTTAATGTTCTCTGCAAGCTTCCTTTCATATTTTATTTTCCCTGCCCTAATCAAACCCTTCGTCCTCCTCTGCTGAGTTTTGAAGTTCTCCCAGTCCCCGGGTTTGCTGCTACTTCTGGCCAATTTGTATGCAACTTCCTTGGTTTTAATACTATCCCTGATTTCCCTTGTTAGCCATGGTTGAGCCACCTTCCCTTTTTTATTTTTACGCCAGACCGGGATGTACAATTGTTGTAGTTCATCCATGCGATCTCTAAATGTCTGCCATTGCCCTTCCACTGATAGCCCCTTAAATATCGCTTGCCAATTTAACCTCGCCAATTCACGCCTCATACCCTCAATGTTGCCCTTATTTAAGTTCTGGACCATGGTCTCTGACTTAACTGTTTCCTTCTCCATCCTAATGTAGAACTCCACCATACTATGGTCACTCTTCCCCAGGGGGCCTCGTACCACAACATAGCACAGCAGCGAGGATTAGCGCTGCATGAGGAGTAAGGCTCTGAGCGTGCAGCTTCTTCAGCGGAGGAAGAGGAGGAGGAGGAGCAGGAGGAACCAAAGGTCGAGATGCCACCAGCACCCGAGCACATTGCTGCCCAGGAGGCCAGCGATGGCCTTATCATGGCCAGGTTTACTTAACTTACTGTATTACACCCATATGGCTTCCACATGGTGTACCAGGTTCCCCCCTACAACACCATAAAACATCCCTATAATGGCCAAGCCATTCCTTTCACACTGACCCCCATTGCTGGAGGTAATGTTGTGTCTCACCGTTTACTCCAACTCACGAAGCCACTTCCAAAGTAGCAGACAAAAATGGGCATGACCGGAAAGTGGTGAAAATAAATAGTATTATATGTAACATAAGAGTAACGGAACCTTAACAGAAACAGTTCTTACCCTTGTGCATCTACTTCTGTGTCTACCTTGAAGAAGTTCTGCTCTTCTCTTCGACGGGATTTCCGTTTGGCTCTTCAACCTTGTTCATCTTCATTGATTTCAGTTTCCCTTCTCGTGTTTGATCAGGTATCTGCCAAGACTCGGTTTCACAGCCACATTACTTTCCTCAGCAACTGTCTCCGGTTCCGACTTATCCCACGTGGATTCCAACTAAACTTCCACCCTTCGTGTTTCGGATCCACCCAGGATTACAAATATCTCCAAGATATTCATCGTTCCTCGAACTACTGCTCTCGCCGCATCTTGAGATCCACGCTCAACGCCATGCGGCGCCACATGAACACTCTCGACATCTCTCTTCAGCAGCACCGACGCACTCTATCTCAAAGCTGTCCGGGTCCACAGTTCCATTTCATCCTTAGACTCATCCGACGCTTCAACAAAAAACTTTTCTTCTTCCTTTCCGATGTCAGGGATCGCAAGCTTCAACAACTCTTGGACACTAAAGCCCCTCCGGAACCTTCTTCCCCTTCACTTTCCTCTGACCCCCCTTCTCCCAATCTCACCCCCTGCCGTGTTTTCACTATCCCCTCTGACCTTCCCCTCTCTGACTCCGAACGATCAGTCCTCAGCAAAGGCCTGAGCTTCATCCCCTTACGCCCCCATCTCAATGAATTTCGAGCTCGGCACGATGCTGAGCTCTTTTTCCGCCGCCTCCGTCTCCGTGCCCACTTCTCTGGCCAGGAGTCTTCCCCCCGCACGGCTGACCCTTTCTCCCGCTTTCAGAATTCTCGTTCCACCTGGACCCCTCCCTCTGGCCTCTTACCCTCTCTTGATCTTTTCATTGCTAACTGCCGCCGTGACATCGGCCAGCTCGGTTTCTCTGCTCCCCTCGCTCACTCCGGCCTGCCTCCCTCTGAACTTGCGGCGCTCCATTCTCTCCGATCCAACCCTGACATTGTCATTGAGCCTGCTGACAGGGGTGGCGCTGTTGTTGTTTGGCGAACCGACCTCTACCTAGCGGAGGTTGAACGCCAACTCTCTGGCGCCTCCTCCTGCCTCCACCTGGACCATGACCCCACTACCGAACATGAAGCCACCGTGTCCAAGACTGTCACTGACCTCATCTCCTCTGGAGATCTTCCCCCCACGGCCGCCAACCTCATAGTTCCCCGGCCCCGCACGGCCCGCTTCTGCCTCCTTCCCAGGATCCACGGGCAGGGCTGCCCCGGTGGACCCATCGTTTCAGCCTGTTCTTGCCCCACGGAACTTATCTCTTCCTATCTCGACTCTATTTTTTCTCCCCTTGTCCAGTCTCTTCCCGCCTGCATCCGCGACTCTTCCGATGCCCTCCGCCATTTTAACAGTTTCCAGTTTCCCGGCCCCAACCGTCTCCTCTTCACTATGGACGTACAATCCCTCTGCACCTCCATTCCCCACCAGGATGGCCTGAGGGCGCTCCGCTTCTGCCTTGAGCGGAGGCCCAACCGGTCCCCATCCACTGCCACCCCCCTCCGCCTGGCTGAACTTGTTCTCACATTGAACAACTTCTCCTTTGACTCTACCCATTTCCTCCAAATTAAGGGTGTTGCTGTGGGTGCCCGCATGGGTCCTGGCTATGCCTGCCTTTTCGTGGGATATGTGGAACACTCTTTGTTCCAGTCCTGCTCGGGTCCCCTCCCTCACCTCTTTTTCCGGTGCATTGGTGACTGTGTCGGTGCCGTCTCCTGCTCTCGCCCTGAACTGGAACATTTCATTCGCTGTGCTTCCGATTTCCACCCTTCCCTCGCCTTCACATGGTCCATCTCCGACTCTTCCCTTCCCTTCCTCGACTTCTCCATCTCCATCTCTGGGGATAGGTTATTGACTAACATTCGCTGCAGGCCCACCGACTCCCACAGCTGCCTGGACTGCACTTCCTCCCATCCCGCCTCCTGTGAGGACTCTATTCCATTCTCTCAGTTTCTCCGTCTCCGCCGCATCTGCTCTGATGATGCCGCCTTCCATGCCAGTGCTTCCGACATGTCTTCCTTTTTCCTCAACCGAGGATTCCCCTCTACCGTGGTCGACACGGCCCTCGACCGTGTCCGTTCTATCTCCCGCACATCTGCCCTCGCCCCTGCCCCTCCCTCCCGGAACCACGATAGGGTTCCCCTTGTCCTCACCTTTCACCCCACCAGCCTCCACATTCAACGGATCATCCTCCGCCATTTCCGCCACCTCCAGCGTGATCCCACCACCAAACACATCTTCCCCTCGCCTCCCCTTTCAGCATTCCGTAGGGACCGCTCCCTCCGCGACACCCTAGTCCACTCCTCTACCACCCCCAGCACCCCTTCCCCTTCGCCCGGCACCTTCCCGTGCACGCGCAGGAGATGCAACACATGCCCTTATACCTCCCCTCTTCCCACTGTCCAGGGCCCCAAACACCCCTTCCAGGTGAAACAGCGATTTGCTTGTACTTCCTGCAGTTTAGTGTACTGTATTCGCTGCTCACGATGTGGACTCCTCTACATTGGGGACACCAAACGCAGATTGGGTGACCGCTTTGCGGAACACCTCCGTTCAGTCCGTAAGGGGGACCCCGAGCTCCCGGTGGCCTGTCACTTTAATTCGTCGCTTCGCTCCCACTCTGACCTCGCCGTCCTCGGCCTATTACACTGTTCCACGGAAGCTCAGCGTAAGCTCGAGGAACAGCACCTCGTCTTTCGTTTGGGCACGCTACAGCCCTCTGGACTCAATATCGAGTTCAACAATTTTGGATCGTAACCTCAGCTCCAATCACATTTATATTTTATTTTGTCCACCCTTTTATTTGTCCCCCCCCACCTTTTTTTTTCCTCCTAGAGGCTGGCAGCTGTCCTTCATTCTGCCAGTGGATTTCACACTTCATTCAGCCTTAATCTGTCACATTAACACCACCTCTAGCCTTGCATGTCTCTTTAATGTCTCTTAATGTCTCTTCATCTCCTCCTTTGTTCCTTTGTCCCCTCCCCCTTTTCCCACCTTTACCCTGGCCTTAAATCTATTTGATTTCCGGCTCTTCCCAGTTCTGATGAAAGGTCATCGACCTGAAACGTCAACTCTCTTTCTCTCTCCACGGATGCTGCCTGGCCTGCTGAGTTTTTCCAGCGTTTTCTGTTGTTATTTCGGATTTCCAGCATCCGCAGTATTTTGCTATCGTACTTCTGTGTCATCTTTCTCTTACACGTGCTTCTACGAGGTGCATCCCCTGTGGCTTCTGCAGAGGTAAAGGCAGCCTGCTCACTTCCCTGCTGTGACTCCATAGACACTTTTGGCAGACATCCTCTGGGCTTTGGAGCCTGTGATGGCCCCGCCAAAGTCTGCTCCTCCTGCGACTGTGCAGTGGCAGACTCAGCCATCGTGATCCCAGGAAACATCTGGGGCTCTGACTGAGGGGAAGGTAACAGGGGGAGAAGTGGGAGCACTTTGAGAAGAGCCCCCACTTCCATGTCCCCTCTCACCATCATCCCTCTCATGGGCCACCTGCACTTCCCTGCTAACAAGGAGCTGGCGAGCACCTTGCTGCACATCTGTGGGAACATGAGGGCCCAAGTCTACGTTGACATCCCTCCTAGAGAGCAGGTCTATGAGCCTCTGCCATCTATTCTCCATAGAGACCATGTGCTCCTGTGAGTGGCGCATTAGCTGCTCCATGCAGGTGGTCATCCTATCCATGGAAGAGCCTACAGTTGCCATCGCCTGCGACACAGTGGTGCTCATGTTGGAAATAGATTCCTCCATTCTATGCACATGTGCAGACATCGTGGTCGCAAAACCCGTCAGAGCCCCCTGCACTTCTTCCTGCACCTCCAGGATTGCCCTCTTTCTCAATGGCTCCCGAGGCTCAGTGTCTGCATGCAGCTGAGCAGAGCTGGGAGCGTCCTGCGCCCTCCGGCGAGGAGCCTCCACTGCTGCCCGTGTCTCCACCATCTGCTCTTACTCACTTGTGACTTGTGAGACACCAGGTGACAACACTACTCTATCTCATGTAGGACCCATCGAGGTGTGCATATCTGCGCTAGTGCTGGGTGTGCTTGGGTCTGGTGACGGTGCACCCTCAGAGACTGGAGCTTCCTCTAAGGAGTCGTCTTCCTCTTCCACCTGGACAGTGGTGGGGTGGGGCGGGTGGCGGGGTGCAGGTGGGGCTCTTGATGGACCTGTGGGAGAGTAAAGAGATGAGTTAGATATGTCATATGAAGAATGGGTACAGATACCGTTATGCATATGATGAACATTCACTGGCTGCTGACATCAGTCACCATATGAGTGACTGCTGTACGCCATGTGGCTGTATGAGATATAATTCTGTCACCAGGTTGCTGAGAGGTCCCCCTCTCTCCGTCTCCCACCGCCAGCTGCTCCACAACTCCTGACACCTCCAGGACCTCCTCCTCTGCTGGATTCAACATGGCCAATAATGGAGGGCCACCTTCGGTTCTCTCCCTCTGCCTCTTATTGTGGGCTCTCTTCTCCTGCAAGGAGGGAAAGAAGAGAAGTTTGAATGAGAGTAATGGAATGAGCATAAGGAATGGATGGGTTAGATCTGTAGAGGGTGACTATGATGGAGTGGGGTGACATTGCCAAATGGCCTCCTTCTGTGGTGTTACTTGCTATGATTGCATTCGGGTGAGGCTGAGTGTCAGGGGTGCAGAGTCAGATGGGGATGTGATTATGTCGATAGAGAGAGAGAGGGATGGGTGGACGTGCAAGGTATGTTGGTGTGAGTAAGGATGTGCAGGAATAGGCTTGGGAAGGCAGAGTGATGCGGATGTGATGAGAGGCACAGCAGGATGAAGTTGAGTGTGGCTTTGCACTCACCTTTCCTGATCTAATGAGATCATTGAAGCCCTTCCGGGACTCCCCCCTTAGTCCTCCTCACAACATCCCTGCCGTTGACTTCCTCTGCTATCTCCAGCCAGGTTCTTTTGGTCTCCTGGGGAAGTCTCTTGTGCCCATTGGAAGGAAAGAGGACCTCCCTGCGTGCTCTGACTCCCTCCACAAGCATATGGAGGGAGTCATCTGAGAACCTGGGTGCAGCCCTCTGTCTCTGTGCAGTCAAGTGTGCAAGGCTGAGCAATAACCAGATGGTGATATGTGCTGCCTGCACACTCCTAGATGAACCTTCAAATGCAATGTGGCCACGGCTCCTTTAAATATCCTGGCTGGAAATGAGTCATCAATGACGTCATCAGACCCGCACCATTTAATTGGGCCGGGAAACACGCAGGGCTGCCTTAATAGGCGCCATTAAGGGAAAGTCGCTCTGAGGAGCACAATGAAAAGAAGAACGGGGTCCCGACTCGCCACGCCGACCGCGTCTGACCCGCCCAGGTAAAGAAAATTCCGGCCAAAGTGTTAAAAGTCTGAATCCCGACCCCCAACTGGCCAACTTCTGGTTTTAATGGAGGCGGGACAGGGGGCGGGCAGCCAATCTGCTCCCAGGAGGCAGGATGTCCATTTAAATATTATAATGAGGCTGCCATGCCTCAGATTTAAACTCCATTTTAAAGTTCGCTGTAGCTGGTCGGGTTTTGAAGGCCATTGAAATTCACCAGCTGAAGTAAGGTGAGGACTGCTGGATCCAGGAGGTAGATGCCTTTACACTTACCTCCTGGATCCTGTTCCCTACCTAACCCACCCTCTGTAATCGGAGATCCCCCCACCAGGCCTTCGATCCCACCCACAAGGCCTCCCGCCCATGCCCCTCCGGCCCCCCGATCACGCTGCTCCACCCCGCACCCCCCCCCCGATGATCACCCGACCCCCCAATCTGCCGCTCCCAGCCTCCCGATGATCATCCAGCACCTCCCGATCAGCTGTTCCCGGCCCTCTGGAGATCACCTAGCCCCTTCCCCTGCTCCTCCGGCTCTCCAATCAGTCCAGACCCTACCCCAGCTCCTCCGGCCCCTGATCGGTCCCGACCCTACCCCAGCTCCTCCGGCCCCTGATCGGTCCCGACCCTACCCCTGCTCCTCCAGCCCCGGATCGATCCCGACCCTACCCCAGCTCCTCCGGCCCCTGATCGGTCCCGACCCTACCCCAGCTCCTCCGGCCGGTCCCGACCCTACCCCAGCTCCTCCAGCCCCTGATCGATCCCGACCCTACCCCTGCTCCTCCGGCCCCTGATCGGTCCCGACCCTACCCCAGCTCCTCCGGCCGGTCCCGACCCTACCCCAGCTCCTTCGGCCGGTCCCGACCCTACCCCTGCTCCTCCGGTCCCTGATCGGTCCCGACCCTACCCCAGCTCCTCCGGCCCCTGATCGGTCCCGACCCTACCCCTGCTCCTTCGGCCCCTGATCGATCCCGACCCTACCCTGCTCCTCCGGCCCCTGATCGATCCCGACCCTACCCCTGCTCCTCCGGCCCCTGATCGGTCCCGACCCTACCCCAGCTCCTCCGGCTGATCCCGACCCTACCCCTGCTCCTCCGGCCGATCCCGACCCTACCCCAGCTCCTCTGGCCCCTGATCGATCCCGACCCTACCCCTGCTCCTCCGGCCGGTCCCGACCCTACCCCTGCTCCTCCGGCCCCTGATCGATCCCGACCCTACCCCTGCTCCTCCGGCCGATCCCGACCCTACCCCAGCTCCTCCGGCCCCTGATCGATCCCGACCCTACCCCTGCTCCTCCGGCCGGTCCCGACCCTACCCCTGCTCCTCCGGCCCCTGATCGGTCCCGACCCTACCCCTGCTCCTTCGGCCCCTGATCGATCCCGACCCTACCCTGCTCCTCCGGCCCCTGATCGATCCCGACCCTACCCCTGCTCCTCCGGCCCCTGATCGATCCCGACCCTACCCCAGCTCCTCCGGCTGATCCCGACCCTACCCCTGCTCCTCCGGCCCCTGATCGGTCCCGACCCTACCCCTGCTCCTCCGGCCCCTGATCGATCCCGACCCTACCCCTGCTCCTCCGGCCCCTGATCGGTCCCGACCCTACCCCAGCTCCTCCGGCTGATCCCGACCCTACCCCAGCTCCTCCGGCCCCTGATCGGTCCCGACCCTACCCCAGCTCCTCCGGCCCCTGATCGGCCACTCTGGCCCCCACTCGGTCCCGAATGGCCTCCTAATCTGGCTGCGGGCGGGAAGCAGAGGTTTCCACTGCAAATCAGGCCCTGGTGTTAAATTCAGCCGGGCCTGTGGGAAACCCGTTCTCCGCTTCCAAGCCCCCCCCACCCCTGCTCTCAACCCGCCTCCTGATTTAAATTCAGGCCTAAGTCTCGAAATTGGACAGTATAAAAGTTAAAAGTGTGAGCTGGGGTGAATACTAATAAACAGTTTGTTATCTGCATTCTTCGATTCCTTTGTACCCACGGTGAGTCTCTTCACAGTCCCTGCAAGCACATACTGCTTTAGACATGACTCTGGAATAAAGGATAAGTAATATTGTATAATTCTCAGTGACGAGAGGAGACAAGTTCATCTCATACTTCAGTACAATTTATAACTTAAGGAGATATTTGTTCGTGTGCAAGCAGCTCATTATATAACATGGAAATGCATTTAATAAAAGATGATATATAGATATCTAATTGGTTTGGTGTAAGGCATTCGATATAATGAGAAGAATGGAAGGCCATAAGGAAGCTACTTGATTTGCATGAACCTCCTTACCCATTGGCATGAAGAAATTGTTGTTCAACTAATTACTTACAATTAAATAATGCAGGAAGAAGTTAGTCTATGCCTGGAACTCCTTCTTAATTTTACTTGATACAGTAGACGTTTTCTTCTTAAATATCTTACTAGAGATGGTCGGCCATAGTCGGACGACCCTTTCAATGCCAACTTACACAGCTAACTGCAGAAGTGCGGCTTTGAAAAACAAATGAACAAGCATGATGCTTATCTCTTGCCCATTGTTTTAAATTTCCCTTTGAACCTTTCTCTCAGAGTTTTGCAGATAGTTCCTAGCAGCGAGCAAGATAAGTAGGGAAGGAAGAATTGGTTAGGGGGATGACTAAAGCAGTCGCAGTCCCACTTTCTAATCAGGATTCCAAACCTGTCTAGGCCTAACTTAATTAGAGATATACCAGCTTAGAGGAGATATGATTGAGGGTTTTAAAATGATAAAAGGAATAGATTCTGTCCCAAATAAAAACAGCAAATGCTGGAAATACTCAGCAGGTCAGGCAGCATCTGTGGAGAGAACTTTTCAGGTCGATGACCTTTTGTCAGAACCTACTAGAGTCTGTCTCATTGGATAGGCTATTTAAGATGGACAGAGATGACAGAACTAGTGGGCATGATTATAAAATATGTAACCAAAGAGTTGGGTTAGATGTTAGGAAGTAATTCATTTCACAGAGTCATTGACCTCTGGAACAGATTACCAAATGTGCAGTGTATATGGATTCTCTGCAGTCTTTCAAAAGGCAATTGGATAAGTTCTTGAGGACAGTTCAAGTTATATGGGGTTGATTAAAAGGTAGCAGAAAATAAGGAAACTCGAGTTACTGTGGTCTCTTGGAGCTTGCTTGATTGCCTTTGAGAGTCGTAGAGGAATTTCTCAGAGTTTTTTTTCCTAAATTGACTATAAGTTTTTTCACTTTTGTTTCCTTCTCCAGGAGATGTGAGGATTTGGTGTTGGACGAGGCTGCACCATGTCTGGAAGAGATGAGCTTGATGGACCAGATAGTTTTTGTCCCTGTCCTTTTTCAGTTGTTTGTATGTTCATGGGTCATTTTGCAGTATTGGCAGAGTTCAGGAATTTACCATGTTTCGTTTTCCAGATGGCTATCAGGTTAATTTGCTCATTCCATTAAATCAATTGTCCATGTGGAACATTCTGAGATATTGGTCGTCAAGTCTAATACCTTTGCTTGAAGTGCACGTTAAAGATGTCCCACAAAATACTGGCACCTCGCAATCGGCTGACTTTAACTTCTTAAAACTGGTAGGTTTCGAACTAATAAAATATGTCAAAACAAACTCCGAGACAGACCAGGTTTCAGCCTTAAAAATAAAATCTTAAAGGGAAATGGACATTAACCATCGTGAGATGAAAAGAAAGCTGTGAATACACAGCAGGTTAGACAGCATCTTAAAGAGAACGAGATGCTAATGTTCATTCATTCTGACCTGGGATCTCAACCCAAAGCGTTAACCAGTCTTTACTTTTTTCAGAGGATTTGCTATGTATTTTTAACATTCTCTAATATTATCATTGGTTATCATCTGCTCCAAGATTGCTGTGGTCTGATTAATGAGCTAGTCACCAAGCTGTGGCTCAGTTGGTAGCACACTTGCCTCTGAGTCAGAAGTCTTTTGGGTTCAAAGTCCCACTCCAGGGACTTCAGTACTGAGGGAGTGCTGCACTGTCGGAGGTGCCGTCTTTCGGATGAGACGTTAAACTGAGGCCCCGTCTGCTCTCTCAGGTGGACGTAAAAGATCCCATAGCACTATTTCAAAGAAGAGCAGGGGAGTTCTCCCCAGTGTCCTGGCCAATATTTTCCCTCAACCAACATAACAAAAAAACCCAGATTATCTGGTTTTATCACATTGCTGTTTGTGGGACCTTGCTGTGTGCAAATTGGCTGCTGCATTTCCCACATTTCAACAGTGACTCCACTTCAAAAGTACTTCAATGGCTGTAAAGCGCTTTGAGACGTCCGGTGGTTGTGAAAGGCGCTATATAAATGCAAGTCTTTCTTTTAACACAACAGATACAGATAATAATTGTTCTCATATTCATAGTTACTTGTAAGGTACAATAAATAATCATTAAGTTTACTCTTTAATCAGTACAATCACCAATAGAATGACTATTATAAATTGCAGTTCTAACTGGGGACGATATCTGATGGAAGCCTTTGCTGTTTTCTGAATACATACCTCAGAATGACTCTTTTCCCTGATGCTGTCCCCTCCTCTCCTGAAGCTGATGACTCAGGGATACAATTGCAGAGATGTTGGCCACTTTCCAATATCACGCCCTGGTGACCGTATCTCATATGTGAGGCTGGACACTGAGATCTAGGCTTTATGGTCCAGTGCTCCCAGCTTTGCAGCAGCAGGCAGGGACATACTTTGTGCTCAGTGATGTGCTCTGCTCCGTCCCCACCTCCCTCCTTCTCTAGAGGACTGGCCTGGTGGCATAAAATATGTTAGCCCTTATATATAGGTGGGTGCGTGAAAATCACATTGAGCAGTGGGAAGCATGGTTTAACGTCTCATTCGAAAGAGAGTGCAGCACTCCATCAGTGCTACACTGAAGTGTCAGCCTAGATTACGCACTCAAGTCTCACAGAGTGGGGCTTGAACCCACAACCTTCTGACTCAGAAGCTGGAGTGCTGTCCACTGAGCCTTGGCTAACACCTGAGGCCAAGAAAAACAAATGTCAAGGTATTTAAATTCTGCTTTAGGATCATTTGTGCCATAATAATAAATTACATAAGCAGAAAAGCTCTCGAATGGAAAGGAAAGCAAATGTATTTTAAAAAGAAACACACATTTCAGTGTGCCACAATGACTGTTTTTGTGTGATATGGTCTGGATAAAGCACTTGGAGAATATGGTATAAAAAACATGGGAGATTTGATAAAGTACTCAACAATATAAGTCTCATATATTTTAATAATAAGATGAAATAAATGTAATATTATACTGGTGTGCTGCTGTTTGGTGCTGCTGCCTTGATGTTGTTTTCTCAAGTGTGTGTATTGTACGTGGGCCAAATGGAAATTCATAGTGTCTCCTTCCCCTGCAATAATTTACATTTAAATGTCACCACTTCATTACAGATAACAGCAGATCAGTGTACAGTATAAGCAAATGAAAATCACAACATGTTTATTCAACAAAGCAATGTAAAATCTCTTGAACGCCTTCAGGATTATGAAGGGTTATGATAGCGGAGAAATACTGATGGATTGTTTCCACTGGTTGGCGAGGATGGGGTAACAAGAGGCCGTACATTTAAGATAATCACAGAAAGAATTAAAGGGGAGGTTAGAAAAGAATGGACTAAGCTGTTGCAGCAAACAAAGGGACCCATTTTATTAAACTCAAAACATGAGCTTTGTAATCTTCTTGGAATTCCTAATGTCTTTGAAGATATTGAGAAGCAGCAGATGTTCCAACTCCCATATCATTTTGCTGATGACGACCACATTTATAAATAATCACCCATATTTTGTAACGTACACATACAATAATTTTATTACTTGACTTACTGGTATAATTTTTGTAAAAGAGAGCACAATATAGAGACATCTGATCACCCAAAGCTTCTCAAAAGCCTAAAGCTGTCCTGAATTCCCAACAGATTTGGTTCCAGCCTCTGCCCTCGACACTTGGCCAAGTCCTCACCCTCATAAAATTTTCCTTAGATTGAAAAGGTCTCAAACCTTCCTCTGGACATGGAAAGGACAAAAACAACAACTTGTAAAACGTTGCAAGGCACTTCACAGGACCGTTAGCAAACAAAATTTGACACCGAGTCATATGTAGAAAGTATATACAGACCCCTTAATTTTTAATATTTCTTGAAATGCTTTGCCAGGCAAAAAGTTTTTTTTAAAGTGAAATAAAATTGGTGAATGTAACAAGCAGTCTTTCACTGATAAGGCAGGAAACATGGTTGTGACTGCAGGGGGTAGTGATAGACAACAGAGATAAACAAACCCCCTGATTATTGTAAAAAAGTGAGAAGTCGCAGAGAACAATGCCAGACGACTACAGTTAATCTTTCTAACTGTCTTTTATCAGTTAGAAAGATTAACTGTAGTCATCTGGCATTGTTCTCTGCACAGGCATTGTTCTCTGTCTATATATGCTGTGCCCATTTGTATTTCTTCACTTCACCTGACGAAGGAGCAGCCGCTCCGAAAGCTTGTGATTTCAAATAAAGCTGTTGGACTATAACCTGGTGTTGTGCGACTTCTCACTTTTGTCCACCCCAGTGCAACACCGGCATCTCCGCACCTGAGTATTGTAGACATGGTGTCTCTGGTGACCTTTCTGAGGTGAGAAGTCAAACCTTTGAAGTTTTGAAATGCAGAATACGACGTAACTCATGAACTTAATCAAGTGGTTTTCTGCCACCTTTGTAAACTTTAGGAGTGAATGAACAATTTTGGGCTGTGATAAAGACAAACTAATGGATAGCCACACGGGATGAGTTAATGTGAACGATTGACTGCTCAAACAGCTCAGACCGAACATTAGAGGAACATTTCACTATCTCTGAATGATTGATTTACTACAAAAGGCAAGGAAAACTGTATAAAACAGAGTGGCTAAAGATTATCGGCACTGCAGTCAGAAGAAGGTGGTTTGGCCAGTCATTTCGCCTATGAGGATTAGGCTGCAGTGGGAAGGAGGGGCCTGGCCAGTCTTTTCGCCTACGAGGGCCTACAATCAATGCTGGACCGATCATCGGCGGGTGGTTGTATGTATGATTTCTTGTAACATTATTGGTGAACTGCTCGAATAGTGGCCGGGGTTTTGAATCTGTCTTAGGAACAATAAAAGGTTAAAGGCAGAACCCGTGTGTCTGGTGTAAGAACATAAGAACATAAGAAATAGGAGCAGGAGTAGACCAATCGGCCCCTCGAGCCTGCTCCGCCATTCAATGAGATCATGGCTGATCTGATCCAAGCTCAACTCTAAAGAACACAAGAAGTAGGAGCAGGACCAGGCCACTCGGCCCCTGGGCCCGCTCCGCCATCCACAGGGCCTTGACCGATCCGAACTCAAACTCACGTCCAATTTCCTGCCCGCTCCCCGTAACCCCTAATTCCCTTTACTTCTAGGAAACGGTCTATTTCTGTTTTAAATTTATTTAATGAAGTAGCTTCCACAGCTTCCTGGGGTAGCAAATTCCACAGACCCACCACCCTCTGAGTGAAAAAGTTTCTCCTCATCTCAGTTTTGAAAGAGCAGCCCCTTATTCTAAGATTATGTCCCCTAGTTCTAGTTTCACCCATCATTGGGACATCCTCACCGCGTCCACCCGATCAAGCCCCTTCACAATCTTATATGTTTCAATAAGATCGCCTCTCATTCTTCTGAACTCCAATGAGTAGAGTCCCAATCTACTCAACCTCTCCTCGTATGTCCACCCACCGAGTGAACCTTCTTTGTATTGCCTCGAGAGCAAGTATGTCTTTTCTTAAGTATGGACACCAAAACTGTATGCAGTACTCCAGGTGCGGTCTCACCAATACCCTATACAACTGCAGCAATACCTCCCTGTTTTTATATTCTATCCCCCTAGCAATAAAAGCCAACATTCCATTGGCTTTCTTGATCACCTGCTGCACCTGCATACTAACTTTTTGATTTTCTTGCACCAAGACCCCCAGATCCCTTTGTACTGCAGTACTTTCCAGTTTCTCGCCATTAAGATAATAACTTGCTCTCTGATTTTTCCTGCCAAAGTGCATAACCTCACATTTTCCAATATTGTATTGCATCTGCCAAATCTCTGCCCACTCACCCAGCCTGTCTATATCCCCTTGTAGGTTTTTTATGTCCTCCTCACTCTCTACTTTCCCTCCCATCTTTGTATCATCTGCAAACTTTGATATGTTACACTCGGTCCCCTCCTCCAAATCGTTAATATAGATTGTAAAGAGTTGGGGACCCAGCACTGACCCCTGCGGAACGCCACTGGCTACTGGTTGCCAGTCCGAGAATGAACCATTTATCCCAACTCTCTGCTTCCTGTTAGATAACCAATCCTCCACCCATGCCAGAATATTACCCCCAATCCAGTGATTTTTTATCTTGAGTAATAATCTTTTATGTGGCACCTTGTCGAATGCCTTCTGGAAGTCTAAATACACTACATCCACTGGTTCCCCTTTATCCACCCTATACGTTATGTCCTCAAAGAACTCGAGCAAATTTGTCAGACATGACTTCCCCTTCATAAAGCCATGCTGACTTTGTCCTATTAAATTATGTTTATCTAAATGTTCCGTTACTGTCTCCTTAATAATAGACTCCAAAATTTTACCTACCACAGATGTTAGGCTAACTGGTCTATAATTTCCAGCCTTCTGCCTACAACCCTTTTTAAATAAGGGTGTTACATTAGCAGTTTTCCAATCTGCTGGGACCTTTGCTGAGTTCAGGGAGTTTTGGAAAATTATTACCAAAGCATCCACAATTCCTACTGCCACTTCCCTCAAGACCCTAGGATGAAAGCCATCCAGTCCAGGGGATTTATCCGCCTTGAGTCCCATTATTTTACTGAGTACCAATTCCTTAGTGATTTTAATCGTATTTAGCTCCTCCCCCACTAGAGCCCCCTGTTTGTCCAGTGTTAGGATATTCTTAGTGTCCTCTACCGTAAAGACTGAAACAAAATATTTGTTCAGCATTTTTGCCATCTCCATGTTTCCCACCATTAATTTCCCGGTCTCATCCTCTATGGGACCTACGTTTGCCTTAACCACCCTTTTTCTTTTTATATAACTATAGAAACTCTTGCTATCTGTTTTTATATTTTTTGCTAATTTATTTTCATAGTCTATTTTCCCTTTCTTAATCAATCCTTTAGTTACTTTTTGTTGTCTTTTGAAGACTTCCCAATCTTCTATCCTCCCACTAACTTTGGCTACCTTATATGTCCTTGTTTTTAGTTGGATACTTTCTTTAATTTCTTTACTTAGCCATGGATGGCTGTCATTTCTTTTACACCCTTTTTTCCTCAGTGGAATATATTTATTTTGAAAGTTGTAAAATAACTCCTTGAATGAACACCACTGCTCATGTACCGTCTTACCCTTTAATCTATTTTCCCAGTCCACTTTAATCAATTCTGCTCTCATACCATCATAGTCTCCTTTATTCAAGCTCAGTATGCTTGTTTGAGTACCAACCTTCTCACCCTCTAATTGGATATGGAATTCAATCATGTTATGGTCACTCATTCCAAGGGGATCCTTAACTAGGACATTATTAATTAATCCTGACTCATTACACAGGACCAGGTCCAAGGTTGCTTGCCCCCTTGTAGGATCAGTTACATACTGCTCAAGAAATCCATCCCTAAGACACTCAATAAACTCTTCCTCAAGGCTGCCCTGCCCAATTTGATTTGTCCAGTTAATATGATAGTTAAAATCCCCCATAATTATAGCTGTTCCCTTATTACATGCCCCAACTATTTCCTGATTAATACTGTAATTTCTCATAAGTCTCAAGTCCGAACTCTATAACCTGTTGGACGGGGTGAGGGGTAATTCCGCACCTCTTACACACATAAGGAGATATTAGGACAGATGCTTGGTCAAAGAGTTACGATTTACAATGTGTCTTAAAGGAGGAAAGAGGGTAGAGAGGCGGAGAGGTTTAGGGAGGGAATTCCAGAGCTTAGGGCCTTGGCAGCTGAAGGCACGGCCGCCAATGGTGGAGCGATTAAAATCGGGGATGTTCAAGAGGCCAGAATTGGAGGTGCGCAGATATCGCGGAGGGTTGTAGGGCTGGAGGAGATTCCTTTAGCAACTGTTCACACGGTATACAATTCTACACACAGAATGACGAACCTGGTTACAAACTTTTCACCTTGGATGTCATGATGCCGATGTTTTAGCCAATTCTGATGAAAGGTCATCGGCCTGAAACGTTAACTCTGTCTCTCTCCACAGGTGCTGCCTGACCGGCTGAGTGTTTCCAGCACTTGCTGTTTTTATTTCAGATTTCCAGCGGGAGTATTTTGCTTTTATTTTAACCAATTCTGTCTGACTCTGTGATCTGTAGTTTCCTGCATGAGGCCTGGTATGTGAGTGGAACACTTCTTGCACAACAGTAGTGGAAACGCAGCATAAGATCACGATAATGGTTCTTCAGTCTTGGAGCCTGTGTGAAGGATAACACATATTTTACACTATATTGTACTTAGTGAGAAAGAACTGCCTAATTAAGCAGAAGATAGGAGCTGTGAGCATGCTCAATGTAAAGTGGACCTGCCCAACCATGTGTCACGTTGTCAAATAATAAATGTGAAATAAGAATTCATTGCAGATTTTAGAACGGCCTAACAAGATAAACTCTTGAAACTTAGAAGAACATCCTGGTATGTAAACACAGCTCCGTCATGCCTCAAGCAGTAATATTTCTGCATTGCAATTTTTGTTGTTGATGTGATGTAGATAGACAGATTAATATCGGCTCCAGGCATCTGTATTTTATAAAAAGAGATCCTTTGCCTTGCTGTCTCGAAAAAAAATATACTAAGCTGTCTGGAGAGATCTGCCTCTCTGTGGAGGCATCGAGCTTAGCTTTGTGGTGTAATTGCATCAGAAATTATATCATGTACGTGAAGTATTAATGTGTGCAAGATTGCCGACCAGGGAATAAGATGAAACTTTGAATGCTGAATCACGAAAGAAGTTTCACACCAGTTGAAATTCCAATGTGTGTATTTTAGGTCTTTGCCAGGTGTCAATGAGCAAACAACTCAACAAACAACAACAACTTGTATTTATATAGCGCCTTTGACGTAGTAAAATGTCCCAAGGCGCTTCACAGGAGTATTAAAAGACAAAAAAATTGACACCGAGCCACATAAGGAGAAATTAGGGCAGGTGTCCAAAAGCTTGGTCAAAGAGGTAGGTTTTAAGGAGCGTCTTAAAGGAGGAAAGAGAGGTAGCTCATCCTCGGTGATTTCAACCTCCATCTCAATTCATCATGCTCTCTCTCCTCTGAGTTCACTAGCCTCCTATCCTCCCTTAATCTCTCCCTCCATGTAAACTCCCCAACCCATATTCATGGCCACCCCCTCGACCTTGCCATCTCTCATGGCCTCACTACTCCCATCGTGTCAATTGCAGATAAGGCCATCTCTGACCATTTCCTCGTATCGCTCTCCACCCACATCCCCCTTCCACCCACCCCACACCCACCCCCCCGCCCCTAACCCTACTTCCTTCTGTGTCCGCCCCTGGAAAAAACTCTCTCCCAACTCTATTACAACTGCACTTATGAAATCCCAACTGTGCAGCCTCTGGCCCTCCATTCACCATGACATTTCTGCAGCTACCGATCTGCTCAACCACACCCTCACCACTTTGTTTGATGCCCTAGTCTCCACTAAAACAATTACCCTCTCTCACCCTGGCCATTGCCCCTGGTACGGCTCTCATCATCGCTCCCTTACGTCCAAGGGATGCAGACTTGAACGGATATGGCGGACAACTGGTTTAGCCATTCACCGCCAAATCTGGCTGGACCACAAAAAGCACTATTGGGCCCTGCTCTTGTCTGCCAGAATTGCTCACTATTCCAGAATCATTCTGGAATGCAAAGATAAACTCCGGCTCCTATTCTCTACTGCTAACCGTCTTCTTAAACCCCTCTCCCCTGTCTCCTCCACCCTCACCTCCGATAACAAGTGTGAGGAGCTCATGGACTTCTTTGTCTCTAAGATTGAGACCATCCGTTCAGCTGCCTCTGCCACTTCCCTTCCTTCCCCTAGCCCACTGGGCCAAACTTCCTCTAAGGTTCCCCCCTGCCCTAGCGCTGAACTCACATCTTTCTTCAGTTTCTCTCCGATCTCCTCTCATGACCTCTCCACGCTCACCTTGTCCATGAGACCCACCTCCTGCTCCCTCGACCCTATTCCCACCAAACTGCTGACCACCCAACTTCCTTTTCTGGCTCCCATGTTTGCTGACATTGTTAACGGTTCTCTCTCCTCAGATACTGTCCCCCTCTCCCTCAAATCTGCCGTCATCACCCCTCTCCTCAAAAAACAAACCTTGATCCCTCCGTCCTTACAAACTATCGCCCCATCTCCAACCTCCCTTTCCTCTTCAAAGTCCTTGAACGTGTTGTCACTTCCCAAATCCGTGCCCATCTTTCCCGCAATTCCATGTTTGAATCCCTCCAATCAGGTTTCCGCCCCTGCCACAGTACTGAAACAGCTCTCATCACAGTCACAAATGACATCCTTTGTGACTGTGACAAAGGTAAGCTATCCCAACTCATTCTTCTTGACTTGTCTGTAGCCTTTGACACGGTTGACCACTCCATCCTTCTCCAACGCCTCTCCACCGTCGTCCAGCTGGGTGGGACTGCACTCGTCTGGTTCCATTCTTATCTAATCGTAGCCAGAGAATCACCTGCAACGGCTTCTTTTCCCGCTCCCGCATCGTTACCTCTGGTGACCCCAAGGATCTATCCTTGGCCCCCTCCTATTTCTCATCTACATGTTGGCCCTTGGCGACATCATCTGAAAACACAGCGTCAGTTTCCACATGTACGCTGATGACACCCAGCTCTACCTTACTACCTCTTCACTTGACCCCTCCACGGTGTCTAAATTGTCAGACTGCTTGTCCGACATACAGTTCTGGATGAGCAAAAATGTTCTCCAATTAACTATTGGGAAGACCGAAGCCATTGTGTTCGGTCCCCGCCACAAACTCCGTTCCCTAGCCACCGACTCCATCCCTCTCCCTAATATCTGTTTGAGGCTAAACCACACAGTTCGCAACCTTGGTGTCATACTTGACCCTGAAATGAGCTTCCGACCACATATCTGCAGCATAACAAAGGCCGCCTGTTTCCACCTCCGTAACATCGCCCGTCTCCGCCCTTGCCTCAGCTCATCCACTGCTGAAACCCTCATCCATGCCTTCATTACCTCTAGACTTGACTATTCCAATGCACTCGATGTCAAATTTTTTGTCTTGAAATACTCCTGTGCAGCGCCTTCGGATGTTTTACTACATTAAAGGCACTATATAAATACAAGTTGTTGTTGTTGTAGCGAGGCAGAGAGGTTTAGGCAGGGAATTCCAGAGCTTAGGGCCTAGGCAACAGAAGGCACGGCCACCAATGGTTGAGTGATTATAACCAGGGATGCTCAAGAGGGCAGAATTAGAAGAGTGCAGATATCTTGCAGGGTTGTGGGGCTGAAGGACATTACAGAGCTAGGGAGGGGTGAGGCCATGGCGGGATTTGAAAACAAGGATGAGAATTTTGAAATCGAGGCATTGCTTATCTGGGAGCCAATGTAGGTCAGCGAGCACAGGGGTGATGGGCAAACGGGACTTGGTGCGAGTTAGGACATGGGCAGCCGAGTTTTGGATCACCTTAAGTTTACTTAGGGTAGAATGTGTGAGGCCAGCCAGGAGTGCATTGGAATAGTCAAGTCTAGAGGTAACAAAGGCATGGATGAGGGTTTCAGCAGCAGATGAGCTGAGGAAAGGGCGGAGACGGGCGATGTTACGGAGGTGGAAATAGGCGGTCTTAGTTATGCTGCGGATATGTGGTCGGAAGCTCACTAACTACCGCAGTAAACATAACATTAAATGGCATGGAATTTAAATCTGAGGCAGTGTAATAGCAACACTATAGTTTAATAGACTCACTTGTGCTGTAGGTGCTCTATCTGAGGTAGTGCTAAGGGATTGCTGTTTGCATCCAAACTATATATTAATTAATACCATGATAGCCTGACTATTTAGAAATAACCTCCATGATCTGTTTGTCAAAATCTGTGCTTTAGATTTGTTTAACAGTTGTGGTATTTTCTTAGGATCTTTAGACTCTTGTTTGACCTCCTGTTTCCTTGTGTGAGGTATTGGGAAGAGACTCTGTTGAAATGTTTGCCATAGAACGTTCATCAGAGACTGAATTAATGGATTCTGGAATGAGCTGCTAAGATTTTTAATTATGATTTTTCAGAACAGTTTTAATATTATGTAAGTGCTATTGGGTCCCTTGCAGTATATTTTGCAGTCTTTTGCTTCTGTATAATCACTTTTGCTGTAAATAAATTCTGCTGTTCATTGAGCCTGAACAATATGGTCTGATCAAGTGGGTTTTTTTGCCTTTCAAGGTAGACAGGAAAATGTGATGAGCATAAAATCTCAGATGCAAAATAGCAAGGTAATTTTGATCCTGTAGGATGCTAACCCATTCACGTCATGCAAGTCTCAGCTCATCAGAAACACGAGTCCACTTATGTAAACTGTGCACATGAATAATAGCTGTTGGGAGAAAGCCCAATTTGTCAGACAGTCCATTTGAGTTTATTAGTGGTAAAATAGTCTTGCATAGCTGTCTACTTTATTCCTTCAGGTCCTCTTTTACAAGGTGGCAGCTCTAATTTGTAGATTGCCACCTATCTCTTCTTAGATTGGACAAGTTGAGGGAAATTGGATAGCCCCAGCCTGCTGGCACGAACTGGGCGCAAGAAATGATCCCTGCGTCGGAATGACTAGGCCTGAGGCCCACTTGATATTGGGCCTCAGGCCTCATTTAATTTCGACCGGCGAGCTGCAGACGCCTGCTGTGTAACACTAGGCAGCTCACCGGTGAAGTGGATTTAAATTTCGGTCCACTATGTCGCCGGCCGTGGATCTAAGGTAGGTCCTGGGAGGGAGAAAGCCGATCGGGAGACGATTTGGAGGGGACTGAGCGGGGACCAGCAACGGTCTTCCGGACTCCTGCGGTGCTGCGCGGACCACTCTTGTTCCTCCCGGCTCCACAGTCAGCTAAGTATTTTTTTTAAGAACTTACTTTTTGGTGGTGTAGCTGACCCTGCAATGCGGCTGAATTTCAAGAAGGAGGTCATGAAACAGATGTTAGGCGTCCTATTTGCATATGCAAAGGGCCTAATGCCTGTTTCAGGCATTGGGCCCTGGACACCTTTACCAATATGGCGGCCGCTGCACCTCCAGCGCGGAATGTTTGCGCTCACACCGCCCACCATATTGGATGCTTAGGTGTCTGTTTCATGCCTGTAAAACTAACACGGTGTCAACGAATTTCTAGGTTGTTCAGTTTTTGAGTGGGTTGTCTGGAAATTTCTTAAATATAAAACAGACACCAAAAATTAACTTTTGAAAACAGGCGTCTGGATTTTAACCCATGCATTTCTGTGCTTCATGATGTGGAGATCTTGGTTAAAAAAGCTTTCAATGAATTTTCATCAATAACAAAGAAAACATCAGATTTAAAGTTACAGTCCTACTTTTACATGTCCCTCTGCTCTGTCCCTGTTTGGTGGATTGGCATAAGGCAGTAAACCTTAGTGGTACAGATCATTTAAAGACAGCCTCTAGCGTTCTGCGACCAGATAAATCACTGCCGAATTTCTCACGGTCAACTTTTTTCTGCTTTCTATGTGCTATGAGTGAGAGATGGATCCAGAGAAGGTCCCAGTCACAACATCCAGACTGTAGAAGCAAATAATGAATTGTATCCGGTCAGCTGAAAATCATGAAGAGCACTTTGTCTGTGAAGAACTTCCTCACTGCAGTAGGCTTGAATCACATTCTCTGTTGGTTCTCAGTGTAACTTTGTGCTTTCTGCACCAACGTTCTGTATCTGTAACATCCAAACTTTGTGCCCCTGGTTATCGCCTGCTCTCTCTATGCTGCCAGTGGCTGGGTGTCCTCTCTGCATCTCTAGCACCCGGGCATTGAATCAATGTGCTCTTGCTGCAGAAAGTGGCCCTGAGGCACTATAGAATTCTAGGGAGCTGCTTAACGGTTCTGAAATTCAACAACAATAAGAACTTGCATTTATATAGCACCTTTTAATGTTGCAAAACGTCCCAAGGAGATTCACAGGAGTGTAATCAGACAAAAATTGACTCTGAGCCAAAGAAAGAGACATTCGGACAAGTGAAAGAGGTAGGACAGAGGTAGGTTTTAAGGAGTGTCTTAAAGGAGGAGAGAGAGAGATGGAGGGGCAGAGAGATTTAGGGAGGGAATTCCAGAGCTTGAGGTTTAGAAAGCTGAAGGTACGGCCGCCAATGGTGGGGTGAAGGAAGTTGGGGATGCACTAGAGGCCAGAATTTGAGGAAAGCAGAGATCTCAGAGGGTTGTAGGGCTGGAGGTGGTTATAGAGATAGGGAGGGGCGAGGCCACAAAGGGATTTGAACAAGAGGATGAGAATTTTAAATTCAAGGTGTTGGTGGACCGGGAGCCAATATAGGTCAGTGAGCACAGGGGTGATGGGTGAATGGGATTTGGTGCGAGTTAGGACACGGGCAGCAGAGCTTAAGCTTATGAAAAGTGGTAATTTATGTGCTCTGAGGCCTGGTGCTAACCTCTGAGAGCGGGGCGCTACCGGCAGAGCGATAAAGAAGGTCATGCACAGTCCAAACGGCACTCTTTAATCACACAGGCTGCTTCCATCTCTTAAAGGGAAGGGCCAATCACACTGTATAACCTCATAGTCATCAGTGATGTTTTTCAACGTGACCTGAGCGACTGCCATTACAATCCCCATCACTTTCAGAAAGTGGAGCATTTGGAGATGTTTGAGGAAAAGGTGTAAAAATTTTTGTGCAGGCAGCAGACTGGTGCCAGTAATAAATAGTGCGATCACTAAAAGCGCCTTTTTCGCGATGTTCAAGCGACACGGAAGCATTCCCTTTAATTACCACTGCTGCAGCGCACTTCCGAGTGCACAATGCCTCCTCTTACTGGCGTTGTCAGCGCGAGGCACTAAAGCAGGGGGCGAAAGGCAATTTTGCATCGGGGCCGTTAACGGGGCATTGAACACGCATTGGCGTCACCATGTGAGAGGCGCTAGAGGCCTAGGCGCTAACAGTTAGCGCCAGCGCTAATTCACCACTGAAGGTCATGTGCGGCGTTTGATTCGCCGTGGCCAGGTGCTAACTGGAGGCGCTAACCAACCGAATTTCACAGCCTGTGAGTCCACGGGGGAGTCATTATCCATAATTCTAAGCACAATAAACACATGTGTTATGGCGATCCAGTTGGTCCAAGAAAAAAAAATCCAAGCAAAGAATTTTTTTAAATCCTAGAATCATCACGTACATTAAACGGAGAGTGCAATGAATAAGGTGGTGAAATGATTAAATTCAGCAATAAGTGTCCCTCCCCTTTGGAATAAGTAATTCTTGCAGTTTGCTTGCAGGAAGCCTGACAGGATAAAAGCTGGTGCAGACTCAACCTTCACCGTTGGTCCTTCAATTATCCAGCTTACTCCCAATTTAATGAGGCAACTATTGTTAAAAATCACTGCCCCTTTGCAATGATTTGCATCACAGTTCGTGTCTCTGGAGAGTGTCTTTATAATGATCCCAAAATGGCATTGACTCAATCTGACACTGATTTAAAAAAAAACTGAAGTTAATGAGATGCAAGCAGCCTTACTTGTGTCTTAGTTAGATGTTGGTCTAAAACACAACATATCCCTAATTTTGCACAAGTGTCAGGGACTTGGAAAGTGCAGCTCTCTTCTGTTTGGTTATATAGAGGCAGGAGTCAATATGCTATCTATTTCCATTTGTGAAGTGCCTTGGGAAGTTTATTTTTACACTAAAAGTGCCATATAAATGCAAGTTGTTGCTAAACTGTTAAACGTTACAGATTGGAGTGTTACCCTTAGGAATTATAAGTTAACTTAGCAACATAGCATAATGTCACAAAGTACTTCAAGAGTGAAAGGATGCTAGGCGTGTTAGAGAGAAGATTGAAAAGATGGCCAAAGGGTTCGTTTTTGGAGGATTTTGAAGGTGAATAGAAATAGAGCAAGGCAGAACGATTTAGGAAGAGAATTCCAGAGATCATGGTTTGAAAGCTAAGATTTTGTCACTGGTAGTAGAGGAAGGAAGGGATTATGTGCAAACATTTATTGCAAAGAAACCAAATAAGAATCATCTACGGAGACCGAGTGCAATAAATTAAAGTCAGTTTTGGTTTATGCAAGGCAATTTGTGACAAACTAATTTATTAAAAGCTTTTGAGGATGTAGTGGAGATGGGGTGGCAAAAGTATAGCAATAGATATTTCACCTTGAATTCTTGAAAACATTTAACAGGATTCCTCAAAGAAGCCCTGGAGCTAAAGTGAAAGCTCAGATAATCAAAGGACAAGTTTGAGTTGGATAGAAAATTGGTTTGCCGTCAGATAACTGGGGGCAACTATAACAGCTGGGCATTCCCTCGGTTGGAAGCATTGATTACTGGGATTCCATAGTGATCAGGTGTAGTTCCATGGTACTCCTAAAATCTACTGATGTCACTTCTTCAAAAAAGTCAGGGAAGTTGGTCAGCCAGGATCTCCATTTTCTGAAACTGACATTCTGTTCAACTCAGAGCTGAGCTTCAAATCCTGTGTCCTATCAAGACCACTTACTTCTACCTCTACAACATTGCTTATCTACACTCCTACCACTGGTGAAACCCTTATCTACTCATTTGTCATCTCTAGACTCAATTTCTCTAATATCCTCCTTGCTGGCCTCTTGTCCTCCACTCTCCATGAACTCCAATTTGTCCAAAACTCAGCTGTGCATATAAGGCTCAGCGCTGAGTCTTGCCTGTCCATTGTCCCCATCATAATTGACCTATACTGACTCCCTGTTCCCTTCATACATTGCATTTAAAACCCTCATTCTCATCTTCAAATTCCTCTGTGGCCCAACCCAGCTACCTCTGCAACCTCTTCCAACCTTGCACATCCTTAGTTCTCCAACTTGAGCCTCATGTGCATCCCACCCCCATCGATTTACTCCACCAGCAAGCAAAATTAGAAGGAGATTTGCCCCTTTCTCTATCACCTTTTTCTAAGTGTCCATTATGTTCACCAAGCAGCAAGGAGAGAACCTTTTAAAGAGATACAGGGGTATAAATCGGTCTTGGAAGGTAGTGCAAAAGGAGCAACAGCAAATCGAATGGAAAAGAAAATCAGGCGGAGTACAAAATGGAATGTCGATTCACTATCCTTCACTATCCGCCCAAGACAAATTTATACCTCATAGACTTCCAACACGCTCTGTTAGCTGACTCTTAGTTTCATTAGGGTCTCCATCAGCACACCTATTCAGTACAATTTCCCGTAGTCTTCTTATAGAAACATAGAAACATAGAATCTAGGAGCAGGAGTAGGCCATTCGGCCCATCGAACCTGCTCCACCATTCAATACGATCATGGCTGATCATCCAAATCCAGTACCCTGTCCCTGCTTTAATCCCCACAGTACACATATCCCACCCTACCCCCGTAACCCCACATATTTAATTCCCCCTAACATATCCCATCCTATCCCCATAACCCCACATATTTAATACCCCCCTAACACTAAGGGTCAATTTATCATAGCCAAATCAACCTAACCCGCACATTTTATTGTTAATGTATTGCTCATGCTCTAGACTGACACCAGGAATGCGAGTGTTGCAAACATTTAAATGGAACTCTTCTCCAAGTCGTTTCTATGGAAAAATGATCAAAAAATTCTGAAGCACGACAGAGAGATTATGAAGAAAAAGTTTTTTAAAAAATGGAGCCCTCTTTTACTTAAGGTGGGGGGAATGTGTTAGAGGTTTTCAAAATAATGAAAGTTTTGAGTGATTTGATAGTGAAAGATTGTTTCCACTGATTGGGAAATCAGCAACAAGGACAAGATTAGTACTTGGAGGAGGAAATTAGAAGAAATGTTTTCTCCCAAAGGGTTATTCGGACATGGAATGCATTATTACCACAAGTAACTATTGAGGCAAAGGCTACATCATTTAAAAATGGATTGGATAATTTTTTTCTAAAGGAAAGAATTTAACAGGATACTGGGAAAAGACAGGGAAATAGGATTCGAGTAGACAGCTTTATTGAAAGAACTTGAACAGGCCTGATGGGCCCAGCGATCACCTGTTGACCTACTGATCCTATGGCCTAGAAGTTCGCTAACACCGCACATTATTTTACAGGAGTATAACGGGCACAAAGGCATCCATATATTGGTATAGGCATCAAAAGTGGCGTCCAGGGTCTGCACCTAAAACAGGTGTCATTGGCCCTTTGCATATGCAGATCGGGGGCCTAATGCCTGTTTCAGGCCCCATTTGTAAAATTGGGCTGCCCTGATATCCAGCCAATGGCACTTTCTTGGATAATAAACCCTTGGAGAGGATGAAAGATAGCAAATATTCTGTGGGGCAGCTTGCTGCTGTATGCGAGTCCCTTTACTTCTGGCATTGACACTGGTTGAATTGATGGTTGAATTTTCACAAGTAGGTCACCAAATATTTCAACAACCAGTTGGATGCACTGAATTCATAGAATCATAGAATGGTTACAGCACAGAAGAAGGCCATTTGGCCCGTCGAAGGATCTGAATGAAAGCTTGAAGGTGGAATCTTTCTCCTGGCTGAAAATCTCCTTGTGCCCCAATTATAACTGTTACTATTACCTGAATATACCCACTCTCTGTGTGATGTACACTGAAGGATATATTTTCAGAGTCCTCACCTGTTGTGAAGTAGATCACCCACTACAAGTATGCATTGGTTACACACAGGCAGCGTGTCTGTGATTGTCTATTACATGCTCACAACAAGAGATTTGGAAATTTGCCATTTATCTCCAGTTTATCTTGGGCAGTGACTGGTTGCATCGTACTTACAGCACAGAAACAGGCCATTCGGCCCAACTGGTCTGTGCTGGTGTTTATGTTCCACATGAGCCTCCTCCTACTCTACTTCATTTAACTCTATCAGCATATCCAACTATCACTTACAATAATTATCATATAATTCTCTAGCTTCCCTTTAAAGGCATCAATGCTATTCATCTAAACTACTCCATGTGGTAGCAAGTTCCACATTCTAACCACTCTGAGTAAAGAGGATTCTCCTGAATTCCTTATTGGATTTATTAGTGACTGTCTTATATTTATGGCCTCCAGTGTTAGACTCCCCCACAAGAGGAAACATCTTCTCTATGGTCTGCCCTATTGAATCCCTTCCTAATTTTAAAGACCTCTCGCGAAAAGAGCCTCAGCCTGTTCAGTCTTCCCTGATAGTTCTAACCTCTCAGTTCTGGTATCATCCTGTAAATCTTTTTTGCATCTTCTCCAATGCCTCTATATCCTTTTTACACATGGGCCTTTCATCTCGAAGCAATGGGTTCAACTTCCGCCCCGGCGGATGGGGTGAAAGTCACTGGGGCCAGTTTTGAAGTTCGGAGCGCGCTGGTTAGCTGCCAATTCCGGTGACAAAGAGGCCCCAGTGATTTTGACGCCCCCAGTTTCATTTAGGAATATAGGAACAGGAGGAGGCCATTGAGCCCCTCGAGCCTGTTCCACCATTCAATGATGCGGAGATGCCGGCGTTGGACTGGGGTGGACAAAAATGAGAAGTCGCACAACACCAGGTTATAGTCCAACAGATTTATTTAAAATTACAAGCTTTCGGAGCTATCGCCCCTTCGTCAGGTAAAGTTACAATGAGTGAATCTACAAAAGTTCACAGAATATAAACACAGAAACTGCAGAGATACAATCTTTCAGGGAAGGTGTCCTTACATCAAAGACACACCAAGAGCACAGCCAAGACAATGAGATGTGTCCCAGGGGGTCCAACGTGTCAAATCCTGCTGTCTGCAGTGGTTTTTTTTTGTGTTTGTTTGTTTTTTTTTGTGTTTGTTTTTTAAAAACTGGAAAGACAGACAACGATGTCAAGTCACGTTCTGTAGCGTGACATGAACCCAATATCCCTATTGAGGCCATCCTCATGAGTGCGGAACTTGGCTATCAGTTTCTGCTCGATGATTTTGCGTTGTCGTGTGTCTCGAAGGCCATCTTGGAGAACGCTAACCTGCAGATCCGAGGCTGAATGCCCTTGACTGCTGAAGTGTTCCCCGACTGGGAGGCAACAATCCTGCCTGGCGATTGTTGCGCGGTGTCTGTTCATACGTTGTCTCAGTGTCTGCATGGTCTCGCCGATGTACCATGCTCTGGGGCATCCTTTCCTGCAACGTATCAGGTAGACAACGTTGGCCGAGTCACATGAGTATGTACCATGTACCTGGTGGGTAGTGTCCTCACGTGTGATGATGGTATCTGTGTTCATGATCTGGCATGTTTTGCAGAGGTTGCCGTGGCAGGGTTGTGTGGTGTCGTGGTCGCTGTTCTCCTGACAGCTGGGTAATTTGCTGCGAACGATGGTACTTTTGAGGTTAGGCGGCTGCTTGAAGGCGAGTAGTGGAGGCGTGGGGATGGCCTTAGCAAGGTGTTCATCGTCATCGATGACATGTTGAAGGCTGCGAAGAACATGGCGTAGTTTCTCCGCTCCGGGGAAGTATTGGACGACATAGGGTACTCTGTTGGTTGTGGAGGGCCACAGCGAAAAACCGCATAGACCTCCTCAGAAGGTGAACACGGGACACAACCAACAGAGTACCCTACGTCATCCAGTACTTCCCCGGAGCGAGAAAACTATGCCATGTTCTTCGCAGCCTTCAACATGTCATCGATGACGACGAACACCTTGCTAAGGCCATCCCCACGCCTCCACTACTCGCCTTCAAGCAGCCACCTAGCCTCAAAAGTACCATCGTTCGCAGCAAATTACCCAGCTGTCAGGAGAACAGCGACCACGACACCACACAACCCTGCCACGGCAACCTCTACAAGACATGCCAGATCATGAACACAGATACCGTCATCACACGTGAGGACACTACCCACCAGGTACATGGTACATACTCATGTGACTCGGCCAACGTTGTCTACCTGATACGTTGCAGGAAAGGATGCCCCAGAGCATAGTACATCGGCGAGACCATGCAGACACTGAGACAACGTATGAACGGACACCGCGCAACAATCGCCAGGCAGGATTGTTGCCTCCCAGTCGGGGAACACTTCAGCAGTCAAGGGCATTCAGCCTCGGATCTGCGGGTTAGCGTTCTCCAAGGCGGCCTTCGAGACACACGACAACGCAAAATCATCGAGCAGAAACTGATAGCCAAGTTCCACAGTCATGAGGATGGCCTCAATAGGGATATCGGGTTCATGTCACGCTACAGAACGTGACTTGACATCGTTGTCTGTCTTTCCAGTTTTTAAAAAACAAACACAAATAACAAACCCCCCAAAAAACACTGCAGACAGCAGGATTTGACACGTTGGACCCCCTGGGACACATCTCATTGTCTTGGCTGTGCTCTTGGTGTGTCTTTGATGTAAGGACACCTTCCCTGAAAGATTGTATCTCTGCAGTTTTTGTGTTTATATTCTGTGAACTTTTGTAGATTCACTCATTGTAACTTTACCTGATGAAGGGGCGATAGCTCCGAAAGCTTGTAATTTTAAATAAATCTGTTGGACTATAACCTGGTGTTGTGCGACTTCTCATTTTCACCATTCAATGAGATCATGGCTGATGTGCGACCTAACTCCACATACCCGCCTTTACCCCATATCCCTCAATACCTTTGGTTAACAAAAATCTATCAATCTCAGATTCACAATTAACAATTGACCCAGCAAGAATTGCCGTTTGAATTACAGACTTGTTATGGGTTCAATTGACAATTGTATGTTAGAATGGAAGTATGACCTTGTGCTTTAAAATAGATGAAAGGACTAACTTCATTTTGGCATGAAGTGGATTATTATAAATAGATGTTCTGGTTTCTTTACTTTTCCAGTTTTGGTGTTTACTTTTAGTAATTTCTCAGTTTAGTCAATTTGGTGCTTTTTGGATTCTTTTTCATTAGAAAGTCAAATGCGATGTGAAATCAAGTTTTAAAAATGTCAGTTGAAGAGTTAGAATTGATGAACTTACTTTATTGGCAAAAGAACAAAACAATAGAACTTCACCTCATTTGAAATGGGTCATTGTTCACAAATAAAAGTTTTGATCCGTGTTTCCTTGGACATTCCTGTTCTCCTTTTTTCTGACCAGTGGAGATTTTCATCGGGAAGAAGAAGCTTTCAACACCGGCCCCTCATGCTGCTACGGCCAAAATCACAGCCTGAAAATTTAGGCCATGGTTGATGCTCTCTTATGTACTGCTGAACCTGAAGATCTCCAACATTTTGTTTTCAAAGCTGGAAGAACATTCACCCTTTCTGTAGGGTGAATGACTTCTACATCAATGACTTGTGATGAACAGTCGACTAACATTTCATCGACTTCAAAAGACTGATATTTTGTTAAGTGATTTTTCAGTTGCGATGCTTGTTGAATGGCAATCAGAGCATCAGTGCCGTTACTAGCCCCAGTATAACAAGCTATTCCCCTAGCTTCCCCTCAGATTGAATTCTGGCATTGGCTACAATTATTTTGAAATGTGCAGGTAGGTATGCCCAGAACCCAGTCTTTTTTTCTCTACAAGACAAATAATTTTTTCACCTAGAAGTTGAAGTACAAAATAAACTGCTCTTCTTTACTTCATTGTCAATATGATTATGCAGGTCTTCACATTTCTTTCCAGTTGCTTGTTCAATGAGCAAAACTCCTATGAAGGAGCATCAACCACACTGTAAGCAAGATGTCAACTGTTTTAATAACTGAAGCTTCCTGCCACAGTCAGGACTCATTCCCATTCAATCAAAAACTGCAATTCCGTTCGCATGCATATTTAAACAGGGCATTTCAGTGAGTGATGGAATCAATAGCAATTGTACTCACAATGGAGAACTTTAAAGCTAACTTAAGAATATTGACAAGCAAACGGCAAAGGTCATGGATCAGAAAGGCTTTGACTCGTGACTTGGCCTTTGGCAAATTGTCGCACAATTTCTTCCTATAACTCACCATGTCAGTGTTTGTCAAAATGACACAGTGGGTTTCTGGATTAGAGCACAAATCAGTACAATGCTACAAGACTCCACAACTTCTAGGTCAGTCGCAACACCATGCCAGACCCCTCCATTACTTTGGCCTGAGAACGTGAGAACTACGACGGTAGTTGGGTCCCATGAATATCAAAGGGTTTCATCAGTTGACACAGAAAGCTGGACATCTTGAATTAAGGCTGGATTTGCAGGACATCAGCCTGATACTGCAGGAAGATATTTGTGACACATTTGGGAAGATTTTCTTTGCAACGGCAGTTCTTTTGCAGAAATTCTTTCGGCTAACTCTAGTCGATGGAACTTGGGAAGTAGTGAGCAACGTGACATTCATTCGAATGTTTTCTTTTGAATCATGTCGCTGGGATATAAATGCATCGTGGGTGGTAGCGAATCGGCAGCCTGGTTTACAGTCCGCCCCATTGAAGTCCATGGGAAAGAAAATTGGGCGGAGTGCGAAACGAGCTGCTGGTTCGCTATCGCCCATACTGCGCTACCGCCCAAGATTAATTTATACCCCAATATTTTGATAAGAGACATCTGGCCAGGGAGATTCCTCAGTGAGTTCTTCACTCTGGCTTGCATCTGCAATTGCTGGTTCAGCTAAACGGGTTGCAGTCTTCAGAGTGATAAGCGATATGGTTATACAACAACACATGAGATACCTAATGCATGACAGACAGCTGAGTGTTACTCAATTATCTCATTGGTGTTGCTGGAGGGGTTAAGCTGGCCTGTACTGATGATTCACAGCAATGGGTGGCTATTGGAGAACCATGATCGACCGTTTTTGAACAGGTCTGAAATATTACCCTGAATATGTATAATCTGTTAGACTAAACTGCCAAGCATGCAATACAGAAAGGTCAGCTCACAGCCTTACTGTTTCTATACGGTGGTACTGTATTTTGAATGTGCTGAATTAGCAGTGATTGTTACTCGGCTTTAGATTTGAATGAGAATAGAAATGTCTTTTGCACAAAGTGGGCTGTATCATGAGGTGTATCTAGGGGTGTATCTGCACTACAGCCATTGCAAGCCGGTTTTAATTTACACCATCGCTGCAGTTATCGAATAACTGTAGCCTGAATCTGGTGTCGGGATTCAGCACTAAACTCGTGGAGCAGGAATGCACAGTGAGAGAAGCACTGGAAGCTGCATAGAAGAATGAGACTCGGAAAGAGATAAGACAGCTCAGAGCTCATGCCACTGCACATATGTCAGCTCTGACGCTGGCAGGATTAATTGACTGTGACGCAAACTTCTGTTTAATGTGGTTTTAAAAAAAATGCTCAACTCTGATAGAGTCATAGAGTTATACAGCACAGAAAGAGGCCCTTCGGCCCATCGTGTCCACGCCGGCCATCAAGCCCTGTCTATTCTAATCCCATTTTCCAGCACTCAGTCCGTAGCCTTGTATGCTATGGCGTTTCAAGTGCTCATCTAAATGCTTCTTGAATGTTATGAGGGTTCCTGCCTCTACCACCCTTTCAGGCAGTGAGTTCCAGATTCCAACCACCCTCTGGGTGAAAAAGTTTTTCCTCAAATCCCCTCTAAACCTCCTGCCCCTTACCTTGAAACTATGCCCCCTGGTTATTGACCCCTCTACTAAGGGGAAAGTTCCTTTCTATCTACCCTATCTATGCCCCTCATAATTTTGTACACCTCAATCAGGTCCTCCCTCAGCCTTCTCTGCTCTAAGGAAAACAACCCCAGCCTGTCCAGTCTCTCCTCATAGCTGAAGCGCTCCAGCCCAGGTAACATCCTGGTGAATCTCCTCTGCACCCTCTCCAATGCAATCACATCCTTCCTATAGTGTGGCGACCAGAACTGCACACAGTATTCCAGCTGTGGCCTAACTAACGTTTTGTACAGCTCCATCATAACCTCCCTGCTCTTATATTCTATGCCTCGGCTAATGAAGGCAAGTATTCCATATGCCTTTTTAACCACCTTATCTACCTGTCCTGCTGCCTTCAGGGATCTATGTACATGCACACCAAGGTCCCTCTGATCCTCTGTCCTTCCTAGGGTCCTACCATTCATTGTGTATTCCCTTGCCTTGTTAGTCCTCCCAAAATGCATCACCTCACACTTTTCAGGGTTAAATTCCATTTGCCACTGTTTTGCCCATCTAACCAACCCGTCTATATCGTCCTGTAGCCTGATAATCGCTAACTTCCCCCCCACCCCCAGATTATTGAATTGGCATCTTCAGGTTTTCCAGAAGTTTCAACTTTTCAAGCCTAATTTTCGTTATAATACATGCATTTCTATAATGCCTCATCAAAACCTGTCAATGTGCTTCACACAATGAATTACTTTTTGGAGTGCACTAACTGTAAACAACTGAGATGGAGTATTATGGTCTGGATTTTCCTCTATTATCCAGCTTGGGGTGGGCTTACACCGACCCGATCTTGGCTTCCTCTTCGATGGCCAGCTGTTCTCACCACGCCGGCTCCATTGAGATGAGGCCTGAGGCCCAATATCGGGAGTGACTCGGCCTCACCATTCAGACGCAGGGAATGTAACGACAACTTGCATTTGTATAGCGCCTTTAACGTAGTAAAACTTCCTAAGGCTCTTCACAGGAGGCGAACCAGACAGAAATCGACACCGAGCCAAAGAAGGAGACATTAGAACAGGTGACCAAAAGCTTGGTCAAAGAGGTAGACTTTAAGGAGCGTCTTAAAAGAGGAGAGAGAGGTGGCGAGGAGGAGGTCTTTAGGGAGGACATCCCAGAGCTGGACTGCTGAAGGCACGGCCATCAATGGTGGGGTGAATGATGTGGGGGATGTACCCTGCACCTCCACATTCCCCAAAATTGGCGTGCCTGAATTTCTACCCCCATTCCTTAGCTGTGAGGATGTGCAGGCCTCCTTGTCCCGGGGCTTTGCAACAAGCAACTGGGAGACGATTGAAAATGATGCGGGTTGAAGCTCATTTTGATTTCCTTCCTCTGGGAAACTGCCTCCCTGTTCTCTCAGATTAGCTCCTTGGCTCAAATTGGAGATTTGGCCATTGCAAGCACAAAATCCTCAGCCCGACATATAGACACTATCATCGGAGTGCCCCAGATCATTTTCAATAACTCTGGTAGTTTAGAAAATGTTTGCTTTGATGCAGAGGTGGGTGACACAGAAGGAATTTGAACTTTAGTGCTTATCAATATGGGAGTGAATGTGTTCGAATTGTTTTTTCCCATCAGCAGCTACAGCATGAGCTAAATGTACGATCAACAATCTCTACGTTGCCCCAACAATTACCTCAATCTCAAAAGAGCTCCCTCATCCATCTCACTGGTGTAGACATTTCTAAAATTTCTCACTCTAGCCATCCTGGGATAGACCTTGAAGTCAATTGAAATAAAAATCGGGAGAGATGTAAAACGGGCTGTCGATTCGCTATCATGCGTTTTACACTATCGCACAATGTCAAAATCTACCCCTCTCTCAGCAAGATCCGCATTCGTGGCAAACTGGAATAAACTGAACTGAAAGGAGATGGGTCTGTACTCACTACATTTAGGAGGGGTGGGGGGGGGGGGATACAGCTATCAGATAGAGGAGGCAACTTAGTTCATCAGTCTGGGAAGTATTTGAACCCAGATACCAGATATGAAAGGACAATGCTTTAACTCACTGAACCATCCACTCTCCTATCTAGCGATGTTTTAATATATTCCTTCAGTATCCCCGCTGTGCAGTTGGATATTTTTGTTGTCGAGGAGGTAATGTTCCTTTGCAACAATCCCAGTTCTCAATATCAGACCAGCTCCAGTGAACTACCTTTTTTTGTTTCAATTTGTCTATTATTAAGTAGTTGTTTAACAACATATAAATAAGGTTGGAATAACATTGAACAGATGCTGTTAGTTACATGAGGTCTTGAGGCAGATAATATCCTTTTAATTTAAGTGACATTGTTTCACAGCAGAGCAACACATGGTGCATCAGCATGGAGTGAGTCAAATGTGAATAAATTACTGAAATTCCATGTTTTAAAAGATTTTGAGGTTGTCAAGAGCATTGCTTTGCCCCTGAAAATGAACAATTTTATAATTGCAACTTCTATCTGTCTCCCCAAATGGCTGCAACTATTAGGGTTGAGAGTTGATGCAGTCTGTACTGGGTGTCAGCCTTGACTCAGTGGTAGCACACTCACCTATGAGTCAGAGGGTTGTGGGTTCAAGCCCCAGTCCAGAGACCTGAGCACAACATCTAGGCTGGCACTTCAGTGAAACGCTGAGGGAATGCTGCATTGTCGGAGATGCCAAATTTCAGTGAGATTTTAAACCGTGGCCTTATCTGTCCTCTCAGGTGGACGTGAAAGATCCCACGGCACCATTCAAAGAAGAACAGGGGCGGTCTCCTGGTTTCATGGCCAGCATTTATCCCTCAACCAACACCTAAGACAAAAGATCTGGTCATTACTGTTTGCTGTGCGGAAATTGGCTGTCATGTTTTCATACATTACAACAGTGACTACTTTTCACAAGTACTTAATTGGCTGTAAAGTGCTTTGGAATGTCCTGGGATCATGAAAAGCGCTATATAAATGCAAATCTTTCTATTCTGAGTTAGCGGATCTCAGTCAGGGCAGTGTTAGGAGTGTTATAGCTGATCCGAGGGGCTAAGGAAAAGGAAAGTCAGAGAGGGTTTGTCTTCCTGATCAGTATCTAGTAGTCCTACTACATGAGGATGGGCATTGGGAGAAGATGAGATCAGATGTGCTCAGGAGGAGAGGGATCGACTTAGCGGAGAAAAATTGAGAAAGCAGAATAAAATTGTGATTAATTAATCACTGTACTTTCTATTTTTTCAATCGTCACAATCACATCTCAGAACCATAGACGTTTACAGCACAGAAGGAGGCTATTTGGCTGTTCAGGCCTCTGTCGGCTGTGTGCTAGAACATCCTAAACTTAAACTAATTGCACTGCCCCACTCTCGCGCCCCATAGTTCTGTATCTTCCTCTACTTTAAATATTGATCCACTTTTCCCATCACAGATGCAAAGATTTCCTCACGCTTGGATGCAGCTGGTGATTTCAGTGTCAGCATGAGTATTTAGAAGATTAACGGGGTGAACTCATTCAGGTGTTTAAGATGATTAAAGAATTTGACAGGGTAGATAGAGAGCAATTATTTCCTCTGGTGAGGGAGTCTGGAACAAAGGGGGAATAACCTTAAAATTAGAGCTAGGCCATTCAGGGGTGATGGGAGAAAGCACTTTCTCACACAAGAGGTAGTGGAAATCTGGAACTGTCTCTCTCCCAGAAGCTGTTGAGGCTGGGGGTCAATTAAAAATGTCAAAACTGAGAGTGATAGATTTTCGTTAGGTAAGGATAATAAACGATATGGAACCAAGGTGGGCAATTGGAGTTAAGGTACAGATCAGCCATGATCTAATTGAATGGTGGAACATGATGGAAGGGCTGAATGGCCTCCTCCTGATCCAACGTTCCTATGTATGCCCGCTCATATGCCGGCAGATGTAATACGTGCCCGGACCCATTTCTGGTGGAATTTTAAGTGGATGGAAAATGGAGTGGTTACTTGATGCAACCAGGTCCCGCCCAAATTCTACCCTTGCCTACCCAGGTAACCTTTTTTATTCCCCCCACCGCTAGATCCTTGTAATTTCAGGGCTGTGGTGTCTAACTGGATTGAAGGTTAGCTTTGAAATGAAGAGTAAAAATTGTCTAATGGACAAGACACTTGGCGTTGGTGCTGACTTTCCTACTCTTACACTGTACTCATATCGATGACATCAAATCATGTGGCCAGGTAACTGAAAACAATCAAAGGGATCTGTCCAAATTACACGGAGTGGCTAAGTAATGGTGCATAAGATTTAAGGGGTCATTTTAACCTAACCCGCCCAGTGGGAATGGGGAGAGTTTGTGTCGGACACCGTTTTACACCCCACCCAATATTACACTCGATTGAACTTGGCCCGTTCCCGCCAGGCAGATTAGATTAAAATGACCCCCTTTGATGTGGAAAAATGCACAGTAATGCGCATTGATGTAGGTAACCTTCAATAGAATCAATTACCAGATCAGGGCAAACGATGGCCTGTGCTCTCATGCACACCTGAGCTGGTTGCATGCGACTTGATCCCACTGGGTTCAGTGAGGCCAGGTCTTTTTAAACCATTTACCTATGCACCCGTCTGCAGGGAATGCTGCGGCACCTTTGGGGCTGGGCAGGAAATCTGGAATGCAACAGTACTTAGAAGGTGTTTTTGGAGCCGACAGATCGCTGTTTAGGAAGGTGGCTGGAGGAGCATTGGCAACTGCCCCCCTCACTGAAGAGAGCCTTGAAGTTCTGCTGGAGGCAGTGGCTCCGAGGAACGTGACCATTTTAGCGCCAGAGGCCTAACCCCCCACCTTAATAGAGCTAAGGCAGGTTTAGCCCGGCTTTCCTGTGTACCTCCAGCAGTCAGGGCTGGGAAATCCTTCAGGAGCCATTCTGCTGGCTCCCTGCTCTTACTGCCACTTCTGACATGTCCAGCCAGAAGTGATGGGGGTGCGGGGTGGGGTGGGGTCGGTGGGGGGCGGGTGTAGAATTCACCCATCAAAATATGGATGGTTGTATTTAAAGGGAATGTAAATGATGGGATTACATCATCCGATGTATTTCCTGTCATTTGGGTCCTAGCAACAAAGTATGTTCCTGGCTTCCAGCTTTGATATGGTATGCAGAGAGGGAGATTTAAATCTGAAATTTGATCAGTTCAGTTCCCCAGGCCTGCAAAAGTCACATTTTTTTTGAAAAAATGAAGAGTTACTTTTAGTCAAGGATGCACCAGAATTCTACCAAAGTGTAAAATCTAGGCCCTAATGTGCAGCAGGCACGGCAGGAGGTGCTAAACAGAAAGAGTGCATCTGCCCTCACCTATGGGTTCTGGTGGTTGAGGTGGTGCGTACCCTTTCATGGAATTATTCAAAGAAGAGCAGGGCGTTCTGGTCAACGTCCATCCCTGAACAAACACAAGCAAAAATAAATTAACTAGTTGTTCATCTCATTTGCTGCTCATGGGATTTTCCTGTGTGCAACATTGGCTGCTACTTTCCCCTATGTAACAGTGACCACTTCAAAAGTAATGCAATGGATGTGAAGTGTTTCAGGATATATAGATGCAAGATCTTCCTTTCTTATAAATGACTGCAGTTCGCAGGAGTGTTTCTCAGTCTGCCTTCCAAAAAGACAAGGGAATGCACATGGCAGCACCTGTGTAGATCATAATGGCCCAAAAATTAGTCTTACTACGCGAGAGTACGCACTGTGTACTCTCGCGTATTCTGTCTCCAATTGCCGGTTTTCTGCATGCACTGCGCATGCGCTGAAAACCGGCACTTGGTGAACTCAAAAGGGGGCGGTTCCTAAGTGAACCGCGTGCGCGCTACAGGCTGCGCGCACGCAGTGCACTTAGTGCTTTGAACGCGCAGGTAAGCATTGAAGATTTTGCACATAAAGAAAGGAGGCGTAAGACCCTCTTTTAACAAGGTAAGTAGTTAATTAAGTATTATTTTAAATTTTTTTCAACAGGTATATCTTTTTTAGAGACTTTAAAGAAAGGTAAGTTTATTTTTAGAACTTTTAAAAAGATTTTAAATTTTTTCAAAAATTTAATTTTTTGTTTAAAGTGGTTAATTTATTTAACTATACTTATTTTATTAATGTGATGGCTTTTTAAAAAAATTTAATTGAGGTTTAGCTGTTCTTTTGGGGGGGTATAGATTCATAGCTTTGACAGCCCTTGCTCTCAAAACTATGAATGAAAGATGGTGTGCTGCCATTGGCTCTAACTGAATCACGTGATCCCACAGCTCGCACGAATTAACTGCGTCTGTGGGATACGCACACACTGCACAGCAGCAGCCTTGAAACTAAAGTTCGTGTGAGCTCGGAAGGAAAAGGCAGGCGCGCAGTGAGATATCGCGGGGAAGCCTTACCCCCGCAGGAAGGCTCCGTCTTTAATTTCTGGGCCAATATCCAGTAGATGCAACAACACTTCTATTGCTATGACCCCCAGGTCACCCTATTTTCTAAGTAGATATTGGAGAGTCATGTGGTACTCCTGATCATAGGGGACATGCTGTCCACTTACAGGAGTGACCTGTGCCATTAAGTCTGAAAGGATATCTGCTGTAGATCTGTAAATTTGTACAAGGGGTATGACGAGCATTTGGCCTCATGTCAGCCCATCTGTTGTGCATGTAAATGTACTCCTGCTGGTTGCAGGTCCAGGCCACAGAGGGCAACAAGGTCTTGAGCTAGTAATCGCGTCTATTGTAAAAGGTTACTGGGTAACCATGGCAGAGAAAGAGGTAAAGGATTCAAGGTACAGACTTGAGTTCAAATCTCAGGTTCAGCTAACATTCAGATTTTGGGCTTTTCCTCTTCCAAAATTGAGGGGGGGGGGAAGGAGGTTGAAGGTAGGTGGAACTGTCAGCAGCATTCTCACCTGCAAGTGGTTCAAAGTTAGTGGTCGTCTGTGGTACAAAGATATGTATCCTGACTGAACGCAGAAGTATGTCATTGGGAAGCAGTACTGGAGAAAAAAAATAAAGGTGCCAAGTTTGGACACAAATTTCGGATATGAGGTGGAAATTGTGATCTTGCTGATGCTGTATTATTTGTGTTCTTTTGATGAAAATTGAGGTATTTTGCAGCTTAACACATCAATGCCGTGTTTCTGAATGAGAATCAGACTTTACATAGTCATGACTTTGCATTCTGTACACTGATCGCTGAACACATTTTCATTGAAATAGATGATAAATGTTCCTTGATAAATAGCCCACAGTGTCTTTGCCAATTATCTTGTTTTGATAAGTAGGCTGCCCAATATTTTCAGCAACAGCTCTAGCTTGTTCGATTTGAAGGGCTTAATGTGCCAGACAAGTACGAAAAGTTCCAACAATAGATAATAAGCTCGGGGGAAATGTATGAGAGAGGTCGTGTTTATATAATACCCTTTTCAGAAGAATGCAAAATCCATTGTCTTCCTTATTGCAACAAAACATTTGTGTGTCGGGTAGAACTGTCATTACAAATTGAGGTTTAATTTGGTTTTGCTCCACAGGTCACCAGATATTGAGACAACCTCAGGAAATGGAATTTAAAAGATTTTAATGAGTATGTGAAGGTCGGATAAAGCCAAGAAATATTGAGATTACTGTGAATACAATATTCTTACCAATGCAAATTTCTCAAGAATAAAACTTCGGGGTAAAAAGACAGTGAGATTGAGACTTGTTCCAGCAAATTGTTTTTAGATTGTGTCATTGCTGACTGGATAAAGAGTTTGGTGAATATGGTAGAGAATAATGATCGGCTTTGAGTGTGTTAGAAGGTTGCAATATCCTCAGAACAGATCACATGATACCTAAGAGCATCAGACTAATATTTCAAGCAGTTTAGAATATTATTTGAATTAAGAGTGCATATTTCAAGTTTGTAAGAGATGTGTAAAGCTAACTTGAATCACTATGTACTACTTATCCAATTTAAGTATTCTGCTGGATAAACCAAGTGGATGGATCAAGGTGTTTAAGTGTTTCAATTTCAAATCATGCTCATTAGAATAAGAAATGGGTTAGGAATGCATTTTGATATAGTATGTAGACAAAGGCTGCAGTCCTATCCAATATCCCAGTTAGGCTTTACAATGGAATAATCACGCATGCGCCGATATTTGAATGGGTCGTGCAGCCGGTTAAAGGGGCTGCGCACCCAGAACAAATTAGCGGGAACGTTGGTCCTATCCATGTATTATTAAGGAGTTCAAAACATGGAGTCAAAGCAGTTGGAGCTTTATTAAGGGTTATTTGAACCACCACACTCGCAGCCAACACCGAGATTACGTTACACATGCTGGATATCTGAAGTAAAAACAGAAAGTGCTGAAAATACTCAGCCGGTCAGGCAGCATCTGTGGAGAGAGAAACAGGTTTAATATTTAAAGGTCATCAACCTGAAATGTTGGCCGCGATTTCGCCAGCTGTGGCGAGTCCGGTGCGGCCGGAGCACACAGCGGCCTCAAACTCACACCCGTCTTCATCCCGCCTCCTCCAAGTGATATTGCCCTGATTGGGCTTATTAAGCCCGTACTGCGAGGCTCCCGGCCAATTAAAAGGAAGCGGGTCTGATAACGTCATCTGCCGGTTTCCTTAAAGGGGCCATGTCCAAATTCATTTGGACAGTTGTGCTGTCAGTGTTCTACAGCATTGAGGTGCTGCAAACACTGACAAGCACTGCACAAAGGTACACGGTTGCACCCAGACTCTCCCATGACTCCCTCCATATCCTTATGGAGGGAGTCACAGCACACAGGGAGGTCCTCTTCCCTTCCAATGGGCGGAAGAGACCTCCCCAGGAGATCAACGCAGCCTGGTTGCACATTGCACAGGAGGACATAAGCAGGGATGTGGTCAGGAGGACCTGGCTGCAGTGGCACAAACCTTTCAATGATCTCAGTAGATCACGAAATGTTACTGCAAAGCCACACTCAACCTCATCCCGTTGTGCTTATCACATCCCCATCACTCTGCCTTCCCTACCCTGCTCCTGCACATCCTTACTCACACCAACTTACCTTGCACCTCCACCCATCCCTCTCTCTCTATCAACATCATCACATCCCCATCTCACTAGCCACCCCTCACATTCACCCTCATCCTAGTGCAATCATAACAACTAACAACACACAAGGGTAGGCACTTGGGTGTTTTAGCCAATGGTCGTGTAAACTTTCTGTTAATGTGTTGACAAGCATTGAAATCCTTATTGTCACCACTTTGCCTTCTTGGACAGATTTGTGTGCACCTTTGAAAGTGTCTTCGTGAGTTGCAGTGAATGGTGAGACATAACGTCCCCCCCTCCCCCCCCCCCCCCCCCCCCAATGAGTGTGAAAGGAATGGCTTGGACATTGTAGGGATGCTTTATGGTACTGGTGTGGGGTGGTGCCAACCTGGTGCATCATGTGGCAGCCAGGGTGTACAGTGTTAAATGAAGCTAATCTGGACATGGTGAGGCCATTGCTGGCATCAAGGGCAGCAATGTACACGGTTGATGATGTCCTGTGTCCAGTGCAGCATCAGTTGATTGCGGAGAAGGTTGGTGTGGATGTTGGTGTTGCTGGTGTGCCTGGTGCTGCTGGTGTTGGGGCTGATCGTTTTGGGATTCTGAGGATCGAGGTGAGATTTTTTCAAGGGCACTGATGCTGATGGAATAGATGGCAGGTGAGGTTGAGATGACAGAAGCGATCTGTCAGTGGTGAGAGAGGTTGTTCCAATGAGGTGACAGTGGATAGAGAGAATACTGCAAACACTTCAAAAGTGCATAAAGCTTAAAAGTGGGTTCTAAATACTGAAGGCTGAAGCTTCTGAGAGTGGAAACTGACCAGCTGTAAAATGGAAGGTTTTAAACCACTTTTGCAGCTGTCACCTATTGAAAGAAATGAAGAGTTATTCAGAACCTGACATACTGACCTGACGTGATCCACGAGCAACGGGAACCTCGTGGAAAACTTGGGAAAATGCTTGGAGCTGGGAAAATGGGGATTTAATTACTTTAAACACCCTCTTAACGAGCACAATTGAATGACCTGCCGCTTAGTGCCGTGTCTGCAAAGCGCAGGCAGAGCCGGCACTAGGGAAACTGACAAGGAGGCGGGTTCAGAGCGGGATACCGCCCCGCTGTCAATCTTGTTGATTGACAGTGGATCCGCCTCCAAACCCGCCCTCTGAGCGCCGGCAAAATTCAGCCCGTTAGCTCTGTTTCTCTCTCCACATGATGCTGAGTATTTTTGTTTTTATCCCAAATTATATAAGATGTCGCAAGAACAGCACGTTACTGCCAGTTAAACTTAACTTCCTCCTTCCGATTGCTCCTAACCTCACATTATAACGGTCTCGCTTTTAAGATCAGCTAAAAGGCCATTACATCACCTCCTACACGACCTTCACTCTTGGTTTTACTTTAGATATTATTAACTCAACGTAGCAAAGACTCAAAAAAGGCTCCACAACATGATCTCAGGATATAACATAAACTACCTTATCTATTTACATGTACAGGAAAGAATAAACATATAGATGTATCCATGAGAAGATTAGAACTAGCTGAGGTTATTTCAAATGACGACAGTTACAGCCTTACAGATTTGTTGACATTCTACAGATATTTCCTGGCAGCTGCATCTGCAGGATTTTAGGTTTAAATTTTTTTGACTACAGCACTAATAGAAAGAAAAGAAGGATTTGCATTTAAATAGCATCTTTCACGACCTCAGGACGTCCCAAAATGCTTTATAGCCCATGAAGTACTTTTTGAAGTGCAGTCACTGTTGTAATGTAGGAAACGCGGCAGCCAATTTGTGCACAGCAAGCTCCCACAAACAGCAATGTGATAATGACCAGGTAATCTGTTTTTCAGTGATGTTAGTTGAGGGATAAATATTGACCAGGACACCGGGGAGAACCCCCTTGCTCTTCTTCAAAATAGTGCGACAGGATCTTTTACATTCACCTGAGACACCAGACAGGGCCTCGGTTTAACGTCGCTTCCAAAAGACGGCACCATCGACCCAGTGCAGCACCCCCTCAGTACTAGATTTTGTGCTCAAGTCTTGGGAGTGGGACTTGAACCCACAACTTTCTGACACAGAGGCAAGAATGCTACCACTGAGCCATGGCTGCCACCTAATAAAATGTATATAATGGAACTTAATATGAATAAATTCTTTTACTATATCTCAATCTTAGGCCAGAATCTTTACCTTGGAGTTGGGTTGCATGCGTGAGGGCCGCATAGCGGGTCAGGAACCTGATGTTGTGGACAGCGGGTTCTTCAGTGTGACTTTTACTTAATGGCAATTAAAGCAGTCATGCATGTTTCCTGGCCCATTTAAATGGAGTGGGTCTGATGATGTCATTGATGACTCGTTTCCAGTGCCGATATTTAAAGCAGCCTTGCACACATCTCATTTGAAGGTTGATTTAGGAGTGTTCAAGGTGATTTCCAGAGGTGATCTCATGAGGTCAGGAAAAGTGAGTGCAATGCCACACTCACCTACATCCTGATGTGTCTGTCACCACAATCCCATCACTCTGCCTTCCCAAGCCTACTCCAGCACATCATTCCTCACACCAACCTACCTTGCATGTCCACCATCCCTCTCTCTCTACATACTCACATCCCCATCGGACTAACCACCCCTGAGACTCAGCCTCATCCTAATGCAATCATAGCAAGTAACACCACAGAAGGAGGCAATTTGGCAACGTAACTTCACTCCCTCATCGTCACCCTCTACAGATGTAGCCCATCCATTCCTTACACTCATTCCACCACTCTCACTCAAAGTTCTCTTCTTTCCCTCCTTGCAGGAGAAGAGAGCCCAGACAATAGGGAGAGGCAGAGAACCGGAGGAGGCCCTTCAGTCTTCACTCAATTAACTCCAGCAGAGGAGGAGGCCCTCCAGTCTTCACTCAATTAACTCCAGCAGAGGAGGTGGCCCTCCAGTCTTCACTCAATTAACTCCAGCAGAGGAGGAAGCCTTGGAGACATCTCGAGTTGCAGAGCTGCTGGCGGTGGGAGACGGAGAGAGGGGGACATCCCAGCAACCTGGTGACAGAATTACATCTCATACAATCACATGGCATACAGCAGTCACTCATATGGTGACTGATGTCAGCAGCCAGTGAAAAGTCATCAAGTGCATAATGGTAACGTTACCTATTCTTAAACCATCAAGTGCCCCCCCCACCCCCACTGTCCAGCCACAGGAGGAAGACGACTCCTCAGAGGAAGCTCCACTCTCTGAGGGTGCACCCAGCACCAGCCCAGATATGCAGATAGAGTAGTGTTGTCACCTGGTATCTCTCACATCACAAGTGAGCAAGAGCAGATGGTGTTGACAGGGGCAGCGATGGAGACTCCTCGCCGGAGGGCACAGGACACTCCAAGCTCTGCTGAGCTGTATGCAGATGCTGAGCCTCGGGGGCCATTGAGAAAGAGGGTGATCTTGGAGGGGCAGCAACAATTGCATGAGGCTCTGGCATCTTTTGCGGCTGCAATGTGTGCAGAGAATGGAGGAGTCCATCTCCAACATGAGTCAGAGAGTCATAACGGCACAGAAGGAGGTAATTTGGCCCATCGAGTTCGTGCCGACCCTGTGGCTGAGCACCACCATGTCGCAGGCGATGGCGACAATGTGCTCTTCCATGGAAAGGATGGCCACCTGCATGGAACAGCAAATGTGCCAGTCACATGAGCACATGCTTGCTGTGGACAACAGGTGGCAGACACTCATAGACCTCATCTCTAGGAGGGATATAAACTTAGACTCGGGCCTTCATCACCCCACTGCTGTGCAGCAAGATGCTCTCCAGCTCCTTGCTAGCAGGGAAGTGCGGGTGGCCCATGAGAGGGATGATGGTGAGAGGGGACATGGAAGTGGGGGCTCTTCTCAAAGCGCTCCCACTTCTCCCCCGTTGCCACCCTCTCAGTCAGAGCCCCAGATGCTTCCTTGGATCCCGCAGGAGGAGCAGACTTTGGCGGGGCCATCACAGGCTCCAAAATCCAAAGGACGTCCGCCAAAAGTGTCTAAGCAGTCGCAGCAGGGAAGTGAGCAGCCTGCCTCTACCTCTGCTGAAGCCACAGTGGTTGCACCTCGTAGAAGCACACAGAAATGAAAAAAGACACAATCCGAAATGCACGTGGGTGTATGAACAAATGTTAGTGATAAGTTTCAGTTATATTTATGACACAGATAAATGTATTTCTTTGCACCACTTTCCGGTCTTGTCCATTTTTGCCTGCTACTTGGGAAGTGGCTTTGTCACTTGGAGTGAATGGTGAGACATTACTTAACCTCCATCAATGGGGTTTGGGTGAAAGGATTGGCTTGGTCATTGTAGGGATGCTTTATGGTGATGTTGTGGGGGGGACTTATGGGTGCATTGGAGCAAGTTAAGTAAATCTGGCCATGACGAGGCCATCCCGGACCTCCCGGGCAGCGATATGCGCCACTGCTGGTGCCACCTCCACCTCAGGTTTCTCCTTCTCTTCCTCCTCATCTTCCACCTGTTCCTCCTCCTCCTCCCCCTCGCACAATGGCCACTGAGCTTCTGTCTCCCCTTCACAGGTGAGCTTCCCGAGGTGCGTGAATCCTGAGCTCCAGAAGTTAAAGCCAAAACCTGCTGTTAAAAAGCCTCTTCAGGGTCTCTCAACAAGCATTTATGTACTTCAATGAGGTCGCCCGCCTCTCCCGAGCGGGTCTGTAGCACGCCTCCAAACGCGCACGAGTTAAATGCAGATGACGGCGGGTTCCCGAAGTGCTGTCAATTTCTGCGAATTTAACTGCTGACCCGCCCCTCCCCCAAACCCACACGCTCAGCAATGGGAAAATTCCGGCCTTAATCTCGAACGAAGGTAAAATGCATATACAAGGAAGAGGTAGCCTGTAGCGCTGTAAAAAAAGGAAAAGTAATTAGGTGTGATTACCGGCATTCATTGAACCTATCCACCCCAGACAACTGCACCATCAAGATGTATTGAATCCTAAGTTTCTGTCCCTAACTTTTCTGTGGGAAAAAAGTAATGCTACCAATATTTCTGTTACCCTCAATCCCTTTCTCAGCAGTTATTGATGCAGCTCGTTTTGGAAGGTGCCCATGGATCCTTCTCTGTGAATCTCTTCTACATGCCCACTGTCCTGTGGGGAAAAGGTTTTCTTCTAATTGCTAATCTTATCTGAGGCTTGTGGTTTTCTGCTGATATCCTCTTCATCTCACCCTATCAGCATAGCCTTCTATTCCTTTCTTCCTCATGTATTTATCTAGCATCCCCTGAAATGCAGCTTTGCTATTCACCTCAGCTACTCCTTGTGGTAGTGAGTTCCACATTCTAAACACTCTCTGGGTGGAGAAGTTGCTCCTGAGTTCCTTGTTGGATTTATTGGTGACTATCTGAATTTTATGATGTGTAGTTCTGGACTCCCCCACAAGTGGAGAATAAACAGCATGTTTACTTCAATCTTATATAGAACTGTCATTATTTTAAAGATCCGTATAATGTGTCCCCTCAATCTTTTCTTCAGTGAAAATAAGTTTAGTCGTTTGAGCCTTCCTTCATAACTTAGTCCCCTCAGACCTGGGATCATCCTGGTTAGTCTTCTCTGAACTCTTCCAAATGTATCTATATCCTCTTTGAGGTGTGCTCACTACAATGTCATTGCATATTCTAGAACTGGCCTTAACATTGATCAGTATAAGCAGTTCTGACTTGAAACCCAATGCCCTCTAGATGCCCATCTGTACCCAATTTGTCTGATTAATAACTGCTTCACCCTGGCCAGATGCTCCTGAGGTATGATCAATGATCGCTTCTAAACCCTTTTCCTTATCAGCCTCTATTGGTTATTACGTTGCATGTGCATTCACTGTTGCCTTTCCTTAATGCCTTACCTTGCAGTTATCAATATTAAAATTCATCTGCCATATCTCAGCCCATCTAATCGTTGATCCAAATCCCTCTCAAGCTAATCAGTCTCCTTTCTACTCATTACCTGTCCACATGGCTTCATGTCATCAGCAGATTTAATAAGATAGACATCCTCCTGTTCCTTGTCATTGGCAAATAATGTGAATGGCAGACATCCCAGAACAGATCCCTGTAGAATATCACTGCCCGCATTGGCCCCAGCAGAGCATTTTCAATTTATCATTACTCTCCGTTTTCTGTTGCAAAGCCAATTCTCTAAACATGTTATCATTTATTCCATGACTTCAGGATCTCAGTTAAAAGTCATTAAGTTTTTTTTAAAATAAAGCTAACACAAGTTACTGTATGTTTTACATAGACATTGCGGAGAGTGAAACCAAAAGTTCTCCCTCTAGACTTTCCTTCGCCTTAAAATTGATCAGATTCATTTTTAACACATGAGATAAGCAAATTGTATTAGGACCCACAGGTTTGATTTATGTCACACTGACTTTGCTCATAAATTATCATGTAAGCCCAGCAACAGTATTAGAAATTGTAACCAGTCAGTCTTCATAATGGATTCTCTAAGAATTGAAATATTATTTTGCCATTTGGTCTTAGATTTAGTTGTTTACTGGATGCTGGGGGGAAGGTGGAGTTGAGGTCGATGATCAACCATGATCTTATTGAATGGCGGAGCAGGCTCGAGGGGCCAAATGGCCTACTCCTGCTCGTATTTCTTATGTTCCAGACCGGCTTCTTTTATAATCCACTCAAATATATATATATATAATCGATTCAAATATTATTCCAGTATTCGTGTCCAAATATCAGATCTGCAATTCCCAAGATCTTGCTTCTGATCTTTTTATGAATCACTGGAATAACTTACAGCTTTCCCATTTTGCTTTGGTCTAATAAGCTTTGTGAAATGTCTTCCATAGCATCTTGTATTTCTATTTTTATTTTATTTTAGTACTCTCAGCTGGTTGGAATGCTTTATGAATCTCCATGTGCTTCGATTTATTACTGAGCTTTCTGCTACTCGAAGCTTGTGTATCCACTACTAGCAGGAGTTTGGGCTTATTTTCAGCTCACTTTAACATACTTTAGTCTGTTCCCACTTCTGTTCAGAGTGTGATATAAAAGAGGCATTCTTCGAGAGATTCTGAAAGCCATTCACATCTCCAATCACATGCAGTGCTGGGGGAGCTGGATATTTAATAGATGGTGTATATTTGGAAATTTCAGCAGCAATACTGAAGTCCCAAAGACTATTGATTTATTTTGATAATTTGTCCCTCTGTTTATTCAGTGTATATAATTGATTTGCACAATATATCACACCCGGGGTTTATTTCTTCAGGTTACGTACTGCTTCATGCATTTGTGTAAAATTCCTTTGCGCTCTGTTTTAACACGGTCAATAACCTATTTATTTAAACAGGTAATGACTGTATTAAAGGAGCTCTCAAAAGAACTTGCATGCATGAACCCAGCATACTGCCAGAGGACATTAAACCTCACATGTAGGGGCAATTTTCAAAGTCTGCGCTATTGACAAGTGAGAGTCTGTCCATGCACTGGTGCTGGGTGAGAGTCTGTCCATGCACTGGTTCTGGGTGAGAGTCTGTCCATACACTGGTGTTGGGTGAGGGTCTGTCCATGCACTGCCAGTGGGTGAAGGTCCATCTATGCAATGGCATTTGGTGAGGGTTCGTCCATGTGCTGGTGGTGAGTGAGGGTGTGTGCATGCATGGGTGGCGGGTGAGGGTGTCTGCATGGGTGGTGAGTGAGGGTGTGTCCATGCACTGGTGGTGAGTGAGGGTGTGTGCATGCATGGGTGGCGAGTGAGGGTGTGTGCATGCATGGGTGGTGGGTGAGGGTGTGTGCATGCATGGGTGGTGAGTGAGGGTGTGTCCATGCACTGGTGGTGGGTAAGGGTGTGTGCATGCATGAGTGGTGAGTGAGGGTGTGTGCATGCATGGGTGGTGAGTGAGGGTGTGTCCATGCATGGGTGGTGGGTGAGGGTGTGTCCATGCACTGTTGGGGGTTTAGGGTGTGTGGATGTGCTGGTGGTGAGTGAGAGACAGTCCATGCACTGGTGGAGGGGGAGGCTGTCTGTGCACTGGTGTTGAAGAGGTAAGTTTTAAGGAGGGTCTTAAAGGTTGAAAAAGCGAGGACTTTGGGGAGAGAATTCCAGAAAATGGGGCCGAGGCACAGCCATCAATGGAGGGACCAAGGGAGATGTGCAAGAGGTCTGACCTGGAGGATGGAGAGTTGGTGGAGGGGTGGAAGATTTGTAGGGCTCTAGGAAGTTACAGAGATAGAAAAGGATGAAACAATAAAGGGAATTAAACACTCGGATGATAATTTGATATATAAATGAGAAAGGGCTAATCAATAATCTTGTGGTAAAGGGGCCTTTAGAGACAAGTGACCATAATATGATTGAATTTTACATTAAGTTTGAGAGTGATGTAGTCCAATCTGAAACTAAGGTCTTCAATCTAGAAGAGGAAACTACAAGGGTGTGAGGGACAAGTTGGCCATGGTAGATTGGGAGACTACACTAAAAGGTATGAAGGTGGACATACAATGGCTAACATTCAAGGAAATAATGCATAATTTGCAACAAACATATATTCCTCTAGGGCATAAAAACCCAAAAGGAAAAGTGATCCAACCATGGCTAACAAAAGAAATTAAAGCTAGTATTAAGTCAAAGGAGGAAGTTTATAAAGTTGCCAGAAAAAGCGGTCAGCCTGAGGATTGGGATCTTTTTAGAAATCAGCAAAGGGGGACCAAGAAATTGATAAAGAAAGGGAAAATGGAATATGAGCACAAACTAGCGAAAAATATAAACGGATTGTAAAAGCTTCTATAGGTATGTGAAAAGGAAAAGACTGGTGAAGGTAAATGTAGGTCCTTTACAGTCAGAGACGGGAGAATTTATAATGGGGAATGAGGAAATGGCTTGGAAATTAAATAACTACTTTGTTTCTGTCTTCACGGAGGAAGACACAAAAAACCTCCCAGAAATACGAGAAAACCAAGGGTGTGGCGAGAATGAGGAACTTAAAGAAATTATTATTAGTAAAAAAACAATACTAGCAAAATTAATGGGACTAAAAGTCAATAAATCCCAAGGACCGGATGACCTACATCCTAGGGTTTTGAAAGAGGTGGCCATTGGGATTGTGGACGCATTGGTTGTCATCTTCCAAAATTCTATAGATTCTGGAATGGTTCCTGCAGATTGGAGGATAGCAAATGTAACCCCGCTATTTAAGAAACGAGGGAGAGCGAAAACGGGGAACAACAGACCTGTTAGCCTCACATCAGTAGTTGGGAAAATGCTGGAATCTATTATAAAGTTTGCAATAACTGGGCACTTAGAAACTAATAGTAAGATTGGGCAGAGTCAACATGGATTTATGAAAGGGAAATCCTATTTAACAAACCTGTTGGAGTTCATTGAGGATGTAACTAGTGGAGTAGACAAAGGGGAACCGGTAGATGTGGTGTATTTGGATTTTCAGAAGGCCTTCGATAAGGTCCCGCACAAGAGGTTGGTGAACAAAATTAGGGCACATGGAATTGGGGGTAATATACTAGCATGGATTGAGAATTGGTTAACAGACAGAAAACAAAGAGTAGGGATAAACGAGTCTTTTTAAGGATGGCAGGCTGTGACTGGTGGGGTACCACAAGGATCGGTGCTTGGGCCCTAGCTATTCGCAATCTATATCAATGATTTGGATGAGGGGACTAAATGTAACATTTCCAAATTTGCTGATCATACAAAGCCAGGTGGCAGTGGCAGTTCTGAAGAGGATGTGAAGAGGCTTCAAGGGGACCTCGACAGGCTCAGTGAGTGGGCAAGAACATGGCAGATGGAATATAATGTTGATAAATGTGAAGTTATCCACTTTGGTAGAAAAAACAGAAAGGCAGAGTATTTCCTAAATGGTGAAAGATTGGGGAATGCAGATGCTCATAGGGACCTGGGTGTCCTTTTACATGAGTCACTGAAAGTGAATGTGCAGGTGCAGCAAGCCATTAGGAAGGCAAATGGTATGCTGGCCTTCATTACAAGAGGATTTGATTACAGGAGTAAAGAAGACTTACTCCAATTATATAGGACCTTGGTGAGACCACACCTGGAGTACTGTGTAAAATTTTGGTCTCCTTACCTAAGGAAGGATATACTTGCCATAGAGGGAGTGCAACGAAGGTTCACGAGATTGATTCCTGGGATGGCGGAACTGTCGTATGAGAAGAGATCGAGTAAACTAGGCCTGTATTCAGAAGAATGAGAGGGGATCTCATTGAAGCATACAAAATTATTACAGGGCTTGACAGGGTGGATGCTGGGAGAATGTTTCCCTTGGCTGGGGAGTCTAGAACCAGGGGCCACAGCCTCAGGATAAAGGGTAGGCCATTCAGGACTGAGATGAGAAGAAATTTCTTCACACAGAGGGTGGTGAATCTTTGGAATTCTCTACCCCAGAGGGCTGTGGAGGCTCAGTCATTGGGTATATTCAAAACAGAAGTCAAAAGGGCATCAAGGGATATGGCGATAGGGCCGGTGAATGGAGTTGAGGCAGAAGATCAGCCATGATCTCATTGAATGGCGGAGCAGGCTCGAAGGGCCGAATGGCCTACTCCTGCTCCTATTTCTTATGTTCTTATGTTCTTATTGGGGAACCTGAAGCCAATTGAGGCCAGCGAGCGAGACATGGTGAGAAATACATTATAAGCAGCAGAGATTTGGTTGAGCTGAGGTTTGCAGAGGGCGGAGAAAAGGAGCCCGGCAAAGGAAAGTATTGGAATAGTCGATTCGGGAGTTGGATGAAAGATTCAGCCACAGATGGGCTGAGATAGGGATGGAGGTGGACGATATTGCGGAGGTGGAAGCAGGTGTTCTTTGTGATGGAGAAGATATGGGGTCAGATGGGATGCCAAGGTTGTGACCAGAGTCGTTCAGCCTATAAAAATGGCTAGGGAAGAGGATGGAAGCAGTGGCAAAGGGATTTATTGCATGGGGAAAGGATGATGGCTTTGCTTTTCCCAGTGTTTAATTGGAAGAAATTTCAGTTTATCCAGGACTGGATGTCGGACAAGTAGTCTGACAACACAGAGGCAGTGGAGGGCTAAAGCTGGGTGTCATCATGTTTGTAGATGATGTCACCAAGCAACAGCATGCAGATGAGGAATAGGGGAGGCACACCTGAAGTAATGGCAAGGGGGCGGGAAGAGAAGCCTGTGCTGGTGATGCTGTGGCTACGATCGGATTGGTAAGCGTGGAACCAAGCAAGGGCAGACCCAAAGAGCTGGACAATGGAGGAGATACATTGAAGGAGGATAATGTGTGGAAGCCTGTAGAGCGGTCCAGGAGAATGAGGGGGAACAATGCACCATTCTCACAGTCACAGAAGATGCAATTTGTGACTTTGGTTTGGACCATTTTGATGCTGTGACAGGGATGGAAACCTTATTGGAGAGATTCATAGACGGTGGGGCGATTAAAAAAAAAAATTCATTCATGGGACATGGGCGTCGCTGGTAAGCCCAGCATTTTTTGCCCATCCCTAATTGCCCTCGAGAAGGTGGTGGTGAGCTGCCTTCTTGAACCGCTGCAGTCCGTGTGGTGAAGGTACTCCCACAGTGCTGTTAGGGAGGGAGTTCCAGGATTTTGACCCAGCGACGATGAAGGATCGGCGATATACTTCCAAGTCAGGATGGTGTGTAACTTGGAGGGGAACTTGGAGGTGGTGGTGTTCCCATGTGCCTGCTGCCCTTGTCCTTCTAGGTGAAAGAGCTCATGGGTTTGGGAGGTGCTGCCGAAGAAGCCTTGGCGAGTTGCTGCAGTGCATCTTGTAGATGGTACACACTGCAGCCACGGTACGCCGGTGGTAGAGGGAGTGAATGTTTAAGGTGGTGGATGGGGTGCCAATCAAGCGGACTGCTTTGTCCTGGATGGTGTCGAGCTTCTTGAGTGTTGTTTGAGCTGCACTCATCCAGGCAAGTGGAGAGTATTCCATCACACTCCTTACTTTAGCCTTGTAGATGATGGAAAGGCTTTGGGGAGTCAGGAGGTGAGACACTCGCCGCAGAATACCTAGCCTCTGACCTGCTGTTGTTGCCACAGTATTTATGTGGCTGGTCCAGTTAAGTTTCTGGTCAATGGTGACCACGAGGATGGTGGGGGATTCGGCGATGATAATGCCGTTGAATGTCAAGGGACGGTGGTTAGAGTCTCACTTGTTGGAGATAGTCATTGCCTGGCACTTGTGTGGCTCGAATGTTACCTGCCACTTATCAGCCCAAGCCTGAACGTCGTCCAGGTCTTGTTGCATGCGGGCATAGACTGCTTCATTATCTGAGGAGTTGCGAATGGCACTGAACACTGTGCAGTAATCAGCGAACATCCCCATTTCTGACCTTATGTTGGAGGGAAGGTCATTGATGAAGCAGCTGAAGTTGGTTGGGTCTAGGATACTGCCCTGAGGAACTCCTGCAGCGATGTCCTGAGGCTGAGATGATTAAACTCCAACCACCACAACCATCTTCCTTTGTGTTAGGTATGACTCCAGCCAGTGGAGAGTTTTCCCCCCGATTCCCATTGACTTCAGTTTTACTGGGGCTCCTTGATGCCACACTCGGTCAAATGCTGCCTTGTTGCCAAGGGCAGTCACTCTCACCTCACCTCTGGAATTCAGCTCCTTTGTCCATTTGGACAAAGGCTGTAATGAGGTCTGGAGCCGAGTGCTCCTGGCGGAACCTAAACTGGACATCAGTAAGCAGGTTATTGTTGAGTAAGTACCGCTTGATAGCACTGTCGACGACACCTTCCATTACTTTGCTGATGATTGAGAGTAGACTGATGGGGCAGTAATTGGCCAGGTTGGGTTTGTCCTGCTTTTTGTGGACAGGACATACGTGGGCAGTTTTCCACATTGTCGGATAGATGCCAGAGATGTAGCTTTACTGGAACAGCTTGGTTAGAGGTGCGGCTAGTTCTGGAGCACAAGTCTTCAGTATGACAGCCGGGATGTTGTCGGGGCCCTTAGCCTTTGCTGTATCCAGTGCACTCAGCCGTTTCTTGATATCACATGGAGTGAATCAAATTGGCTGAAGACTGGCTTCTGTGATGGTGGGGACCTCAGGAGTAGGCCGATATGGATCATCCACTCGGTACTTCGGGCTGAAGATGGTTGCAAACGCTTCAGCCTTGTCTTTTGCACTCACGTGCTGGGCTCCACCATCATTGAGATTGGGGATATTCATGGAGCCTCCTCTTCCCGTTAGTTGTTTAATGGTCCATTCACGACTGGATGTGGCAGGACCGCAGGGCTTTGATCTGATCCGTTGATAAGGATGGGCGTGGATTTGGTGACAGCATGTTTAATGTCTTGCTCGAGTTGTTCGAGCCAAACATAAGTGAGAAACTATAATTTGACAAGAGATTAACAATTATGGAAGGGTAACTCAACTGCCTGTGCCAGCAGCCTTTTCTTCATTCAGGATTAAAATGATGGACCCTCTATGCAATTATTCTATTGAGGAAGATGGAGAAAATGACAGAATAATATCACCGAAAAATAATGGCATTGCTTAGAACAGAACATCTCCTAGATTGTGAGGGATCCGTCAATAGTGAAAGCACAGTAAGAGGGAGTTTGAATGAAATGCAGCAGGACAGTCTGTCTGTGTGCTTTAGGCTTATGATGACACTGCATATGCATAGCAGTGTCTCAGTGCTCACCATACTGCTGACCCTTTCATTATTAAACTAGGCTGTGCTGGCTTAAGTAGAATGAGATATCTAATTTTATTCCCATCTCTGGACTGATCTACTGCCAATCATTACAAACGTAAAATAACCTTGCCTTTTGCCAGAAGTGGTGACAAAGTTGAGAGCTACTCACATTGCTGGTGACTGTTAGACACTGTGTATGTTAGACACTGTGGTATGCAGGAAACAGGTTCCTCCTGCACCCCATCCACATCACGGCCAGCTGCATATGGTGCAATAGAAACAATGAACCTTCCTGGAGGTAATTTAAGGAAAGTCAGAGGCCACGTCACATCCTATGAGTCTTGAACATCCTTTAAGAACATAAAAACGTAAGAAATGGGAGCAGGAGTAGGCCATGCGCCCCTCGAGCCTGCTCCGCCATTCAATAAGATCATGGCTGATCTTTGACCTCAACTCCACTTTCCCACCCGATCCTCATACCCCTTGATTCCCCTAGAGTCCAAAAATGTATCGATCTCAGCATTGAATATACTCAACAACTAAGTAGCCACAGCCCTCTAGGACAGAGAATTACAAAGATTCACAACCCTCTGAGTGAAGAAATTTCTCCTCATCTCAGTCCTAAATGGCCGACCCATTATCCTGAGACTGTGCCCCTAGTTCTGGACTCTCCAGCCAGGGAAAACAACCTCTCAGCCTCTACCCTGTCAATCTCCCTCAGAATCTTATATGTTTCAATGAGATCACCTCTCATTCTTCTAAACTCCAGAGAGTACAGGCCCATGCTACACAATCTCTCCTCATAGGACAACCCTCTCATCCCAGATGAAGAGGCTGTCAGTTACAGAATGTCAGCTTTCAGGGCTGGGATTTGCTCCAAAGGACATCCAGAATTTAGAGCTTAAATAATTTACAAAATGGGCCAAGGTTTGCTTATAGTTACAGGCGTTCCCATCATTAGTTCATTTAAGTGTTTTTCAACTACTGTGAAATTTAAGCATGGGAAATGTGTGCACATACTGTGTGCCACTTTTGATGGTCAGAAGTGACATTTAAGGTAGGAAGAATGAGGAGAGGTAATATAAACTAAGGGGTACAATTTTAAAGGAGGTGCAGAAACAGAGCGACCTGAGGCTGCATGTACACAAGTTTTTGAAGGCGGCAGGACAAGTTGAGAACGCTGTTAGAAAGGCAGACGAGATCCTTGGCTTTAATAATAGAATACAAAAGCAAGGAAGTTATGCTAAACCTTTATAAAACACTGGTTAGACCTCAGCTAGAGTATTGTGCTGGATTTTAGCACCCAAAAACTGTTGGGTTGGAGACAAGGCAGAGGTTAAAATTTTAAAAATCTCAAACCCGAACCCAACCCGCCTCCAACCTGCCTACTTCTGGGTTTAATGGAAGCGGGTCAGGGGGCGGGCAGCCAACTACTCCCAGGAGGTGGGTTACATAGAAACATAGAAGATAGGAGCAGGAGTAGGCCATTCGGCCTCTTGAGCCTGCTCCGCCATTTGATGAGATCATGGCTGATCATCCAAATTCAGTACCCTGTCCCTGCTTTCTCCCCAAAGTCAACATGGATTTACAAAAGGTAAATCATGCTTGACTAATCTACTGGAATTTTTTGAGGATGTAACTGGTAGAATAGATAAGGGAGAACCAGTGGATGTGGTGTATTTGGACTTTCAGAAGGCTTTTGATAAGGTCCCGCATAAGAGATTAGCATGCAAATTTAAAGCACACGGGATTGGGGGTAAGGTACTGACTTGGATAGAGAACTGGTTGGCAGACAGGAAGCAAAGAGTTGGAATAAACGGGTCTTTTACCGAGTGGCAGGCAGTGGGGTACCGCAGGGATCGGTGCTAGGACCCCAGCTATTCACAATATATATAAATGATCTAGACGAGGGAACTAGATGTAATATCTCCAAGTTTGCAGATGACACAAAGCTGGGTGGGCGTGTGTGCTGTGAGGAGGATGCAGAGAAACTCCAGTATGATTTGGACAGGTTGGGTGATTGGGCAGATGCATGGCAAATGCAGTATAATGTGGATAAATGCAAGGTTATCCACTTTGGTGGCAAAAACAGGAAGACAGATTCATATCTGAACGGCAATAGATTGGGAAAAGGGGAAGTGCAACGAGACCTGGGTGTCCTTGTGCACCAGTCGCTGAAGGTAAGCATGCAGGTGCAGCAGGCGGTTAAGAAGGCAAATGGTATGTTGGCCTTCATAGCGAGAGGATTCGAGTACAGGAACAAGGATGTCTTGCTGCAGTTGTACAGGGCCTTGGTGAGACCACACCTTGAGTATTGTGTGCAGTTTTGGTCACCTTATCTGAGGAAGGATGTTCTTGTCATGGAGAGAGTGCAGCGAAGATTCACCAGACTGATACCTGGGATGGCAGGAATGACGTATGAGGAGAGATTGGGTCAATTAGGCTTATATTCGCTAGAGTTTAGAAGAATGAGAGGGGATCTCATTGAAACTTATAAAATTCTAACAGGACTAGACAGACTAGATGCAGGAAGGATGTTCCCGATGGCGGGGGAGTCCAGAACCAGGGGTCACAGTCTAAGGATAAGGGGTAAGCCATTTAGGACTGAGATGAGGAGGAATTTCTTCACCCAGAGAGTGGTGAACCTGTGGAATTCTCTACCACACAAGGCAGTTGAGGCCAACTCATTAAATATATTCAAGAAGGAGTTAGATATATTTCTTAAGGCTAAAGGGATCAAGGGATATGGGGAGAAAGCAGGGACAGGGTACTGAATTTGGATGATCAGCCATGATCTCATTAAATGGCGGAGCAGGCTCGAGGGGCCAAATGGCCTACTCCTGCTCCTATCTTCTATGTTTCTATGTTGCTATATCTCATACTCTGTTTTCCTCCTCTTAATTAATCCTTTTGTCCTCCTTTGCTGAATCCTAAACTGCTCCCAATCCTCAGGCTTACTGCTTTTTCTGGCCAATTTATATGTCCTCTCCTTGGCTCTTATGCTATCCCTAATTTCCCTTGTTAGCCACGGTTGCTCCCCCTTTTTTGTTTTATTTTTATGCCAGACAGGGATGAACAAATTCTTTAGTTCATCCATGCGATCTTTAAATGTTTGCCATTGCCTATCCACCGTCAAGCCTTTAAGTAACGTTTCCCAATCCATCCTAGCCAACTCGCGCCTCATACCATCGTAGTTTCCTTTATTTAAATTCAGGACCCTAGTCTCTGAGTCAACTACTTCACTCTCCATCTTAATGAAGAATTCTATCATATTATGATCGCTTCTCCCCAAGGGGCCTCGCACAACAAGATTGCTAATTAATCCTTTCTCATTACATAATACCCAGTCTAAGGTGGCCTGATCTCTAGTTGGTTCCTCGACATCTTGGTCCAGGAAACCATCCCATATACAGTCTAGGAATTCCTCCTCCACAGTATTGTTACTAATTTGGTTAGCCCAATCTATATGTAGATTAAAGTCACCCATGATAACTGCTGTGTCCTTATTGCACGCGTCTCTACTTTCTTGTTTAATGCCATCCCCAACCTCAGCATTACTGTTTGAGGGTCTGTATACAACTGCCACTAACGTTTTCTGCCCCTTGGTATTTCTCAGCTCTACCCATAGAGATTCGACATCATCGGAGCTAATATCCTTCCTTACTATTGTGTTAATCTCCTCTTTAACCAGCAATGCTATCCCACCTCCTTTTCCTTTTTGCCTGTCCTTCCTGAATATTGAATACACCTGGATGTTGAATTCCCAGCCTTGGTCACCCTGGAGCCATGTCTCCGTAAGCCCAATTATATCATATCCGTTTACATCTATTTGCGCAGCTAATTCATCCAACTTATTACGAATGCTCCTCGCATTAAGACACAAAGGGGTAAAAATTCACTTGGTTGCGCCACCCGTTAGCGCCTTAAGAGGGCGCTAATGGGGCGCAAAGCCGCTAACGCCCGGGCGCAGCGATGTTTGCGCCGCTCGAGAACTTAACTTGAGATTGTGCGGCGGCGCTAAAACTTACCGCTGCGACCACCTGCGCGCGCAGATTGTGACGTCATTCCATGGTGCAACGCCCTTGGGGCGCCCCGTAGCGGAAATTCAGTGGCGCCCCCTGCCTTACCGCCTGGCGCTTCCAACGACCAGAAGACTGGAACGCTATCAATCGCTGTGGGGCTGGGGGGGGGCGCTATTTAAAGGGGGCCTCTTCCTGTCTTTTATTGTTGGTGGCATTTTTGAACTACGCATTCTGAGAGAGAGAGGGAGAGACTTCTGGAGAGATTCAACGTTGTGTGAAGGAGTTTTGGGTACTGAGCAGCACTTTGCAGGTTCATTTTGATTTGCCATTCCTTGTATCGATTTAGCAGAGACCGTGGGAGCTGCACTCTGAGCTCTTTGCCTGGTGCTCTCCATTGTTCTTTCCAGCACATTTGATGTGCAAGTCTCTCCAGGCCGAGATTCAAGGCAGCAATGAACAGGATGTGGATGGAAAGCAAGATTAACCATCCCCTTTAAGAACTGGCCCGTGCCATTGTGTGTGTGTTCCATTGCTGACTGACATTACATGAGCTTGGCCAGCGCTCCGAGTTAGCGCCTCACTGCTCGGCCATTGCGCCTTAAGAGAGGTGTGCAGCGCCTGCTTTAGCGCTCCACTCACCTCCCGGGGCGGTAAAAGTGAAGTTTCCCGTCAGTGCCGATAATTAGCGCCAGGCGCTAATATTTGCGTCCGGACGATATTTGCGCCCCAAATGGGGCGCGACCTAATTTCTACCCCAAAGCCTTCAGGCTTATTTTTTTAACACTCTTAGTCCTTTTAGAATTATTATTTACTGTGGCCCTGTTTGATTTACACACTTGATTTCTCTGCCTTCCACTTTTGCTTTTCTCCTTCCTGTCTTTTGCTTCTATCCTTACTTCCCTTTCCTCTGTCTCCCTGCACAGGTTCTCAACCCCCTGCCATTTTAGTTTAAACCCTCCCCAACAGCACGAGCAAACACTCCCCCTAGGACATCGGTCCCGGTCCTGCCCAGGTGCAAACCATCCAGTTTGTACTGGTCCCACCTCCCCCAGAACCGGTTCCAATGTCCCAGGAATTTGAATCCCTCCCCCGTGCACCATTCCTCTAGCCACGTATTCATCTGAAACATCCTTCTATGTCTACTGTGACTAGCACGTGGCACTGGTAGCAATCCTGAGATTACTACCTTTGAGGTCCTATTTTTTAATTTACCTCCTAACTCCCTATATTCAGCTTTTAGGACCTCATCCTGTTTTTTACCTATATCGTTGGTACCTATATGCACCCTCCCCCTCCAGAATGCCCTGCAGCCGCTCCGAGACATCCTTGACCCTTGCACCAGGGAGGCAACACACCATCCTGGAGTCTCATTTGCGGCCGCAGAAACGCCTATCTATTCCCCTTACAATTGAATCCCCTATTACTCTAGCTCTCCCGCTCTTTTTCCTCCCGTCCTGTGCAGCAGGACCACCCATGGTGCCAGGATGTTGGTTGCTGCTGCCTTTCCCTGATAAGCCATCTCCCCCAACAATATCCAAAGTGGTATATCTGTTTGAGAGGGGGATGGCCACAGGAGACCCCTGCACTACCTGCCTGTGCCTACTACTCTGCCTGGAGGTCACCCATTCCCTTCCTGCCTGTGCAGCCTTTACCTGCGGTGTGACCAACTCCCTAAACGTGCTATCCACGATGTCCTCAGCATCGCGAATGCTCCAGTATGTATCCATTTGCAGCTCCACGCCGCAATGCGGGTTGGCAATTTAAATATTTTAATGAGGCTGGCTGCCTCTGATTTACCTGTTTCACAGGTTTTACAGAGGCTGGCCGGGTTTTCCAGGCCTCGGGAAACCCGGCAGCTGAAGGGAGATGAGGACAGCTTCGGGAAGAAGTTAATTGCCTTCACAGCACTGCCTGTGGGCCAGGAGGATCAGGAGTGCTTCTCACAGGTCCCGTATGCTCCACCCCGCCACCCCCCCCCCCATCAGACCCCACTCCCATACACAGATCCCCAGGGTCGGGAAGTGGATCCTCATGGGGTCGGGGATCGGACTCCCCCCAGGATCGGCCCCCCCCCCGGGGTCATGTATCAGACCTATCTGGTCCTGCAGCCTGCTTCTGATACCTCCCTGTCCGACTGGGTGCCAAGTCTGTCAATCAGGTTGACTTCTGGGCAATGAACCCGTTGAGGACAAAAGACAAAAGAGTTAAAACTCCACAGCATGTGGTGAAAACTGGACTTCCGGGTTTCCCATCCAAAACTCCGCCTCTGCCTACGTAACCCACCCCTGTTAATAACCAGGCCATTGTGTCCATTTCTGGGCAGCATACTTTTGGAAGAATGTCAAAGCCTTGGAGAGGGTACAGAGGAGATTTACTTGACTGGTACCAGGGATGAAACAAAGAAAGACTTGCATTTATAGAATTGCATTTAAAGAAAGATGCGCATAACCTCAGGATGTCCCAAAGTGCTTCAATTAAGTCCTTTTGAAGTGTAGTCACTGTTGTAATGTAGGAAGCGCGACAGCCCGTTGCGCACAGCAAGCTCCCACAAGCATTAATGTGATAATGACCAGATAATCTGTTTTTGTTATGTTGATTGGGGGATAAATATTGGCCAGGTCACCAGGGTTAACTCCCCTGCTCTTCTTCGAAATAATACCATGGGATCTTTTACGTCCACCTGAGAAAGCAGACGGGGCCTCGGTTTAACGTCTCATCCAAAAGAGGGCACTTCCAACAGTGCAGCACTCCCTCAGCACTGCACTGGAGTGTCAAGTGCTCAAGTCTCTGGAGCGGGACTTGAACCCACAATCTTCTGACTCAGAGGTGCCACAGCTCAATGAGTAACATAGAGTGACTATAGAAAATGGGGTTCTTCTCTTTAGAGCAGAGAAGGTTAAGGGGAGATTTGATAGAGGTGTTCAAAATCATGAAGGGTTTTAATACAGTAAATAAGGAGAAACTGTTCCAGTGGCAAAAGGGTCAATACCAGAGGACATGGATTTAAGGTGATTGGCAAAAGAACCAGAGGTGACATGAGGAAACATTTTTTACACAGTGAGTTGTTATAATCTGGAATGCGCTGCCTGAAAGGGTGGGGGGAAGAGATTCAATAATAACTTTCAAAAGGGAATTGAATAACTACTTGAAGTGGAAAAATTTGCATGGTTATGGGGAAAGGGCAGGGGAGTGGAACTAATTGGATAGCTCTTTCAAAGAGCCGGCACAGGCACGATGGGCCGAATTTTATAATTGTATAAATCTTAGGCTCATTGAATGAGGGAATATATTCTTTTCTGTGCTTTAAAGCTTTAACCTTTAGAGTATCAACAGGTTCTGGGAAATAATAATCTTCCTGGGCTGACTATTTTTTGAAACGTATTTGCGCTTACACACTACGATACTAAAAACAATCCAACTTTCGTAGGGGCACAAGATGGGCGGTAGCGGATCAGACGCCCGTTATACACCCTGCCCGATTTCATTTTCCATTGAAGCTTAAACAATAATAACAACATTGTAACTTAAAATAAAAATAATCAAAGATTACTTGCCCGAATGTTCCAATTTTTCCCATTACCTCGCTACTATTTTAATCTTTTACTTTTTTCATCTAATCTAATCTGAACAACTTTAACCAGACTGGCAAAAAGAAATAACAGTAACACTTCCTTTTTTCCTCTTGCTTCTGGCTCCCTCCATCTATTTTGGCAGTGGAAGTAATTTCTTGAAAAATTGGATGAAAGCAATTGGGTGTTTTTTTCAGCTCACCAAATACTATAAATATAAAAAGGGTGATGTGGTTACGTCAGAGGTCAGCAGACCAATCTTTGATGAGCAAAACATTCTCAATCCAGGACGGGCTGGGCCCTGGAACCCTTTCGTGCTCAGATAGGTTAACGTATCTGCGACAGGGGAAGGATTAGGTCTCTCAGAAGCAACTCCATTAGGGACCAGCACAAACCTCTCTCCATCAACAAGAGAGGAAGATTAAAAACATTCAGTCCCTCTTCCATTTTGTGAACAGATGACAATGCCTCGTTGTTTTTTTCCCCCTGGGATTAGCACATCAAAAGGGTAAAAATATTAAATGTGTAATCTTTTCCAGCTCGTGCAGTGGAGTGTTTATTTTCAGAACAGGGGTGTTTGTCACTCAAATCTGCCTAACTTATCTAATTGGATTTCACGATTTTTAAGCCAGCCTACCAGTTAAAGCATCTTAAACCAGACAGCTGTTCATCTCTGTGTAAGGAAAATGGAGATGAGTGATTCACCCAGCCTCAACCATTATTTTGTAGTCAGCTTTGGCAGCCTTGCCCAAAGGAGCTATAACGGCAAATAACTCACAAAGGATGAGAGACTCCCTCATCCATGATCTCAGTTTCAAAAACAAGAGAACTCCCTTTAACCGAAAATATAAAACCTTTTTACAAATCATTACTCCTTTTGTTGGTGCCCTTTGTGTTCCAGCCCCATCTTTCGCCTACCATGTGGTAAATAAAAATGTTTAAGTCCGGAATCATTAGGAAAACCAAACTTGTTGCAATTGCAGCCTACCTGTCAGGCAACAGAGCAGACTGTTCCTTCTACAGCTTATTCCTTTTTAGGTTCCATGTATGCTTCTCCAATTTGGGTCCCATGTCTCGCATGCTATCAACTCCGCTCCCAATTGATCAGGAAGTGACCTAATGATTGATAAGCTCCCTTAGAACTCTAGTCTTTGCCTGTTGAATGAATGCTTAGCCCTAGGCGATATCATATAATAAACATTTTATAAGAGCTACTTCATGCAAGATAATGGTGTACGAAGCATAATTTCTGCACAGTTAGGAATTGATTTCTGTTGTAGAAAGATTACTCTTTTAGTTAAAAAATATAAATGGTGGCCTATTTCTGTCAGCCGCTCGAGTTAATGAAAGGAGAGACATAGAACTCTAGCTCTAGGGCAACTGGTGCCAGTTTAAATTTAGATCTGGGTTGCTGGAGTTGAATGGCTGACTGAATAAGTAACAAGCAGAAAGAAGCCTAGGAAAATGCTGCTGTTCAAGGTTTAAAGAAGCCATTGCTTATTAGCCTGCTATCAAGTGAAGGTCCAAGTTTCAGACTAGCTGTCCAGCAGACACTAATGCACAGCGGTGACTGTTGGGTATATTTTAGGAACAATCTCAAAAAGGTTTTTTGATGCCCCGATGTCATAAAGTTCTGCTGATGGTGTGGAGCTTGGCTAAGGATGGGTATGGGCCACGAAACCGGCTGTGCGGGCCCATTCACCCGATTCACAAGGTGCTGCATTTCACAGCAAATCAAAACAGCAGCCAATAGAGGCTGTTGGTGACCAGCTCAAGTCTCATTCAGGACCTAAATTATTATAAAACAGGTTCTGCACCGAATTTCACATTCTTCTAGTGAGCTTTCCCCCGAGCACTTTCCGTACCCTTGTCAAACGGACACATGACTAATCCACTGGCCTGGTCTGCAGAAGTTGGCTCAGTGGGTAGGACTCTTGCCCCTTGAGTCAGAAGGTTGTGGGTTCAAACCCCACTTCAGAAATTTGAGCACATAATCTGGGCTGACACTTCGGGGGTGATTTTGCCAATGGGGGGGCGCGTTGGAGGCGGGACTGCTGCTTGTCAGGTTTTAGTCCCACCCCCAACGACTTGTGGCCAACCCACGCTATTTTACCTTGATTGACCTTGTTAAACCCACCCAGCCTGCCCAGCGGGCTTAGCAGACCAATTAAGGGAAAGCCGGTAACAGAGAACGTCAGTGTATGACGTTTTATCTGTCAAAAATTTTTGACAGATGAATTGTCATCGTTTGACAGCTTTGAGAAGCTGTCAAACACTGACATTCTCTGTTGTTTGGTGAGTTCTTGTACTCAAGGCTCACCAAACCTATTTCCTGAGCAGAAAGCAGATGGCTGTTGCATCGGAGAATGCAGCAGCCATTCTGTCATCTCTGCCGGTGAGATGCCAGAGCCTCTGGATCCCCAACGATTAAAGCCTGCAGGAAGAAACAAAGGTAAGGAAACTTTTTCTAACACTTTTCACTCACCTCTCATACTTACCTCTCCACACTTGCACCCATCACTCACCTCCACAGCACACTTTTGGACCCCTCTCACCCCCACAGACCCACTGCTCGCCTCGCTGACCCTGGCGGGGTTTTCCGACGTTGGGAAGCCTGCACCTCTGCTGGAAAAATGGGGATAATCCTCTTAACTGCCTGTTAACTACCTGTTAACAGACAGTTAAGTGGCTGTAATCCCCTTTCCGCCTCCAGGAGACGGGACCCGGCGCGGGTCGGCTACCCGCCTCCTGGGAGGATGGCACGGAGGCGGGTTGGGGGTGGGATGGGTACCCGCCCCCCAGATTCTGCTATTTTCCTGGCAGTCCCGCCTCCAAACCCGCCTCCCCAGGGCTGGCAAGATCGCGCCCCTTCAATGCATTACTGAAGAAGTGCCATTTTTCTGATGAGACATAAAACCGAAACCCCATCTACCCACTTAGGTGGACATAAACGTTCCCACAGTACAATTCGAAGAAGAGCAGGGGAGTTCTCCCTTGGCTGCTGGTCAATATTTATCCCTCAACCAAGACCAAAAAGTAAACAAATTATCTGGTCATTATCTCATTGCTGTTTGTGGGACCTTGCTGTGCACAAATTGGCTGCTGTGTTTCCTATATTACAACAGTGACTACACTTCAAAAGTAATCTATTGGTTGTGAAGTGCTTTGGGATGAACTGAGGTCATGAAAGCCGCAATAGAAATGCAACTCATTCATTCTTTCAAGTTGGAATTGACACTGAAAAGTTACCACAAAACATTTTCTTTTCTATCAGCATGAAGGTTATGGCATTATGGGCATGTCACAGAATTGGCTACATAATGCTAGATGGTCAGGAGGGAGGGAAATTTACAGGTTCGATAACTTGCTCTGAGGGTGATTGGCAGGAGGGCGATTGGGAGGGAGATCGATCGGGAGGAGGGAGATTGGGAGGAGGGAGATCGGGAGGAGGGAGATCGGAGGAGGGAGATCGGGAGGGAGATCGATCGGGAGGAGGGCGATCAGGAGGGAGATCGATCGGGAGGAGGGAGATCGGGAGGGCGATCGATCGGGAGGAGGGAGATCGGGAGGGCGATCGATCGAGAAGGAGGGCGATCGGGAGGGAGATAGATCGGGAGGAGGGAGATCAGGAGGGAGATCGATCGAGAAGGAGGGCGATCAGAGGGAGGGCAATCAGAGGGAGGGCGATTGGAGGGAGGGCGATTGGAGGGATGGCGATTGGGAGGGAGGGCGATTGGAGGAAGGGCAATCGGAGGTAGGGCGATCGGGAGGGAGGGTGATCGGAGGGAGGGCGATCGGAGGGAGGGTGATCGGAGGGAGGGCGATCGGAAGTGAGGGCGATCGGGAGGGAGGGCGATCGGAGGGAGGGCGATCGGAGGGAGGGCGATCAGAGGGAGGGCGATCGGGAGGGAGGGCGATCGGAGGGAGGGCGATCGGAAGTGAGGGCGATCGGAGGGAGGGCGATCGGGAGGGAGGGCGATCGGAGGGAGGGCGATCGGGAGGGAGGGCGATCTGGAGGGAGGGCGATCTGGAGGGAGGGCGATCTGGAGGGAGGGCGATCGGAGGGAGGGCGATCGGGAGGGAGGGTGATCGGAAGGGAGGGCGATCGGAGGGAGGGCGATCGGGAGGGAGGGCGATCGGAGGGAGGGCGATCGGGAGGGAGGGCGATCGGAGGGAGGGCGATCGGGAGGGAGGGTGATCGGAAGGGAGGGCGATCGGAAGGGAGGGCGATCGGAAGTGAGGGCGATCGGGAGGGAGGGCGATCGGGAGGGAGGGCGATCGGGAGGGAGGGCGATCGGAGGGAGGGCGATCGGAAGTGAGGGCGATCGGGAGGGAGGGCGATCGGAGGGAGGGCGATCGGGAGGGAGGGCGATCGGAGGGAGGGCGATCGGGAGTGAGGGCGATCGGAGGGAGGGCGATCGGAGGGAGGGCGATCGGAGGGAGGGCGATCGGAGGGAGGGCGATCGGAGGGAGGGCGATCGAAGGGAGGGCGATCGGAGGGAGGGCGATCGGGATGGAGGGCGATCGGAGGGAGGGCGATTGGAGGGAGGGCGATCGGAGGGAGGGCGATCGGGAGGGAGGGCGATCGGGAGGGAGGGCGATCGGGAGTGAGGGCGATCGGAGGGAGGGCGATCGGAGGGAGGGCGATCGGGAGGGAGGGCGATCGGAGGGAGGGCGATCGGAGGGAGGGTGATCAGAGTGAGGGCGATCGGAGGGAGGGCGATCGGAAGTGAGGGCGATCGGAGGGAGGGCGATCGGAAGTGAGGGCGATCGGGAGGGAGGGCGATCGGAGGGAGGGCGATCGGAGGGAGGGCGAATGGAGGGAGGGCGATCGGACGGAGGGCGATCGGGAGGGAGGGCGATCGGAGGGAGGGCGATCGGGAGGGAGGGTGATCGGGAGGGAGGGCGATTGGAGGGAGGGCGATCGGACGGAGGGCGATCGGAGCGAGGGCGATTGGAGGGAGGGCCATCGGAGGGACGGCGATCGGAGGGAGGGCGATCGGAGGGAGGGCGATCGGAGGGAGGGTGATCGGAGGGAGGGCGATCGGACGGAGGGCGATCGGAGGGAGGGTGATCGGAGGGAGGGCGATCGGAGGGAGGGTGATCGGAAGTGAGGGCGATCGGGAGGGAGGGTGATCGGAGGGAGGGCGATTGGAGGGAAGGCGATCGGAGGGAGGGCGATCGGAGGGAGGGTGATCGGAAGTGAGGGTGATCGGAGGGAGGGCGATCGGGAGGGAGGGCGATCGGAGGGAGGGCGATCGGGAGGGAGGGCGATCGGAGGGATGGCGATCGGAGGGAGGGCGATCGGGAGGGAGGGCGATAGGAGGGATGGCGATCGGAGGGAGGGCGATCGGGAGGGAGGGCGATCGGGAGGGAGGGCGATCGGAGGGACGGCGATCGGGAGGGAGGGCGATCGGAGGGAGGGCGATCGGAGGGAGGGCGATCGGAGGAGGGCGATCGACGGGCGATCGGGGAGGGAGGGCGATCGGAGGGAGGGCGATCGGAGGGAGGGCGATCGGAGGGAGGGCGATCGGGAGGGAGGGCGATCGGAGGGAGGGCGATCGGGAGGGAGGGCGATCGGAGGGGGGGCGATCGGGGAGGGAGGGTGATTGGACCGGGAGGGAGGGTGATCGGAGGGATGGCGATTGGAGGGAGGGCAATTGGAGGGGAGGGCGATCGGAGGGAGGGCGATCGGAGGAGGGCGATCGGGAGGGAGGGCGATCGGAGGGAGGGTGATTGGAGGGAGGGCGATCGGAGGGAGGGCGATCGGGAGGGAGGGCGATCGGGAGAGAGCGTGAGGGCGATCGGAGGGAGGGCGATCGGGAGGGAGGGCGACTCGGGAGGGAAGGGCGATCGGAGGGAGGGGCGATCGGAGGAGGGCAATTGGAGGGAGGGCGATCGGAGGGAGGGCGATCGGAGGGAGGGCGATCGGGAGGGAGGGCGATCGGAGGGAGGGTGATCGGGAGTGAGGGCGATCGGAGGGAGGGCGATCGGAGGGAGGGCGATCGGGAGGGAGGGCGATCGGAGGGAGGGCGATCGGAGGGAGGGTGATCGGAGGGAGGGCGATCGGAGGGAGGGCGATCGGAAGTGAGGGCGATCGGAGGGAGGGTGATCGGAAGTGAGGGCGATCGGGAGGGAGGGCGATCGGAGGGAGGGCGATCGGAGGGAGGGCGATCGGGAGGGAGGGCGATCGGAGGGATGGCGATCGGAGGGATGGCGATCGGAGGGAGGGCGATCGGGAGGGAGGGCGATCGGAGGGAGGGCGATCGGGAGGGAGGGCGATCGGAGGGAGGGCGATCGGAGGGAGGGCGATCGGGAGGGAGGGCGATCGGAGGGATGGCGATCGGAGGGAGGGCGATCGGGAGGGAGGGCGATAGGAGGGATGGCGATCGGAGGGAGGGCGATCGGGAGGGAGGGCGATCGGGAGGGAGGGCGATCGGAGGGAGGGCGATCGGGAGGGAGGGCGATCGGAGGGAGGGAGGGCGATCGGAGGGAGGGCGATCGGAGGGAGGGCGATCGGAGGGAGGGTGATCGGGAGGGAGGGCGATCGGAGGGAGGGCGATCGGGAGGGAGGGCGATCGGAGGGGGGGCGATCGGGAGGGAGGGCGATCGGAGGGAGGGCGATCGGAGGGAGGGTGATCGAGAAGGAGGGTGATTGGACCGGGAGGGAGGGTGATCGGAGGGATGGCGATTGGAGGGAGGGCAATTGGAGGGAGGGCGATCGGAGGGAGGGCGATCGGAGGGAGGGCGATCGGGAGGGAGGGCGATGGAGGGAGGGCGATCGGAGGGAGGGCGATCGGGAGGGAGGGCGATCGGGAGTGAGGGCGATCGGAGGGAGGGCGATCGGAGGGAGGGCGATCGGGAGGGAGGGCGATCGGAGGGAGGGCGATCGGAGGGAGGGTGATCGGAGGGAGGGTGATCGGAGGGAGGGCGATCGGAAGTGAGGGCGATCGGAGGGAGGGTGATCGGAAGTGAGGGCGATCGGGAGGGAGGGCGATCGGAGGGAGGGCGATCGGAGGGAGGGCGAATGGAGGGAGGGCGATCGGACGGAGGGCGATCGGGAGGGAGGGCGATCGGAGGGAGGGTGATTGGAGGGAGGGCGATCGGAGGGAGCGCGATCGGGAGGGAGGGCGATCGGGAGGGAGGGCGATTGGAGGGAGGGCGATTGGAGGGAGGGCCATCGGAGGGACGGCGATCGGAGGGAGGGCGATCGGAGGGAGGGCGATCGGAGGGAGGGTGATCGGAGGGAGGGTGATCGGAGGGAGGGCGATCGGACGGAGGGCGATCGGAGGGAGGGTGATCGGAGGGAGGGCGATCGGAGGGAGGGTGATTGGAAGTGAGGGCGATCGGGAGGGAGGGTGATCGGAGGGAGGGCGATTGGAGGGAAGGCGATCGGAGGGAGGGCGATCGGAGGGAGGGTGATCGGAAGTGAGGGCGATCGGGAGGGAGGGTGATCGGAGGGAGGGCGATCGGGAGGGAGGGCGATCGGAGGGTGGGCGATCGGGAGGGAGGGCGATTGGAGGGGAGGGCGATCGGAGGGAGGGCGATCGGGAGGGAGGGGCGATCGGAGGGATGGCGATCGGAGGGAGGGCGATCGGAGGGAGGGCGATAGTAGGGATGGCGATCGGAGGGAGGGCGATCGGGAGGGAGGGCGATCGGGAGGGAGGGCGATCGGAGGGAGGGCGATCGGGAGGGAGGGCGATCGGAGGGAGGGCGATCGGGAGGGAGGGCGATAGGAGGGAGGGCGATCGGAGGGAGGGCGATCGGAGGGAGGGCGATCGGAGGGAGGGCGATCGGAGGGAGGGCGATCGGGAGGGAGGGCGATCGGAGGGAGGGCGATCGGGAGGGAGGGCGATCGGAGGGGGGGGCGATCGGGAGGGAGGGCGATCGGAGGGAGGGCGATCGGAGGGAGGGCGATCGGAGGGAGGGCGATCGGGAGGGAGGGCGATCTGGAGGGAGGGAGATGGGAGGGAGGGCGATCTGGAGGGAGGGAGATGGGAGGGATGGAGATGGGAGGGTGGGCGATCGGAGGGAGGGTGATCGAGAAGGAGGGTGATTGGACCAGGAGGGAGGGTGATCGGAGGGATGGCGATTGGAGGGAGGGCAATTGGAGGGAGTGCGATCGGAGGGAGGGCGATCGGAGGGAGGGCGATCGGAGGGAGGGCGATCGGAGGGAGGGCGATCGGAGGGAGGGCGATCGGAGGGAGGGTGATCGGAGGGAGGGTGATCGGAGGGAGGGTGATCGGAGGGAGGGTGATCGGAGGGAGGGCGATTGGAGGGAGGGCGATCGGAGGGAGGGCGATTGGAGGGAGGGTGATCGGAAGTGAGGGCGATCGGGAGGGAGGGTGATCGGAGGGAGGGCGATTGGAGGGAGGGTGATCGGAGGGAGGGTGATCGGAACTAAGGGCGATCGGGAGGGAGGGCGATCGGAGGGAGGGCGATTGGAGGGAGGGTGATCGGAAGTGAGGGCGATCGGGAGGGAGGGTGATCGGAGGGAGGGCGATCGGAGGAAGGGCGATCGGAGGGAGGGCGATCGGGAGGAGGGCGATCGGAGGGAGGGCGATCGGAGGGAGGGCGATCGGGAGGGAGGGCGATCGGGAGTGAGGGCAATCGGAGGGAGGGCAATCGGAGGGAGGGCGATCGGGAGGGAGGGCGATCGGAGGGAGGGCGATCGGGAGGGAGGGCGATTGGAGGGAGGGCGATCGGAGGGAGGGTGATCGGAGGGAGGGTGATCAGAGGGAGGGCGATCGGAGGGAGGGTGATCGGAGGGAGGGAGATCAGAAGTGAGGGCGATCGGAGGGAGGGCGATCGGAGGGAGGGCGATCGGAGGGAGGGCGATCGGAAGTGAGGGCGATCGGAGGGAGGGCGATCGGAAGTGAGGGCGATCGGGAGGGAGGGTGATCGGAGGGAGGGCGATTGGAGGGAGGGCGATCGGAGGGAGGGCGATCGGAGGGAGGGAGATTGGAAGTGAGGGCGATCGGGAGGGAGGGTGATCGGAGGGAGGGCGATCGGAAGGGAGGGCGATCGGGAGGGAGGGCGATCGGAGGGAGGGCGATCGGAGGGAGGGCGATCGGAGGGAGGGCGATCGGGAGGGAGGGCGATCGGAGGGAGGGCGATCGGGAGGGAGGGCGATCGGAGGGAGGGCGATCGGAGGGAGGGCGATCGGGATGGAGGCCGATCGGAGGGAGGGCGATCGGGAGGGAGGGCGATCGGAGGGAGGGCGATTGGAGGGAGGGCGATCGGGAGGGAGGGCGATCGGAGGGATGGCGATCGGAGGGATGGCGATCGGAGGGAGGGCGATCGGGAGGGAGGGCGATCGGAGGGATGGCGATCGGAGGGAGGGCGATCGGGATGGAGGGCGATCGGAGGGAGGGCGATCGGGAGGGAGGGCGATCGGAGGGAGGGAGATTGGAAGTGAGGGCGATCGGGAGGGAGGGAGATCGGAGGGAGGGCGATCGGGAGGGAGGGCGATCGGAGGGAGGGCGATCGGAGGGAGGGCGATCGGAGGGAGGGCGATCGGGAGGGAGGGCGATCGGAGGGAGGGCGATCGGGAGGGAGGGCGATCGGAGGGAGGGCGATCGAGGGAGGGCGATCGGGATGGAGGCCGATCGGAGGGAGGGCGATCGGGAGGGAGGGCGATCGGAGGGAGGGCGATCGGAGGGAGGGCGATCGGGAGGGAGGGCGATCGGAAGTGAGGGCGATCGGAGGGAGGGCGATCGGAAGTGAGGGCGATCGGGAGGGAGGGTGATCGGAGGGAGGGCGATTGGAGGGAGGGCGATCGGAGGGAGGGCGATCGGAGGGAGGGAGATTGGAAGTGAGGGCGATCGGGAGGGAGGGTGATCGGAGGGAGGGCGATCGGAAGGGAGGGCGATCGGGAGGGAGGGCGATCGGAGGGAGGGCGATCGGAGGGAGGGCGATCGGAGGGAGGGCGATCGGGAGGGAGGGCGATCGGAGGGAGGGCGATCGGGAGGGAGGGCGATCGGAGGGAGGGCGATCGGAGGGAGGGCGATCGGGATGGAGGCCGATCGGAGGGAGGGCGATCGGGAGGGAGGGCGATCGGAGGTAGGGCGATCGGAGGGAGGGCGATCGGGAGGGAGGGCGATCGGAGGGATGGCGATCGGAGGGATGGCGATCGGAGGGAGGGCGATCGGGAGGGAGGGCGATCGGAGGGATGGCGATCGGAGGGAGGGCGATCGGATGGAGGGCAATCGGAGGGAGGGCGATCGGGAGGGAGGGCGATCGGAGGGAGGGCGATCGGAGGGAGGGCGATCGGAGGGAGGGCGATCGGGAGGGAGGGCGATCGGGAGGGAGGGCGATAGGAGGGAGGGCGATCGGAGGGATGGCGATCGGAGGGATGGCGATCGGAGGGAGGGCGATCGGGAGGGAGGGCGATCGGAGGGAGGGCGATCAGGAGGGAGGGCGATCTGGAGGGAGGGAGATGGGAGGGAGGGCGATCTGGAGGGAGGGCGATCGGGAGGGATGGCGATTGGAGGGAGGGCGATTGGAGGGAGGGCGATCGGAGGGAGGGCGATCGGAGGGATGGCGATCGGAGGGATGGCGATTGGAGGGATGGCGATCGGGAGGGAGGGCGATCTGGAGGGAGGGAGATGGGAGGGATGGAGATGGGAGGGTGGGCGATCGGAGGGAGGGTGATCGAGAAGGAGGGTGATTGGACCAGGAGGGAGGGTGATCGGAGTGAGGGTAGCGGTGATTGGGATCTGGAGGGAGGGCAATTCGAGGGAGGGCGATCGGAGGGAGGGTAATCGGGAGGGAGGGAAGCGGTGATCGGAATCGGGAAGGGTGGGGAGCAGTTGGTAGTGATCTGGTTGGATAGAGGCTTAGTCGAATATCTAGACCATATTATGGTAATGTGGAATTACCTTTTTATGTAAATGAGTAAAATGTTAATGAATTGAACAGTTTCAAGACACTGCAGCTGGTATGGAACAAATCCACAACTCACAGCATTTCTAATATTTTTGAAATGTATATATTCAAGAAATATATAGAGATAAGCACCACTGAGAGTGATAAAAATCTTTGCTTTTGAGACAGCTCCTTAGCATTTAGATGTACAATTATTCAAATAAGTCTATATATTTTGCTCAAAGTCAGTATCTTAAGGTGGTACTGCACACACTATCAATTACAAAGTCTAAGCCACACTATGTGAGTCAGTGCCCAATTTACGCCTGTCTTTACTTAAGAATTCTGTGGGACAGAAATCTACTGCTGGCATGGGCCTTCGCCAGAAGTTGGGCTTGAAATCAGGGTCTTCAGTGTTGTAAAAAGAGACCTTGCCTTTATAGAGCACCTATCATGATCTCGAGATTACCCAAAGCCCTTCAGAGTCAATGAATTACTTCTGAAGTACAGTCAGTGTTGTTAAGCAGGTAAGTGCTGCTGTCAATTTGTGCACAGCAAGGCCCCACAAACAGCAGTGAGATCAATGACCAGTTAATTTGTTTTGCTGGTATTGATTGAGGGAGAAATGATGATCAGGGCACTAGCAGAACTCCTTTGCTCTTCTTCAAATACTGGGATCTTTCATATTCACTTGAACAGGCAGACGGGGCCTCGGTTTAATGCCTCATCTGAAAGACTGAACCTCTGACAGTGCAGCACTCCCTCAGCACTGCCCTGAAGTGTCAGCCGCGATTAATAAGTCTCTGGCATGCGACCTTCGACCTGAGTCAGAGGCAAAAGTACTGCTACTGAGCCAAGCTAACAGTTTTTAAGTGGCACTGGAGCCTTACAATTTGTGCTTTTATAGACTGCATTCCTATATTGAGAGAAGATTAAGAAAAAGTATGAAAGTGCAATTTATACACCACATTTTACAGTACTACACTGGGGTGCAATAGCCGCACAAGTGTTATGGTCCAGGTAAATGCAGGTTTGGGATGACTGGGTTACTTTCTGAGTTGAAGGAAATTCAGCATGGTACTAAAATGAAAGGAAAACTTCTCCCTGATTTAGCAATTTACCCTGCTTTGAATATTTGAGTTACACTCCTTTTAAGATGGGACTGGCCAACTCATGACTGCATTGAGTGCAAGTTTGGGTTGAACTCCATTTTCAATCCATTCATCTAAGAAGCATAGAAAAACCCAATATAAGCACATTCCTTTGAACTGTTGGAATTTGCTTTGGCTCCCTGTAATTAACAGAAATGTACTTACCAGAAACTTTGGTAAACATTTTAATGATTAAAGAGAAGGCAATTTTCCCATTTAAACGCCAATTAATTTTGTGAATCTTGACTGTATTCCAGATACGTCCTCTGGTGCGCTTTCCTCATTATAATCCTGTCCGCTTTGTTTTAGAGAATCTATCATTTCCAACGGGACTGCTTGGCACAAGTAGACCATGCAGTGTCAGTCTGATAAAAATGAGGCAGAATATGAAAAGGAGAACCTGGCGATGTCAGTAGCTCTCTGCACTGGTGTACCAGCAGACTGCACAACAGGGACAGTGGATCAATGACACAAATTCTTCATCTGGTGAGTCCTTAATCTTAGTCAAGCTATTGAGGGAGGCAATCCAGATAGTTAGTCAGAAAACAAGTCAGCTTAAATCACGGCCATGGAGCTCTTGGTGATTTAATAAGGGGTGATACTGCCAGATGCCTCGGAGAAGATTGGCTGCCCTCTATTTTCCAAAACAATGTAACATAAATAAGAAAAACAAATTTAGCTAACGGCTTCTATGGATATGACCCAATAATGCATGCCTGCTCATTTGCTCAGTGAAGCTATGATAAAAAGAAAGACTTGCATTTCTATAGCACCTTTCACGACCCAAAGCACTTTACAGCCAATGAAGTACTTTTTGAAGTGCAGTCACTGTTGTAATGTAGGAAACGAGGCTGCCAATTTGCGCACAGCGAGCTCCCACAGACAGCAATGTGATAATGACCGGATAATCTGTTTTTTAGTGAGGGATAAATATTGACCAGGACACCAGGGAGAAGTTTTTTTTAATTCATTTATGGGATGTGGGCGTCGCTGGCAAGGCCAGCATTTATTGCCCATCCCTAATTGCCCTTGAGAAGGTGGCGGTGAGCCGCTTTCTTGAACCGCTGCATTCCGTGTGGTGAAGGTGCTCCCACAGTGCTGTTAGGTAGGGAGTTCCAGGATTTTGACCCAGTGACGATGAAGGAGCGACGATATACTTCTAAGTCAGGATGGTGTGTGACTTGGAGCGGAACTTGGAGGTGGTGGTGTTCCCATGCGCCTGCTGCCCTTGTCCTTCTAGGTGAAAGAGGTCACGGGTTTGGGAGGTGCTGTCGAATAAGCCTTGGTGAGTTGCTGCAGTGTATCTTGTAGATGGTACACATTGCAGCCACGGTACGCCGGTGGTGGAGGGAGTGAATATTTAAGATGGTGGATGGGGTGCCAATCAAGTGGGCTGCTTTGTCCTGATGGTGTCGAGCCTCTTGAGTGTTGTTGGAGCTGCACTCATCCAGGCAAGTGGAGAGTATTCCATCACACTCCATACTTGCGCCTTGTAGATGGTGGAAAGGCTTTAGGGAGTCAGGAGGTGAGACACTCGCCGCAGAATACCTAGCCTCTGACCTGCTCTTGTTGCCACAGTATTTATGTGGCTGGTCCAGTTAAGTTTCCGGTCAATGGTGACCCCCAGGATGTTGGAGGGGGATTCGGCGATGATAATGCCGTTAAATGTCAAGGGGCGGTGGTTAGACTCTTGCTTGTTGGAGATAGTCATTGCCTGGCACTTCTGTGGCACGAATGTTACCTGCCACTTATCAGCCCAAGCCTGAACGTCATCCAGGTCTTGTTGCATGCGGGCATGGACTGCTCATTATCTGAGGAGTTGTGAATGGCACTGAACACTGTGCAATCATCAGCAAACATCCCCATTTCTGACCGTATGTTGGAGGGAATGTCATTGATGAAGCAGCTGAAGATGGTTGCACCTAGGACACTACCCTGAGGAACTCTTGCAGCGATGTCCTGGGGCTGTTGGTGAGTAAGTGCCACTTGATAGCACTGTCGATGAAACCTTCCATCACTTTGCTGATGATTGAGAGTAGACTGATGGGGCGGTAATTGGCTGGATTGGATTTGTCCTACTTTTTGTGGACAGGACATACCTGGGCAGTTTTCCACATTGTCGGATAGATGCCACTGTTGTAGCTGTACTGGAACAGTTTGGCTAGAGGCGCGGCTAGTTGTGGAGCAGCAGTCTTCAGCTCGATAGCCGGATGTTGTCGGGGCCCATAGCCTTTGCTGTATCCTGTGCGCTCAGCTGTTTCTTGATATCACGTGGAGTGAATCGAATTGGCTGAAGACTGGCTTCTGTGATGGTGGGGACCTCAGGAGTAGGCCGATATGGATCATCCACTCGGCACTTCTGGCTGAAGATGGTTGCAAACGCTTCAGCCTTGTCTTCTGCACTAACGTGCTGGGCTCCACCATCATTGAGGATGGGGATATTCATGGAGCCTCCTCCTCCTCTCGTTAGTTGTTTAATGGTCCACCACCATTCACGACTGGATGTGGCAGGACTGCAGAGCTTTGATCTGGTCCGTTGATTGTGAGATCGCTTAGCCCTGTCTATAGCATGCTGCTTCCGCTATTTAGCATGCATGTAGTCCTGTGTTGCAGCTTCCCCAGATTAGCACCTCATTTTTAGGTATGCCTGGTGCTGCTCCTGGCATGCTCTTCTACACTCCTTATTGAACCAGGGTTGGTCCCCTGGCTTGATGGTAATTGTAGAGTGAGGGATATGCTAGGCCACGAGGTTGTGGTGGAATACAATTCTGCTGATGCCCCACAGCGCCTCATGGATGCCCAGTTTTGAGCTGCTAGATCTGTTCTGAATCTATCCCATTTAGCAAGGTGGTAGTGCCACACAACACGATGGAGGGTCTCCTCAGAGTGAGGACAGGACTTTGTCTCCGCAATGACTGTGCGGTGGTCACTGCTACCAATACTGTCATGGACAGATACATCTGCGACAGGTAGATTGGTGAGGACGCGGTCAAGTAGGTTTTTCCCTCGTGTTGGTTCTCTCACCACCTGTCACAGGCCCAGACTGGCAGCTATGTCCTTCAGGACTCGGCCAGTAGTGGTGCTACCGAGCCACTCTTGGTGATGGACATTGAAGTCCCAGAGTACATTCTATGCCCTTGCTACTTTCAGTGCTTCTTCCAAGTGGTGTTCAACATGGAGGAGTACTGATTCATCAGCTGAGGGAGGGCGGTAGTTGATAATCAGCAGGAGGTTTGCCTTGCCTATGCTTGACCTGAAGCCATGGGACTTCATGGGGTCCGGAGTCAATGGTGTGGACTGCCGGTGGGAGGAGTTTGGCTGAAAGATGTGATTATGACTATGTCAGGCTGTTGCTTGACTAGTCTGTGGGACAGCTCTCCCAATTTTGGCACAAATCCCCAGATATTGGTGAGGAAGACATTGCAGGGTTGACGGGGCTGGGTGTGCTGTTGCCATGTCCATAGCCGGTGCTGAGGTCGATCCGACAATCTCATGGTTACCATCACTGATACTAGCTTTTTATTCCAAATGTATTTAATTAACTGAATTTAAATTCCCCAGCTGCCGTGGTGGGATTTGAACTCACGTCTCTGGATCATTAGTCCAGGCCTCTGGATTACTAACTCAGTGACATTACCACTATGCTACCGTCCCCCTGCTCGTCTTCGAAATAGTGCCATGGGATCTTATACGTCCACCTGAGAGAGCAGACAGGGCCTTGATTTAACATCTCATCCAGAAGACAACACCTGTGACAGTGTAGCACTCCCTCAGTACTGCACTGGAGTGTCAGCCTAGAATTTTGTGCTCAAGTCTCTGGAGTGGGACGTGAATCCACGACCTTCTGAATCAGAGGCGAGAGTGCTACCCACTGAGCCACAATCAGTCAATCAGTGAAACACTCAGCTGATTGCCAAGATAATTAACATACTATCAGATCATCCACAGCATGGCTTACAGTGAGTCAGATGATAGCCTATTTTAGAAGGACAGAAGTGTTATGCAATCTATTGCACACGGAATTATTCTGATTCTAAATTGCAGCTGTATCCTTTTCAGGCCAAAAAGTCTATTTGTTAAATAAACACCATCTCTTTTTCAAATCAGTGTTTAACTGTTGTTGAGCGAGGGATCTTTGCAATTGGAAGTGCTTGTGAATTTCAGGTTCCAAGTCAGAAGTGCCCAGCATTAAGTGACTGGTTTTCCTTGTCTTTCTTTTAAAGATTACTTTGTGCATGTAACAAAGCATGATCTGGAGGCTCGCTAGACACAAGCTGTATAGATTTACCATCTGAAACATTGCTGCCTTTAGGGGAATAATATTATGAAGATAGTGTGCTGAGTTTGGTTTCAGGTAGTTGGTCGATTAGCACACAGTTCTTTTACCGCAAGAACTGGCCTTAAATCCATTGAAGTAATTGGGTTGAAATATACTGGGTGGAAAAGATTATATGAGATGTCAGAGAGTCTATTGACACCATAGTGCCATCCTATGAGTTAGAGGTGGGGCGGGAATTATGGCAAACAGTCTATTTCACAGCAAACAAAGTCTATTTACTCAGCAAACAGAGTCAATTTAAACAGTGCACTACAGCAAACAGTCTACAGAGTCTATTTAAAAACAGTCTCTACAAACTAGAGGATGCAGAACTCATGACCAAAATTACAGCAACTGCTCCTGATAAAAGCACAGTGCTTTCTCCAGCAAAATGCAGTGAAGGGAGGATAGTTACATAATACAAATGATGTGTGCAAAGTCAATCCCAGTCACTTACAGCAGTGCGGTCTCCAGGTGTGATTGACGGGGGAATTACCCAATCATCTCCATTCTGGCCGGGAATAGTAGTGTCAATATATGCAGCAATGAGATTGGGCAGTCTCAACCGATGTTCTTTGTGGGTATGGGCTCGAAGAGCAAAACTGAACAAACTGGCAATCTTAATTAGAGACGCTGCTTTGGCATTTGGAATAATTCCCTCAGTAGAGGGTAGACTTGTGAATTTAGGGTTAAAGGTACATTGTTGGAGTTAAATAGCGAGTGCACGCTGCACCTGGGTGTGCCACCCCTTATTTAGGAGATCTTAATCCTGGCACTGGATACTAAAAGTAGAAAAGTGCTCATTCTCCAGTAATGACATCCCTGACCTTGGTGAGATAAAACAGTTTTTCAGGACAGTTTGGTTTTGATGGGAATATCAAACACAACCATAGGTTTTATTTTGAAGACATTAGGGACGGAATTTTCTGGGGTGGTAGCGGGTGCGATCGTTAGCGGGTCGGGTGGGAATGTTGTTATTTTTGACCGGATTGAGAACCCGCTGTCATCCCGCCCCCACGCGCCTTTTCCCCAGGCGCGTCTGTCATCGCGGAGCCGACCCGACCGGTAGCGGCGGGCGACCCAATTGAAATCATTATCAGGTACTTTACAGCCACTTAAGAGCCTTTTTTCACTTACTTTTTAAATTTCCCTGCATGGCCACGGGATTCACGCAGCTCAGGAACCACGTCTGTCAACCTGAGGCGGGAGTTCCGTGACCATTGCTCCAGCTGATTACTTGACAGCATCAAATGTTCAGTAAAAGCCCCCACCTGACAGATCATCACTTTCCTCAGGCAGAAAGCTGTTGCTCAGTCCATTTCCAGCACAGATTCTGCAGGCTGCAAGTCTTTCCAGCAAAGTCTCCATCCAGTGTCACCTCATTGGAAGAACTCTCTCACCATTGACAGAATGCTTCTGTCATCTCTACTTCACCTGCCATCTATTCCATCAGCATGGGTGCCGTTAATACTGTCTCACTTTGGTCATCAGAATTGGACCACGATCTGCCCCAACACCAGCAGCACCAGGCACACCAGCAGCACCAACAACACCAACTTTCTCCGCAATCACCTGATGCTGCACAGGACACAAGACATCAGCTCCCGAGCACATTGCTGCCCGGGAGGCCAGGGATGGCCTCATCATGGCCAGATTTAGTTAACTTTACACTGTACATCCTGGCTGCCACATGATGTGCCAGGTTGGCACCACCCCACACCAACACCATAAAGCATCCCTACAATGTCCAAGCCATTCCTTTCACACTCATCACCATTGCGGGGGGGGGGCGGGGGGGGGGGGGTACCGTTATGTCTCACCATTCACTGCAACTCACTAAGCCACTGTCCAAGACCAGAAAGTGTAGAAAATAAAGATTTTTATGTTTGACACCATATTAACAGAAATTTTACATAAACATTGGATAAAACATCCAAATGGCTACCCTTGTGTGTTGTTAGTTGGTATGATTGCACTAGGATGAAGGTGAGTGTGAGGGGTGGCTAGTGAGATGGGGATGTGATAATGTAGATAGAGAGAGAGGGATGGGTGGACGTGCAAGGTAAGTTGGTGTGAGTAAGGATGTACAGGAGTAGGGTAGGGAAGGCAGAGTGATGGGGATGTGATGAGAGGCACAGCAGGATGAGGTTGAGTGTGGCTTTATACTAACGTTTCCTGATCTAATGAGATCATTGAAATGTTTGTGGCACTGCACCCAGGTCCTCCTGACACATCCCTGCTTGTGACCTCCTCTGCAATCTGCAACCAGGCTGTGTTGGTCTCTAGGGAGGTCTCTTCCACCCATTGGAGGGAAGAGGACCTTCCTGCGTGCTCTGACTCCCTCCATAAACATATGGATGGAGTCATCGGAGAACCTGGGTGCAGCCCTCTGCCTCTGTGCAGTGATTGTCAGTGTTTGCAGCACTCCAATGCTGTAGTGCACTGACTGTACTATGTTAGATTAAACTTCAAATCTAATGTGGCCATGGTCCCTTTAATGATCCCTGCTGAAAACGTGTCATGAATGACATCACCAGACCCGCTCCATCTCTTTGGGCCGGGTAAAACGCTGGGCAGGTTAAATAGGCCCCATTAAGGTGAGTTTATTTTCAACAGTGGGATGGAGCCAGGAGCGGGGTCGCGACCCTACAAGGACACCACCCACACCGGACCCGCTGAGGTAGGCAAAATTCCGGCCTAGGTGGTTGATTTGCGGTCCTGATATTACGCAATCACAACTAAAGGTCTTCATGAAAAAAATGCTTTCAAGCCTTTTTTCATCGGCTGCAAAGACACGATGCAATGATGTAAATTGCATTCTAATAGTTCATTGTGCCACTTGTGAGTGACAACTTTGTTATGACAGTGACACTTATCTCTGCTGCCTCCGCAAACAAGGAAAGGTTTTGCAAACCCTTTTTTTTTTACGGAAAGAGTTTCTTTTTAAGGGCTTTAATTATCGTGGGTAATGACTCATTTTAGTATGCATCAGCGCAGCATCACCTGCACCATACACACATTTATTTTAAGTGAAAGGGATGGTGCACAGGGGCTTCCTTATTCCCTTGAGCTCACCCATCAGGTGCACGAAGCACGTGGCGACCGGTGACCAAGTTAACTGTGGATCTCTGTGGCCTGGTTAAATATACCAGCTCACCTGCCTAAGATTCCCACAAACCCCCCCCCCCCCCGCCAAGAGCTCTTCAGCCTCGCAGTCTAAGATGCTGACATTTCATGGCTAGTGTTTTCAAAGTGACAGCACCACTGGCTTTCTCACTGCTGAGGTCTTCACTCATAACCCAGGATTTGGATACCACATCATAATCCATGTCTCTGGATCCCTTCCAGAATGTCATTCCTTCTCCCACAGTTTCCACCCCCTGGTCTATCAGGCGTTACCCAGTTGCCAACAGTCGTACAGGAGCGTCCTACTACCCTGGGCTAGGCTAGTAACCTTGTATGATTCCAAAGTAAAGTATCATCTACAAACCTCAGATACTGAACAAGTAGCAAGAAACTCACGATGTAGCAGCTGTGTCGCCATTGCTGAGGACGGAGAAATTCTCACAGTTCACAACGTTAGGTTTGGATTCAGCATTTCTGCCTAACCGGAATAGTGTCAGCAAATCCTACTTATTCCAATTTATTCAAATCCAATGGAAAGGAATATGAAATCCTTCCTCAGGGAAAGTGATACAGTGGCATATTTTCTCCCTGTGAAAGGCAGAAAGAATGTTTCAGTGAAGTAATTTTGCTGCAGCAGTTTGAGCTTGTGTTCTAAATCCAGACTGATGGTCATTCATTATTTATTCCTCAGCAGAAAACCAGGAATGTTTCTGAAGAGAGCATTGTAGGTTTTTTTTGTACTTCTGAGAGAATCGAGATTGTTTTGTAGCAGTTGGATTTATTGCACTTTTGCACTCCTTCCCTTACATTGGGGAAATAGGAGATGATAAAAATAGGTTAATAATCGAGGACAGGGATGTCCAACCTCTTGAATCAGGAGGTGGCCTTATGTCACAACCAATGAGTGGACTACATGTGATTAAATCACTTTTAAGTTGGTCAAATCTTGCTTAAATAGATGCAGCTTCCATTGCATGTTGTATTTCTTGGGCTTCATTGAGATCACCATTTCCACCTCCCCTCTGTCTATTTTGCTCACTCATGTTCTTTTGCTTCTGCTTTCCTGCTTGTACTCTCTCTCACATACCTGCTATCGCTCTGATGCTTTCTCTCTGTTGTCATGCTCTCATACTCATCCTCTTGTTTTCTCTCGACAAGTACACTTTCTCTCCACATGTGCACTTCCTTTCTGCTTTCCTGTTTTTATTTGCTCCTTCACTGTTTCTCTCCCTCCTCCTACACTTCTACCTTTCCTTCACTTTTTTCTTCCTATCCCTCTTTCTCCTTGTTCCTTCCCTCGTATCTTACCTTCACTTTTCTCTTTCTATCCCTCTCTCTCCCTGCTCCTTTATTTTTCTCTGAATCCTTGGTTTTTACCTTTTTCTGTTTGTTTATACAACCACTGGAGAGGGGGGAAGAGGAGATGCAGCAGTGGTGGTCACTGCATCAGGGGCTTAATAGGAAAGATGCTGCTATTTGCTTGATAGCGAAGTGGAAAGGATCCTGGTACTAGTTTTCCTTGGACTATTTGGAGGCAATGTTGCTTGCATAGTCATCCTCAGCAATTCTGTGAGCTTCTGAAAGAGAATGCCCCAACGTAGGCAAGTCAATACTTGACTACAACCCTTTCTCCTCTCTTCCAATACAGAGCTGCATTGAGTGAGATGAATGTTACTAATGAAAGTGCTCAATTCCAGAAAACCACACCACCAGAGAAACCACAGATTTGCCAATGGGAAATGAAACCTACTTAGCACTGTCTTGAAATATATCTACCCCATAACATGTCAGCCCCCTGGCAAATCCATCCCAGTCCAGTCCAGTCTCTTCACTTGAAACAACCGTCCCTTGCAACAAAATACAGTTCCTAGCACAAAATGTTCACCTTAAATGAGAGAAATTAGAGAGGGACAAGGATTCAGGGCTCAGATGGGGAGTGAGGGGCTGGGGATGGAGGGATCTGCAGGAGAAATTTGTCTTGATGGGCAAGGGGAAGGAGCAGAGGCAGCTGAACAAATAGTCTGTATCTTGATGAGGGGAGAATGGGGGTAACATGGGAGAGGTGTTTAAAGAGGAGGTTGGGAGCGATGAAAAGAAGTTGGGGTTATCTTTGTTCTGCAGGATGATCCTAAGTAGTGGGTGGTTTTGATAGAGGAGAGTGAGGCCTGGTAAAACTAGATGTGGTCCAGCCAGATCTGGAGATGGAGAGCTAAGCCAGCTGTGCACCAGGTACACTCACATCTGTTCTCTTTTGGACTTGAGGGAGAAAGTAAAGGTTTTGCTGGGGGGGAGAGGGTATCAAGAGTTGAAGGAATGGAATGGCTGAGCAAATCAACAGCTACAGAAGTATTGTGGTGAATGGACAGCCAGATACTAGAGAGTTAGATCTTTGAAAGTACAATTGTTAGTGACTTGGGGGAGAGTTTCTTCCATGGGGCAGATGCAGAAGGAAGTGAGGTTGGAAGTGGGTAGGGGGATGCAAGTGGTGAAGAATACAAGGAAGTGATTGAAGGTGGTCTTTATAGTGATTGAGACTATGGGAGTCGAGGGGACTGCAGAAGGGGATGGCCATGAATATGAGTAGGAGGGTTTATATGAAGGAAGAGGTTTAAGGAGGACAGAGGAGGATGCAAGGGGACCTGAGATGTAGACTGAATCACTGAGGATGACAAGTCGCTTAGTGCAGAGACTGAAGGAGGAAAGTAGGGCAGAAATCTTGAGGAAAAGCGTGGGGTGGGGCTTGGGGGAATGATAGAGAACAAGGATATTAAAGGTGATGCAAGATGAAGTGAGGTTCTCGAAGGAGGAATAGATGTCAGAGAGATGTAGGGGAGAGATCGAGTTGTGATTCGGTGATAAGTACAACCATGGCAGTTTGCGCAGGGCAGGTGATGGAAGATATAACCAGGCAGGGAGGCTTTGGTAAGGGGCAAGGCATTGCCACCCATGAGCTAAGTTTCAATCAAAGCTAGGATGTCAATGCAATCATCCACAGTAAGGTCATAGGTGGTTTACAAGTGAACAGACATTCTGAGGGAAATGCAGAGAGGGGCAGTGATTGTTGATCTGCTGGCAGAGTTTTCCACTATCTTCTTTCTTTGTCTAGCCTTTTCATCATTGGAAGGAAGGTTCTTTCCTCAGTTCCATAGACTAACCTCAAATATCCAGTGGATAAAACTGGCTGCAGTGGGAACAAGCAAATGCTGTGTTATGCGCAAGATGTGTACGAGCAGGTGCAACCGATAACTTTGTATCGCTCACTGAGGAGTAAGTAGAACCTTGATACTTTCCTGACAACCGAGCATACCATCATTGTCCAGTGAGAGACTTCTTCAGTCTCTCAGCTTCACTCCCCCTCGACTGAGCTGATTGATCAGTATCCAAGGTATCCACATCTGCTTTAATTCTGAAACATTCCCCACTGCTGCCTTTACATCAATCTCTGTTTCCAGTGGTATATTTTAAACGGGACTCTAGTGATACCGCAGAGTATCTGGCTACATAAAGATTTGTAAAATTTCACACTATGCTTTGTCTCCGAATGCTTTTGTGGTTCAAGATGCTTTCTTTGTGCTCCATTTGAAAGAAATCGTCAAGTTGAGGAACCAACTTCTTATTTCCTGACTATCTAGGATTTGAATATCTGATTCCTACAGATTTCAGACTGAGACTAAGCTGCTTTGTATCCTTGAGCCAGAATTTGCTGTCAAAATAACGACAAGGCTAGTGGCGCCTGCCATTATTTAAGGGTAAATGGTACAGCATCTTCAAGGGAGGGAGGGAAGGCAAGGAGCAGATGCGCGGTTAAATGTGAATATCCAAAGGTTGTTGTCCGAGTTGCAGCGCTCGGCCGTTAGCTTCATGAAAATGGCATCTCGCCCTTCGCCTCCACGTTTTTTTTTGGAACTTGCTGTATTTGCCCATTAATTGCCCACTAAACTCGCCATGGAAAGTTAAGTCTAGTCATTAAAAGCGTAAGTACCCTTTTAACAATGTGATGAGTGTTAATGACTGCCAATCAACCTCTCTAGCACTGAAAATTATTTATTACAAGTGTGGAATCTCATTCCTTCAGGTTTTAAATTTTTTGGGGAGATTTTTTAAATGTCAAATTTAAAACTTTTAATTTATTTTCTTACATTTATTTTCTATCTCTTTTTTTCTCTCTCTCTCTCTCTCTTAATCCAATCTTTCTTCCCCCCTCTTTTATTTATCTTTCTGTACCTGGTTTGACTTTGAATTCTCTTCCTTTAATTCACCCTGCTTCTCAGTCCTTTCCGTGTTTATTTTCCAATCCTTCAATCTTATTGGCTAAGGATATACCCTGTTGCTTGCCCTGTTCACTCAGGTCCCAGATGCCCCATTTCCCGCGCTGCGCCGTTATCAGCTCGCACTTTCAGCAACTTTGTCGAAAACATTTTGAGCTGACGGGTGCAGGGGCAAGTCTAAAGGCAGACGTCGTTCGGTGCCCTGCCACAGCAACATCTGGCCCCTTACATTATCCACTGCTTTCACTGCAGTGGCTTCAGAAGTGCTCAATGGAGTTGACTGTGCAATCAAGCAGATGTGCCTCTATAATATGCAGGAAGCATTTACGTTTATTATAAGCGACGTCACTAATATAGTTACTGCCTTCTGACAGTTTATCATTCTCTTTCTTTTAGTTTTACACAGCAGTTATAAGGCCCATCTCACATAGCTGTAAAGTTGTCTCAATATCCCAGTGAGCCAAGATGAGCAGTAGAACTACAGCAGAAGCAGAAAGCCTACCACTTTATTCTGGGTGTGAACCACCATGAAGGGGTGAGACCTGTCTAAAATACTCCCCCATTCATTTAAATAAAGCCCAAAATTAGAATGTAGAATTACAGGTGTCAGCCATGGCTCAGTGGTAGCACGCTCACCTCTGAGTGAAGAACGTTGTGAGTTCAAGTCCCACTTCCAGAGACTTGAGCACAAAATCTAAGCTGACACTCCAGTGGCAATGATGTGGAGATGCCGGTGTTGGACTGGGGTGGACAAATGTGAGAAGTCGCACAACACCAGATTATAGTCCAACAGGCCTGACGAAGGAGCAGCGCTCCGAAAGCTTGTGATTTCAAATAAAGCTGTTGGACTATAACCTGGTGTTGTGCGATTTCTCACATTACTCCAGTGGAAGACTGAGGTAGTGCTGAGTGACTTGATGAGACATTAAACTGAGGCCCTGTGCTTCCCTCTTAGGTGACCGTAATAGATCTCATGGCACAACTTCGAAGAAGAGCAGGGGAGTTTTCCCCTGAAATTTATTCCCTCAACCAACATCACTAAAACAGATTATCTGATCAGTATCACATTGCTGTTTGTGGGACCTTGCTCTGCACAGATTGGTTGCTGCGTTTCCTACATCACAACAGTGACTACACTTCAAAAGTACTTCACTGGCTGTGAAGTGCTTTGGGACGTCCTGAGGTCATGAAAGGTGTTATATAAATACAAGTTCTTTCTTTCTTTAAAATAAATGGGTTGCTGCTTCCACTGAAGTAGCAGGGAGGAGAATTTCAAACAAATGCGTTAAGTGTTGGTACATTAGTATTGCCTGGCTTAATTTCAGGGCCTAGGTCTTTTTTTAAGGAAAATATGATAAATGAATTTGACATCCTGTGTACATCATGAAAGCCCAGTAGGTGTGCCGATTTGTAACTGTTGGTGAAGGATATTCCGACATTAAATCATAATTTGTCTTCTTTATCAGTATTTGAAGAGAGCAAGAGCCGAAGCTGATAAAAAAGTGATTGTTCTGGGAGTTGCAAGACAACTTGTACATGTTGTCATTGGCACTCCATCACCTTGTTGACCTGCCAAGTTCACATGAGTGTTTAATGTCAACATATCACCATGGAGATTAGCCTACCTTATTTATCACTTTTATTTCCTAATTTTTAGTCTTTCACCTCCTGAACGTTGCAGACTTCTGCCTGTCCTGGAATATCAGTGCACATGGTTTCTAAAGCCTGGAGTAAAATCATATATTTGCACAAATAATCCAGCATTGGAGTAATTACCCAGTTAAAAAGGGGCAGCACCACCTTTGTCAATGTTAATGAGCCTATTTAAAAAAAAATCTAAACCGTAATAATTACTTTACTCGACACTCTGCTCACAAAGTATTCACTGCGTTATATGAATGGAGCCCAAGATGACAACGGTTTTCACAAAAAACAGCTGCCTCTGTTCTCTTTTGTCTGTCTCTGAGAAACTACAAGATAGAATTCTGATTGAATATTTTGCGATGGCTGTTGTCATTAAATTCGGCATGTTAGGGGGAAAGCAATATTCTTCTGCGATTTTTAAACTTTGGCATACATAGGCAAAAAATAAACTGGACTTAGTCCCTTGGTTGACAGGGTTCAGAAGCAAAATGCTGAGCAGTGAGTGTGAACGAAGTCTTGTAAGGTGACAGTGTAGGAGCATGGGAGAGAACAGCGGACTCGCCAATTCTTGAGCAATGTTACAGAATGCATTGATGTGCTGTGCGACAACCTGTGTCATTTGCTTATCTCAATGGCTGTACACTTTTTTTTATCTCCGACACACAAAGTTTCAATAAAATAAAGATGAGGAATCAGAACAATTACTTACTTCCTGCTCCACTGTTATTATGAACTGATTCTCTTCCCAGATAGCCTAGTGGGTAAAGACATGAGGCTAGAAATTGGGTAGCTTAGCACCTCTCTATATTGAAGAGTTAATAATCCCTTGGACATTGAATGATTGCTTTGTGCCATTTCCACTGGGCAATTGTTCCTGTAATATAAAATTCAAATGAGACAGAGGTGTCTCATTTGAATTTTATATTACTGGAACGATCGGACTCAGAGGTGAATTGTGCCGCCTTGCACGTATGCACTTTAAACAGTGTGATTAATACTCAGGAATGTTTATTCCAAAAAGTTAGAAGTGCTCACTGCATTTTACTGAAATGACTCTTGGGCACGGAGGGATTCATTAACAAGGGGGTGAAATTCGGCTCCTTTGCGCCTGCCGTTGGCGCCTCCAAGGGGTTATCGCCTGAGGGGTGGGGGCAGAAAAAGTGCCTCCCGCGAAATTCGGCGGGGCGTTGCTGAGGCGCTACCCGATAGTGCCGCACCCCCGCCAGTAGCACCCCGGCCCACTGAGCCGCCGGCAATGACATTATCGCCGTGCGTGGCATCCCCTTACTGCTCCGCGACAGAAATTCGGCTGCGCCCCGCGAGGCTGCCGCAGGTGATGTCATTGCCAGCCTCACGGGTCGTGAACTGGGCCGACCTCAGCTCGCGGGGCGGTATTTAAAGGGGTGGTGTGGCCGCGACCCGCGCCGCCATCTTTTTTTGGCCGACCTCCAGGCCGGCCCTCCGTGGTGGGCCGTGGCATGGTCCTGGGCACCGTCGTGTAGCCCGGCACCGTTTCTCGGCGCCGGGCTGCGGCAATGGCACCAAGCCGGCCCGGTGGCCTAGTGCGTGCCATCGGAGGCCCTGCAGAGTGCGCAGCGGCCGTCCCCTTTAACTGAAGGGGAGGGGGGTGTTGAAACGCGGCAGCATTCCATGGAGCCTCCGTGGTGTGCTGCCGATCGCGCCCCGACATTGCGCTCCACTTCCCAGGCGGGGCGGGAAGGCGAATTTAGCGGCCGGGGCGGGACTTCCTCGCCGAGCGCAGGATGTCCCACCTCGCCAGCGTTACCGCCCCCAAACGGTGCACTACCAAATTTGGCGGCCATAATCTTTAAAGACCACTTTCCCCAAATTCCCAGCAGAGTATGGCATTTTCTTCCCATGTACAGGACTTGTATGAGAGATGTGCAGAATGAGATGGGAGTAAATGATCAGCTCTTACCAAGTGTGTCACTGCGTTATATTAAAAAGCTGTCCTATTTACAGATCTGTGCTTTTATCTTTACAGTGTCAGATTGGTGGAGAGCGACGTTTCTGAAGAACATAATGCACAGAAAGTATTTACCTGATTTACGCTTTAGCAGGCTTTGCGATGAAAGGGTATGCCAATTATATATTAAGCAGTCAGCCGCTGCCTGTCTGTAGTGCAGTATGTTTAATGTCCTTTCACCTCCGGGACCCACTGTTCCAGCTCAGCCCAGGCTGAGGGAATGAGTGTGCTTGTTCTCTGTCTCGCTGTCTGATAAGGGTCACAGCTGAAGTAAGTCCCAGCAGTTATGCCAGATCTCCCAATGGGCAGCAATTCATCATACGGAACTGCCCTGAATTTGGTAATTGCCACAAATTCAGTCTTCCTGTCACAAAGGAGGAGAGTTTTAGGCATAGGAATATCGGATGTGTGACACGGTATTATATTTGGGATTGGGGGACATCTGTCACATTTACAGGTCTGAGAAATTAACTCAACATTAGTATTCCTATTTTTTTTTTTAAAATCCGTCCAAAGAATTAACACTAAGTTACTTCTATGTTTAGAGGCACGCTTACATACAGAAGCAACAATCTTTCTGTATGTGTGTGGCATCATTTTTCATGTCCTGCCATTGCAGCATTTCCACACAGGGGCATTCTATCTTGCCGTGAACACACACAGCTATTTTACAAATCCTGCTGTAGTTTCTCACTGACACGACGGCTTGCTCAGGCTCTGTTCATCTATCCCTGCTGTTGACTGGTAGCAGTTTCGTGTTGCTTGAGCAAAGAACAGCAGCCAAGACTGGCATTTAAAAATAGAAAACAAAACTAGCCGTCCACTTCATGAGGAGAGAGCGGGACGTAAAAATCCACCTTCTAGTGACAATGCGGCATCCAATGCTTGGAGATCAAACGTGCTGGTTTGTATTAATGGCTGGCTCCAGAGTGAGTGGCGGAAGGGTGCTGATCTTCTAAGTTTACTTTCAAATTGTGGTTCCAGGCTCCCTGTAAACCACTGGCGGAGGGGCGGGGGGCGGTGCACATAGAATGGCCAGTGACAAATTGGTCATTACACACATGCAACATGACATCATCAACTGGTAACATAGGAACAGAAGTAGGCCTTTCAGCCCCAAGGGCCTGCTCCACCATTCAACCAGATCATGGCTGTTATGCACCTCAACTCCACTTACCGGCGATTGCTTCCTCGATACCCTTACCTAACAAAAATCTATTGATCTCAGTCTTGAAAGCTCTAATTGCCCTAGTGTTGAGCTTCTTGAGTGATGTTGCAGCTGAATTCATGCAGTCAAGTGGAGAGTATTCCATTGCACATAGGAAGGAAAAATGGGTAACACAAGCTCCATTAATGGTGCTAAAATAGATTGGGACAAGTCTGAAAGAGATCTAGAAGCCTTTATAGACTTGACAATCAACATATCTAACCAATGCAAAGCACCAATCAACAGAGTATTGAACTACATAGCCAAAACTTTAGAATACAGATCAGGGTAAGTCTTGATCAAACTGTACTGTGCTCTGGCCAGACCGCACCGAGTACTATGTCCAGTTCTGGTTACCGAGAACGATGGAGACATTCAAATACTGGAAGCAATGCAGTGAAGTGCCACAAGGCCAAACCCTCGTGTTAGAGGTTGGAATTATAATGAAAGAGTGGGGAAACTGGGCCTTTACAGCCTGGAAAGGAGGTATACAAGACTGTAAACAGAATGGTGAAGGCAAATCCAGATAATGACTTTAAATTGCGAGAGTAGGGCAAGAGGTTACAGGTTCAGATCAGTTAAAGAAAAATGTATGACTGACATCTGAAAATTCTTCACACAATGAGTGATCAACACAATGAAAGGACTCCTGGATAGCGTAGAGGAGGCAAAAAGATTGGAAACATTTACGAGCTAATTGGATGTGGCAGTGGGGGGAGCCGGACTTTAAGGTCTTTCTGCATGAGTCGAATGGTCTTCCTCATCAGTAATCACCTCACGGTCTTAATGATAAGGCGTCAAGCTGCCGTGACGTAGAAAGCTGCTCTTACACATATAAGTTCTAAAATGTCTTCAGTAGGGTTTCTAATGATAAAATGATGGATTTTCAAAAACCTTCTTCCGAGGCTTTTGTAAGTATAAGTGGTGTAGCTGAGACTTGCAGCAAACTTTCAGTCGTGTTGTTCGGGAGAGGTGCAACACTTTGAATCAAAACCGCTAGGGCAGTCCTGTCAATTGTCATGCAAAATTCTCAGTTATCCTTCAGCGCAGCATTTTACAGAAATAGCACACATGAATAAAATGCAATTAAAGAGCTTCCTTTGTCTTTTTTTGTTTCCCATTTAAATGACTCACCGTGCATACAATAGCAAACTTCAAGCATATCTCCAGAGCAGAGTCTTTGTGCTGGGAGAAGATCATCTCAATGGGCAATACAGGTTTCAATTGGATAGCTTTGGGCAAACATTCTTAAATGTAATAGGTTGAACAGCCGGGACGTTTTGAAATAGTCTCCAGCATCTCTGGTTAATTAACTTCACAATGTTGTTTTTTGTTGGAGATGCTTGAAGACAATAGAAGGGTTAACACCTGCTGGTGTCATGCAATGCTCGAGTTGCAAGGCTGAAAGCTTTCTCCAGTCTTTTCTATGTCTTCTGATAATTAAAACAAGTCTGATGGTAATATCGAGGAAAACCTAAGCTGCAATATGCAGGGTTTAAAAGCCCAGTGACTTACATCCACTTTATGGAACACTGCAATGTGAGTGGATCAGTCCTGTTTTCTATGATAGATCCAGCAGGAGTGTATTCGATAAACTACAATAGTTCTAGAAATAACAACAGAAAACGCTGGAAAAACTCAGCAGGCCAGGCAGCATCCGTGGAGAGAGAAACAGAGTGAACGTTTCAGGTCGAAGACCCTTCGTCAGAACTGGAAAAAAAGCAGGAAATGAAATAGATTTAAAGCAAGGATAAAGCTGGGAAAAGGGGGAGGGGATGAAAGAACAAAAGGAGAGATTAAGAGATATTAAGCAAACACGAGAAGGGAAACTGAAAGCAGTGAAGATGAACAAGGTTGAAGAGACAAATGGAAGTCCCATCGAAGAGAAGAACTTCTTCAAGGTAGGCATTCCTAGAAGAGAGGTGGCAGTGGACCAAACACTAATACGATAGCAAAATACTGCGGATGCTGGAAATCTGAAACAACAACAGAAAACGCTGGAAAAACTCAGCAGGCCAGGCAGCATCCGTGGAGAGAGAAACAGAGTTAACGTTTCTTTAAATCTGCTTTTTTCCAGTTCTGACGAAAGGTCTTCGACCTGAAACGTTAACTCTGTTTCTCTCTCCACGGATGCTGCCTGGCCTGCTGAGTTTTACCAGCGTTTTCTGTTGTTATTTCAGATTTCCAGCATCCGCAGTATTTTGCTATCGTACAATAGTTCTAGGTCTGTAAGAGTCAGCTCTGTTCCAGAATAATCAGCTGGAGCACTTTCAAAGCTGGAAATACTTTGGTTTGCCACTAACAATGGACAGGTGTCAGCCTTGGCTCAGTGGTAGCACTCTCGCCTCCACATTAATGAAGGTTGGGGGTTCAATCCCCACCTCAGAGAGTTGAGCACATAATCTAGGCTAACTCTGAGGGAGAGCAGCATTTCAGATAAGATGTTAAACTGAGGGTCTGTCTTACTTCTCAGGTGAATGTAAAATATCCCATGGCATTATTCAAAGAAGAGCTGGAGAGTTCTCCCTGGTGTGCAGGCCAACATTTATCCCTCAACCAATATCACCAAAACAAATTATCTGGTCATTTATTTCAGTACTGTTTGTGGGACCTTGCTGTGTGCAAATTGGCTGCAGCATTTACCTACGTTACAACAGTGATTACATTTCAAAAGTATTTCATTGTCTGGGATGTCTGAGGTCATGAAAGGTGCTATATAAATGCAATTTCTTTCTTTACATGGGACATTGCAAAACTGGTTATAATGATTTACTAATTCAGCCATCGATCAGTGTTTATACTTAATGACCCTGGAAATCTTAATCGAACGTAATATAGGGGAATGCTCACTGTTTGAGTATTAGAATCATAGAATGTACAGCACAGGAGGAGGCCATTGGTGCTAGATTTTCAACTGGAGCTACCTACTCCAAACTCAATTCCCTGCCTTTGCCCCATATGCTTGTATATCATTCCTTTTAAAATACATTTCTTCTGACTACTCCCTCATTCTTCCAGTGATAATCCTAATTCTGTGATCCTCTGTTTCTAATTTTAAAAAGTGAGGAACAAAATAAGGCCATTCAATCCACTGCTTTCAGCAAGTCATAGAAATATATAACTTCCATTTGCAAAGCACCTTTTCCATTCTCATGACATAAAAAAGTAAAAAGAAGACTTGCATTTCTATAGCGCCTTTCACGACCAACGGATGTCCTAAAGCGCTTTACAGCCAATGAAGTACTTTCCAAGTGTAGTCACTGTTGTAATGTAGGAAACGCGGCAGCCAATTTGCGCACAGCAAAGTCTCTAGTCTATCCCCTAATTGAGGAAGAACGCCTGCTGCCTTTACCTTACAGGACGATGGCCAATGACAGCCTGGACTCTGGTGGCACTGGGGCAGTGAGGCAGTGCTGCTGCCTCCAGAGCAAGAACCAACTCGAGGTGGCTTTTTTCTTCCCCGTGCCAAAGCAGCGATGTAAATGACTGGTACTGCCTGCCGTATTTCTGGCTGCAGCTAGTATGGGCGTGCAGTCTGATTTCCACTTGTCGGCCAATATGCCTTTTCTCCAGCCATCTGTGCGGGCCTCCATTCTGGTTTCCACTACCCGGTCCATATAGACCTTCCCCAGCTATCTGTATGGGCCTGCAGTCTGGTTCCCACTTATCGTCCTGTCTCGACTTACCCAGCCATCTGGATTTGAGGCCAGAAAGAAAAGTTGCAATTTGAAACTTTTAAGCAGCTATCCGTGCACTCCCTCAGTCACTGTTGTGTTGCTGCCGGCACTGTGGAATCTGTCAGGAAACAGGGCAGACACCACAGGATCAGGAGACCCTCTCTGCTTGTTCAGGTGATGCTGGTGAATACTGCCGGCTTGGTATTCTGGAAAGTAAAATGAAACAAGCCGACGGGTCATTTTCACCTAAACCCCATTAATAAAAACTGTGTTACAAAACTGTGCCACCATTTTACTGCAGCTTGTAATTTGAGTCGTACACTGCCCGTTACACTATCGCCTTGTAACCCAGTCCAGCCAAACCATTGTTCTCTATTTAAATCACCAGAGTTGGAAGTCTTCTGACAGAAACTGCACATGTTCTAGTCCTGTTCCAAGACACAATCATCAGAACACTGGCATAGTGGAGCACCAGTATTAGCATGGGCAGAATTCATTTACTTTCCTATGCAGGCAAGTGTCACAACCTTTTCCTTCTCTCTCTTTCTCTTCGTCCTTGCTTTTCACTTGCGTGCTTGTGCCTTCTCTCTCTACTTCTCTCGCTCTCTGTCCTTGCTTTTCTCTCTCAGTCCATGCATCTCTCTCTCTCAATCTTTCTGTCCATGCTATGCTGAAATTTCCTTTCTTGTTTCTCCGAAGCTCCAAAAGTACCATCCTACACTTTTTCTCCTCCCTGCATCTTCACCGTGTTAAAATCAAGACTTTTCACATTGTTCCTGCTCAAACCCAATATTCCCAAGACCTCAACCTGTGAAACATTTTGCCTCTTAGTTTTCCTTTCCTCCAAAACTTATAGGCCTTTAAAGCTTGGTGTCACCTGGTCACTACTTTTTTTGACTCCCTTGTCTATTTACTTTTTTACTTGCTACTGTTCTGCACTTTGGGCATTGACCTTCACCTGGGTTCCTAAAAGGGGTGGGAGAAGAAGAGATGGGGGAAAAAAAGAGGGGAAAATGAGGAAGGCAGGAGATGAAGGGGTGGAGGATGTTCCATTGACTAGTGGAAAGAGACTGATTGCTGCTCAATGAGGATGGTGGATGTGTGGGTTGACAGTAAAAGTCAGAAGCGTACGATTCTGGCAGGAGAGACATTTCAGAGTCTCTCGGATTCCAATTCTTGGTGCAAAAAGTAAATGAACAATTGAGGGAAAAAAATTAAAAAGGAGTAAATATTTCTCAGAATTACTACACCAGTTCATTAACACGGACATCCTTCTACACAATTACATACATCACATATCCATTATATATTAAAGCCACTCACTGGGTTGCAACATCTCATTGGAAAATACATTGAAAAGTCCTGTGTCACATGTTTTCAAATGAGAAAATCCCCATGGTCTTTGCCAGGCTGGGATGCCCACCCACCAGCTCACATCTCAGTACTGAGTCACCCGATTCCCAAACCTTGGGGCTCCAACAGCAAATTTGAGTACCTCATTTTCCTCCACACACTCCTCTTCTCTCCGCTCCCCTCCTCTCCTCTCCTATTCTCTCCTCTCCTCTCTCTCCTCCTCCTCCTCCTCCCCCTTCCCCTCTCTCTCCTCCTCCTCTCCCAATTCCACCTCCCTCACATGTCCTTCTCCCCCTCTTCCCCCCTCCTTTGTCTCTCCCTGTTTGCATTAATTTATCCCATCACTCTCCAAACCTGCTTAACCTGAATAATGCACAGTCTTCAGTCCCAGTGTCCAATGCCATGATAGATTGATAGATTAACTATAAGTAGTAATAAAAATAACTAAGTGAAAATACTAGTCTATTTCTATTAGAATGAGTTCAATTACTCCGTCTCCCCTGTGGCCACTGGCAGAGGTATCGTCCGCAGTACAGGCAGTGAAGCACTTTTGGGATGTCCTGAGGACGTGAATGTCGCAAATACTTTCTTTTGGATGGAAGCATCACCACAAGGTGGCCACAGAGCTGATGTGGGCAACTTTGGCAAGTGCTAGACCAATGTCCATGGGTCATCTCTGCACCATCCATGAAAAGAGAACATGGGATAATGGATTGGCACCTATCCTCTATCTTCAACCTGGTGCTAGCTCCTTAAGGGCCTAAAATGATTGGTGGAGTATTTTAACTGAAGGCAACGCCATACCCATTTACTGTGGGTAGGCAATAACATCCTATGTGTTTTCAAGAGAAATTATTAAATAAGATATGAAAATAAAGATACCGGTTTTAATCTGGACAGGTGGGTAGTGAGGCGAGTTGGAAATTTACCCGCTGTTCCAGAAATGAGGCCAGAGCTATTTTAACTCCTGCATCTCAATTAAATCCTCCCGGCCAACTTACCACCCATTTCAGGTGGGATGTTGTCTGGAAGTGGCAGAAAAGCACACGGCTCGGAGGCCACCCGCCAGCACCAGGTAGGCGACGGGAATGAGTTTCAGGTTCGTCTCATGGGGCTCTCGCTTTCGGGGAGCGGGGGCTGCAGGTCTGTGACAGGGGAGGTCTAAGATTTTGCGCACTTGCTCTTCCGAGCCCCACAAGGAAATTAAAAAAACCTTACCTGTTTAGGCCTCTTCTGGCCCCAGCTCCTCTTCCCTCCTGTCTTCACCTGACGGGACCCAATATGCATATGTAAAGAAGGACCCCGCCGACTTTGGGCGTCTGTCCTTGCCGCCTGCTCAGTAGAGTAGGTTAAAATGCAGTAGGTTCAACTCCCGGTGGGTAAGTAACCTGAGCCATTTAACTGCCAACCCACCCAACTTCTGCCATGACAGGATTGAGAGAGGTGGTGAAGAGGTAGAGCTGGTTGTCATCAGCGTACATGTGGAATCTGACCCCACATCTGTGGATGATGCCATCAAGGGCCAGCATGTAGGTAAGAAAAAGGGCCAAATATAGATCCGAAGGTAACGGTGCCCAGTTGGGAAGAGATGCCATTGCTGGAGATGCTTTGGCTGCAATCAGATAGGTAAAAGTGAAACAAGGACCAAGATTTTCCGGGGGGTCAGCGGGCGTGATCAGTGGTGGGTCGGGTGGGAAAGTTTTTTTTCCCCCCAGCGGGTCAGGACCCCGCTGCCACGCGCCTTTCCCCGATGTTGGGTCAGGCAGCGCTGAGCAGACCTGACACACAGCGGTGGGGGTCCCAATTCAGGTCATTATGACTTTGTTTAGAGATCATTAAGAATACATTTGAGCTCACCTTGTGATTTTACGTGCTCGCCCATGGGGTCCTCGCTGCTCAGAGATCACATCTGTTAAGCTGAGGCGGGAGTTCAGTGGCCATTGAATCAGCTGTTGAGTTGACAGCTTCAAATGTACAGTAAAAGCTCCCACCTTAGAGATATCTTCCCTCAGCCACAATCTCTTCCTCACTGCATTTCCACAACAGATTCACCATGCTGCAAGTCTTTACACAAGTCTCCATCCAGTCTGACCTCATTACCTCTCCCACCATTGACAGATCACTTCTGTCATCTCTACTTCACCTGTCATCTATTCCATCAGCATGGGTGCCCTTTATACTCTCTCAACTTAGTCCTCAGAATCCCACCACAATCAGCTCCAAGACCAGCAGCACCAACCTTCTCCGCAATCACCTGATGCTGCACAGGACACAGGGCATCAGCACCCAACCACATTGCTGCCCGGGAGGCCAGGGATGGCCTCATCATGACCAGAATTACTTCACTTGACACTGTACACCCTGGCTGCCACAAGATGTGCCAGGTTGGCACCACCCCACACCAACACCATAAAGCATCCCTACAATGTCCAAGCCATTCCTTTCACACTCATCACCATTGCGGGTGGTACCGTTATGTCTCACCATTCACTGCAACTCACTAAGTCACTTCCAAAGGTGCACACAAATCTGTCCAAGAACACAAAGTGCTGAAAATAAAGGTTTCAATGTTTGACACCACATTAACAGAAACTTTACATGAACATTGCATAAAACACCCAAGTGCCTACCCTTGTGTGTCGTTAGTTGGTATGATTGCACTAGGATGAGGGTGAGTGTGAGGGGTGGCTAGTGAGATGGGGAAGTGATAATATAGATAGAGAGGGATGGGTGGAGGTCCAAGGTAAGTTGGTGTGAGTAAGGATTTTCAGGAGTAGGGTAGGGAAGGCAGAATGATGGGGATATGATGAGAGGCACAGCAGGATGAGGTAGAGTGTGGCTTTGTACTAACGTTTCGTGATCTACTGAGATAATTGAAACATTTGTGGCACTGCACCCAGGTCCTCCTGACCACATCCCTGCTTGTTCCCTCCTCTGCAATGTGCAACCAGGCTGTGTTGATCTGCTGGGGAGGTCTCATCCGCCCATGGGAAGGGAAGAGGACCTCACTGCGTGCTGTGACTCCCTCCACAAGTATATGGAGGGAGTCATGGGAGAACCTGGGTGCTGCCCTGTGCCTTTGTGCAGTGCATGTCAGTGTTCGCAGTACCTCAATGCTGTAGAACACTGACAGAACAAATGTCAAAATAAAGTTGGCCATGGACCTTTTAAGGAAACTGGCTGATGACGCGTGATCAAATTATGTCACCAGACCCACTTCCTCTAATTGGCTGGGAAATGCGCCAGGCGGGCTTAACAAGCCCAATCAAGGGAAAATCATTTCAGGCAGCGGGATGGAGCCAGCAGCGGGATCGCGACCCGACACCGACGTCGCCCGCCCCAGACCCGCCGAAGTCAGCAAAATTGCGGCCCTGGTGTGGGCAGTTCTACTGGGCTGGACAATGGAGGAGAGACGTTGGAGGAGGATGGTGTGGTCAACAGTGTAGGCTGTAGAGTGGTCGAGAAGGGAAAATGCTCCATGATCGCAGTCACAGAGATGTCATTTCTCACTTTTGTTATAGTTGCGTTGATGCTGTGCCAGGGGCAGAAACTTGATTGGAGAAATTCAACCGTGGAGTTGTGGGAAGGATGGGCATGAATATGGGATGCGGCAGCACATTCAAGGACTTTAGAGAGGAGAGGGAGGTTAGAGATAGGGCGGTAGTTTGCGAGGACAGAGGGGTCGAGGGTGGATTTTTTGAAGGGGAGGGGCTATGACAACGGATTTTGAAAGGGAGGGGGACAACAGTACCTGAGGAGAGGGACCCATTTACAATTTTTCCAACCATTTTAAATCAGATTCTCGAGGCTAGCATGTTCCTTGGGGGAAAAAAGGGGAGAAAAAATGGTTTATTCTTACTGGCAGTTTTTGTGCTCATGCAAATGAGGTGCTGTTAGACCTGACCTTGCTCAGTGTCGACACCAATTGCTGGCAGAAATGTTATCGGTTGACCAGATGCAGAGTAAAGCTTGCTCTGATGTGCTCCCAAAATGTGCCAAACACGATAGAACACTGGTGCGCTAGGAACAGGTGTAGGCTATTCAGCCCCTCGAGCTTGTTCCGCCATTCAATGAGATCATGGCTGATCTGTATCTTAGCTCCATCTACTTGCCTTGGTTCCGTAACCCCTGCCTAACAAAAATCTATCAATTATCTCAGTTTTGAAATTTTCAATTGACCCCCCCACAGCCTCAATAGCTTTTGGGGGGAGAGAGTTCCAGATTTCCACTACCCTGTGTGTGAAGAAGTGCTTCTGACATCACCCCTGAATGGCCGAGCTCTAATTTTAAGGTTATAATCTCTTGTTCTCGACTCCCGCACCAGAGGAACTAGTTTCCCTCTATCTACCCTATCAACTTTTTTGATCATCTTAAACACCTCAATCAGATTACCGATTAATCTTTTATACTCAAGGGAATACAAGGCTAGTCTACGCAACCTGACATTATAATTTGACCCTTTTAACCACGGTATCACTCTGGTGAATCTGCGCTGCACCCCCTCCAAGGCCAATATATCCTGCCCAGAACTGAACGCAGTACTCTAAATGGGGTAACATTAGGCAAGTCTCACATGAGCTGCTCCAATGTCCTCTGAGTGGCTATTTTTATTCTCTGTGACCCATTAGTTTTACCTTCCTCTGTGATTAATTAGTTTCCCTTGTAAATCAATTTGGACTTCCTGTGTGATCCATTTGGATGTTGGATCAATAAACCGTAAAAACCTTTACAAAGCTGTTAGTTAGTACAGAACTATGGGTGGTGGACTTGTGTCCTCTAGGAACTCTAATACAACTGTCCAAACGCATTTTACATAGTACCCCGAGAACCAAAATAAATAGGAAACTTTTAGCGCATGAACCGAAGGTTGCCAACTCTGGTTGGGCAATTCCTGGAGGTTTCATCACATGACCTCCTACCGCCCCACCCAGTCAAACAGCCCTTCCCCCCCCCCTCTCTCCATCCAATATTCTTACAATAAACAAAAAAGTGTTCAAAGAAAATGGGGCAAAAAAACATTTTTTTTTAAATGCCCCTATGATTTTTCATAAACCCTGGAGATTAATGTTTAATTCCTGGAGACTCCAAGACAATCATTGAGGGTTGGTAACGCCAACCATGGACCTGATCTGGATTTAAATTCAGATCTGAAGGAACAAAGCTCTATCCAATTTTGTCACCCACACTGTAAAATTCTGCTAAACTTTGGAATTGTTTCATGGATACCAGATATGTACAAAATAAGCCTGCTGTGTGTGGAATGCAAAACAATTACATAACAAATGAAATCTTATTATTTGGACGCCAATCCTTGAAAGAAGTTCTAATATTTTCCACAATTTTTCATGCGATAATTAGATTCGCTCCACATAGAGATTCATGACATGTTCCTTGGTGTAATCACCAGCTGTAAAATCTAAAGCTGCTTCAGGGAGATTGTACAACAAAGGCATTTGAAAAAAAATGATTATTTATGTAGTGGTGTGGTTAAATCCTTCTTGGAGTCCCCATGGCAGAAAGGAAATCATATTTTGAGAGAGGTTGGGCGAGGTTTTCTTCTGAGGGGAGTGGGGAGGGGGGTCAATTAAATTGCATCGCCCTTGGTTTTCCTTCACACCTCTACCACTGGCAGTTGATAGGGTGGTTAGTCTGCTTCCAGGCCTCTACCAGTGCCACCTAGACAGCCCGATATTGAATGAAATCTGTCAGTGCTATATTTAAAATGGAGCAGAGATAAAGGACTCGAGTGTCTATCCACAGAATTTGATCTTATCTGCATAGCCAAAGACGGAGATAATTTCTGCAACAAATCCCCGAGCTGTGAACTAGTTACCTCAAGCACCTTGATGTAGGTAACTTTAGTTTCCCCATCGCCCACTGCAGGTGATCACAGATACTTGTTCAAGAAGCTACTCTGCCCTTCCCCCCCCACCTCAGCCATCACCCCTAAGGCCTATTGAGGTTTGATGTTACACTTTCACACTGCCTTGCTGTGAATCCATGAACCTGTCACCCATTCCTTCTAATAATCCATTTTTATGACTTGTCTCAGCTTGTTTAGAGGCTTCGCCTTTTTAGATGTACACTGAAGTTACTTTAGTTGTAAAATACAAATGGCTGCCTGGTTTCATACCTTATTGGTACTCAATATCTGACCCTGTGTACAGAAAGCACACAGCACCATAATAGTTGGAGAGTAGCTTCTTGGACACCCAACTCCAGTGATAGCCATCTCTATCTGTTGAGGCAAGGCTAACAAAATAGGATTTCTATAGTCGGGAATTTCCTCGGAACGGTTCGCACTGCTCTGCCGGAAAGTCCATTTGTTTATGCTCATAAACTGGGTTTCCGACGAAGTTATTCCGCAAGAGTGGGAGCAGCTCCGAGAAAATGTGTTTTTGAAGGACAGGTGGTGATGGAATAAGGGGTGGGGGAAGGGAGAAGGGGAAGTGTTGCCTCTTGGCTGATGGCTTTCGCGTGGTTTAGTTGAGACTAGACAACAACTTGCATTGATATAGCGCCTTTAAGGTAATAAAACATCCCAAGGCGCTTCCCAGGAGCGTTATCAACCAAAATTTGACCTAGAGCTAGTTTGCCCTTTGTTCGATACGGCCATCGCTTTGACTTTCCTGCATCCCATGTGATCCAACAATAGTTGTGTTCAAGGAATGAGCGCAGGAGCTGGGATCTGCAAAAATGGTGGAGGACACTGGTCCAGGTAGCTCTCGGTGCAGGGTGTATTCTGATTTATTTTACTTAAGTATTGCTGTTGGGCAGAGTTATACTGGGAAATGCAAAATATTCACTTCCAATCTAGTTGGATGCATTATCTGCATTTGGGTAGGCAGGGATGAAATCATGCAAGTCAAGGGCACTCCCATACAACGACATGAGTGCCATTATCTTACATTGGCAGATATATATAAAAAAAAGTTGCAGGTTGTTGCCATGTTTTCCTGAATCGTTCACAGTAGAGTATTATGAAGCCAAATTTAGCCAGTGCCTTGTTTGAAACGAATAGTAAGCCTGAAGATTGGCAGTGTTTTAAAAATAAGCAAAGAATGACCAAGAAATTGATAAAGAGGGAGAAAATAGAATGAGAGCAAATGAGCAAGAAATATAAAAACAGATTGTAAGAGCTTTACAATATGTAAAAAGGAAGAGATTAGCGAAAGTATACATGGGTCCCTTAGAGGCAGAGACAGGAGAAATTATAATGGGGAATAAAGAAATGACAGAGACGATAAAAAAAATTGTGGTGGTCGTCTTCACAGTAGAAGACACAAAGGGGGAAAAATTTGTGTGGTTTGCGCCACACATTAGCACCACAAGATGGCGCTAAAATTGTGTTGACAGCTGTAATGACAGCTGATGCCGGTTCCAGCGCCACACACCATATCGGTCCTACCAGTAGCGCTGCCGGTAAACTCGCTCACCAGGGACCTCGCCATCATGGAGATCGTGATGTCAGTGAGTGTGCAACACTCACTTGACACCCGATCTCCCAACTTCCTTATAGCCAATGGACTTCCCGGCTGGAGTTAACAACGACAGGTTGAGGTGGTGTGCAGCAGCAGGAAGCCGGCTCCAGCGACGCTATTTAAAGGGATCTTCACCAATCACTCGCACCTGACAGGTTTGTGAAGTTTGAGTGGCTGTGTGTTAGTTCCTGATACTGCAACAGTTTTCTTTGGTATCAGGAGTGTTCTGGCAAGTACAAAACTGCATAATTATTTCTGGAAAGATTTAAACTACAACACTTGCTAAGATTAATGGGGGCTGTACTGGCAGTCGACCTCGCCCTCCAGGATCTACTGCGGAGGGAGCAGAGGCAGCGAGAAAGATTGGAACATGTGCGCAGAGAGGGGAGGAGGGCCATCAGGGCTCTCAACAGGAGGCCTTACCCTCCCAGGGTATTCTGAGAGCACTTCTCCTACCTTCAATTAATGAGGTGCAGTTTATTCGAAGGCTTTGCTTCACCAAGGACGTGATCACAGAACTCTGCCACCTCCTGCAACCAGACCTCGAGCCTCAGATCAGGCGGCTCTCCCAGTGGCAGTCAAGGTCACCGTGGCGTTCAATTTCTTTGCCAGCGGATCCTTCCAGTTTGCAGCAGGAGACATAGCTAACATCTCACAGTTTGCCATCCATCGCTGCATCCGGGAGGTCACTGAGGCTCCCTATAGTAGGAGAAGGGACTACATTGGCTTCCTCATTACCAGAGAGAAGCAAGACAAACGTGCATGTGACTTTGCCAGGAAAGCGGGATTCCCGATGGTGCAGGGCGCCATTGACTGCACCCAAGTGGCATTGCGGGTGGTGCATAACAATCCGGAGATCTTCCATAACCGCAAAGGCTACCACTCACTTAATGTGCAGTTGGTGTGCGACCACAGACAGCGAATCCTCATCGTCAATGCTTGCTATCCTGGCAGCAGCCATGATGTCTTCATCCTGCGCCAGACTGATGTGCCAGCACTCTTCCAGCCATCGCGTCAAGCTCGGAGACAAGGGCTATCCGCTCTCCACCTGGCTCATGACGCCCCTCTGCAACCCCGACACTCGTGCCCAGCACTCATAATGAGAACCATGCTGCCACCAGGAACATCATTGAGCAGACCATCGGCCTGCTGAAGCAACGATTCCGCTGCCTTGACAGCTCGGGTGCAGCCCTCCAGTACTCGGCTGAGCAGGTGTCCCATTTCATGGTGGTCTGCTGCATGCTCCACGACTTGGCTATCATGAGGGCCCAGACCTTGCCACCAGGGATTGTGGGACCACCTCAGGAGGAAGACGAGGAAGAGGATTGAAGGAGGAGGCAGCCGCTCAATCGGCCTTCCGGAAAGGAGTTCCGTTACCAGATCATCAGACTCCGCTTCGAATGAATGAAACTCCAGATCCCCGTTGCTCACCACATCTCCATCATACCATCCCTGTCGCAGGGCATTTCACAGCGCAAAGCTGAAATAAGAGACACCACAAAAGAATCCAAATAGAATTAATAAATTTATCTATACACATATATCACATATAACATCAATACTATTACCCAATCACCCTTTGTGCAATCCCTTAGTGCCTGTCATTCGTGCGCCTTTTCCTAGTCTAGTGCTCTGACGAAGTGCTCCCCCAGTGGCTGCAGCACGGCTGCTGGAAGGCTGCTGAGTGTCCGTGTGGGAGACTTCAGATGGCCTTGCAGGATGACCTCTACCAGCTCTGGACCTGGAAGGCCCGGCTGGAGACTACACCACTTCAGCATAGGCAGCAGCAGTCTGGGCTGGCTGGATGACAGGCAGCGACAAGGGCAATGGCGGAATGGCAGTGATGGGAGCAGGAATGTTGTCATCCTGAGAGAGGACAGCAGCTTCCTGCTCCACTGACCCAGGACGGCACCTCAGCATCCCTAGCAATCTGTTGGCCTGCTGTGACACCGTGAAAGCCCTGGTCGACAGTGGTAGACCCAGTCAGAGCTTGGGTGGCATTACGCTGAGACTGCATGAGAGCAGACAGAGATTGGATGCCACCAGCAGAGACTGCATGAGAGCAGTCTGAGCTTCCACTGCAGCACTAAGACGTTGGGTCGCTTCCGTTGTGCTGCAATGGAAGCTGCGACATCGCTCATCATGCACGCCATAACGTCTGTGTGGCCACGGTCTTGCTGGGAGTCTACCATCATTTGCAGACTGGAAATGATGGGCTCCATGGTGTGCGCAGAGCATTGTGCAATGTTGGAGGCGGACTCCTCCACACTCCTCATCATTGCCAAGAGGCTCTCGGGCACCCTTGCCATTGCACCTATTATTTCCTTGTGCATGCCCATCACCCTTCTTCTAAAGGCCTCCCCATCGAGGTCCTCAACTGAGTCCTGTGCAGCAGAACTCGTGCACGAACTCACCCTCCGGGGAGCTGACCCCCTGAGCTACTCTTTCCCCCTGGCCTTGCTGCAGCCCGCTCGTGCCCTGTGCAGATCCCACTACTACACTAGCCTCTAAAGAATGTGCAGTACTAGTACCTGAGCTGGTGCCTGATGGTGAGATATGCAGTGACACGGTGTTTTCTTCCTCCTCCTCTTCTCCCGCCTCGCTCTCTGCGCTGCCCTCAGGGACAGGCTGCTCAGGTGCTTGCTGATTATCTGAAAGCAGAAAGGCAGAAGAGTTGGGTTAAGGTGAGGGGAGGGGGTTAAGGAAGGGAGAAAGGCATGCATACAGCATGATTAGCTTGAAAGTGCGAAACAATTGTGGGCTGAGGGGGAAGTGGGATGTGAGAAGAAGGAGTAGGGATGAACATACCGTTATTGTCCCCAAGAGGGGTTAACGTCGCCGGTGGCCACGTTTCCCACAAGCTGGCACCCAATGATCTGCAGCACTCAATTCTCCAGGTCACTCAGATGTTCACTGTGGGCTTGGCCCCCACTTGTCCGCTCCTGCTCCCTCCTGTTGTGAGCCACCTTGGCCTGCAAGAGAAAGGAAAGTGTGTGAGTGAGCGTGGTAGCAATGGGTAATGTGCCTGTCATAGTTGAATAGCTGTCATTGTGTGCAAGGTGTGAGATGTGGGTGTGAGTGTGAGTGTGAGTGTTGCTAGGTAGAGATTGTTGGTGGGTGAGTGCTGGGGGTGTGGTGCTTTGGCCGGTGTGTGAAGACTGTGGTACAGATGGTGGTATGTAGCATTTGTTGAAGCCTTCACTCACCCTGACCACCCGTGTGAGGTTGTTAAATTGCTTCCTGCACTGTGTGTGTGTCCTGGGGATCACAGTGCTGCCCGAGACGTGCTGGGCGACCTCCCTCCACATGGTGTGGAAGACTTGTGGCGAGGGCCTCCTGCTTCATCAGAGAACCTCCGGGCTCTCTCCCTGGGGCAGTCATAGTCATCATCATCATCATCATCATCATCATCATCATCATCATCATCTTCTTCTTCTTCTTCTTCTTCCCTGTGGCAATCATGACTTGCAATTAGTCTGCCCCCGATATTGGTCCAGCTTTTCAGTGTAACAGCCAATGAGCTTGGGTTTTTAGACTACATTTATGACTGCAATCATTTTAATGAGTGAGCATGAATTTTGTGTGTATTTTAGACTATTTTCACCTGGTGCTACTTGACCATTTTTAGTCTAAACACTGCCCATTCATTCCTTGGCTATAACAAATTTCTAGCCCTTTTTAAAGAATATACAAGAAATTGTGGGGAACCAAAAGTCAAATGAGAGTGAGGAACTTAAAGTAATTAATATTAGTAAAGAAAAAATACTTGAGAAACTAATGGGACTAAAAGCCAACAAATCTCCTGGACCTGATGGCCTACATCCTATGGTTCTAAAAGAGGTTGGTGCAGAGATAATGGATACATTGGTTTTGATCTTCCAGAATTCCCTAGATTCTAGAATGATCCGCGTGGATTGGAAGGTAGCAAATGTAACCTTGCTATTCAAGATAGGAGGGAGATAGAAAACAGAGAACTATAGGCTAGTTAGCCTGACATCAGTAGTAGAGAAAATACTAAAATCTATTATTAAGGAAGTGGTAACAGGGCACTTAGAATTTCACAATGGCCCAGAAATTAAAGACTGAGTGTTGACGCGGGGGTAAGGCTTCCCCGCGATCTCTCACTCCGCGTTGGCTTTTTCAGATCCAGCTCGCACGAACTTGATGTTCTAGACATCAGCTGGGCAGTGCTTGCGTATCCCACCGGCGTAGTGAATTCGTGCGAGCTGTGGGATCACGTGACTCAGTTAGAGCCAATGGCAGCACACCATCTTCCATTCATAAGTTTCACATAAGTGCTGTGAAAGCTATGAATCTTACACACACCCAAAATAACAGCTAAACCTCAACTAAATTTAAAAAAAAAACCATCACATTAATAAAATAAGTATAGTTAAATAAATTAACCATTTTAAATAAAAAATTTAATTTTTGAAAAAATTTAAAATCTTTTAAAAAGTTATAAAAATAAACTTACCTGTCTTTAAAGTCTCTAAAAAAGATATACATGTTAAAAAAATTCAAAATAATACTTAATTCACTACTTACCTTGTTAAAAGTGGGTCTTACTCCTCCTTTTTTCATTTCTAAAATCTTCCGTCCTTACCTGCGCGTCCAAAGCACTAAGTGCACAGCGTGCGCGCAGCCTGTAGCGCGCACGCGGTGCACCGAGGAACCGCCCCCTTTTCCAAAAACCAAGTGCCGGTTTTCAGCGCATGCGCAGTGCATGCAGAAAACCGGCAATTGGTGACAGAATACGCGAGAGTACGCAGTGCGTACTCTCGCGTCGCGGGACTAATTTTTGGGCCATTATGATTAGGCAGAGTCAACACAGTTTTATGAAAGGGAAATTGTGTTTGACAAATCTGTTAGAATTTTTTGATGGTGTAATTGGCAGGGTCTGGATGAGCAGAAATTTTCTCCAGTTAAATATTGAGAAGACCGAAGCCATTGTCTTCGGGTCCCGCCACAAACTCCGTTCCCCAGCCATCAACTCCATCCCTCTCACTAGCATCTGTCTGAGGCTGAACCAGGCTATTCGCAACCTTGGTGTCATATTTGACCCTGAAATGAGCTTCCGACCACATATCTGCAGCATAACTAAGGCCGCCTATTTCTACCTCTGTAACATCGCCCATCTCTGCCCCTGCCTCAGCTCATCTGCTGCTGAAACCCTCATCCATGCCTCTAGACTTGACTATCTCAATGCACTCCTGGCTGGCCTCCCACATTCTACCCTCCGTAAACTTGAGGTCATCCAAAACTCGGCTGCCATGTCCGAACTCGCACCAAGTCCCGTTCACCCATCACCCCTGTGCTCACTGACTTACAATGGCTCCCGGTTAAGCAACGCCTTGATTTCAAAATTCTCATCCTTGCTTTCAAATCCCATCATGGCCTCGCCCCTCCCTATCTCTGTAATCTCCTTCAGCCCCACAACCCCCCGAGATATCTGCACTCCTCTAATTCTGCCCCCTTGAGCATCCCTGATTATAATCGCTCAACCATTGGTTGCCGTGCCATCTGTTGCCTAGGCCCTAAGCTCTGAAACTCCCTCCCTAAACCTCTCCGCCTCGCTACCTCTCTTTCCTACTTTAAGATGCTCCTTAGAACCTATCTCTTTCACCAAGCTTTTGGTCATCTGCCCTAATTTCTTAGGTGGCTCAGTGTCAATTTTTTTCTTATAACACTCCAGTGAAGCACCTTGGGACATTTTACTACGTTAAAGGTGCTTTATAAATGCAAGTTGTTGTTGTTTTCAGAAGGCATTCGATAAGGTGCTACACTAAAAGTTGTTACACAAGATTCGTGATCATGGGTTGGGGGTAATATATTAGCATAGAATGAGGATTGGTTAACGGACAGAAAACAGAGAGTAGGAATAAACGGGTCATTTTCAGGATGACAGGGTGTGATTAGTGGAGTGCCACAAGGATCAGTGCTTGGGCCTCAGCTATTTACAATATATATCAATGACTTAGATGAGGGGACCGAGTGTAATATATCAAAGTTTGCTGAGGATACAAAGCTAGGTGGGAAAGAAAGTTGTGAGGAGGACGCAAAGAGACTGCAAAGAGATATAGACCGGTTAAATGATTTGGCAAGATGGTGGCAGATGTGGGGAAGTGTGAAATTATCCACTTTGGTAAGAAGAATGGAAAAACAGAACATTTGTTAAAAGGTTAGAAACTATTAAATGTTGGTGATCAGAGAGATTTAGGTGTCCTTGAACAGGAAACAAAGTTAGCATGTAAGTACAGCAAGCAATTAGGAAGACAAATGGTATGGTTTTTAAAATTTGTTTTATGGGATGTGGGCATCGCTGGCAGGGCCAGCATTTATTGCCCATCACTAATTGCCCTTGAGAAGGTGGTGGTGAGCAGTCTTCATGAACCGCTGCAGTCCATGTGGTGAAGGTACTCCCAGTGCTGTTAGGTAGGGAGTTCCAGGATTTTGACCCAGTGACGATGAAGGATCGGCAATATACTTCTAAGTCAGGATGGTCTGTAACTTGAAGGGGAACTTGGAGGTGGTGGTGTTCCCATGCGTCTGCTATCCTTGTCCTTCTTGGTGGAAGAGGTCGCGGGTTTGGAAGGTGCTGCCGAAGAAGCCTTGGTGAGTTGCTGGAGTGCATCTTGTAGATGGTACACACTGAAACCACGGTACGCTGGTGGTGGAGGGAGTGAATGTTTAAGGTGGTGGTTGGGGTGCCAATCAAGCGGTTGCTTTGTCCTGGATGGTGTTGAGCTTCTTGAGTGTTGCTGGAGCTGCACTCATCCAGGCAAGTGGAGAGTATTCCATCACACTCCTGACTTGTGCCTTGTAGATGGTGGAAAGGCTTTGGGGAGTCAGGAGGTTAGACACTCACCACAGAATACTAGCCTCTGACCTGTTCTTGTTGCCACAGTATTTATGTGGCTGGCCCAGTTAAATTTCTGGTCAATGGTGACCCCCAGGATGTTGATGGTGGGGGATTCGGTGATGGTAATGCCGTTGTATGTCAAGGAGTGGTGGTTCAACTCTCACTTGTTGGAGATAGTTGCCTGCCACTTATCAGCCCAAGCCTGAACATCATCCAGGTCTTGTTGCATGCGGGCTTGGACTGCTTCATTATCTGAGAAGTTGTGAATGGTGCCGAACACTGTGCAGTCATCAGCGAACATCCCCATTTCTGACTTTATATTGGAGGGAAGGTCATTGATGAAGCAGCTGAAGATGGTTGGGCCTAGGACACTCCTGTAGCGATGTCCTGAGGCTGTGATGATTAATCTTCAGCCACCACAACCATCTTCCTTTGTGCTAGGTATGACTCCAGTCAGTGGAGCGTTTTCCCCCCGATTCCCATTGACTTCATTTTTACTACGGCTCCTTGATGCCACACTCGGTCAAATGCTGCCTTGATGTCAAGGGCAGTCACTCTCACCTGATCTCTGGAATTCAGCTCCTTTGTCCATGTTTGGACCAAGGCTGTAATGAGGTTGGGAGCTGAGTGGTCTTGGCGGAACCCAAACTGAGCATCAGTGAGCAGGTTATTGGTAAGTAAGTGCCGCTTGATAGCACTGTCGATGTCACCTTCCATCACTTTGCTGATGATTGAGAGTAGACCGATGGGGTGGTAATTGGCTGGATTGGATTTGTCCTGCTTTTTGTGGACAGGACATACCTGTGCAGTTTTCCACATTGTCGGATAGATGCCAGTGTTGTAGCTGGACTGGAACAGCTTGGCTAGAGGTGTGGCTAGTTCTGGAGCACAAGTCTTCAGCACGATAGCTGGGATGTTGTCGGGACCCATAGCCTTTGCTGTATCCAGTGTGTTCAGCCATTCCTTGATATCACGTGGAGTGATTTGAATTGGCTGAAGACTGGCTTCTGTTGACCTTTATTGCAAGGGGGTTGGAGTATAAGAGTAAAGAATTCTTGCTGCAATTATATAGGGCTTTGGTACAACCACACCTGGAGTACTGTGTACAGTTTACCTGAGGAAGGATATACTTGCCTTAGAGGACGTGCAACAAAGGTTCACTAGATTGATTCTTGGGATGAGAGGGCTGTCCTATGAGTAGAGATTGGGTAGAATGGGCCAATATTCTCTGAAGTTTAGAAGAATGAGAAGTAATCTCATTGAAACTTTAAAAATTCTTAGAGGGCTTTACAGGGTAGATGCTGAGAGGCTGTTTCCCCAGGCTGGCAAGTCCAGAACTAGGAGTCATTGTCTCAGGATATGGGGTTGGCCATTTACGACTGGGATGAGGAGAAATTTCTTCACTCAGACGGAAGTGAATCTTTGGAATTCTTTATCCCAGAGGGCTGTGGCTGGCTTCCCGCAGGTGCAGGGTGTCATCGACTGCACACACGTGGCAATCCGCGCACCTCCCAGATCAACCAAGGGTATTCATAAACCGCAAGGGCTTCCACTCCATCAATGTGCAGCTGGTGTGCAACCAGAGAAAAGGTTTCTGCAGGTGTGCGCCAGATTCTCGGGGAGCTGCCAATGACGCTTTCTACCTGTGGCAGTCCAAGCTCCCTGACCCCTTTGAACCTGCAAGCAGTGGCTGCTAGGAGAAAAAGGTTGCTCCCTTCAAACTTGTCTGATGACACCCATGAGAAACCCAACCAATGAAGCCCAAGAGCTGTACAACGAAAGCCATATGACAACCAGATGTATCATTGCACAAGCGATCGGCACGCTCAAGATGCACTTCAGGTGCCTGGACAGATCTGGAGGTGCCCTTCAGTACTTACCAGTCAGGGTCTCCAGAATGATCATTGTGTCATGCGCTCTGCACAACTTGCACAGCAGCGAGGATTGGAGCTGCAGGAGGAACAAGACGCAAAGCACACATTTGCTGTGGACAAATCCGAGGAGGAGGAGGAAGATGGCAACCCCAACGCAGCACCAGCTGCTCACATTGCTGCCCGGGATGCCAGGGGTTCCCTTATAGCTGTAAGGTTCAGATAGTCACTAATACTGGACCGGTGTAACAACTACATCCAACGGCCACTCTCATCCCCCCACCCCCCAATCCCACTGACACAAAGCAGTCCTGGTTAGGTCATTAAAGCGCTTCCGGCACTGAATCCAGGAGCGGGGCACAATGCTCCTGCTGCTGACCTCCTGGGCTACCTCCAGCCATGCCTTCTTTATGGCAGCAGCAGGTTTCTTCCTCCCATTGCTGGGGAAGAGCATCTCTCTCCGACTCCTCACTGCCCCCAGCAGCACGTCAAGCAAGGCGTCATCAAAGCGGGACGCAGCCTTTGAGCATCCTGTGTCCATCTTCTATGATCACTGTTTCTGTTCCAAACCTCACGACTCCTCCAAATTCCATCTTTCAGTTGGCCCTTTAAATTCTGGAGACTTGCAGGTCCTCATCGCGCCCACTGCTGCGCATTCGATGCCAAACCCGGGAGTAAAATTACAATGAAGTGGCTGCAGTAACGTACCACAGACAGATAAACTGAACGTACTTCCTGGTTTCCCAGGCGATATCGGAGCACCACCCCCCCGCTCCCGGCTCCCAACGTACCTTGGCGTTAATGTCGGGGCTTTTCACTCTATCTCTCATTCTCACTTCGCTCGATCATATACTCTCTATACACACACATCCATTATTTACAACAATAGATACTATCAGGTCTAAATGAATTATACTGATGTTTTTTTCCATACTGAACAACCAGACCGACATCGGGTGTGAATGAGGCTCGTCCTATATGGCCGCAGCTTGGAGTTTCAGCCAAACATGGAGCCTGGTGGAGATAATGTCCATTGCAGACTGCTTTTAAATACCATGGCGTTTAAAACAAAATCACCACTCTCTCCTTCTGTCTTTTCCTTTCACCTACTTTGTCCAATGAAAAATCCCAATCTGAAAGAGAAAAGGTTCCGCTATACTCTGTAGATTTAAGGGCTACCGCCCAAATTAGAAGATCTACATAACTTGAATAAAGTGTCAGAGTTAAGTATTGCGGCTCTCTGGGCCAAGGGTAAGGGCAACGTGGAGGAAACATTCAAGCTGTTGCCTATTTTAAATAAAAATCTTAGTTTCTTTAAATATAAAATTGTTAGCAGTTTGAAACAAATTTTCCTCTCGTATTCTGAACCATTGATCATACACTGTGAGAAAATTTAGCTTCGAGCAGTGTCATTGCTTCTGCCTCATGCACTCCCTTCCGGGAAGGCTGTTATAATTATAGCCAGTCTGTAAAATCTTCCAGATAGTTGTGGCTCCCAAATTTAACCCATTCTTCTTCTATTCACAAACTCAAAAAGTGAGCATATTTACAGCCCAAGCTGGTAACAGTGGTATCCATCCCAGAATAAGCTGCAGAATGAAGAGGTGAAGACATAATCCCCATTCGGGTATGCAGTGTTTGTAGAGTCAGCTAGTTCTGATCGGTTTACCTACCCAACAACAACGACTGCAGATTAAAAGTAACCAGTTGGATGGAAAGCACTTTGAAACGTCCTTAATGCAAGTTTGTTATTTCTTATATCTATATGCATAATATAAAGAAAGGCCACCAGAGGAAGAGCTGAGTGACTGTAAAGGCAAGGGGTGCGAAATTTGGATCGTCAGCGCCCATTTTATGGGCGCTATGAGTGCCCTTAGAGCTCCAAAATGGCAACCGTGGCACACGCGCACACTTGTGGAGCGAATCACGCCAGACTCCATGTTGGTGAGGGCGTTAGCGCTCATAGTGAACGTCCGCCAGAAGTATGCAGAGCAGGCAGATCATGCATGCTGATTTGAAGCCAGCAGTACCATTTGAAGCTCAACTCTCCAGCTAACGCCCTCTCTTAACCTCGCACAGCTGAACACGTGTTCAGCAGCAGGACCTCCCACCGACGTTATTTAAAGGGATCATCAACTACTTACAGGTTAGTTGCTGGTTGATTGCTTCTGGCTGTTGGTACGCTTCGACAAGTGTTTGGTGCTTTCTATAGTTGTTTCAAGTTGCAAATGTTTACAGGGAGTGGTGCGGCAGGTGCTGAAGGGCATTTTGCTGACTTCAAGGCTTCTGCACAAAACACTTGCTGCCAGACATGGGTACACTAGTAGGAATTCCACTTGGAATACAGCATGACTTGGATAATGAACACAGGCCACGCAGAGCAGGACAAGCTGCTGGAAGAGGGAGAGGAGGGGGAGAAGGGCTCTCAGCAGGAGGCCATATCCATCCAGGGTGTTCAGGGAGCAATTCTCCTACCTGAACCTCAGCGAGGAACAATGTGTGAGATGTCTGCACTTCAGTAAGGACATCCTCACTGAAATCTCCCACCTGCTGCAGCAACAGCTGTATCCTCAGAGCAGGACAAAGAACGCATTGGCAGTGGCTGTGCAGGTGACCATGGCGATGAACTTCTATGCGTCAGGCTCCTTCCAGGCTGGAGCTGGAGATATTTGCAACATCTCGCAGTTTGCCATCCACTGTTGTGTAAGGGAGGTCACTGAGGCTCTTTATTCAAAGAGCGTTAACTATACTTCATTCTCTCCTGCCAGAGACCAGCAGGCGGAGCAAGCACGCGGTTTCACTAGGCTTGCAGGCTTCCCCATGGTGCAGGGTGCCCTTGACTGTTTGCACATCGCTTTGCGGGCGCCGCATGTCAACTCTACCATATACCGGAATTGAAAGGGATTCCACTCCCGCAACGTTCAGCTGGTGTGTGCCCATAGGCAGCGAATCATGCAGGTCAATGCCCAGTATCCCTGCAGCAGTCATGATGCCTTCAATCTGCGCAGCCCACTGTGCTAGCTGCATTTCAGCCACCATGGCAAACCTAAAGGTGGCTACTGGGCGATGAGGGCTATCAGCTGGCAACATGGCTCATGACTCCGGTGTGCAATCTATGCACACGTGTGCAGCATGCATATAATGAAAGCCACGCTGCCACATGAAATGTGATAGAGCAGACCATTGGCATGCTGAAACAACAAATATTGGCTAGGACAACGGGGAGAACTCCCCAGCTCTTCTTTGAAATAGTGCCATGGGATCTTTTACGTCCACCTGAGAGAGCAGACGGCACCTCCGACAGTGCAGCTCTCCCTCAGCACTGCACTAGCGTGTCAGCCTGGACTTTTGTGCTCAAGTCTCTGGAGTGGGTCTTGAACCCACAACCTTCTGACTCAGATATTGTTTGGTTGTAAAAATATCACCTGAATTATGGGGTTGGGTGATTGTCTGAGAGATTTACCATTTATCCTACCTGTAGCAGTGACAACTCAAAATGCCGATTAACATTGGGAATTCTATTGTATCCAAACCCAATGTCTGGTTGTAACTATTATCACAAAATGGATGCACCCAGAAAAGCAGCGGGACACGGTAGTGTTATAAGAGAAGAACCCTCTGCTGGCAGACCAGCCAGGCATTTCCTGGAGGTCTCTAGCAGCCATCTCCACCTTCTTGAGTGACCTGAGAGAAACAAAAAGTAAGTTGCAGAAAGATTCTCTCAGTCAGTACTGAAGGAAAGAGTGTCCAGCAGCAACAACAGGTGATTACTTGCTCTCAGTTGGTCGATGACCCTTACTCTGGCCTGTAACTGCTCTCAGTAAAGGCTGACATGAGTAGGGTAGCTCGGGTTTAGGAGCGCACTGTGGCATAGGTTAAGGTGGAGATGCTGGAGTATTTACAAGGAGTATTGGTGCATTATGTGTGAATAAGCTGCCTAGGCTTGCCTCCACATTTGCCTACCTGTTGTTTAATGTAAGTTGGGATCACTTCATACATAGCAACTTAAATGATAAGGTGTCGGGATATTTTCAGGTAACAACAACACTACTTCACTAAATTTCACTAATCCAGGTGTATGAAAATATAGAAGCACCTGAACAAAATTATAATGAAGAGGCACCAGCAATTCTTTGAAACAGGATGAAGTTTTGTTGGGCAGTTTTGAAGTGAATGTAAGCTGTTTACAATCACTAGTCATTCAGGATTTCTTATCCAAATGGATATCCAGTGAGGAAAGCCAATCTTTCGGATGAGACATTAAACCAAGGCCACGTCTGCTCTCTCAGGTGGCCGTAAAAGATCCCATGGCACTATTTCGAAGAAGAGCAGGGGAGTTCTCCCCGGTGTCCTGGGGCCAATATTGATCCCTCAATCACTAAAACAGATTATCTGGTCATTATCACATTATCACAAGTTGCGGAGTACAGTTAGACGGTATATGTTGACTCAACCGAGACAAGACAAGGCAAGGGAAAAATCAACTGAATAAAATCAAGTTAAGCTTCTGTTCTCACCATGGCAACCATAGTATACCAATCTTAATAGTTGATCGTTTCAATTTTTAGACCAATTGATAGGGAGGGAAAAAAGGAGAGACATCTCTATGTTAATGTCAAGTTTTCATTCTCGGGTTGCATAGAAAAGTAATTGAAAAGAAATTCTCAATTATATATACATGTGTATCGTGCCTCGAAGGCTGCATTTCTAGAGAGACACCTTCACCGGAGAGAAAAATAAGCAGCTGCTGCTTCTGAACTTGTGACCATCATGAGATTCAATGCCTTTTCACACACTACTTTCAATCAATGTAGCTATGTGCAGTCGGTGAGCTCTCAATGAATCCATTACGCTATGAAAAGTGATAAGTTAATAACACTCAAGATACATCCAAACTGTCATTAAATTGCACTCTTGCAGACAGGAATGTCTTGCTGGTTTGAAGGATGTGGTTAGCGATATTGGCTGTAATGGCAGTTTTGTTAAAGCATTAATCTGAAGGACGAAGCAAGTTTTAAAACCATCCATTCTGTGCTGAACCTCTACACTTATTTATGGAGTCTGCTATGTTTTCAGTGAGGAGCCAGATATGAGGAGAGAGCCTTAGAGTAGTACAGAAACATCATTCATCGCCCCGGACGGAATACAACAAAAAGCTAGTTGTTTGACAGACAATCTTTCTCACTTCTCTGCAACTGCGCTCTCTCCTCCCCCTTTCTCTCCCCTCTCATTCTCATTCTTCTCATTCTGTCGCTATCTCTGTCTTCCCTCTCTGTCTCTCTCTCTTTCTTTCTCTTTATCTTCCCCTGCTTCTCTTTTGCTATGTGCCTGTGTCTGTCTCTGTAGCTGTCTGTTTCTTGTCTCTCTTCTCTCTCTCATCCTGTGTCTCGTTCTTTCTTTCTCCCTCTACCTCTCTCCCCCCACCTCGGACTATCTCTATGCTGTTTCTGTCTAATTCTCACCTCTGTCTCTCCCCTTTTTCACTCAATTTTACTCTGTCTCTGTTGATAACTGTGTCTTTCTGTCTGTAGGCCTCTCTCCGTATGTATGACTCTCTCTTATTTTCTCTGTCTCCCACTCTCTATTTATCTCTTCTTACTCATCTCAAATTACTCGCTTGTTCCTCCTAAAGTCCCTAAACAGTGTCCTACGCCCTCTCTTGCTTCGTTTTCTATCCTTGCTGTGTTGAAAGTAAGACATTGCCTTCTACTGTAGTTAATTCTTTCCCAAAGCCTCCAACTGTGTAATTCCTTCCCACCCTCAGTCTTCTGTTCCTCCCATAATCTACAGGATTGTAAAACAGAAGCTTGGCATAGCTTGACCAATTCTTCTTCATTTTCCCAGTCACCTCTCCCATTCTTTTCATTCTTGGTGCTATCTAGGATTACCATCTAGCTGGTTTTACCTAGTCCACGTTTTTCCGAATTGTCGCTGGTTGTCAATTGACGATTCTAATACATGACATGGTGGGCAGGTTTTTATTGAGTATTGCCAGTTGAAGGAGTCAACATGCAAAACTGGCAAAAAAAATGAGCTGGGCCACGAAAAACATCTTGGTAGGAAACTTAGAGAAATTCTTTTCATCAACTCTTCCCAAAAAAGGAATGTCATGTGCAGAATGGGGCTGAATTGCTGTTTGTGGGAGCTTGCTGTGCGCAAATTGGCTGCCGCGTTTCCTGCATTACAACAGTGACTACACTTCAAAAGTACTTCATTGACTGTAAAGCGCTTTGGGACATCCTGAGGTCGGGAAAGGTGCTATAGAAGTGCAAGTCTTTCCTTTTTTTTAATTAACAAATACGGAGTACTGGTGGAGAGCCTCACTGGATGACTGAGCACATCGGAATTCTTGTGTGCAGGATTTTAAGTCATTTCAGATCCTTGAAATGCGATTCTACACAATAATGCACAGTATCCAGGGAGCACAAAGTGAGCTTTCACCTTTTTGTTAATGCTCCACCATTCTCTTGCCTTTTTCCAAGGATAGGCCTTTCGTTGTCTGAGCTATTTGCATGTTTTACTATTCTTTAGCGTCTCCCGGTTGCCTGTCTGAGAGGGTCCCTTTTACCATCTAACAATCTCTTGCTTTGGTTTCCAACAAGCTTCAGGCCATTCACCCATTACAACTCCTTTCTGATTGTAGTATCTATTGTTTACTGGTGTTAAATAGCATAGATGCATTTAAGGGGAAGCTAGATAAGCACATGAGGGAGAAAGGATTAGAAGGATATGTTGATAGTGTTAGATGAAGTAGGGTGGGAGGAGGCTCGTGTGGAGCATAAACACCGGCATGGACCAATTGGGCTGAATGGCCTGTTTCTGTGCTGTGAAATTCTATATAATTCTTCTTCTCCCTTCCTTCCTTTTTATCTGATTCTATTAAAATACCTGTTTAACTTTAAACCTTTAATTCTGTCTAAAACGTTGGTCTGTCTTTTCTCTCTACAAATGCTGACTAGCTGTGTTTTCCAGGATTGTCTGTTTTTGGTTTGCAGGCAAAGGGGCCTCGGTTTAATGTTAGATCCTGAAAGGTGGCTCCTGTGACAATGAGGCACTCCCTCAGTACTGCATTGGAGTGTCAGTCTCGATGACATGCTCAGTTTTGGGGTGATTTAGAATGAGCATATCTACTCAGTTCACTTCCTCAGGAGTGTCATAACTGCCTGGATAATGTCTCATAGTTCTGCAGCATGGGAAAAGGTCTTGAAGTAACTCTCAATGCAGAAGCGCTTCCTAGAGCTGATATAAGGTTTAAACTTCAAATTTTCTGATATAATGGCTAAGGAAACCATTAGATAAATGGATCTTACAGAGCAACTTCATCTTACTCGAAGAGGTTAATTTATGGACTAGACTGTGATCTAGTGCAATGGATGCTTATTCAGGGGAAAAACGAATAAAACAATAGGTTTCCGGCTCAAAAAGAATGGAAAAATATAGACTTGGCTTTTTGACAGAGCTCTCCATGCTCTTGATAAGGACCTGAAGATGAGTTCGATAGGCTGAACCCCTCATTCCTACCTTCATAGTGCCTTCTTGCACATTAAATCCACGTAAGCCAATTGCTTTGAATTATCACTGCCAGTCAGTTCAGTAAAACTCCTATTTGACTGCTCAAAGGTGAAGTTCAAATATAAATCCAGAACAGTGGAGGTGAGTAATGAAGAATGGCATTAAATTTCCATCAATTCAATTAGTTCCTTCTGAATTTTATTAAGGAATCTTTGAGTAACAAAGCAAAAATGGCTGATGTCGAAAAATGAACTTGATTTGTTTTTGAGTTGATGATTTGCTGGCGATGGAGCACTCCTAGCTGATGTCTATTTTATTGCATTGGCCCGTATTTTCCGATCACAGGCTTCCCGCGGGCGGAGGACTGCGATCTGGAAAAATCTACGCCCTTACCTGAGGGCCCCCGGGAGGCGCACACTTCCGCTCCTGGGCCTCTCCAAACTCCAAGTGCGCGGGGCCCACGTATCCCAGAGGCACAGGTAGTTTGCAGCGTCCCTGGGATCACGTGGGCCATGGGGAGCCAATCAAAGAAGGGAATCTCCCTTCATACACTTGACAGGAAGACCTGTCAAATATATGAATGGAGATCACCCCCAAAACATAGTAAAACTTTAAATAATTTTTTTTTAAATCACATTTTTAAAATGACTTGAAATTACAATAAATTAAGTATTTTAAACAAAAATTTAATTTTTGAAACAAATAAAGTTTTTTACAGGGCTAAAAATAAACTTACCTTTTTTTAAAAAGTATTTTTAAATGATAAATCAGTGAAAAAAAATGTTTTTTTTTACTTTTTTCAACTGTTATCCTGGTAAAAGCAGGCCTTATGCCTGCTTTTACCAGGCATAAGAACTGTAAGGGTTTTCTGCGGGTGGAGGGTCTCCAAAAAGCAGAACTATCCGCCCGCAGAGGCCCTTCTCCAGGGCAGCCGGAGGATCTGTCAAGACCACTCTTGACAGATCGGAAATGCCAGCTTTCAGCGCATGCGCAGTGCATGCCTGAAACCGGCATTTCCGATGTCCCTTCGGGTGGGTACACAGCGCGTACACACCCGTAGAGATCGGAATATCTGGGCCAATGTCTGCAGCTCTCTGTCCTCTCAGGTGAATGTAAAAGATCCCATGGCATTCACCCGACGAAGGAGTAGTAAGCTCCGAAAGCTTGTGATTTCAAATAAAACTGTTGGACTATAACCTGGTGTTGTGCGACCTCTCAATTATTTGAAGAAGGACAGGGGAGTTCTCCCTGGTGGCCTGGCCAATATTTATCCATCACTAAATCTGGCCATTTCTCTCATTGCTGCTTGTGGGACCTTGCTGTGTGCAAATTGGCTGCAGCATTTCCTACAGCATAACAGTGACTACACTTCAAAAGTACTTCATTGACTGTAAAGCACTTTGGGAGGTTGTGAAAGGCGTCATATAAATTCAAGTCTTTCTCTCTTTTCACTAAATATATTTGTACCTTGTTTATGAAAGGTATCCTGTTGCCGCCCCTAACTTTTACTCCTGCGTGTTTTTCATCTTTAAAACTGCCAGTCATCCGTGCCAGCTTGACAGGGCCAACGGTTGCTGTCAGACTCTATTCTGATGCCCCAGGCAGACCCAAATGGTTTACTGATAGCTTGGAATACAAATTAAATCAATGTTAGATATCACAGTACTTGAAGAGAATTGGATATTTTTCAAGGCAATAATAGCACTCTCGTTGGGCGTGAAGGGTATAATCTTTCAGTTGGGAGAGAGGAATTGAAAATCTGTAGGTGGCTTGGCTGTAAGAAAATGGCGAAACAAAAAGTTCTGACATTTGTAAAAGATGTTGTGCTGTCAACTTGTACTGGAGCTCGCAGTCTGCAGCAGGACTTGCTGCCTCTTGTACTGGAGCTCGCAGTCTGCAGCAGGACTTGCTGCCTCTAGTACTGGAGCTCGCAGTCTGCAGCAGGACTTGCTGCCTCTAGTACTGGAGCTCGCAGTCTGCAGCACGACTTGCTGCCTCTTGTACTGGAGCTCGCAGTCTGCAGCAGGACTTGCTGCCTCTAGTACTGGAGCTCGCAGTCTGCAGCAGGACTTGCTGCCTCGAGTACTGGAGCTCGCAGTCTGCAGCAGGACTTGCTGCCTCTAGTACTGGAGCTCGCAGTCTGCAGCAAGACTTGCTGCCTCTTGTACTGGAGCTCGCAGTCTGCAGCAGGACTTGCTGCCTCTTGTACTGGAGCTCGCAGTCTGCAGCAGGACTTGCTGCCTCTTGTACTCTAACTGATGTTATTTTGGGAAGTGATTTAGGATTCAATAGAGGAAGTTTGCCGAATGTTTCAAAGTTCGGTAACCATGTCATTGGTGCTATTGGAACTATCAGATAACGAAGAGAGAGCCACTTTGCTAAATTGATGTTGGTCTTTAGGAAAAGTTTACCTCAGTGCAGAATTCCTGCATTTCATTCTACTTTGTGGAGGTTGTGTTTGGTGTTCAAATTTCTTTGAGAGATCCATTGTGAGCCACCTAAATCCCCCAAGCAGTTGGCTCTCACAACCTCAATGTACTCCTGAGGAGACAGTCGGACAGGCTCTGTGTTCCTGTCAAGAGAAAAATGGAGAGCTTGTGGGCAAGTCCCCTGTAAGAAACAGAGCAAAAACGAATTCTGGTTGGTTACTGGAAGCTGTTAGCTTGCATACAGCACTCAATCAGATTGCAGTATTTTACCTGACAGCACTACTCCAATCAAGTTGCACGTTTAGTGAGACTGTAGCAGTTTAACTCATCGTACTTATAGTAACCTCGGTGAATATCGTACAAATCACCAAAGCAAGGTTTCTTTCATTTATAAGGTACTGATTTTTTCCTAAACAGTCCTTTAGTAGTTTTGTTCAAGTTTAATAATGAAAGAAAGAGGGATATAATATAATATATATTTATATCTATGTTTCAAACAAACAGGATCTTGGCTCATTATTTTTTAATGAGGCTGCCAGTCCAGCTGCAGACAGAATAATGAAACCTGTATAACTTGTCAGTCGTTCAAAGATTCATGACGTCAATCGTGTCTTACATCTAGTCCTTAAGTAACAGAGGGGGGGAATGTTACATTTTCTCATCATTTCACAGTGGCACATTGCACTAATTGTCAAACCACACTAACTTGGTGTTTAATCATGAATGTTGGTGAAGTTTGAAGTTCTTTCACAGGCCAATAATATCCCAGAGGTCTTTTTCCTGTTGATCAGTGCCATTGCTCAAGAAAATTAGATACCGACAAAATGGTCGTTTCCTACCTTGATACTTATCCTCTGAAAACTGCTTTAGTTGCCAAGTCTAATGCTGCATTTTCTGGCCATGAGATAGAGAACATGACATCAACAGAAATATCTATGGCTAGGATATTGTGCAACAAGTGTGTAGCTGGGCCTTCCAAATGGACAAATACCATATTCAACTGTCGTCCAACACGTGTCCTCTGGGCCCTTGGCTGAATTTTATCTCTTCCTTTTGACCTTACTGGAAATGATAGGGACAAATCTGTTCAACCTTCTTGTTATCAGAGCTATAATAACCTGTGGAGACGTACGAAATGATACTGTCCTGGTAACTATTCTAAAGGTACAACTTTGGTTAATTGCACATTACTGTCCATTTTTAGTCTATTGGATTCTATTCCCTGTATTGAGGCATAGAATTCAATAGAATTTAATTATGTAAGTCCTCTTTTTACAACTATAGTTCCCCATAAATGTTAGTGGTAATTTGGTCTCCAGTGAGTACCATATTTGTGCAGCATTACATCTGTAAACCAGTCTCAGCCATGCCATTGGGAATAGATGGTGAGTGAAGGCTGAACATTTCCTGAGGGCCTGGGTCAGTAGTAGAGCAGTGCCAGAGATCTATGAGCAGGATGCTGATCCCCTCAGCCAGGGACAGTGTATGGTGCAGAGAGAGACCAACAGAGAGGAATAATGGATACCTTAAACAGAAAATCCTCCCAATTAAAAGAAAAATAGACTTGCTGAACATTTGGTCATTCTATAGTAATACTAATAGATAAGCAGTGGCAAAAATTAAAAGAAGTATTCCAAAATTCTCAACGAATATACATTCCATTGAGAAATAAAACCTCCATGGGAAAAGTGATCCACCCGTGGTTAACTAAATAAGCTAAGATAAGCTAAGGATAGTATTAGATTAAAAGAAGAGGCTTATAATGTTGTGGAGAATAGTAGTAAGCATGAGGATTGGGAGAGCTTTATAAACCAGTAAAGGATGACACAAACATTGATAAAAAGGGATAAAATAGAATATGAGAGTAAACTGGCAAGAAATATAAAAACAGATTGTAAGAGCTTCTGCAAGTATGTAGAAAGGAAGATAGTAGCAAAAGTAAGCATTGGTCCCTTAAAGGCTGAATCTGGAGAAATGGGGAAAAAGGAAATGGCAGAGACTTTAAACAAATATTTTGTATCTGTCTTCACAGTAGAAGACACAAAAAAGCATATCAAAAATAGTGGGGAACCAAGGGGCTGTTGAGAGTGAAGAACTTAAAGTAATTAATATCAGTAGCGAAAAAGTGCTTGAGAATCTAATGGGACTAAAAGCCGATAAATCCCCTGGACCTGATGGCCTACATCCTTGGCCCAACATTTGCGATCGGAGGATTCCCGCGGGTGGATGCCTCCGACCTGTAAAATATCTACGCATTTACCTGGTGGCCCAGGAGATACGGAGGCTTGCGATCCTGGGCCTCTCCGGGTCCGCGCGGGCAGAGGCCCACGTATCTCAGGGTCGCAGGCAGTTCATAGGCACCCCTGGGATCACATGGGCCGGCCCAACCAATAAAAGAAGGGAATCCCCATTCATACTTATGAGAGTTCCGTACGTACAGAACTCCAATAAATATGAATGGGGATCACTTAAAAAATACACCAACACATAAAATACATTTTTTTTTAAATTACATATTTAAAATTAATTAAAATGCCATTTAATTAAATATTTTAAACAAAAATGTAACTTTTGGAAAAAAAATTTAATGGGGGAAAAATTCAGTTGGTTTGCGCCTCCCGTTAGCACCTTAAGAGGGCGCTAATGGGGCGCAAAGCAACTAGCGCCCGGGCGCGGCGATATCTGCGCCTCTCGCGAAATTGACCGGACATTTTGCAGCGGCGCTAAACAATACCGCCCCGATCTCCTGCGCCCACAGATCTTGACATCATTCGAGAGTGCAACGCCCTTGGGGCGCCCCGGAACGGAAATTGAGTGGCGCCCCCCTCCTTTCTGCCTGGCGCAACCAACGACAGGTAGACTGGAACGCTTCCTAGTCACTGTGGGGCTGGGGGGGGGCGCTATTTAAAGGGGGCCTCTTCCTGGCTTTTTCGGTAGACATTTTTGCACCACTCGTTCTGAGAGAGAGAGATTTTGAGAGAGAGAAAGAGAGACTTCTGCATTGAGTCAACGCTGTGTGTAGTAGTTTTGGCTACTGAGCATAAATTTGCAGGTACTTTGGTTTTTGACCTTCATTACTTTGATTGCCAAGAGACTATGGGGGCTGCACTAATTGGGGGCGTCGTCCTGCGCCTGCAGAATCGGAGGCCACAGAGAGAGAGTGGCAATCATGGCCAGACGGAGGAGGGCCAACAGGCCTCTGTACAGGAGACCTTACCCTCCCAGGGTATTTCGCCAACAATTCTCATACATTAATATGTCTGAGGAGCAGTGTTTGCGAAGGCTGTGCTTCAGCAAGGAGGTGGTCACTGAGCTCTGCCACCTGCTGCAGCCAGATCTGCAGCCTCAACTGAGGAGCAGGACGTCTCTGTCGGTGGCAGTGAAGGTCACAGTGGCTCTCAACTTTTATACCACCGGCTCATTTCAATCAGCTACTGGGGTCATCACCAATATCTCCCAGTTTGCGGTCCATTGCTGCATCTGTCAGGTCACAAATGCCCTCTATAAAAGGAGACGAGAGTACATCTCTTTCCCCATGACCCCGGCCCCATGAACGCGCTATGGGCTTTGCGAGGATAGCGGGCTTCCCCATGGTGAAGGGCGCCATTGACTGCACGCATGTGGCTTTGCGTGCTCCGCATGAGAATGCAGAGGATTTCCGCAACCGAAAGGGGTTCCATTCCTTAAACGTGCAGTTGGTCTGTGACCACAGACAGCTGATACTCACTGTCAATGCCTGCTATCCTGGCAGCAGCCACGATGCATACATCCTGCGCCAGACTACTGTGGCAGAACTTTTCCAGGCACCGCATCACCCAGGTGGTTGGCTTCTCGGGGACAAGGGATATCCATTGAGCACCTGGCTGATGACACCGCTCCGTACGCCCAACACCCCTGCTGAGCTGTGGTACAACGAGAGCCATCTCGCTACCAGGAACATCGTTGAGCACACAATCGGCGTGCTCAAGCAACGGTTCCAATGTCTGGACCATTCTGGAGGAGCCCTGCAGTACTCGCCTGAGCGAGTCTCCCTCTTCGTTGTTGTGTGCTGCATGCTGCATAACCTGGCAATCCTCAGGACCCAGCCAATGCCACCAGGCCTTGGAGCACCACCAGAGGAGGAGGAGGAAGAGGAGGAAGATGATCATCAGCAGCACCAAGGCGGGAGGGAGGCCCACAATGCAGAAACTGGAAGGGCCGTCCGTCAACGGCTGATAGCAAGCCGCTTCTAGGCCCCTGCTGAGGAAATGGCTTCTGCCATTGAGAACAATATGAATGAAACCAACCCGCAACCCCTAAGCCGGCCAAGGCAGCAATGATTGCAAAGACCAAACATGTACATTTTGAATACAAAAACTTAATTTATTTTACAAACTCTTTGTGTGTGTCATTTCCTCATGACAAAATAATAGAAAGAAACACAAAAAAAGTCATTAACATAACTGGTTCTCACAACCTGGAGATAATGTCCAAAACACTAAACAAAAGTTTGACCACGAACCTCGGCCTTTAATAAAAAAAATGACCAACATTTTGTCACACCTCCTACTTTTTGCCCTTTGAGGGTGATCTCCTTCCCTTGCGCATTTCCCCCTTCCCACCCTACTGCTCCTCCGTAATGGGGCCCCAGTGGCTGCAGCAAGGCTGCTGGAAGGCTGCTGATTGTCAGAACCTGAGACTGCAGATGCCCTTGAAGGACGGCCTCGACCAGCTCTGGGCCTGGAGGGTCCGGCTGCAGACTGCACCAACTCTGCATGGACGGCAGCAGTCTGGCCTACAGGCGGTGGCAAGTGCAATGGGGAAGTGACAGTGGTGGCAGCAGGAATGCTGTCATCTTGAGAGAGGACAGCAACTCCCTGCTCGACTGACACACTGGCACTCCCATGGGGCAGCACTTCAGCATCCAGAGCAATCTGCTGGAGCACAGATTGCTGGCCTGCTGCGGCGCAGTGAGAGCCCTGGGAAAATGTGTCCGAACCAGCGAGGATGGCAGCAGTCAGTGCTTGCATGGCCTCAATCTGAGTCTGCATGAGAGCAGTCAGAGATGGGGTCACGGCAGCCAGTGACTGAATTGCAGCACTAAACATTTGCGTGGCATTCGCCTGTGCTACAGCGAAGTGCTCCACACTCCTTGCCAGTGATTCAATGCATTCGGGCACCCTTCCCACTGCACCCATGAGCTCAGTGTGCATGTCCACCGCCTGGGTGTTCATTTCAGCGATCAGCCGCTCTTCTTCTGCGTCCAGTGCAGTAGGACTCGCTGGCATACTCTCCCTCCGGGGAGAAGGCTCCCGAGCTTCCCTATCCCCATCACATTGCTGCAGCCCTCATCAGACCCTTCCCCCCTGCTCCCCTCCAGGGAAGACGTGTTCCCAGTGTGGGCATGGGCTTCCTCGGGAGAGGGTGGCACTGATGCTCCGGCTTCATCTTCCTCCTCGCCTGCAGCTTCACTCCCACTGGCATCTTGAGGGCCCGTCTCCTCAGCTGGTGAATCACCATCTGAAAGCAGGGAGGTACAAGAGTGGCTTTAGCGTGAGGACAGGGTGGCAGTAAGGGAGGAATGAGTGCAGCGATTTAGTAAGTTGGATTGAAAGTATCAAAGGCTAGTGTTGTGCGGGACAAGTGGAAGGAGAGAGGACAAAAAGGTGATGACCTTACCATTGCTGTCCAGAACGGACGGCCTCTCCAGTGGCGACGGGACCGATCACCTGGCTTGCCACAATCCTCTGGACGCGCTCCCCAAGATTGCTGAGGGGTTGCAGCTGAGGCCGCCCTCCACCTGTCCGTTGCTGCTGTCTCCTATTATGAGATAGCTTGGCCTGCAAGAAAAAGGACGGCGTCTGAGTAAATATACAGCCATGGTCTTGCCTGATGTGCCTCCCATAGGTGAATAGCCCTTACTGTATGCAAAGTGTGGAATGTGCGTGTGTGGTCATGAGAGGGCCATAGGTGTTGGATGAGTGTTGGGCATTGGGGTTTTAAGACCCTCTGGCCATAGAGTGAGGTTGAGATGGAGGGATGGAGAGGTATTGAAAAAAAGCCACTCACCCTGACAACCCGAGTGAGGTCGTTAAACTTTTTTCTACATTGTATATGGGTCCTGGGCACCATGCTCCTGGAGGAGACGTTCTGAGCCACCTCCCTCCACACTCTTCTGTACTCGCGCGGCAAAGGCCTCCTGCCACTCTCTAGGTACAGTATTGATCTTCTACGCTCCACCGCGCCAACCAGAGCCTCCAAGGCCCGCTCGCTGAAGCGCTGTGCTCGCTCCCTGGCCCTCTCCATAATCCTTGGCTGCAAGATTTAGGCACAGGTCTCTCCAGACCGAGATTCAAGGCTCCAATGAGCAGGGTGTGGCTGGAGAGCAAGATCGACCCTCCCCTTTAAGAATTGTCCGGCGCCAGTGTTTCTGTGTTCCATCGCTAACTGACATCACCTGTGCTGCGCCCGCGCTCTGAGTTAGCGCCTCGCTCCTCGGCCTTTGCGCCTTAAGAGAGGTGTGTAGCGCCTGATTTAACGCTCCAATCAACTCCGGGGGCGATGAAAGCCAAGTTTGCAGTCGGAGGTGATAATTAGCGCCAGGCGCTAAACTTTGCGCACGGCCGATAATCGCGCCCCAAACGGGGCGATACTGAATTTTTCCCCCAATATGTTTTAACAGGGCTAAAAATAAACTTAACTTATTGGACAGGGTTTTTAATGTATAAATGAGTGATAACATTTTATTTTTCTATTTTTTAAAACTCTTATGCTGGTAAAAGCAGGCCTTATGCCTTTGTGTTCTAAAAGAAGTGGCTGCAGAGATGGTGGATGCATTGGTTGTGATTTTCCAAAATTTCTTAGATTCTGGAACGGTCCCAGCAGATTGGAAGTAGCAAATGTAACTCCGCTATTCAAGAAAGGAGGGAGAGAAAAAACAGGGAACCACAGGCCAGTTAGCCTGACATCAGTCGTTGGGAAAATGCTGGAATCCATTATTAAGGAAGCGGTAACAGGGCACTTAGAAAATCATAACATGTTTAGACAGAGTCAACATGGTTTTATGAAAAGGAAATCGTGTTTAACAAATTTATTAGAGTTTTTTGAGGATGTAGCTAGCAGGGTAGATAAATGGGAACCAGTGGATGTAGTATGTTTGGATTTCTAAAAGACATTCGATAAGGTGCCACATAAAAGGTTGTTACGCAAGATAACGGCTCATGGGGTTGGGGGTAAAATATGAGCATGGATAGAGGATTGGTTAACGGACAGAGAGTAGTGAATAGGGATAAACGGGTCATTTTCAGGTTGGCAGACTGTAACTAGTGGGGTGCCGCAAAGATCTGTGCTGGGGCCTCAACTATTTACAATCTATATTAATGACTTAGATTAAGGGACCGAGTGTAATGTATCCAAGTTTGCTGACAATACAAAGCTAGGTGGGAAAGTAAGCTGTGAGGAGGACACAAAGAGCCTGCAAAAGGATATAGACAGGTTAAGTGAGTGGGCAATAAGGTGGCAGGTGGAGTATAATGTAGGGAAATGTGAGGTTATTCACTTTGGTAGGAAGAATAGAAAAACAGAATATTTTTTAAATGGTGAGATACTATTAAGTGTTGGTGTTCAGAGAGATTTGGGTGTCCTCGTACAGGAAACACAGAAAGCTAGGATGCAGGTACAGCAAGCAATTAGGAAGGCAAATGGCATGTTGGCCTTTATTGCAAGGGGGTTGGAGTACAAGAGTAAGGGAGTCTTGCTACAATTGTACAGGGCTTTGGTGAGACCACACCTGGAGTACTGTGCACAGTTTTGGTCTCCATATCTAAGGAAGGATATGCTTGCCTGAGAGGTGGTGCAACGAAGGTTCAGTAGATTATTCCTTGGATGAGATGGTTTTCCTATGAGGAGAGATTGTGTAGAATGGGCCTATACTCTCTGGAGTTTAGAAGAATGAGAAGTGATCTCATTGAAACATACAAGATTCTGAAGGGGATTGACAGGGTAGATGCTGAAAGGTTATTTCCCCTGGCTGGAGAGTCTAGAACTAGGGGGCATAGTCTCAGGATAAAGAGTCGGGCATTTAAGACTGAGATGAGGAGGAATTTCTTCACTCAGAGAGTTGTGAACCTTTGGAATTCTCTGCCCCAGAGGGCTGTGGATGCTGAATCATTGATTATATTCAAGGCTGAGATAGATAGATTTTTGGACTCTAGGGGAATCAAGGGATAAGGAGATCGGGCGGGAAAGTGGAGTTGAGGTTGAAGATCAGCCATGGTCTTATTGAATGGTGGAGCAGACTCGAGGGGCCGTATGGCCTACTCCTGCTCCTAATTCTTATGTTCTGATGTTCTACTTTTGATATTTGGTTAGGCAACTAATTCTGATTCCTGCTGATCAGCCGCAAAGCAACTAATGGTCTGAACTTATTGATGGAATATTTTAAGCCAAAATCCAGTGAAATTTGTTGAACATTTTCCAAAAAAGATGATGTGAGAGGAAGATCCACTCTGTGCGGATGCATAACAAAGGACTAAATGCATTTATAAAGAACATTTTCATTATCTTATTACACATAGCACACAGAGGAAATCTTCCCTCACAAGATCACAAGAAATGTCCGGATGAGGAAGGCCTTTTAGCCCATTTGATCTCACTCTCTATTGGGATTTACCAGGTTGAAGAATATCTGTCGGGGTAAATTTTCCGAGTTTGTGATACCAGCGAGGGGTCAGGCCTATGATTCTTCCATCTAATAAAATCCTGAATTTGTCCTGAACAAAGGTGGTAGCGGCTCACTTTATTTTTCCAAAGCATGGGTAAAGTCCCATCAATCCCAACTCCGATGTGTTTGCAGCTCTGTGTCCAGGCAAAGAGGGAATGGGAGCATCTACTGCACGGGGCTCGGAGACAGCACAGTTAGGTTCAGGAGTTGGCTGAAGATACTTCAGAGAATAACGATCCACGCCCACAGGAGGAGACTGCTTTATGGAAGATGAATATTTGATCACAGACCTTGTTTCCTGGAAGTTGCTCTGCTTCTCTCACACTTTCTCTCTCTCTCTTTACGCGTTTGTGTTTTATAATGAGGGTTGACATCATCTCTCCGTCCTGATGGTAAAAACAAATCTGTAAAATAAGGATCTGTGAGCACATTCTCATTTTCTTTAGATTTTAGGGTGAAGGTTCATGAACAATCATGATGTCCTATAACATTAAATCCCTACAGAGATCCTCACAGTGTACCAAAGTACGATGTTTTCGATCTCCTCTTTGAGTGTGAACAGATATCAACTTAAATATCACAATCATTTATAAGCTGGGTCTTCAACAATCTCGGGATAAGCTGACCTTTTCCTTTTGTGGTTGCTTCCTTATTTATTTCCACTCTTCTCCTGAAACCACTGATTCACACTGGGATTGGATTCCACAGGCATCGGTCACACTGTAGTACCTCATCTCTGGATAGGGTTCGACAGTCACCAGTCACACTATAGTACCTCATCTTGGGAATGATGGGGACAGGTCATGCCAGGGTTAGGGAGAATGACAGGGACTGTATGTGGCTGGGTTTGGGAGAAGGATGGGAGCAGGTCATAGGTGTGATGGGGAGAAAGATTAGAATGGGTCCGGGTGTATGGGGACTGGTCAGGGCTGGTATCGGGAGAATGACAAGGACAGTTAGAGCTGAGATAAGGCAAAGGATGGGGACTGTTCAGGGTGGGAATAGGGAGAAAAATAGGGACAGTCAAGGTTGGGTTAGGGAGCAGGATGGTGATAGGTTGGACTGGGATAGGGAGGAAGACAAGTGTCAGAAGATAGTGCAGCAGAGATGGAAATAGCTAACGCAAAACAGAAATATCTAAAATTTAATTAGAAAGAAAGGAAATAACTAAACTAACATCTAACAAAACACATCATAAAAGGAGAAAGCGAGTGACACCTTAGACGCTAGGGCTCACTAATTCAACTAGTTTAAAAAAAGTTTTGAAAATTTTTGACCTAAAATGCCAATGAATCAATATTACAATCAACTTGGATTTAATTGCTGGATTGGAATAGATATTTATGGGTGATTAGAATTCAACCAAACAGACTTTGAACAGTCCTATTAAAGTAATGAGAACCATATCAACATTTAATTGCCCTTGTTTTCACACAGGTGACGATTTCTCTTCCAGCCTTGCTGTCCTTTATACTTTAACTTCCACAGCATCAAACAGAACAGGCGCTGCGTGAGCTCATGGCAAAAATAACTGAGAAAGCTGCTCGCTGATACATTGGAAGTGTAAATTACAGGCATAGCAACCATAGTGAGAGCAAATAGGTCGTCAGTCAAAGCAACCACAAAGCAAATACTTCAAATTAATGGAGGCAGATTTATTGAAATGATACTGTACTTGATTCACAATAATGTCATCTGATCAATAGCACAAAATGATTGCAATTAATGTAACCATTTTGTAGATTTTACATGACAGTCACACAATCTATTACAGTATGATGAAAAATCTGTTTGCTGACATTTGATACTTAAATCTATGGATTGTAAATTAAATTTTTCCTTAATAATTCACAGGATTCAATAGGATTATTGCACCAATGAGTAAATTTTATAGTGTCACACCAGTGTAGTCATAATGTGGCTCAATTGCAACATCTGAGAATCCTTTGCCTTACCTGTGGACCTCTTACAGATTTGGTGGATCTGTATTCACAGTTTGTGTAGATGTGAGAAGTTGGTGCGACTGGGATTCTGTGCCGTTACCATTCCTTTTACTCTGTAACAAAGAAAAATATGGGAATGCTATCAGAGAACGCTGGAACATTGGAAGAAGCACTGAGAGTAGCAAGGGCACAGAATGTACTCTGGGAGGGGGACTTCAATATCCATCACCAAGAGTGGCTCGGTAGCACCACTACTGACCGAGCTGGCCAAGTCCTGAAGGACATAGCTGCCAGTCTGGGCCTGCGTCAGGCGGTGAGAGAACCAACATGAGGGAAAAACCTACTTGACCTCATCCTCACCAGTCTACCTGTGGCAGATGCGTCTGTCCATGACAGCATTGGTAGCAGTGACCACCGCACATTCATTGCGGAGACAAAGTCCCGTCTTCACACTGAGGACACCCTCCATCATGTTGTGTGGCACTACCACCGTGCTAAATGGGATAGATTCAGAACAGATCTAGCAACTCAAAACTGGGCAACCATGAGGCGCTGTGGGCCATCAGCAGCAGCAGAATTGTATTCCACCACAATCTGTAACCTCATGGCCCGGCATATCCCTCACTCTACCATTACCATCAAGCCAGAGGACCAACCCTGGTTCAATAAGGAGTGTAGAAGAGCTTGCCAGGAGCAGCACCAGGCGTACCTAAAAATGCAGTACCAACCTGGGGAAGCTGCAACACAGGACTACATGCATGCTAAACAGCAAAAGCAGCATGCTATAGACAGAGCCAAGCGATCCCACAATCAACGGATCAGATCAAAGCGCTGCAGTCCTGCCACATCCAGTCGTGAATGGTGGTGGACCATTAAACAACTAACAGGAGGAGGAGGCTCCAATAATATCTCCATCCTCAATGATGGTGGAGCCCAGCATGTGAGTGCAAAAGACAAGGCTGAAGCGTTTGCAACCATCTTCAACCAGAAGAGCCGAGTGGATGATCCATATTGGCTTCCTCCTGAGGTCCCCACTACCACAGAAGCCAGTCTTCAGCCAATTCGATTCACTCCACGTGATATCAAGAAATGGCTGAGCGCACTGGATACAGCAAAGGCTATGGGCCCCAACAACATCCCGGCTGTCGTGCTGAAGATTTGTGCTCCAGAACTAGCCGCGCCTCTAGCTAAGCTGTTCCAGTACAGCTATAACACTGGCATCTATCCGACAATGTGGAAAACTGCCCAGGTATGTCCTGTCCACAAAAAGCAGGACAAATCCAATCCGGCCAATTGCCGCCCCATCAGTCTACTCTCAATCATCAGCAAAGTAATGGAAGGTGTCGTCGACAGTGCTATCAAGCAGCACTTACTCACCAATAACCTGCTCACGGATGCCCAGTTTGTGTTCCAAAAGGACCACTCGGCTCCAGATCTCATTACAGCCTTGGTCCAAACATGGACAAAGGAGCTGAATTCCAGAGATGAGGTGAGAGTGACTGCCCTTGACATCAAGGCAGCATTTGACCGAGTGTGGCATCAAGGAGCCCAAGTAAAACTGAAGTCAATGGGAATCGGGGGGAAAACTCTCCACTGGCTGGAGTCATACCTAGCACAAAGGAAGATGGTTGTGGAGGTTGAAGGTCAACCATCCCAGCCCCAGGACATCACTGCGGGAGTTCCTCAGGGCATTGTCCTAGGCTCAACCATCTTCAGCTGCGTCATCAATGACCTTCCCTCATCATAAGGTCAGAAGTGGGGATGTTCGCTGATGACAGCACAGTGTTCAGTGCCATTCGCAACTCCTGAGATAATGAAGCAGTCCATGCTCGCATGCAGCAAGACCCAAGACATTCAGGCTTGGGCTGATAAGAGGCAGGTAACATTTGCGCCATACAAGTGCCAGGCAATGACTATCTCCAACAAGCGAGCGTCTAACCACCACACCTTGACATACAACGGCATTACCATCGCCGAATCCCCCACCATCAATATCCTGGGGGTCACCATTGACCAGAAACTTAACTGAACCAGCCACATAAATACTGTGGCAACAAGAGCAGGTCAGAGGCTGGGTATTCTGTGGCGAGTGTCTCACCTCCTGACTCCCTAAAGCCTTTCCACCATCTACGAGGCACAAGTAAGGAGAGTGATGGAATACTCTCCACTTGCCTGGATGAGTGCAGCTCCAACAAAACTCAAGAAGCTCAACACCATCCAAGACAAAGCAGCCCGCTTGATTGGCACCCCCTCTACCACCTTAAACATTCACTCCCTCCACCACCGGCGTACCGTGGCTGCAGTGTGTACCATCTACAAGATGCACTGCAGCAACTCGCCAAGGCTTCTTTGACAGCACCTCCCAAACCCGTGACCTCTGCCACTTAGAAGGACAAGGGCAGCAGGTGCATGGGAACACCACCACCTCCAAGTTCCCCTCCAAGTTACAGACCATCCTGACTTGGAAGTATATCGCCATTCCTTCATCATCGCTGGGTCAAAATCCTGGAACTCCCTTCCTAATAGCACTGTGGGAGCACCTTCACCACACGGACTGCAGCGGTTCAAGAAGGCGGCTCACCACCACCTTCTCAAGGGCAACTAGGGATGGGCAATTAATGCTGGCCTTGCCGGTGATGCTCATATCCCATGAACGAATAAAAAAAACAAAGGTACCCCATCCTCCACTTCACAAAGACAAGCCAGCTCCCCACTATAGCACATTCTCAATCCAGAGCTCACTGCATGTTAGGAGTTATGGGCACAGAGCCATACCACATCACTTCTCAATCCAGTGTTATTGCAGCATTCCTCCGAGTGTCTCTCGAGCAAGCTGCTGCTCAAGATTGTGGACAGAAAGTTAACGAATTATACTGTGTTAAATCAAGAATAAGGATATGCCTGTGTACATTTGTCAGATTTCCTTTACATTATTCATCATGGAATATGTAAGGAGAATAATTACACGTGGGTTTTAGAAGAAAACTTATTGGTGCTTTTGAATGCTGAAATGATTTTCTGGCACTCAAGAGTTATTAAACTCAAATTGTAAAGTATCACTTTTCTCTACATTTTTTCACCTTACATGTTTCTGATTCAGATCTTTATTTTATGTGACTGGAGCACTCAGTCTCTGGGAGGCAGTTCTCTTCTTCTACGGCTCAGAGCCAATAGTTTCTGTGTTCTGCATCGAGATTCTCTTTTGCTTAACTTTACTGTATTTGTGTTTCACTGTATTAGAGGTGCCCTCCTTGCCAGACTAGGTGCAATCGTACCTATTACTTTATCCTTTGTTCTGTAATCTATTATAATTTTTTTGTTACGAGTTCATTAGTTATTTGGATGGACATGGATAGGTAGATTCTTAAAAAAGTGTTCACTTGCAAAGTGAGAGAGTCCTTGACGGTTGCCATCTTTGTTGCCAGTGTGCTACTCCTTGAAGAATGTAGATTGTATAAAAAAAGAAAGGTACGTTAGTCTACTAGAAAGACCCCTAAGGCTTCCCCCAGTATCTCAGTTGGTAAATGTACCACCTAGTGGTGGCCTTAGCATTCCGCTCATCCTCATGTTCCAATCCCACTATGTCCTCCTGCCTCCCTATCCCTGTAACCTCTTCCAGCCCTACAACCCTCCAAGAACTTTGCGTTGCTCCAACTCTGACCTCTTGTCCACCTGCTTCCTTCATACCATCATTGGCGGCCGTGCCTTCAGTTGTCTAGGCCCTGAGCTCTGGAATTCCCTCCCTAAACCTCTCCGCCTCTCCAACTCTCTCTCTTCATTTGAGACCCCTCTTAAAAGCTACCTCTTTGACCAAGCTTTTGGTCACCAGTCCTAATGTCTCCTTTGGCTTGGTATCAAGTCTTGTCTGATTACACTCCTGTGAAGTGCCCTGGGACATTTTATTATGTTAAAGGTGCTATATCAACGCAAGTTGTTGTTGTTGAGAAAAATCAGGCAGGTTTCATGCTCTTGACTAGTCCATTGACTGCTGTGGAAAGTATGTATGTGCAGACATTGGATGAAGACACGATCAGGCTTGGCTACAATGGCCTCTGTGATTAAATAGCCTTCCAACTCTTGCTGTCTAGACTCACACATGAAGAGTGACAACTTGGGTGGTGTGTTGGAACACCTGCAAGATCCTTTGAAACCATATTTCCCATATGAGTCATCACTTTCAGGATGCGAGGGGAGAAAACTGGGAACAAAACGGGAGGGAGTGAGACATAGATTGAAGTTGAGATGTAGAATTATCCTAGGGACCATCTTTTTGACTACTAATAAAAATGCCACATATTTACCCCTTAAGTTAGAATATATGATTAAAACTATATAAAAATAAAAAGACTGAAGGGAGACACGCCACTGGTGTTTAAAAATGAGTCAAAATGGATAAGGAGATGCCTCTGGTGACAAGGTCAAATAATCCCTCATATGTCAGGGTCCCAGAAGAAATACTTGAAACTGAAAGTTTTATCGCAGAAAGTGCTTCATGGCGAACGTTATTCTACATGTTTTCAGTTTTGTAAGACAATTTACATGTTCCTTGTGACTTAACTTTATACCGTGCTATGCTTATTGGTTCACTATTATGCCTAGCTTGGTTTCATCTACCAAGTTCCTTAGAAAAAAGAACAAGAGAAAGAACAAGGAGTAGTTGAGATGAATAGTATAGATGCATTTAAGGGGAAGCTAGATAAACTCATGAGGGAGAAAGGAATAGAAGGTTATGCTGATATGGTGAGATGAAAAGGGGTGGGAGGAGGCTCGTTTGGAACATAAACACCAGATTGTTGAACCGAATGACCTGTTTTTGTGCTGTATGTTCTATGTAATTCTATGTAACAAAAGAGGCCATTTGACCTGTCCACTTTGCTTCTTTCCAATCCAGATCTCTAGATCTAATTTCTATTTACTCCAGTTGATAGCTCAGGCTCTGTTGTCACACACTCCAAGTCTACATCACAGTCTGTGCCTCCTCAATTTTTTCCTAGCTAAAGTACCTTATAAACTCTACCTTAAAAAATTGACTTTATCAGCTGTCATTAACCAGGCCTCTGTAACTGGTGCTTTTGGATCCTTATTAAATATTTCTTCAAAATCTAAATAAATCATATTGGTGTCATTTCAAATATTTTCAAAAACATTTCAATGCATTTATGAGATAATGACCTCTCTTTTCTGAAACTATGTACGCTTTTGTAGATTATTCAGTAATATTTTACTGTGGAATCTAGGTTGATGCTCCAGTGCAGTGCTGAGGAAGCCATGCATTGTAAGATAGAAAGAACCACCATACATTTATATAGAGGCTTTCACTTCCTCAGGATGTCCCAAAGCACTTCACAGCCAATTAAGTACTTTTGAAGTGTAGTTACTGTTATAATATAGGCATTGCTGGCAGCCAATAGGCACACAGCAAGGTCCCACAAACAGCAGAGATAAATGGCCGGATAATCTGTTTTAATAATGTTGGTTGAGGGATAAATGTTGGCCAAGACACCAGGAGAACTTCATGCTCTACTTTGAAATTGTTATGGGATCTTTTATATCCACCTGAACAGACAGATGGAACCCTGGATTATTGCCTCATCCAGAAGACTGCACCTCTGACAATGCAGCATTGAAGTGTCAGGCTGGATTTGTGCTCTAGTCTCTGGAGTGAGGCTTGAGCCCATGATCTTCTGACTCAGAGGCAAGACTGCTATTACCAAGGCTGGCACTTAAAGTGGCATTGTCCTTTGAATTAGACATTAAACTGAGTTTATTATGCCCGTTCTGCTGGATATTAACTATTCCGTTCAAAGAACAGCCAGGAGCTCTCCCAGTGTCCCGGCCAGTTTTGTTCCCTCAACCAAATCACCAAAAACAAATTAACTGCTCATGTGTTGTTTGTGGGATCATGCTGTGTGCGAACAGTCCTTACACTACAAAATAATTCATTATATGTTTAGTGCTTTGAGACATTTCTGAGAGACGGAATCAATAGATTTGTTCACTGTTCTGCCTATGTCACACATATAAACGTTTCTTAACATTGCCTTGGGCGTGCAAAGCAACTTTGTTTTCAAGGCTTTCATTCTCTGCCTAATTATCATCTAGTTTTCCTCTATCAAAAGTATTGATCATCTTCTCCCCATGACGTCTTGCATTGCTTCAAGTGTTTCTTTCTTCTTTATCCCTTATACCAACTTTCTCTAGTTAACCACCAGGCTTTGTGACTTGAAATGATTCTTATTCTTCATGGTATTTATTTCACTTGTATCTATTTCCATTACCGCCGCCTTATCCAGTTCAATTTCCTAGTCTATAATTCCTAGTCCTTTCCGACTATCATTACATCAGTCCTTATGAGATTTGGTATTTTTATGCTATTGATTTAAGATCTTCAAAGTCCAAAGAGTAATAAATAATCACTCACATTGTAGTGCTTCTAGGTTGCATTTTTCTATTTATTGTCCCCTTAGCACAAGGTACCAGCAAGGCTGAAAAGAGTAAGATGGAAGAAAAACTTGTAGAATGGGCAATTGAACTTCAATATAGATAAGTGTGAGGTGGTACATTTTGCTGGAAGAATAAGGAGGCCCCATATCCTTGGAAAATAAGTGTCTAAATGGGGTAGAGGAGCAGAGGGATCTGGGGGTACAGATACACTAATCACGAAAAGTAGTGACCCAGGTTAATAAGGCCATAAAAAAGCAAAACAAATCACTGGGGTTCATTTCGAGAGGGATAGAATTGAAAAGCAAAGAAGTTATGTTAAACTTGTGTAGAACCTTGGTTAGACCACACTTGGAGTACTCTGAATAGCTCTGGTCTCCATATTATAAAAAGTATATAGAATCACCGGAGAAGGTGCAGTAAAGATTTACTAGAATGATACTAGGACTGAGAGGTTATACCTAACAGGAAATATTGAACAGTCTTTTCTCTAGAAAATAGAAGAATAAGGGATGACCTGAAAGAGGTCTTTAAGATGATGAAAGGGTTTGATAGGGTAGACGTAGAGAAGATGTTCATTAATAAATCCAATAGAGAATTCAGAAGAAATTCTTTACCCAGAGAATGGTAAGAATGTGGAACTCGCTACCACAAGGAGTAGTTGAGGCGACTAGCATAGAGGCATTTAAGGGGAAGCTAGATAAACACATGAGGGAGAAAGGAATAGAGGGATTTGTTGATGCGGTTAGATGAAGAACAGTGGGAGGAGGCTTGTGTAGAGCATAAACACCGGCATAGACCTGTTGCGGCGAATGGACTGTTTCAATGCTGTAAATACTATGTAATACTATGTAAGATGAGTTAAATTAAGCAATGATTAGGTGTTGCTAAGCTTGGGTAAGAGAGGTAAAGGGCTGGATTTTCATTGACCCGTGGAGGCGGGTTTGGAGGCGTGTGGGGGGTTCAAGTTGCAGATTCGGGGGTCCCGAACCCATCCCGCCCCCAACCCGCCTCCATGCCAGTTTCGCTGGAGGCGGGTACCCGACCTGTGCTGGGACCCGCCTCCCCAAAGCGGGAAGGGGATTAGTGACAATTAACTGCCTGTTAACAGGTAGTTAACAGGCAGTTTTTTGCCTAATCCCTATTTTAAAAGCTGAAATGTGGACTTCCCGACAGGTCCCAACCACGCCAAGTTAGCGAGGCGGACCGTGGGTCTGCAGGGGTTGGAGGGGTTGATATGTCCGGTGGGCAGGTGAGTGATGGGTGCATGTGTGCAGAGGTAAGTGTGTAAGGTAAGTGTAAAGTGTGGGAAAAAGTTTTACTTACCTTAACTTCCTCCTGCAGGTGTCAGCCCTTCAGGTCTCGGGAGTCAGAAATCTCACCGGCACAGAAAGCAGAATGGCCGTTGAGCTGTTAAAAACTGCAGCCTTCTGCTTTCTGTGCTGGAATGATTTCTAACTCAGCCTGAGAGGAAGGACTCAAGTTAGAAGACAGCTTCACAGAGCTGTCAAACGCTCATATTTCATCTGTCAAAAGCTCTTGACAGATGAAATGTCAATCTGTGACATCACCTGTTGCCGGGTGGCCCTTAATTGGCCTGCTGAGCTCGCTGGGCGGGCTCAACAAGGTCAATCAAGTGAAAATGCAGTGGGTTGGCCACAAGCCGATGGAGGCGGGACTACAACCCAAAAAGTGGGAGTCCCGCCTCCAGTATCAAAATCCAGCCCAAAGAGTTTCATGGTTTGGACATCCTGGTAAAGAATGAGTAATAACTAAATATATTAAAGATTTAGACCACGCTATCCTATTTTGGTGTGTGTTACCATATTTGCCATTTAATGCACAAATCTGACAAAACCTTGGCCACAGGCTGGTTAAACAAGCTTCACTTTCCTGGTTAGCCACCTTCAATGGAATCATCTAGGACATGTTGGAGGTTTGATGTTAAGTTCACGGGACAGTGGTCAAGACTGGAATTTAATAGTATGACATACAAATAATCAGCATTTAAATATTTTGGGCTGTATTTTGCGACCCCTACGGGTGCGTACGAAGTGCGCACATGCCCGTAGGGGCCGCGCAAGTTCTGGGTTTAGGCATGCGCTAAAACCCGGAACTTGCGATCTATCAAGAATTCTCTTGACAGATCCTCCGCATCCCCGGGAGAAGGGCCTCTGCAGGTGGAGGGTTGTGCTATTTGCCCAACTCCCGCCTGCTGAATGTAGGTGTAAGGCCAGCTTTTACCAGCATAAGAGTTTTAAAAATAGAAAAATAAAATTTGATCACTCATTTATAAATTAAAAATACTCTTCAATAAGGTAAGTTTATTCTTAGCCTCGTAAAAACATATATTTTTTTTCCCAAAAATTACATTTTTGTTTAAAATATTTAATTAAATGGCATTTTAATTAAATTTAAATATGTAATTCAAAAAAAATATTTCATGTGTTGGTGTATTTATTAAGTGATCCCCATTCATACTTATTGGAGTTCGGAACGTACGGAACTCTCATGAGTATGAATGGGGATACCCTTCTTTTATTGGTTGGGCCGGCCCACGTGATCCCTGGGGTGCCTACAAACTGCCTGCGCCCCTGGGATACGGGGACCTCTGCCCGCGCGGACCCGGAGAGGCCCAGGATCGCAAGCCTCCGTATCTCCCGGGGCACCAGGTACATTCGTAGAATTTTAGCAGGTCGGAGATGTCCGCCCGCGGGAAGCCTCCGACCGCAAATGTTGGCCCATGTTTTATGTACAGTGCCAGTGCTCTATAAGTAACACCTTGACCTTTCAAAGTTTATTGAAAATTAGGGAGTTAGGAATGCGAAGGAAAGGCCTGGGGTTATTTTTCACCCAAAGAGTAATAGGATTGTGACATTGTTGCCAGGGAACAACACTGAAATGGACAGTCTAAAAGGCTTCAAAAGGCAATTAGATGTGATTCTGGAGAGAGATGGGGTTGGGAAATACATTAGGAAGATTGGGTTTATCTGTCAAAAGGGGAAATGCTTATTGGGCCTAAAAAAAGCTTTTTTCTGTTGCTAAAAATACTGAAAACAAGTCAATAATGTCTATTCCACTTACCATTTAATTAAACATTCATGTATTAATGGACAATAGAGTATGCAGAACATGTCACTAACTTGCTGCTGTTAAAAGATAACACATCTTAATTAGGGTTTGCAACAAATCATACTCCAGCATTTAAAAATGGAGGGTCCCCAGATGTTTAGCTCTATAATTATTCTATGTCTAATGAGACAGATTCAGTACAGAAGCAACTCTGGGCTAAGCGAGATCAGGCATTGCAGGTTTGTTCATTTTTCAAGTGGTTGCTATAAATCTATTTAATTAGCACTTCTGATGTTGTCCTTGGAGAAAACAGTCTGTGTTTGGACTGTCTTCTAATTTGAAGTTTGTTTGGGAGAGGGACACCGAATGATGAATCTTAGATAAGATCACAACAAAGATAACTAAAGGTCAGCAGAACCAAAATATGTGTGTGTTATTGCTCGTTGGGTTGAAAGATTTAAAATCCAACAATATTTGCCATGGGGAGCTGTTGCTAACATTTGCATTTTCACATTCCTTAGTGTGTTGGCCTATAAATTGTGAGATTGGCGAGCTATATACGCATGGGTTAATTATGAGAGAATGTCCTCCTGCTGAGCAGAGCTGCGGACGTTCTCTCCCATGCACAGGGATGAGTGTTAGTTCCTCAAAAACCTCCTCCCCATTCTTCTTCAATACTCCGGGATGAAGGCCGAGGGATTTGTTTGTTTTAAGCCCTTTCAGCCTATCTAGAACTTCCATCTCATTTGTATTGAAGCCTTGAGTTATGCCTGGGTGGTCTTTCTTTTCAGAGAGGACATGTTGTTCATGTGCTCCCTTGTGACTATGTTCAAGAGGTAATCATTCAGCTGCTCCCCAGTTTCAGGCCAGTTAGCATCTTCTCTGACAGTCCTATTGCTATGGTAATACTGAAGGAATTTTGAACCGTCATTTTTTGCCTCTGTAGTTATGTTTTTTCTCGGTCTCTTTTTGCCTCTTTAATCAACCTTTGAACTTATTTCTGCTTGATCCTATATTCATCCCAGTGCTACCTTTCTCCCTGCAGGATGCGTAGAGGTACTTTTTCCTCTTTATTTCGTTTTTAATTTTGTTTGTTTATCAATCTATTTAGGGTCACACTTGTTTAACCTGAGCCTGTTGATCTTAGTCCTGTACATCCAACAACAACAACTAACACTTATATAGCGCATTTAATGTAGCAAAACGTCCCAAGGAGCTTAACAAGAGCGATATCAGTAAAAGCATTTTTGACAGCGAGCCACAGAAAGAGATATCAGGACAGATGACCAAAAGCTTGGGCAAAGAGGTAGGTTTTAATGAGCGTCTTAAAGGAGGAGAGAGAGATATAGAGGCAGAGGGAATTCTAGAGCTTAGCGCCAAGGCAGCTGAAAGCACGGCCGCCAATGGTGGAGCGATTAAAATCAGAGGTGCACAAGAGGCCAGAATAGGAGGAGCGCAGAGATTGTGAAGGCTTTGGGCTGGATTTTCTGAATGGGAAGCTTTTGGAGGCGGGACTGCTGCTTGCCGGGTTTCAATCCCGCCTCCATCAGCTTACATAAGAACATAAGAACATAAGACCATAAGAAATAGGAGCAGGAGTAGGCCATTCGGCCCTTCAAGCCTGCTCAGCCATTCAATGAGATCATGGCTGATCTTCTGCCTCAACTCCATTCACCGGCCCTATCGCCATATCCCTTGATGCCCTTACTAGTCAGAAATCTATCGACTTCTGTTTTGAATATACCCAATGACTGAGCCTCCACAGCCCTCTGGGGTAGAGAATTCCAAAGACTCACCACCCTCTGTGTGAAGAAATTTCTTCTCATCTCAGTCCTGAATGGCCTACCCTTTATCCTGAGGCTGTGGCCCCTGGTTCTAGACTCCCCAGCCAAGGGAAACATTCTCCCAGCATCCACCCTATCAAGCCCTGCAATAATTTTGTATGCTTCAATGAGATCCCCTCTCATTCTTCTGAATTCAAGAGAATACAGGCCTAGTTTACTCGATCTCTTCTCATACGACAGTCCCGCCATCCCAGGAATCAATCTCGTGAACCTTCGTTGCACTCCCTCTATGGCAAGTATATCCTTCCTTAGGTGAGGAGACCAAAATTGTACACAGTACTCCAGGTGTGGTCTCACCAAGGCCCTAAATAATTGGAGTAAGACTTCTTTACTCCTGTACTCAAATCCTCTTGTAATGAAGGCCAGCATACCATTTGCCTTCCTAATGGTTTGCTGCACCTGCACATTCACTTTCAGTGACTCATGTACAAGGACACCCAGCACCCTTTGAGCATCTGCATTCCCCAATCTTTCATCATTTAGGAAATACTCTGCCTTTCTGTTTTTTCTACCAAAGTGTATAACTTCTCATTTATCCACATTATATTCCATCTGCCATGTTCTCGCCCACTCACTGAGCCTGTCGAGATCCCCTTGAAGCCTCTTCATATCCTCTTCACAACTGACACTGCCACCTAGCTTTGTATCATCAGCAAATTTGGAAATGTTACATTTAGTCCCCTCATCCAAATCATTGATATAGATTGCGAATAGCTGGGGCCCAAGCACCGATCCTTGCGGTACCCCACTAGTCACAGCCTGCCATCCTGAAAAAGACCCGTTTATCCCTACTCTTTGTTTTCTGTCTGTTAACCAAATCTCAATCCATGCTAGTATATTACCCCCAATTCCATGTGCCCTAATTTTGTTCACCAACCTCTTGTGTGGGACCTTATCGAAGGCCTTCTGAAAATCCAAATACACCACATCTACCGGTTCCCCTTTGTCTACTCTACTAGTTACATCCTCAAAGAACTCCAATAGGTTTGTTAAACAGGATTTCCCTTTCATAAATCCATGTTGACTCTGCCCAATCTTACTATTAGTTTCTAAGTGCCCAGTTATTGCATCCTTTATAATAGATGCCAGCATTTTCTCAACTACTGATGTGAGGCTAACAGGTCTGTAGTTCCCTGTTTTCTCTCTCCCTCCTTTCTTAAATAGCGCGGTTACATTTGCTATCCTCCAATCTGCAGGAACCATTCCAGAATCTATAGAATTTTGGAAGATGACAACCAATGCATCCACTCTCCCAATGGCCACCTCTATCAAAACCCTAGGATGTAGGTCATCCGGTCCTTGGGATTTATCAACTTTTAGTCCCATTAATTTTGTTAGTACTTTTTTTTGCTAATAATTTCTTTAAGTTCCTCATTCTCGCCACACCCTTGGTTTTCTTGTATTTCTGGGAGGTTTTTTGTGTCTTAGATACATAGACATAGAAGAGTACAGCACAGTACAGGCCCTTCGGCCCTCGATGTTGTGCCGAGCATTGTCCGAGACCAAGATCAAGCTATCACACTCCCTATCACTCTGGTGTGCTCCATGTGCTTATCCAATAACCGCTTGAAAGTTCCTAAAGTGTCCGACTCCACTATCACAGCAGGCAGTCCATTCCACACCCCAACCACTCTCTGAGTAAAGAATCTACCTCGGACATCCCTTCTATATCTCCCCCCATGCACCTTATAGTTATGCCCCCTTGTAACAGCTGCCTCTACCCGAGGAAATAGTCTCTGAACATCCACTCTATCTATCCCCCTCATCATCTTATAAACCTCTATTAAGTCGCCTCTCATCCTCCTCCGCTCTAAAGAGAAAAGCCCCAACTCCCTCAATCTTTCCTCATAAGACCTCCCCCCCAAACCAGGCAGCATCCTGGTAAATCTCCTTTGCACTCTTTCCAATGCTTCCACGTCCTTCCTATAGTGAGGTGACCAGAACTGCACACAATATTCCAAATGTGGTCTCACCAAGGTCCTGTACAGTTGCAGCATAACCTCACGGTTCTTAAACTCAAACCCTCTGTTAATAAACGCCAACACACCATAGGCCTTCTTTACTGCTCTATCCACTTGAGTGGCAACCTTCAGAGATCTGTGGATATGAACCCCCAGATCCCTCTGCTCCTCCACGTTCCTCAGAACCCTGCCGTTGACCCTGTAATCCTTATTCAAATTTGCCCTACCAAAATGAATCACCTCGCACTTATCAGGGTTAAATTCCATCTGCCATTTTTCGGCCCAGCTCTGCATCCTATCAATGTCTCTTTGCAGCCTACAACTGCCCTCCACCTCATCCACTACTCCACCAATCTTGGTGTCATCAGCAAATTTACTGATCCACCCTTCAGTCCCCTCCTCCAAGTCATTGATAAAAATCACAAACAGCAGAGGACCCAGCACCGACCCCTGTGGCACACCGCTGGTAACTGGTCTCCAGTCCGAAAATGTTCCATCCACCACCACCCTCTGCCTTCTATGAGATAGCCAGTTACTTATCCAATCGGCCAAATTTCCCTCTATCCCACAACTCCTTACTTTCTTCATGAGACGACCATGGGGAACCTTATCAAACGCCTTACTAAAATCCATGTATACGACATCAACTGCTCTACCTTCATCTACACACTTAGTTACCTCCTCAAAGAATTCAATCAAATTTGTTAGGCAAGACTTACCCTTCACGAATCCGTGTTGACTACCCCTGATTAAGTTGCCCCTTTCCAAATGGTCATAAATCCTATCCCTCAGGACCTTTTCCATTATCTTACCAACCACCGAAGTAAGACTAACCGGCCTATAATTACCAGGGTCATTCCTATTTCCTTTCTTGAAGAGAGGAACAACATTCGCCACTCTCCAGTCCTCTGGCACCATCCCCGTGGACAGTGAGGACCCAAAGATCAAAGCCAGAGGCTCTGCAATCTCCTCCCTTGCCTCCCAAAGAATCCTAGGATATATCCCATCTGGCCCAGGGGACTTATCGACCCTCAGGTTCTTCAAAATTACTAAAACATCTTCCCTCAGAACATCTACCACCTCCAGCCTATCCACCTTTATCACACTCTCATCCTCAAGAACATGGCCCCTCTCCTCGGTGAACACTGACGAAAAGTATTCATTCATCACCTCTCCTATCTCTTCTGACTCCATGCACAAGTTCCCACTACTGTCCTTGACCTCTTCCTCCATGAAGACAGAAACAAAGTATTTATTTAATTTCTCTGCCATTTCCTCATCCCCCATTATAAATTCTCCTGTCTCTGACTGTAAAGGACCTACATTTACCTTCACCAGTCTTTTCCTTTTCACATACCTAAGAAGCTTTTACAATCTGTTTTTATATTTTTCACTAGTTTGTGCTCATATTCCATTTTCCCTTTCTTTATCAATTTCTTGGTCCCCCTTTGCTGATTTCTAAAAAGATCCCAATCCTCAGGCTGACTGCTTTTTCTGGCAACTTTATAAACTTCCTCCTTTGACTTAATACTAGCTTTAATTTCTTTTGTTAGCCATGGTTGGATCACTTTTCCTTTTGGGTTTTTATGCCCTAGAGGAATATGTGTTTGTTGCAAATTATGCATTATTTCCTTGAATGTTAGCCATTGTATGTCCACCTTCATACCTTTTAGTGTAGTCTCCCAATCTACCATGGCTAACTTGTCCCTCATACCCTTGTAGTTTCCTCTGTTTAGATTGATGACCCTAGTTTCAGATTGGACTACATCACTCTCAAACTTAATGTAAAATTCAATCATATTATGGTCACTTGTCCCTAAAGGCCCCTTTACCACAAGATCATTGATTAGTCCTTTCTCATTAGCTTCTGGCCAACCAGCGGGAATTTCCCATGATTGACCTTGTTAAGCCCGCCCGGCGGGCTCAGCAGGTCAATTAGGGGGAAGTCAGTGACAGAGCACGTCAACGTATGACGTGTCATCTGTCAAGAACTTTTGAAAGAAGAAATGTCATCGTTTGACCGCTCTGTGAAGCTGTCAAATACTGACATTCTGTGTAGTTTGATGAGTCCTTTACACTCACCTCACATACTTACCACTCCACACTTGCACCCATCACTCACCTCTGCATCGCACTTTCAGACCCCTTCGACCCCCGCAAACCTCCTACTCACCTCCTACACCCCGGCAGGGTTCTCCCAGGTCGGGAAGCCCGCACCTCAGCACGAAAAATGGGGATAATCCTATTTTCTGCCTGTTAATAGGCTTTAATCCCTTCCCGCCTCCAAGGAGACGGGACCCAGGGTGGGACGGCTTCCCACCTCCTGGCAAGAGGGCACGGAGGCAGGTTTGCCACCCGCCCCCAAATTCTGCAACTTTCCTGGCAGTCCCGCCTCCATACCCGCCTCCTCGGGGCTGAGAAAATCCAACCCTTTAAGTCCAGCATTAAAGATGTTCCATTTGCCTTCCACTGAAATGTTGGCAAACATCCTCCAAGCCATTTGTTTTAATTCTTCCCTCATCTCTTTTTATTTAGCCCTTTTAAAGTTATAAACAGGGCTCCTGGCCTTTGGGTTTAATTGGGTCCCAGTTGACGTTAAAGTTGATTGTTCTACATTCACTGACCCCCAGGGCTGCTACAACCTGCATTTCCTGTATGTTGTTTGGGTCATTTACAAACACCTGGTCAGGATGAGCACATCCTCACATACTGAGTCATGAAGCAGACATGCGTTACATTAACTAACTCCAACACTAAAGCACTTGACTTTTCCCAATTTATAATTGGGTTTACATACATAGGGGTAGAAATTAGGTCGCGCCCCAGTTGGGGCGCAAATATCGTCCGGACGCAAATATTAGGTCCTGGCGCTAATTATCGGCACTGACGGGAAACTTCACTTTTACCGCCCCGGGAGGTGAGTGGAGCGCTAAAGCAGGCGCTGCACACCTCTCTTAAGGCGCAAAGGCCGAGCAGTGAGGCGCTAACTCGGAGCGCTGGCGAGGCGCTAACTCGGAGCGCTGGCGAAGCTCATGTAATGTCAGTCAGCAATGGAACACACACACAATGGCACGGGCCAGTTCTTAAAGGGGATGGTTAATCTTGCTTTCCATCCACATCCTGTTCATTGCTGCCTTGAATCTCGGCCTGGAGAGACTTGCACATCAAATGTGCTGGAAAGAACAATGGAGAGCACCAGGCAAAGAGCTCAGAGTGCAGCTCCCACAGTCTCTGCTAAATCGATACAAGGAATGGCAAATCAAAATGAACCTGCAAAGTGCTGCTCAGTACCCAAAACTCCTTCACACAACGTTGAATCTCTCCAGAAGTCTCTCCCTCTCTCTCTCAGAATGCGTAGTTCAAAAATGCCACCAACAATAAAAGACAGGAAGAGGCCCCCTTTAAATAGCGCCCCCCCCAGCCCCACAGCGATTGATAGCGTTCCAGTCTTCTGGTCGTTGGAAGCGCCAGGCGGTAAGGCAGGGGGCGCCACTGAATTTCCGCCACGGGGCGCCCCAAGGGCGTTGCACCATGGAATGACGTCACAATCTGCGCGCGCAGGTGGTCGCAGCGGTAAGTTTTAGCGCCGCCGCACAATCTCAAGTTAAGTTCTCGAGCGGCGCAAACATCGCTGCGCCCGGGCATTAGCGGCTTTGCGCCCCATTAGCGCCCTCTTAAGGCGCTAACGGGTGGCGCAACCAAGTGAATTTTTACCCCATAGGATATACAGCACGGAAACATGCCATTCGGCCCAACCAGTCCATGCCGTCGTTTATGCTCCACTCGAGCCTCCTCCCATCTTTCCTCATCTAACTAAATCAGCATAACCCTCTGTTCCCTTCTCCCTCATATGCTCGTCTAGCCTCCCCTTAAATGCATCTATACTATTCGCTTCAACCACTCCCTGTGGTAGCGAGTTCCACATTCTCACCACTCTTTGGGTAAAGAAGTTACTTCTGAACTCCCTGTTGAATTTCTTGGTGACTATCTTATATTGATGGCCTCTAGTTATGCTCTTCCCCACAAGTGGAAACATTCTCTCTGTATCCACTCTATCAAAACCTTTCATAATTTGATTGAAGTCTGCCATTAAAATAATGGCCGGAATTTTTACCATCGAGACGGGTGGCGTGGGTACGGGCCGCGTAGCGGGTCGGGAGCCCAAAGATGTGAGAAGCGTGTTCCCCACTGCGACTTTTAGTTAATGGCCCCAATTAAACTAGTCATGCGCGTTTGCCTGCCCTATTAAATGGTACGGGTCTGATGACGTCATCGATGACTCATTTCCAGCGGGGATATTTAAAGCAGCCTTGGCCACATCGCATTTGAAGGTTAATGTGGGAGTGTAGAGGGAGGATTGCAGAGGATTGAGTTATTGCTGCAAGTTATAAAAATGAGTTCCCAAAGACAGAGGACTGAACCCTGTTTTTCGGATGCCTCACTACATATTTTAGTGGAGGGAGTCAGAGCACACAGGGAGGCTCCCTTCCCTACTGATAGGCGGAAGAGACCTCCCCAAGAGACCAAAAGGACATGGCTCGAAATTGCTGAGTAGGTGGACAGCAGGGATGTAGTCAGGAGGGCATGGGTACAGTGCCGGAAGAGATTCAATGATCAATGAATGTTTATCATATGCATAATGGTATCGTTATCCACTCTTAATATAACATTTCTAAATCATCTCTTTACTCTCCCACAGGTCCATGAAGAGCCTCCCACACTATCCAGTCTGAGGAGGAAGACGACTCCTCAGAAGAGTCTCCAGCCTCTGAAGGCGCACGGTCAGCAGACGCAAGCGCACCCAGCATCAGCGCAGATACGCACACCTCGGTGGGTCCTGTGCGAGAGAGAGTAGTGTTGTCACCTAGTGTCTCACACTTTAAAAGTGAGCAAGAGCACATGGTATTGACAGGGCCAGCAGTGGAGACTTCTCGTTGGAGGGCACAGGACGCTCCAAGCTCTGCTCAGCTGCATGCAGACACTGAGCCTTGGGGGCCATCCAGAAAGAGGGTGATCCTGGAGGGACAGCAAGAAATGCAGGAGGCTCTGGTGTCTTTTGCAGCCGCAATGTCTGCAAATGTGCAGAGAATGGAGGAGTCCATCTCCAACATGAGCACCATCATCTCACAGACGATGGCGATGATGTGCTGTTCCATGGAAAGGATGGCCACCTGCATGGAGCAGCAAACGCGCCACTCACATGAGCACATGCTATCGATGGAGAATAGATGGCAGAGACTCATCGAACTCCCCTTTAGGAGGGATATAAACATAGACTTGGGCCCTCATGTCCCCACTGCTGTGCAGCAAGGTGCTCGCCAGCTCCTTGCTAGCAGGGAAGTGCGGGTGGCCCATGAGAGGGATGACAGTGAGAGGGTACATGGAAGTGTGGGCTCCTCTCAGAGCACTCCCACTTCTCCCCCGTTGCCACCCCCTCAGTCAGAGCCCCAGATGTTTCCTGGGATCGCGATGGCCAAATCAGCCCCTGCACAGTCGCAGGAGGAACAGTCTTTGGCGGGGCCCTCACAGACTCCAAAACCCGGAGGACATCCGCCAAAAGTGTCTAAGCACTCGCAGCGGGGAAGTGAATAGCCTGCCTCTACCTCTGCTGAAGCCACAGGGGTTGCACCTTGTAGAAGTACACATAAGTGAAAAACCCACAATCCTAAATGCGCAAGGGTATGCACATGGTTGTACAAAGAAGTGTTCTTGTTAAGGTTCCATTACAGTCACCACACGTATAAAAGTATTTTCCCCACTTTCCGGTCATGCCCATTTTTATCTGCTACCTTGGAAGTGGCTTTGTGAGTTGGAGGAAATGGTGAGACATTACGTAACCTCCAGCAATGGGGGTTTGTGTGAAAGAAATGGCCTGATCATTGTAGGGATGTTTTATGGTGTTGTTGGTGGGCTGGGGTGGGGGGAACTTGTCACAGCATGTGGCAGCCATATGGGTGCATTGCAGGAAGTTAAGTAAATCTGGCCATGATAAGGCCATCCTTGGCCTCCCGGGCAGCAATGTGCTCCGCTGCTGCTGCCATCTGAACCTCCGGTTCCTCCTGCTCCTCCTCCTCCTTGTCTTCCAGCTGTTGCTCCTCCTCCTCCTCTGAAGAGACTGTGCGCTCAGTGCCTTGCTCCTCATGCAGCTCTAATCCTCGCTGCTGCACTATGTTGTGCAGCGTGCAGCATACGACGATGATTCTGGAGACTCTGTCTGGTGTGTACTGAAGGGCTCCTCCAGATCTGTCAAGGCATCTGAAGCACATCTTGAGCATGCCTATTGTTTGCTCTATGACATATCTGGTGGACATGTGGTTTTCATTATAACGCTCCACAGCCTCATTGCTTGGCCTCCTCAAGGGTGTCATCTGCCACATCTTCAGTGGATAGCCCTTTTCTCCAAGCAACCAGCCAGTAAGTGTGTTTGGCAGTGTGAAGAGCTGAGGGAGGGTGGACTGGTGCAGCACGAAAGCGTCATGATAGCATTCGTAATAAGGTAGATGAATTAACAGCGCAAATAGATGTAAACGGATACGATATAATTGCAATTATGAAGACATGGCTACAGGGTGACCAAGGCTGGGAGTTGAATATCCAAGGATATTCGATATTTAGGAAGGACAGGCAAAAAGGAAAAGGGTGGCGTTGTTAGTAAAAGATGAAATCAGAGCAATAGTGAGAAAGGATATTGGCTCAGAAAATCAAGATGTAGAATCAGTCTGGGTGGAGCTAAGAAGTGCCAAGGGGCAGAAAACTTTGGTGGGAGTTGTCTATAGTCCTCCAAACAGTAGTGGTAATGTAGGGGATGGCATCAAACAGGAAATTAGAGATGCATTTAACAAGGGTACTACAGTAATCATGGGAGACTTTAATCTACATATAGACTGGCCAAACCAACTTAGCAATAATACTAGGAGGATGAATTCCTGGAGTGTGTACGAAATGGTTTTTTAGACCAGTACATTGAAGAGCTAACTAGGGAACAGGCTATCCTAGATTGGGTATTGTGCAATGAGAAAGGGTTAATTAGTAATCTTGTTGTGCGGGGTCCTTTAGAGAAGAGTGTCCATAACATGGTAGAATTCTTCATTAAGATGGAAAGTGAAGAAGTCCAATCCGAAACTAAGGTCCTAAATCTAAACAAAGGAAACTACAAAGGTATGAGGAGTGAGTTGGCTATGATAGATTGGGGAGCTTCATTAAAAGGCATGACGGTAGATAGGCAATGACTAACATTTAAGGAATGAATGCATGAATTGCAACAGTTATACATTCCATTCTGGCGCAAAAACACAAAAGGAAAAGAGGCCCAACCATGGCTAATAAAATAAATTAAGGATAGTATTAGATCCAAAGAGGAGCCATATAAAGTTGCCAGAAAAAGTAGCAAGCCTGAGGATTGAGAGCAGTTTAGAGTTCTGCAAAAAAGGACCAAGAGATTGATTAAGAGGGGAAAAATAGAGTATGAGAGTAAACTTGCAAGGAACATAAAAGTGGACTGTAAAATCTTCTACAAGTATGTAAAAAGAAAAAGATTAATGAAGACAAATGTAGGTCCCTTACAGTCAGAAATGGGAGAATTTATATTGGGGAACAAGGAAATGGCAGAGCAATTAAACAAATACTTTGGTTCTGTCTTCACGGAAGAGGACACAAATAACTTCCCAGAAATGCTAGGGAACCAAGGGTCTAGTGAGAAGGAGGAATTAAAGGAAATTAGTATTAGTAAAAAAATAGTGCTGGAGAAATTAATGGGACTGAAAGCTGATAAATCCCCAAGGCCTGATAATCTGCATCTCAGAGTACTAAAAGAGGTAGCCATGGGAATAGTGGATGCATTGGTTGTCATCTTCCAAAATTCTATAGATTATGTAACAGTTCCGGCACACTGGAGGGTGGCAAATGTAACCCCACTATTTGAAAAAGAAGGGAGAGAGAAAACAGGGAACTACATCAGTAGTAGAGAAAATGCTAGAGTCTATTATAAAGGATGTGATAACAGGACACTTAGAAAATATCAATGGGATTAGACAAAGTCAACATGGATTTATGAAAGGGAAATCGTGTTTGACAAACCTACTGGAGTTTTTTGAGGATGTAACTGGTAGAATAGATAAGGGAGAACCAGTGTCAAAGAGTCATAGAGTTATAGAGCACAGAAAGAGGCCCTTCGGCCCATCGTGTCTGCGCCGGCCATCAAGCCCTGTCTATTCTAATCCCATTTTCCAGCACTTGGTCCGTAGCCTTGTATGCTATGGCGTTTCAAGTGCTCATCTAAATGCTTCTTGAATGTTGTGAGGGTTCCTGCCTCTACCACCCTTTCAGGCAGTGAGTTCCAGATTCCAACCACCCTCTGGGTGAAAAAGTTTTTCCTCAAATCCCCTCTGAACCTCCTGCCCCTTACCTTGAAACTATGCCCCCTGGTTATTGACCCCTCTACTAAGGGGAAAAGTTCCTTATATCTACCCTATCCACGCCCCTCATAATTTTGTACACCTCAGTCAGGTGCCCCCTCAGTCTTCTCTACTCTAAGGAATACAACCCCAGCCTGTCCAGTCTAAATCCAGTGGATGTGGTGTATTTGGATTTTCCGAAGGCCTTTGATAAAGTCCCACATAAGAGGTTAGTGTGCAAAATTAAATCACATGGGATTGGAGGTAATATACTGGCATGGATTGAAAATTGGTTAACAGGCAGAAAACAAAGAGTAGGGATAAACGGGTCTTTTTCAGGATGGCAGGCTGTGACTAGTGGGGTACCGCAAGGATCAGTGCTTGGGCCCCAGCTATTCACAATATATATCAATGATTTGGATGAGGGAACCAAATGTAATATTTCCAAGTTTGCTGACGACACAAAACAAGGTGGGATTGTGAGTTGTGAGGAGGATGCAAAGAGACTTCAAGGCAATTTAGACAAGTTGAGTGAGTGGGCAAATACATGGCAGATGCAGTATAATTTGAATAAATGTGAAGTTATCCACTTCGGTAGGAAAAACAGAAAGGTAAAGTATTATTTAAATGGTGATAGATTGGGAAATGCTGTATACAAAGGGACCTGGGTGTCCTTGTACACCAGTCACTGAAAGCAAACATGCAGGTGCAGCAAGCAGTTAGGAAGGCAAATGGTATGTTGGCCTTCATTGCAAGAGGATTTGAGTGCAAGAGCAAGGATGTCTTACTACAGTTGTACAGGGCCTTGGTGAGACCACACCTGGAGTACTATGTGCAGTTTTGGTCTCCTTACCTAAGAAAGGATATATTTGCCATAGAGGGAGTGTCGTAAGAATGAGCCTTATGCGTGGTGAACTTAAAGTAAGCTTTAATCAACTAAAAAGGTGCTACATACAAAAGAGGTCTTACTCTATGCCTCTCCAGGATCCAACTGATCAGTCCAGTATTTATCCTGGACTAATCACAGGAAGTGATGCAATAAAGTTCGAGTCACAGGAAGCTGTATTGTGTTACCACATTCTCCCCCCCCCAAAAGATTAGGAGGCCGGGATGCTCCCTCCATTTCGTAGCCGCCGGACGAGGGAGAGCCGCACCCGTTTGGGTTCTCGTAGCGGTAGAGGGCCCCTAGCCCGTTTACCCGCCGCGGGCCGTGGACCAGAGGCCGAGTGATCCAGCCCGCTCTGTGAGGGGTCAGGACGATCCTGACTGTGTACTGGTGCCCGAACGGGTGTCGGGCAGGGCTGTGGCAGATCCGTTTCCGAGCGTACGGTACGGGGTGGATCGTGGCTGCGCGTGCGAGCCCCGACGGGCTCATAGTCAGTCTGCCCCAGGTTGGCACGCTGGAGTGAGGTACCAGCCGGCGTCAGATCCAGATCGTGATGAGAGGCACCTGGCGAGCCCAGAGATGTGCCTGGTACAATATCATCCGCTGGTGTCCCTCTATGTTTCAGCGGGCAGGGAGCCAGATCCTGCAATGACACGGTAGATTCCCGACCGTCAGGATACCGAATATAGGCGTAGGTAGGGTTGACGTCAGTGAGCTCAACCTCATCTACCAGGGGGTCATTCTTAGATGCCCGGACATATCTTCGGAGTAGCACTGGTCCCGGTGCAGTCAGCCACGACGGGAGAGATATCCCATAGGATGAGCGATGCTGAAATCGGAAGAACCGTTCATGAGGCGTCGTATTTGTGGCGGTCGAAAGGAGGGACCGTGTGGAGTGTAATGCGTCTGGAAGTACTGCTTCCCATTGCTGGTTGGGTAGGCCCCGAGATCTCAAAGCCAGACGTACCGCATTCCAGATGATAGCATTATAACACTCGACTTGCCCATTCCCGACCGGATGATAAGGCGTCGTTTTGCTGGCAGCAATACCCCGTTCCGAGAGATAGGCCTTGAGTTCTCCTGACATAAAAGAAGGGCCCCGATCCGAATGAACATAGGATGCCATGCCACAGAAAGCAAATACCTGCTCAAGGCAGCTGATAACCGTGGTCGTCAGCATATTGGGGCAGGGAAAGGCAAACGGAAAACGGGAATACTCATCGACCATGGTCAATAGATAAGTGTTGCGAGTTGAAGAGGGCAACGGCCCCTTAAAATCGATGCTAAGCCGTTGCATTGGCTGGGTCGCATGTATGAGTATACCACCCGAGGGGCGGAAAAACTGAGGTTTCAATTCCGCACAGACTCTGCAGTCCGAGCACATCTTCTTTACATCCCTGGTAGAGAATGGGAGATTTCGGGACCGCACGAAGTGTAGCATGCGAGTAACGCCCGGATGACACAACCCATCATGGATGTCTACGAGCGTAGAGGGTGCCATGGCGGAGCAGAATGCTCGTGTGAGGGTATCCGGAGCCACATTCTCCTTGCCAGGTCGATAGTGGATGGTGTAACCAAAAGAGGCCAATTCCAGCCGCCAAAGCTGGATTTTATTATTTTTAATTTTGGTCCGTTTTCGATTATCGAGCATGAAGGCGACCGATCGCTGGTCCGTGATTAAGGTAAAGTGCTGGCGAGCTAGGAGATGACTCCACTTCCGTACTGCCTCTATGATGGCTGTAGCTTCTTTCTCGACTGGAGGATAATGTAGCTCAGCCCCTTGAAAAGTCCTGGACAAAAATGCCACCGGACGACCTTCCTGATTCAGAGTGGCCGAGATCGCCACCTCCGAGGCATCACACTCAACAACAAAAGGAAGACTCTCATCGATGGAGTGAAGAGCCGCTTTCTCCAACTGTTTTTTCAGGAGGTTAAAGGCTGCAACAGCCGCTGTGTCTAGTGGGAATGTGCTGGCCTTCAGTAGAGGTTGGATTCGGTCCGAGAAGTTAGGAATCCATTTAGCATAGTATGCAAACAGGCCGAGGGCCCGGCGCAAGGAGGCCGGATTCTTAGGTGGCGGGAGTTCTTGGAGTGGGCGAAGCCTTTCAGGGTCAGGTTTAATGATGCCATTGCCCACACAATAGCCAAGGATGTTGATGGTTGGTTGTGACTCAATGGATTTAGCCGCATTTAATGTCAAATTACGGTGCTGGAGTGCATCCCAAAATCGTTGGAGATTGGCGTCATGTTCCCGCTGATTGCGACCTGCGACAGTAATATTGTCCAGATAAGGAAACGTATCCTTCAAGTCTTCCTGTTTGACCAGGTCATCCATTGCTCACTGGAAGACAGCCACTCCATTAGTGACCCCAAAGGGGAGGCGACGAAATTGATACAGCCGTCCATTGGCTTCAAAGGCCGTATACTGCTTGTCTGAGACCTTCAAGGGTACCTGATGATAGGCACTTTTCAGATCATATGTTGAGAACACCGTGTACTCAGCCAGTTTATTAACCATATCAGCGATGCGCGGCAATGGGTATGCGTCCAAGTCCGTATATTGATTGATGGTCTGTGAATAGTCAATGCACAGCCGTTTCTTGTGAGGTTGTAGAGGGTTCTTAACAATAACGACCTGGGCGCGCCATGGCGACGAACAAGGCTCGATGATATCCTCTGCTAAAAGCCGAGAAATCTCAGCCGCAATAAAAGACTGGTCTTCCTGACTGAAACGTCGTGACTTTGTTATAATCGGTTTGCATCGAGGAGGGATACTGGTAAACAGTGAGGGTTCATCCAGTGAAGCTGCTGACAATGCACAGAACGGTAATCGAGGTAGTATATTAGAAATAGTGAGTTCAGGTTTGGATCCGCCGAACTCAATGGTGAGCTTCTTATGCTGCTTTTGAAAATCAAGCCCTAAGATAAGATCACTACATAAGTCCTTGAGCACCGAAAGCCGGGTGGAGGGATACCTGTGACCATTAAGTGTTATTTCAACCATACAAAAGCCAGAAATTCTGGTATTAAGTGATGACTGAGCCATCGCAATTGCCTGGTCCGATGGGAAAACATGTAGCTTTAACTCTGCAACAATCTGTTCCCTAATGAAACTATCAGTGCTACCTGAGTCAATTAAGGCATCTAAAGTATGTCCATTAATTGATGCTTTTGTAGCTGCATGGAATAGGTTCTGAGGACAAGCAGCTGTAATTGGTGTCGTTGCACAAAGAGTGGCTGAAACTCTAGGGGGTAAAAATTGAGTCGTGCCCCATTTGGGGCGCTAACCTCGCCGGGGCGCGACTTTTAGCGCCCCGAAAAAATTAGCGGCCCCGCGCCGGAACTTCAGTGGTTGCGCCCCAAGAGGGAAGCGGGGCGCAACTGGAAGCAGCCCGCATCCCTCTTGGGGCGCTGCGAGTGAATATCCTGGCGCTACGTGCCGCAGCGCCACGCGCTGCGGCACGTCGCGCCGCGGTATTGCAGGCCTTCCTCCCCTTCTTAAAGGGGAGGGACCCTGCGCAGCGCGAATCGGGGCCCAGCTGGGCCCCCAGGGATCGGGAGTGCCGGCAAAAGAGCCCGGCACTCAAGAGAAGTGCCGGGCTCTTGGAGCGCAGCCGGCACTTCACGGTGGGGGGGCTTCACGGGGGCCGGGGGCAGGTGCTGGCAGGCGGCCAGCAACAAAAATGGCCGCCTGCCACCTCCGCTTTAAATATCGCCGCCCCGGCCGCACGTACGCCTCCCTGAACCCGTCGGACATAGCGTCTGGCGGTAAATCAGGGGGCGCGACTGAAGATCACGGCCGGGGCGCGAGCGGGGTGCTGCGCACGGCGATGACGTCATCGCCGGCGGCGCAGCGCCACAGGGCGCTACCGGCTGCCGCCGCCGCTAACCTCCCACTAAATTTTTCGGGAGGCGTGGGCGGCGCTGCGCCCGGGCGTTAGCTGCTTTACGGCCCATTAGCGCCCTCTTAAGGCGCTAACGGGAGGCGCAAGCAGCTGAATTTTTCCCCCTAGGTGTGTTTCTTCGAGAGGAAACCCAAGAGGAAGCACGATAGATTTTAGCCGGAACATCTTGATAGGCTCTTACCGGGGCAGTTCGGTAGGACTTAGCTTGATAAGCCCTCGTAGAGGCTCTTGATAGGCAAACCTTTGCAAAATGACCCTTTTTGTTGCAATGACTGCAAAACGCATTGCGAGCAGGGCAGAATTTCCGAGGGTGAAACTCATCACCACAAAAGAAGCATTTCTTAGATTGCCAAGAGGCTGCCACAGTGGGGTCATCATCCTCTTCATCAGTGAAGTCATCAGATTGATCATCAGGGATAAAGACCTCCCTAATAGAGTTCACCTGTGGCCTCTTAAATTGCCTGACTGTAGTTAAGGCAGTAGACCGAGGTCTGGGCACTGTATAAAGGTCTGCATTTCTTTTTGCCAGATCTAGAGAGCAAGCCATGTCATAAGCTCTCTGAAGCTCAAGTGTCTTACTTTCCAGTAGACGCTGGCGTATAAATGGGGAGGCAAGCCCACAGATGAAAGCATCACGGATCATTTCTTCACGGTACAGCTCAGCTGAGGCCGCCTGAAAGTTACAGTCCATACTAAGTCTGCGAAGCTCTTGGAGGAATTTATCAATGGATTCCTCCGGCCCTTGTTGGGCTGTAGCTAGTAGATGTCTGGCATAGACCTCATTCGGTGTCTTAGTATATAGTCTCTTAAGCGTCCGAATTGCCTCCTCATAACTGCCCCATTCCTCCACATACTGAAATACATTCGGGGTGACACAGTTGATGAGTATCTGCAACTTTGAGTCATCATCAGCCTTGCAATACTCAAGAAAATTGTCAAACGTGCGATACCAGTGTTTCCACACCTTACCGGCTGCTGGAGTGTTTGGGTCCAAGTCAAGACGCGATGGTTTAAGGATGTTTTCCATGATGGGTGATTCCCTGGATCCTTAGTTCCGAGTTCGTCCAAAAAGTTTGAGTGCGAAGTTTTTCAAAGTTGATTAAATTGTCGTAAGAATGAGCCTTACTTAAAGTAAGCTTTAATCAACTAAAAAGGTGCTACATACAAAAGAGGTCTTACTCTATGCCTCTCCAGGATCCAACTGATCAGTCCAGTATTTATCCTGGACTAATCACAGGAAGTGATGCAATAAAGTTCGAGTCACAGGAAGCTGTATTGTGTTACCACAGGGAGTGCAGCAAAGGTTCACCAGACTGATTCCTGGGATGGCAGGACTGTCGTATGAGTAGAGATTGGGTCGACTAGGCCTGTATTCACTAGAGTTTAGAAGAATGAGAGGGGATCTCATTGAAACGTATAAAATTCTGACAGGGCTAGAGAGACTAGCTGCAGGGAGGATGTTTTCCCTGGCTGGGGGGTCTAGAATGAGGGGTCACAGTCTCAGGATACGGGGTAGGACATTTAGGACTGAGATGAGGCGAAATTTCTTCACTCAGAGGGTGGTGAACCTGTGGAATTCTCTACCACAGAAGGCTGTGGAGGCCAAGTCACTGAATATATTTAAGAAGGAGATAGATAGATTTCTAGACACAAAAGGCATCAAAGGGTATGGGGAGAGAGCGGGAATATGGTATTGAGATAGAGGATCAGCCAAGATCATATTGAATGGTGGAGCAGGCTCGACGGGCCGAATGGCCTACTCCTGCTCCTATTTTTCTATGTTTCTATGATAGCATGATCATCTTCCTATGGTTGCAGACTGCACATTGAGGGAGTGGAAGCCCTTGCAGTTCACAAACACCCCTGGGTGATGTGGGGTGCCCTGATGGCCACATGTATGCAGTCGATGACGCACTGCACCCGTGGGAAGCCAGCCAGAGCGGCAAATCCGCGCACCTGCTCAGTTACACTGGCTTCATTAGTGGCAAAGTTGACATAATTGGCATCTGTGGGCGGCTGACTGCTGCAGATCCCTGGAAGGAGCCTGAGACAAAGAAGTTGAGGGTGGTGGTGACTTTGGCAGCCACTGGTAAGGAGTGTCCGCCAGGTCCTCTGTGCTGCAGGTCTTGCTCCAGTAAGCTGCAAATGTCTGCGATGACCTGGCGCGATAGCCTGAGCCTCCTGAAGCACTGCTGCTCAGTCATGTTGAGGAAGCTCATCCTCTGCCTGTATACCCTGTGTTGGGGGTATCGCCTCCGGCGTTGTGCAGCCCTGTGCTGACCCCCTCTCCTGTGGAGCATCAGGTCGATGATGAGAAGGCTGCTGGCGTTGTTGCAGCTTCTGCTGGTGTGGCTGCTGCTGCCGATGGTGGGGCTCATCTTGGTCCGATTCTGAGGACCAAGTTGAGACAGTATAAGCAGCACCCATGCTGATGTAATAGATGGCAGGTCAAGTAGAGATCGGAGGCGCAATCTGTCAATGTTGTGATACTGACTAGCAATGTGGTGAGAGTGGCTTCCGAGTTTGCAGAAAAGACCTGCAAACTCCAGAAACCTAATGGAGTCAGCAAGAGCCTTTCCCTTAGGCAAGTAATGAGGTCTAACGTGGGAGTATTTATGTGGATTTCCATGCTCTCCATTAATGACCTTGCACAATGGTCACTGAGCTTCCACCTCACATTTATAGACCAGGTTCCTGAGCTGCGTGATCCCCATGGTCATCCAGTAAAAATCAAAAGCTCTGGTTAAAAACCCTGCTAAGAGTCTCACAACAAGCACTTAATGATTTCTATTAGGTCGCCCACCTCTGCCGTTCGGGTCCATGGCGCGATAGGAAACGCGCACGAGTTAAATGCGCGAGGTGGCAGGGTGATGGCGGGTTCCTGACGCGCTCGCAATTTCGGCAATTTTTACTGCTGACCCGTCCCCAAACCCGCACAATCGGCTGCGGGAAATTTCCGGCCAATGTCCTTGTTCTCACACACCCTTCTTATCTCTTCGTATAGCAGATTGCCCACCCTCTTATGTTGTCTTGGTGGTCTATAGCAAACCCCAAGCGCTGGCTTAGATTTTTTCACTTTAGACATTTCAATCTTTCAGAAGCTTACCCCTTCCCACAAGGCTAAATTAATTTACCTCCCAGTTGTCCCAGATGTATATGGCTACATCATGTGGTTTTATGTCCTTTCCGAACACTCTGCAGCCTGAATATTAAATTAGTTTCCATCTCCTGGGTTTAGTCATGTTTCCGATATTCCCAACACATCGTAATTCCCTGCTGCTGCAGCATCATCCAGTTCTGTCATCTTATTACTAATGCTTCTAATGTTCATATATAAGTATCTTAATATAGTCTTGCCTCCTACCATGTCTGCCAGTGTCTGCTCTATCCTGGTCTGTGGTGCGTTTGTGTTTCTCAGTGTTTTTTTAAATTTCTTCTGGGGATATTGGTGATTTACAAAGCCACATTTATTGTCCATCCCTAATCGCACTGAGAAGTTGATTGTGGGCCTTCTCCTTGAACCACTTCAATCCTTGTGGTGATAGTGCTCCCACCGTAAAAAAAAGACCTGCATTGATATAGCGCCTTTCACGACCACTGGACATCTCAAAGTGCTTTACAGCCAATGAAGTACTTTTGAAGTGTAGTCACTGTTGCAATGTAGGAAACGCGGCAGCCAATTTGCGCACAGCAAGGTCCCACAAACAGCAATGTGATAATGAGCAGATAATCTGTTTTGGCAGATGTTGGTTGAGGGATAAATATTGGCCAGGACACTGGGGAGAACTCCCCTGCTCTTCTTTGAAATAGTGCCGTGGGATCTTTTACGTCCACCGGAGAGGGAGGATAGAAGGACTCTCATCTGAAGGACTCCCTCAGTACTGGAGTGTCGGTCTGGATCATGTGTTCAAGTCTCTGAAGTGGGACTTGAACCAGCAACTGACTCAGAGGTGAGAGTGCTGCCCACTGAGCCACGCCTGGCACGTTACTGCCAGAGTGCTGCTGCTGCCAGAAGTGCTGGCAAAATGCATCTGTTTAGGTGAGATCTGGAGCCTCCGGAGACAGCAGTGCTGAGGGGTAAACGGAGCAGAAGTGATGCCGCGAGTTTTTGTGGTTGGGATCTGAAGGTGGAACTGAAGTTACTTTAGCTGGTTCTGGTGGTGCCGAAAGTGTGTGAGCATATGCTTATTAAACTGAAAGCTTCAAAAGCCTCTGCGTGTCTGATTAATTTACCAAAACAAAAGAAAGCTCTGGGAAAACAACCCTGACAGTGTCACTAATAATTGCCTCCATTGTCAAATTGGGAGAAATCTGACTGAAAAATCTGCAATTCCTACTGTACGGTTTTGTCTCCTGCTTCTGAGGGAAAAAGTGACAGATTGAACCTCCCCTGTTGTGAATAGTCTTGCCGTTCTTTCCATATTAAGGACTGAACTGGCTCATCTACACATTGGTGATGTGGGAAGAGTTAATTTGGTCTCTGTACACTGAGTGTGTTAAAATTAAGAGTTCAGTTTTATTTTTTTAGTGGAGCGTGCAACTTTACTCGCTGTGTTTTCTGTGAGGCTGGAGTTGTGATAACTAACCCAGTATATAAGAGCAGGGAGGTTCTGCGCGAACTGTATAAAACACTGGTTAAGCCATAGCTAGAGTGCTGCATACATTTCTGGTCACCACATTACATGAGAGATGTGATTGAACTAGAGAGGGTACAGAGGAGATTTACGAGGATGTTGCCAGGACTGCATAACTTTAACGATGAGGAGAGATTGGATGGTCTGGGATTGTTTTCTTTGGAACAAAGGAGGCTGTGCCGGCTCTTTGAAAGAGCTACCCAATTAGTCCCACTCCCCTGCCCTTTCCCCATAGCCCTGCAAATGTTTCCTTTTCAAGTATTTATCCAATTCCCTTTTGAAAGTTACTATTGAATCTGCTTCCACCGCCCTCAGGCAGTGCATTCCAGATCATAACAACTCGCTGCGTAAAGAAATTTTCCTTATCTCGCCTCTGGGGTTTTGCCAATTACCTTAAATCTGTGTCCTTTGGTTATCGACCCTCCTGCCACTGGAAACAATTTCTCCTTATTTACTCTATCAAAACCATTCATGATTTTCATTTCTCCTTCCTGCTTTTTTTTCTGCGTTCTACTTGTGTTAAGAGTTAAAGTGATTATTTGAAGGAGCGCGCCTTGCTGTATTTTTCATATGGCTTGTCAACAGCAAAAAAAATACACTTGTCCTGGTTCCCTCCACATCCCAGTTGTTGCAACGGTGGGCATCATTCATGCTACATTTACCATCCAACATTCATACCTCCACAAGCTCTGTATTTCACCCAAGGAGATGTATTTTTCCGTACTCACTGATTTATGGAACCGCTCTGCAATTTTTCAAAACTCCGAGGATGAAATAACACAAAGTGGCTCAACAGCAGGTCTAGATTTAAGAGTGGAAAAAAATACATCCTTGCACACTGGAGATGCAAAGAAGTATTAAAAAAAACTACAAATGCTTGAACTCGGGTGAACTAGAAACAGAAATGCCCAAGGGTGTGCTTTGATTAAACCCGTGTGTTTCATCAAGGATGCATTTTTTTTAAAAAGCCGAAAGAAATCTACTCGCATTTAGCACACAATACTGCCCTGAGTCCACATATAATTCTGGTGAATTTGTAGTGCAGGATCTATCCAGAACAAGGGGGCATAACCTTCGAATTAGAGCTAGGCCGTTCAGGGGTAATGTCAGGAAGCACTTCTTCACACAAAGGGTAGTGGAAATCTGGAACGCGGTCCCCCAAAATACTGCTGAGGCTGGGGGGTCAATTGAAAATTTCAAAACTGAGATTGATAAACTTTTGCTAGGTAAGGGTATTAAGGGGTGTAGAACCAAAGTGGGTAAATAGAGTTCAGATACAGATCAGCCATGATCTAATTGAATGGTGGAACAGGCTCGAGGGGCTGAATGACCTCCTCCTGTTTCTATTTTCCTATGTTTCTATAACAAATCAGCTCTCAATGTCCAAGCACCAAGTTGATATTTTCATTATTCTATGTAAAGGACGCCAGGATCAAAAGATGATATTGTGCATTAATACTAATTCTTGTTGTCAGGTCTTATCCAATAGCATCTTTTCCAAACTGCCTTGATTGCAGATTAACTCCCTGGAAGGTCCCAATTTCAATTCCCTGACCTAAGTTAGTTCACCTCGGTTGGGATACTACAAAGGGCCTCAATACCTCTGGGCTAGGAAGGTGATCAATCAGCTAAGCTTTCTCTCTTCCATCAAATGACCCACGTCCTAGAAAATATGCCTGCGAGGCCCTCGGGTCAGAACAGCGTTGGGCTTGATTGTGATGCTCTTCAAGTTCAGATAGCCTGCTTGACATTCAGGCCCCAAATGTGGATGAGCTGCGATACTGACACCAATGCCAGGGTCATGCCCACTGGTACCCTGCAGCGCTGCTAGAGTCTGCGGAGTCAGGGGGGATGGCACCTAATTTGCATGATTCTGGCAGGTGCCTGTGCCACTAGGGGCACATCTTGCCCCATAGGCTGGAAACTCTGGCATGACTATCCTCTGCTGGGGGGAGGGGGGCTGGGGAGCGACGGATCTTAGCCCAAGTGGGCCGCTGTGTGAGGATGCAACTTAAAAAAAAAACGTAATTCTCCTCTCCTTATCTTTAGGAATCTGGGCTTGGACCCCCCCACGTGGGACTAAGTGGCACACATTATACTCAATAAACAGGCCTTCAAATTTAGGCCGGGCCCAAGTGTAGGGATCCTGGTGCCCCTCCACATCAGTGGATCGTGTGAGCTGGACCGGGCCGGGCTGGGCCGCCTCGGCTTGCACTCGAAGCACGGTCACTCGGGTGAGGTACCCGACAGCTGCCACCACCTGTGGAACTGGACCTCAGGATAAGTCAGCACCTTCAGGAGAGGAGGCCGGGGTGGAATAACCCAAACAATTCCTTTTCGAAAAAGGTCCACTGCAAAAGCAGCTGAGGAAGAAAATGGCTCGAGTGAACAATGGGGCAGGTTTGAGCCCAGGAAGTTTCTAAGAACTAGGTAGAAGATTGTTAACAATTGGACAGCTCACTCCGACCATAACCTTCCTGTGGAGAATTAGAATTGGAGGTGGGGGTGGGGGGGGGCGGTGGAAATGGTTTGTAGGATGAACTGACCAGTTTTGTTAGTAATTCTTTCTGGTAATAAGGGAACCATAAGGGTATCAAGGGATATGGCACTAAGGTGGGTAAATGGAGCTGAGGAACAGATCAGCCATGATCTAATTGAATGGTGGAACAGGCTCGAGGGGCTGAATGGCCTCCTCCTGTTCCTATGTTCCTAATCCACAAATGAGAGAGGGAAACCTACTCGACAGCATTGGTATTGTGCAGAAGTTGCGATATATTTATGTAGTGAATTAAACCTATCAGCTCTTTCACTTGAACGCCAGTAGTCATCCCTTTCTCCCAAGTGGTTTGGCTAATTCAAAGTCCATTGTGTTATGAAGGATATGGGAAGGTGCTGTTACAGATCTTGTTTGAAGCACAAATCCGATTAGTGCTGAGAGTTCTTTATGAGCCTGCACTCTCAAAGGCAGCACTAAATAGAATAATCATCTGTCTGCAAATATGGGCCACTCACTGTCAACCGTACGAAAATATCAATTAAGTGGTGTTGTCTATAGTCAGTCATATCAGTTACACGTAATGACTGAACAGTAAACTGGAAGCAGCAGGGAATCACAGATTATTTGTACTCCTTTCTGTTTCTAAAGCTGCAGGGATATTTTCACAGAAAGTAGAACAGTTCTTTTGAGGCTTTGCATGTAAGATTGAGCCCGAGCTGTTATCCTGTGGTAGGAATATGTAAATATTACCAGTATTTCTTGAACTGCCCTTATATTTTTATCCCAGTTTCAAAAAAAGTCACATATGTAATGATGGAATTACGACCTTCCAGTTTGAACAAGTCTGTAGCAACAGATTATAGTTTTGAAGAGTTTTCTACACAATACAGGCCTAGAAAATCCTGTTTCTCTATTCTCTACCACAGAAGGTAGTTGAGGCCAAGTCATTAAATATATTGAAGAATGAGTTAGATATATTTCTTAAAGATAAAGGTATCAAGGGATATGGGGAGAAGGCAGGTACAGGGTACTGAGTTTGGATGATCAGCCATGATCTCATCGAATGGCGGAGCAGGCTCGAGAGGCCGAATGGCCTACTCCTGCTCCTATCTTCTATGTTTCTATGTTTGTAGGAACGCTTAACACATTCATATGACATTCTAGTCTACTAGTTTAAGAGAGTGGTTACTCATTTATTTTGAATAGGTTAATGGCTCTTTAGAAGAAAGAAAGCACTTGCATTTCTATAGCGCCTTTCACGACCTCAGGACATCCCAAAACACTTTACAGTCAATAAAGAATTTTTGAAGTGTAGTCACTGTTGTAATGTAGGGACTGTGGCAGCCAATTTGTGCACAGCAAGCTCCCACAAACAGCATTGAGATAAATGACCAGAAAATCTGTTTTTTATAGTGATGTTGGTTGAGGGATAAATATTGGTTGAGACTCCCCTGCTCTTCTTTGAAATAGTGCCATGGGATCTTTTACGTCCACCTGAGAGAGCAGACGGGGCCTCGGTTTAACATCCGGAATCCAACAAACTATCAGCTCGCCTCAGTGGTAGCAGTTTTTGCCTCTGTGTCAGAAGGTTGTCGGACTTTAAGTGCATAATCTGACACTTCGGTGGAGTGCGACTTGTCAGAGCGACCACATTTACCAACACATAAAGGAATTACATGTGAAGTCCTTCAGGATGTCTTTGGCATGTAAAATCAAGTCCTTTCTTTCTTTCAGCCATCTTACTTTAAGATTGCAAACAGTAATTTATCGGTTGGAGTGTTTGCACACAATCAAGGCGGGGTACTGAATATCCAGGGGTATTCAACATTCAGGAAGGATAGAATAAAAGGAAAAGGGGGTGGGGTAGCATTGCTGATTAAAAAGGAGATTAATGCAATAGCTAGGAAGGACATTAGCTTGGAGGATGTGGAATCAATATGGGTTGAGCTGCAGAACACCAAAGGGCAGAAAACGTTAGTGGGGGTTGTGTACAGACCTCCAAACAGTAGTAGTGAGGTGGGGGAGGGTATGAAACAGGAAATCAGAGGTGCATGCAAAAAAGGCGCAGCAGTTATCATGGGTGACTTTAATATGCATATAGATTGGGCTACTCAAACTGGAAGCAATACGGTGGAGGAGGATTTCCTGGAGTGTTTAAGGGATGGTTTCCTAAACCAATATGTTGAGGAACCAACTAGAGGGGAGGCCATCCTGGACTGGGTGTTGTGTAATGAGGAAGGACTAATCAGCAATCTTGTGGTGCGAGGCCCCTTGGGGAAGAGTGACCATAGTATGGTGGAGTTCTACATTAGGATGGAGAAGGAAACAGTTAATTCAGAGACCATGGTCCAGAACTTAAATAAGGGCAACTTTGAGGGTATGAGGCGTGAATTGGCGAGGTTAGATTGGCAAGCGATATTTAAGGGGTTATCAGTGGAAGGGCAATGGCAGACATTTAGAGATCGCATGGATGAACTACAGCAATTGTACATCCCTGTCTGGCGTAAAAATAAAAAAGGGAAGGTGGCTCAACCATGGCTAACAAGGGAAATCAGGGATAGTATTAAAAGCAAGGAAGTGGCATACAAATTGGCCAGAAGTAGCAGCAAACCCGGGGACTGGGAGAACTTTAAAACTCAGCAGAGGAGGACGAAGGGTTTGATTAGGGCAGGGAAAATAAAATATGAAAGGAAGCTTGCGGAGAACATTAAAACGGACTGCAAAAGCTTCTATAAATATGTAAAAAGAAAGAGGTTAGTGAAAACAAACGTAGGTCCCCTGCAGTCAGAAACAGGGGAAGTCATAATGGGGAACAAAGAAATGGCAGATCAATTGAACAAGTACTTTGGTTCAGTGTTTACTGTGGAGGACACAAACAACCTTCCGGAAATAAAAGAGATCAAAGGATCTGGTAAGAGGGAGGAGCTGAGGGAAATCCTTATCAGTCGGGAAAAGGTGTTGGGGAAATTGATGGGACTGAAGGCTGATAAATCCCCAGGGCCTGATGGTCTGCATCCCAGAGTACTTAAGGAGGTGGCCTTGGAAATAGTGGATGCATTGACGATCATTTTCCAACATTCCTTAGACTCTGGATCAGTTCCGAAGGAGTGGAGGGTGGCTAATGTAACCCCTCTTTTTAAAAAAGGAGGGAGGGAGAAAGCAGGGAATTATAGACCGGTCAGCCTGACATCGGTGGTGGGTAAAATGATGGAATCAATTATTAAAGATGTCATAACAGACCATTTGGAAAGTGGCGACATGATAGGTCCAAGTCAGCATGGATTTGTGAAAGGGAAATCATGCTTGACAAATCTTCTGAAATTTTTTGAGGATGTTTCCAATAGGGTGGACGGGGGGGAACCAGTAGATGTGGTGTATTTGGACTTTCAGAAGGCCTTCGACAAGGTCCCACACAAGAGATTGGTGTGCAAAGTTAAAGCACATGGGATTGGGGGTAATGTGTTGACGTGGATTGAGAACTGGTTGGCACACAGGAAACAAAGAGTAGGAGTAAATGGGTACTTTTCAGAATGGCAGGCAGTGACCAGCGGGCTACCGCAGGGTTCAGTGCTGGGGCCCCAGCTGTTTACATTATATATTAATGATTTGGACGAAGGGATTAATTGTAATATCTCCAAATTTGCGGATGACACTAAATTGGGAGGCAGTGTGAACAATGAGGAGGATGCTAGGAGGCTACAGAGTGACTTGGACAGGTTGGGTGAATGGGCAAATGTATGGCAGATGAAGTACAATGTGGATAAATGTGAGGTTATCCACTTTGGTGGTAAAAATAGGGAGGCAGACTATTACCTGAATGGTGGCAGATTAGGGAAAGGGGAGGTGCAACGAGACCTGGGCGTCATGGTACATCAGTCACTGAAGGTGGGAAGGCAAGTGCAGCAGGCAGTCAAGAAAGCAAATGGCATGATGGCCTTCATAGCAAGGGGATTTGAGTACAGGAGTAGGGAGGTGATGCTACAGTTGTACAGGGCCTTGGTGAGGCCACACCTGGAGTATTGTGTGCAGTTTTGGTCTCCTAACTTGAGGAAGGACATTCTTGCTATTGAGGGAGTGCAACGAAGGTTCACTAGATTGATTCCTGGGATGGCCAGACTGACATATCAAGAAAGACTGGATCAACTGAACTTGTATCCTCTGGAGTTCAGAAGAATGAGGGGGGATCTTATAGAGACGTTTAAAATCCTGACTGGTTTAGACAAATTAGATGCGGGCAGAATGTTTCCAATGTTAGGGAAAACTAAAACCAGGGGTCACAGTCTAAGGATAAAGGGGAAGCCATTTAAGACTGAGATGAGGAGGAACTTCTTCACCCAGAGAGTGGTGAATCTGTGGAATTCTCTACCACAGAAGGTTGTTGAGGCCAGTTCGCTAAATATATTCAAAAGGGAGTTAGATATAATACTCACAACTAGGGGGATCAAGGGGTATGGCGAGAAAGCAGGAATGGGGTACTGAGGTAGCATGTTCAGCCATAAACGCATTGAATGGCGGTGCAGGCTCGAAGGACCGAATGGTCTACTCCTGCACCTATTTTCTATGTTTCTATGTTTCAGTGCTGAAACAATGAACGGCGGCTGTATGAGGTGGGCGCTTTAATTAGCTTCATTTTTCAGAAGCTGCACATGAGTAGATTATGGGGCACACACTCCCATTCAAAAGAGGGGCTGCTTATTAAATGGGCCACAGACACTATCATCACTACTAATCAAAATCGGCACGATTAAGTGTTAGACAGCAAGGACTGTTACAGTTCCATCGGCATTTAAAGGCAAATTGCAGAGTATGCTTTCTGGTGCTGTAGGTTTGGCATTACAGAAGGCCAAGGATTGCACGGCACCATCAAGTCTTCATGTGCTTCTGTCACAGTGCTTAGTGAGGATTATGTCAGTGAATCACTGTTGTTTTATACTGATGGCAGAATATACTTTTAGAACGAAGGTTTTATGAACTAGGGTGCATTCTACTCAATTTAAAAATTGTAAAATAATGTAAATGCAGGTTTCCATTTAAGATCTTTAGTGGGTCTTGCAGGCCGTGCAACATATACTTGTAATTTGTTCTTGTAAGAGAGCCACAAAAAAATATCCCTACAAGGATAAACATAAGTAAGACTTCAAGAGATAGTTCATTTGAAGTAGCCAAGTACATTGGAATCCAACATGCGGTACCATGCACTCATCCTCCATACAGTCAGTGACCAACCTCAGCCTTCCTATCCTGGAGAGGCACCTAAAAGGAGGTGAAGTCACCCATGGCTGTTCTCATGCCCCAGGCAGACGGTTACAGAGCAGCACTGATCGAGGCCTGGCAGCAGGCCTGCATGCTCTGTCAGTGATGGTTTGCAGTTCGAGGAGCTTCGAGAAAAACTGAAAAGGAAGAACACCTTGCCCTCAAGAAAAGCAAATGGGCGATGACCGCGCCTGATCAGAATTTAATGCACTTTTGTGTTCAGGATCTCAGGAGAACGACTTCCATGTGCTGATCGCCCCTTTTTATATTCCTTATCATTTATTATCATTTTTATATTCGTTAGGACACAGATTTAAGATAATTGGCAAAAGAACTATCGGGGAGATGAGGAGAATTCATTTTACGCAGCGAGTTATGATCTGGAATGCACTGCTTGAAAGGGCAGCGGAAGCAGATTAAATAGTAACTTTCAAAAGGGAATTGGATAAATACTGAAAAAAGGAAAACTATGCAGGGCCATGGGGAAAGCGCAGGGGAGTGGGACTAATTGGACAGCTTTTTCAAAGAGCCGGCACAGGCACGATGGGCAGAATAGCCTCCTTCTAGGCTGCATCATTCAATGATTCTTATCAGATTGCAGTGTCTGTGGATCAGCTAAGCTCAGTTGTATAACAGGGAGATTCAATGCGAGGCAGCATCCGTGGAGAGAGAAACAGAGTTAACGTTTCAGGTCAAAGACCTTTCGTCAGAACTGGAAATAGCAGGAAATGAAATAGATTTAAGGCAAGGATAAAGCTGGGAAAAGGGGGAGGGGATGAAAGAACAAAAGGAGAGATTAAGAGACATTAAGAGACATTAAGAGATGATCAAGGCAAGAGGTGGTGTTAATGTGACAGGTTAAGGCTAAAAGAAGTGTGAAATGCACTGGCAGAATGAAGGACAGCTGCAATTGTTCAATTGTTGAGTGCAGCCATGTCAGACAGCTTCTCTGCATTTATCCTAGGCAACAAGAAAGCACTGCATCTAATGACAGATTGATAGGCACACAATGTTTTTGGCTCCCTGAAGGTTTATCTTTATATATTCATTCTCGAGATATGGGCATCGCAGGCAAGACCAGCATTTATTGCCTTTGAGGAGATGGTGGTGGGCCTTCTTCCATGTGATGAAAGCACTCCCACAATGCTGTTAGGTAGGGAGTTCTAGGATTTTGACCAGCGACGATGAAGAAACGGCCATGTGTATTGAAGTGAGGACTGTGTGTGACTTGGAGGAGATATTAGAGGTGGTGGTTGTAATGTATTATCACATGGTTTGTCACATGGTATCTCACATGGTTTAGTATGAGCATGCTCATTTCTCTCTGGCCCAGTAAAGCAAGCTCATGAACTAGCAACTGGTGTCTCTGTCCTTCATTTGTTCTACCCACATATACTACATTTTGGCAACAAGAATGGGATCTGAAAGCTATTTTTAGGGATCATGGAAGGACTGTGTTCAACAAACATAGAAACATAGAAAAATAGGAGCAGGAGGAGGCCATTCAGCCCTTCGAGCCTGCTCCGCCATTCAATATGATCATGGCTGATCCTCTATCTCAATACAGGTAGAACGTCCCGAATCTGGCAACCTCGTGACCGAGGCCGAGCCAGTTTTCGGGTTTTTCCAGATTTCGGAACGTGTTTCTGATGTCCGAAGTCCGGAAATGCCTGGGCCCAGGTTGTGCTATTTCCGGTTTTTGGTAAGCCTCCCTCAGGGTGTCCGGATTCCGGAACATTTTACCGATTCCGGACCCCTGCCACAAATCGTCCCGGAGTCCGGATTCCGGAACATTCCGGATTCCAGAACTCCGGATTTGGGATGCTCAACCTGTACCATATTCCCGCTCTCTCCCCATACCCCTTGATGCCTTTTGTGTCTAGAAATCTATCTATCTCCTTCTTAAATATATTCAGTGACTTGGTCTCCACAGCCTTCTGTGGTAGAGAATTCCACAGGTTCACCACCCTCTGAGTGAAGAAATTTCTCCTCATCGCAGTCCTAAATGTCCTACCCCGTATCCTGAGACTGTGACCCCTCGTTCTAGACCCCCCAGACAGGGGAAACAGCCTCCCTGCATCCAGTCTGTCTAGCCCTGTCAGAATTTTATACGTTTCAATGAGATCCCCTCTCATTCTTCTAAACTCTAGTGAATACAGGCCTAGTCGACGCAATCTCTCCTCATACGACAGTCCTGCCATCCCAGGAATCAATCTGGTGAACCATCGCTGCACTCCCTCTGTGGCAAGTATATCCTTTCTTAGGTAAGGAGATGAAAACTGCACACAATACTCCAGGTGTGGTCTCACCAAGGCCCTGTATAACTGTAGTAAGACATCCTTGCTCCTGTACTCAAATCCTCTTGCAATGAAAGCCAACATACCATTTGCCTTCCTAACTGCTTGCTGCACCAGCATGTTTGCTTTCAGTGACTGGTGTACAAGGACACCCAGGTCCCTTTGTACATCAACATTTCCCAATCTATCACCATTTAAATAATACTCTACCTTTCTGTTTTTCCTACCGAAGTGGATAACTTCACATTTATCCACGTTATACTGCATCTGCCATGTATTTGCCCACTCACTCTGAAGGGATAATTACAAGTCCTAGCCCTTCTCGGGCTACCCCAGATCAGGCGTATTCTCCAGACGTTCTCCTTCAACTAAAGTTAGAGATAGCCGAATCCTATAAGACGCTTAATTGGATCTAAAGGTTCAGACTATCTCTCCCTAAAGGAAAGGAGCGACCTGAAGATGTTACCGTCCTCCAGATAGCACTTTTAATAAGTTTAATTAGACTGTAACCTTCCGGATATTATGAGGGTCCGGAAAACCCCCCCAGAATTCTGCAACTCCTCACAAAAGAGTGTACAGAAATTGAGTTCACGAGGTTGATACAGAAATTACTCTGTAAGACAATTCTAAAAATATATAGATTTATTAAGGAACTGACATTTAGTTAACAGTTGGTGAGTCAATTGCAACTTTAACAGTTCAAAATACAAATAGCTTACATTTCTTATTCTCAGAGATCCTTATTCTCAAATCTTAACTTTGTTACATTTTTACATTTCTACTTATTCTTAATCCAGAATATCTACCAAAACTCCCCGAGACTCAAAGTGTTAAAAACTTACAGAGCCTGCCTCTGAACAGTGAGAGAATCACTTGCTTCGTTCCAGCGACTTCTGACTTTCTATCTGAAAAGCTCTATTTTTATACCTTTTTTTAGTGGTTTATTCTTTGAAGTTTTCTGCTGATGTAAGCTAATTATCTCCAGTCATTCTCTATTGAATTCTTTTCTATTCTTACCGTCAATTTAGCTGTTAACTTTCAGAATCGTGTCTGCTGTATAGGTGTTTCAAAAACTTATCATAAAATGGCTACAACAGATTTATCTCTTTGATGCCATTCTTATCGAAGGTCTTCCATTCAATTCTTAATATTGGCTTAACTGGTTATTAGCAGACGTCGTGTCTCCTAACTATTCTATTTTCAATACAAACACAATGGGCTGGATTTTGATACTGGGGCAGGTTGGGGTCGTGTCATCCGCATTTCGTATTATCCACCCGACTGCAATTGGATGTGGGAGATTGATGCAATTTTCACTTATTTGGGCAATTGAGTTCCAGCATGTGGGAACCCATGAACCAATTACTGTTTTCAGTCTGAAAGTCGCCTCTGATGATGTCATCATTGCTGCTGCATTGCAGGTCAGAGACTGCCTGGTCTCAGAGACTGCCTGGTCTCAGAGACTGCCTGGCCTTTGCTGTGAGAGGACCTGGATGCCAGAGAGAGAGAGAGCGAGAGAGAGAGAATGAATTTTTTTGCATCCAGGTCCTCTCACAGTAAAGGCCAGGCAGTCTCTGAAGACATTCAATGCAGCAGCATCAGAGGCGACTTTCAGACCTAATACTACTACTTACTACTACTACCTTCATCACATCTCCATTGTAATAGTGGACCTGCAGCTGATAGTTAGCTATCCACTTGTGCTCCCGCCAGGTTTCACTGGCGTGTTTCACATCAGGCGTGCTTCACGTCCGAAAAGGGTTAAACTACCTAAAAAGTTTCAAAATGGCATTACAGAGCCAATTTAGGGCTTGTTAAGGGCTTTAATGGCCTCTCCCACCTCTTGGAGGCGGGACGGAGTCGGGAACACCGCAATCAAAATTGCGTGGAGGCGGAATGGAGTCGGGATCAGGTCCGCCTGCCACTTTTCGCTATTTTAACCCCCCACACGCCTCCAAACCCAACTCCAAGGCCCTATGAAAATCTAGCCCAATGTGATTGCTTGGTGTCATCTATTGATGTAATATTTTCGAAGTGTTCTGTTGTGTACCTTTTACAATATGTAAATCAAAACCACTTCAACCAGAGTGTTTGTTTTCCTAGCCATCTTAGTTGGTTATATATATATAATCGTGTTTCCTGTTTCATTTGATGTTACTTTTATCAAAGGCACATGGTTTTTTCATATTCTGTGTTCCTGTTTGAAGTGTTATTTTTTAACACTTTACTTGGGCATTGCTATTGTGTTGGTTCCAAACTGCAGACTCCTTGGAACCTACAACCCTCTGTTTCAATGAGGCCATTGTCTTAGTATTTACAACCATTTCCCATTTCAAAGCTTGTGTGGTGTTTACAACTTTTGTTAACAACTGATCTTATCTCAGAAGCCTGTGTTCTGTTTGCAGCCTGTGTCGTTGAGGCTTTTAGATTTTTAAACCCAGTTTGTCATATTTTAATAAAGTCTGAATTCTGTTCGTAGGATGGTGTATTTTTCTGAAATATGGCTCATTCCTTTACAACTCAACTTGTCTAAATCGCCTTGAAGCCTCTTTGCATCCTCTTCACAACTCACAACTCACTTTCGTGTCATCAGCAAACTTGGAAATACTACATTTGGTTCCCTCATCCAAATTATTGATATATATTGTGAATAGCTGGGGCCCAAGCACTGATCCCTGCGGTACCACACTAGTCACCGCCTGCCACCCCGAAAAAGGCCCATTTATTGCTACTCTCTGTTTCCTGTCTGTTAACCAATTTTCAATCCATGCCAGTATATTACCCCCAATCCCACATGCTTTAATTTTGCACACTAACCTTTCATGTGCGACTTTATCAACGGCCTTCTGAAAATCCAATTACACCACATCCACTGGTTCTCCCTTATCTATTCTACCAGTTACATCCTCAAAAAACGCCTTTCATAAATCCATGTTGACTTTGTCTAATCCCGTTGATATTTTCTAAGTGTCCTGTTATCACATCCTTTATAATAGACTCTAGCATTTTCCCTGCTACTGATGTTAGGCTAATCGTGCGATTTAACAAAAGAAAACAAAAGTAGTCCTTTATCTTCCCTCTTGAGCAATCTGTCTTGGAAAATAACGCAAGACTCCAAATAGTTAATTCAAGTATTAAAAAGCAAAGTCTTAAATCCAATTTTGTCGCCATGCTGGGACATTCGCGATCCATCAATGTCTGCAGATAAGAACTTAAATTCTGAACATTACTGGAGCTCCCCCTGCACTTTTCCAGCAAAGTTCAAGCTCTGTAACACCTTGAAGTAATTTCTATATCAAAGAACTACTCTTGGTAATCTTGCACCATCAACACTCCTATGGCCCTCTGCTTAAAAGAAAAAACAGGATATCCATTGCGGCTTTCCTGCGAGCCCAATGGGTTCATTCATCAATTCCTGATTCCCTTCTGTCAATGTGGGGAAACATCCACTCAAATTAAAAAACTTAAAAATGTAACAATGCCCAAAATGTTTACAAAACACACAGCTGCTTGTGGAGTTAAAAACAGAGTTCACAGCTGCTTGTGAAAAGAGTTAACTTTCTTTTTGCATTTCAAAAGAAGACAAACACAAACATCATCAATCAATGTAATTTCGTGCAGCTTCTAATACATTTTTAAAAAACTTTCGCAAAATAAAAAAAAGTTACTTTTGCAAAGTCTTTGTGCCTTTGTAAGAAATTGTGGATTGAAAGAAATAATAGTTTGTTACAGGCTCCCGAGCTCAGCAGTTTACCTAAGTTGATGACACAGACGGATTCCAGTCATGTCAGAAAAAGAGTTGTAGAGAGAGCTGAATTACGAGGTCAGAACACAAAAACAGGCCTTTGAGCGGGCATAGCTAGGCCTGATAAGGGATGCAGCAAGGAGCCGTAGGATAAGCAAGATGTCTTTAGAAACACAACAAGACATTTAGAACAGAGATAGGGAAATAGCTGAACTCAGCAAGATGGGAGGAGGGGCTGTCAGAAGTACTATCTCCCTTGTAATTGGACAATGGGATGGGTAAAAATGATTGACACCAGGTATCCACCAGCCCATCGAAATAAGGTATAAAAATGGGCAACCGCCAGAGGAAGGCAGGCAGTTAGGCACGAAGGCTTCTCCGAGGTGGATGCAGGCTGGCAACGGCCTAACACCTTGGTCAAGGTTAGCCTCTGAGGTGGATTGATGCTGGCCAATGGCCCCAACAGCTCGAGGGATGACCCAACAGAAGTGACCGCTGCCGCAGGCTGCAGGGATCCACCCAATCCGAGACCACCGTTCTGCCTCACCGTCCATCCGATCGTTCCGTTCCGCTCCGCTCCGGGGCCGCAGATCGCCCTCATCTGTCACGGGTTGTATGTCTACTGTATCTATTTCAATCGTATGTAGTGTCTGATTATGCTTAAACTCTTTAATAAAACGCCTTACAACTCCTAAGACCCTTTGGGTAATCTGTGGGTGACCTGTGATCCAAATTCTTACAGTGGTGTCAGAAGTGGGATGCACAGTGTTGGGAGTTGTAAGGTTCCGGTTTGAGGACCGGAGAGACTTGGTCGACCACGCGTGATCGGTGCTTATACTGGGTAGGGAGAGTGAGAGGGAGAGAGCGTGTTAAAAGCAAAACCAGAAATACAATGACATTGGCATACCAGCGGGAACGGTTAATAGACAGTCTGACAGAAAAAGCCAGCGCGTCTGCGGCAACGGACCTTCTAAACATCCGAGAAGATAGTGATGGGGACTACGATTCTAGTCTTGACAGACTCTCTGAGGATATCCAGAAAAGCAAACTTAAGCTGAAAAAAGGTCGAGCTAAGTTATCTTACGGAGCACACTTGTGCGCTGTACAATTAAGTAAGAAAAACAAAGAGTTACAGAAAGAAAACAACAGGTGGCAGGAAAGCACTCCTGACCTTCGCACCCAGTTACTCTGGGAGAAAAGGATCATGACAGAGCTCATTGTACACAAAGGAAACTAGACCAAACACTGGAACAAAATATTGAACTACAGGTAGAAAATACCAGATTAAGTGAGGAGTTAGAAGACGCAAGGGGCGGTGTAAGGGAATTAAACCGGCACCAAACCACCGCCTCCCCCGAAGCAGACCATACCCCGTGCTTAGTAAAAATCCAACAGCTTCAGGCACAACTGAACCAAGAGCAGGCAGTGGTGTCTGCTGTCTCCAAAATCAAACCGAAAGATTCGGCCTTTGCTGGGACAATCTAGCTGAGGACCCCACTCCCTCTGCTCTCTCCGCTCCGCCTCCACCCTACAAGGATGGTCAGGTAGGGGAGACGATACCAGTGTGTGTGGTCACCCGAGCTAAGGCAGCACGTGAGACCAAGCGCCAGGCTGACCGAGACCTGGAAGGCGAGCAACCCTCCTCTTCCACTAACGGCAAGGGGAAACAGTCACCATGACCATGCATAGGCCCTTTATCGCTGTTGAGGTCAGGGCACTAAAGGATGACCGAGGGATGGTGGACATGAACACCAGCCCCCTCGACCTCAGACAGAGGCGGAGGATTTTTAAGGTCACTCATCCAGAAATAGAAGGGGTGACCTTAAACAGGTCCTCCTGGCTGCATGTTCCTCAGAATTAAAACAAGAGATGGATCAGGATATTCTGGCGGAGGGCGTTGATAGAGGATATTGAGGTAGAACTATGCCAAGCACTAGGGGAGGAGGGTATCAACTTCCACCAGGTCTTAACTAGCACCAAACAGGGCCCTACTGAAAGCCCGAATGCCTTCGTGCATAAACTCCATGACATTTTCCAGCGCACCAGGTGTGATAGAGGGGACTACTTTAACTCCCCGGGCTTCAAAACCCTTTTTTTAAATGGCCTCCAACCATTGGTCGGTAATGCGCTGGGCGTTTACATCTCCAAAGACACCTCGTGGGAACAAGTACGCACCCATGCCAGAACTGCATGGGATCAGACCCGTGCCAATATCCCTGGGACACCTGGTAAAGCTACAGTAGCGGCTGCTCAAAAAGAGTTACAGTAGCGGCTGTTGAAGGCCCGCTGCCTAACCCAAAGTCAAGGCCGTCCAAAACTCCCACGGCAGGAATAGGTGCCTCGGTGCGTTGCTACATCTGCCACCGTCAAGGCCACTATGCCCGTCAATGCAACAACAACCTCCCAAGACGAGCAGATCCCGACCCAGTCGAACAGCGACTAGAGAGAATAGAGGCAGCCCTAGTGGCTTTGACCATCAGACTGGGAGCCCAACCGGTCAAACAGCGACTAGAGAGAATAGAGGCAGCCCTAGTGGCTTTGACCATTGAACTAGGAGCCCGACCGGTTGAACAGCGACTAGAGAGAATAGATGCAGCCATAGTGGCCTTGACCATCGGACTGGGAGCCCGACTGGTTCCTGTGTCACATCAACAACCCGAGTCGCCGGATTCGTTTCCACCTCCCCTGTGACTCCCACAGACCTCTCAGGTGAAGGTAACTTCCCCTCTCCGATACGATGGTGGTGGGAAACCGGTAGTCCGCACTGTAGATTCTGGAGGCCATCAACAATTAATGTTAGTCGACTCCGGCTCCTCCGCTACCAACATTCACGATCCCCACCCCGATCCTACAAAGGGCGTGCCCCAAGTTTTATTGGGCTTTGACAATTCAACCCAGACAACTATACGAGGATCCCTTCCCTTGGAGCTAAAGCAGGGTGTTGTTCGCAAAGGCACGTTAACGACCAGCTCCCCAGTTTGGCCAGTTAGAAAACCGGATGACTATTGAATGACTATTGACTATTGCAAACTCAACTCAGTCACCCCCCGCGTGTGCCCCAGTGGTTCGGGAGACACCCACGCTATTCTCCCAGATTCCTAGTGGCAGTAATCAGTACAGAATGAGATTCAGTAGAAAACATCAGAAATTGAAAATTGTCTTACGGGAAAAGGGATAAAATAGTTATGATGGAATAAAAAAGAAAAGGGAAGGTCATGTCTCCTTTCTGCTGTTCTACAGGTTTTTTTGTGTTTTCAGTGTGAATGTTAATGTCATTTTACAAAGCATCTATGAAAGTTTAACAAGTTACAGTATTCCTTTTGTCTGAAAGTCTATCTTTGAAAGAAAGTGTCTGTTACGTTTGTTTCAACTCCACCCACTTCTCTGTGCTCAAAGCCGTTTAACCCTTTGTAGTCTTGTCTTGGCTTTGGAAGTTTTGAGAATGTGTGAATAAGATTGTGCACCCAGATTTGAAAAAAAAACTTTGAACTACAATTTAAGTTAAGCTGGTGTGGAAAAACTGAGAAAAACAAAAAGTTGGCTTAACAAAAGATTAAGGGGGAGAAATTCTGTATCGCTCCGTTTGGGGCGCAATTATCGGCCGGGCGCAAAGTTTAACGCCTGGCACTAATTATCGCCTCCGACTGCAAACTTGGCTTCTATCGCCCCTGGAGGTGATTGGAGCGCTAAATCAGGCGCTACACACCTCTCTTAAGGGGCTAATGCCGAGGAGTGAGGCGCTACCTCAGAGCGCTGGCGAAGCTCATGTGATGTCAGTCAGCGATGGAACACAGACACACTGGCCCCGGCCAGTTCTTAAAGGGGAGGATCGATCTTGCTCTCCATCCACACCCTTCTCATTACAGCCTTAAATCTTGGCCTGGAGAGACCTGTATATCAAATCTGCTGGAAAGAACAATGGAGAGGCCCAGGGAAAGAGCTCAGATTGCAGCCCCCAAGTCTCTTCTAAATCGATGCAAGGAAGGTCAAATCAAAATGAACCTGCAAAGTGCTGCTCAGTACCCAAAACTCCTTCACACAGCGTTGAATCTCTCCAGAAGTCTCTCTTTCTCTCAGAATGCATGGTGCAAAAATGTCACCGACAAAAAAAGGCAGGAAACGGTCGCCTTTAAATAGCGCTCTCCCAGTCCCTTCCCGACTGCAAAACATTTCCCTCAACCTGTCGTTGCTAGCGGCAGGCGGAAAGGCAGGGTCGCCACTCAATATCTGGTCCGGGGCACTACCGGGGCGTTGCATGCTCAACTAACATCACGATCTGCGGGCGCAGGAGATCATAGCGGTAGTGTTTAATACCGCCGCAAAATGTCTGGTCAATTTCGCGAGCGGCGCAAACATCGCCGCGCCCGGGCGCTAGTTGCTTTGTGCCCCATTAGTGCCCTCTTAGGGCGCTAACGGGAGGCGCAAAACAACCAAATTTTTCCCCCCAAGTTTCAGTCTAAAATTTAACCTTGGAGCTGCGGTTGCTATGCTGAATTTTCCAAAGCAGTTTGATTTGTTTTGTTTAAATGTGAAAACTAATTTTTCTCCAGTTTTTACAGTATTTTTACAGTCATTTGAAAAGGCATCACAAGAAAGAACAAAGAGAAATATGACGTAACTTACTTTTTTTTGTTTTATTTTATCTGTTCTGTATCGTGTTTAGTTAATAAGAATTTGGTCTGAATTAAATTAGAATTATTGAGGTTCTGGCAGCTTTTTTTTTAATTGGTTCACCAGACAACTTTGAACTATATTTTCTATTTTTAATATTGTATTGGACAGTAAAGTTCCTCCAGGGCTCATGAATGAGATATGAATAATAATTAATGGGATGCCCCACTTAAGATGTAAGATTGAAACAGGAAAATTACACTACCAAATGAGAATTTTCCTAACTTTCTCGTGAAAGTCAAGAAAGTGTAGTTACAAATAGTAAATTGATAGCTTTCTCTTGGAGACATTTGTGTCCCTGCCTATAATCAACTTTTTAAGAAAACTGAATTTGATAGTCTGGCCACTACCCGAGACATCGGGACCATGCGGTAGAAGATGAGCAAAGACCTCCAGACAATCTTTTGATAAGATAACCTGAAAGCCTGAGAATGGCTTGTAACAGATGGCACGTGCGGCATGATATTGAGATACAAATGAGTGTGCAAATGTGATTTGTTACGTATGAAGCAATTACCATCCAGAAATGCATGGTGAATCTGCAGTGAAGAACGAGTCTCAGACATGCTCAGTTACTTGACAACAGCAAGACATGAAATGGTTAATGTGGCTCAGGAGGGTGAGACAATTTTTAAAGCATTGACATATACTCCATCGAGAAACTATCTAATTAATGAAACAATCAGAATAGAGTTAAACACACTGGTACCTGTTAGAGGGATTGAAATTGAAGTTTAAGCGGAGAATTACATGGAATTTGGATTGGGACAATTGAGGCTAGGGAGAAATCATGTTTAGCAAGAATTATCCACAAGATGGATATGAGTAAAAGAGATCTGGAGAGTCTTTTAAGTCCATGAATTGTTGATTAGATGTTAAACTGTAATGTCGCTTGAAATGATTGTAAGACTGAATTTAACTGTGACTGTAATAATTGTGTTTTGTAGGTAACAGAGCGTGGGAAAAACCAGCATAAATCCAGTATGAGGTGATTTTGGTGGTTTGCCTCCTGTGTCACTACTGCAACTACCATGCTTTACAGATCGAACAGGACCTGTCCCATCAACCAACACATTTTACTCAATATCAAAACCTATGCTCAAGTGAAACTGACAGTAAATGAGATACTTAAGTATGAGCTGCACAATTATGTGGCACAATTCGGATACTACATTCCCCTGCTGTCTGAGGGCTTCAGTGAGCTTGTGATGCAACTGAACTCCTCCCTAAAGCATTCTTATGTTTTAGAACAAGACAACTCGAGAATAGATATTGAAATTGACAGCATGGGGCGACTCACGTTGGGCTTAATATTTCAGCACATCCTTGGGTTCGTATTATTTCACACACACTGGTAGTTCTCCAACTTGTAATGATAGTGTATTTGATATATGTAACCCATGTAATAAGACTTTGATACATAAGCCAATTGTGTACTCATGCCTTTGACTAACCAGCACCAACAAATTAATTGAGCACACCAAAAGAGAAGATCCGAAGCAACGTAGAGGAGACCCCAGGCGGGGTAAGATCAGGAAAGACAGAAGAAACAGAGGATACCCCAGGTGAGGCAGAATTGGAACACCGGAACAGTGAATTGAATTTGAGTAAGGGGTCAGAGGTTGCTCTTCCCCCTCAAAGGAATGGACTGTAAGGAAGGGGGAAATCTTCATTTCTGAGTCTCCCTACTAATTAACGCCCAAGTTGAGAAAGCAATAAGCAAATTAGGGGACTATGAGTGGTGGGAAGTAGCTTATAATGCCAGCCAACATCCCTGGGCATGAATAGTATCAGTGGGCCGATAACTTACAACTAGCTAGATTAGTCAAGAGCCGATTGTGAGAAGTCAATAAGGATATTTCCTTCTCAAGGTGGGGAGATGTAAGAAATCGTGGATTGGAAGAAATAATAGTCTGTAACAGGTTCGCTAGCTCAGCAGTTTGCCTAAGTTGATGACACAGACGGATTCCAGTCATGTCAGAAAAAGAGTTGTACAGAGAGCTGAATTACGAGGTCAGAACACAAAAACAGGCCTTCGAGTGGGCATAGCTAGGCCTGATAAGGGATGCAGCAAGGAGCCGTAGGATAAGCTGTGTGTGACCTGTGGTCCAAATTCTTACACCTTTAAAATTTGTAAAGATCCTGATCAATTCAATTCAGCAGGTAAAAACATCAGACATCATTAGTAGCAGCACTACAAACATTCTGTGAAACAACTCCACATTCACCTTATTTTGCCCCCTGGTCACATATACTTGAAATTGGTCAGAAATGTTTTAAAAATGCCAATTGTTGATGTGATTGCCTCATGTCCGGAACTAAAGGCTTTTACACAATTTACACCAACCAGAATTTCACCATGGCCATAATAAAAGTCTGGTTTTAATAGGTTAATTAACCTCAATAACTCCAATTTAATTCAGACCAATATCTCAAACTAACCAGTGCCACTTGAAAAAGAGGGCGGAGCCACAGCCACAGTAACAAAGAAACATTCACACATGCTTTGTTTTTAATACTTTAACATTCACACTGAAACATCAAAGCAAACCCTGTGGAACAGCAGAAAAGAGACATGATCTTCCCTTTTTTCCTTTATTCCATCATAACTATTTTATCCTTTTTCCCTTAAACCAGTTTTCAATTTCTGATGTTTTCTATTGAATCCCATTCTAAACTGATTCAAAATCTTAAACTCACAGTCCATGTCCTCAATCAAGCCTGTTACTTCCTGCACAATTCTTAACACTTGCATCTGGTAAATGGGAAGTGTGTAACAACATAGAGTAAAGGATGATGGGAATGCTGAAGATTCAATCGAGAATCCCAATTCTTCGCTCAGTTTACCCTTCGGAACTGCTGTAACTTGTTTCGCTCAACATTTTCACCATTCCAACTTCCATTCGGCATCCCTTTAGACCATGCTTACAACTCCCATATTTTAGCTTTTTATTGAACATCTCATCCGTTCTGAGACAGCCCATTCCGACAGAAACTTTAAGCACTTCTGAGCAAGCTTCTTCCACTTTCATCTCTAACTGTTCGTCAGTAATTGCTGAACAGTTAGAGATGAAAGTCATATCAAGAAACGGCTGAGCGCACTGGATACAGCAAAGGCTATGGGCCTCAACAACATACCAGCTATCATGCTGAAGCCTTGTGCTCCAGAACTAGCCACACCTCTAGCCAAGCTGTTCCAGTACAGCTACAACACTGGCATTTATCCGACAATGTGGAAAACTGCCCAGGTATGTCCTGTCCACAAAAAGCAGGACAAATCCAATCCAGCCAATTACCGCCATCAGTCTACTCTCAATCATCAGCAAAGTGATGGAAGGTGTCATCGACACCATGTCATTATATTTCTCACTCGCAGACACCAGCTCTACGCATACTTTAGAGGCTAGTGTAGTAGTGGGATCTGCACAGGGTGAGGCACTGGCACGCGTTGGCTGCAGCAAGGCCAGGGGGAAAGGGTAGCTCGGGGGCCAGCTCCCCAGAGGGCGAGTTTGTGCGCAAGTTCTGCTGCACAGGACTCAGATGAGGACCTCGCTCATCTGATGGGCATGAACACGGAAATGATAGGTGCAATGGCAAGCCTGCCTGCCAGAGAGCCTCTCGGCAATGTCAAGGAGCATGGCAGAGTCCGTCTCCAACATTGCATGGGGCTCTGTGCATAGTATGGAGCCCATAATTTCCACTCTGGAAATGATGGTAGACTCCCAGAGAGACCATGGCGACCCAGACGTGATGGCGCGCATGATGGTTGATGTCGCAGCTCCCATTGCGGCACAGGCGGAAGCGACCCAATGTCTTAGTGCTGCAGCGGAAGCTCAGATTCCTCTCCTGCAGTCTCTGCTTGGTATCACCCACGCTCTGACTGCTCTGATGCAGCCTCAGCATGATGCCACCCAAGCTCAGACCACTGTCATGCAGTCTTGGCTTCAGGGCACCCACACTCAGACTGTTCTCATGCCATCTCAGCTTGAAGGCACCCAAGCTCTGACTACTGCCATCGTGGCTGAGTTTACCACCGTTGACTGGGGCTTTCAGGGTGTCGCAGCAGGCCAGCAACCTGTGCTCCATCAGATTGCTGGGAATGTTGAGGCGCCGCCCCGGGGGAGTGGCAGTGGGTCAGTGGAGCAGGAACCTGCTGTCCTCTCTCAGGATGACAGCATTCCTACTCCCACCACTGCCTCTCCACCATTGCCCTTGTCGTTGCCTGTCAGCCAGCCCAGACAGCTGCCGCCTCTGCCGAGGTGGTGCAGTCTACAGCCGGGCCTTCCAGGTCCACAGCTGGTCGAGAGGAACTGAGCAGTTTTATAAAACTACCTTCACACTATAGTGTGAGTAACAAATCCACAAAAGACAAGGGAGAGCATATCCTGACATAAATCAAACCAATGCCAGTAGAGATACCACAAAGGAGGGAGCAGTGCAACTGAAATTCTCCTCTCTCCCTCCCTCTGTGTCCCATCCATTTCCCAGTGCCAACTCTACATCTCTGCAGTCCTGCCACATCCAGTCGTGAATGGTGGTGGACCATTAAACAACTAACGGGAGGAGGAGGCTCCATGAATATCCCCATCCTCAATGATGGTGGAGCCCAGCACATCAGTGCAAAAGACAAGGCTGAAGTGTTTGCAACCATCTTTAGCCAGAAGTGCAGAGTGGATGATCCATATCGGCCGACTCCTGAGGTCCCCACCATCACAGAAGCCAGTCTTCAGCCAATTTGATTCACTCCACGTGATATCAAGAAACGGCTGAGCGCATTGGATACAGCAAAGGCTTTATCAAAATCCACAACAAGACCTTGGACAACATGAACCACTTTCCATACCTCGGGAGCCTACTGTCAACAAGGGCAGACATCGATGACGAAGTCCAACACCGCCTTCAGTGTGCCAGTGCAGCCTTCAGTCGCCTGAGAAAGAGAGTGTTTGAAGATCAGGACCTCAAACCCGGCACTAAGCTCATGGTCTACAGTGCAGCAGTGATACCCACCCTGCTGTATGCCTCAGAGACATGGACCATGTACAGCAGGCACCTCAAAGCACTGGAGAGGTACCACCAACGCTGCCTCCGCAAGATCCTGCAAATCCATTGGCAGGATAGACGCACCAATGTCAGTGTTCTCGCTCAGGCCATCATCCCCAGCATCGAAGCTTTGACCATGCTCGATCAGCTCGGATGGACGAGTCACATCGTCCACATGCCCAATACGAGACTCCCAAAACAAGCACTCTACTCGGAGCTCCGACACGGCAAGAGAGCCCCAGGTGGGCAGAGGAAACGCTTCAAGGACACCCTCAAAGCCTCCTTGAAAAAGTGCAACATCCCCACCGACACCTGGGAATCCCTGGCCCAACACCGCACAAAGTGGAGGAGAAGCATCCGGGAGCAACCGGAAGCCAAGCGCAAGGAGCGCACGTCAACCCAAGCACCCCACCCACCCGCCCTTTCAACCACCGTCTGCCCCACCTGTGACAAAGACTGTAGGTCCCGCATTGGACTCATCAGTCACTTGAGAACTCATTTTTAATGTGCAAGCAAGTCATCCTCGGTTCCGAGGGACTGCCTAAGAAGGAAGAAGAAGAAGAAGATGGGCCCGGACAACATCCCGGCTATTGTGCTGAAGACTTGTGCTCCAGATCTAGACGCGCCTCTAGCCAAGCTGTTCCAGTACAGCTACAACACTGGCACCTATCCAACAATGTGGAAAACTGCCCAAGTATGTCCTGCCAACAAAAAGCAGGACAAATCCAATCCGGCCTATTACCGCCCCATCAGTCTACTCTCAATCATCAGCCAAAGTGATGGAAGGTGTCATCGACAGTGCTATCAAGCGGCACTTACTCACCAATAACCTGCTCACTGATGACCAGTTTGGGTTCCACCAAGACCACTCGGCTCCCGACTTCATTACAGCCTTGGTCCAAACATGGACAAAGGAGCTGAATTCCAGAAGTGAGGTGAGAGTGACTGCCCTTGACATCAAGGCAGCATTTGACCGAGTGAAGCATCAAGGAGCCCTAGTAAAACTGAAGTCAATGGGAATCAAGGGGGAAAACTCTCCACTGGCTGGAGTCATACCTAGAACAAAGGAAGATGGTTGTGGTAGTTGAAGGTCAATCATCACAGCCCCAGGACATCTCTGCAGGAGTTCCTTAGGGCAGTGTCTGGGCCCAACCATCTTCAACTGCTTCATCAATGACCTTCCCTCCAACATAAGGTCAGAAATGGAGATGTTTGCTGATGACTGCACAGTGTTCAGTGCCATTCACAACTCCTCAGATAAATGAAGCATTCCATGCCCGCATGCAACAAGACCTGGACGATAGTCAGGCTTGGGCTGATAAGTGTCAGGTAACACAGGTGCCAGGCAATGACTATCTTCAACAAGCTAGAATCTAACCCCCGCCCCTTGACATTCAACGGCATTACCATCACCGAATCCCCCACCATCAACATCCTGGGGGTCACCATTGACCAGAAACTTATCTGGACCATCCGCATAAATACTGTGGCAACAAGAGCAGGTCAGGGGCTAGGTATTTTGCGGCGAGTGTCTCACCTCCTGACTCCCCAAAGCCTTTCACCATCTACAAGGCACAAGTAAGGAGTGTGATGGAATACGCTCCACTTGTCTGGATGAGTGCAGCTCCAACAACACTCAAGAAGCTCGACATCATCCAGGACAAAGCAGCCCGCTTGACTGGCACCCCATCCACCACCTTAAACATTCACTCCCTCTACCACCAGCGTACCGTAGCTCCAGTGTGTACCATCTACAAGATGCACTGCATCAACTTACCAAGGCTTCTTCGGCAGCAGGTGCATGGGAACACCACCACCTTCAAGTTCCCCTCTAAGTCACACACCATCCTGACTTGGAAGTATATCGCCGTTCCGTCATCATCGCTGGGTCAAAATCCTTGAACTCCCTCCCTAACAGCACTGTGGAAGTACCTTCACCACACGGACTGCAGCGGTTCAAGAAGGCGGCACACCACCACCTTCTCAAGGGCAATTAGGGATGGGCAATAAATGCTGGCCTTGCCAGCGATGCCCACATCCCATAAACGAATAAAAAAAAAAATTGCTCCTCGCGCATCTGGGCTGATGGGGTACTTTCTCTGAGGAGAGGAGTCCCCTTCCTCCAGTACTACCTCAACCTTCATTTGTCCGGCAGACCTGTGTCAATCAAAGTTATTTCCCGCTGCCCTTCCACACATGCCTCGATAAGGGTATGGCCACCCCTATCCTGAAGTAAGGGTCCTAAGGGAACGACATGTGTGGTTGAGGCGCGGCCTCCCTATTGCGATTTTCTCAGCTTTTCTTTTAACTTCTGTAATTCTTTAGCCAGTCTATCCCTGTCCTCTATCAACTGATGGGTCGGGACCCAGGCACCGCCTGGTCCTGCTCCCTTCAAGCGACCCCTCCTGGGATTTATCCACTCTGGTCCTTCTGCCTTCCATCGCTGTAACCCCTGTCTCACTTCCATGACTGGGATGCCTGCAGGTCTCTGATACAAGCTTTCTACCCTCGCCAACCACTGATCAAAGCTCTCGTCCCCGCCCCAGGCATCTTATTTCCAGTACTACTGAAGGGAGTAGAAGAGTCAAAATAATCTCTCTATGTGTATCATCCCCATAATAACTGATATCAACCCAATTTGTTCCCAAGCTTTTACACAACTGGAATATACGTTCCCTGGCTTCCTTCGGTCCTTCCCCTGGTAATAATGCAAGACGCTTTATCAACTGTGGCCCTGAGTGAGCACCGAAGTTTGCAACTATTATTCTATCAAGCAGGGACCTGGGATTTGTTTCAAAACCTACCACCTTTCCCTGGTGATTCCGTAAAGCTCGAAGAATCGTATGGACCCTCTGTTTCTCCGATATGTCCCCCCGACTGCCACCATCCCACAATATTACACCACCATTGGTCAAACTTATTAAGATCCTGAAGCGGTGCAGGTCCCACTTCACCAAGGATAGCTTTCATATCCTGTAACTTTACCCTTCCTCTCTCATACCAGGAATCCCCAGAACCACTAAAGGTAGTGTTCCCTTCACGAGCTCCACAGGGAGTGGAAGATTCATGATCATGCTCTTGCTTTGTCCGCCCGAACGTGCTTCCCCCACTCTCCACATTACCGGAAGATCGTGTGTACTGTTGCGGGGTGACAAGCATCTGAGGAACCGAAGAGGCATCTAACTGCTCTGCCTCCGAAGTCGGAGAAGACAATGGGGGTGCGGAAGGGAATGGTGGTCATGCTCCCTGTCCCCTAATCCACTTTTCAACTCTTCGACCTGGGGAATCCTCTGAACACCACCAGACTTCATCAATTTCTGTCTCTACTGGGCAAGCTAAAATCGCCATCTGTTGCAGCTTAGATATTCCTTTCTCTAGTTCTTGATTCCGGATCTGTTCATCCGCAAGATGCTGATCCAACGTCAGAACAGTCCTAGCTGCTCCGAGCGCCTGAATCGCCAGTTTTCTACTTATTTCCTAACTGCTGCTAGCTGTTCTTTAAGTTCTGGGACTTGGGGGAGGAGATAGCAGAAGGGCTTGCCATAACTTTCCAATCTTCCCTAGATGCGGGGGAGGTGCCTGAGGATTGGAAAGTGGCAAATGTGACACCATTGTTCAAGAAAGGGTGTAAAAACAATCCTAGTAACTACAGGCCGGTCAGTTTAACATCAGTGGTGGGTAAAGTTTTAGAAACAATAATCAAGGAAAAAATTAACGGACACTTGGAGAGGTTTAAGCTAATTAAGGAGAGCCAACACGGATTTGTAAAAGGCAGATCGTGTTTGACTAATCTAACTGAATTTTTTGATGAAGTAACAGAGAGGATTGATGAAGCGAATGCAATGGATGTTGTCTACATGGATTTTCAGAAGGCGTTTGACAAAGTACCACATAGAAGGCTGGTTAACAAAATTGAGGCTCATGGAATAGGTGGGTCAGTGGCAGCTTGGATAAGGAATTGGCTCAAGGATAGAAAACAGCGAGTTGTGGTAAATGGCTGTTTTTCAGACTGGAGGATGGTAGACAGTGGTGTTCCCCAAGGGTCAGTGCTGGGGCCACTGCTTTTTTTTACATATATAAATGACCAGGATATTGGAATACAGAGTAGAATTTCTAAATTTGCCGATGACACCAAACTTAGGGGTGTGGCAAACAGTGAGGATGATACCAATCGACTACAACAGGACATAGAAAGGCTAGTAGAATGGGCAGACAAGTGGCAGATGGAATTTAATACAAAGAAGTGTGAGATGATGTATTTTGGCAGAAGGAACAGGGAGTGGCAATATACACTTAATGGCACAGTTTTAAAGAGTGTGCAGGGACAGAAGGACCTGGGAGTTAATGTGCATAGGTCCCTGAAGGTGGCGGGACATATTGAGAGAGTGGTTAGCAAAGCATATGGGATCTTGGACTTCATAAATAGAGGTATTGAGTACAAAAGTAGAGAAGTTATGCTGAACCTTTATAAAGCGCTGGTTAGGCCACAACTGGAGTATTGCGTCCAGTTCTGGTCGCCACACTTAGAGGATGTGAAGGCCCTTGAGAGGGTGCAGAGGAGATTCACCAGAATGGTTCCGGGGATGGGAGATCTTAGCTACAAGGACAGGTTGGAGAAGCTGGATTTGTTTTCATTAGAGCAAAGGAGGTTGCGGGGTGATTTGATAGAGGTGTATAAAATTATGACGGGTTTGGATAGGCTAGACGGGGAAAGGCTTTTCCCACTAGTTGATGGTACAAGGACTAGGGGACACAGATTTAAGGTTTTGGGCAAGAGATACAGGGGGGACGTGAGGAAAAACTTTTTTACGCAGCGAGTGGTGAGGACCTGGAACTCGCTGCCGACGGAAGTGGTGGAAGCGGACACACTCAATGTTTTCAAGGGGAGACTGGATAGGCACTTGAGGGCAATAAACTTGCAGGGCTACGTGGATAGAGCGGGGGAATGGGACTGACTGGATTGCTCTACAGAGAGCCGGAATGGTCTCGATGGGCCGAATGGCCTCCTTCTGTGCCGTTATGACTCTATGGAGGCGATCTTGCCAGCCTTGGGGAGGTGGGTATGGAGGCGGGACAGCCGGGAAAATGGCCCAACCCGCCTCCATGCCATCTTCCCAGGAGGTGGGTAGCCGTCCTGCGCCGGGTCCCATTACCTTGGAGGCGGGAAGGGATTAAAACCAATTAACTGCCTGTTAACAGGTAGTTAACAGGCAGAAAATAGGATTATCCCCTTTTTGCCCTCACAAGTGCAGGCTTCCTGTAGGCTCCGAAACCCACCAGGTCAGCGAGGTGAGTAGTGAGTCTGCGGGGGTCGGGGTGCAAAAGTGTGCTGTGAAGGTAAGTGATGGGTGCAAGTGTGGAGAGGTGAGTATCTGAGGTAAGTGCAAAGTGTTAGTAAAAGTGTACTTACCTTTGTTTCTTCCTGCAGGCTTCAGTCGGTGGGTATGCGGAGAGTCTCGGATCTCCGCGTTGGAGATGACAGAGGGCCGTTGCATTCTCAGATGCAACAACCATCTCATTTCTGCAAAAGAAAGATGTTTGATGAGGTCTTGAATTCAAGACCTCATCAAACTACAGAGAATGTCAGTGTTTGACAGCTTCACAGAGCTGTCAAACAATGACAATTCATCTGTCAAAATTTTTTGACAGATGACACGTTATACGTTGACGTTCTCTGCAATCGGCTTTCCCTTAATTGGCCTGCTAAGCCCGCTGGGTGGGCTTAACAAGGTCAATCAAGGGAAAATAGCGTGGGTTGGCCAGAAGTTGATGGAGGCGGGACTAAAACCCAACAAGTGGGAGTCCCGCCTCCAAAAGCTCCCCATTGGCAAAATCAGCCCCCTCTGACTCTATGGGGGAAAAATTCAGTTGGTTGCCCCTCCCAGTTAGCGCCTTAAGAGGGTGCTAATGGGACGCAAAGCAACTAGCGCCCGGGCGCGGCGATGTTTGTGCCGCTTGTGAAATTAACTAGACATTTTGCGGCGGCGCTAAACAGTACCGCCACGTTCTCCTGCGCCGGCAGATCGTGACGTCAGTCGACTGCGCAACGCCCCGGTAGCGCCCCGGAGCGGATATTGAGTGGCGCCCCCTGCCTTACCGCCTGCCGCTAGCAGCGACAGGTTGAGGGGAGTGTTTTGCAGTCAGGAAGGGACTGGGGGAGCGCTATTTAAAGGCGACCGCTTCCTGCCTTTTTTTGTTGCCGACATTTTTGAACCACGCATTCTGAGAGAGAGAGAGAGAGACTCCAGGAGAGATTCAATGCTGTGTGAAGGAGTTTTGGGTACTGAGCAGCACTTTGCAGGTTCATTTTGATTTGCCCTTCCTTGTATTGATTTAGAAGAGAGTGTGGGGGCTGCACTCTGAGCTCTTTCCCTGGGCCTCTCCATTGTTCTTTCCAGCAGATTTGATGTACAGGTCTCTCCAGGCCGAGATTCAAGGCTGCAATGAGTAGGATGTGGATGGAAAGCAAGAGCAACCCTCCCCTTTAAGAACTGGCCGGGGCCATTGTGTCTGTGTTCCATTGCTGACTGACATCACATGAGCTTCGCCAGCGCTCTGAGGTAGCGCCTCTCTCCTCAGCCTTTGCGCCTTAAGACAGATGTGTAGTGCCTGATTTAGCGCTCCAATCACCTCCAGGGGCGATAAAAGTCAAGTTTCCAGTCGGAGGCGATAATTAGCGCCAGGCGCTAATCTTTGCGCCCGGCCGATAATTGCGCCCCAAACGGGGCGATACTGAATTTTCCTCCCTATGACTTCTCTATCTCTAGCCTCAGCCTCTGCTCTTAACTTTTGAATCCCCAGCATTAGGCACTGTAACAGTAACGCTTTTCTCTTTTTATCATTTTTTAACCCTAACACCTTAATCTTTTTTAACCGGACACTCTCCACTAAGGACTGCCGTGTCTCTCTCCATCCTCCTGTCATTGTTTCCTGCCCTATCCCGTAGGATCCCCCATTAGACTCAATCCATTCATTAAGAAATGACTGGACCTCATCAGGAATATTCCCTGATCCTCCCATTGCTAACTGGAGATCTCTTTAAATCGCGACAACTAAAAGAATACACACCCCTCGAACTGATGTGTGGGAAACACTTCCTCGAACCAACTTCAACTTTAATGAAATTTGGAAAAATCACGTCAGACCAACCTTGACAAACAAAATTCGAAAATATCACGTCGGGGTCACCAAGAGGTTGAACTGATTTCTTGTTCTTTTTCCTGATTCTTCAACTTTTTTAATTGCTGCAATAACATGCTTGCCATCCACTTTATTACTATAACACACAGGTGATCAAATTGACACATTCGAATATGGCTGAATGACTCTCACACCTTCTAGTATCTTCTTTCCTGTGAGGACATCCTCTGCTTTGATCTTTTACCCAATTTACACCCCATGCTCATCAGAAAGCTGTTTGAACTTTTAACCCAGCCCATGCTGGTCTCACAGACTGCTCAGGAAGAATAGTGAGGTATTCGGGTAATACGGACTTTTGCTCCCACACCTACTTCTTTGAGAGATAGAATTCTGTCCGAACTTCATACTGAACATCCAGGGATCGTCAGTATGAAATCAATTGCAAGAAGCTTTGTTTACTGGCCTGGATTGGACAGTGATCTTGAATCAATTGTCAGCAACTGCAGCGTTTGCCTAAATTGCAGAAACAAACCACCCAAAACTCCACTACAACCCTGGTCATGGCCAAGTAGACCTTTTCAGAGAGTTCATGTAGACTTCTGTGAGAAAGCAAATGACTATTTCCTGGTACTTGTAGACTGTCACTCAAAGTGGATTGAAGTGAAACACATGGGTTCAAATACTACAACTGAACGTACTATAGATGAGTTGAGGTCTATCTTCGCATGTCATGGCTTACCTGAAGAGCTTGTTTCTGACAATGGCCCTCAGTCCCGTTCTGCTCTATTCCAAGAGTTCATGAAATGGAACGGTATCACACACACTCTCGTTCCACCATATCATCCAGCTTCAAACGGAGCAGCCGAAAGGTCAGTCAGAATAGTAAAAGAAGCTCTCAAAAATCAGGTGTTGCAGGGTTGTCCAGGACTCAGCATGAAGCAACGTTTGGCAAATTTCTTGCTGAAATACAGAACTACTCCGCACACTACAACTGGATATACCCCAGCAGAACTCTTGATGAGGAGATTGAGAACACGATTGAGTCTTGTTCAACCAAATTTGACTTCAAGAGTTGAACAGAAACAGTTGAGTCAGAAATGTTATTATGACAGCAACTGGAAAGAACGCAGTTTCAGACAAAACGAGTGTGCTCGTGTTCTCAGTCGAGTTCACACAAGTGGGATGTGGGAACCGTGGTAGAGGTTGGTGGAACCAAGAGATATTTGGTTGAGATTGGTGGCAACATCCGAAGTTCATGTAGATCAAATGATCTCTGCTGGAGATGAACCAAGATGTGATCTTGAACCACTTGATCATGAACACATACATGAGTTTGACTCCGTTCAGACTTCAGAAACTGAAGTACCAGGTTCAAACAAATCTGAGCTAGAAACAGGATCATCTTTGAGTTCAGAACCAGAACAAAACAGCCCGAAAATTGGATCAACACCAAAACCTTTTGTAAGGAGATCAGGCAGGCTCCGCAAACCTGTTATTAAACTGGATTTGTAGTTCATTTGTAGCATTTGTAGTTGATTTAAAAGAAAAAAAAGCCAAGAGTTTTTTTTTTATGTGGTACATGTAATGCTGGGAAAGGTGGGACCATAGTTTTGTTGTAATTAAGAGGGGAATATGTGCATTTTCTTTAAGGGGAAAGCAGTGTAATGTATTATCACATGGTTTAATATGAGCATGCTCAGTTCGCTCTGGCCGAGTAAAGCAAGGTCATGAACTAGCAACTGGTGTCTCTGTCCTTCATTTGTTCTACCCACATATATTACAGTGGTGTTCCCATGAACCGACTTTCCTCGTCCTTCTAGGTGGTGGAGGTCAGGGATTTGGGAATTGCTGCCAAAGAGGCCTTGGCGAGTTTCTGCAGTGCATCCTGTAAGATAGTACACACTGCAGCCACGGTGCACCGATGATGGAGGGAGATGGATGTTTGGGCAAGTAGATAAAGTGCTGATCAAGCAGACTGCTTTGTCCTGGATGGTGTCGAGCTTCTTGAATCTTTCTGCAGCTGCACCCATCCAGGCAAATGGAGAGTATTCCATTGCACTGCTGACTTGTGCCTTGTAGGTGGTGGACAGGCTTTGGGGAGTCAGGAAGTGAGCCACTTGCTGCAGGATGCCCAGCCTCTGACCTGCTCTAGTAGCCATGGCATTCAAGTTGTTGATTATTATGGTCTAGCTGGTGATGGGAAAATCGCACATCTACAATTAGCTGCATTCCTACATGGACCATGTACAGCAGGCACCTCAAAGCACTGGAGAGTTACCACCAACGCTGCCTCCGCAAGATCCTGCAAATCCATTGGCAGGATAGGCGCACCAACGACAGCGTTCTTGCCCAGGCCAACATCCCCAGCATCGAAGCTTTGACCACGCTCGATCAGCTCCGATGGACGGGTCACATTGTCCGCATGCCCGATACGAGACTCCCAAAACAAGAGCTCTACTTGGAGCTCCGGCACGGCAAGAGAGCCCCAGGTGGGCAGAGGAAACGCTTCAAGGATACCCTCAAAGCCTCCTTGAAAACGTGTAACATCCCCACCGACATCTGGGAATCCCTGGCCCAAGACCGCACAAAGTGGAGGAGAAGCATCCGGGAAGGCGCCGAACACCTCAAGTCTCTTCGCCGGGAGCAAGCGGAAGCCAAGCGCAAACAGCGGAAGGAGCGCACGTCAACCCAAGCACCCCACCCACCCGCCCCTTCAACCACCGTCTGCCCCACCTGTGACAGAGACTGTAGGTCCCACATTGGACTCATCGGTCACCTGAGAACTCATTTTTAATGTGGAAGCAAGTCATCCTTGGTTCTGAGGGACTGCCTAAGAAGAAGAAGAAGCATTCCTAGGTGTAAAAGCGTCTTCAGTGTCAGTAATCTAAAAATGAGGATTTTTTTTTTGGTCAGTGCGACGGTTTCTAATTAACATTATTTAAGAGCTAATTAAAGCACAAAGAGATTGCTTCATTCCAATTTAAGAAGCCCTGGAGAAATATAACACCCCAAATTTGTCAGTAATGTTGCGATGCGTAAAATGTTGGAGGAGTAATTATAGTTTAGCAAGCATAGCCAATTCTACAGACCCATTTCCAGCCTCGGTGCCTGAGTTATGGCCAGTACCATTAGTATGCAGTATTTACAGCCAAACATTTATAATGAAGGTTCAAGGAGCAACATTCTGAATTATTGAAGTTGTAATGATGCTTAAAGTTTTCAGCGCTTCAATCATTCAAAATGCTAATTAGCATCAATCACCCCTTTTTCAGATGAATCTTTCTTAATTACTGCCTGACTTCTATCAAATTGAAAATACCTGAGCTGAATTTATGATACTATGTTAATGCTATATTGCAAACACAGCAGATCCCCCTTGGCATTGCTCACGGTAAGCTAAAGTTAGGACTGTCGTACCATGTACCGCACAATGGCACCACGTATTATTCTGCTGCTAAGGTTTTAGCCTGTGCCTTCAAGGGCATCACTACAACAACAACTGACATTTTTATAGCACTTCTCACATATGCAGAGACATCTCAATGTGTCCCACAGGGCAGTGTATAACCACGAAAATATCAAGCAGTGCGAGGGATTAGGAGAGGGTGAAAGCACAGTCAGGGAAGAGTCTTTTAGGAAGCTTTTGAAGGCAGAGAGGGAAATGGCAAGGAGGATGTGCTGGGGGAGGGAGTTCCAGACTAGAGTGCACAATGGCCGAAGGATCACTGCCGATGATGGAGTGGAGGGAATGGGGAGCGAGAAGTAGCCTGGTGTTGGAGGAGCAGAGGGTAAACGCACGGACATAAGGTTGGAGAAGATTGTGAAGTTAGGGGTTAGCAAGACCATGCAAGGATTTAAAGGTGTAAATGGGGATGTTGAAGTCAATTCTCTGGGATATGGAAGGCCAATGGAGCCCAGTAAGGATTGGGGTTATGGGCCTCAGTATGAGTGAGGCTGCAAGCTGCAGTGTTCTGGATGACATGTGGTTTATGGAAGGTAGGGGCAGAAAAATTAGATACAGCATTGTAATAATGATCTCCAGCTCATGGAATGATAGACTGATACAACACAGAAGGAGGCCTTTTGGCCCATCGTGCCTGTAAATGCAACTCCTCACTGGACATTCCTTCCACTCCATCATCAGCATTGACCCTTCGGACACTGTACACTCCAGTCTGGAACTCCCTCCCTCAGCACATCCTCCTTGCCACTTCCCTCTCTGCCTTCAAAAGCTTCCTAAAGACTCTTCTCTGACTGTACTGTGGGATCACAAAATTACCTCTTAGGTTCTAAAACTCCATATTGCTCCTCTACGAACTATCCATTTTCTGAATTTCCATTGTAAGAAGGTTGAGCAGGGAGAACATTGGACAGAGTTTGATCACATCAAAACAACCTAAACCTTGCAGCTGCAGCTGAAATACATGGTCTACCTTAAGTGCCAAATTTTGAAACATAATGCAAATATCTCACTTAAATGCTCTGTGTTATCAGAATATCTAGACTGCAGCAAGACAATCCTGTAGTACTGGAGAAATTAATGGGACTGAAAGCCGATAAATCCCCTGGACCTGATGGCCTACATCCTAGGGTTTTGAAAGAGGTGACAATAGAGATAGTGGATGCATTGGTTGTCATCTTCCAAAATTCCCCAGATTCTAGAACAGTTCCCACGGATTGGAAGGTAGCAAATGTAACCCCACTATTTAAGAAAGGAGGGAGAGAGAAAACAGGAAACTACAGACCAGTTAGCCTGACATCAATAGTAGGGAAAATGCTAGAATCTATTATTAAGGATGTGGTAACAGGGCACTTAGAAAATAATAATAGGATTGGGCAGAGTCAACATGAATTTATGGAAGGGAAATCGTGTTTGATAAATCTGTTAGAGTTTTTTGAGGTTGTAACTAGCAGAATAGATAAGGGGGAACCGGTGGATATGGTGTATTTGGATTTTCAGAAGGCATGCGATAAGGTGCCACACAAGAGGTTATTAAACAAAATTAGGGCTCATGGGATTGGGGGTAATATACTAGCATGGAAAAGAGGATTGGATAATGGACAGTAAACAGAGAGTAGGAATAAACGGGTCATTTTCGGGTTGGGAGGCTGTAACTAGTGGGGTACCGCAAGGATCAGTGCTTGGGCCTCAGCTATTCACAATCTACATCAATGATTTGGATGAGGGGACCAAATGTAATATAATCAAGTTTGCTGATGATACAAAGCTGGGTGGGAATGTAAGTTGTGAAGAGGATGCAAAGAGGCTTCAAGGGGATATAGACAAGCTAAGTGAGTGGGCAAGAACATGGCAAATGGAATATAATGTGGAGAAATGTGAAGTGATCCACTTTGGTAGGAAAAATAGAAAAGCAGAGTACTTTTTAAATGGTGAGAGATTGGGAAATGTTAGTGTTCAGAGGGACCTGAGTGTCCTTGTACACGAATCACTGAAAGTTAACGCGTGGGTACAGCAAGCAATTAGGAAAGCAAATGGTATGTTGGCCTTTATTACAAGAGGATTTGAGTACAAGAGTAAAGACGTCTTACTATAATTATATAGGGCCCTGGTGAGACCAAACCTGGAGTATTATGTACAGTTCTAGGTCTCCTTACCTAAGGAAGGATATACTTGCCACAGCGGGAGTGCAACAAAGGTTCACCAGACTGATTCCTGGGATGGGGGGATTGTCCTAGGAGGAGAGATTGAGTAGATAAGCCTACATTCTCTAGAGTTTAGAAGAATGAGAGGTGATCTCATTGAAACATACAAGGGTTGATGCAGGGAGGCTGTTTCCCCTGGCTGGGGAGTCTAGAACCAGGGGTCACAGTCTCAGAATAAGGGGTTGGCCATTTAGGACTGAGATGAGGAGAAATTTCTTCACTCAGATGGTGGTGAATCTTTGGAATTCTCTACCCCAGAGGGCTGTGGAGGCTCAGTCGTTGAGTATATTCAAGACAGCGATCGATAGATTTTTGGATATTAAGGTAATCAATGGATATGGGGATAGTGCAGGAAAGTGGAGATGAGGTAGAAGATCAGCCAGGATTTTATTGAATGGCGGAGCAGGTTTGAGGGGCCAAATGGCCTACTCCTACTCCTATTCTTAAATTCTTATGTTCTTAACAGTGACTATATATCAAAAGTACTTTATCGGCTATAAAACACTTTGAGATGTCCTGAGGTCATAAAAGGCACTATATAAACGCAAGTCTTCCTTTCTTTCTTTTGTCCATTTGTTGGGAGAATTCATCATGAACAATTGACCTAATGAGCTCCACCACCAATGCATCATGGCAGAAAAGACAGGGCACATTAATTGCCTGAGCTGGCATAGTTTATGTGGCAGCTCCAGGGATGGGTGTCCCATTGGGAACAGGAAGCCCAGACAAGCAGCATTGCGTTTTCCATCCTGATTCCTGCTCCTTTGTCAAGGGAGGGTTGTCATTCCAGAGAGCAGGTGCATCAAGTATAAGGAGTAAAAGGGAATGTCATAGCAGAGGCAGCAAGACAAAAGCAAGTAACTAATACTGATGAAAGCTGGAGATAGTAACAAAGAAGCAAAAATCAGCAGTGTCAAATGTGGTGCATTTATTTAAAACTGTATCAGGGTCATATGTTATTTAGTGGGACTTGTAAATACCGTAAATATGTAAAGCCCCTTGCTTCAACATGGAAGTACAGCGAAGTTACAACCAGTCCATGCTAGCGTTTACTCTCCATGTGAGAAAATTATCCTAACCACATTTACCAATCCTGTTCCTTCATCCGGCAATGCAATCTAGTCTTGAATGTTGATATAGTTTCTGCCTTAACCACAAACCCTGGAAGCCTCACAACTCCCTGTGTTGTGTGTTGAGTAATACAATGCCTGCTTATAGAAAACTCAAATGCAGTGAACCAGTTATTATGTCCTAGTTCACTCCTGTTATCAGAAAACTGCCATTCATTTATAGTGAGAATACGATCACTGTGTGTCATTGCAATTCCATAAGGAGCAGTGCAATATTTTCCACTGATCAATTGAAACTGATGCTTCCAGTCATAAGGTAATTAATCTCACGCACAGTGTGTATTACTTTACATCACCACCCGAACTAGCACACTTTCTGATGATCAGAGTATGTTTCTGACCAAATGTCACTTTGCAACTCACGATAACAAATTACACTCTCAAACCCACCAGATACATAACATAATGGATTGAAGGAACGGCACGATGTGGTATTACTGACATTCTATGCATGAATAAAGTCTAGAAGATCTCATCAGCATGCTTTACGGCACCTTATGTTGATGGGGTCAAGGATCATGACAGTAAGTCCAATCTTGAATATGACCATGGCTTTCAGATGGATCATTAAGTAAGTCTATCATAGTGCAGAACTTCCCAACTGTCATGTTAAAATACTTGATCCCTCCCAATAAGTTTATAATGGAATAAATGTATTAATAGAATGAGTTACCTTAGGAGCCTCTCTTTGCAACTTATCTCTTGCATAGTGCATTGGTAGAAACCATGTGCAATATTGCAAAGCATTTGACAGGGATTCTTGTAGATATGGTTCTCCTTCTTGTTCTCAAGGTGCTGTAGCCAACATAGCATATATAGTGTACCCGTCTTTGACTTGGGCAGCTATTAGAAGTATAGTAATTCATCACCCTTATCCCTTATATACGAACAATAACAGACAGGAAAAGACCCTCTGGTCCATCCAGCCTGTCCCAGCCTTGTGCATCACAATATATACAAGTCCCGCCGCCCTGCCCCACCCTACCCTATCTCCAGAGAGGCGAAAAAACAGATAAAACATTATTCTTATGCTTTTTGTTTGAGGCTGAATCTGAATGTTCGCAACCTTGGTGTCGTATTTGACCCCGAATTGAGCTTCTGACCACATATCCGCTCCATCACCAAGACCGCCACCTCAGTAACATCGCCCGACTCCACCCCACCTCAGCTCATCTGCTGCTGAAACACTCATCCATGCCTTTGTTACTTCTAGGCTTGACTATTCCAAAACTCTCCTGGTCCTTCTTCTTCCACCCTCCATAAACTTGAGCTCATTCAAAACTCTGCTGCCCGTATCCTAACTGGCACCAAGTGCCATTCACCCATCACCCCTGTGCTCGCTGACCTACATTGGCTTAAAATTCTCATCCTTGTTTTCAAATCCCTTTCTGGCCTCACCCCTCCCTATCTCTGTAACCTCCTCTAGCCCTACAACCCTCCGAGATCTCTGCGCTCCTCCAATTCTGGTCCCTTGCGCATCACCGAATTTGATCGCTCCACCCTTGCCAGCCGTGTCTTCAGCTGCCTGGACCCTAAGCTCTGGAATTCCCTCCCTAAACCTCGCTGCCTCTCTACCTTTCTCTCCTCCTAAGACGCTCTTTAATACCTACCTCTTCGACCAAGCTTTTGGTCATCTGTCCTAATATCTCCTTATGTGGCTCAGTGTCAAATTTTGTTTGATAACATTCCAGTGAAGCACCTTGGGACATTTTACTACGTTAGAGGCGCTATATAAATGCAAGTTGTTGTTTTTACAATTCTCCATTTCTACAGTTTTAACCATTCTACCTTTTGCAGTTCTAAATGGGGTGTGTAAAGCTACACATCTAATCTGCTTTTTGAATGTTATCTATAATTCTTCTGTCTACTTGCCATGTGACTTTGCACAAATAGACCATTCTGGAGCCTTAGCACTTAAGAAGACTTGATTTGTATGTTAAGAATTCAAATTGTGCAGGCCAAAACCACAGATGAGCAAATATCGCATTTTGAGAGGCCACGGATAATCAAACAGCTCAGATGGTTGACATTCAGAGAACTGATTGTACAGTACCCAGTTATACCTTAAATCCATGGGGGATTGTCTTCTGGGATCATGCCCAAAATTGGATAGGATTACAGTGGAGAAGGAAGAGTTGGGTGAGGAGGCCTACCGACCAGGATTTCCTTCTCTCCTCCCCCACCCCTGCCAGGACAGCCATTGGACACTCCTTCCCCAACTGCCATATGGAAATTGCCATAGGTGTTGGGGGGGGGGGGGGGGTGGATCCCTGGAGGATTTCCCTCTGTTTGCCACCACTTCTCAGGGTTGTGGGATGTGGCGGTAGGTCCTGCAAAGTGGTGGTAAAGGCCTTGAGGTCCCCCTGTTAGAGGGAGAGCAACTTGTAGTGGCCTTCTCTCTCTCCAGTTGGCCCCAAATGCTAAGCTGCTGAAGGCCCTGGTCTTGGATGAGGCCTTCAGTGGGACATTGATTCTGATCTTTTGGGCCCTTCTGCCCCTTCAAGGCTCCTTCGTTGCCTCTTTTGGTGCTGTGGTGGCATCATCACCAGGATTTTCCTCTATATCACTGGCGGGCTAACTCTTGGTGGTGGGAATCCTATCAGCAGCTCACCGTGCATAATGAATGACCCTTGACTCAGGAAAGTGAGTCGAGTTGGGGCGCATCTGGATGGGCAGGCAGAAGTCCCATCCTTACTTCAAAGAAGCACAAAATACAGGAAACTCTTTATTAACCGGCACCGACGGGACCGGCGTGGTGCCGGTTAATCAAAAAGTCCAGATAATGGAGAGTTATATCTCCCAACGTACGAGAGCCCCGTACACATTGACATGCACCTGCATTCGGAGCTCCGTCTCCCCGGGGACCGCCAGCTGACCATCTGTCGTGTCCGCTGCCTACCCGGGCTGCACATTCCCCTCCCAATCTACACGCTCCGATACAAGGCAAATGCCTCGGGGTTTTTTTAAAGTTAATTTTAAACGAGAGATGAAGGAAAACCCCGGTTACCTACTCAAGAATTTTGCCGATTAAGAGAGATTTCCGGATATTTGGGTGCCGGTTAATAAAGAGTTTCCTGTACATCTAATTGGATCCCAGTTGAAACTCAGAGAAAATCTTGCGCTTTTTTGTAAAGAGTGCTACTTGGCAGCAAGCTGTCAGAACATACTCTGCCTCATCACCAGCGTATAGTCAGTTCAAATTGCAATTATGGTCTTGAAGGAATTTGCAAGAATATTTGGTTTTGCCAGCCACTGGTTAAATAAAGAAACTATGCCCCCTGTTGCTGGTTCTGCATTTTCAGACGATGATTAATTGCTATGGAACTTAGCCTGATTTGGACTCGACAGATTGTGAAGAGTTCTACATATCAATGTTTCTGTCAGAAACTCATTACTGAGCAATGTTAGGAGACAGGTACTCTAATCTAAACTCACCTGGCTATAGTAATTAGGGTTCTATAAAACTGAGGTAAAGAGGGAGCTGTGGAATTTAATGGCCCCCTCCTGTTGGAATATGTCCAGCAACCGTTAGTGTACATGGAAATCTTCATGTGTTTCCATTTACAAACAAAAAGGTGATGGAAAGGGACGTAAATATTATGACACGGTATCAGCCACAGTGTCATGTCTAATCTTATACATTCAGGAAAATGACATCGAGAAATGAGCTTCTTGTTTGGTCCATAACATGATTACTGTGCTTCACTGAAATAGAGGCTGAAGATATATTTTATTGCCACAGGCACATGAATTTTATAATCAATCCGTTTAAGGTGAAATGCTACATTTCCTTGCTGTTTTCTAATTAAAATAGTCAAATCTCATGAGGTTTTGCTTACATTATGAGGTCAGGTAACAAAAATAACTGGTGCCAACAGGAATCAGATTAACGAGGGAAATCCATATCACCCTGAATCTGAATATTTTTAACAATAAATACCGCTGTGCTTCTTCCATGTGACAAATCCCCTTTCTGAGTGGGAGTTTGAAACGCAGTTCTCATTTTTATTGTCCCTTGTGCGAGGCTGCATGTTGTCATTATGATTGATTCCCTAAAAAGCCCTTCGCAATCATTAACAAGACCCTCACAATCATCTACAAGATCTTCACAGTCTTCTACAACACCCTCACAATCATTAACAACACCCTCACAATCATTAACACCCTCACAATCATTAACAACACCCTCACAATCATTAACACCATCACAATCATTAACAAGACCCTCACAATCATTAACAAGACCCTCACAGTCATTAACAAGACCCTCACAGTCATTAACAAGACCCTCACAATCATTAACAAGACCCTCACAATCATTAACAAGACCCTCACAATCATTAACAAGACCCTCACAGTCATTAACAAGACCCTCACAGTCATTAACAAGACGCTCACAGTCATTAACAAGACCCTCACAGTCATTAACAAGACCCTCACAGTCATTAACAAGACCCTCACAATCATTAACAAGACCCACACAATCATTAAAAGAATCATAGATTCAGAGGCCGCGATTTTCTTCTGGAGGTGGGTTGGTGTCGGGAGTGTCAGTCAGCGGGTTCTGGTCCCACTGCTGGCGCTAGCTGGTCTGCTGACACAATGTTACGTTAATTGGGCTAGTTAAGGCTGCCGTGTGGGTTACCCGCCCTGATCACAAGCTGCGGGTCTGCTGAGCTGATACGCTGACGTGTTTGCAGCCAATGTATTTAAGGGGGCCATTTCCCCATTAGACCTCAGGTCGTTTCTGGTGCTTCTGCCTGCTGCTTCTCACCACGATGTCTGCAGAGAAACAAAAGGCAGCTCCCCGCTTCAACGAGGACTCCCTCCATGTTCTTGTGGTGGGAGTCAGAGGACGTTGGGAGGTCCTGTACCCAGCTGATGGAAGAAGGAAACCTCCTCAGCAGACAAAGGCAGCCTGGCTGCGAATAGCTGAGGAGGTCAATGCCAGGTCTGTGTACAGACGTACCTGGGTCCATGCAGGAAAAGGTTCAATGATCTCCTGCGCTCTGGAAAAGTGAGTATAAAAGCACACTTACCTTAATTCTGCTGTGCCTGTCATCACATTCCCATCACTCTGCATTGGTAACCCTACTCCTGCACATCCTGACTCAACCCAACATCCCTTGCACCATCCCCCATCCCTCTCTCCCTATGCACAGAATCACTTCCCCATCTTACTATGCACCCCTCACACCCACTCTCAAGGTTATGCACTGACAACAACTAAAATGGAGGGAACTTCATAATGGGAACCCACTCCTTCACAGCCTCCCTCTAAACATCTATCCTATCCATTCTTTACACTCATTCCATCACTCTCACTTAAACCCAACTTCTTTCCCTCTTTGCAGGAAAAGAGAGGCCACAATAAGAGGGAGAGGGAGAGAACAGGAGGAAGACCACCATCCTTAACAGAGCTGACCAACGCTGAGGAGGCTGCTCTGGACATTGTGGAATCAGTGGAACAACTCGAAGTGGGGAACGGAGAGACAGGCTCAGTGAACAACCTGGTGACAGAATGCTTCTCCATCCATATTATTTGGCTTTCATGAGTGACACATATGGGATCTGATGTCAATAGAAATTGAATGCTCATCATGTGCACAATGACAAGTGTCTGCAATTTACATATCACATGTCTAACGCATGCCTGTACTCTCCCACAGGACTATCAAGAGCCCCCCTCCCTACTGTCCAGGAGGATGAGCAGGAGGATGAGCAGGACGACTCCTCAGAGGATGCTGCATCCTCTGAGGGAGTAGCGTCAGCACAAATGAGCACACCCAGCACCAGCGCAGAGACGCACACCTCGGTGGGTCGTTTGCGAGATAGAGTAGTGTTGTCACCTGGTGTATCACAACACACGAGTGAGCAAGGGCAGATGGTGGAGACAGGGACAGCAGTGGAGAGTCCTTGTCGGAGGCCGCAGGATGGCTCTGCTCAGCTGCATGTAGATGCTGAGCCTCGGGGGCCATCCAGAAAGAGAGCGGTGCTGCAGTTTCAGGAACAAGTGCAGGAGGCTCTGACTGGGGTTGCAACCACGGTGACTGCGAGTGTGCAGAGAATGGAGGAGTCCATCTCAAACACGAGCAATGCCGCGGTGCACGCAATGGCGAATGTAGATCCCGCCATGGAAAGGATGGCAACCTCCATGGAGGACATAAATCGCCAGACTCAGGATGAACATGGTGACTCTTCTAAATAGATGGTCAGCTATGGAGGATAGATGGGCATCTATCATGGAGAGGAAACAGAGGTCCATGGACGTCCCCGTTATGAGGACTGTCAGTACAGAGATGGGTCCTCATGGCCCCACTGATGTGCAGCAAGGTGCTCTTCAGCTACTTGCTAGCAGGGAAGTGCGGGTGGCCCAAGAGAGGGATGATGGTGGGAGGCGACATGCAAGTGGGGGCTCCTCTCCAAGTGCTCCAACTTCCATCCCTTTGCCAGCCGCTCGGTCAGAGCCCCAGATGAGCACCCAAGCAGTGACGGCCGAGTCTGCCCCTGTGCAGCCGCAGGAGGAGCAGACTTTGGCGGGGCCTTCACAGGCTCCAAAACCCAGAGGACGACCGCCAAAGGCGACTAAGCAGGCACAGCAGGGAAGTGAGCAGTCTGCCTCTACATCTGCTGAAGCCACAGGGGTAGCACAACGTAGAAGCACGCGTAAGTGAAAGCTGACACATAAATAATCACAAGGGTACTCACTTGAGTGGTCTGATAGAATTCAATGTTAAGTTTCTGTTCTTTTATTATGTTGGAATAAATTAATCTTGTATGAACGTTTGACGTCGTTGCCATGTGTGTGATCACAATTTGAGGTGGTACAGTGAAGGGTGAGGGCGCCTTTTATGTCCAGCAATGCAGGTGACAGTGGATATAGAGTTAATAACAGACACTTACAACCTCAAGACAGTCTCCCAAATCATGAAATTAGCAACCTCTGACATCTGAAACTGAGCAGATTTGAAAGTGCAGCTTTTAGACTGTAGTTGCAGCTGTGAAGTTTCCAGCTCGTTGGTCTTCCCGACACACTTACCTGGCGTGATCTCCAAAAGTCGTGAAACCCGATTAAAATATTGGAAAATTGCAAAAGGCCCTCAAAATAGCAGTTAACAAGCACTTAACAAGGAGTTAAGTGCCTTAAATCCTTCACCCGCCGCTTGGTGTCGAGTCTGTTGTGAAATCGCAGACCTGACAATCTTGAAACTCACACGGAGGCGGGTTCGCGGTGGGTTTCCAACCCGCCATCAATCATTGCGACTTTAACACCTGACCTGCCTCCGAACCCGCCCTCTGAGCACCGGCAAATTCGCGGCCATAGTATCATATATTTATGGCACAGAAGGAGGCCACTTGGCCGATCGTGTCTGCCGGCCGAAAAGAGCTACCCAGCCTATTCCCACTTTCCAGCTCTTGATCCATAGCCCTGTAGGTTACAGCACTTTAAGTGCATATCCAAGTACTTTTTAAATGCAATGAGGGTTTCTGCCTCTACCACCCTTTCAGGCAGTGAGTTTCAGACTCCCACCACCCTCTGAGTGAAAAAATTCTGCCAAACTCCCCTCTAATCCTTCTACCAATTACTTTAAATCTATGCCCCCTGGTTATTGACCTCTCTGCTAAGGGAAATAGGTCCTTCCCATCCACTCTATCTAGGCCCCTACTAATTTTATACACCTCAATTAACCTCCCCCAGCCTCCTCTGCTCCGAATAAAAAAATCCCAGCCTATCCAATCTTTCCTCATAGCTAAAATTCCCCAGTCCAGGCAACATCCTCGTAAATCTCCTCTGTACTCTCTCTAGTGCAATCACATCTTCCTGTAATGTGGTGACCAGAACTGCACACAGTACTCTAGCTGTGGCCTAACTAGTGTTTTATACAGTTCAAGCATAACCTATCTGCTCTTATATTCTATGCCTCGGCTAATAAAGGAATGTATCCCAGATGCCTTCTTAACCATCTAATCTACCTGTCCTGCTACCATCAGGGTTCTGTGGACATGCACTCCAAGGTCCCTCTCTTCCACTACACTTGTATTCCCTTGCCTTGTTAGCCCTCCCCAAATGCATTACCTCACACTTCTCCGTATTGAATTCCATTTGCCACTTTTCTGCATACCTGACCAGTCCATTGATATCTTCCTGCAGTCTACAGCTTTCTTCCTTACTATCAACCGCACGGCCAATTTTCGTATCATCTGCAAACTGCGTAATCATGCCCCCTACACCACAAAAGGCAAGGAACCTAGTACTGAGCCCTGCAGAACCCCACTGGAAACAATTTTTCAGTCACAAAAACACCCATCGACCATTAGCCTTTGCTTCCTGCCACTGAGCCAATTTTGCACCCAACTTGCCACTTTCCCTTGGATCCCATGGGCTTTTACTTTTCTGACCAGTCTGCCATGTGGGACCTTGTCAAAAGCCTTGCTAAAAATCCATGTAGACTCTCACTGTCATCAACAAGACCTTCATTATCATCTACAAGACCTTCGCAGTCATCAACAAGATGTTCCCAAAACATCACGATCCTTAACAAGACCATCACAATCCTTGATCAGACCTTCACACTCATTAGAAAGCCCTTAATAGGTCTCATTAATTGCCATTCAGCACTTTTTGCAATGGGAGCAAGAACTGAGCTGTGCTAGAAATTGTCTTTTTGGTAAGTTTCTGATTATTAGTCACTCTTGTTCTTCCATTAACTCACATCTATTTTTCTATTACACTTTTCAGCTGGAGGTAAATATATTTTAGAAGTGTTTTAGAGGTACGTAAAATTGGATAGTTAAGAGCTGTAATATTATTGGTGATCATTAGCTCTTAGCAGCATTTAACTGTAGTAACAAACAGAAGAGTGAAATAATCTAAGGAAAAACAATCAAGCAGAAAAAAGTTTTGGGTAATCTTAGCACCTCCTTCAGAAACATCTCAAAGCTTTGAAGGACAGTGACTGCTTTTATGTAGATACATTTGACAACCATTTTGCACACAGCAAAATCCCCAAAACAGCAGCGAGGTGTATGACCATTTAATCTGTCTTTGATGGAGTTGGTTCAGGGAGGAATGTTGGTCAGGACTACTCTTCTTTAAACAGTACCAGTGGATCCTTGACATTCACCTGAACCATTGAAATAAGAAGACAGGACCTCAGTTTAACCAATCATCCAAAGGACATCACCTCCAATAATTCAGCTCTCCTTCAATGCTGCACTGGAGTGAGTGCCAGCCAAATAGGCACTCAAGTCCTGGAGTATGAATCCACAATCTCCTGACTCAGAGCTGCTAGTGCTACCAACTGAGCCAAGATGACATGCAAACATAAAGAAAAAAATCAGATTCTCCACTGCTCTCAGTCGTAAGTGCTCAGTAAAATGAATAAAGCTTGCACTTATGGTAGCTTCTAGCAGTATTTTCAGAACGGAGATTAATTTTACTGAATGTTCTTCCATTGTTAACTACTACAGAAATATCTTGTCAGAAGAGCTAAAGAAAGATCTGCAGCTCATTCTACTACTAACATGCTGTGAGGCCTTTTACTGTGTGTGTGTGAGTATATATGTGTGTGCGAGTGAGTATATGAGTGTGTGGGTGTGTGTGAGTATATGAGTGTGTGGTATGTGTGAGTATATATGTGTGTGTGAGTGAGTGTCTGTGTGTGAGTATATGTGTGTGTCTGAGTGAGTGTATGAGTGTGTAGGTGTGTGTGAGTGTGTGTGTATATGTGTGTGTGCACGGATCAGAAATTGCTGTGGATTCTCTGATCTATAAAGGATCACCTGTGTCCAACCTCAAATGTCAGTCTCAATCTGAAGGAAGATTCTCAGTGTGTGCACCTCCCAGTCAGGTTTAGCGTGAATCGATGTGGGAAGAGTTCTTTTTTAATCTATTCAAGTCTCCAGCCTCTTGCTGCACCAAAGTGACACTTCTGTTTCACACAGCAGTTACCCTTGAGATCTCTCCGAATGAGACGGCAGTTAGTGCAGAATAACAGACAGTTTTGTGCTGTTGACATCGACCCACAAGGACCTGTATTGATCGAACTGATTTTAGTTGGGACCTCTTAGGGCTGAAATGTAAGGTTCTTCTATATTTCCCAGTTGTGTCTCTCCTGTGTCGGGAGAGTGAACTCAGTGTGTTGTTCTCCCCTTCAATTTTTTTAAGCCTGGTGTTTGTCATGCTGAGCTCACTGTGTAATATGAATTCAATTTTAATAAAATTAGCTCGCTAAACTTATTCGTAGACCCACATTTACATGTGTCAAGATACCATTGGTTTTCTGAGCATGGAGATGTTTATACAAAGAGCACAGCTAACCTGTGCATCTCCATTGATGCCTTATAGAGGAGAAAGGACAGCAAGCTAACCTAATGGTGTCATCCTTTCAGCAGGTTTAAGTTTTGCTGGATAGGCCTATGTTGATTCAATGTATTGTAGAGTACACGGGACACAACCGGAAAAGGTGAATTCAACAAAGATCACATATTGCAAGGATGTAATTGTACAGCTTGTCATCGATATATATCCCTGTGTATATTATACAGAGATAAGAGATTGATGATGTTGTGTTAAATACAGAATATCACAAGGCTAGGAGTTTATTATACAGGAGTAACAGATAGAGGAGTTCAGATAAAGTTGCAAATGTGAAGCTTAGGCATTTTTTTCTATCTTGTAAAACAATAAAACACCAAAAACAGTACAACCAGATTAACACAGAACAAGGCACCAGAAAGGGGACATAAAAACACATCAGGTAATGGTGATCATTACAAGGATACAATAATACAAGTTGGGAAGGAAATCTTTTTTGGGACTGGAAGGAGAAGACTGATTTATCAGAAAAGGACCAGACCAAGGGAGCGACCAGGTCCTAGCTGAGCAAAAAGCATAGTTAAAGTGTGGACCGACATGGCCATTGCAGATGCAAGCCAGTTTGCTAAGATTGGGACCAATAAACACCAGCAGACGGAATAAGATCTAAACCCAACCTTCCCTCCCAAATGAAATGTGGCCAAAGAGGTGAGAGTGTAAAAGGGAAATAATTATCTCAATTATCTGGATACAGAGAAGTGTCCGTGCTGGGAAAGACACTGCTATGTATTATTAGATATAATATACAGAAAGTATTTACCATTTTACGAAGAAAAAACATCCTTCGTGCTTCTTGTGTCTCTTATACACCTGCTGTCCACATTACCCTGAGTTCCTATTGTCACAATTTCTGTGTTGCCCTTTTTATACCAACACTTATAACAGTAAAATCACAACATGTCAACATTTTATAAAGGGGGAAAAGCTACATCAACTTTGTTCAAAACAACAGTAATGCTTATTTTCTCTGCAGAGTATAATGTAAATATGTCCTTTAAGATAAATCCTTTAGAATGGGCAAAGAGACGCCCAAATGTAAACCTTCGTTCCAACCCTATTTTGCATCTGTATTGAATTGCTGTCAGTCATACAGTACCTGCATTGTTTTATGATGCTATTCTCAGGCTGACTGGTCACAAACTCTGGTAAGAATAGCTCAGCGGAGAATAGCCTTTGTATTGGCAGTTAGTTGGGAGTTCACGTACATGGGTTTTAGTGCCATGCTTCGTAATGCTGTTTAACTTTAGCATTTGTGTTTTTTTCAAGGTAGCTGTTGGTGCACCAATCTTAATCACAAAACCTGCATGTTCCTCCTCCATGGCCCTTGCAAATTTTAAGAGGGATCTTCAAGTTAAAGTTGAGATGCATTTGTATAAGCAGTGCAATGGAATGCCAATGTACCAGTCAGGGTCGCAGGGTGTGAGCGTGCAACCTGAAGTCCCCCGGGTAGTGGCTCCCTATCAGCTGTGCAGTCAGGGTGGCACTGAGAAGAGGCAAGGTGCTTATTTGGAGGAAGGGAGGTAAAAAATCCAAGCACCCCGGGCCTCTCCTACCAGCCGGATAGAGAATGGCAGCGGATGTCTGGGAGTAGGTCTCCTGTCTGACTTCTCAGGTGAAATAGCGCACAGTTTGGGGAGGGGTGGTGGGGGGAGGAGGAAAACGTAGGGCAAAGTAGGAAACAATCTATTAGAAATGTAGGCCTGGAATTTGCAGTGGGTAATAACAGCGAACGAACAGCGTCTGCTGTTATTACCCCTTGGACACCTACCGCAACTTCGGGATGTAGCGCACGCGCATCATAACACGGAAATCCTGAAGTTGTGGTCAGTGTCCAAGGGGTAATAACAGCGGACGCTGTTCGTTCGCTGTTATTACCCACTGCAAATTCCCCAATGCTGTGACCCCCGCCCTCCACCACCACCCCCCCCCCCTGCCCCCCAGCAGCCGTCAATCAGTGCAATCAGGGAAATCAGTGAAACTGACGAAAACTTTGGCTTCTCCGCGGTAATATCACTGTGAAATACCCCGTTAAAAGTTAGACCTTGTTGGATTAGGTGTAACTGGGGTTTTAACAGCTAAAGAAATGTTATGGTACTGAAAAACTAATTTTAATTTTAATTTTGTGGAGTGTCAAATTTAATCATTTTAATAAAAATTAAAATTTTTAAGAAACTTTAAAAAAGTTTTTTTTTAAAGTTTGTTCATCTTTATTTCAGGTTTACCTTTTCCCCGTATGCGAGCTCTAATCTTTGTTTTGCACTCTATAATATTTTTTAAAAGTTAGAATAAAAGGAGCTTATTCACTTCCTGGTTTCCGGTCTGTGATAATTCTGCCTTGTGATAGAGCTGCTTAGACAACTTGTTGACTTCACAGCAGCCCGCGTTAGGGGTTCCCCATTAACTTACACTGATCTCAGCTGAACGTCAGAAAAGCCGAACTTCTCGCCAGAGAGATCACGAGATCTTTGTGGGAAGCTTACTTCAGGGCCAGTGGTGAACACCTTTGCTTCACCGCTCACCGCAAATTACGGGCCGTAATGTTTATGTTCTACAGCATGGATGTCCAAAATATGGTTGTCGAATTCCCCTCAATTAACGCCCTGAAATTGCATCAGTTTTAGAAATAATTGAGTGAAAGGCGATAAAGAAAGGAAAGACCTTGAACTTATAACGCCTTATGTAATTATTTTTGATACAAGCAGTACTGTGAAGGCACTTACCGTCTCCCCGAAGCTGTCCTTGCCTTCCTTCATCGGCCATGTTTCCCAAGAGCTGGGAAACCGACCGCCCACAGTTAAACCTGCAAAGCAGGTTAAATCAGAGGCTGCCAGCCTCGTTAAAATATTTAAATTGCCAACCCTTCTCCTGGGAGTGAGTTGGCCATCCGCCCCCTCTCCCGTCTCCGTTAAACCCAGAAGTGGGCAGGCTGGAGGTGGATTGGGGTCAGGTTTCAGATTTTAAAAATTTTACCCATCTGACCCAACCCTAACCCATCTGTTTTTGACTGTTAAAATTCACCCCTACTTTTCACCAAGAATAGTTTGATATCATTGGTACACTGATCAAGTGATTTAGATCATGGATTTTCAAACAGTTGTCACTGGACGAAAGGGATTTGCAACATCATCAGATTTCTGTCTCTTTCATTCACACTTTTCTGTATCTGTTAATTTATTAGCATGTTATTTTTACCGTGGTTGTTTTTTTTTTGGTCAGCTAGGTGTCAGACACGTGCAGAACCCATCTGCAACCACACAGCTAGGTGCTGAATGCACACATCCTCCTACTACCAACACTGCACCCCCGCCTCCCCCCCTCCCCCCACACCCCCCGCACCCCCAGAGAGACACCTCCCAAAAGAGCTTAGATGCAGGTTGGCAGAGCAAGGGATAGGGCTCCCAAGTGAATGCCGGGGTCCCTACTGGCGTTTAACCAGCTAGAGCTGCACAGGCTACCAGCATGGAGCATTGCTGAGGCTTCCTGCTGCTTGTCCAGCCAATCCCACCCAAGACATCAAGGCATTGCCTTGCAGGGTTATCTGATTGTCTCAAGTGGGAAGAGTCTTAGCTCCTGCAGGTCCCATTGATGACTTGGGCTGGCTGGACAGTCCTCATCCCTAAATTAATGCAAACATGCCTGGCTTAGGTGTCAGAATAGATAGCAGATTCATTAGTCTGCCACAGAAGGTTGGCTTGGTTCCAAACTTCCATTGCCAGACATGTCACCTTCATGCCATCTAAACCTTAAAGAGCTCTGCTTATCTGCCCTTCCCCCAAGGTGGATAGTCACTGGCTGGACATTTTCTTTGGCTGTATGTATCTATTGTATCTTTAATTTTCCACGTGCGACGTGTATTTCATCAAAAACCTTCCTGTGAAGCCTATTGACATGAGAAAACCTGTCATATTACTTGCTATAGGTGGAGGTGTGATGGGAGCTTTTACGTGTCTACACAGATGTGTCCAACAATTGCCATTTGAATTCACTGATTATCAAAAAGTAGCAAACACTGATAGTTATTGGGAGGGAAGAAGAGCAATGGGAGTAATTCTCTTCCAAAACCATTCAGCTGCTGATTCTTGTACTGTTCCTCTCACTTTCCCTTTACTTGATCCCCCCTCCCCCCCCCACCACCATTCTCTATCCTCCCATTGTCCTCCTAGTTTGAATTCACTGGAGAGGCACAAACTTAGAATGGATCTGATTCCGGTATTCAAAATTTTTATGGGTATTGATAAGATACAAGTAGATTGTATGAGGTGGTGAGCCTGGTAGAACTAGGGGCCACCCATTTGAAGTGAGGTTAGATATGCTTTGGTTTTACTTTCCTCAGAGGATGATCGACCTGTGGAACAGGATTCCAGGGCTGGTAGCGAGGACTGACTCATTGCAGTCCTTCAAGAAGGCATTAGACGCATTTTTGAAAAATGACTTGGCAGAGGGAAGATAAGATGAATAATTCTGTGAAATAACGAATGGGTTTGGGGCACCCTGGGGCTTGCCTGATCGACTTTGAGAGGTTAGAGAGGAATTTTTGATGGGCCATTCTTGAACTGGTTACTGGACTTTCCTTTTGCCTCTCCCAGGAGATGGGGGAAGAAGTGTAGGTACATGATGGGGGGTGAGTCTAGCATCAAATGGGGTGAGCACGTGCAAGTGTGACAGCCTTTTCTTGTTCTAGATACATAGGAGGTGAAATTGGGTCCCTTTGTGCCTCCTGTTAGTGCCCCTGGGGCAAATGTCTTTGCGACCGGGCGCGGTGCACAAGCTGGGGAGCATCAGCATCAGTACTACGGACATCAGTGATGGCCCCTTGTGTACTCCGTCGCCGAGTATTGTGCACCAGTATGGACCAGAAGCATCCACACTCGACTTGTTGAAGTCCAACTGAACACATCACTGGAACCCTCAATTCAACCCCAACAGGTGCCTGTGCTGTCGCACATCGTTCCCCCATACATTCGCTGAGATGCTGCAAACCTCCGGAAAGTCCAGCGAATTATGAAAAATGAACATCTCCCCATCACCAACACTTGAAGTCGCGCAAACTCTTTTGGACCCATCGCTTTCTGGCACAGCAAGGGCCATGATGTCACCTGCCAGTATGCCCACTAGTTGATGGATCCTCTAATGGTCAAACCAAACCATGTTGTGAAAAACATGGAGGCTCAGGATAAATTCAGAGGATACTCACTACTTCTGATCCCATAGACCGAAGCATCCTGAGTGATGCACTTCCACATGGAAGTACTGGAAATGGCCCACCCATCCAGGTCTTTGGTGGGCTATCAATCATGATCACTGCTTGGAGAGGTGAAGCGGGACAGGGTCTCAAAGGTTACTTGTTGCAAGCTCCTTGGATTCCAGATCCTGATCTGGAATAACAGGCAGCATGGTGAAAGGACATTGCGCTCTGGCTAAAGCCTTGAAAAGGCTGGTAGTGGCGAGTGGATTGAACATAAGAACATAAGAAATAGAGGCTCCTCAAGCCTGCTCTGCCATTCAGTATGATCATGGCTGATCTTCTACCTCCACTCCACTTTGCTGTCCGATCCCCATATCCCTTGATTCCCTTAGTTTTCAAAAATCTATCAAACACAGTCTTGAATTTACTCAACAACTGAGCATCGACAGCCCTCTGGGGCAGAGAATTTCAAAGATTCACAACCCTCTGAGTGAAGAAATTTCTCCTCATCTCAGTCCTAAATGCCGACTCCTTATCCTGAGACTACCACTAATGACCAGGGCAACAGGCTCTCATTCCTCTCATTCTCTGATTCCTGGGATGAGAAGGTTGTCCTATGATTGAGTAGATTGGGCCTATACTTTCTGGAGTTTAGAAGAATGAGAGGTGATCTCATTGATACATATAAGATTCTGAGGGGGATTGACAGGATAAATGCTGAGAAATTGTTTCCCCTGGTTGGAGAGTCTAGAAATTGGGGGCAATCGTCTAAAGATAAGGGGCCGACCTTTTAATATTGAGATGAGGAGGAATTTCTTCACTCAGAGAGCTGTGGATACTGAGGCCGCGATTTTCTCCTCGGTGTTGGGATGGGGGTGGGTCAGGTGGTTTTTGGGTTCCGGTCCCGCCCCCAGCTGCCTCCGCTCTGTAATCAGGATTTTCCCTTGATTAACCGCCCTGCGGGCTTTCCGGCCAATTAATAGGAAGCAGGTCTGATGACGTCATTTGATGACGCGTCATCTGCCGGTTTCCTTAAAGGGACCATGCACAATTTTATTTTGACAGTTGATTTCTCAGTGTTTGACAGCATTGAGGTGCTGAAAACACTGACAATCACTGCACAAAGGTGAACGCTTGCACCCAGACTCTCCAATGACTCCCTCCATATGCTTATGGAGGGTGTCACAGTATGCAGGGAGGTTCTCTTCCCTTCCAAGGGTGGAAGAGACCTCCTCAGGACACCAACTTACCTTGCACCTCCACCCAACCCTCTCTATCTACTTTATCACTTCCCCATCTCACTAGGTCTGATTGTTTCATTGGCTCCGATGTTGCTGGAATAGATGGCAGCTGCAGGTGAGATGACAGAAGCGATCTGTCACTGGTGAGAGAGGTTCTCACAATGAGGTGGCACTGGTGTTGGGGAGTAGGTTGGTGTTGGGGAGAGGGTTGGTGTTGGGAAGTGGGTTGGTGTTGGGAGTGGGTTGGTGTTGGGGAGTGGGTTGGTGTTGGGAGTGGGTTGGTGTTGGGGAGTGGGTTGGTGTTGGGGTGTGGGTTGGTGTTGGGGAGTGGGTTGGTGTTGGGGAGTGGGTTGGTGTTGGGGTGTGGGTTGGTGTTGGGAAGTGGGTTGGTGTTGGGGAGTGGGTTGGTGTTGGGGAGTGGGTTGGTGTTGGGGAGTAGGTTGGTGTTGGGGAGAGGGTTGGTGTTGGGGAGTGGGTTAGTGGTGGGGAGAGGGTTGGTGTTGGGGAGTGGGTTGGTGTCGGGGTGTGGGTTGGTGTTGGGGAGTGGGCTGGTGTTGGGAAGTGGGTTGGTGTTGGGGAGCGGGTTAGTGGTGGGGAGTGGAAGGGGCCTATAGATGGGGTGAGAGAGTGTTGGTGTTGGGGAGTGGATTGGTGAGGGCGAGTGTGTTGGTGACGGGGAGTAGGTTGGTGTCGGGTGTGGGTTGGTGGTGGGTGTGGGTTGGTGTCGGGGAGTGGGTTGGTGTTGGGGAGTGGGTTGGTGTTGGGGAGTGGGTTGGTGACGGGGTGTGGGTTGGTGGTGGGGTGTGGGTTGGTGGTGGGGTGTGGGTTGGTGATGGGGAGTGGGTTGGTGACGGGGTGTGGGTTGGTGACGGGGAGTGTGTTGGTGACGGGGAGTGGGTTGGTGGTGGGGTGTGGGTTGGTGACGGGGAGTGGGTTGGTGATGGGGTGTGGGTTGGTGACGAGGAGTGGGTTGGTGGCGGGGAGTGTGTTGGTGTCGGGGAGTGTGTTGGTGGTGGTTGTGGGTTGGTGGCGGGGTGTGGGTTGGTGTTGGCTGTGGGTTGGGTTGGGGTGTGGGTTGGTGACGGGGTGTGTGTTGGTGGCAGGTGTGGGTTGGTGGCGGGGTGTGGGTCGGTGGTGGGGAGTGTGTTGGTGGCGGGGTGTGGGTTAGTGGCAGGGTGTGGGTTAGTGGTGGGTGTGGGTTGGTGTCGGGGTGTGGGTTGGTGGCGGGGTGTGGGTTGGTGGCGGGGTGTGTGTTGGTGGCGGGGCGTGTGTTGGTGTCGGGGTGTGGGTTGGTGGCGGGGTGTGGGTTGGTGGCGGGGCATGTGTTGGTGGCGGGGAGCGGATAGTCTCTCGTCACGGGGATCACAGATGCCTCTGGTGACAGACTCACCAACAGTAGCTGGCGGCGCTTGGGGGAACCAGCCTCATTCTGGCACCAGTCGGCATGGACACCTCAGAGCCAGCTGGTGCCAGTGAAGGACTGTTCCCCTTTATCCTGGGAGGACTTGATACAAGTTGGCTTCACCCAATGTTGCAAACTGGGATGGAAGGGTCTGGTTGGCGAGTGGCCTTAACCAGCTCGTCCCACTCTACATCTTGAGGCAACAACCGGAGCATCCGGCTCGAGGTTTTCTTGCTCAGTCCCAAGGTGGACCCCCAGCCGACATCAGTCGGCGATGACTGCATGGACTGGACCCTACCCCGTGCCAGTGCAGTTAACCCCAAGCAGTGCTGAAATGAGCCTGGAGTTGGAGCAGGGTTGGTGCTTCATGCCTGATACCTGGACCCGAAGGTCCAGCCGGGAGTGGGGGTAGGAATGGGTAGGGGTGGGGGGGTTGGGGGGCGTGGGTAAATTCAATATTAACAATACAAACAGATGTCCGAATAAGTCCAGGCGGAGCTGGTGGGACGACAGACCCGGTGGGTTGGGAAAGAAAGCGTTAAAAGGGAGCGAGTTGGTTTCACTCCATCTCCAGTCATTGGCTGTGTGTTTAGATGGATCTGTGGGAGGTTGGGTTTTAGCCGTCAAATAAAAAACAAATGGAAAGATGTAGAGTTGGCACTGGGAAATGGATGGGACACAGAGGGATGGCGAGAGGAGAATTTCAGTTGCGCTGCTCCCTCCTTTGTGGTATCTCTGCTGGCACTGATTTGATTTATGTCAGGATGTGATGTCTCTCGTGTGTGATCCTTGTGTGTCTTTTGTGGATCTGTTACTCACAACTTTAGTCTGAGGGTAGTTTTATAAAACCGTTCAGTTCCTCTCGCTCACCCTGACACCAGCCGTGCACCTGTGACAGTCGAATAAATTACACATTAAATCACTGGATTGCAACAAGGACAACTATTTTATGGTTCCCCTCATATAGTAAATCATTTATCCTGTAAATATTTCATGCAGATTCTGGGTGCAAATCTTTTCGACTTGTTTCTTTTTTTGTAAAGTTACTGGCCACAGGTTCAGAATTACTGCAATGCCACCAGGAGAACCAGGACCACTGGCACAATAGGAGCTGTCTGACACTATCGGAGAGATTTAGATGGCAGTACCCGAGTCAGCTGACCTGGGAGGTTCTTGGCAAGGACCCAGGGATTGGCAAGGACCCAGGGATTGACAAGGATACAGGGATTGGCAAGGACCCAGGGATTGACAAGGACCCAGGGATTGGCAAGGACCCAGGGATTGACAAGGACTCAGGGATTGACAAGGACCCAGGGATTGGCAACACCAGACGACACCAGTAACACCTGGGGCAAGATTTTCTCCTTGATTCCTTCAGTATCATTGTCTGAGGCCAAGTCCAAGCTCCAGATTTTTTAAATTTTAATTGACAGAGTTCAATTAAGAAATAAACTTTTCCAGAACAAAATAATTCAGGAGCAATAGTTCCGTTTTCTGTTTAAAACAAGCACTGTTTTCCCCCTCAGATACAGTATTTTCTGTGCTTCAAATATTGCCGACTGCTGAAATAGATGGAAGGAGTTGGTACAGTACCTACTGGCTGCAGTAGCTGCCTCTGGGAGAGTCTCTCCATCTTATGAAGGTTTTCCCACCTCCCTCTCTGAGCTCTCTCTGTGTCTTTCTTTTCTCCTCTTCAAGAAATTCCACCTAGAATCATAGAATCAGACAGCACAGAAGGAGGCCATTCGGCCCATCACCTCTGTGCCGGCTCTTTGAAAGAGCTATCCAGTTAGTACCTTGAAAATGTCTTCTTTACCAGTATATATCCCATTCCCTTTTGAAAATTAACACCTGGGCCAGTGTGGGGAGCTGTGGGGGGGGGGCCGGTACCAAGCTGGGTCAACGCAGCTCCAGTGGGCTTACCGGGAGGAGGAACATCCAGGCCTAAGTTACCACTTGGGGGCCCAGTAAATATCAGTAACCGCACTCCAGGCCTCGGCCTACCTGTAGGTAAAGTCACAGGAGATCTCGCAGTGACAACACTGAAGCACTCGACCCTGCTGAGCCTCAGTGTCACTGGATCTGTGCAGATGTTCACGCGGTAGAATCCGCTGGATTTGCCTGCTGGAACCAATGCTGACTGTAGCCCGCTGACCATTCCAGCCCGTTCCCCATCTACTGCTGCTCAATTACACCACACCACGGGACCATTCGGATTGTCCGCCTGTGCCCAATGCAAGCTCTTCAACTGATGCCACCTAATCCTGACTTTCCCCGTATCCTTTTACCTTCTTCCTTTTCAAATATTCAGTTCCTAATTAAATGATTTTACAGTTTCTGTCTCAATAGCCACTTGTTCTAATAACCCTCTGTGTAAAGAATTTCTTCAACTCCCCGCCCTCCACCTTCGCTCTTCGAGTCTTAACCCTGAGCTCTGAGTGCTGATGGACACTTTGACTAAGCTGATGATTCAGTTGTTCTCTCTCCATCTCAGCCCTTCCCCTTATTTAATCCCATTCATTCAGTTCCAAAACTGCATTCTCATTGGGACACTGCTCAACACCATTCAGCGGTTTAAATAGGGAGGCTCTCGATTGTTCAAATTGTTGTTTCGGGCTGACTCCCTCCCCTGTTTAAATTGTCAGGTCAGCTGAGCTGTCCCAAAGACTATCCTAGGGTCTAGCACAAGCTGATCAGAACAACCACCATGCACCTGGCTTTAGTTTCCAGGATTTGAGCCTTTATATCTGCACGGTCACTATGGTTGCTGCTACTTACTCTGATTTACACAGGGAATGATACAACCTGGGACTGCAGGTCTAAACAAACCTTCTACAGCAACACCATTCCGATTGTCAGCTGGTTAGAGACCGTTCCATTACTCAAACTCCCTACACAAAGCAAAGCTCTAGCCGACCATATTCACTCCTAGATAGATCAGCCAGTTATTCACAGTCAGTGCAGCTCGCTTTCCTTCACTTAAACTGTTTGTTCAGCCGCCTGCCTCAAATGCACCCATATTACCAGCCCATTGTGATGTCTGATCTCACTGTGATGCGCAGTGTGAGGATCACGCTTGCCCTGTGATGTCACAGTTGGACCTGTCCAGTTAAAGGGGCCTCACCCTGATGAAACCGTGTTTGGCAAAAAACCCTTGGGCTTTATTTCAGTTACAATAACTTGAGGCGTTAGAATGCAACAGCATATTTCCATGTGGTTATGACACAGAGAACAGGGTGCACGGGTGATGGGCACTGGTGAGATTGTTTGCCTTCTAATTTAGGAACAAAGGAACAGGAGGAGGCCATTCTGCCCCTCAAGCCTTTTTGCACCATTCAGTTAGACCATGGTAACCTTATTTACTCTGTCATGATTTGAACACTTATGTGAATCTCCTCTTAACCTTCTCTGCTCTGAGGAGAGCAACCCTAGTTCTCCAGTCTCTCCACGTACCAGATTTGCCATTAGCAAATCTGTACTGGCTGTCATTTTTTATCCCATTTTTTCCAAGTGACAATTAACTTTATCTCGGATTATCATCTCTAAAAACTTCCCCACCACCGATGTTAGGCTGACAGGCCTGTAGTTGCTGGGTTTATCCCTCTCCCCTTTGTTGAACAGAGTGTAATGGCCCAGAAATTCCGATCGCAGGCCTCCCGCGTGCGGAGGGCTGCGATCTGGAAAAATCTGCGCCAAGACCGGAGGGCTCCCGGGAGGCGCAGAGTTCCGTTCCTGGGCCTCTCCAAACTGCCGGTGCGCAGGGCCCACGTATCCCAGAGGCGCAGGCGGTTCGCAGCGTCCCTGGGATCACGTGGGCCATGGGGAGCCAATCAGAGAAGGGAATCTCCCTTCATACATTTGACAGGAAGACCTGTCAAATATATGAATGGAGATCACCCCTAAAACATAGTAAAACTTTAAATAAATTTTTTTAAAAAATCACATTTTTAAAATGACTTTAAATTACAATAAATTAAGTATTTTAAACAAAAATTTTATTTTTTGAAAAAAATAATTAAAGTTTTTAACAGGGCTAAAAATAAACTTACCTTTCTTTAAAGTATTTTTAAATGATAAATCAGTGGAAATTTTTTTAATTTTTAAAACTTTTTTTCAACTCTTATCCTGGTAAAAGCAGGCCTTATGCCTGCTTTTACCAGGCGCAAGAATTGGAAGTGTTTTCTGCGGGCGGAGGGTCTCCAAAAAACGGAACTCTCCCCCCGCAGAGGCCCTTCTCCAGGGCAGGCGAGGATCTGTCAAGAGCTTTCTTGACAGATCGAAAATGTCGGTTTCCAGTGCATGCGCTGTGCATGCTTGAACCCGGCATTTCCGATGTCCCTACGGGTGAGTACACAGTGCGTACACACCCGTAGGGATCGGAATTTCTGCACCATTTGCAATCCTCTGGCACTGCTTACATATCTTTGGATCCAAGAAAGACAAATCAGAACATTTTCTTAATGGTGAGAAAGTAGAAATTGTGGAGGAGCAGAGATATGGGTGTCCATGTACAGGAATCACTAAAAGAGATTGCACAGGTATAAAAAGCAAACAAAAAATGCTACTGGAATATTGGCCTTTATCTCAAGGGGGCTGCAATACAAAGGAGAGGAAGAGATGCTTCAGTTATACAGAGCCTTGGTCAGAGCCCATCTGGATTACTGCATTCAATTCGGGACATCGCACCTCAGAAAATCCAGTCAGCCTAACGTGGGGAAATTTTTAGAGACGATAATCCGAGATAAAGTCTTGCAGGGGGTGCAGCGCAGACTCATCAGAGTAATACTGGGGCTTAAAGGGTTAAATTATGTTGACAGGTTGCATAAACTTGGCTTGTAGTCCCTTGAGTTTAGAATGTTGAGGGGTGATCTTGTTTAAAATGATTAAAGGATTCGAAAGGGTAGAAACAGAGAAATGATTTGCTCTGGTGGGGGAGTACAGAACAAGGGGACATAATCTTCTAATTTAACAGCTTGGCTACTTAGGAATGAAATCAGGAAGCTCTTTCTCACATGAAGGATAGTGGAAACATGCAATTCCCTCCCCCAAATGACTGTGAATGCTTGGGATCAATTGAAGCTTTCAAGACAGAGATCGATAGATTTTTGTTGGGTAAGGGTATATCTTTGGGTAAATGGAGTTGTGGTACAGATCAGCCATGATCAGCCATCACACCTGTGCTCGCTGACCAACATTGGCTCCCAGGCCGGCAAAGCCTCGATTTTAAATTTCTCATGCTTGATTTCAAATACCTCCCTACCTTTGTAAACTCCTCCAGCCCTACAACCCTCTGAGATCTCTGCGCACCTCCAATTCTGGCCTCTTGCGCATCCTTGATTTTAATCGCTCCACCATTGGCGCCATGCCTTCAGTAGCCTAGCCCTGGAATCTGCTCTGGAATTCCCTTGCTAAACTTGTCTCCCTTTCTACCTCTATCACCTCCTTTAAGGCGCTTCTTAAAATCTCTTTAACGAAGCTTTTGGTCATCTGACTGAAAGACTGATGTAGGAAGGAGGAGTTCCATTTCATGGGACACAGGCACCAGTACTGGGACAGGAAGGAGCTGTACCGCTGGGACGGGCTCCACTTGAATCAGAGTGGGATCAGTGTCCTAGCGGAATGGATAAATATGGCGGCCGATAGGACAGTAAACTCGTAAGACAGGGGCAGGAATATGGTGAAATAACATAAGTCTGAAGATAAAGAAAGTAGGAGATGAGAGTAAAGGTTAGGCCTAGGTAATGAACAAGGGTAGCAAGGGGACAAATAAAGTTATAAGACAGAAGTAGAAAAGGACTGCCAAAAAGGAAATAATAGGAACAACTATTAAAGACAAATTAAACTGCTTGTACAGCAATGTACACAGCATCCAAAATACAACGGAGGAACTGGAGGCAATAATCCATGCGAGGAATCGGATGTAGTAGGAATCACTGAAATTTGGTTCCATAAAGAACAGGACTGGCAACTAAATATTGCAGGTTATAACATAATCAGAAAGGATAGGGAGGGAATAAGAGGGGGTAGGCAATGCTCCCTCTCATTATTTTTGGATGCAGGGCCTCTTTAATGGGCTGCGCGGCCCATTCAAATCTCCGCACATGCACGGATTTTCCACTGTAAAGCTGGCAAGCAGCCTGCGTGGGACCTCCAGACTGCTGCTTAATGAGAACATTGGGGTCAGGGTAGCTGTACTAATTAGAGACAACAGTAGAAAAAAATGGGGTGGACGCATACAAGCCTGACAACCTTTTCTTGCCCTAGCTACATCGGGGGTTAAATTGGCTAACCCCGAACATGGGGCCCGGGACCGTTCACTGTGTTGCAGGCAGCACGTTAAATTTGTGCTGCCTGTTGTTTTAAATGATTGCTGCGTGCAGCCAGAGCTAGCCATGGTGTTCATCGGCTGCACACATCAAGGGGGCCCGATACCTCGAGGGGGCTAGCGATACTTAAAGTCAGCCTGCATCTCTTAAAGGGGGAGTGCATTGTGGCTGCAAGAAGTAATGGCAGTTTTTTGAAAAGTGAATCTGGCCTGTGATACTTTCAGGAATGGCTGAACAGGCGCGAGAGCGAGCACCAAGGTTTTCTGGCAATGCGCTGGAGATCTTGGCGCAAGACGTGGAGAGAAGAAGAGACATCCTGCATCCGCAGGGAGCAGGAGGCCCTCCAGGCATAGGCTCAGGAGGCAGTAGGAAGGAGTAGCGGTGGAGGTCAATGCCAGGAGTGTTGCCCTAAGAACATGGATGCAGTGCAGGAAGAAGTTTAACGATCTGACACGAGTTGTCAAGGTGAGTGAGTTCATCTTCCAATAGCATAGCCTACCAACTGTATCAGTAACCTCAGCCACTGCTCAATTCACTGGACCCCCATCACCTGCCTACCAACAATTTCTATCAATTAGTAATTAACCCTTCAATGCATAAGCTTTACCTCACCCTTAGTACTGTTGCTAGACTTGCACCCACAACTCACAGCTCTCAAACACTGACAGCTAGTCAGCCACAACAGCCACATCATTCAAACATATTGCATGACACTCACTGACATACCTCCAGGAGGCAGCAGGAAATGCAGGAGGACCTGCACATCTGCATGCTTTAACCCCCATGCAGGAGACAATGCTGGTCATCATGAGAAGGGGCGTCACCCCCGTGCTCAATGGGCTAGGCTACAAAAGAAGGCTGATGGGTGTACATAACCAAAGGCTTGATGCACTGGAAAGTCTGCCAGAAAGCCTGCGCATACTGACAGGGAGTATGGAGGAGTCCTGCACCAACTTGGCATAGGGCTTTGCGCAGAACTAGGAGCCCATCCTTTCCAACATGGAACGGTGGTCACCTCCATCAGCACAACTGTGCAAACCACCATGAAACAGCGTCTGATGGCCGATGTCACAGCTTCCATTGCAGCACAAACAGCTTCCAGCAAAGGTCTGAGTGCTGCAGTGGGAGCTCAGACTGCTGCTTTGCAAGCTCAGACTGCTGCCATCATGGATCTGGATATTATTGTTCAAATGGGCTTCCAGGGTATCCAGCAATCCAGCACGCTGTTCTCCAACAGATCAGTAGGATTGCTGAGGTGCCACGCTGGGAGAGTGGCAGTGGCAACATGGAACAGGAACCTGCTGTCCTCTCTGAGGATGGACAGCAATCCTGCTCCAGCCCCGGCCACTCGGTGCCCTTGATGGTGCCTCTCAGCCAGCCAGCCCAGACTGCTGCAGCCCAGGCCGAGATGGTGCAGTCTGAAGCCGGGCCCTCTAGGCCCAGAGCTGCTCGAGGTCATCCTCCAAGGCCATCTGCAGTCTCCTCAATTGAAGGTCAGCAGCCTTCCACCACCCATGCTGCAGCGACTGGGGAAGCACCTCGTAGGAGCATTAGAACATAAAAACATAAGAAATAGGAGCAGGAGTAGGCCATTCAGGCCCCTCGTGCCTGCTCCGCCATTCAATAAGATCATGGCTGATCTTTACTTCAACTCCACTTTCCTGCACTATCCCCATATCCCTTGATGCCCTTAATATCCAAAAATCTATCTATCTCCGTCTTGAATATACTCAATGACTGAGCCTCCACAGCCCTCTGGGGTAGAGAATTCCAAAGATTCATCACCCTCTGAGTGAAGAAATTTCTCCTCATCTCAGTCCTAAATGGCCGACCCGTTATTCTGAGACTGTGGCCCCTAGTTCTAGACTCCCCAGCCAGGGGAAACATCCTCTCAGCAGCTACCCTGTCAAGCCTTTTTGTATGTTTCAATGAGATCGCCTCTCATTCTTCTAAACTCCAGAGAATATAGCCCCAGTCTACTCAATCTCTCCTCATAGGACAATCCCCCCATCCCAGGAATCAGTCTGGTGAACCTTTGTTGCACTCCCTCTATGGCACGTATATCCTTCCTTAGGTTATGATAGGCAAAGGCACACGGAAGATAGCACTAAGGTAATGCACAAGGGTGATTAGTTTATTTTTGTATGCATTATATAATGATTGAATTTATAAAATTGGATTGGAATGTGCAATTCCTGTTGGTTTTTATTTTTGTGTTGTCGGAAAGAGGACGATGTGATGGTCAGTGATAGAGGGAAGGTAAGGAGTGTGGAACTGTTGGTGAATGGGGAGGTGTGGTTTAGTTTGCTGGTATCACTCATTAATTATTTGATCACATAGAGCCCGGGCAGAAAGGGGTTGTCTATGTTGCAGCCTCCCTTCATCTTCCTGTTCCTCCACTTCCTGTTGCACTTCCTCCTCTCCCTCCTCTTCCTCGTGCTCTTTCTCCTCAGCTTCTCGCCTGATAGCTGGAGGAAATGGGCGTTCCCTCATATTGGCGAGGTTGTGCAGCATGCAGCATACTACTACAAATCTTGATACCCGCTCAGCTGAGTACTGTCAGGCTCCTCCAGAGGAGGAACATTGAAAAGCCCACCATCGACGTCCTAAAGCAGCGCTTCCACTGCTTGGATCCAAGTACAAGAAAACTCCCAAAACGTGTATAATTGCACCAGCAGCCAGAAGAAATAAAGTTCATGATCCCTTTAAAGAACGCTTGTGGGGGGTCCTGCATTCTGCTTAATGTCGTGTTCAGCTGTGCGAGCTTAAGACAGGGCATTGACTGGTGTCTGCAGATGGAAACTGGCAGCGCTGGCGTCAAATAAATGTCACACACTCATTCGCGACAGTGATCTGCCTGCTCTGCATGTTGCTTTACCAACATTAGGTGCTTTACCAACATGGTTGCATCTCGGACCCCATTTTCGAGCGTTATGTGGCCGCGTAGCGCCTAAGAAACGGGCACTACACAGCCCCATTTAGCCCCTAGATGTCAATCTAGATCATGGTTTGAAATCCTGGACTGGGGCTTGAACACACACCGTTCTATAAAATAAATACATTCTCAAGATGCGTGAGGCGTTGGCAAGCCTGGTATTTATTGCCCATCCCCAGTTGCACTGAGGAGGTGGTGGTGCTGGGCTGCCTTCTTGAACCGCTGATAGTGTTTTGACACAACTGAGTGGCTTGCTCAGCCACTTCAGAGGGCAATTGTGACTCAATCCATGTTGGTGTGGGACTGGAGTTATATATAGGACAGACCAGGCAACGACGGCATGATTCCTTCCCCAAACGACATTAGTGACCCAGTTGGGTTTTTAATGACAATCCGATAGCTTCATGGTCACTTCACGCACGTCTCTATCTGACCACTTGCTTGTCTCCTTTACCACCCACATCATCCTCCCCTCCTATAAATAGTACTTTTACCATCTGTCCATGAGATAAACTCACCATACAACTTCACTCTTACCCAATTCCCTGCTCTGGCCCCCCCCACTCCCTATGACATCTCCGCCGTCGTCAATTCATTTAAATGTTGTCTCACGTCTGTCTTTGATTCTGTTGCTCCCAGCAAAATTCTCAGTCTCTGATATCTGCTGTTGCCTTTGCTACAGCCCCCAACTTCACTCCCTGAAGCTTGAGGGTGTAAACTCAAGTTTGTGATAAGTGGTGTTTCTCAGGGATCTGTACGGGGGCCTCAGCTTTTCACCATTTCTATAAATGACTTGGATGAAGGAGTAGAGGGTTGTATATCTATGCAGATGACCAAGATAGGAGGCGCAGTAAGTTGTGTAGATGGGAGCAGGAAGTTACAAAGCGACATAGACAGATTAAGTGAGTGGGCCAAACCCTAGCAGATAGGATTCACTGTGAGGAAGTGTGAGGTCATAGAATCATGAAATGATACAGCACGAAGGGATGTTGTTCAGCCCATCATGCCTGTGCCGGTTCTTTGGGTGAGTCATCCGGATGGTTCCATTGCACTGTCCTTTCCCCATGGCCCTGCAGATGTTTCCGCTTCAAGTAATTATCCAATGTCCTTTTGCAGTCTGAAATGCAAAGATAACCCTCGGCTTCTATTCTCTACTGCTAACCATCTTCTTAAGTCCCTCTCCTCTGTCTCCTCCGCCCTCACCTCCAACAACAAGTGTGAGGAGCTCATGGACTTTTTTGTCTCTAAGCGTGAGAACATCCAATCAGCTGCCTCTGCCACTTCCCTTCCTTCCCCTAGCCCACCGGGCCAAACTTACTCCAAGGTTCCTTCCTGCCCTAGCCCTGAACTCACATCTTTCTCCAGTTTCTCTCGATCTCCCCTCTTGACCTCTCCGCGCTCACCTTGTCCATGAGACCCACTTCCTACTCCCTCGACCCTATTCCCACCAAACTGCTGACCACCCTACTTTCTTTTCTGGCTCCCATGTTTGCTGACATTGTTAACGGTTCTCTCTCCTCAGGTACTGTCCCCCTCTCCCTCAAATCTGCCATCATCACCCCTCTCCTCAAAAAAACAACCATTGACCCCTCCGTCCTTGCAAACTACCACCCCATCTCCAACCTCTCTTTCCTCTCCAAAGTCCTTGAACGTGTTGTCGCCTCCCAAATCCGTGCCCATCTTTCCCGGAACTCCATGTTTGAATCCCTCCAATCAGGTTTCCGCCCTTGCCACAGTACCGAAACGGCTCTCATCAAAGTCACAAATGACATCCTATGTGACTGTAACAAAGATAAACTATCCCTCCTCGTCCTTCTCGATGTTGTCTGCAGCCTTTGACATGGTTGACAACTTCATCCTTCTCCAACGCCTCTCCACCGTCGTCCAGCTGGGTGGGACTGCACTCGCCTGGTTCCATTCTTATCTATCTAATCGTAGCCAGAGAATCATCTGTAACGGCTTCTCTTCCCGCTCCCGCATCGTTACCTCTGGTGTCCCCCAAGGATCTATCCTTGGACCCCTCCTATTTCTCATCTACATGTTGCCCTTTGGCGACATCATCCGAAGCACAGTATGAGTTTCCACATGTACGCTGACGGCACCCAGCTCTACCACACTACCACCTCTCTCGACCCCTCCACGGTCTCTAAATTGTCAGACTGCTTGTCTGACGTCCAGTTCTGGATGAGCAGCAATTTTCTCTCATTAAATATTGGGAAGACCGAAGCCATTGTTTTCGGTCCCCTCCACCTACTCCATCCCTCTCCCTGGCAACTGTCTGAGGCTGAACCACACTGTTCGCAACCTTGGTGTCATAGTTGACCCTGAAATGAGCTTCTGACCACATATCTGCAGCATAACTAAGACCGTCTATTTCCACCTCCGGAACATCGCCCGTCTCCGCCCTTGCCTCAGTTCATCCACTGCTGAAACCCTCATCCATGCCTTTGTTACCTCTAGACTTGACTATTCCAACACACTCCTGGCTGGACTCCCACATTCTACCCTATGTAAACTTGAGGTGATCCAAAACTCGGCTGCCCGTGTCCTAACTCGCACCAAGTCCCGTTCACCCATCACCCCTGTGTTCGCTGACCTACATTGGCTCCTGGTTAAGCAGTGCCTCGATTTTAAAATTCTCATCCTTGTTTTCAAATCCCTCCATGGACTCACCCCTTCCTATCTCTGTAACCTCCTCCAGCCCCACAACCACCCCCTCCCCCCATCCCGGGAAATCTGCGCTCCTCTAATTCTAGCCTCTTGAGCATCCCTGATTTTAATCACTCAACCATTGGTGGCTGTGCCTTCAGCTGCCTAGGCCCTAAGCTCTGGAATTCCCTTCTGTACCTTTCTGCCTCTCTACCTCTCTTTCCTCCTTTAAGACGCTCCTTAAAACCTATTTCTTTGACCAAGCTTTTGGCTATCTGCCTTAATTTCTCCTCATGTGGCTCGGTGTCAAATTTATTTTTTTGGCTTATAACCCTCCTGTGAAGCTGCCTTGGGAGGTTTTACCATGTTAAAGGAGCTATATAAATACAAGTTGTTGTTGAAAGTTATTATTGAATCTGCTTCCACCACCCTTTCAGGCAGTGCATTCCAAATCATAACAACTCGCTGCGTAAAAAAATTCTCCTCGTCTCCCCCCTGTTTTTTACACCACTAACCATAAGTCTGTGTCCTCTGGTTACCCACCTTTTTTCTGCCTCGCCAATATTATTATTACTAATAAATGAAAGTGATCAAAGAAAATCAGAAAAAAAATCGCACATTTTTTTAATACTCCATTGATATTGCTGCCGGTTTGCTTATTTTTAGTTCCTGGAGATTCCGGGTCAATCCTGGAGGGCTGGAAAGGCTACACGACAACTCTGCCTCTTAATACATGGTTTGGTAAGGATGCCAGTCTTGTCTTGTCTTGTTTCCCCCACTCAATTCCTCACCTCCCAAACTCTCCCCCCTAGTATTTCTTTGTACCATTTTTTGTTTAATTGGTCTTTGGAGGTGTTCCTTGATGTGGCCTGGGTCTTTGAAAGTGCCACTGGTTCTTTAGTGACTGTCTCTCCAAGATCGGTCCCAGGCTGAAAGCTCCTGAGGGAGCTCCTTTGCTGTGCAACTCTATCCTTGTTCATCCATTGCCATCCTTTGCCCTTTCTCTCCCAAACTCCTCTCTTCCAAGTTACCATGGTTCTAATATTGGGTGCATTTTAGCCCAAACTACAAGTTAACTGCTGCTTTAAAGTTACCTGGGCCCACTGCTCAACCCCTGACCATGCCTGCCCTTTGTTCTCATCAGTTAGCACTGGATACATGCTCAAATTTGGTTTTGAAATTCCTGGACTTCTCTGGATGTCAAGACTAGGCTTCTCCACTGGACTCCACTGTAAACCTCAGCTGTTGTGTCTCTGATCTGATAACCAGTTGCTTAAATTTTAAGGTAACTTTGTCTATCCTACAGCCCTTCCCCACCGCTGCTGTTACCTGCTGAGCTTGCGACTGTCCTACTGCTCCTACTGGTCCGACTGGTTTTTCCAACTTCAGCTACGCCCTGGTTCCTGGCCACAAATTCATTCTCCTGGACCGAAGTGCATTTCTTCACCGTCTCTGGATCTTATAGTGACCTCCAATTTCGCCACCGTTTTCCTGCCCAGCGATCGATTCTGCACACCTTCTGGATCTTCATTCCCATAGAGATACCTCCAGCAGTGCATACTCCGGTACTCTGTCCTTCAAATAGCTTTTGGCTCACTTGCCCTCCACACCTGTCTCCGCACCTGGACAACAGTTCGTCGATGCTCCAAGCTGACTCCACCCTATCTACATCAACTTTATCTCACCACGGGACATCTGGACTCCCTCCTATTATCTCCCCTCTATTCCCTGCTTATTACCAGGACATAACTATCCTAATCTTGCTATGTAGCCAGGCCTATGTAACTTGAGTTTTCCCTGTGTCCATTCGTGTGTGCATTTTTGCTGCCACCCTAGCCCATAACTTCTATTTCCACATCTTTCACCTTTTTTCTTCTTTGCTCTTTAACCCTCCTAGTCCCCTCTCTTCTGTCATCATGCTTCCTTTCACTCTCCCCTCTCGAAACTCTGCCCTCACAAATACCCATCCCGTCGCACTCCTCGACCTTCCTACACTAACATGTCGCTGTGCCAGGGTTAACTGCCTCTCAGATAAGCCTACAGCTTCCTTCCGGCATCCTCCGAAAGGCCCATCGAGGCACTCATTGCTTACGAGCAGCAAACTCAACTGCCCCATCCTACTCTCCTGCAGACGTTCCCACCCAACGTGCCTGCTAGGGTCTAATCTTGCCAACCTCCCTACCATCCCAACAACCCCTCTCAGCGCTGACCCTGTGGGCTCTGCCAGTGGATTGGCTATCACTGCTCCTCTCCGCATCTCCCTCCAGAATGCCCATTAACTTGTGAACAAGGCCCTTGCCCTCCATGAGATTATTGTGGATGATTGAATTGATATCATGGCCTTGAAGGATACCTGGCTGAGGGGTGATGACACCTTCCCCCTTAATGAAGCTTCCCCGCCTGGCTATACCTTCTACCACTTGCCCCATCCAGACTGTCGCAGTGGCAGTATGGCTCTTATCATAAAACCACACCTTGGTTATCCCCCTACTCCTCTGGCACCTTCCCCTCGTTTGAGCATCTCACCTTGTTCCACCCCTCTCACCTCTCATTTAAAATCTTTCTTCTCTACTGCCCACCCAAGCACCACGCCAAGTTTCTCACCGTGATATCTTCACTGCTTTCCTCCCTCAGCCTCTGCACCTAGCGACATCTCATCATCGCTGATTTCAACCTCCATCTCAACTCATCATGCTCTCTCTCCTCTGAGTTCACTAGCCTCCTATCCTCCCTAAATCTCCCCCTCTGTATAAACTCCCCTACCCATATTGGCGGCCATCCCCTTGACCTCGCCATATCACGTGGCCTTGCTACTCCCATCGTGTCAATCACAGATAAGGCCATCTCTGATCACTTCCTTGTATCCCTCTCCATCCACATCCCCCTTCCCCCTCCCAAGCCCACTTCATTCTGTATCCGCCCCTGGAAAAACTCTCCCCCAATCACTTACAACACCCCTTTCAAATTCCCAACTGTCCAGCCTCTGGCCTCCATTCACCACGGCATTTCTGCAGCTATCAATCTGCTCAATCACATCCTCAACTCCAGCTTTGATACACTTGTCCCCATTAAATCCATTACGCTCCCTCACCTTGGCCCCCATCTCCGCTCCCCTCAAGTCCAAGGGACGCAGATGTGAACGGTTATGGCGGACAACTGGTTTAACCATTCATCGCCAGATCTCTCTGGACCACATAAAGCACCATCGGGTCCCGCTCTCCTCGGCCAAAACTGCTCACTATTCTAGAATCATCCTGGAGTGCGAAGATAACCCCCGGCTTCTCTTTTCCACTACAAAGCATATTCTTAAACCTCGCTCTCCTGTCTCCTCCACCCTCACCTCCAACAAGTGCGAGGCGCTCATGGACTTCTTTGTCACAAAGATTGAGACCATCCGTTCAGCTGTTTCTGCTGCTTCCCTCCTTACCCCTAGCTCACTGGGCCAAACTTCCTCTAAGTTTCTCTCTGCCCGAGCCCTGAACTCACATCTTTCTCTAGTTTCTCTCCTATCTCCCATCATGCTCTCTCCGAGCTCATCTTGTCCATGAGACCCACCTCCTGTTCCCTCGACCCTATTCCCAACAAACTGCTGACCACCTAACTTTCCTTCCTGGCCCCCATATTAGCTGATATTGTTAACGGTTCCCTCTCCTCAGGTACTGTCCCCCTCCTCTTCAAATCTGCTGTCATCGCCCCTCTCCTCAGAAAAAACAACTTTGACCCCTCTGTCCTTGCAAATTACCACCCCATCTCCAACATCCTTTTCCTCTCCAAAATCCTTGAATGTGTTGTCGCCTCCCAAATCCGTGCCCATCTTTCTTGCAACTCCAAGTTTGAATCCCTCCAATCAGGTTTCCTCCCCTGCAACAGTACTGAAACAACCCTTATCGACGTCACAAACGACATCCTATGTGACTGTGACAAAGGTAAATTATCCCTCCTCATCCTTCTCGACCTGTCTATAGCCTTTGACACAGTGGACCATGTCATTCTCCTCCAACGCCTCTCCACCATCATCCAGCTGGTCGGAAATCCCCTCATCTGGTTCCATTCTTATCTATCCAGTCATAACCAGAGAATAACCTGCAATAGCTTCCCTTCTCGATCTATCCTTGGCCCCCTCCTATTTCTCATCTACATGCTGCCCCTCGGCGATATCATCTGAAAACATGTCAGGTTCCAAATGTGCGCTGATGACACCAAGCACTGCCTCACCACCACCTCTCTTCAACCCCTCCACTGTCCCTGATTTCCCACACTGCTTGTCCAACATCCAGTACTGGATGAGCAGAAATTTCCTACAACTAAATATTGGGAAGACGAAGCCATTGTATTTGATCCCTGTCACAAACTCCATTCCCTAGCCACCGACTCCATCTCTCCCCCAGCAACTGTCTGAGGCTGAACGAAGCCGTTCACAACCTTGGTGTTGAATTTGACCCCGAGGTGAGCTTCCAACCACATATTCGCTCCATCACTAAGACCGCCTACTTCCACCTCCATAACATCCCCCGACTCCGCCCCTGCCTTAACTCATCAGCTGCTGAATATCCAGGCCTGTTTTACCTCTAGACTTGACTATTCCAATGCTCACCTGGCTGGCTTCCCACCGTCCAGCCTACATAAACCTGAGATCATCCAGAACTCTGCTGCCCATATCCTAACTCGCACCAAGTCCTGTGCTCGCTGATCTACATTGGCTCCAGTCCAGCAACGCCTCAATTTAAATATTCTCGTCCTTGTTTTCATATTCCTCCATGGCCTCGCCCCTCCCTATCTCTGTAACCTCCTCCAGCCCCTCAACCCACCGAGATCTCTGTGCGCCTCCAATTATGGCCTCTTGTACATCTCTGATTTTAATCACTCCACCATTGACGGCCGTGCCTTTAGCTAACTAGACCCTAAGGTCTGGAATTCTCTTCCTAAACCTCTCTACCTCTCTCTACTCCTTTGAGACGCTCCTTAAAACCTACCTCTCTGACCAAGTTTTTGGTCATCTGTCCTAATATCTCTTTATGTGGCTCGTGTCCAATTTTCTTAGATAAAGTGCATTGAGATGTTTTACTACGTTAAGGCTCTATATAAATGCAAGTTGTTGTTGTTGTTGAATAAGCCAAATTCAGTTTTTACTGACATGGGATTTGGGGATTTAGTTACTGGAACTTTGGGGATCACATTACAGAATTCCATCCACTTATAATTCCATCCACTGTAACTTTCAAAAGGGAATTAGATATGTGCTTGGAAGGGAGTGATTTGCTGGACTGTGGAGAGGGAGCAGAGGAGTGCGACTGATTGGGTGACTCTTTCGGGGAGCCGGCATGGGCAAGATGAGCCGGGTGACCTCCTTCTGTGCTATATGATTCCATGACTTGTCACAGAATCATCACCCTCTGGAAAAAACGTAAGCAACATGCAGTGCTTGTGAGGTCACTACAGTCCTTCAAATGGGGAACTTGACAAGTTCCTGCGAGGACATTGCCAGTTACTAGCAGTTAGGGGTTAGTTTACATTGTGATGTGTTGGGAGCAACTGTGCTCTCCTGGAGCCTCAGGGAGTTGGAGAGCAATTGCCCAGCGGTTGTTCCTAAATTGGGCTCCTTTGCTTTGTCTTTTCTTGGGAGGATGGAAAGCAGCAGGCGAGGTTATGGGGCGAGCTTGATGGACCTGATTGTCTTTATAAACTGATTGCGGTTTTATACGTTTGAATGTGCAGACTGGGAATTGACTCGGGGCCCTGCCTGGTGTGTGGCTCAGAGAATAGCTGTGCCCAGGGACAATCCCTATTCTGAAATCTCCCATTGGAAAACTCACCTCTTCCCCTTTCTGTTCCTTGCTATGATCTGTGCACAAACCAGAAAACACACAGTATGTTAGTTAATTTTCCTTCCACGTTTATTTCCAGATGTTAAACTTCTCACATTTAAATTGTTCGAACAACGTGATTTAAAACATACGAAAAATGACGAATAGAAGAAGAACCTCAGGTCCATTCAGCCTGTCCCACATAACTGCGATGCCTTATACATCACAATATATACACTCCCCATCCCACCCCAGACCATGTGATCTCCTGGGAGAGGCGAAAAACCAGCTTAAAAACCCAGGCCAATTTGGGGAAAAATATCTGGGAAATTCCTCTCCAACTCCCTTAGGTGATCAAAATTAGTCCCGGAGATCACTCTGGCCCTGACAAGGCAATGCATTACAAGGCTATTGCTTTTCCACTTCTACTTTGCTGACACCATCTGAACACAGGGCCTCGGAGCCTGGTCTCCAACGATCTCCAGTCCAGCTCTGTACCAGCAACAGCAACCCAACCATTCGGCAACGACTTGAATCCAGTGGGTTGTCCCGAGTTCCCACTTCTGTGACAGTCCAGCTTGAACAAAAACTGCCCCAATATTTTTTTTTTGAGTGCTAACTGTGACACCTTTAATTTGCTGGGAGTTGATGCCATTCCTTTCAGCCATGCCAGGCTCAGTGAATTGGAATTCAGTTACTGAGCCAGCAATGATTGGATGAAACATCAGCTCCTAAACAAATGACAGGTCGAATGGTGGGAATGTGGACCTAATTATCGGGATCCATCGGCATCATTTGCCTGGGGAAAATCTCTTAAGGCATGACCTCCCTTTTAAGACACATTTTAGGTTTCCTAACTTTGGAGGGCATGCCCACATATTTTCCCCCTCCCTCCCCAGCTCCCATGCAGCGTTATCTTTTAGCACACACCAGAACTCAATTTGTTGACACCCCAAAACAACCCAGAACGAGGAAAAGAAACATAACAAACACTCCCCACAAAGCCCGAGAGACAACCAGGTGGGTGGAAAATGCCAAGTCACTTGAAGATTTAAGAGGACCTTACAAAGGAGCAGCTTACAAAGGATCAGCTTAAAAGGGGGCTGATCTTCATTCGGGGTAACGGCATGTGCTGCCGGAGGCTGGCCAAGTGGTGCTGGGGACGAGGTGGATGGAGGTACTTGTATGGGAGGCTCAAGTAACCAGGATAGATATGATAAAGTGAGCATTACTCATGAATACCACATTGATGGTATACCCTAATCTGCTAGGCATTCCATCTCAATAGCCAGGCTATCAATCAGAAGTTGCAGGATCCAGTTCCTGATCCTTACGGTTCATAAGAATATAAAAATAAGAAATAGGAGCAGGAGTAGGCCATTCAGCCCTCCAACACTGCTCTAACATTCAATAATATCATGGCTGATATTCTATCTCCATCTTCCCGCACTTTCCCCATATCCCTTGGTTCTCTTAGTTTCCAAAAATCTCGCAATCTCTGTCTTGAATATATTCAACGAGTGAGCATCCACAGTCCTCTGGGGTAGAGAATTCCTTCGAGTGATGAAATTTCTCCTCTTCTCAGTCCTAAATGGCTGCCCCCTTATTCTGAGACTGTGACCCCTGGTTCTAGACTCCCCAGTCTATTCTACCTGTCAAGCTCCTTAAGAATTTTATATATGTTTCAATGAAATCACCTCTCATTCTTCTGAACTCTAGGAAATATAGGCCAAGTCTCTCCTCATAGGACAATCCCCTCATCCCAGAAATCAGTCTAGTGAACCTTCGTTGCACTCCCTCTAAGACGAGTATATCCTTCCTTAGGTATGATGCGGAGATGCCGGCGTTGGACTGGGGTGGACAAAAATGAGAAGTCGCACAACACCAGGTTATAGTCCAACAGATTTATTTAAAATTACAAGCTTTCGGAGCTGTGCTCTTGGTGTGTCTTTGATGTAAGGAAAGATTGTATCTCTGCGGTATCTGTGTTTATATTCTGTGAACTTTTGTAGATTCACTCATTGTAACTTTACCTGAAGAAGGGGCGATAGCTCTGAAAGCTTGTAATTTTAAATAAATCTGTAGGACTATAACCTGGTGTTGTGCGACTTCCTTAGGTAAGGAGACCAAAACTGTACACAGTACTCCTGGTGTGGTCTCACCAGGGCCCTATAAAATTGCAGTAAGACATCTGGGGGGAGAAATTCAGTATCGCCCCGTTTGGGGCGCAATTATCGGCCGGGCGCAAAGATTAGTGTATGGCGCTAATTATCGCCTCCGACTGCAAACTTGACTTTTCTCACCCCTGGAGGTGATTGGAGCGCTAAATCAGGCGCTACACACCTGTCTTAAGGCGCAAAGGCTGAGGAGCGAGGCGCTACCTCAGAGCGCGGGCGCAGCGCAGGTGCTGTCAGTTAGCGATGGAACACAGACACACTGGCGCCAGACAGTTCTTAAAGGGGAGGGTCGATCTTGCACTCCAGCCACACCCTGCTCATTGGAGCCTTGAATCTCGGCCTGGGGGGACCTGTGCCTAAATCTTCCAGCCAAGGACTATGGAGAGGGTGAGAGAACGAGCTCAGCGCTTCAGCGAGCGGGCCTTGGATGCTCTGGTTGGCGCGGTGGAGCGCAGAAGATCTATACTCTTCCCTGAGAGTGGCAGGAGGCCTTTGCCGCGCGAGTACAGAAGAGTGTGGAGGGAGGTGGCTCAGAGCGTCTCCTGCAGGAGCATGGTGCCCAGGACCCATGTACAATGTCGAAAAAAGTTCAACGACCTCACTCGGATCGTCAGGGTGAGTGGCTTTTTTTCAATACCTCTCCATCCCTCCATCTCAACCTCACTCTATGGCCAGAGGGTCTTAAAACCCCAATGCACAACACTCATCCAACACCTATGGCCCTCTCATGAAACACACACGCACATTCCACACTTTGCATACAGTAAGGGCTATTCACCTATGGGCAACACGGTGGCATAGTGGTTAGCACTGGTGCCTCACAGCGCCAGGGACCTGGGTTCGAATCTGGCCTCAGGTGACTGTCTGTGTGGAGTTTGCACATTCTCCCCGTGTCTGCGTGGGTTTCCTCCGGGTGCTCCGGTTTCCTCCCACAGTCCAAAAATGTGCGGGTTAGGTTGATTTGGCTATGATAAATTGACCCTTAGTGTTAGGGGGGGATTAAATATGTGAGGTTACGGGGATAGGATGGGATATGTTAGGGGGAATTAAATACGTGGGGTTACGGGGATAGGGTGGGATATGTGTCGGTGCAGGCTCGATGGGGATTCTGTGTGAGAAAGCAGGGACAGGGTATTGGATTTGGATGATCAGCCATGATCGTATTGAATGGTGGAGCAGGCTCGATGGGCCGAATGGCCTACTCCTGCTCCTAGTTTCTATGTTTCTATGGGAGGCACATCAGGCAAGACCATGGCTGTATATTTACTCAGACGCCGTCCTTTTTCTTGCAGGCCAAGCTATCTCATAACAGGAGACAGCAGCAACGGACGGGTGGAGGGCCGCCTCAGCTGCAACCCCTCAGCGATCTTGAGGCGCGCGTCCAGAGGATTGTGGCAAGCCGGGTGATCGGTCCCGTCGCCACTGGAGATGCCGACCCCGTTCTGGACAGCAATGGTAAGGTCATCACCTTTTTGTCCTCTGTCCTTCCACTTGTCCCTCACAACACCAGCCTTTGACACTTTCAATCCAACTTACTAAATCGCTGCACTTATTCCTCCCTTACTGCCACCCTGTCCTCACGCTAAAGCCACTCTTGTACCTCCCTGCTTTCAGATGGTGATTCACCAGCTGAGGAGACGGGCCTTCAAGCTGCCAGTGGGAGTGAAGCTGCAGGCGAGGAGGAAGATGAAGGCGGAGCATCAGTGCCACCCTCTCCCGAGGAAGCCCATGCCCACACTGGGAACACGCCTTCCCTGGAGGGGAGCAGGGGGGAAGCGTCTGATGAGGGTGAAGCTCCAGGACCCAGCAGGCTGCAGCAACGCCATGGGGGTAGGGAAGAACGGGGGCCTTCTCCCCGGAGGGAGAGTATGCCAGCGACTCCTACTGCACTGGACGCAGAGGAGGAGCGGCTCATCGCTGAAATGAACACCCAGGCGGTGGACATGCACACTGAGCTCATGGGTGCGGTGGGAAGGGTGCCCGAATGCATTGAATCACTGGCAAGGAGTGTGGAGCACTTTGCTGTAGCACAGGCGGATGCCACACTAAAGCTTAGTGCTGCAATTCAGTCTCAGACTGCTCTCATGCAGACTCAGATTGAGGCCACGCGAGCACTGACTGCTGCCATCCTCGATGGTTCGTACACATTTCCCCGGGGCTGTCACCGCGCCGCAGCAGGCCAGCAATCTGTGCTCCAGCAGATTGCTCCGGATGCTGAAGTGCTGCCCCGTGGGAGTGCCAGTGTATCGGTCGAGCAGGGAGTTGCTGTCCTCTCTCAAGATGACAGCATTCCTGCTGCCACCACTGTCACTTCTCCACTGCACTTGCCACTGCCTGTAGGACAGACTGCTGCCGCCCATGCAGAGTTGGTGCAGTCTGCAGCCGGGCCCTCCAGGCCCAGAGCTGGTCGAGGCCGTCCTTCAAGGGCATCTGCAGTCTCAGGTTCTGACAATCAGCAGCCTTCCACCAGCCTTGCTGCAGCCACTGAGGTCCCATTACGGAGGAGCAGTTTGTGAAATAAATAAGTTTTTGTATTCAAAATATACATGTTTGGTCTTTGGAATCATTGGTGCCTTGGCCGGCTTAGGGGCTGAGGGTTGGTTTCATTCATGTTGTTCTCAATGGCAGAAGCCATTTCCTCAGCAGGGGCCTAGAAGCGGCTTGCTATCAGCCGTTGACGGACGGCCCTTGCAGTTTCAACATTGTGGGCCGCCCTCCCGCCTTGGTGCTGCTGATGATCATCCTCCTCCTCCTCTTCCTCCTCTTCCTCCTCCTCCTCTGGTGGTGCTCCAAGGCCTGGTGGCATTAGCTGGGTCCTGAGGATTGCCATGTTATGCAGCATGCAGCACACAACTAGGAAGTGGGAAACTCGCTCAGGCGAGTACTGCAGGGCTCCTCCAGAATGGTCCAGACAGCGGAACCGTTGCTTGAGCACGCCGATTGTGTGCTCAACGATGTTCCTGGTAGCTTGATGGCTCTCGTTGTACCGCAGCTCAGCAGGGGTGTTGGGCGTACGGAGCGGTGTCATCAGCCAGGTGCTCAGTGGATACCCCTTGTCCCCGAGAAGCCAACCAACTGGCTGATGCGGTGCCTCGAAAAGTTCTGCCACAGTAGTCTGGCGCAGGATGAATGCATCGTGGTAGCTGCCAGGATAGTGGGCATTGACAGCGAGTATCAGCTGTCTGTGGTCACAGACCAACTGAACGTTCAAGGAATGGAACCCCTTTCTGTTCCGGAAATCCTCGGCATTCTCATGCGGATCACGCAAAGCCACATGCGTGCAGTCAATGGCGCCCTGCACCATGGGGAAGCCCGCTATCCTCGCAAAGCCCACAGCGCGTTCTTGCTGCTTGTCTGGTGTCATGGGGAAAGAGATGTACTCTCGTCTCCTTTTAAAGAGGGCATTTGTGACCTGACGGATGCAGCAATGCACCGCGAACTGGGAGATATTGGCGATGTCCCCAGCAGCAGATTGAAATGAGCCAGTAGCATAAAAGTTCAGAGCCACTGTGATCTTCACTGCCACCGACAGAGACGTCCTGGACCTCAGTTGAGGCTGCAGATCTGGCTGCAGCAGCTGGCAGAGCTCAGTGACCACCTCCTTGCTGAAGCGCAGCCTTCGCAAACACTGCTCCTCAGACATATGAATGTAGGAGAGCTGTTGACGATATACTCTGGGAGGGTAAGCTCTCCTGTACAGACGCCTGTTGGCCCTCCTCCGTCTGGCCATGATTGCCACTCTCTCTCTGCGTCTCTGTGTCCTCCGATTCAGGTGGCGCAGGACGACGCCCCCAATCAGTGCAGCCCCCACAGTCTCTTAGCAATCAAAGTTATGAAGGCCAAAAACCAAAGTGCCTGCCAAGTTATGATCAGTAGCCAAAACTACCTCACACAGCGTTGACTCAATGCAGAAGTCTCTCTTTCTCTCTCTCCGAATCTCTCTCTCTCTCTGAACGAGTGGTGCAAAAATGTCAACCACAGAGAAAGACAGGAAGAGGCCCCCTTTAAATAGCGCCCCCCCAACCCCACAGCGACTGGTAGCGTTCCAGTCTTCCGGTCGTTGGTTGCGCCAGGCGGAAAGGATGGGGGCGCCACTCAATTTCCGCTCCGGGGCGCCACAAGGGCGTTGCACCCTCATATGACGTCAAGATCTGCGTGCGCAGGAGATCGCGGCGGTAAAGTTTAGCGCCGCCGCAAAATGTCTAGTTAAGTTCGCGAGCGGCGCAAACATCGCTGCGCCCAGGCGCTAGTTGCTTTGCGCCCCATTAGCGCCCTCTTAAGGCGCTAACGGGAGGCGCAACCAACTGAATTTTCCCCCCTGTACTCTTATACTCCAATCCCCTTGTAATAAAAGCTAACATATAATTTGCCTTCCTAATTGCTTGTCATCCCTGCATGTTAACTTTCAGTGATTCGTGTACAAGAACACCCAGGTCCCTCTGAAGACCAACATTTCCCAATTTCTCTCCTTTTAAAAAATATTCTACTTTTCTATTTTTCCTACCAAAGTGGATAACTTCACATTTCTCCACATTATATTCCATCTGCCATGTTTTTGTCCACTCACTTAACCTGTCTATATCCCTTTGCAGCCTCCTTACATCCTCCTCACAACTTACTTTCCCACCTAGATTTGTATCATCTGCAAACTTGGACATATTTCACTCGGTCCCCTTATTTAAGTCATTGATGTAGATTGTGAATAGCTGAGGCCCAAGCACTGATCCTTGTGGTACCCCACTAGTTACAGCCTGCCAACCCAAAAATGACCCGTTTATTCCTACTCTCTGTTTTCTGACCATTAACCAATCCTCAATCTATGGTAATATATTACCCCCCAATCCCATGAGCCCTAATTATGTGTAATAACTACTTGTGTGGCACCATATCGAGTGCTTTATGAACATCCAAAGACACCACATCCACTGATTCCCCCTTAGCTATCCTGCTAGTTACAACCTCAAAAAACTCTAATAGATTTGTCAACCACGGTTTCCCTTTCGCAAATAAAAACAGAAAATGCTGGAAATACTCAGCAGGTCAGGCAGCATCTGTGGAGAGAGAAACCGAGTTAACGTTTCAGGTCAATGACCTTTCGTCAGAACTGGAAAAAGTTAGAGATGTAACAGATTTTTAGCAAATGCAGGAGCAGGGAAAGGGGGGAGGGGAGGAAAGAACAAAAGGGAAGATCTGTGATAGGGTGGAAGGCAGGAGAGATTAAAAGACAAAAGGTATGATTGTACAAAGCAAAAGGAGATGGTAATGGGACTTGTAAAGAAACAAAAGATGAGTCAAGCAGAGGTGTAAATGGGAATGGCAGAATCATCAACAGCTGCCATCTGAAAAAATAGGGGCAGAGGTTATGGACTGAAATTGTTGAACTCAATGTTGAGTCCAGAAGGCTGTAAAGTGCCTAATCGAAAGATGAGGTGCTGTTCCTCAAGCTTACACTGAGCTTCGTTGGAACAGTGTAAGAGGCCGAGGACCGAGAGGTCAGAGTGGGAGCGGAGAATTAAAGTGACAGGCGACCGAAGCTCGGGGTCCCCCTTACGGACTGAACGGAGGTGTTCCACAAAGCGGTCACCCAATCTGCATTTCGTCTCCCCAATGTAGAGGAGATTGCACTGTGAACAGCGAATGCAGTATACTAAATTCACTGCTCTCGGCCTCATCCTTTTCTCCCGCTCCCCTCTCGGCCTGATTGACAATTAAATTGCCTGCTAACATTCATTAAAAAGGCTGCTCACCATTTTGGTGGATAAAGCTTAATTTAACAACCTCTCCGAACACCGACGAGCTGAACAGGAGTAAACAAGTCCTTGCTGAGTATTTCAAGCGCTACTTAAAGCCGTGCTCAGTTTTCACTGTTCACTTGCTAATTGGGATCGGCTGACTACACTGTGTTTGAAAAGGACCTGTGAGACACATCAGGAGACTTTCTGGGATGCTTTGTCAAGACTTCACCAACACTCTATCAATGTTTTACCTGGATATTCTGTCAGGACTTCATCTAAAAAGAGTGAAAAAACCTTATAGGAGTCACCAGGAGAAAGGGAGTTGGTTATGGACATCTTGATAGGGGTCCCCTTTGCTCTGCATGATGATTTGGAGGAGGGGATGAGGCTAGGCAGAGCAGCACCAGAGCAGGAGGGACAGGAGGGACAGGAGGGTGAGGAGGGCTCTCAGCAGGAGGCGCTATCCACCCAGGGTATTCAGAGAGCACCACTCCTACATTCACATGACCCAAGACCAGTGCATGAGGAGGCTGCGCTTTACCAACGAGGTCATTACAGAGATCTGTGGCCTCGTGAAAGAAGACACAGACGTCACAGCATAGCCAGACTGCATTGCCTGTGGCAGTCAAGGTCACAGTAGCACTTAACGTTTATGCTACTGGAACCTTCCAGGTTGCCACAGGTGATTATAAGTCACATCTCCCAATCTTCTGTGCACTTCTGCATAAGAGAGGTCTCTGCGGCTCTATACGCTCTGAGGAATGAGTCATTCCCTATTGCCAGAGAAGACCAGAGCCAGAGAGCTCTAGGACTGAACAGGATTGCGTGGTTCCCCATGGTCCAGGGAGCCATTGACTGTACATATGAGGCCATGCGAGCCCTTCATTAAAACTTGTAGGTGTTCAGGAACAGGAAGGGATACCATTCCCTCAATGACCACTGGCAGCGCATCATGCAGGTGAATGCCTGCTAGCCAGGGAGCAGCCACGATGCATTTATAATGAAACCGTCATCCGTCCCACAGATCTTTGATTTCCAGCGCATTGTGCATGGCTGGCTACTAGGTGACAAGGGATACCCCGTGATGCCATCACTCCCTGAGAAACCCTCAGACACCAGCTGAGCACTCATACAATGAGAGCTGCTCAGCCACCTGGAGTATCATTGAACAGACCATTGGGGTCCTCAAGCAAAGCTCAGATAGATGCCTTGACTCGGCCGAGAAGGTGTTCACATTCGTAGTGATTTGCTGCACGCTCCACAATCTGGCGATCATGAGAGACCAGCAATTGTGCCAGAGGGTCAAGCTTATGAGCCACAACAGAAGGAGGAGGAGGGGGAAGAGGATGAGGAGGAGGACTAGGAAGAGGAGGGCCGAGAGAGCACCAGAGGCTTCCAGGAAGACGGGCCGCACCTTGGAGGGACACTCGTCGCCATCTAATTGAACAATGCTTTTGACAGACGTGCTCCACCATCAGGCTCCAGAGCACTGTGGCCACATGAGGTACCTTCCACAACTTAGGCAGTCCATCATTTGCACTCAATCCTTTCAAACCCATCCCCATGAAGATCACAATTAAAAATGGCCACCAATCCCACCACTACCTAATTACCATAATCACTCTTTGGGAGCGAAATTGGGTGCGTTTGCGCCTCCCGTTAGCGCCCCCGGGGGGCACTAATGGGGCGCTAATGGCTTAGCGACCGGGCGCGGCGCTGATATTGACTCCTGCCACATTCGTCGGGAGTTTTGCGGCGAACCTTTCTTGATACAGTTTTTTCCGCGGGTTCCTGCCCGTGATCGATCAGCCCGGCACTCTGCTTGAGTGCCGGGCTGATCGCGCGGGATCGCGGCTGCCTTGGGGGTCCAGGTAGGTACTTTTTAAATTGAAGAGCCTGCAGCGATGGCCCTTCCCTTTAAGGGAGGGAAGGAGCCTTTAAATGCAGCAGCGCTGCACGGCCCAGTGTGCAGCACCGACCGCCCCGCCTGCTGCCGATTGCACTCCAGGAAGGAGGCGGGGCGTTTGGTTCAGCACTCCACTTCCTTCCTGGAGCTCAAACACCCACTTTTTCAAAAGTTGAAAGACATTAGCGCCTGGCGCTACTTTTTTCAACTTTTAAAAGTTAGCGCCCCAAACAGAGCTATAATGAATTTCTCCCCCAAAACATGACAGAACCAACATCACTTAAAAATATTAAACTATTCACCCTGGTGCTAACCCTTAGTGGCTATCTATAAGCGCTCTTGCATAATCTACGAAGTGCAACCCCAGTGACAGCAGAGGGCGAGGTGGATGGCTGCTCAGAATGTTTATTTTAATTTGTTTCATGGGATGTGGGCGTCGCTGGCAAGGCCGGCATTTATTGCCCATCCCTAATTGCCCTTGAGAAGGTGGTGGTGAGCCACCTTCTTGAACCGCTGCAGTCCGCATGGTGAAGGTACTCCCACAGTGCTGTTAGGGAGGGAGTTCCAGGATTTTGAAGGATTGGCGATATATTTCTAAGTCAGGTTGGTGTGTGACTTGGAGGGGAACTTGGAGGTGGTGGTGTTCCCATGCGCCTGCTGCCCTTGTCCTTCTAGGTGGAAGAGGTCGCGGGTTTGGGAGGTGCTGCCGAAGAAGCCTTGGCGAGTTGTTGCAGTGCATCTTGGAGATGGTACACACTGCAGCCATGGTGCGCTGGTGGTGGAGGGAGTGAATGTTTAAGGTGGTGGATGGGGTGCCAATCAAGCGGGCTGCTTTGTCCTGGATGGTGTCGAGCTTCTTGAGTGTTGTTGGCGCTGCACTCATCCAGGCAAGTGGAGAGTATTCCATCACACTCCTGACTTGTGCCTTGTAGATGGTGGAAAAGCTTTGAGGAGTCAGGAGGTGAGACACTCGCCGCAGAATACCTAGCCTCTGACCTGCTCTTGTTGCCACAGTATTTATGTGGCTGGTCCAGTTAAGTTTCTGGTCAATGGTGACCCCCAGGATGTTGGAGGGGGATTCGGCGATGGTAATGCCATTGAATGTCAAGGGGTGGTGGTTAGACTCTCGCTTGCTGGAGATAGTCATTGCCTGGCACTTCTGTGGCGTGAATGTTACCTGCCACTTATCAGCCCAAGCCTGAACGTCGTCCAGGTCTTGTTGCATGCGGGCATGGACTGCTTCATTATCTGAGGAGTTGTGAATGGCGCTGAACACCGTGCAGTCATCAGTGAATATCCCCATTTCTGACCTTATGTTGGGGGGAAGGTCATTGATGAGGCAGCTGAAGATGGTTGGGCCCAGGACACTGCTGTTAAGGTCAGTTGACCTCCTGGGATGCCCTCGAGAGGCTGTGGGTCATGATGGCCCCATCTCAGTCTGCACTATCTCAGCATGGGTTTCAGCAGTCTGTGTTGCCTGACTTACAGGCAACGGCAAGAGGTGGTGGAGTGGCGGAGGAGGGAGCGGCAATGCTGGTATCCGGAGAGAGGCCAGTAGGCACCACGCGCAACTTAGAAGTAGGATCCTCACAATGGGATGCACCGGGAACTAGTGGGCAGTAGCCATGCTGGGTGGAAGGGAGACCACAGGTGCAACCTTTCTGGGGGGGCAAGGTCGCATACTAGTTCTGCTGCAGCGGAGTCAGATGAGGATCTCGCAGGCAATGTTTCCTTTAAGCCATGTAGCTGTCTGGAGGCCCTGTGTCTGAAAGTGGATAAAGTCGTAATGTACCGTTCACACCCTGAGCCCGTTGAAATGACAAGTGAACTCATCCACGTCCACTGGCCTGAATGTGGCTCCCACCCATAAGTCGAAGCATTAGCTCAAGAGCCTGATCGCTTTAGCACCAACCCCTGAAGAACACTGTGCTCCCAGGGCCACTAGTTCAGATGCTGCGACAAAGGAGAACTGTGGAAATATTACTGGCGGAGCAAGGTTCAACTGCAGAAATATCCCGAACAGTTGACCCTCTGATGACTATCAGTCACTCTCAGTGTTGATGGTAGAATACCATAATGTCACCTTGGTGGGGTGTGGGTTGGTGGGTTGGTGGTGGGGAGTGGGTTGGTGGGTCGGTGGGGGGGAGTGGGTTGGTGGATCGGTGGGGGGGAGTGGGTTGGTGGGTTGGTGGGTCGGTGGGGGGGAGTGGGTTGGTGGGTTGGTGGTGGGGAGTGGGTTGGTGGGTTGATGGCGGGGAGTGGGTTGGTGGGTTGATGGCGGGGAGTGGGTTGGTGGGTCGGTGGGGGGGAGTGGGTCGGTGGGTTGGTGGGGAGTGGGTTGGTGGGTCGGTGGTGGGGAGTGGGTCGGTGGGTTGGTGGCGGGGAGTGGGTTGGTAGGTTGGTGGTGGGGAGTGGGTTGGTGGGTTGGTGGTGGGGAGTGGGTTGGTAGGTTGGTGGTGGGGAGTGGGTTGGTAGGTTGGTGGTGGGGAGTGGGTTGGTAGGTTGGTGGTGGGGAGTGGGTTGGTGGGTTGGTGGTGAGGAGTGGGTTGGTGGGTCGGTGGTGGGGAGTGGGTTGGTGGGTTGGTGGTGGGGAGTGGGTTGGTGGGTTGGTGGTGAGGAGTGGGTTGGTGGTGAGGAGTGGGTTGGTGGGTTGGTGGTGGGGAGTGGGTTGGTGGTGGGGAGTGGGTTGGTGGTGGGGAGTGGGTTGGTGGGTTGGTGGTGAGGAGTGGGTTGGTGGTGAGGAGTGGGTTGGTGGGTCGGTGGTGGGGAGTGGGTTGGTGGTGGGGAGTGGGTTGGTGGTGGGGAGTGGGTTGGTAGGTTGGTGGTGGGGAGTGGGTTGGTGGGTTGGTGGGTCAGTGGGGGGGAGTGGGTCGGTGGGTTGGTGGGGAGTGGGTTGGTGGGTTGGTGGTGGGGAGTGGGTTGGTGGGTTGGTGGTGGGGAGTGGGTTGGTGGGTTGGTGGGGAGTGGGTTGGTGGGTTGGTGGTGGGGAGTGGGTTGGTGGGTTGGTGGTGGGGAGTGGGTTGGTGGGTTGGTGGGGAGTGGGTTGGTGGGTTGGTGGTGGGGAGTGGGTTGGTGGGTTGGTGGTGGGGAGTGGGTTGGTGGGTTGGTGGTGGGGAGTGGGTCGGTGGTGGGGAGTGGGTTGGTGGGTTGGTGGTGGGGAGTGGGTTGGTGGGTTGGTGGTGGGGAGTGGGTTGGTGGGTTGGTGGTGGGGAGTGGGTCGGTGGTGGGGAGTGGGTTGGTGGGTTGGTGGTGGGGAGTGGGTTGGTGGGTCGGTGGTGGGGAGTGGGTTGGTGGGTTGGTGGTGGGGAGTGGGTTGGTGGGGGGGGAGTAGGTTGGTGGGTTGATGGGTCGGTGGTGGGGAGTGGGTTGGTGGGTTGGTGGTGGGGAGTGGGTCGGTGGTGGGGAGTGGGTTGGTGGGTTGGTGGTGGGGAGTGGGTTGGTGGGTTGGTGGTGGGGAGTGGGTCGGTGGTGGGGAGTGGGTCGGTGGTGGGGAGTGGGTTGGTGGGTTGGTGGTGGGGAGTGGGTTGGTGGGTTGGTGGTGGGGAGTGGGTCGGTGGTGGGGAGTGGGTTGGTGGGTTGGTGGTGGGGAGTGGGTTGGTGGTGAAATGTGTGAAACCTGTCCACAGACAGTTAAATTCAAAATGGAGGGAAAATAGAGACTTCCAGCCTTATTACAATATTTAAATTGACGTAATGCCCCCTGGGAGTGGGTAGGTCGCCCGCCTCTGGCAAAACTGGAAGTGGGCGGGTTGGAAGCGGGATCATGTCGGGAATCCCACTTTTAATGCTTTAACTGCCCCCAAGCTCCAAACCCCCTCATTTTTTTAATGGGAAAATTCCAGCATATGAATCTGCACAGTCACTACGGTTGCTGGAAATGATACAACCGGTGACTGTTGGCCTAAACAAACCACCTGCAGCAACACCATTCTGATTGTCAGTTGGTTAGAGATGGTTCCATTGCTCAAACTCCCTTCACAAAGCAAACTGTTCAGATGCTCTAGCTGACCACGTTCACTCTTAGATAGATCAGCCAGTTAGTCACAGTCAGTGCAGCTCGCTTTCCTTCACTTAAACTGTTTGTTCAGCCGCCTGCCTCAAATGTACCCATATTACCAGCCTATTGTGATGTCTGATCTCACTGTGATGCGCAGTGTGAGGATGAGATTTGCCCTGTGATGTCACGGTTTGACCCATCCAGTTAAAGGGGCCTCACCTTGATGAAACCATGTTTGGCAAAAACCCTTGGGCTTTATTTAGGTTACAAAGATGACACCCTAGAATGCAATAATAGCTTTCTATATGGTTACGATGTGCGCCGGTGACAGGCATTGGTGGGATTGTTTGCTTTCTACCAATTATGTTAAGTAATTGTGGTAATTAAATATTCTAGGTCAACCTTGTGTTAAATATATATAAAAGCCTCAACAACTGGAAGTCATGGTCCGACTGAGACTCCCAACTTGGCTTCAGAAGATGGGAAGTCTCTAGGCAGCTTCCTCGGGCTGAACCGACAGGTAAGGTTGGTAATGAGGCCCTGGGAACAGAGCCGAGGGCAGCTATATCAACTACGAGCTCATGAATACAAGCGCTAAAAGAGTTAATCCCTCACGACTTGAGCCCCTGCTATTCGGAGGTGCCACTGAGGCACAACGTACCTTGCCTGGGAGTGGGAGCCCTTGGAACCTGGATGGTCCTGAGGAGTTGTCGGGCGCAGCTGAAGGTGGCTCCACAGTGGTGGTGGGGGAGACACAGATCGATAAAAAGCGAATGTAAACCTGCAACCGCCCTCACCAAAGTGGAACTCACCCACAGCAGAGGTGACCCTGAGTGGGCTCGAGTCCTCCGAGGGTGGTGCCCCCAAATGAGCTGGCATCAACTGGAGTCAAATGTCCTGGAGCTGGGTTGGTGTCACAAGAGGGGATGACGGACGCCTCTGGTGAAGGATTCACCAACAGTAGCTGGCGGCCTTGGGTGAACCTGCCTCATTCTAATTTTAATTTTATCAATGCAAACAGATGTCTGAATAAGTCCAGGTGGAGCTGGTGGGGATGACAGGGTTGGGAAAGAAGCCGTTAAAAGGGAACGAGATGGTTTCACACCATCTCCAGTCATTGGCTGCGTGTTTAGATGGATTTGTGGGAGCTTGGATTTTAGCTGTCAAATAAAAAACAAATGAAAAGATGTCGGGGGAAAAATTCGGTTGCTTTGCACCTCCCGTTAGCACCCTAAGAGGGCGCTAATGGGGAGCAAAGCAACTAGCGCCCGGGCGCGGCGATGTTTGCGCCGCTCGCGAAATTGACGAGTCATTTTGGGGCGGCGCTAAACACTACCGCCACAATCTCCTGCGCCCGCAGATCGTGATGTCAGTCGAGCGTGCAACGCCCCGGTAGCGCCCTGGACCGGATATTGAATGGTGCCCCCTGCCTTACCGCCTGCCACTAGCAATGACAGATTGAGGGGAGCGTTTTGCAGTCGGGAAGGGACTGGGGGAGCGCTATTTAAAGGCGATCACTTCCTGCCTATTTTTTTGTCGGTGACATTTTTACACCAGCATTCTGAGAGAGAGAGAAAGGCTTCTGGAGAGATTCAACGTTGTGTGAAGGAGTTTTGGGTACTGAGCAGCACCTTGCAGGTTCATTTTAATTTGACCTTCCTTGCATCAATTTAGAAGAGACTTTGGGGGCTGCACTCTGAGCTCTTTCCCTGGGCCTCTCCATTGTTCTTTCCAGCAGATTTGATGTACAGGTCTCTCCAGGCCGAGATTCAAGGCTGCAATGAGCAGGGTGTGGATGGAGAGCAAGATCGACCCTCCCCTTTAAGAACTGGCCGGCGCCAGTGTGCCTGTGTTCCATTGCTGACTGACATCACCTGTGCTTTGCCAGCGCTCTGAGGTAGCGCCTCGCTCCTCGGCATTAGCGGCTTAAGAGAAGTGTGTAGCGCCTGATTTAGCGCTCCAATCAGCCCCAGGGGTGATAGAAGCCAAGTTTACAGTCAGAGGCGATAATTAGCGCCAGGCGCTAAACTTTGCGCCTGGCCGATAATTGCGCCCCAAACGGGGTGATACCGAATTTCTCCCCCATAGAGTTGGCACTGGGAAATGAATGGGACACAGAGGGATGGCAAGAGGAGAATTTCAGTTGCACTGCTCCCTCCTTTGTGGTATCTCTACTGGCATTGGTTTGATTTATGTCAGGCTATGCTCTCCCTTGTCTTTTGTGGATTTGTTACTCACACTATAGTGTGAAGGTAGTTTTATAAAACTGCTCAGTTCCTCTCGACCAGCTGTGGACCTGGAAGGCCCGGCTGTAGACTGCGCCATCTCGGCATAGGCAGAAGCTGTCTGGGCTGGCTGGCTGACAGGCAACGACAAGGGCAATGGTGGAGAGGCAGTGGTGGGAGTAGGAATGCTGTCATCCTGAGAGAGGACAGTAGGTTTCTGCTCCACTGACCCACTGCCACTCCCCCGGGGCGGCGCCTCAGCATTCCTAGCAATCTGTTGCAGCACAGGTTGCTGGCCTGCTGTGACAGCCTGAAAGCCCCGGTCGACGGTGGTAAACTCAGCCACAATGGCAGTAGTCAGAGCTTAGGTGCCTTCAAGCTGAGACTGCATCAGAGCAGTCTGAGCTTCCGCTGCAGCACTAAGACGTTGGGTCGCTTCCGCCTGTGCCGCAATGGAAGCTGCGACATCACCCATCATGCGCACCATCATGTCTGGGTCGCCATGGTCTCTCTGGGAGTGTACCATCATTTCCAGTGTGTAAATTATGGGCTCCATGCTCTGCACAGAGCCCCATGCAATGTTATAGATGGACTCTGCCATGCTCCTTGACATTGCCGTGTGAAGGAGTAAGCCGTTTAATCTATTTAGAAAAATATACTATCTTATGAAAGAATTCTGGCCTTATTAAAACATAACAAACTGGGTATGGAAATTTAGAAACCTAACTATGAAATAGCTATGAATCAATTCTGGCTATTGAGATAAGACAGTTGTTGACCCTGAATAAATAACCTTATTGAAACAGAAGGTGCATGGCTCTGACAGGCTGACCTTTTGGGAACAAAACAATGGTCCATACTGGATTTTAATTTAAACTTCGTAAAGATGGCACATAAAATAAGGAACACCTGCCCTTCACACCGTTTTATATGGTGACCCCAGAACACCTGGAGATGAGACAAGATTCTGGAATATTACAAGCTGATGTGGCAGTAAGAATTGCAGAGGTCGGCAGAAAGATGAATAGGGATAATTAAATTGCATCAGCAGAAAACCTTAACGGAAATACCACTGAAAAAGGGTATAAATATTGAAGTCTCAAATGGGATATCAGACTGGCTTTAATCGGGCAAGGCGATTCTCGACCACAGAGGCGGCTCTGTGATCTCCAACTCTTTGGACTTTGGGGATCAAAGGTATTTGATATTGATGGATATCCTGTATAGAAAACTTTAAGATATGTAATACTGTAGCGAAGTTAAGATTTAAAAGTAAGATTCTCTGTTAATAATAAGATAGTATTTTTCTCTTTTTAGAACTGTTAACATTGCGATTGACTGATTCACCAACTGTAAATTGCAAGTCGGTTCTTTTAATAAATCTCTATATATTTAGAATTGTCTCACATAAGTCTTCTGTATCAATAACTCGCAAACTCAATCTCTGTACACTCTTTGGTGGAGTTACAGAATTCTGAAGGAGTTTGCCGGACCCTCATAATATCCGGGACATTACAGTCTAGCTAAACTTATTAAAAGCGCTATCTGGAGGATGGTAACATTCTCGGGTTGTTCTTTTCTTTAGGGAGAGATAGCCTGGACCTTTAGACCCAGTTAAACGTCTTTAGGATTCGGCTACCTCAAACTTTAGTTGAAAGTGAGCATCTGAGAAATACGCCTGATCCGGGATAGTCCCAAAGGGGCTAGGACTAGTAAATATCCCTACAGCCGAGAGGCTCTCTGGCAGGCTTGCCATTGCACCTATCATTTCCGTGCCCATCACCCATCGAGGTCCTCATCTAAGTCCTGTGCAGCAGAACTTGCGCACGAACTCACCCTCTGGGGAGCTGGCCCCTGAGCTACCCTTTCACCCTGGACTTGCTGCAACCCACTCGTGCCCAGTGCCTCACCCTGTGCAGATCCCATTACTACACTAGCCTCTAAAGTATGCGTACTGCTAGTATCTGAGCGGGTGTCTGCGAGTGAGAGATGCAGTGACACGGTGTCGATGACACCTTCCATCACTTTGCTGATGATTGAGAGTAGACTGATGAGGCGGTAATTGGCCGGATTGGATTTGTCCTGCTTTTTGTGGACAGGACATACCTGAGCAGTTTTCCACATTGTCGGATAGATGCCAGTGTTGTAGCTGTGCTGGAACGGCTTGGCTAGAGGCGCAGCTAGTTGTGGAGCACAAGTCTTCAGCACGATAGCTGGGATGTTGTCGGGGCTGACAGCCTTTGCTGCATCCAGTGCGCTCAGCCGTTTCTTGATATCACGTGGAGTGAATCAAATTGGCTGAAGACTGGCTTCTGTGATGGTGGGGACCTCAGGAGGAGGTCAATATGGATCATCCACTCGGCACTTCTGTCTGAAGATGGTTGCAAACGCTTCAGCTTTGTCTTTTGCACTTGTGTGCTGGGCTCCGCCATCATTGAGGATGGGGATATTCATGGAGCCTCCACCTCCCATTAGTTGTTTAATGGTCCACCACCATTCATGACTGGATGTGGCAGGACTGCAGAGCTTTGATCTGATCCATTGATTGTGGGATCACTCAGCCCTGTCTATAGCATGCTGCTTCCATTTTTTAGCATGCATGTAGTCCTGTGTTGCAGCTTCTCCAGGTTGGCACCTCATTTTTAGATACCCTTGGTGCTGCTCCTGGCATGCTCTTCTACACTCCTCATTGAACCAGGGTTGATCCCCTGGCTTGATGGTAATGGTAGAGTGAGGGATATGCCAGGCCATGAGATTGTGGTGGAATACAATTCTGCTGCTGCTGATAGCCCACAGCACCTCATGGATGCCCAGTTTTGAGCTGCTAGATCGGTTCTGAATCTATCCCATTTAGCACGGTGGTAGTGCCAAATAACACACGTCCTCAGTGTGAAGATGGGACTCTGTCTCCACAATGTCTGTACAGTGGTCACTGCTACCAATACTGTCATGGACAGATGCATCTGCGACAGGTAGATTGGTGAGGATGAGGACAAGTAGGTTTTTCCTTCGTGTTGGTTCTCTCACCACCTGTCGCAGGTGCAGACTCACAGTTATGTCCTTCAGGACTCGGCCAGCTCGATCAGTAGTGGTGCTACCCTTGGTGATGGACATTGAAGTACCCCACTCAGAGTACATTCTTGCCATTCTCAGTGCTTCTTCCAAGTGGTGTTCAACATGGAGGAGTACTGATTCATCAGCTGAGGGAGGGTGGTAGGTGGTAATCAGCAGGAGGTTTCCTTGTTTGCCCATGCTTGACCTGAAGCCATGAGACTTGATGGGGTCCGGAGTCAATATTGAGGACTCCCAGAACCACTGTGCCGCTACCCCTAGTGGGTCTATCCTGCTGGTGGGACAGAACATACCCAGGGATGGTGATGGAGGAGTTTGGGAAGGTATGATTCTGTGAGTATGACTATGTCAGGCTGTTGCTTGACTAGTCTGTGGGACAGCTCTCCCAATTTTGGCACAAGTCCCCAGATGTTGGTGAGGAGGACTTTGCAGGGTTGACTGGGCTGGGTGTGCCGCTGTCGTGTCCGTAGCCAGTGCCGAGTGGTCCGTCGAGTTTTATTCTTATTATTGTATTTTGTAGCGGTTTGTTACAACTGACTGGCTTGCTAGGCCATTTCAGAGGTTAAGAGTCAACTACATTACTGTGGGTCTGGAGTCACATAGAGGCCAGACCAGGTAAGGATGGCAGATTTCCTTCCCTAAAGGACATTAGTGAACCAGATGGATTTTTATGAACTCATGTCTCTGGATCATTAGTCCAGGTCTCTGGGTTACTAGCCCAGTAACATTACCACTATGCTACCGTTCCCTTGGTCTGCACGGTCACTATGGTTACTGCTACTTACTCTGATTTTCACAGGGAATGTTACAACCTGAGACTGCAGGTCTAAACAAACCTTTTACAGCAGCACCATTCCGATTGTCAGCTGGTTAGAGATGGTTCCATTGCTCAAACTCCCTTCACAAAGCAAAGCTCACAGTCAGTGCAGCTCCCTTTTCTTCAGTTAAACTGGCTGTGCAGCCTCCTTCCTCAAATTTTCCCAATTTAAAAACATATTGTGACGTCTGAGCTCACTGTGATACGCAGTGTGAGTGTTAGGCTTGCCCTGTGATGTCATGCTTTGACCCGTCCATTTAAAGGGCCTCACCTTGATGAAACCGTGTTTGGCAAAAACCCTTCGGCTTTTTTTAGGTTACAATGACTTCATGCTCTAGAATACAATGACAGGTTTCCATGTGGTCATGATCCAGAGAACAGGGTGTGTAGGTAATGGACACTGGTGGGATTGTTTGCCTTCTACCAATAATTTTAAGTAATTGTATACATGTACAGCATCAGGAGTAGGCCATTCAGCCCCTCAAGTCTGCTCCACCATTTAATTAGATTGTGACTGAACTGTACCCCAACTCCATTTACCCATTTTTGATCCATATCCCTTGATCAACTTAGGAATATAAGAACAGGAGTAGGTCATTCAGCCCCTCAAGCCTGTTCCACCATTCAATAGTTCGCCAGACTATGGTAATCTTATTTAATCTGCAAGGCCTTCACAATTTGAGTACCTATATTGAATATCCTCTTAACCTTCTCTGCTTTAAGGAAAACAACTCCAGCTTCTCCAGTCTCTCCACAAAACTGATTTGCCAATAGCAAATCTGTGCTGGCTGTCATTTGTTAACCCTTATTTTTCCAAGTGACTATTAATTTTATTGTCTCTAAATGTTTCCCCACCACTGACGTTAGGCTGACTGGCCTGTAGTTGTTGCCTCTCCCCTTTTATTTGAACAGGGTGCAACATTTGCAATCCTCCAATCCTCTGGCACTGCTTCCATATCTTTGGTAGATTGGGAGACCATCCATTTTGGATCCAAGAAAGAGAATTCACTACATTTTCTCAATGGTGATAAAGTAGGAACTGTGAAGGAGCAAAGAGATATGGGTGTCCATGTACAGGAATCACTAAAAGCTAGTGCAGGTACAATCAGTAATGGAAAAGGCTATTGAAATGTTAGCCTTTATCTCAAGGGGTCTGGAATACAAAGGGGAGGAAGTGATGCTTCAGTGACACAGAGCCTTAATCAGACCCTATCTGGAGTATTGCGTTCATTTCTGGACAACGCACCTCAGGAAGGCTATATTGGTATTGGAGGGGGTGCAGCACAGATTCACCAGAATGATACTGGGGCTTAAAGGATTAAATTATGACAGATTGAATAAATTTGGCCTGTATTCACTTTAGTTTAGCGGGTTGAGGGGTGATCTAGTTCAGGTGTTTAAAATGATAAAAGGGTAGATACAGAGAATATGTTTCCCTTGGTGGGGGCGTGTGATACCGGTGGGGTCTGATCGTGGGGAGGTGGGTCTGATCTCCAATTCGGTGGCGGGGGGGGGGGCGAGATGGGTCTGATCCCCAATCCCAAGGCGGGGCTGCGATGGCAGGCAGGGAAGTAGGTAACCTTGGTTTGTCGGGGAAGCACTCTTGCTCCTCCCGGCCCACAAGCATTGCTGTAAGGACACTTAACTTTTCCACAAAGCAGTCCTCACCTCCCTTTAGCAGCCAGGTTTCCTGAGGCCCCGGAAACCTGTCTAGCCAGGGTTAAACCTGGAATACAGGTTAAATATGAAGCACACAGCCTCATTATAATATTTAAATAGCCAACCCGTCTCCTGGGAGCAGGTTATTTGCCCCTCCCCCCACCTAAATTAAAACTGGAAGTCCGCGGGTTAGGGATGGGTCTGAGATTTTTTAAGTTTTAACATCCCACCCGACCAAACCCACATATTTTTGTGTTTAAAATTCCACCCAATTAGCCTAGCTGATTATTCAGTTGTTCTCTCTCCCTCTCAGCCTGTCCCCTTAATTAGTCCCATTCATTCATTCTCAAAACTGCAATCTCAGTGGGACACTGCTCAACACCAATTAACGGTTTCAATAGGGAGACTCTCGATTGTTTAAATTGTTGGTTCGGGCTGACTCCCTCCACTGTTTAAATTGTCAGGTCAGCTGAGCTGTCCCAAAGACTATCCCAGGGTCCTTGACAAGCTGATCAGAATAATCAATGTGTACTGACCTGGCTTCAGTTTCCAGGATTTGAGCCTTTATATCTGCACGGTCACTACGGTTGCTGTTACTTACTCTGATTTTCACAGGGAATGATGCAACCTGGGACTGCAGGTCTAAACAAACCTTCTACAACAACAACTTTCCGATTGTCAGCTGGTTAGAGATGGCTCCATTGCTCTAACTCCCTTGACAAAGCAAAGCTGCTCAGATGTTATACCTGCTCACAGTCAGTGCAGCTCCCTTTCCTTCACTTAAACAGGTTGTGCAGCCTGCTGCCTCAAATGTACCCATATTACCAGCCTATTGTGATGTCTGATCTCACTGTGATGCGCAGCGTGAGTGTTAGGCTTGCTCTGTGATGTCACGGTTTGACCCGTCCAGTTAAAGCGCCTCACCTTGATGAAACTGTGTTTGGCAAAAACCTTTGGATTTATTTAGGTTACAATGACGATACACTAGAATACAATAACAGGTTTGGATGTGGTTACAATCCAGAGAACAGGGTGCGCGGGTGATGGGCACTGGAGGGATTGTTAGCCTTCGACCAATAATTCTAAGTAGTTGTTTACATTTACAGCATCAGGAGTAGGCCATTCAGCCCCTCAATTCTGCTCCACTATTTAATTAGATTGTGACTGAACTGTACCCCAACTCCATTTACCCATTTTTGATCCATATCCCTTGATCAACTTAGGAATATAGGAACAGGAGTAGGTCATTCAGCCCCTCAAGCCTGTTCCACCATTCAATAGTTCGCCAGACTATGGTAATCTTATTTAATCTACAAGACCTTCACAAATTGAGCACTATATTGAATTTCCTCTTAACTTTCTCTGCTTTAAGGAGAACAACCCCAGCTTCTCCAGTCTCTCCACAAAACTGATTTGCCTTAATCAAATCTGTGCTGGCTGTCATTTATTAAAGCTTATTTTTCCAAGTGACTATTAATTTTATTGTCTGTCAATGTTTCCCCACCACTGACGTTAGACTGACTGGCCTGTAGTTGTTGCCCCTCCCCTTTTATTTGAACAGGGTGCAACATTTGCAATCCTCCAATCCTCTGGCACTGCTTCCATATCTTTGGTAGATTGGGAGACCATCCATTTTGGATCCAAGAAAGAGAATTCATGACATTTTCTCAATGGTGAGAAAGTAGGAACTGTGGAGGAGCAAAGAGATATGGGTGTCCATGTACAGAAATCACTAAAAGCTAGTGCACAGGTACAATCAGTAATGGAAAAGGCTATTGAAATGTTAGCCTTTATCTCAAGGGGTCTGGAATACAAAGGGGAGGAAGTGATGCTTCAGTGACACAGAGCCTTAATCAGACCCTATCTGGAGTATTGCGTTCATTTCTGGACACCGCCCCTCAGGAAGGCTATATTGGTATTGGAGGGGGTGCAGCACAGATTCACCAGAACGATACTGGGGCTTAAAGAGATAAATTATGAGGACAGATTACATAAATTTGGCCTGTATTCACTTGAGTTTAGTGGGTTGACGGGTAGTCTAGTTGAGGTGTTAAAATGATAAAAGGGTAGATACTGAGAAGCTGTTTCCCTTGGTGGGGGCGTGCGATACCCGTGGTGTCTGATCGTGGGGATATGGGTCCGATCCCCATTCCGGGGGGGGGGGTGGGGAGGGTGGTCCAATCCCTGATCCTGAGGTGGGGGTGCAATGGCGGGCAGGGAAGAAGGTAAGCTTGGTTTGCCGGGGAAGCAGTTTTGTTCCTCCCAGCCCACAAGCAGTGCTGTCAGGGCACTGAACTTTACCACGAAGCAGTCCTCACCATCCTTAGGTTTCCTGAGGCCCCGGAAACCCGTCCGGCCAGGGTTAAAGCTGGAAGATAGGTTAAATATGATGCATACAGCCTCATTATAATATTTAAATGGCCGACCCATCTCCTGGGAGTGGATTAGTTGCCTGCCCTCCAACCGTCCATTAAAACTGGAAGTCCGCAGGTTGGGGATGGGTTTGAGATTTTTAAAATTTTAAGGGGGAAAAATTCAGTTGGTCGCGCCTCCCGTTAGTGCCTTAAGAGGGCGCTAATGGGGTGCAAACATCTAGCGCCCAGGCGCGGCGAAGTTTGCGCCGCTCGCGAAATTAACTAGACATTTTGCGGCGGCGCTAAACACTACCGCCAATATCTCCTGCGCCAGTAGACCGTGACGTCAGTCGAGTGCGCAACGCCCCGGTATCGCCCCGGAGCGGAAATTGAGTGGCGCCCCGTGCCTTACCGCCTGACGCTAGCAACGACAGGTTGAGGGGAGCGTTTTGCAGTCATGAAGGGACTGGGGGAGCGCTATTTAAAGGTGACCGCTTCCTGCCTTTTATTGTTGGTGCCATTTTTGAACCACGCATTCTGTTAGAGAGAGAGAGACTTCTGGAGAGATTCAACGTTGTGTAAAGGAGTTTTGGGTACTGAGCAGCACTTTGCAGGTTCATTTTGATTTGCCATTCCTTGTATCGATTTAGCAGAGACTGTGGGGGCTGCACTCTGAGCTCTTTGCCTGGTACTCTCCATTGTTCTTTCCAGCAGATTTGATGTGCAAGTCTCTCCAGGCCGAGATTCAAGGCTGCAATGAGCAGGATGTGGATCGAAAGCAAGATTAACCATCCCCTTTAAGAACTGGCCCGCGCCATTGTGTGTGTGTTCCATTGCTGACTGACATCACATGAGCTTCGCCAGCGCTCTGAGTTAGCGCCTCGCTCCTCGGCCTTTGCGCCTTAAGACAGGTGTGAAGCGCCTGATATAGCGCTCCAATCACCTCCAGGGGCGATAAAAGTCAAGTTTGCAGTCGGTGGCGATAATTAGCGCCGGGCGCTAATCTTTGCGCCCGGCCGATAATTGCGCCCCAAATGGGGCGATACTGAATTTCTCCCCCTAACATCCCACCTGACCAAAACAACATGTTTTTTGTATTTGAAATTCCACCCAATTTGCCTAGCTGATTATTCAGTTGTTCTCTCTCCCTCTCAGCTCTTCCCCTTTATTTAATTTCATTCATTCAGTCCCAAAACTGTAATCTCAGTGAGACACTTGTAGGCTTCGCAAAAACCCCCAGAAACTCGAACAGCACCCTAAGTGAAGTGATTTGAGGTAAAAAAAAACCTCAGTTTTGGACATTTTTAAAGATCAGGGAAGAAAAAGCTGAGGAAAATGACTTTTTGAATCTTACTATTGGGAAAGACACCTTTCACAGACACCGACAGGCTGCGGAGGGGCGTGGCCAGGCAGTGGACAGCTTTGGGTATTGGGGCCCAATCAAGCTGTCTGGGAATGTGTTTATACTGCCTTCCTACCAAGGAGGAAGAGACAAAGCCAAAGCCTCACACACATCGAAATATGAATAATCCAAGACCTCTTTTGAAATTCCCAGGCCCAAACAGGATACCAGAAGCCCGAAATCAATAAAACATTTAGTACCCCGATTTACTTCATCAAAAACCAATCAACCAGGTATCCACAGGACTGATTTAAAGCGCGCCAAAAACCTAGGACAATAGGGACAAGATTTGACGCGCAGATAAAGGCCTTGTCTAAATCGGAAGCTATCAGGACATGTTTACCACCAAGTTGAAGTCATCAAAACTAACAAGCCTGCCAAAACTAAGACAATGGAATAAACAGGGCTCATTTGAAATCTAAAGGAAACCGTTTTAGTAAGGGGTTTTGTGCGCGAAAAGGACAAAGGGGCTGAACAAGTATAATTGGGGGCCTATACCCGCAAGACTCTCTCTCTCTGGACTCTCTGACAACCCTCTCAACGCTCGCACAGCTCTCTCTCAGCTCTGCTCCAGCAAAGACACCACAAGCCACGAGGAGGAGGAGGAAAGAAGGCCAACAACTTCACAAACAGACCAACACACAAGAAGAAACCAGAGCGACTGCCTCAGTGACCATCGGACACCTCGCGGCAACAAGGGCCTTATGAAACCTTTTACTCAAAAGACTCTAAACCCTAACTCTCAACTGAGCTGAGCTGTCCCAAAGACTCTCCCAGGGTCCAGCACAAGTTGATCAGAACAACCATCGGCTACTGACCTGGCTTCAGTTTCCAGGATTTGAGCCTTTATATCTGCACGGTCACTACGGTTGCTGTTACTTACTCTGATTTTCACAGGGAATGTTACAACCTGTGACTACAGGGCTAAACAAACCTTCTACAACAACACCATTCCGACTGTCAGCTGGTTAGAGATGGTTCCATTGCTCAAACTCCCTACACAAAGCAAAGCTGTTCAGATGTTATACCTGCTCACAGTCAGTGCAGCTCCCTTTCCTTCACTTAAACTGGTTGTGCAGCCTGCTGCCTCAAATTTGCCCAATTTACAAACATGTTGTGATGTCTGAGCTCACTGTGATGCGTAGTGTGAGGGTGAGAGTTTGCCCTGTGATGTCACAAATTGACCCGTCCAGTTAAATGGCCTCACCTTGATGAAACCGTGCTTAGCAAGCCCCTTTATTTAGGTTACATGATTGATGCGCTAGAATACTATAACAGGTTTCCATGTAGTTGCGATCCAGAGAACAGGGTGCGTGGGTGATGGGCACTGGTGGGATTGTTTGCCTTCTACCAATAATTTTAAGGAATTGTTTACATTTACAGCATCAGAAGTAGGCCATTCAGCCCCTTGAGTCTGCTCCACCATTTAATTAGATCACTGCTCATCTGTACCTCTACTCCATTTACTCATTTTTGATCCATGTCCCTTAATCAACTTAGGAATATAAGAACAGGAGTAGGTCATTAAGCCCCTCAAGCCTGTTCCACCATTCAATAGTTCGCCAGACTATGGTAATCTTATTTAATCTACAAGACCTTCACAATTTGAGGATCTATATTGAATATTCTCTTAACCTTCTCTGCTTTAAGGAGAACAACCCCAGCTTCTCCAGTCTCTCCACAAAACAGATTTGTGACTTAATTTTATTGTCTGTCAATGTTTCCCCACCACTGACGTTAGGATGACTGGCCTGTAGCTGTTGCCCCTCCCCTTTTTTTGAACAGGGTGCAACATTTGCAATCCTCCAATCCTCTGGCACTGCTTCCATATCTTTGGTAGATTGGGAGACCATCCATTTTGGATCCAAGAAAGAGAATTCACGACATTTTCTCAATGGTGATAAAGTAGGAACTGTGGAGGAGCAAAGAGATATGGGTGTCCATGTACAGAAATCACTAAAAGCTAGTGCACAGGTACAATCAGTAATGGAAAAGGCTATTGAAATGTTAGCCTTTATCTCAAGGGGTCTGGAATACAAAGGGGAGGAAGTGATGCTTCAGTTACACAGAGCCTTAATCAGACCCTATCTGGAGTATTGCGTTCATTTCTGGACAACGCACCTCAGGAAGGCTATATTGGTATTGGACGGGGTGCAGCACAGATTCACCAGAATGATACTGGGGCTTAAAGGGTTAAATTATGAGGACAGATTACATAAATGTGGCCTATATTCACTTTAGTTTAGTGGGTTGACGGGTGGTCTACTTGAGGTGTTAAAATGATAAAAGGGTAGATACTGAGAAGCTATGTCCCTTGGTGGGGGCGTCCCAATACCGGTGGTGTCTGATCGTGGGGAGGTGGGTCCCATCCCCAATCCGGAGGCGGGGGGGGGGGCGGGGGAGTGTGGTCCAATCCCTGATCCTGAGGTGGGGGTGCAATGGCAGGCAGGGAAGAATGTAAGCTTGGAATTCCGGGGAACCACTCTTGCTCCTCCCAGCCCACAAGCAGTGCTGTAAGGGCACTGAACTTTTCCACGAAGCAGTCCTCGCCGTCCTTTAGCTGACAGGTTTCCCGAGGCCTCGAAAACCTCTCTGGCTAGGGTTAAACCTGGAAGACTGATTAAATATGATGCCCACAGCCTTATTATAATATTTAAATGGCCAACCCGTCTCCTGGGAGCGGATTAGTTGCCTGCCCTCCCACCCTCCATTAAAACTGGAAGTCCGCAGGTTGGGGATGGGTTTGAGATTTTTTAAGATTTAACATCCCACCCGACCAAACCCACATGTTTTTTGTGTTTAAAATTCCACCCAATTTGAGTAGCTGAATATTCAGTTGTTCTCTCTCCATCTCAGCCTCTCCCTTTAATTAGCCCCATTCATTCAGTCCCAAAACTGCAATCTCAGTGGGACACTGCTCAACACCAATTAACGGTTTCAATAGGGAGACTCTCGATTGTTTAAATTGTTGGTTCGGGCTGACTCCCTCCATTGTTTAAATTGTCAGGTCAGATGAGCTGTCCCAAAGACTATCCCAGGGTCCAGCACAAGTTGATCAGAACAATCAATGAGTACTGACCTGACTTCAGTTTCCAGGATTGGAGCCTATATCTGCACAGTCACTACGGTTGCTGTTACTTACTCTGATTTTCCCAGGGAATGTTACAACCTGGACTGTAGGGGCTCGATTTTGCCAGGCCTGAGGAGGCGGGTTTGGAGGCGTGTGAGGTGTTAAATTCGCAAAAACTGGCGGGCGGATCCGATCCCGCCTCCAGCCCACCTCTGACCAATTTTCCCAGATGCGGGCTTTCAGACCCCGTTTCCATCCCGCCTCCAAGAGGCGGGATAGGCCCTTAAAACCCTTAACAACCAGTTAATTGCCTCTATAATGCCATTTTGAGAGGCCTTTCTGAATTTAACACATTTCCCTGTGCTGCACGTCTCCTCTGGAACACGCCAGTTAATCCTGGCGGCCTCACAAGTGGATGGCTTACTAACAGCTGCAGCTCCACCATTAAAAAGGAGTTTTCACCAATGATCATTTGCAGGTGGCAGAACTTTGTTGTCTCAGGTCTGGGAGAACTTTTAGCAGGCCTACTCATTGTTGTGGAAGTTTTGAAGCTGAGATCCAACTCCAGTGTGACCTCCTGGGAAACCCCTCTCCCCACCTTGACTGAGCACTTCCTCAACTGAGATATATACCAGAAGCATAGGAACCATTTATTTCCTTTCCTCCTGGACATCAGATTCAGACGAAAACCAGCCGCGGCAGCAGCAGCACCCGGAACAACAGCAGGAGCAACAGCAGGAGCAACAACAGGAGCGCCAAACTGGTGCTCACCCACCTGAAGCTGCACAGGCCAGAAAGCGCCAGCGCATGGAAGCACGTTGCCACAGAAGATACCCCCAAAACAGGGTTTACAGACAGAGGATGAGCTACCTCAACATGACTGAGCAGCAGTGCCAAAGGAGGCTCAGACTTTCGCGAGAGGTAGTGGGTGACATCTGCGCAATGCTGCACCAACACCTTGAGCCCAGAGGAGCGGGTGGACACCCCTTACCAGTGACCGTCAAAGTCACCACTGCACTCAACTTTTTTGCTTCAGGCTCATTCCAGGGATCAACAGCAGACATCAGCGGCATCTCCCAGGCGGCCGCACACACTTGCATCACACAGGTAACCGATGCCCTCTTTGCCAACGCGCACAATTACATCAACTTCTCCAAGGATCAAGCAAGTGTAACCGTGCGTGCGGTTGGATTTGCTAATCTGGCAGGCTTTCCAAGGGTGCAGTGCATCGTAGACTGCACACATGTGGCCCTTAAGGCACCCCATCACAATCCAGGTATTTTTGTCAACCGCAAGGGCTTCCACTCTCTCAACGTGCAGCTGTTGTGTGACCACAAGAAGGACATTTTACATGTTTGTGCCAAGTACCCTGGCAGTTGCCATGACTCCTTCATCCTGCGCCAGTCTAGTGTGCCTCCACTCTTCAGTCCGCCAGACCAACTTTTCGGATGGCTACTTGGAGACAAGGGCTATCCCCTGAAGACGTGGCTAATGACGCCGTTGAGGAGGCCATCCAACGAAGCTGAGGAACGCTACAACTCCAGCCACATTTCCACCAGATCCATAATCGAGCAAACCATCGGCTTGCTGAAGATGAGATTCAGGTGGAGCCCTGCAGTACTCAGCAGCCAGGGTCTCCAGAATCGTCATGGTCTGCTGTGCACTTCACAACATGGCACAGCATCGTGGCTTGCAGCTGCCTGAGGTAAAAGTGGCTCATCGCATAGCCTCCTCAGATGAGGAGGAGGAGGAGAGCGACAACGAACAGCTTGCGGAGGCGCAACAACCAGTGGCAGCAGCACGCGAGGACATTGCTGCCCGGGATGCAAGGGACGCACTCATCTTGGCCAGATTTGCTTAGCCTGCCCAATCAAAGGCTTTTGCCTCGCACTTTCTTAGCAGAGCATCGACAATGGCCAAGAACCTGCAGATTCCTATCACTCTGACCACCATACTGACAATTGCAAGTCGCCCTAAGCCCTCAATGTGGAAGTCCCATTTGCGAAATGACACAGCCCACAACTTCAACAATTTGCAATCAAATTTTTTTATCACATCAATTCACAGATCGCTTTTCAAATATAAACACAACAGAACACCCAAGTGACTACCCTTGTGACTACTTGTGCTTTATCTTCCTCTTACGCGTGCTCCTACGTGGTCCTTCCCCTGTGGCTTCAGCAGATGTGGAGGCCCCTTGCTCACTTTTTTGCTGTTCCTGCCTCGACATCTTTGGCGGGCGTCCTCTGGGAGTCCGAGCCTGTGAGGGCTCGGCAACAGTCTGCTGCTCCTGCAGCTGTGCAGGGGCTGAGATGCCGATCTCAGTTGGGTGAGGACTCTGGTGGGGCTCTGACCGAGGGCTCTGCAGTGGCATGGTCGTGTGAGCGCTTGGAGAGGAGCCCCCACTTCCTTGTTCTCTGCCACCAACTTCCCTCTTATGGGTCAGCCCCACTTCAGAGCTAGCAAGTGGCTTGACAGCACCTTGCTGCACTTCAGGGGGGCCATGAGGACCCGTTTCTGCACTGGAAGTCCGACTCCAGAGGACTTCCACGAAGGTCTGGTTTCTCTGCTCAATAGCTGACCATCGCTCCTCAAGAGATGTCAGTCTATTCTGAACAATGACCATGTTTTCAAGACCCTGGTGACTAAGCTCCTCCATGGCCATAGCCATCCTCTCCTCTACAGTAGCCATCCTTTCCACGGAGGTTTCCATCCTTTCCGTGGTGATGCGTTCATGTGCCAATGCCTCCACAAAGGCTCTGCTCATGTTAGCGATGGACTCCTCCATTCGCTCCACACTCGCAGCAACCCTGGAGACAAAACCTGCCAGAGACTCCTGCACCTGTTCTTGGAGTTCCAGCACCGCTCTCCTACTGGATGGACCCGGAGGCACAGGGTCGACATGCAGCGGAGCCGAGCTGGGAGAGTCCTGCGCCCTCCGACGAGGACTCTCCACTGCTGTCCCTGTCTCCACCATCTGCTGATGCTCACTTGTGAGCTGTGATACACCAGGTGACAACACTACTCTATCTCACGAAGGTCCCACCGAGGTGTGAGTGTCTGTGCTGGTGCTGGGTGCGCTGAATTCTGCTGACGCTGCACCCTCAGAGGTTGCAGCTTCCTCTGAGGAGTCTGGGGGCTCAGGCTGTTCCTCCTGGACAGTGGGGAGGGGAGCTGTCGGTGGTCCTGTGGGGGAGTAAAGGAAAGAGTTAGAGATGTGAGATAAATGTTGCATGCATATTGAACTGTGCAGATGATCATAAGTCAATCTGTTAGAGCATTACAATCAATATCAGTCACTCATGCAATGTCAAAGAGAGAGATGAAAAACTATGCTGTCACCAGCTTGCTCTGATGCGCCCGTCTGTCCATCCCCCACTTGCGCATCCTCCTCGACTCCCACGATCTCCAGGGCCGCCTCCTCTGCAGTGGTGAGCTGGGCTATTGAGGGTGGCCCTCCTCCTGTCCTCGTTCTCTCCCTCTTATTGTGGGCTCTCTTTTCCTGCAATGAGGGACACAAGTGGACTTTGAGTGAGAATGAAGGAGTGAGTGTAGAGAATCCATAGCATTGATGCTTAGAAGGACACAGAGATGGAGTGAGGTGCCAAGACCAAGGGCCCTCCCTGTGTGTTGTAAGTTGTTGTCATTGCATCACAGTGATAGGGAGTGTGAGGGCTGCATCGTCGAATAGTTAAGTGAATGTGAACATACCGAGAGAGGGAATTGTTAAGGGTGCAGGGATGTAAGGGTCAAGTGGGATGTGGAGGAGGTTAACAAAGCAGAGTGCTGGTGATGAGAGGCAATGGGCATCAGATTGAGGGTCATGGTGATGGAATACTCACTTTTCCTGTGCGGAGAAGGTCATGAAACCTCTTTCTGCACTGCAGCCAGGTTCTGCTGCACATTGAGATGGCATTCACCTCCTGTGCCACTTGCAGCCACACAGCTTTAGTCTGTTGGAGAGGCTTTTTCCTCCCTGAAGAAGGAAACAGCACTTCCTTATTCACTCTTGCTCCCTCCACCAGAGCTTGGAGGGAGTTCTCATCGAAACGGGGTTCGCACTTTGGTCTGGTGCTTGACATGGTAGCAGCACAAATCCCTCAGGAGTAAATTCCAAAAGTTGTAAGGCAGATAAAGAACCAAGGCTGCTTGCAGGCCTTAAATGCAGTTGCATAGATGATGTGATCAGAGGCGAGTTTCAGGACCAAAAGACTCATTGGGCCAGGGGTTCCCACACACTGGAAATCAAGTGCCCAATTAGGGCAAAATCACTCAATTGTCCCGCCTCACATCAGAGGCAGGGGCGGGACCCGCCGACCACCTGACCCACCCTTAACCCACCCCCAATGACAAAATCCAGCCCTGGGTCTAAACAAATCTTCTACAGCAACACCATTCTGATTGTCAGCTGGTTAGAGATGGTTCCATTGCTCAAACTCCCTTCACAAAGCAAAGCTGTTCAGTTGACATACCTCCTCACAGTCAGTGCAGCTGCCTTTCCTTCACTTAAACTGGTTGTTCAGCCGCCTGCCTCAAATGTACCTATATTACCAGCCTATTGTGATGTCTGATCTCACTGTGATGCGCAGCGTGAGTGTTAGGTTTGCCCTGTGATGTCACGGTTTGACCCGTCCAGTTAAAGGGCCTGACTTTGATGAAACCGTGTTTGGCAAAAACCCTTTATTTATGTTACAATGACTTCATGCGCTGGAATCCTATAACAGGTTTCTCTGTAGTTACGATCCAGAGAACAGGGTGCCCGGGTGATTGGGCACTGATGGGATTGTTTGCCTTCTACCAATAATTTTAAGTAATTGTTTACATTTACAGCATCAGGAGGAGGCCATTCAGCCCCTTGAGTCTGCTCCACCATTTAATTAGATCATGGCCGATCTGTACCTCAACTCCATTTACCCGTTTTTGATCCATGTCCCTTGATCAACTTAGGAATATAGAACAGGAGAAGGTCATTCAGCCCCACAAGCCTGTTCCACCATTCAATTGTTCGCCAGATTATGGTAAATCTTATTTACTCTAACAAGATCTTCACAATTTGAGCACCTATATTGAATACCCTCTTAACCTTAGCATTCCGAAGGGACCGCTCCCTCCGCGACACCCTGGTCCACTCCTCAATCACCCCCCAACACCCCTTCCCCTTCGCCCGGCACCTTCCCGTGCAAGCGCAGGAGATGCAACACCTGCCCTTTTACCTCCACCCTTCCCACTGTCCAGGGCCCCAAACACTCCTTCCAAGTGAAACAACGATTTACTTGTACTTCTTGCAATTTAGTATACTGTATTCGCTGCTCACGATGTGGTCTCCTCTACATTGGGAAGACCAAACGTAGATTGGGTGACCGCTTTGCGGAACACCTCCGTTCAGTCCATAAGGGTGAGCCCGAGCTTCCGGTCGCCTGTCACTTTAATTCTCCGCTTCACTCTCACTCAGACCTCACCGTCCTCGGCCTCTTACACTGTTCCAATGAAGCTCAACGTAAGCTCGAGGAACAGCACCTCATCTTTCGATTGGGCACTTTACAGCCTTCCGGACTCAACATAGAGTTCAACAATTTCAGACCATAACCTCTGCCCCTATCCTTTTTTTTTCCCTTTTTTTTCTCTCTCCCACATGGCAGCTGTCTTTCATTCTGCCAGTGCCATTTACACTTCATCTAGAGCCATCTTTGTTTCTTCACTTGTCCCATTACCATCTCCTTTTGCCTTGCACCATCTCTTAATCTCTCCTGCCTTCCACCCTATCACAGACCTTCCCTTTTGTTCTTTCCTCCCCTCCCCCCTTTCCCTGCCCCTACACTTGCTTAAAAATCTGTTCCATCTCCAGCTTTTTCCAGTTCTGATGAAGGGTCATCGACCTGAAACGTTAACTCTGTTTCTCTCTCCACAGATGCTGCCTGACCTTCTGAGTATTTCCAGCATTTTCTGTTTTTATTTCAGATTTCCAGCATCCACAGTATTTTGCTTTTGTATCCTCTTAACCTTCTCTGCTTTAATGAGAACAACCCCAACTTCTCCAGTCTCTCCATGAAACTGATTTGCCTTTAACAAATCTGTGCTGGCTGTCATTTATTAACCCTTAATTTTCCAAGTGGCTGTTAATTTTATTGTCTGTCAATGTTTCCCCACCACTGACGTTAGGCTGACTGGCCTGTAGTTGTTGCCTCTCCCCTTTATTTGAACAGGGTGTAACATTTGCAATCCTCCAATCCTCTGGCACTGCTTCATATCTTTGGTAGATTGGGAGACCATCCATTTTGGATCCAAGAAAGAGAATTCACGACATTTTCTCAATGGTGAGAAAGTAGGAACTGTGGAGGAGCAAAGAGATATGGGTGTCCATGTACAGAAATCACTAAAAGCTAGTGCACAGGTACAATCAGTAATGGAAAAGGCTATTGGAATGTTAGCCTTTATCTCAAGGGGTCTGGAATACAAAGGGGAGGAAGTGATGCTTCAGTGACACAGAGCCTTAATCAGACCCTATCTGGAGTATTGCGTTCATTTCTGGACAACGCACCTCAGGAAGGCTATATTGGTATTGGAGGGGGTGCAGCACAGATTCACCAGAATGATACTGGGGCTTAAAGGGTTAAATTATGAGGACAGATTACATAAATTTGGCCTGTATTCACTTGAGTTTAGAGAGTTGAGGGGTGATCTAGCTGAGGTGTTTAAAAAGATAGAAAGGATAGATACTGAGAAGCTATTTCCCTTGGTAAGGGAGGACAACGTTTTTGGACATAATCTTAAAATTTAACAGCAAGGCCATTTAGGAATGAAATCAGGAAGCATTTTTTCACACAAAGGATTGTGGATGCAATGCGTCCGTAGAAGCTTTCTGTAGATTTTTGTTGGTTAAGAAGTTACCCTTGGGTAAATGGAGTTGAGGTACAGATCAGCCATCATCCCTTTGATCTGGCAACGCCTCAATTTTAAATTTCTCATCCGTGTTTTTAAATTCCTCCATCACCTCACCCCTCTCTATCTCGGTAACCTCCTCCAGCCCTGCAATCTCTGAGATCTCTGCGCTTCTCAAATTCTGTACTCTTATGCATCCCTGATTTTAATCATTCCACCATTGGCATCCGTGCCCATCAGTTGCCTCGGCCCTAAGCTCTGGAATTTCCTCTCTAAATCTCACTGCCTCTCTACCTCTCTCTCCTTAATTTTACCTCTTTGACCAAGCTGTTGGCCACTTGACTGAGAGTCCAGAAGGTTATGTGGCCTACCTGGTGCAAAGATGGAGGATATCTCCGAGGAACTTGGAAAGGAAGGGGGAAGATCCAGTTGCCATGGTCCATGTTGCGACCAAGAACATAGGGAGGAAAAGGGAAGAGATCCTGCTAAGGGAATATCAGAAGTTAGCAACTAAATTAAAGAAGCAGGACCTCACGGGTGGTAATCTCTGGATTACTACTCGAGCCACATGCTAATTTGCATAGGGATAGGCAGTACAGGAAGGTGAATGCGGGGCTGAAAGGCTGGTGTGGTAAAGAGGGGAAGGCGGTTTTGCCTTCAGTTGCCTAGCCCCGAATCTCTGGAATTGCCTCCCTAGACCACTCTGCCTCTCTACCTCTAGCTCCTCCTTTAAGACGCTTCTTAAAAACTCTTTAACCAAGGTTTTGGTCATCTGGCTGAAAGACTGATGTAGGAAGGAGGAGTTCCATTTCATGGAATACTGGCACCAGTACTGGGACAGGAAGGAGCTGTACCGCTGGGACGGGCTCCACCTGAATTTGAATGGGACCGGTGTCCTAGATGATAGGATAAAGAAGGGTGTCGATAGGGCCTTTAAACTAGTAAGATGACCATCTTCAAGAAAGGTGACAAGTCCGATTGCGGTAATTACAGAGGAGTCTCCCTGCTGTCTGCCACAGGGAAAGTAATCGCAAGAATCCTCCTCAATCGCCTTCTCCCAGTGGCTGAAGAGCTCCTCCCAGAGTCGCAATGCGGATTCTGCCCACTAAGGGGCACAATGAACATGATCTTCACCATGCATCAACTACAAGAGAAATCAACTTAATATTGCAGATTATAACATAATCAGAAAGGATAGGGAAGGAAGAAGAGGGGGTAAGGTAGCTGTATTAATTAGAGATGACATAATGGTAGTAGAAAAAGGCATATAACTAACAGAAGAATAGAAACAGACTCCATAAGGATTGAAATATAAGATAAGAAGGGGTCAACCATTCTAATAGGGGTATAATACAGACCACTTAATAGTGGAAGGGAGGTGGAGGAAGAAATTTGCAACCAAATATTTGAAATAAGTAAAAGACATGGGAGATTTTAACTACCCCCAAATAAACTGCCAAGAAGTGTTATCACAAGTGGTGCAGGAAATGGAGATTTTACAATGTGCGCAGGACTCTTTTCTTACCCAGTCCAACAAGAGAGGGAGCATTGTTGGATCTAGTAATAGAAAATGAACCAGAACAGGTAAGACAAGTAAGCATAGGGGAAAATCTAGGCAATAGGGATCACAACATAATAAGGTTTAAGATAAAGATTGAGAAGGACATAAGTAAGACAAAGTAATAAATTGGAAAAAAGCTGATTATTTTAAAGGGGATGAGACTGGAACTAAGGAAAATAAACTGGAAACATTTACTGGCAAACAAAGAAATAGAACAGCAGTTGGGAAACATTTAAAACGGTGATCAATAGAGTCTAGAGGGGGTGATTTTGCCAATGGGGAGCTTTTGGAGGCGGGACTCCCACTTGTTGGGTTTTAGTCCCGCCTCCATTGACTTCTGGCCAACCCACGCTATTTTCCCTTGATTGACCTTGTTAAGCCCGCCCAGCGGGCTTAGCAGGCCAATTAAGGGAAAGCCGGTTGCAGAAAACGTCAACGTATGACGTTTCATCAGTCAAAAATTTTTGACAGATGAATTGTCATCGTTTGACAGCTCTATGAAGCTGTCAAACAGTGACATTCTCTGTAGTTTGATGAGTTCTTGAATTCAAGACCTCATCAAACCTCTTTCTTTTGCAGAAATGAGTTGGTTGTTGCATTGGAGAATGCAACGGCCATCTGTCATCTCTGCCACGGAGGTACGAGACTCTCTGCATACCCACCGATTGAAGCCTGCAGGAAGAAACAAAGGTAAGTAAACTTTTTCTAACACTTTTCGCTTACCTCAGATACTCACCACTCCACACTTGCACCCATCACTCACCTTCACAGCGCACTTTTGCACCCCCCCCGACCCCCGCAGACCCACTACTCGCCTCGGTGACCCTGGCGGGGTTCGGAGCCTTCGGGAAGCCCGCACTTGTGTGGGTAAAATGGGGATAAGCCTATTTTCTGCCTGTTAACTACCTGTTAACAGGCAGTTAAGTGGCTGTAATCCCTTCCTGCCTCCAAGGAGATGGGACCCGGCGTGGGACGGCTACCCGCCTCCTGGCAAGATGGCACGGAGGTGGGTTGGGGGCGGGTTGGGCACCCGCCCCTAAATTCTGCCATTTTCCCGGCAGTCCCGCCTCCATACCCGCCTCCCCAGGGCTGGCAAGATCATGCCCTGGGAGAAAAATATCCACTAAAAAGCAAGAACAAACTAGCCAATAACGATACACCATGGATGAATAAAGAGATAAGGGCAAAATTGAAACTAAAGAAAAAGGCACACACTAAGTACATAGACAATAAATGGGAGGATGACAAAAGGGAATTCAAAAAGGTTAGGAAATAATTTTTTTTTTTAAATTAGAAAGGCAAGAGACAATACAAAATTAAATTATCAAGTAATATAAAAAGAAATAGAAAAGTATTCTACAGACACATAAATAACAAAAGAAGTCAGGATATGGATAGGGCCACTAAGGGATACACACAATAAATACACAGATAATGACAGTGAAATGGAAAAATATTAAATAATTACTTTGCCTCAGGAAGACTAACATGGTGGACATGACATTAGAAGAAGAGAGTCAAAAATATATAAAGACATTTAAGATAGAAAGGGGGGAGATGATTGCTAAACTAATCAAACTTAGAAAGGATAAAAACCCTTGTCCGGATAGATTGCATCTGCGAATATTAAAAGAAGTTTGGGAAGCGATAGCAGAGGCATTATTATGTATATATAAAAGTTCATTAGAAAAGGGCAGAGTGCCAGAGGGTTGGCGAACAGCTAATGTGATTCATATATTTAAAATGGAAATAGAACAAGTCCAGGGAACTATAGACCAATTAGTTTAACGTTGGTGGTAGGAAAGATAATGGAATCCTTACCCAAAGATGTAATAGAAAAACATTTAGAAATGGAAAATGTGATAAAGAATAGTCAGCACGGATTTCGAAAGGGAAGTTCATGCTTGACGAACCTTATTGAATTCTTTGAAGAATAGAAAGGGTAGACAAGGGTAATGTTGTAGATGTAATGGGGAAAAAATTTAGTACCTTAGCGCCTTCTGTTAGCGTCAGCAGATTGCCGGGGCGAGGGGAATCCAACTCCGCACACCAAATCCCGCCACCACCCCACACCCCCCGCCTCCTGCAACGCCGCCGCTAACAGTTATCGCCGGGAGTCTCAACGCTACGTGGATCATGACTGCCCGATCAGCGAAATTGATTGTTGCCACCTACCTTAGCGCCTGGAGTAAACAGCAACAGGGAGAGCTGGCGTGAAGCACCAGGAAGCCTGCTCCAGGGATGTTATTCAAAGGGATCATCAGTCATGAGTTGCAGCTGTAGGTTAGTGGAGTTTCAGTGCTTTCTTGTCAGTTTCATATATTGCAACAGTCTCATTCAGTAATTTCAATGTTATTTTGTATCAGGAGTGTTGTGGCAACTAAAAAGTAGCTACATTTATTCTTTAAAAAATCAAACTGCTAAACTTGGTTATATTAGTGGGGGCTGCACTGGCAGTCGACATCGCCCTGCCAGGATCTATGGTGGAGGGAGCGAGGCAGTGAGAAAGACTGGAACATGTGGCCAGAGGGAGGAGGAGGGCCATCAGGGCTCTCAACAGGAGGCCTTACCCTCCCAGGGTATTCCGAGAGCACTTCTCCCACCTCCAATTAGGCGAGGTGCAGTGTTTTAGAAGGCTCCGCTTCACCAAGGAGGTGGTCGCAGAACAATGCCACCTCCTGCAATCAGACCACCTGCCTCAGATCAGAATGACCATGGCTCTCTCAGTGGCAGTCAAGGTCACTATAGCCCTCAATTTCTTTGCCAGCATATCCTTCAGTCTGCAACAGGCGACATAGCTAACATCTCGCAGTTCACCATCCATCGCTGCAACTGGGAGGTCACAGAGGCTCTCTACAGTAGGAGAAGGGAATAGATTTCCTTCCCCATCACCAGAGAGAAGCAGGATGAGCGTGCATGTGGCCTTGCCAGGATAGCAGGATTCCCCATGGTGCAGGGCGCCATTGACTGCACCCACATGGCTTTGCGAGCCTCTGAGATCTTCCGTAACCGCAAAGGTACTACTCACTTAATGTGCAGATGGTATGCGACCATAGACAGCATTTCCTCAATGTCAATGTCTGCTATCCTGGCAGCAGCCACAATGCCTTCATCCTGTGATAACACTCTTCCAGCAAACACGACAAGCTCGCAGCTGGCTTCTCGGAGACAAGGGCTATCTGCTCTCCACCCGGCTCATGACTCCCCTCCGCAACGTCAACATTCCTGCCCAGCACTCATATAACGAGAGCCATGCTGCCACCAGGAACATCATCGAGCAGACCATCGGCCTGCTGAAGCAACGGTTCTGCTGCCTTGACCGCTCGGGAGGAGCCCTCCAGTACTCGGCTGAGCGGGTGTCCCATTTCGTGGTGGTCTGCTGCATGCTCCACAACTTGGCCACCATGAGGACCCAGCCTTTTCAACCAGGGATTGCAGGACTACCTCAGGATGAGGAAGAGGGACAGGAGGAGGAGGACGAGGAGGGAGAGGAAGACGAGGAGGAGGAGGAGGAGGAGGAGGAACAGAAGCAAGGGAGGGGGCAGCCATTCAATCGGCCTTCCAGAAGGGCAGTCTGTGACTGCCTCAACAGACTGAAGTTCCAATGAATTAAACCCCAGATCCCCGTTGTTCACCACATCCCCATCATTCCATCCCTGTCGCAGGCCATATCACAGCGCAAAGCTGAAATTAGACACGCCACGAAAAAGTCCAAACTGAATTAATAAATTTATCAATAATCAGTGAACACATATTTAGTGCTTCTCGTTACTGTGCCTTTGCCTACTCTAGTGCTCCTATGAAGTGTCGGCCCAATGGCTGCAGCAGGGCTGTTGGAAGGCTGCTGAGTGTCCATGCGGGAGACTTCAGATGGCCTTGCAGGACGTCCTCGACCAACTCTAGGCCTGGAAGGCCCGGCTGCAGACTGCACTACCTCGGCATGGGCGGCAGCAGTCTGGGCTGGCTGGATGACAGGCAGCGACAAGGGCAAAGGCAGAGTGGCAGCGGTGGCAGCAGGAATGCTGTCATCCTGAGAGAGGACAGCAGGTTCTTGCTCCACTGACCCACTGCCACTCCCCCAGGGCAGCACCTCACTATCCCTAACAATCTGTTAGAGCACAGATTGCTGGCCTGCTGCGACACCATGAAAGCCCCAGTCGACGGTGGTAGACCCAGCCATGATGGCAGTCAGAGCTTGCATGGCATCAAGCTGAGACTGCATGAGAGCAGTCTGAGATTGGATGCCACCAAGCATAGACTGCATTACAGCACGAAGACGTTGCGTGGCTTCCGCCTGTGCTGCAATGGAAGCTGCCAGATCTCCCTTCACACGTGGCATGAGGTCTGGGTCGCCACGGTCTCTCTGGGAGTCTACCATCCTTTGCAGACTGGAAATGATGGGCTCCATGGTGTGCGCAGAGCCTTGTGCAATATTGGAGCCGGACTCCTCCACGCTCCTTATCATTGCCGAGAGGCTCTCAGGCACCTATCATCTCCATGTGCATGCCCATCACCCTTCTTCTAAAGGCCTCCCCACATCGTGGTCCTCATCTGAGTTCTGTGCAGCAGAACTCGCCCTCCGGGGAGTTGGCCCCCGAGCCATCCTTTCCCCCTGGCATTGCTGCAGCCCACTCGTACCCGGTGCCTCAGCCTGTGCAGATCCCACTACTATACTAGCCTCTAAAGAATGCGTAGTGCCAGTATCTGAGCTGGTGCCTGCGGGTGAGACATGCAGTGACACGGTGTGTTCTTCCTCCTCCTCTACTCCCGCTTCGCTCTCTACGGTGCCCTCAGGGACAGGCTGTTCAGGTGCTTGCTGATTATCTGAAAGCATAAAGGCAGAAGAGTCGGGTTAAGGTGAGGGCAGGGGGGCAGGAAGGGAGAAATGCATGCGTACAGTGTGAGCAGCTGGAAAGTGCGAAACGCTTGTGGGGTGAGGGGGAAGTGGGATGTGAGAAGGAGTAGGGATGAACATAACATTGTTGTCCCCAAGAGGGTCAACGTCGCCGGTGGCCATGGCGCCCACCACCTGGCATCCAATGATGTCCAGCACTCTATTTTCCTGCGCAGACAGTGGTTGGGTGTCGGCTTGTCCCCCACCTGTGCGCTCCTGCTCCCTCCTGTTGTGAGCCACCTTGGCCTGCAAGAGAAAGGAAAGTGTGTGAGTGAGTGTGGAGCAATGTGGTTGGGAGATGTGCCTGCCATAGTTGAATAGCTGTCATTGTGTGCAAGGTGTGAGATGTGGGTGTGAGTGTTGGTAGGTGGAGATTGTTGGTGGGTGAATGCTGGGGGTGTGGTGCTTTGGGCAGTGTGTGCAGACTGAGGTTCAGTTGGTGGTATGTAGCATTTGTTGAAGCATTGAGTCACCCAGACCACCCGAGTGAGGTTGTTAAATTTCTTCCTGCACTGTGCATGGATCCTGGGTACCACAGTGCTGCCCAAGATGTGCTGTGCTTCCTCCCTCCACATGGTGCGGAAGACTTGCGGTGAGGGCCTCCTGCCACTTGCCGGGTAGAGCACTGCCCTCCGTCTCTCCACAGTGAACACCAACACCTCCAATGCTTGATCGCTGAATCTGTGGGCTCTCTCCCTGGGGCGTGGATCTGCCATGAGTACAGCTGCTTCATCCTCCAGCTCCTTCTCCTTGACCTGCTGCTGCTTGCTGAGGCAGCTCGGGAATCGAAAGTACAATTTCAACATTTATGGACGACACCAAATTCGGGGGTATAGTTAATATAGAGGAGGTCATCTCCACTCTCGCAAAAAAAAACACCCTTGACCCCTCTGTCCCTGCAAACTACCACCCCAATACCAACATCCCTTTCCTCTCCAAAGTCCATGAACGGATTGTCGCCTCCCAAATCCATACCCATCTTCCCCAGAACTCCATGTTTAAATCCCTCCAATCAGGTTTCTGTCCCTGCCACAATACTGAAACGGCCCTTATCGAAGTCACAAATTATATCCTATGTGACTGTGACCATGGTAAACTATCCCTCCTCACCCTTCTCATCCTGTCTGCAGCCTTTGACACAGTTGACCACACCATCCTCCTCCAACGCCTCTCCTCCGTCAACCAGCTGGGTGGGACTGCACTCGCCTGGTTCTATTCTTATCTATCCAGTCGTAGTCAGAGAATCACCTGCAATGGCTTATCTTCCCGCTCCCACATCGTTACCTCTGGAGTCCCCCAAGGATCCATCCTTGACCCCCTCCAATTTCTCATCTACATGCTGGCCCTCGGCGACATCATCCGAAAACATAATGTCAGGTTCCACACGTATGTTGACGACACCCAGTTCTACCTCACCACCACCTCTCGCGACCCTTCCACTATCTCTAATTTGTCACACTGCTTGTTGGACATCCAGTACTGGATGAGCAGAAATTTCCTCCAACGAAATATTGGGAAGACCAAAGCCATTGTATTCAGTCTCCGCCACGAACCCGATTCCCTAGCCACTGACTACATTCCTCTCCCTGGCAACTGCCTGAGGCGGAACCAGACCGTTCGCAACATTGCTGTCGTATTTGAACCTCAGATGAGCTTCCGACCACATATCTGCTCCATTACCAAGACCGCTCACCTCCATGATGTCGCCGACTCCATCCCTGTCTTAGCTCATCTGCTGCTGAAACACTCATCCATGCCTTTGTTACCTCTAGACATGACTATTCTAATGCACTCCCAACCAGCCTCCCATCTTACACCCCCATAAACTTGAACTCATCTAAAACTCGGCTGCCCGTGTCCTAACTTGCACCAAGTCCCGTTCACCCATCACCCCTGTGCTCGCTGACCTACATTGGCTCCCGGTCCAGCAAAGCCTCGATTGATAAAATTCTCATCCTTGTTTTCAAATCCCTCACCCCTCCCTATCTCTGTAGCCTCCTCCAGCCCTGCAACCCTCCGAGATCTCTGCGCTCCTCCAATTCTGGCCTCTTGCGCATCCCCAACTTTAATCACTCCATCATTGTAGGCCATGCCTTTCAACTCCATAGGCCCAGAGCTCTGGAATTCCCTCCCTAAAACTCTCCGCCTCTCTCTCCTCCTTTAAGACGCTTCATAAAACCTACCTCTTTGTCCTAGCATTTGGTCATCTGTCCTAACATGTCCTTATATGGCTCGGTGTCAAATTTTGTTTGATTACACTCCTGCGAAGTACCTTGGGATGTTTTACTACATTAAAGACACTATATAAGTGCAAGTTGTTGTGTCTCCCACGAATTATTAGTGGAATAGGAAACTTGATGTCATTCAAATCTAAAGGAATAACAGAAGGAAGATTTGTTGTGCTAAAAATGTTAATTGAGGATGGTAAAGAGGGAGAGCAATTTTCCGCACACAAAGAACCTATGTTATTAAACGCTGCACATGTGGACATTCCAAAACATTTGTAGGCCGTAGCAAAGTGTTTGGATGTGTTTGCACCTTTTCCCAGCTTTCCTATGTGCATGATCGACATGTATTTGTGCTTTTTTTTCACTTGCAAGACCCCGACTGCTCTGTTCTCCACCCCATGCCCTACACTACCTGTGGCCAGCCCCACAGGGCATGTACTGTATTCTATAATACAATGTATATTCCAAGGTATTACATTCCTGTTGTTTAAAATAACATCTATTCTCCAACTCACCATGTGCAACACCATAGATTATCGGCTACCATATTATATATATATATATATCCTTTTAATTTGAGCTATATTTTTATCTTTGCAGTTTTAATCATCAACCCTTAGCTTGCAATAATCAGGCTCATTCTTTTTGGAGCCACCAAGAAGTTGACCCTTCCTTTTGACATAGAAATGTGCTAAAGATTGGCAGGGTCACAAGTATGAGGCAAACCAGTCAATCTGCAGGCCTTTAACATTTGATTGCCTGATAAAGTGGCCTTTGAAGTTGTTTTTTTAGTTAACCGATTTCCTTTGGGTGTTGTGTGTAGCAACATCATGGATGAACTTGTGAAGATTTTACGTGTTTGCCATTCCAGTGAAATTGTAAACACATTTTCACAGACTGCAGTTTGTCATTTTGGCAGCAAAGTTGCTGAAGAGAGGAAATCTTCACCCACACATTTGCAAAGTCGCTACAGATAGTAACCTGAGGAGTTCCTCCATTCCCCCAACTCCTAAATGGCAATTTTTTAAAAGCTTGCTCAACATCCAAAATGCATGATGTTTGACAGAATGGCTGAAGGTTAACCTAAAGTTTAAAGCTTAAAAATGGTTACAAGGTCAGAATGAAGCCTAAAAAAGTAAAATTAAAGTTAATATTGTGGCGGATCGCCACCTAAACGGGCATTATCCGCTTTTCCGTCCGTGGACAATATATCGAGCACCTTGCCTTTAAGGCACCTTGCCTTTAAGGCAGGAGAAAAGGAGTGGGCGGGGCCTCAGGCTTTTTCCAGAGAATTTTGGGAGCAGTCTTTTCAGCCATTTTGGACCATGCAGTTGTATTAAAAAGCCTTTGTTTTCCACACATGGATTCAGTCTTAATTCGTGTTTCGCGGCAGCCTCAACAATATAATAAAAGGACAAAGAGATAATATGGAAGTAGAGACAAAGGCAACAAGAGAAGAATGATGGGATGAGCACAGATGAAGGGAGGAATCTTACCTTCCAGACCGAGTTCGAGGCAGACTGCTGGTTTTCGGGTTCCAGTCCCGCCCCCAGCGACATCTGATGAACAGACGCTATTTTTCCCTGATTGGCCTTGTTAAGCCCGACCTGTGTGCTTGCCAGCCAATTAAGGGAAAGCCGGTGTCAGATGACGTCAGTTGATGACGCTTCAACTGCCAGGTTTCTTAAAGGCATATGCACCACATTTGTTTGACAGATGATTTGACAGTGTTTGACAGCATTGAGGTGCTGTCAAACACTGACAATCACTATCCAAAGGTGAGCCCTTGCACCCAGACTCTCCAATTACTCTCTCCTTAGGGTAAAACAGATGGCAGCTGCAGCTGAGATTGCAGAAGCCATCTGTCACTTCTCCCGATGAGATGAGGCTACACAAACACTTCACAGCTTGTCACCTGCAGAAACATCTAACCACATTAAAAATTACTTTCACAACATTTCCTTACCTCTGATATGAACCAGTGTCCCATTGCATCCTTCACACCACTTCTGCAGCTGTCATCCAAACACCAACATAACAACAAACCCACAGCACACCTCACTTACCCTGGCGGGGTTCCCCGACGTTGGGAAGCCCGCAGCAGCAGTTGAAAAATTGGAAAAAGCCTCTAAGTGCCTGTTCTATAGGTATATAAAAAGGAAGAGGGTAGCTAAAGTAAACGTTGCCTTAGAGGATGAGACTGGCGAATTAATAATGGGGAACGGGGAAATGGCAGAGACTCTGAACAAATATTTTGCATCTGTCTTCACTATAGAAGACACTAACAACATCCCAATAATGGATAATCATGGGGCCACAGGGAGTGGGGAACTAAAGACAATCACTATTACTAAGGAAATAGTACTCGGTAAAATAATGGGACTAAAAGACAACAAGTCCCCTGGACCAGATGGCCTGCATCCTAGGGTCTTCAAAGAAGTAGCTGCAGAGATAGTGGATGCATTGGTTGCAATATACCAAAATTCCCTGGACTCTGGAGAGGTCCCAGTGAATTGGAAAACTGTTAATGTAACATCCCTATTTAAGAAAGGAGGGAGACAGAAAGCAGGAAACTATAGATCAGTTAGCCTAACATCTGTTGTTGGGAAAATGCTGGAGTCCTTCATTAAGGAAGCAGTAGCAGGGCATTTAGAAAAACATACTGCAGTCAAACAGAGTCAGCATGGATTTAGGAAAGAGAAATCATGTTTAACAAATTTGCTGGAGTTCTTTGAGGATGTAACAAGCAGGGTGGACAAGGGTGAGCCAGTGGATGTGGTGTATTTGGATTTCCAGAAGGCATTCGATAAGGTGCCACATAAAAGGTTACTACATAAGATAAGAGCTCAAGGAGTTGGGGGTAATATATTAGCATGGATAGAGAATTGGCTAACTAATAGAAAGCAGAGAGTCGGGATAAATGGGTCATTTTCTGGTTGGCAAACGGTAACTAGTGGGGTGCCACAGGGATCGGTGCTGGGGCCCCAACTATTTACAATCTACATTAATGACTTGGATGAAGGTATCGAGTGTAATGTAGCCAAGTTTGCGGATGATACAAAGATGGGTGGGAAAGCAAGTTGTGCAGAGGACTCAAAGAATCTGCAAAGGGATATAGACAGTCTAGGTGAGTGGGCAAACATTTGGCAGATGGAGTATAATGTGGGAAAGTGTGAGGTTATACACTTTGGCAGGAAAAATAAAAAAGCAAACCATTATTTAAATGGAGAGCGATTACAAAATGCTACAGTTCAGAGGGACCTGGGGGTCCTTGTGCATGAAACACAAAACTTTAGCATGCAGGTACAGCAAGTAATCAAAAAGGCAAATGGAATGTTGGCCTTTATTTCAAGGGGGTTGGAGTATAAAAGCAGGGAAGTCCTGCTACAACTGTACAGGGCATTGGTGAGACCACACTTTGAGTACTGCATACAGTTTTGGTCTCCTTATTTAAGGAAGGATATACTTGCATTGGAGGCAGTTCAGAGAAGGTTCACTAGGTTAATTCCAGAGATGAGGGGTTTGACTTATGAGGAAAGGTTGAGCAAGGCTGGGCCTATACTCGTTGGAATTTAGAAGAATGAGAGGTGATCTTATCGAAACATATAGGGGTAAAAATTAGGTCGCACCCCATTTGGGGCGCAAATATCGTCTGGACGCAAATATTAGCGCCTGGCGCTAATTATCGGCACTGACAGGAAACTTCACTGTTACCGCCCCGGGAGGTGAGTGGAGCGCTAAATCAGGCGCTGCACACCTGTCTTAAGGCGCAAAGGCCGAGCAGTGAGGCGCTAACTCAGCGCGCGAGCGCAGCACAGCTGCTGCCAGTTAGCGAGGGAACACAGACACACTGGCGCCGGCCACTTCTTAAAGCGGGGGGGGCCAACTTGCTCCCCAGCCACACCCTGCTCATTGCAGCCTTGAATCTCGGCCTGGAGAGACCTGTGAATCCATTTTGCTGCCAAGGATGGAGAGGGTGAGAGAACGCGCTCATCGCTTCACCGAGCGGGCCTTGGATGCTCTGGTTGGCGCGGTGGAGTGCAGAAGATGTATGCTCTTCCCTGAGCATGGCAGGAGGCCTTTGCCATGCGAGTTCAGAAGAGTGTGGAGAGAGGTGGCTCAGAGCGTCTCCTCCAGGAGCATGGTGCCCAGGACCCATACTCAATGCCGCAAAAAGTTCAACGACCTCACTCGGGTCGTCAGGGTGAGTGGCTTTTTCTCAATACCTCTCCATCCCTCCATCTCAACGTCACTCTATGGCCAGAGGGTCTTAAAACCCCAATGCACAACACTCATCCAACACCTATGGCCCTTTCATGAAACACACACACACATTCCACACTTTGCATACAGTAAGGGCTATTCACCTATGGGAGGCACATCAGGCAACACCATGGCTGTAAACAGTAAGGGCTATTCACCTATGGGAGGCACATCAGGCAAGACCATGGCTGTATACAGTAAGGGCTATTCACCTATGGGAGGCACATCAGGCAAGACCATGGCTGTATATTTACTCAGATGCTGTCCTTTTTCTTACAGGCCAAGCTGGCGCATAATCGGAGACAGCAGCAACGGACAGGTGGAGGGCGGCCTCAGCTGCAACCCCTCAGCGATCTTGAGGAGCGCGTCCACAGGATTGTGGCAAGCCGGGTGATCGGTCCCGTCGCCACTGGAGACGCCGACCCCGTTCTGGACAGCAATGGTAAGGTCATCACCTTTTTGTCCTCTGTCCTTCCACTTGTCCCTCACAAAACCAGCCTTTGACACTTTCAATCCAACTTGCTAACTCGCTGCACTTATTCCTCCCTTACTGCCACCCTGTCCTCACGCTAAAGCCACTCTTGTACCTCCCTGCTTTCAGATGGTGATTCACCAGCTGAGGAGACGGGCCCTGAAGCTGCCACTGGGAGTGATGCTGCAGCCGAGGAGGAAGAGGAAGCCGGAGCATCAGTGCCACCCTCTCCCGAGGAAGCCCATGCCCACACTGGGAACACGCCTTCCCTGGAGGGGAGCAGGGGGGAAGGGTCTGATGAGGGTGAAGCTCCAGGACCCAGCGGGCTGCAGCAACGCCATGGGGGAGGTAGGGAAGAACGGGGGTCTTCTCCCCAGAGGGAGAGTATGCCAGACACTCCTACTGCAATGGACGCAGAGGAGGAGCGGCTGATCGCAGAAATGAACACCCAGGCGGTGGGCATGCACACTGAGCTCATGGGTGCAGTGGGAAGGGTGCCCGAATGCATTGAGTCACTGGCAAGGAGTGTGGAGCACTTCGCTGTAGCACAGGCGGATGCCACACTAACGCTTAGTGCTGCAATTCAGTCACTGGCTGCCGTGATCCCATCTCTGACTGCTCTCATACAGACTCAGATTGAGGCCACGCGAGCACAGACTGCTGCCAACCTCGATGGTTCGTGCACATGTCCCCGGGGCTGTCACCGCGCCGCAGCAGGCCAGCAATCTGTTCTCCAGCAGATTGCTCCGGATGCTGAAGTGCTGCCCCGTGGGAGTGCCAGTGTGTCGGGCGAGCAGGGAGTTGCTGTCCTCTCTCACGATGACAGCATTCCTGCTGCCAACACTGTCACTTCTCCACTGCACTTGCCACCGCCTGTAGGACAGACTGCTGCCGCCCATGCAGAGTTGGTGCAGTCTGCAGCCGGGCCCTCCAGGCCCAGAACTGGTCGAGGCCGTCCTTCAGGGGCATCTGCAGTGTCAGGGTCTGACGAGCAGCAGCCTTCCACCAGCCTTGCTGCAGCCACTGAGGTCCCATTACGGAGGAGCAGTAGGGTTAGAAGGGGGGAAGTGCGCAAGGGAAGGAGATCACCCTCGAAGGGCAAAAAGTAGGAGGTGTGACAAAATGCTGGTCATTTTTTTATTAAAGGTCGAGGTTCATGGTCCAACTTTTGTTTAGTGTTTTGGACATTATCTCCAGGTTGTGAGAACCAGTTATGTTATTGACTGTTTTTTTGTGTTTATTTCTATGAGTTTGTCATGAGGAATTGACACACACAGAGTTTGTAAAATAAATAAGTTTCTGTATTCAAAATATACATGGTTGGTGGTTGGAATTATTGGTGCCTTGGCCGGCTTAGGGGTTGCGTGCTGGGTTCATTAATGTTGGTAGCAATGGCAGGGGCCCTAGAAGCGGCTTGCTATTAGCCGTTGACGGACGGCCCTTGCAGTTTGACCATTGTGGGCCGCCCTCCCGCCTTGGTGCTGCTGATGATCATCCTCCTCGTCCTCTTCCTCCTCTTCCTCCTCCTCCTCTGGTGGTGCTCCAAGGCCTGGTGGCTTTGGCTGGGTCCTGAGGATTGCCATGTTATGCAACATGCAGCACAGGACTATGAAGTTCGATACTCGCTCAGGCGAGTACTGCAGGGCTCCTCCAGAATGGTCGAGACAGCGGAACCGTTGCTTCAGCACGCCGATTGTGCGCTCAATTATGTTCCTGGTAGCTTGATGGCTCTCATTGTACCGCAGCTCAGCAGGGGTGTTGGGCGTACGGAGCGGTGTCATCAGCCAGGTGCTCAATGCATACCCCTTGTCCCCGAGAAGCCAACCAACTGGCTGATGCGGTGCCTCGAAAAGTTCTGCCACAGTAGTCTGGCGCAGGATAAAAGCATCGTGGCAGCTGCCAGGATACTGGGCATTGACAGCGAGTATCAGCTGTCTGTGGTCACAGACCAACTGAACATTCAAGGAATGGTACCCCTTTCTGTTCCGGAAATCCTCGGCATTCTCATGCGGAGCACGCAAAGCCAATGCGTGCAGTCAATGGCGCCCTGCACCATGGGGAAGCCCGCTACCCTCGCAAAGCCCAGAGCGCGGTCACGCTGCTTGTCTGGTGTCATGGGGAAAGAGATGAACTCTCGTCTCCTTTTAAAGAGGGCATTTGTGACCTGCCGGATGCAGCAATGCACCGCGAACTGGGAGATATTGGCGAGGTCCCCAGCAGCAGCTTGAAATGAGCCAGTAGCGTAAAAGTTGAGAGCCACTGTGACCTTCACTGCCACCGACAGAGACGTCCTGGACCTCAGTTGAGGCTGCAGATCTGGCTGCAGCAGGTGGCAGAGCTCAGTGACCACTTCCTTGCTGAATCGCAGCCTTCGCAAACACAGCTCCTCAGACATATGGATGTCGGAGAGCTGTTCACGATATACCCTGGGAGGGTAAGCTCTCCTGTACATACGCCTGATGGCCCTCCTCCATCTGGCCATCATTGCCACTCTCTCTCTGCGTCTCTGTATCCTCTGATTCAGCTGGAGCAGGACGACGCCCCCAATCAGTGCAGCCCCCATATTCTCTTTGCAAGCAAAGTAATGAAGGACAGCAACTAAAGTACCAGCGAAGTTAGGATCAATAGGCAAAACTACCTCACAAAGCGTTGAGTCAATGTAGAAGTCTCTCTCTCTCTCTCTCCGAATCTCTCTCTCTCTCTCTCAGAACGAGTGGTGCAAAAATGTCGACCACAGAAAAAGACAGGAAGAGGCCCCCTTTAAATAGCGCCCCCCCCCAGCCCCACAGCGATTGATAGCGTTCCAGTCTTCCGGTCGTTGGATGCGCCAGGCGGTAAGGCAGGGGGCGCCACTCAATTTCCGCTCCGGGGCGCCACAAGGGCGTTGCACCATGGAATGACGTCACAATCTGCGCGCGCAGGTGGTCGCAGCGGTAAGTTTTAGCGCCGCCGCACAATGTCTAGTTAAGTTCCCGAGCGGCGCAAACATCGCTGCGCCCGGGCGTTAGCGGCTTTGCGCCCCATTAGCGCCCTCTTAAGGCGCTAACGGGAGGCGCAACCAACTGAATTTTTACCCCATAAGATACTGAGGGGGCTCAACAGGGTAGATGCAGAGAGGATGTTTCCCTTCATGGGGAAATCTAGAACTCGGGGGCACAGTCTCAGAATAAAGGGTCGCCCTTTTAGAACTGAGATGAGGAGGAACTTCTTCTCTCAGAGGGTCGTAAATTTGTGGCATTCTGTGCCCCAGAGAGCTGTGGAGGCTGGGTCATTAAATACATTTAAATTGAGATAGACAGATTTTTGCAAGATAAGGGAGTGAAGGGTTATGGGGTGCGGGCAGGGAAGTGGCTTTGAGCCCAAGATCAGCCATGATCTTATTGAATGGCGGAGCAGGCTCGAGGGGCCAAGTGGCCTATTCCTGCTCTATTTCTTATGTTCTTATGTTCTTAACTACCTGTTCATAGGCAGTTAAGTGGCTATAATCCTCTTCCCGCCGCTAGGCGTCGGGTCCCTGCGCAAATCGGGGACCCGTCTCCTGGGAAGATTGGTTGGAGGCGGGTTGGGACTCGTTCCCATTTTTGGGGATTTTCCCACAGTCCCGCCTCCAGACCGCCTCCTCAGGGCTGGTAAAATCCAGCCCGAGGTGTTTTATTTTATGTAAGCATATATTAGGTATTTATTTCTGTAGTTTAGGCTACTATTGTAATATTTATATTAACAATTTAGACTTTGGAATAAAAAACACAATTTCTAAATTTGTGGATGACACCAAATTGGGGGGGTTGGGGGTGTGGATAGTCAACACTGAGGAGGACTGCAACAAATTACAGGAACACATTAATAAACTTGCAGAATGACATATAATTGGCGAATAAATTTCAACATAGATAAGTGTGAGGTATTACATTTTGGTAAGAAAAATAAGGAGGTCATATATTGGAAAATAAGAATCTAAATGGAGTAGTGGAGAAAAGGAGAGTACAAATACACAAATCACTAAATGTTGCGATGCAAGTCAATAAGGCCATAAAAAATGCAAAGCAAGCACTTAGGGTTTATTTCTAGAGGAATAGAATTGAAAAGTAGGGAAGTTATGTTAAACTTGTATTGATCGTTGGTTAGACCACACTTAGAGTAATTTGGACAGTTCTAGTCACCATATTATAAAAAGGATGTAGAGGCACTGGAGAAGGTGCAAACAAGATTTACAAGGATGATACCAGAACTGAGAGGTTATACCGATCAGGAAAGAATGAACAGGCTGGGTTTCTTTTCTCTTGAAAAGCAAAGACTGTGGGGTGAACAATTAGAGGTCTTTAAAATTATGAAAGGTTTTGATAGAGTAGATACAGAGAGGGTGTTTCCACTTGTGGGGAAGAGCAAAACTGGAGACCATCAATATAAGATAGTCACCAAGAAATCACACAGGGAATTCAGAAGAAAATTCTTTACCCAAAGAGTGGTGAGAATGTGGAACTCGCTACCACAGGGAGTGGTTGGGGCGAATAGTATAGATGCATTTAAGGCAAAGCTATATAAGCATATGAGGGTTATGTGAGGGTTATGCTGGTAGAGTTAGATGATGAAGGATGGGAGGAGGCTCAAGTACAGCATTAACGCCGGCATGGACTGGTTGGGCCAAATGGCCTGTTTCTGTGCTGTATATCCTATGTAATCCCATGTTCTATGTAATAATAAATCTAATCCTGATGTTTTGGTAGTTTTATTTCTTTCTTTAACAGAATAATATTGTATTTATATTGTGCCTTATTATGTCTTCAGGAGGGCCCAAAGGACTTTACAATGTTTGATTTACTTTTGAAATGCTGATAAACACCAGCCAATTTGCACTCAGCAAATTCCCACACAAAACAGTAAATGACCAGTTAATCTGTTTTAGTGGTATTGGTTGAGAGGAAAACATTGACCAGGACACCGGGAGAATTCTCTGCTCTTCTTCAAACAGTGCCATGGGATCTTTACTTTCCACCTGAGCAGGCAGACAGAACCTCGGTGTAACATTTGGTCCAATAATATTGTGTCTATTTCAGCTTGAACTGAAAGTTACAAAACCAGTCAGCCCAGGGAGAAAGGAGTTTCCCTGAATGTACTGGCAGTCTGAGGGTTAAATCTGTTCAAACTATCTTAACATACATATGGCGCTATTTATTCAATGTACGTTGGTGATGGAGCTCAAAGAGCAAGTTGTTGTTAAAACTGTTTTCTGTTCCCACTGGAGAGTACAGTTATAAAAGAGTGGTAGTGGGAAATTGACAATTTAATTAGATAGGAGCCAATTATATCAGCTGAAAATGCTAATTACACTGTTCTGAATTATCCACGTTGACATGTTGACAAGCTAACAGTCTAAACAGTTGGTCCATTGTCTCCTGCACTGTTACAAAATATACACCTTGCGAAAATAGAATGCCTGAACACAAAATCAATATATCCTGAGAAATTATCATGGTGACTCTCCTAACTCTGGTTCTTTGACTGGCCCCTAAATTTTTCCCCTCAGGTTTCCCAGTCTTTCTCTGCTCCTCACTGAAGGTGCTGTATCATTGGGCGGGGGGCGGGGGGTGGTGAAGGATGGTGGTACACTTCCATTGCCCTCTGAAACTTCACCCATTTGTATGGACATTGCATGTTGGCAGACTGTGGAAGGCTCTGAGTGCTTGTCCTCCTTTGGGGGGTGGAGGGGGGGGTAACATTCTCCCTGGTCACTAAGTGCAGCAAAACCACTAACCTGTTCTTCCAATTTCACTGCACCTAGCGCACAGAGGAAATTCTTCTCCCTAATGGCTACATGTGCGTATTTTTCAGCGGGGGGTCACTGAATCAGGAGATACAAACCCCTCCTTTACCCCAGAGACACTGAGACCAATTGTAGTACTTCTACTGCCATCCAAAGATCAGCACAGCCCAGAGAAAGAACCTGGGACTTTCTACTACACTGTAGCTCAGTAGCACAGTGGGTGCTGCATTTACCCATTAACCCAACAGGGCACTTAAAACATGTGAAATTGCAGGAAGAATTTGTACTGTCTGCAAGGGAAGAGTTATTGTTTGACAGATGTTAAATAGATGCATCTTGCACCAAAGGAATTTGTAACTGGTGATCAATATTTATATACTGAGACCCATCATCCTATATTGAGACATATAATGAGATTAACAATATTCGAAAAATTAAACAATAATGTTCATCTAATGAGAGTAATAATGTTCATATCATAAGGCAAAAAGTTTCTTATGACGAGACCAGCAATGCTCAAACAGCAAACTGGTCACATTTCCACTCTGAGGCCACATCTGGACTCCCGCAGCTGTTTGTTTTCGGTTGAACTGAACGCATTCTCCCCCCAGCCCGATCCACTCCAGACCCCTACAGGTCTGTATGAGGTGGCGAAGGTACTCAGGTTATTGCCTTTGTAAAATAACAGGGAACTGAATTTCACACAAACATATTAAACACATTGCACAGGCAATCTCAGCAACTAAGAATGTAAGAATTTGCACAGATCGACCCACCTGCCTGTTTTCCCCCTCCAGTTGCTCGATCTCTTCCTTCTCCAGAAATACATTGACTTGACCCCTGAACCCATTTAATTTGTCCATTCTGTATATTATTTATTCATTAGCCCTTAATCCATTGGCCGGTCCCAGGAAATATCATCTCCCTGGGATTGGCCATTATTTTTATTAGTATTAGTGGAGTGAATGGAACAGGAATATCCCTCAGGAATTTCTACTAGAAAAGAAAAACTGATGCAACAAACTACAAATTTATCATCAATAATTAATGGAGTACAATTTAATGGCAATGTCTTGCATGAATTATTTGTGGAATAGGAAACTTTGCGTAATTCAAATCTAAAGGAATAACAGAAAGAATATTTGTTGTGCTAAGAGACTGGTACAGAGGGAAAGCAATTTTCTACACACAGAAAATGCATATCATTAAACATGTTCAAATCCCTCCATGGTCTCGCCCCTCCCTATCTCTGTAACCTCCTCCAGCCCTGCAACCCTCTGAGATCTCTGCGTTCCTCTGCGGCAGTTTTCCCACGATGAACTCCATCTGTCACAGTTTTGCCCACTCACTTAATCTATCAATGGCCCTTTGCAACTTTCTGCTCCCATCTACACTATTTACTGTGCCGCCTAACTTAGTGTCGTCAGCAAACTTAGATACAAGTCATTTATAAATACAGTGAAAAGCTGGGGCCCTAGTACAGATCCCTGGGGGACGCCACTAGTCACATCCTACCATATCCACCTGCTGCCACAATGGATAAGCAGGAACCAAGGTAGATGAACGAACAACCATGCAATCTACTACAAAGAGGATAAACAATGATGAGGAATAAAGAGTATTTGTGAATAAAAACAAAACTACTGACGAGTTAACTCATCCAGGTGTGTTTGTATTGCAGGTCCCTGCAGATGAGGTAACTTGTCCTGCAGGATTCTTTAAAGCATGTCACTTATTGATTTATTCGCCCATTTCAATCTTTGCAGTTCTGGTACTCAACTGTCTGCAAGCTGACCTGTGAGTCCCTATTTCCTGAGGCTCTACCAATAGCGCAAAGGGGATTTGGAGGAGTGGAAAGATTGTGTTCCTGATAAGAGCGAGCCTCATTAAAGAAAGACTTTCATTCAGATTAGGTTCAACATCAAATTTCCTGGCTTCAGTGCGGGAGTCAGTGCTGGATTTTACCTGCTGAGACGAGTTGGGGGCGGGACTGCTGCCTTCCGGGTTCTAGTCCCACCCCCAGCGACGTCCGACGCACAGACGCTATTTTCCCCTGATTGGCCTTGTTAAGCCCGCCCTGCGGGCTTGCCGGCCAATTAAAGGAAAGCCGGTGCCAGATGACATCAGTTGATGACGCTACATCTGCCGGTTTTCTTAAAGGGGCATGTACCATTTATTTTTGACAGATGATTTGTCAAGTGTTTGACAGCATTGAGGTTCCCCTGGGTTAGCTCGGTGTTCAAGCATTCACATATTTGTGTAATCATTATTTGGCTTGTCTGAGCAAAACTGTGAAGCTCTTGGGGACATTTTGCTGCATTAAAGGTGCTATATATACGTAAATTGTTGATGTTTGTTTTCAGTCATGTAAAAGCATCAAAAAGCTATTTTTTCCCCGTGAAGATCTCTCTCCTATTCTCCTGAAGGCACTGATGCTGTTAAATAATTCTGGCAATCCTCCCGCCCCTCTGTTAAGTAGCCATTCTTCATGAGTGAGCTGAGACAGTGAGTAGTACTAATTTATTTAAACAAGACATCATCACAGGTGGGCCCAACACCATCCTGAGCCAGCATTGCATACATACACTTTCCAGATGGCATCACTGGATAGTGATCAGCCAGCAGGAATCCTGGCTGATTATTTTGCCGAGCATAAAGATCTCAAGTCAAAATATAACAATCCTGCTTCCACCCTGACTGAGATCAGCTCATCTGCTCACCGTCCTGTCAAAGTTGGTCTTTGTGAGCTTGAATTTGTTCCTCTCAACCTATCCCCAAACTGCTGAGCTACCATTCAGCTCCAACCCCGGACAAAGATCAGAAACTGATATCCTTTCTACGCACTCCTTACTGTAACATTATTTGATATATCAGTTGTAGAGCAGCACAAGTTACCTGAGGCTCTCCAAATGAAGAAACCATATAAGCTGTCTATAAAACCACTCTCAAATATCTGATATAACACTTATGGGTTATGACTGCCTCTGATAGGGAAACCATTATAAATGCTCTCCTTAAAACACATTTCTAATCATAGTATGTGTTTTGTTTGGCCACAAGACAGCCATATGGGGAATGGGTTGTATTTTCTGTCATATAATATCCATATAACTGGTACTTTCTTAAATAAGAACAGAAAATGCCTGGCCCCACCAGATCTTGAACTTGTTGTTCACTTCCAGATGCCTTTTCTAATGAACTTATAAGGAGACACTGGGTTGCCCCAGTGTCATCAAACAGAAACCAAACAAAAGAGGGGCACAACTAATAAAGGACTAAACCATTAAACAAAGGAAACATGGGGGGAGAAAATTCGTGGCAACTTGAGTTAACGGCCGTTGAAAATGGCCGCAGCGCTACCGGGCAAAATTTCGCGCTGGGGGTTGGCGATGTGTAGCACAGCACTAACTTACTATGCAATGCCCGCATGGTGGCGTTAATGGAGGCCTCCGACCCGAAGTTCCCGTTCACAGTCAGCATTGCAGCTTCTTACAGCCTATGGGAGCAAGGCTGTGGAGTTCGCAGGGAATTGTGGGCAATTAAAGGAGCAATGCATTTAGAACTAATAAAAATTATACTGCAGTGAATAAATGCAGCTTTCAGCCCTCACTGCCTTTCAATAAAAAATATCCCATTAAAAAGAAGTCCCAAATGGGAGTTTTCAGCTCTTAAAGCTGAATTCCCTTCTGAACCTCAAAAAATGGGAAAAGTGCTTCAGCACTAACACAAATGACTCAGCCCGGTGGGCTCAGCAGGCCAATTAGGGGGAAGTCAGTGACAGAGCACGTCAACGTATGACGTGTCATCTGTCAAGAACTTTTGAAAGAAGAAATGTCATCGTTTGACCGCTCTGTGAAGCTGTCAAACACTAACATTCTGTGTAGTTTGATGAGTGCTTGCGTTCAGGACTCATCAAACCTTTCTACTTTGCAGAAATCAGCTGGCTGTTGTATTGGAGGATGCAACAGCCAGTCTGTGATCTCTACAGTGGAGATGTCGGGGACTCCAGTTTCACTGCGGCTGAAGGCCATAGGTAGAAACAAAGGTAAGTTAACATTTTCTAACACTTTACACTCACCTCACATACTTACCACTCCACACTTGCACTCATCACTCACCTCTACATCGCACTTTCAGATTCCTCTGACCTCCGCAGACCTCCTACTCACCTCCTACACACTGGCGGGGTTTCCCCAGGTCGGGAAGCCCGCACTTCAGGATGAAAAATGGGGATAATCTTATTTTCTACCTGTTAACAGGCGGTTAATAGGCTTTAATCCCTTCCTGCCTCCAAGGATATGGGACCCGGGGTGGGATGGCTTCCCGCCTCCTGGCAAGAGGGCACGGAGGCAGGTTGCAGGCGGGTTTGCCACCCACCCCCAAATTCTGCAAATTTCCCAGCAGTCCCGCCTCCATACCCGCCTCCTCAGGGCTGAGGAAATCCAGCTCGTGAACTCTACTTCTCTCTCCATGGATGTTGCCTGACCTGTTGAGTATTTGCAGCATTTTCTGTCTTCTCAGGGGCATTCCTTTACCATCCGAGGCCTTGCAAGCATCCAGCAGCACTCCCTACACACTTAAAAAACTTTTAACATCTATTGCAGGAAGCCACTACTTCAATAAAATCAACAAAAAAAACGGTCCAAAAGTTTAAATGCAAACTTACTTGAAAGCCCCCGAATTTTTAACCGTAGAGCTTAAATAATATTGGCCCAGAATTTGCAGTCAGTGGTGAAGCGACGGCGCTCGCTGCTGACCTGGAAGAAAGCTGCCCACAAAGATTTGGTGATCTCTGTGGCGTGAATTTCAGCTCTTCTGACCTTGGTTTGAATCTGGTGCCAAATCAAGCGAATCTGCAGCGTCCAGCAACAGTGATGTCATTAAGCAGGCTGAGCAGGCAATCACATTGAAAAATTCTCACAGACAGCAAACCAGGAAGTAAAATGCACAGATTCTAATTTACTTTTTATAAAGTTTACAGAGAGCGAAATAAAGATTAGGACATACACATACGATAAAGGTAGAAGCTGAAATATCATAAACAAACTTTTTAAAAATATATATTGTTTTAAAAACCATGTAATTCTTACATATTAATGGACAGATGTGACATTCCACAAATATAAAATTAGTTTCTCAGGGCCAGAACTGTTGTTCAGCAGTCAATATGCCATTAAAAACGCAGTTACACCTCTTTCATCAAGGCTTAACTTTTGGGGGGTGTGGGGGGTGGTGGGCGTATAACAGTAATATTCCAGCGTAATAGGGAAAGTTTTCATGCTTCAGTGTGATTTGAATTGATTTCCGGCTCTGGGGAGTTCCACAGCACAACGGGTGGCGGAGCAGAGAATGACTGACCGCAACCTCTGGATTTCTGCGCTTATCCGCACATGCGCTAAATCCTGAAGTTGCCGTCAGTTTCAGAGGGGTAATGATGGTGACCACTGACAGTTTCGCCATCATTACCACCGCAAAATCCGGGCCAGAATGATTGCCCGTGTCCAATACACACCCCAATCCCTGTGGTGCTCCAGATGCTGATTGGCTTGCTGTGCAGTCTCACCATTGTCTGTTTTCATTTAGATTTCTAGCACTCCTTGTTTTTCTTCTCCTCTACTGATGTTTTCCAAATTTTGAACAGAAGAACGAAACGCCAAAGGCTAGAATTTACCATTGCTGATATCAGTTAACAAATGCTTAGCATGTTTGTAAGACATTTTACTGTCTGCTCTTTTAAGGGAGTTAACCCACTTAAAAGCAATGAGCTAACAACTGTGTTAAATTAAAAGTCAGTGGAGTGCCATATAAACACTTCAAGCATTTACACCCTACTATTACTAAGTGTAATTTCTAACCTTAGATGTACAGAGCCACAAAACAGGTTTTCTATTTAATGTAATTTCTGAATAAAGCGAAAAATATCCCATCATTTTAAGAGCTGATAATATGGCTTGCTTCCATTTCAATACACATTTCTCTGCGCAAGCTAATGCACAGTGATGAGTCACGGATTTTAGTGGAGGGCACAGGAGCCAGCCTACGGGATTCAAGCAGTGACTCAGAAGATGACATATTAACTGTTTGAGAAATGATTATAATGGTTACTCTGTGTGGAGCTGGGAAATAATGGAAAAAGCTACAAATAATTCAGCAATTGGGAATACAATAACTGAGGCACAGAGATTTTTGGTTTGGAGAAGAACTGTTTATGAAATAATCACAATTCCATTAGCTTTAGCGTAGTTATGGAAAAGGACAAAGATAGACCAGGTGTAAAAGTTCTCGATTGGGGAAAGGCCAGTTTTACTAAGCTGAGATGTGATTTAGCCAAAGTGGACTGGAAACAGCTACTTGAAGGTAAATCAGTGTCAGAGCAGTGGGAGGCATTCAAGGAGGAGATAGTGAGGGTTCAGAGCAAATGTGTTCCCTTCAAAGAAAAAGTGTGGGACTCCCAAACCTGGAGCCCCCTGGATATCAAGGAGCATACAGGGTAGGAGGAGGAAAAAAAGGGAAGCTTTTGTCAGATACCAAGAGCTTAATACTACAGAAAGCCTAGAGGAGTATAGAAAGAGCAGGGGTGAAATGAAAATGAAAATTAGGAAAGTGAAGAGAGGGCATGAAAAAATATTGGCAAGTAAAGTCAAGGAAAAGCCAAAGATGTTTTATAAATACATAAAGAGCAAGAGAATAACTAAAGAAAGAGTAGGGCCTATTAGAGACCAAAAAGGTAACCTATATGTGGTGGTCAAAAGTGAGAAGTCGCACAACACCAGGTTATAGTCCAACAGTTTTATTTGAAATCACAAGCATTCGGAGCTGCTGCTCCTTCGTCAGGTGACCTGACGAAGGAGCAGCGCTCCGAAAGCTCGTGATTTCAAATAAAACTGTTGGACTATAACCTGGTGTTGTGCGACTTCTCACTTTTGTCCACCCCAGTCCAACACCGGCATCTCCGCATCATATGTGGTGGTGGAAGACGTGGGTATGGTTCTTAATGAATATATTGCATCTGCCTTCACAAAAGAGAGAGACGAAGCAGACATTGTAGTTAAGGAGGAGTGTGAAATATTAGATGGGATAAACATAGAGAGCGAGGAAGTATTAAGAGGTTTAGCATCTTTGAAAATAGATAAATCACCAGGCCTGGATGAAATGTATCCCAGGCTGGCAAGGGAGGAAATAGCAGAGGCTCTAACCATCATTTTCCAATCCTCTCTGGCTGCAGGTTTGGTGCCATAGGACTGGAGAATGGCTAACGTTGTGCCATTGTTTAAAAAGGGAGAAAGGGATAGACCGAGTAATTACAAGCCAGTCAGACTAAGCTCGGTGGTGGAAAAATTATTGGAAAAAATTCTGAGGGACAGTATAAATTATCATTTAGAAAGTCACAGATTAATCAAGGACAGTCAGCATGGATTTGTTAAGGGAAGGTTGTGTCTGACTAACTTGATTGAATCTTTTGAGGAGGTAACGAGGAGGGTCGATGAGGGTAGTGCGTTTGATGTAGTCTACATGGATTTTAGCAAGGCTTTTGATAAGGTGCCACATGGCAGACTGGTCAAAAAAGTAAAAACCCATGGGATCCAAGGGAAAGTGGCAAGTTGGATCCTAATTGGCCCAGTGGCAGGAAGGAAAGGGTAATGGTCAACAGGTGATTTTGTGACTGGAAGGCTGTTTCCAGTGGGGTTCTACAGGGCTCAGTACTAGGTCCCCTGCTTTTTGTGGTATATATCAATAATTTAGACGTTAATGTAGGGGGCATGATTAAGAAGTTTGCAGATGACACAAAAATTGGCCGTGTGGTTGATAGTGAGGAAGAAAGCTGTAGACTGCAGGAAGATATCAATGGACTGGTCAGGTGGGCAGAAAAGTGGCAAATGGAATTCAATCCGGAGAAGTGTGAGGTAATGCATTTGGGGAGGGCTAACAAGGCAAAGGAATACACAATAATGGTAGGATACTGAGAAATGTAGAGGAACAAAGGGACCTCGGAGTGCATGTCCACAGATCCCTGAAGGTAGCTGGACAGGTAGACACGCTGGTTAAGAAGGCATATAGGATACTTTCCTTTATTAGCCAAGGCAAAGAATATAAGAGCAGAGAGGTTATGCTAGAATTGTATAAAACACTAGTTAGGCCACAGCTAGAGTACTGCGTACAGCTCTGGTCACCACATTACAGGAAAAATGTGATTGCACTAGAAAGGATACAAAGGAGATTTACAAAGATGTTGCCAGGACTGGAGAATTTTAGCTATAAGGAAAGATTGGATATGCTGATATTGTTTTCTTTGGAACAGAGGAGGCTGAGGGGAGACTTAATTGCGGTGTATAAAATTATGAGGGGCCTAGATAGAGTGGATAGGAAGAACCTATTTCACTTAGCAGAGAGGTCAATAACCAGGGGCATAGATTTAAAGTAAATGGTGGAAGGATTAGAGGGGAGTTGAGGAGAAATTTTTTCATCCAGAGGGTGGTGGGGGTCTGGAACACACTGCCCGAAAGGGTGGTAGAGGCAGAAACCCTCATCACATTTAAAAAGTACTTGGATATGCACTTGAAGTGCCGTAACCTACAAGGAAACAGACCAACAGCTGGAAAGTGGGATTAAGCTGGATATCTCTTTTTCAACTGTCGCAGACATGATGGGCCGAATGGCATCCTTCTGTGCCGTAAATGTCTATGATTCTATGATGAAATTGGCAATTGTTACATTTTTGCAAGCTGAGGAAAGCTGAAACCGTTTTTTTGTCAACTGTGTCAAGTACTAACAAGTTTAGGGAGTTCAGTGATATGGTTGTGTGTTGGGCAGGGCCGTAGTGTTGACTTATGTCCTTCTCATATGTTACTCTGCATCCTTCTTCTGGGAGATGGTTTGGGTGTTTGGAGAGGAGGGCTCGTGTTTTCTGGGGCTCCAGAGGTCTGGACTTCTTCATATTTCTACAGCTGTTTGACTTACATTGCACGACTTGCATTTACATAACACCTTTCTTGACCTTAGGACATCCCAAAGTGCTTTACATCCAATGAAATACCTTTGAAGCGCAGTCACTGCTGTAATGTAGGAAACGCGGTAGCCAATTTGCGCACAGCAAGGCCCCACAAATAGCAACGAATTATTGACCAGATAATCTGTTTTAGTGATGTTGGTTGAGGGATAAATATTGGCCAGGACATTATCCTGGAGAACTCACCTGCTCTTCTTCAAAAAGTGCCATGCGATCTTTTACGCCCACCTGAGGGGGCAGACGGGGCCTTGGTTTAAACGTCTCATCCGAAAGACGGCACCTCCGACAGTGCAGCACTCCCTCACTACTGCACTGGAGTGTCAGCCTAGATTTTGTGCTCAAGTCTCTGGAGTGGTACAGTGAAACCACAACCTTCAGACTCAGTAGGCCAGAGTGCGACCCACTGAGCCACAGCATTACTAATGCAGTTAGGAATAGCAAAAGGTAAATTCCCCGCACATAAGCTGGTGGATTCGGCCAGAATATTGGGCCGCATTTTGCGACCCGCGAAGGGTGCGTACGAGGTGCGCACGTGCCCGTAGGGACCAAACAAATCCCGGGTTTAGGCATGCCAAGCGCATGCGCTGAAATCCGGCACTTCCGATCTGTCAAGAATCTTCATGACAGATCATCCACCTGCCCGGGAAAATGGGACTCCACTGGCGGAGAGTTGCGCTATTTGCCCAACTTCCGCCCGCCGTCAGGCCTGCTTTTACCAGCATAAGAGTTTTAAAAAATAGAAAAATAAAATGTTATCTTTCACTTCTACATTAGAAACCCTGTCCAATAAGGTAAGTTTATATTCAGCCCCGTTAAAATACATTTTTAAAACATTTCAAAAATTTTAATTTTTGTTTAAAATATTTAGTCAAATGCCATTTTAATAAATTTTATAGATGTAATATTTTTAAAATTTATTTCATGTGTTCGTGTATTTTTTTATTCATCCCCATTCATCCTTATGACAGTTCCGTACGAACGGAACTCACATAAGTATGAATGGGGATTCCCTTCTTTCATTGGTTGTGACGGCCCACGTGATCCCGGTGCGCTTGCGAACCGCATGCGCCCCTGGGATACTTGGGCCTCTCGGCTTTTCTACCCCCAGAGGCCCAGGATCGCAAGCTTCCGTATCTCCTGGACCACCAGGTAATTGCATAGATTTTTTGATGATGACAGGTATCCGCCCGCGGGAATCCTCCGATCGCAAATTCAGGCCCAATATTGTTAGGACATCCAGCAACAGTGGTGGAAGCAGCTTTAAAATGGGATGGAGTTAAATATTTGAAAAATAAATTTTTTAAAAAGGTTCAGGGTAAGAGCAAAGGAATGGGACTAAATGGATGGCTCTTTCAGGGAGGCAGGATGGGCCGGCTAGACTCTTTTTGTGCTGTAAAGTTCGTTGGTAATGAGATTAACTGGGAGAGCAAAAGTGTCATTGATGAGATTTTTAAAGAGAGGCTTTTGAAGGAAAGGAAAGAGCTAGCAAGGTGAAGAGGATTTGGGAGAGGGTTCCAAAGAACGAGGGTGCCTCTTAAAATGGTTCCCGGGCTGGCAGCTCCTTACTGAGCTCCTCTCCATTACAACAACAACAGCAGCAACAGCTGGCATTCAGATTGTGCCTTTAATGTAGAAAAATATCCCAAGGCACTTCACACAGGCAAACTCATCAAAAACAGTTAAAGCAAAACTGATTAACTCCTTTAAAAATAAAGGCTGGAATTTTGCCGGCGCTCAGCTACGGGATGGGTGGCGGGTCAGCTGTTAAATTTAAAATGATTGACAGCGGGTCGGGAACCTGCTGTCAAAACGTGCACACTGGACTTTCCCAGTGTCGGACCTGCCAGCACTAAGCAGACCCGACAGGCAGCGACGGGGAAGGCAATTAAAACCATTAGTAGCTTGTTGACAGCCACTTATCAATGGTTTTTCCCCAGCTTTTTGGATTTAACAGGTCATCCATCGGTTTCCCGCTGTGCCTAGACCTCGTCTGTGAAGCTGAGGCGGGAGGTTATTGGCCATTGAATCAGCTGATTGAGATATGTTCCCTTAACCACTAGCTTCTCTAAACTGCATTTCTACTACAGATTCAGGATGCTACAAGTCTTTACACAAGTCTCCATCCAGTTTGACCTCATTACCTCTCCCACCATTGACAGATCACTTCTGTCATCTCTACTTCACCTGCCATCTATTCCATCAGCATGGGTGCCCTTGAAACTCTCTCACCTTTGTCCTCAGAATCCCATCACGATAAGCCCCAACACCAGCAGCACCAGACACACCAGCAGCTCCAACAACAACACCAACCTTCTCCACAATCAACTGATGCTGCACAGGACAGAGGGCATCAGCACCCGAGCACATTGTTGCCCGGGAGGCCAGGGATGGCTTCACCATGGCCAGATTTACTTCACTTGACACTGTACACCCTGGCTGTCACATGATGCGCCAAGTTGGCACCACCCCACACCAACAACATAAATCATCCCTACAATGTCCAAGCCATTCCTTTCACACTCATCACCATTGCAGGGGGTACCGTTATGTCTCACCATTCACTGCAACTCACTAAACCACTTCCAAAGGTGCACACAAATCTGTCCAAGAGTGTTGAAAATAAAATTTCAATGTTTGACACCACATTAACAGAAACTTTACATGAACATTGCATATAACACCCAAGTGCCTACCTTTGTGTGTTGTTATGATTGCACTAGGATGAGGGTGAGTGTGTGGGGTGGCTAGTGAGATGGGGAAGTGATAATGTAGATAGGGAGGGATGGATGGAGGTGCAAGGTAAGTTGGTGTGAGTAAGGATGTGCAGGAGTAGGGTAGGGAAGGCAGAGTGATGGGGATGTGATGAGTGGCACAGCAGGATGAGGTTGAGTGTGGCTTTGCAGTAACATTTTGTGATCTACTGAGATCATTGAAAGGTTTGCGGCACTGCACCCAGGTCCTCCTGATGACATCCCTGCTTGTACCCTCCTGTGCAATGTACAACCAGGCTGCGTTTGTGTTCTGGGGAGGTCTCTTCTGCCCATGGGAAGGGAAGAGGACCTCCCTGCATGCTGTGACTCCCTCCACAAGCATATGGAGTGAGTCATGGGACAACCTGGGTGCAGCCCAGCACCTCTGTGCAGTGATTGTCAGTGTTTGCAGCACCTCAATGCTGTAGAACACTGACAGCAAAACTGTCAAAATAAATTTGGGTATGTCCCTTTAAGGAAACTGGCTGATGATGCGTCATAAATGATGTCACCAGACCCACTTCCTTCATTTGGCCGGGAAACTCGCTGGGTGGGCTGAACAAGCCCAATCATCGGAAAGTCATTTCGGAGGCCGGGATGGAGACAGCAGCGGGGCCGAGACCCGCCACGGACCCGCCGAGATAAGTAAAATCGCACCAAACAGTGGGATAAATATCTAGTTAAAATAGGACTGTGGGTTATAGATAAATATAGACAGAGATAATCACACAGTCTCTTCAAATTCAGGGACCATTGAACTTCCATGTGTAAAATCGAATTAGTCAGAGCTGAATTATATGAATTCTAATGTTTAAATCATTCCAGAGATTTCTTTTCACTGCCTTTGGGGTGTGAGTGAGTAACCTCATCGAAACCTAACACACCAGAGGAAATAAATTGAGTGGAGTCCATGATAGTGAAGTCTTGGTACGGTCTGTTGGAAAGAGTGAGTTTGCCAGATCAAGTGGCTTCTTCCCATAACACACTTCAAAGGGAAAGAAAAGTTTATGGTAATAACTTCTGTAAAAGAAATTACAGCCAGGAATCAAGCCTGGGACTTTATTTCCTCAATTTTAGTGAAAATGTAAATTTGCTTGGAGAATATAGATACTTGCCTGTGGTCACATTAACCACAGTTAGTTGCGGGCTAGGATAAGACATTACAAACCTTTAAATGCTTTGTTCCAGTCATCAAAACATGAAACTACCCATTAAGCTTCTGTTTGTCTAAATTAGATAGACCTGCATTTGAGCTTCTTATCGATTGCTGGCTTGATTCCAACGACCAAAGTAATGCTCCAGCTGCCTGTGTTTGTGCCTCCCTTTGAAGGTCTGTGGTTGCAAGCCATTTGTGAGGGGTCGGATTTTCCGATCGGAGGCTTCCTGCGTGCGGATGCCTCCGATCGGAACAAATCTACGCACTTACCTGCTGGCTCCGTAGGTCCCGAGACTTCTGATCCTGGGCCGCGCGCACAGAGGCCCAGGTATCCCAAGGGTGCATACAGTTCGCAAGCGTCCCTGGGATCACGTGGGCCATGGGGAACCAATCAAAGAAGGGAATCGCCCTTGACACTTTTGACAGGTCTCTACGCACAGATCTGTCAAAAGTATGAATGGGGGATCACTTAAAAATGTCAAACATTAAATATTTTTTTTTTTAAATCGCGTATTTAAAATTAGTTAAAATTACATCAAATTAAATATTTTAAACAAAAATTTAATTTTTTGAAAAAAATAATTAAAGTTTTTTACGGGGCTAAAAATAAACTTACCTTTTCTCAAAGTATTTTTAAATTATAAAACATTATTTTTTTTAAACTCTTATGTTGGTAAAAGCAGGCCTTACACTTGCTTTTACCAGGCGTAAGATTTTTAAAGGTTTTCAGTGGGCGGAGGTTCTCCAGAAAGCGGCACTCTCCCCCCGCAGAAGCCCTTCTCCCGGGCAGGCGGATGATCTGTCAAGAGGATTTTTGACAGATAGCAAGTGCCGGGATTTAGGGCATGCGCTTCGCAGGCCTAAACCCGGAATTGCGCGGCCCCTACGGGCGCGTACACACCCGTGGGGGTCGGAATATCCGGCACAATGTGTTTTTAAAATCACATCAGTGCACAAGGTCTTCCAGCCTGCCGATACCACAATGGTCCACATTGGTTTTTATCCTAATGCCTTCGGAAGGTGTTGACTTCAATTTCTCACCAACTCATTGAACAAGGCACCACCAACAGTCCTGCAAATCCATTGGCAGGATAGGCGCACCAACGTCAGTGTTCTCGCTCAGGCCAACATCCCCAGCATCGAAGCTTTGACCACGCTCGATCAGCTCTGATGGACGGGCCACAACGTCTGCATGCCCGATACGAGACTCCCAAAACAAGCGCTCTACTCGGAGCTCCGACACCGCAAGAGAGCCCCAGGTGGGCAGAGGAAATGCTTCAAGAACACCCTCAAAGCCTCCTTGAAAAAGTTCAACATCCCCACCGACACCTGGGAATCCCTGGTCCAAGATCGTTCAAAGTGGAGGAGAAGCATCCGGGAAGGCCCCAAGCACCTCGAGTCTCTTCGTCGGGAGCAAGCGGAAGCCAAGCGCAAACAGCGGAAGGAGCGCACGTCAACCCAAGTACCCCACACACTCGCCCCTTCAACCACCGTCTGCCCCACCTGTGACAGAGACTGTAGGTCCCGCATTGGACTCATCAGTCACCTGAGAACTCATTTTTAGTGTGGAAGCAAGTCATCCTCAGTTCCGAGGGACTGCCTAAGAAGAAGAAGATGTTATTGAGGAATCTCAGTGAAAATCCATGTCCCATTGTGCAGGACATCTCCAAGGTTGAAGCAGAGGTTAAGTGACACCAAGCTTCAGCTTAAAAGGCCTATAGAGTGTGGTAATTGTTACTAACAGTTGAAGGTTTTTTCTTGTCAACTTTCTTCCCATTTCTGCTAAAGGTTTTGATGCCTATTGGCTACAGTTCCACAGACCATGGTGCATTCTGGTATTTCTCCCATGTCAGCCCTAGCAGTGAGTCCCTGCAAGCTATTCAAACCCCATCCTGTCTTCATGTGAAGTCCACACATGGGCTGCGATTTTGCCGACGCTCAGAGGGCAGGTTTGGAGGCGGGTCAGGAGTTAAATTCAAAATGATTGACGGCGGGTTACGAACCTGCCGCGAACCCGCCTCCACGCGACTTTCCAAAGTGTCGGGTCTGCGACTCCTGATCAGACCCAACACCAAGTGGCGGGAGAGGCAGTTAAGGTAGTTAACAACTTGTCAACACGTGTTTAATGCTATTTTGAGAGGGTTTTTCCAATTTTGCCACATTTTCACCGTGTTCCGCGGCATTCGAGAAACACGCCAACTGATTGTGTCGGGTGTTCCAACAAGCTGAATAGTTCACAGCTGCAACTGCAGCATAAGAGCTAACCTGCCACATCAGTTCAATTTCAAATGCCAGAACTTTCTGATTTCAGGATTTGGAAAACATAGTTCAGGTGTTTTGAGGTTGTGAGTGTGTGCTGTGAGATCTATATGCACTGTGACCTCCTTGGAATAACCTCTCCACATTGACTGAGCGCTTATAGCATTTCATCCTTAAGTGACATATTTACCAGCAGAATGGGAACCATTGATACTCTATCATCCTGGTCTCAGATTCGGAGGATGAGCAGCCACGGCAGCAGCAGAACCAGGCACACCAACAACAAGAGCGCCAATCTTCTCCTCAGCCACCTGATACTGCACAGGGCAGAGGCCGTCAGGGCAGGGCTGCACCGCGCAGCACGAGATACCCCCAACACAGGGTTTACAGGCAGAGGATGAGCTTCCTCAACATGAATGAGCAGCAGTGTCAAAGGAGGCTGAGTCTTTTGCGAGAGGTAGTCGTTGACATCTGCACAATGCTGCACCAAACCCTGCAGCCCAGAGGAGCGGGTGGACACTCCTTACCAGTGGCTGTCAAAGTCACCACCACACTCAACTTCTTTGCGTCAGGGTCCTTCCAGGGATCAGCTGCAGACATCAGCGGCATCTCCCAGTCGGTCGCACACAGATGCATCACGTAGATAACCGATGCCCTGTTTGCCAAGTCGGCCAATCACATCCACTTCTTAATGGATGAAGCAAGAGTAACTGCATGTGCAGTTGGCTTTGCCAATATGACAGGCTTCCCAAGGGTGCAGGGCATCATCGACTGCACACATGTGGCCATCAGGGCACCCCATCAGAACCCAGCTGTATTTGTGAACCACAAGGGCTTCCACTCCCTTAACGTCCAGCTGGTGTATAACCACAGGAAGAACATCAAGCATGTGTGCCCAAAGTTCCCTGGCAGCTGCCATGACTCGTTCATCCTGCGCTAATCCACTGTGCCTCAGCTCTTTAATCTGCCAACCCATCTTTCCGGATGGCTCCTTGGAGACAAGGGCTAGCCCCTGAAGACGTGGCTAATGACACTGATAAGGAGGCCATCAAACGAAGCTGAGGAGCGCTACAATGTGAGCCACATTTCCACCAGAAGCATCATAGAGCAAACCATAGGGTTGCTCAAAATGCGCTTCAGATGCCTGGACAGATCAGGTGGAGCCCTACAGTACGCACCAGCCAGGGTCTCCAGAATCATCGTGGTCTGCTGTGCACTGCACAACATCGCACAGCAGTGTGGCTTACCGCTGCTTGAGGAACAAGTGGCTCAGCGCACAGCCTCCTCCTCAGAGGAGGAGGAGGAGGAAGAGCCGAATGAGGCTGCAGATGAGGAAGACCTGGTGGAGGCGGCTGCCCCAGTGCAACCAGCACACAAGCACATTGTGGTCGTGAGGCAAGGGATGGACTAATCCATGCCAGATTCGCGTAACTTTACGCAGCAAAGACATGTGGCTGGCATATGCACATGAAGGTTGGCAGGACCTCCCTTCCACACCATACAGCATCTGAACAATGAATTCCTATCACTCTCCCCACCATTACTGCAGATGAAAGGCGCCCTCACTCCTCACTGTGCCACTTCCAATTTTGAGCACACTTAGGGCAACGCATTGAAACATTCACATCGCATTACTTTAATACAATAAAAATAAAGAGCACAAACGCAACTTTGGTTTATTTGAAAACACCCAAGTAACTACCCTTGTGACTATTTGTGTGTTAGCTTTCTCTTACGCGTGCTTCTACATGGTGTTTCCCCTGTGGCTTCATCAGATGTAGAGGCAGCATGCTCACTTCCCTGCTACACCTGCTTAGATACCTTTGGCGGTCGTCCTCTGGGTTTGGGAGTCTTGGAGGGCCACGCCAAAGTCTGCTCCTCCTGCGGCTGTGCAGGGGCAGAGTTGGTCATTTCTGTTGGGTGAGGCATCTGGGACTCTGACCGAGGCCTCGGCAGTGGAATGGGAGTGTGAGCACTTGGAGAGGAATTCCCACTTCCTTGTTCTCGACCACCACCATCCCTCTCATAAGTCACCCGCACTTCATTGCTAGCAAGTAGCTGGAGAGCACCTTGCTGCACATCAGTGGGGCCATGAGGACCCGTCTCTGTACTGACAGTCCTCATAACGGGGACATCCATGTACCTCTGGTTCTTCTCCACGATAGATGCTCATCTATCCTCCATAGCTGACCACCTATTTAGAAGAGTCACCATGTTGGTTTGTGTCTGGCGATTTATGTCCTCCATGGAGGTTGCCATCCTTTCCATGGCGGCACCTACATTCACCATTACGTGCACCATGGCATTGCTCATGTTTGACATGGACTCCTCCATTCTCTGCACACTCGCAGTCACCATGTTTGCAAACCCTGTCAGAGCCTCCTGCAATTGTTCCTGAAGCTCCAGCACCGCTCTCTTTCTGGATGGCCCCAGAGGCACAGGGTCCACATGCAGCTGAGCAGAGCTAGGAGCGCCCTGCGGCCTCCGATGCGGACTCTCCACTGCTGTCCCTGTCTCCACCATCTGCTCTTGCTCACTCGTGAGTTGTGATACACCAGGTGACAACACTACTCTATCTCGCAAACGACCCACCGAGAAGTGCGTCTCTGCGCTGGTGCAGGGTGCGTTCATTTCTGCTGACGCTGCTCCCTCAGAGGCTGCAGGTTCCTCTGAGGAGTCCTCCTGCTCTTCCTCCAGGACAGTGGGGAGGGGGGCTCTCGATGGTCCTGTGAGGGAGTAAAGGCATGAGTTAGACATGTGATATGTAGGTTGCAGACACATCCCATTGTGCACATGATCAGAACTCAATTTCTATGAACACCAGATCCCATATGACTCACACATGAATGCAAAATCAGAGGGCTGGAAATCAGTTCTGTCACCAGCTTGCTGTACTGCATCCGTCTCTCCGTCCCCCACTTCCAGCTCCTCTGCACCTCCCACGATGTCCAGAGCTGCCTCCTCAGCATGCATTAGATGCACCATGGATGGTGGGCCTCCTCCTGTCCTCCCCCTCTCCCTCTTATTGTGGGCTCTCTTTTCCTGCAATGAGGGACACAAGTGGATTTTCAGAGAGATTGATGGAGTGAGTGTTAAGAATGAATAACATAGATGTTTAAAGGGAGACAATGATTGAGCGAGGTGCCAATACCAAGGTCCCTCCCTGTGCATTGTTAGTTGTTGTCATTGCATAACAGTGAGAGCGAGTGTGAGGGGTGCAGAGAAGGATGGTGAAGTGATTCTGTACATAGAGAGAGGGGGATGGGTGAGGGTGCAAGGGATGTTAGGGTCAGTTGGGATGGGCAGGAGTAGGTTGCCAATGCAGAGTGATGAGGATGAGGAGAGATGGGAAGCAGATTGAAGGTAAGTGTGATGTTATACTCACTTTTGCTGAGCGCATCAGATCATTGAACCTTTTCCGACACTGCACCCAGGTGCGTGTACACACCAACCTTGCACTGACCTCCTCAGCAATTTGCAGCCAGGCTGCCTTTGTGTGCTGAGGAGGCTTCCTCCGTCCATCTGAAGGGAAGAAGACCGCCTTGCGCCCTCTTACTGACTCCACAAGAGCATGGAGGGAGTCATCATCAAACCGGGGAGCAGTTTCCTCCCCTCCCCGCTTTCCCTGCCCTTACACTTTCTTAAAAACCTGTTCCATCTCCAACTTTTTCCAGTTCTGACGAAGGATCATCGACCTGAAACGTTAACTCTGTTTCTCTCTCTACAGATGCTGCCTGACCTGCTAAGTATTTCCAGCATTTTCTGTTTTTATTTGGGGAGCAGCCTTGGTCCATCGCGCGGCCATGCCTGCAGCAACCAGCATTCGGAAGCAGAAAAAAGAAAGTCATAATCAAAGGAGACATGGCCCCCTTAAATATACAGACGCCCAGCGCATTATTAAGCGCGATCAGCCGACCCGCACCCACCGACTGGGCCGGGTAAGGCACACGGCAGCCTTAATGAGGCCAATCTGGGGGAAATCATTAGTGCAGGGCGGCTGGAACCGGGAGTGGGACCGGAACCCGCCAAACAACGGACCCGCCACCATCCCGCCTCCGGGAGGAAAATCCAGCTCATGTTCACCTTCCAACCAAGGCAGTTCAGAGTAGCAGCAAATTATGGATTTTTCCCCCTCCCTAGATCAGGGACACTGAGTCCAATTGTGGTGCTATAATTCCGGCCCTGGAGATCCATAAACTCAACATAGGCCAGAAATCAGATCCAGCAATTTGTAATTTGATGGTTTACTACTTCACTGAATGGTGTTTTTGCTGACTAGACCATTAGAGGTATTTTCTAAGGAAAAAGTTAACTTCTTTTTAAGCAAATTTTCCACAATGCTAGGAAATAAAATGAACCTACCTTGAGGATTGACGACTGTGAGGGTGAGTCATGCTATAATCCTGATATCTAGGTTGGAGATTTTTGTGAAGCTATCTCTTTTTTGAAATCTGACCCAGACAATCGTGATCCTGGCCGGGATTGCGCTGGCCGTGCCAATCCTGCTGGAGATTGCAGGATGAGTGGGAGAGCACCTAATCTGCATGGGGTGGGCAGGAGACGGGCTAGCACCACTAGCCTGGTGCCTGCCACTGCGATGAGGGGGTGGGTGGCGCGCCCAATCCTGAGCCCCGCCATGTTTCCCTTTGGCTCCCTGCGTAAGGAGGCCTATAAGGATATTTAAAAAAATAAAACATTCCAGGCCGCTTATTTCTCAGCAAAATGACCTCCAGGACTAACCCAGATCACAAATAAGCCTGGAACGTGAGAAGTCCTGGCGTAGGGGGTCTCTAGCCTCCCCAACAACATTTGCCTTGGAAGGGATGGGCAGAGGTTCCATCCATGGTGCTGACCCATAACTAGCTTTGGCTCCACAGCTGGTGGGGGGTGTCTAGTACCTTGTCCCAGTTGCCATTTTTCACGTGCAATCCTGGACATGAGTGCCAGTAGGAAATCTGACCCTCAAAGCCAAGCCCAATCCTGCCCTCTCCCAACCTGGACAGCAATCAGAAGAATCAACCCCTAGTCAAGGTGCGCAGAACCCAGTTGTAGTGTACCCACTGCTACTTCAGCTGAGGTCAGCTAACTCAGCACTGACGGTATATCATATCTGCCAGTGAGCTGGACTGTACGGCTCAGGACCACACCAGTTGATGCATTGATGCGCCAAGCCACGGGGACTTCTGTGCCAATAGTCTGATGTCATGGTATCGCCCATCACATATCTTGTAACTCTTGTGCAGCTCTTTTGAAATCAGCCTCCGAATTTACAGTCAAATATTTAATAATTTTGTGGAGATTTTGGTGTAAACTATTTCTGGCAGTTCCAGGAGTTTGGCCTACTGTCAAAGTCCCAACATGACAACAAAATGTGGTAGTTGCCTCCGCAGCCAGCATTAGGACTTCGCACAGCTCAAGTGGGGATCTCAAAGGTGTTGATTGGAAGATACGAGGGCCCAATTGTTTCTTCATATCTGGGGTGTCCCTGGGGATTCTGCCAACTTTAACTTGGACACAGTACTTCTGGGCAATACTGAGAAAGAGCAAAATCTTGTAGGGGGTGGTGGTATGTGTCAGCTTCACCTCTGACTTATGAGCGGTTCGAATTGCTCCCACTCCCTTGGTTCTAGACCTTGGACTTATTTGGGGGTTGTGACAAAAAGTGCAGCAGACAACTGGTTTTGGTGCAAGAAACTTTGATCTTTATTCAAGAGAGAAAATATAACACAATAATCTTAACACTCTAATAAAATGGGGAACACTTCGATACACACGAGCGAAATTACAGTAGAAATATACCTCACCCCTCCCAATCCCACTTTACTAGCTAAATTGGGCTCTAGAGGACCAGGGATAATGCTCACCAAACGAATCCTTGACAGTTGAGCTGGTTCGCGGTTTCGGGGTTCGCTGTGTGTGTTGGTTGGTGCCTGCCGTACCCCAGACGCGGTAGAGGACTTTGACTGCGTATCTGGTCAGTCTTCGCGAGTCCGCTGATGCGGTAGGGTGCATATTGGATTTATCGGGTGAGTACCCACTTTTCTTCTGTTAGAGATAGGGTTTAGAGTCTTTGAAGTAAAAATCTTACCCAGGGGTAAGTCAGGAATAGATTGCAGAGTGGAAAACTTGCGAATCTTCGGTTTTCTCCCGAGTTGGTTTTCTTTGGTCGCGGTGACCCAATATTACCTGGTTGGTTTGTGGTAATATTCGGTTGCTTGTTTCGTAAGGCCCTTGTTGCCGCGAGGTGTCTGATGGTCAGTGGAACTGTTGCTCTGGTCTCTTCTTGGTGTTGATCCGCTTCTAGAACGGTGAACTTCTTCGAACTCGATGAACTCCTGAGAACTGCAGAGCTTGTAGAGAACTTGGTGAACTTCTGTGTAACTGCTGAACCGTTGAACTCCCTTCTTGAGAAAACAGGCCCTCAATTATACCAATTGGGGCCTCCTAATCTGCGCGACAAATCAGTCCCGGTTTATTGTAAGATTTTGGCGGGCTCGTTATTAGTAACTTGTTTATGAATGTGTGAAGTGGTTTCGCGATGGTTCCATGAGCTGTTGAGCTCTTACTTGATTGTAGTCATTGTGCTCAGGTTTCGAGTTTCCTGACTGGGCCTGAGATTTCTATGGAGTGGGGCGAGGTGATTTGTTTTATGCATGTTTTGGATGGGTCCTGTAATTTGGGTGGGGACTGCTCTTCCGTGGGTCTATTGTTAGAATGCAAATTGTCTGATAGGGGCTGAGTGACGTTGAACAGTTCCCCAGACAGTTTGATTAACTCCAATACTCAAACCGTCTATTACAGAGGTTGATCCCAACTCCTGTTGCAGCCTTTTCCTTTACAAGCCCAAACATGCCTTTTTAAAATACCAAATCTTGGTTTATGACCTTGAATCTCCCTCTGTTAGGCCCAATACATTTTATCACCCTGAAGTGGTTAGAAAAGAGTCCAAAGTCCTTTTCTTTAGTGATTTTCTCTGAGTTTTGGGGGATCTGTGAATTTTGAGAATCTTACAGTCTGCATCTTAAGATTGTGGACAAATAGTTCTGGACAAACAGTTCTCCTTCATGGTTCAGAGCTCCTTGGCATGTAACAGGAGGGCTCCCTTTGGCTGATGTGTGAGTGAGACCAAGTTGCGGGGTGCAATTTTTACAGAGAGGAGAATTAGTTGTCGGGAGGGAGATGTGTTTCTCAACATCTTAAAGGCGCATGGTGATACATCTATTTGACAAATCCCCTTGCATTGGGAACCTGGATAAAACAATTGTCGATGAGAAAATCTGGTTTGCTACTTTGGATTTGTGCAGCTAGAACATCAAGGGAGGCTGACACGTTGCAAACTGTCCTGCATGGGTTCTTCCACCACAGCAGATATCCATCAACTAGCTTATAAGGAAACTCTGAGTCGACATCTGCTGGAAAGCAATCCCTGGAGGCTAGGTTAACTCATGCGGATATATTCATGCAGGGTTTGGTACTTAGCTTGATTGAGTTGTGGATAGGCTCCATACCTTCAGCTAGTAAAATTGCCATTCAATGGAGTATGATGTGTGTTCATGCTGTGACCAGAAGGATGGTGGAAATGCACTCGCACAGTTAATGGTTAGTTATATGGTTTGGGAGGAGTCTCTCATGTCTGCTATCCACATAGCACGGCTAAAACCATCACTGGTCACTTGTCTAATGACCAGTTAGTGACTATTCTTCACAATGGGAAGATAAACAGCGTCTTAAGATGGATGGAGATTGGATCCTGTCGCAAACTTAGTAATACAAAACCCAAACCAGGCAGGCCACTGTGTTCGAAGGCATCATTGATGATTGTCCAGTTGAGGAGATATGGAGAAATAGACCTGTCAGTGAAGGAAGGGATTCTTCCCACTCAGCTCCAGATAATTTTGCAAGTAAGCGCCCTAATAGTGGAATTCAATGGAAAGCTTCCAAGTGCTTTGTGCCATTAAGCTGCCCAATTTTAGTTTGTTAAACCCCAGCAGTACTCCTGCACATTGGCTGTTAACAATCTGTGCCTAAGCTCTCTGCACATGGGCGAGTGAGGTGCCCCCTACAGGGAGGAAGTGTGGACACTGTCTCAGGTAAATGGAAAGTCCACCAGTGTGTATTTATCATTAGTTTGGTTTAAGCATGCTGATGGAGTTCTCTGTGTGAGTCCAACAACCGCCTGACCAAAAAAAAAGCAATGAATTGCCTTTTAATTCAACTGTCAACTGGGAATCACCAGAGTACATGGGCAAACAGACCTGGCTTTGTAGGAAGATGGAATGAATAAATCGCTGTTCAGTTGTGTAGAATTCGCAATTATCGCGATTTGATTTAATAAGGAGAAAACACAAAGTTTCGTTCAAACAGCTTTTATTTCAGCAGAATGCTGTCAGGTTCAAATTGGACACAAGCAGCCTGTAAAATGGCCGCCGCACCGCGTGACAGAACATTCTAGACTTTTCAACAGGCAGACAAGATGGCGTTCCATTAAACATTTTTTTGCAAGATCGATTACGATTCAGCACAGTGAAGATAATACACGAGACATTATGGGTTTGCAGTATAAACATCGATACTGGAATCGGTCTCCCAGGTACAAAGGAAAGCCATTGTACCGAGTAATCAAGGGCCCATCCAAAGGACATTAATATGTAAACTCCCAACGACTCTACGATGAGAGAGCCGTTAGCAGGTAGTTATACAGGACACTTGGAAGCCCCAAACCCCTCCAGGGAGAACACCGACCGATTTAACAATGGGAGAAATATTAGCAGGTACTCAAACATTCATGAGTAGCCCCGAAACCCATTAAGGACGGAGATCACCCATACAAGACATTTGGGCGCCAAACCTTAAACAAAAGAATGGACATTATAGTTGGGCGGGAAACGGAAGATTTTTGCACTATAATTGCAGGCCCCAAACCGTCCATTCGCTCTCTTGACTCTTGCCGCTCTTGCTCGCTTGCTGCTGTTATCCTCGTGGCTGCTCCTGTGTTTTATCCGGTCGATTCGTAACCTCGTGGCTGCTCCTGTGTAAAAGACTGTTGAACTTTCTGATCCGTTCGGATCTACCTCGTGTCGCGTAACGAAGACCTATGTTGGTAACTGGCAGCGGAATCAAAGGCCCGAGATGAGATGAGATGAGATGAGATGAGAGGAGAAGAGAAGAAGACCATATCCATCGCCACGGTCAGTAAATCCCGACCGCGCCTGTAGGTCGATCAGCCAAGTCTTCTCGACAGGAAGTTTTCTTCTTTAACAAAACATATTGCATCAATGATAACTGGACTGTGCAAACACATCGTATCAGTGATATTGACAACGGTGCTCCAAGATTAAACTTTGAAGCCCACCAACAGAGGTCTTCACTACAGCGGACGGTCCAGCCTACTAGCCGAGCAGCAGAAGCAGTAAACAAGTGGGACCAGGAGATCTCCTGACCAACACGTGGGTGCTGCGGTGAAAAACATCCGATCAGCTATTCGGAATTTCTCCGAGTTATTACGAGTGGTGAGCATGAGTCTCGAGATCCTACGAAGCTAGTTTAGGATAGATATTGATAGGGGAGGGTTTAAAGGTTAAGGATATTTGTAATGTGTGCCCTATTTACGTTGTGCCGTTCGTTCCTCGTTTCCCTAAGATTGATTATAACCGTTTGTAAGATTGTACTGTCATTAATCTGTGCGTATGACATGTATTTCATAATTTTAAGTATCATGCAATAAAGATTTTCCATTTCGTACCATTCAAACCAAGTCTACATGAGTTTTATCTCCATTACTGCTCTCGCATCTAAGTCCAGTGTCTAGAACCGTAAGGGAGAGTGATTCGAACCACTCACAGGTGTGTCTAGTGTTCCCAGACTGGCTGGAGACCAGGCCTAGACCCGCACTGACATACAGGCTGCACAGAGCCGCGTGAATCTCACAGGCTACGAGACACGCAGGGTCAGGAGCAATCCCTTACAGAAAATGGCGACCGCGGCAGGACACTGGCAGCGAGAGGGTAGTGTGTTAGATTTTGGAATGACTGTACGAAATGTTATGCAGGAAAAGATAGCGGATTACGTGTTTGGAAAGGTTAATCTAACTAAAAAGTGGATAAGCGAATTGTTAGCGGATAAGAGCCCACTAGAGGCAGCTGAAAGGTGGACTGATAGTAAGGAGCATAAAAAGGCAGTTGAGAAAGCAGTCTGGCTTATGTGCTACAAAAGGCAGGTTCAGATTTCAAACCAGACCAATACAGCGCTAACAGCTCGAATCAGGCATTTAGAGGAGGAAATGGAGGAGAAGGTTTCTGGAGGGGAGGTGCTCATTAAGAGTTTAAATGAGTTACGCCAGGAAAGCCAGGAAGTCTCCAGTTACCTTAAAACAAGGGTAGAGTATCTCGAGTGCCAGATCACTGAAGCAAAATTGAACGAGAGTAGGATGAAGGAAAGATGTAACCGCCAAGCTGCCCAGATAAGAACTCAAGAAGAGAGCTTAATGGGGGTTAGGTCGGCGTATAAGTTGGCCCTTGAGGATAAGTTTCAGGGAGCCGACCATAGCGCCTGCCAAAAAGAGATAGAGAGCCTCAAAAAGGCCGTGAATAATGCGAACGGCATGGTGTGCCTTATCAATCCGTCGGCGCGCCAGCCGCTAGTAAATGAGAGATTTAGAAATTCCCCACCAAGTAAAGCAGAAGAAGTAGTAGCCACTGCGCCCTCCGCGCCACCCAGCTATTCAGAAACCTGGGTTAGGGAGGAAGCAACGGAAGAAACAAAAGAGCCCGTTGAAAAGGAAGTAGAAAAGGGATCGTTGTATCCAGTTACGGGGATTAAAAGGGGCCCAAGCAGAAACGGTGGGGAAGAACCGGGGGATCTCCTCGGACAGCTGGTGTTGCCTCACAGTTCACATCAGCTGAGAGCTATGATAAACCACGTAAGGAAGCTGACCGAGATAGACGACCCTTCCGTACATTTCAGGGAAGTTGAGCAAGCCGCAGCCATTAACGGCTGCGATGATGGGGAGACAGCAAAAATGCTGCTGTTCTCATTAGACAGCTCGGTCCTTCAGTGTCTCTCAGGCGAGAGCAAGAGGGGAAATAAAAGTTATGAGGAATTGAAAAATGAGGTCCTAGAAGTAGTGGGGGCGAACGACGGAGGTCCGTTTGCTAGAGTGGGACAGACAGTGCAGATGGAGGGAGAACCCCCGAAGGTTTTTGCCGACAGGCTGTGGCCAGTATATGAGCGCAGCTGTCTAGGTGCGCCCGAGCGCGAAGATGTGGAAGGCGCCGCTTTAATTCATTGGCTTAGGTGCATAATAGCCAACAGTTTACCAGCCGTTAGAGAGCAGGCAAAAGCCTGGTTCGATCCCAATGACCTCAACCTTACGGAAGAGTCGGTCTTGAATCGACTCACGTTAGGTTACCGTAACATAAGGGGTATGACGACACGTCCCTTTAAGGGAAGAGTACATGAGGTACGACCCGCAGCCCCGGCTCAAAAAGAGTGGCATCAGGAGGGTAATCGCGCCCCACAGGCAAGTAATGCCTGTTACGGGTGTGGGAAGACAGGGCACTGGCGCAAGCACTGCAGGAACCCTTGGAAGGATTCCAAGGATAAAAATCCCGCGGTCCGAGCCCAGGCGCCTGTCCCGCCTAAGGAAGCAAAGGCACCCACCTCTCCCGACGACCTCGAAGCAGTGTTAGGAGTCATGCGCAAGATGGTTTTGAATGCGCGTGGACAGGTGGCGGTCGCAACCGGCCCCGTAGGTGCCGCAGGACCGTCTAATAGTGCCCCATGACTAGAACCAGCACAGCCCGTCTACCTGTGTCCGCTCAGCTATGATGCGTGGAGGCGACCTGTGGTGGAGATGGAGGTAGAGAAACAGAAGGGCAGTTATTTGTTGGACACGGGAGCTTCTTGCACCATAATCCATACAGATGACCCTTTTGACTCGCCGCTATCTACCAAGGTCCCATTCACGCTAGCAGGGTTCACAGGGAAAGAACAGGCTGGCACGTTTTCCCTCCCGCTATCCATTCGGTTAGGAACACTTCGCCTTAAGTGGAAGTGTATACTGATGGCATGGCAAAAGGGGGGTGGAAGAGGTATTCTCGGGTCCGATCTCCTAGCGGGACACGGGATCCTCGTGGACCTCAGAAATCACTGTCTCTGGGGGGCTAAAGGTGAAAAAGGCGAGGTAATGGTAATTCAAGGGGAGGAAGAAACAGGGGTCCTGTGTACCGTACAGCCATCCGGAGGCTACGACCTCAGGCTTATGGTCGCAGATGTCCCAACGGACATGCAGACGTACGTGTCAGATAACATGCACGCGTTTGCAACCCACAAGCACGATTGTGGGAGGGTGGTCGGGTTTGAGGTCAGCGTAGATGGGGACCCCATGACCCGACCCCAAAAGCAGTATAACTTCCCCAAAGAAGCAGAACCCGATATGGAGGCAGCAATGTCTTCCTTGGTGCAGCAGGGCGTGTTGAGGCCGATAGCCACACACGTGAACTCCCCATTATGGCCGGTTAGGAAGCCGGATAATTCGTGGAGAGCCACGGTGGACTACAGAGTCCTTAACAGTAACATTCCCGCCTGCGCGCCCACAGTAGCAGCAGTTGCTGACCTAATAGGGAGCATCCCAGCGTCCGCGACCACGTTCACGGTGCTGGATATCTCGAATGGTTTTTGGTCCATCCCGCTGCGGCGAGAGGACCAGTACAAGTTTGCCTTTACGTTTAAAGGGCAACAGTACACGTGGAACTGTTTGCCACAGGGTTTCCACAATAGCCCCAGTATTTTTCACCAGTGTATGGCAGGAAGTTTAAAGGAGTTTAGTCAGCCCAATCAGATAGTACAGTATGTGGATGATTTGCTCCTATTTACGGACTCAAGGGAGGAGCACGGACCACTACTGGACGAGTTATTGGAGCTGTTAGCGAGAAAGGGTTTTAAAGTAAACCCAAAGAAAGCACGTATCGGTCAGCAGGAAGTAAAATTCCTGGGACTGACCCTACGCGCTGGGGAAAGAGCCATAGACAAAGCAAGGAGGGAGTCGGTGCAAGAATTACCGATTCCCAACAACGTAAGGGGTGTGAGGTCCTTCTTGGGACTGACCGGTTACTGCAGGGATTTTATCGAGGATTATGCGGCCACAGCGGCGCCGCTCCTCCGACTCCTCCATAAGGGGGTGGAGTGGCTTTGGGACGAGGGCTGCCAAGCAGCCTTCGAGAAGTTAAAAAGGGATCTGCAGACCGCGCCAGCCTTAGGGGCCATAGATGGGGGGAAGGAGTTTTTCCTGGAGGTAGCTGCCAGCGGAGACAGCTTAAGCGCCGTGCTGCTCCAAGAGCGCCACGGCAAGCTGAGGCCGGTTGTCTATTCATCCAGGGTATTAACGGATGTGGAGAGAAGTTTCTCCAATTGCGAAAGGCACCTTTTAGCCACGCATTGGGCTGTGAAAAGATCAGCGATCTTCACAGGGCTCTCTCCCATCACTCTCCTCACACATCACACACCAACTAAGATGCTTCTGGATGGGAGGATTAAAGACGGGACCGTAAGCAGCGCACGCATTGCGCGTTGGACCCTTCTTCTCTCCCAGTTGGATCTTAGAGTAAAAGGTCTTTGCGAGCCCAGGCTTGCGGCCAATTTGGTATACCCCGGTACAGCCCACCGGTGTTCGGTGGAAGGGGTGTGGGACGTCAACATAGGTTTACGGGCCGGGATACATCCCACTGGGCGCGAGATTTATGTTGATGGGTCTAGCACAGTGTCTGCTGGCGAGCGACTCACAGGGTGTGGAGTTTATGACCCTGCGGCAGACCTTGCCCTGGCGATCAAGCTCCCTAGCACCATGAGCGCGCAGCAAGCTGAGCTGTCTGCCGTGGTGTACGTGGTGACCCACCCAGACATTTTCCCAACCCCATACACGATTTGCTCGGACAGTATGTTCACCTGCAATTCGTGTACGGAATACCTGGCCATTTGGTCCCGCCGCGGATACACCTCCGCGGACGGGCGACCTTTAACGGTGAAGCCCTTGCTGGAAAAGATCTTAGCAGCAGCAGTAGGGGAGGAAGGGGAGATTTTCATCCATAAGGTGAAAGCTCACTCCTCCACAGAGCCCCGTGGGGAGGGCAACCGGCAGGCGGATGCGCTAGCCAGGGAGGGTGCCCGCGACGGCACTTTCTGGAACCCCTATAGGACCGGACCCATAGCAGCGGTCCGAGGCGGGGACGGGAATACCGGGAACAACAGGGTAGCATTGCCCCTAGACCTTAAGACCGTCCAAGCCCAGGATCCCGCCCTAAAAGCAGTCCTAAAAACGATTGCTGAGGGGAGGCAGGTAGAAGGTCCGTACAGTACGGCAACCCTCTCAGTTAAGGAAGGCATGCTGTTCCGCGGGGAGCAGTGGGTTGTGCCGCAGCAGCACAGGAGGGAATTCCTCCAGTTGGCTCACGAGGGACCAGGGGCAGGGCACCCCGGGCCCGAGGTTACCTGGCAACGGGTAGAGCAAGCGGGATGGTGGCCAGGGCTCAGGGAACAAGTCCGCGAGTTCTGTGCAAACTGTCTTGTGTGCGCTGCAAACAACCCAGACCCCCAGAAAAGGAAGGTGCCCATGGGACACGTAAGAAGGGTAGAGGGACCATGGCAGTCGATACAGATCGACTATATAGGACCCCTGCCCACCACCCAGGGAGGTTATAAGTACTGCCTCGTCCTGGTGGATGTGTTTTCCAAGTGGGTGGAAGCCTTCCCTTGTCGAACAGCTACGGCACTGGGTACAGCAAAAATCTTGGTCCGGGAAGTGTTCTCGCGGTGGGGACTCCCCCGTTTTGTGGAGTCAGACCAAGGGAGTCATTTCACCGGCCAGGTGATGCAGAACACCCTCATGCTTTTGGGCATTGAAGGGAAGTGGCACGTAGCACACAATCCCCAGTCATCCGGGATTGTTGAACGTATGAACCGGACCCTGAAGGAGAAATTGAGGAAAGAGACTAGGAACTCGCCCCAAAAATGGGCGGAAGTTCTGCCTTTAGTCCTCATGGGGGTCCGGGCCAGTCAGTCAAAAAGTACGGGGTACTCCCCGCACGAGGTAATGACCGGCAGGCTCATGCGAACCCCCACCCATGTGCTAGCCCCGGTGCTCACTGAGGGTCAGCTTCAAGAGATCAGCAGGGACAAGTTCGCCCAAACTCTCTTGGAGCGCCTGAAGCAAGTTTATGAGCAGGCGGCTGGGAACATGGGAAGGCAGCATCAGGGCAATCGCTTGTTGCTGGAACCCCGCAAAACGCGGGAGTGGGAAGTAGGAGACCAGGTTATGGTCAGAAACTACGCCAGAGTAGGGAGTCTGGAACCACTGTATATGGGACCCTACAACATTGTAGACAAGGCGAGTCCCATGGTTTACGCCGTAAAAGTACCTCGGCGCACCAAGTGGTTCCACATAAACCAATGCAAACTGTACCAGCCGGGTGCGCAGGGGAAAACTACAGGGGTAAATCCCGCCAATGGGAAAGTACAGCCCCAGGTAGGACCACAAGGCACACAGGCAGGCGTAGCAGCTTGCATCAGGGGAAGGGACATCCCGGACGATCATGCAGCGTTTTTCTGGAGTTGGGGGTTAGATGACGAAGAACCCAGGGTTCCCTGGTCAGATGAGGATAGTGCAGATGAGCATAGTGATGATGACGGGTGGTTCCGGAGGAACGGTCTGGGAGGATTGGGGCCGATAGGTAGAGATCCACACGGGGTGGACACACAAGCTGCAGGTCCCGACAACAGGAGGGAGGAGCTAGAGGAGGCAGGGCCAGCCGCTATAGGAGCACAGAGAGTACCAATGTGGTTCCCAGAGGTGTGGCCGCCCGCTTTGAACGTCCAGTCCTCAGGGGAGGCAGAGATCACGAGTGAAGGGCCGCCTGCTGGGCCGAGCAGGGCGGAGCCACGAACTGCCAGCCCCGAGGTTAGGGAGGCGGAGTCAGCGGAGGCGGAGCCGGCGACTGTGATGGAACCCCAGGTCATCCCGTTGGAGGTCTCGGAACCCGGTCCGTCCGTCACGGAACCCCCGCCCATAGCAACTCCCCGTAGGTCAAGCAGAGAACCCCAGCCCAGGAGGATGTGGTCATGTCCCCAGACTGCCCCAAGGCGTAAAATTCAGGTTAAGATAACCCGGGTAGAGACAGGCCACATCGCAGCAGTAACAGGCTGCGGCAGATCAGAGGAAAGGGTCAGCGCAGCAACAGGCTGCGGCAGATCAGAGGGAAGGGTCAGTGCCCTCCCACCGTCGGGAAGAGCTCGCAGCAGCCTTCTCAGAATTTAAAGGGGGCCGCCCTGAGAACGGGCGGCACTGTAAAGTATTAGTTTTAAGTTTTAAGTTTTAGTTTAAGGTTTTAAGTAAAGTTCAAGGTTAAGTTTGTAGTGTTTTTAATAGAAAACGATAAAATGATGGGAGTTTTAAGGCTAGGTTTAGAGGAAGTCTATTCAGCAAACGTTGAAGTTTACGTGAGGCGAGGTCAGGGGACCCGCTCACCCTTCACAACAGCCAGAGACTTTTTGCGAGGCTGGCTACCTCATTCTATCTGATCACAGGAACCAAGGAAGGATGGAACGACTTCTAGTATTGCTCGTGGCAATCGGATGTGGACTGGCCTATCGAGGCCACACCAAGGATGTCGTGGTGTTTGGATGTTCCGGGGACACGGCCCCCATCGCGGTGGATGGGACCGGAAGACGGAAGGCAGAGGGGACCAGCACCTATTTCCACAAGGGAAGGTGGCCAGGATGGCTGGGAACGAACTCAACGGAGTATTCCAGCACATCGGGGTTCGCCTACAAAGAGACTTCTTTAATGTGCCCCAAAGTACGGATCATCGCACCCAGGATCAGCGTCACCGTCGGCAAACGGATTTGTTTGACCTGTAGTGGGGATGTCCCATTGAGCCGATGGTGGTGGCTGCGAAAGCTGAGCAAAACTATGAGGAACTCTTCGGTCGAGTGGGAGCGACTGGGTAATAATACCCATCGGACAATTACGGGGACAAACGGACAAGTGAAAGTCTGTTGGGACAAATGGTGGGAACCGGATGAGGGAATTTATGTTTGTATGTGGGGGTCAAAGTACGTTTGCCCCAAAGGCATCTCCATATTTTTTATTAATCAGTGGCAGGATAACGGACAGGGGATGAGGTGGGATGCGAGCACCAGGGGGTGCGGAGCCCCATTCTCCCCGATCCCAGTAAATGCCACTGAACTCATTACGCGCCCACGCAAAGCCCCGCCCACGATTCCGGTGGTTCTAACTGAGGAAGAAGGGTGCCCTAAAACTAGTAAGGGACCCGGGAACGGTTTGGTACTGGTCCCCACAGACCAGATACTATTTCAGGGGGTACATTACGCGGTGGCCTCGGTGATTTTAAATCTCACTGAGGTACGGTTACCAGAGTGGTGCCCCAAAAAGACGGAACAGTTGTATCAGGTCCTGTTGACCAAGATGTTCAGACAATTTTACGAGTTTGATTTTGCAGAAATTGATAAGACAAGTTTATACACCGCACCGCAGGAAGTTTTGGATCAAGTAGGGAGGCAAAGAAGGGGTTTGGTGAACGATGCGTTCACTGCTTTTAACACAGGGACATCTGTGGTCAACGCTCTAGACAGTGTGGAGCTGCAGACCCAGATTAATGGTTTAAAAACACAGTTAAAGGACATTCTAACAGATGAGAATAAAGTGGTAGGGTCGGGTCTGCACGAGGACCAAGCCATGACACTACACTTAAAGGAAATTATAGCAGAGCTGGAGAAACATGCGCGTACGGTAAATGCCCTGATCAGGGAAGATCGGAATGCATCCGATCAGGCTGCGCAGAACGAGGTGTGCGTGCTTTACGGGGCGTGGTTACTGGGCGAGGGCCGCAGTAATTTGGAGGATTTAAAACAAGGTTTGGTTCCGTCCTGGATAAGTAACAAACACCTGCGGGCGCTCCACCCTTTTCAGAACGCATTAAGTCCGTGTCAGCTCAGGCTAGCTTCAGAAGCTTACCCAGTCCCCGTGGACTGCGGACGTTCAAACCATACTATTATGGGAATAGTTTTACGTATGCCGGTTTTGGGCGACACAGCAAAGCCCGCCCCGGTATATCGGGTAGAGAACATTGGTGTCATTCAGGGGGGAGCCCACATTCGTTACGCAGCGGTTCCACCTTACGTCATCCGCTGGGAGCAAACGATGACAGGTACAGATCTCTCTGGTTGTCGTGGCAGGGGAGCACACATAATACTGTGTCCCCAGCACTTGAATGCCTTTTTAACACCACAGTGCGGGTTCAGAACGACTGGCGCCAAGTCCATGAATTGCACCATGGAGGCAATGGCACAAGATCATGTGCCTCCGCAGGTAGCATACATCGGGGGTGGAACATATTGTGTTACCACTGCAGCGCAACACTACCAGCATGGAAACCGTAGCCGGTGTCCGGTGAGTGACAGCAGTTTCTGTTTTAAACCCAGGGCTGAAGTTCAAGTAGCACAACAGCGAATTATCCCAATCCCTGAACCATCCACTGTTCATCTCACAGTAAAAGAGAATTTCACCGACTTGCAGCGATTTGTCGCGCATTTTGGATACCTCATTCCCCCTCTCCCTGAGCATTTAACCAAACTTCTGAAAGCCGTCGCGGTGTCACAAAAGCATTTTTATACGTTAGAGCAGAAAACTGTCGAAATTGGAACAGACATTTTGGACATAGTAGTTCCACCGTGGTGGAATCTGTTCACTAATATTGAAGTGCCTTCATGGGTCAGAATAGCCTCCCACATTTTAGTCGTCTGTCAGGTGTTTATTGTAGTGTACCTTTTGTTCATACATTGTAAAAGAGACAAGCGCCTCACCAAGCATGAGAACACGGGAGAGTGGCGAGAACGTTACGTGCGCGTGCACGATGAGAGCACCGTGTAATAGGAAAATGGCGTCACTCCCGCTCGCCACGTGCGCCGCGGAAGTTTGTACTCATTGTAAATACGTTGGAAACTCGACATGTTTAAGAGTTGGGATTTGTTTATTTTGGTGATGGTGTTGATTGTTTGGTTTTGGGTTTTGTTTTTCCTTTCCCTGAATAAAAGACAAATATACAGGTGATGCGTGAGGTATCGGCCTGGTTACGCCGGGAAGGAAAACAAGTGGTGTAAGTTTAAGGGCAAATGATGCCTACGGTGATATAAAATGTGATTTTCTTGGGAAATAAGGACGACACAGAGACCCTAGTTAAGTTAAAATTTATGGGATTAATTTACTGGATTCGGAGTGAAATCGAGATAAGATTGCTCACCACTGAGAGTTTTGATACGATAAGCGGAGTTATTCGCATCAACAGGAGGGACTGTAGAATTCGCAATTATCGCGATTTGATTTAATAAGGAGAAAACACAAAGTTTCGTTCAAACAGCTTTTATTTCAGCAGAATGCTGTCAGGTTCAAATTGGACACAAGCAGCCTGTAAAATGGCCGCCGCACCGCGTGACAGAACATTCTAGACTTTTCAACAGGCAGACAAGATGGCGTTCCATTAAACATTTTTTTGCAAGATCGATTACGATTCAGCACAGTGAAGATAATACACGAGACATTATGGGTTTGCAGTATAAACATCGATACTGGAATCGGTCTCCCAGGTACAAAGGAAAGCCATTGTACCGAGTAATCAAGGGCCCATCCAAAGGACATTAATATGTAAACTCCCAACGACTCTACGATGAGAGAGCCGTTAGCAGGTAGTTATACAGGACACTTGGAAGCCCCAAACCCCTCCAGGGAGAACACCGACCGATTTAACAATGGGAGAAATATTAGCAGGTACTCAAACATTCATGAGTAGCCCCGAAACCCATTAAGGACGGAGATCACCCATACAAGACATTTGGGCGCCAAACCTTAAACAAAAGAATGGACATTATAGTTGGGCGGGAAACGGAAGATTTTTGCACTATAATTGCAGGCCCCAAACCGTCCATTCGCTCTCTTGACTCTTGCCGCTCTTGCTCGCTTGCTGCTGTTATCCTCGTGGCTGCTCCTGTGTTTTATCCGGTCGATTCGTAACCTCGTGGCTGCTCCTGTGTAAAAGACTGTTGAACTTTCTGATCCGTTCGGATCTACCTCGTGTCGCGTAACGAAGACCTATGTTGGTAACTGGCAGCGGAATCAAAGGCCCGAGATGAGATGAGATGAGATGAGATGAGAGGAGAAGAGAAGAAGACCATATCCATCGCCACGGTCAGTAAATCCCGACCGCGCCTGTAGGTCGATCAGCCAAGTCTTCTCGACAGGAAGTTTTCTTCTTTAACAAAACATATTGCATCAATGATAACTGGACTGTGCAAACACATCGTATCAGTGATATTGACAACGGTGCTCCAAGATTAAACTTTGAAGCCCACCAACAGAGGTCTTCACTACAGCGGACGGTCCAGCCTACTAGCCGAGCAGCAGAAGCAGTAAACAAGTGGGACCAGGAGATCTCCTGACCAACACGTGGGTGCTGCGGTGAAAAACATCCGATCAGCTATTCGGAATTTCTCCGAGTTATTACGAGTGGTGAGCATGAGTCTCGAGATCCTACGAAGCTAGTTTAGGATAGATATTGATAGGGGAGGGTTTAAAGGTTAAGGATATTTGTAATGTGTGCCCTATTTACGTTGTGCCGTTCGTTCCTCGTTTCCCTAAGATTGATTATAACCGTTTGTAAGATTGTACTGTCATTAATCTGTGCGTATGACATGTATTTCATAATTTTAAGTATCATGCAATAAAGATTTTCCATTTCGTACCATTCAAACCAAGTCTACATGAGTTTTATCTCCATTACTGCTCTCGCATCTAAGTCCAGTGTCTAGAACCGTAAGGGAGAGTGATTCGAACCACTCACAGGTGTGTCTAGTGTTCCCAGACTGGCTGGAGACCAGGCCTAGACCCGCACTGACATACAGGCTGCACAGAGCCGCGTGAATCTCACAGGCTACGAGACACGCAGGGTCAGGAGAAATCCCTTACAGTTGGCACTCTTCCAATTCTGTGAAGCTTTTGGTCGTGGTCTGAACCTGAATCAGTTAGATTGGGTTCACAAATAATACTACTGGCTTTACTGATCTGCGTTCTCCCATTGCCTGCTGTGCCCCTACCCTTTACACTTTGTTGGATAAGAGCACCCTCCGATGTACTCCTAAGTCATCCAATCTAGGAAGCTCCCAGGTATCATCCCTGGTCCGTCCTGGCTACAATTGGGGTGAGAGCCCCTTTACTAGGGAGGGGACATCACCAAGGGTTCCTGCTCCTGCACTTCTTCCTCTCTATCTGAGTGCCACAAAATTTACCTTTTAGGAAGTTAAAAATGATATTATTTTATAAGACAATATAAATATTTTGAGTTCAGTATCAGTTATAAAAGAACCGGTGGACTTCCAATCACTCAGTGAGTTTATCCAGGGAGCAACTGAGACATGTAGACCAGGAAGGTCCCAGGTCTGATCCCTGCTCTGTCCTGGGATAACTGACCTCAGTTGGGCCAGCAGTCTGGATGCTACAGTTAGTGTCAGCACTCTTCAGCAAGGGAAAACCAGTCAGGATTTTACACTTTTGATTTCTATCGTGTGAGCCCTAGCGAAAGTGCATGTGCGTGGACCGCCGGTATGGGATCGGACTCAGTTGCAAAGCCCCCATGGGTGAAATGCCTGCCAATACTCAGTGCTGAGGCTTACACATGAACAATTACCATTTTTGTGTGAGATATCAGAGGATGCCTGTGGTGCTATATCGCAGGAATGGGCGAACATCTTTAGAAGCGAGGAGGTGAGAAAATTGGCAATATAAATAAGACATGGAATTTATTGTTGAAATACATCTGTTTGGCGATACTCCAAAACAGAAGTAATAAATGTTAACATAGTAATTTTACAAAACAAATCTTACAATCCTACTTAGAGAGCAAATCATCATATAAATTACCTTAGGAAGGAAATGAGTTGCACACATATTAGCATTTTAATATATATCTTGAGGCTGAAACAATAAGATCATGTCTTTGAGGCTATGAACCTGCAATGCTGCTGTTTAGTCCTTGTTAAATGCCACATTCAGTAAAGTAGTGAAGGGTTTGTTTCAAGAAATTTGATCCCACAGCGCCTGTTTTTCAGGCAGTAAATGGCCTCCTAAGCCTCCAACATGATGGGATTAAAGCGCTCACTCATTATGAACTGGAAGTGCGTCATATGGGTAAAGGCCAAAAAAATTAGGCGTGCGGTGCCCACGCTTGAAACAGGCGATATGCCCTTTGCATTTGTAACTAAGGAGCCTAATGCCTGATTGAATCCTGCATTGCAAGATTAGTTTGCCCTGAGGCAGCCGGTGCAGGGATCGTTCCCTGCGCCCCATACGAGCTCAAAAAATGGGCACGCCTGAATTTCTAGGTCAATAAGGCCTTTTTCCTCATCTAATGCACTTTGCTCACCCTAGTGTCCCACAGCATTGCTCTTGTGTGGCAATCAAGCTTTGTGTTTTGACAATAATGGAAATTTGTTTTGCGTGCATTGCGGGCTGTTCTCCCTGATGTAACCTGCATTTCAATCCAATTCCAGCACCATGGAGAATGTACATTCCAATGATTCATCCTCCATCTGTTTCCTGATTGTGTCCCAGTGCTGGAATACTAGGATGCTGGCCAAAGAGGAGAAGAGGTTGCCTCACAACACGTTTCTCTTTTGTAGCTTGTTCGTTTTTTTTTGTACTTTTGACGCCCGAGTCTCCGGCAGGCAATTTACTTTGGAGTCGTACAGATTCGGCGAGGCAGAAAGATAGATCTGATCTGATGTTCTCCATCTTGCACTGGCTGGTATATCAGTCTCTCAACATCTGCTCTGCCAAATGTCATCATGTCATGAGGAGGAAGATGCTGCTCTTCACCATTACATACAGCTCATGTATACAAGTCTTTTCTCAATAATCTTGAATTGGAATTATAAAACAGAGGGGCCAAAACTCTCCGTGCAGTGTACAAAACTTAAGCTCCGATATTAAACAGGGGGAGGGGCCGGGTGGGGGGGAGGGGTGGGTACAGTGCCACAAAGTGGGCGGCGTCCTCGGGGAGTCATGGGATGTGGAGGCCGGGCCTGATTTCCACAAATTTTCTCCGACTCCTGCCTGAACCCGGTCAGATCCACTACCTGGCCAGCAGGCGGGAGCAAGAACTCGGGCGGTGGTAGGCTATAGCCGGAGACCCACAGGATCAGTTCCCGGTAGTCAGGTAAGTGGTGGGGGGGAGGCTTTAGATACAATCGGGTGAGGGAGCCCGGAGCAAGGGAGGTCCAAGTCTCCACAAGGAAACCTAAAATAAAAATGTATAAACTTTCCTGCCTGGGCCTCTGCTGGCTCACGATCCTGGTCCCGACAGTTTTGGCGTGATGAGGAAGCCATCACTGCTCCCCCGCTCGGGCCTCCAACTAAAACAGCACAACAGGTCGTGATGATGTCATCGGGCCCCCATCTGCATATTAAACAGGACCCCGCCAGCTTGGGGCAGGTGTCCCGCTCGACTGCCCAAAAGAGCAGGTTAACATCGGGACACAGCGGGAAGGCAGTGGGATCAGAGGGGGCAAGTCGTTTCATTCATCTTAACTGCCCCTCCTGCCTGAGTTAAAATCGCAGCCTTGGTCTCTGTAATTTAAACAAAAATGATATTCAAATGATGAGTAAAGCATCTTCCAGAGAAGATCAAACACACACGAGTAGCTCTGACTTCAAAGCAGTTTGAACGATTCTATTTTCATTTGAACTCTCAAAGTAAGGCTTTTTTTTAAGGCAGGGTACCGCTTGTCAAACCTTCCTGACTAATGAAGACTGAGCTTCTGCAACAGGGCTTCAGGATCCCAGTCGCTTAGGGCTGAATTTTGCCGGCGCTCAGAGGGCGAGTTCGGAGGTGGGTCAGCTGTCAAAATAGCAAAGATTGACAACGGGTAGGGAATCCCTTGTCAACCCACCTCCACGCGAGTCTCCCAGGTGTCGGGTCTGTCGGCGCTGAACAGACCCGACACCAAGCGGCGGGGGAGGCCACTCACATCATTAAATGGATTGTTAACATCCAATTTACTGTTATTTTAAGCCTACATTTCAATTTTACTTGCTCCCCCACGGGTTACCCGCTGACTGGGGAACACGTCAGCTCAGCATGTCGTGAGTGGATTCAGCATTGAATTATCTCATGACCTGACAGCTGCCAAAGTTGTATGAAAGATCCCATGTTACAGCTGTTCACTTTCAAAGCTCAGGAACTGTTGGTTACTGCATTTGGAAGACATATTGAGCTTTCTGCAGCTTGCAAGTGTTTAGAGCCAACTCTCTATCCAGTGCCACCTCATTGGAACAACCTCTCTCACCATTGACAGATCGCTTCTGTCATCTCAACCTCACCTGCATCATTGCCCTTGAAAATATCTCACCTTGGTCCTCAGAATCCCACCACAATCAGCCCCAATACCAGCAGCACCAGGCACACCAGCAGCAACAACAACAACACCAGCCTTCTCCGCAATCAACTGATGCTGCTCAGGACAAGGGCATCAGCACCCGACCATATTGCCGCCCAGGACGCCAGGGATGGCCTCACCATGGCCAGATTTACTTCACTTGATGCTGTACACCCTGGATGCCAAATGATGCGCCAGGTTGGCATCACCCCACGCCAACACCATAAAGCATCCCTACAATGCCCAAGCCATTCCTTTCACACTCATCACCATTGCGGAGGGGTACCCTTATGTCTCACCATTCACTACAACTCACTAAGCCACTTACAAAGCTGCACACAAATCTGTCCAAGACCGCAAAGTGCTGAAAATAAAGGTTTCAATGTTTGACAGCACATTACCAGAAACTTCACATGAACATTGGCTAAACCACCCAAGTGCCTACCCTTGTGTGTTGTTAGTTGGTATGATTGCACTAGGATGAGGGTGAGTGTGAGGGGTGGCTAGTGAGATGGGGATGTAATAATGCAGATAGAGAGGGATGGGTGGAGGTGCAAGGTAAGTTGGTGTGAGTAAGGATGTGCAGGAGTAGGGTAGGGAAGGCAGAGTGATGTGGATGTGATGAGTGGCACAGCAGGATGAGGTTGAGCATGGCTTTGCAGTAACGTTTCGTGATCTACTGAGATCATTGAAAGGTTTGCGCCACTGCAGCCTGGTCCTCCTGACGATGTCCCTGCTTGTGCCCTCCTGTGCAATGTGCAACCAGACTGTGTTGATCTCCTGGGGAGGTCTCTTCCGCCCATGAGAAGGGAAGAGGACCTCCCTGTGTGCTGTGACTCCCTCCATAAGCATATGGAGGGAAGTCATGGGAGAGCCTGGGTGCAGCCGTGCACCTTTGTGCCGTGCTTGTCAGTGTTTGAAGTACCTCAATGCTGTAGAACACTGACAGCACAACTGTCAAGATCAATTTGGACATGGCCCCTTTAAAGAAACCGGCTGATGACGCATCATCAAATGATGTCATCAGACCCGCTTCCTATTAATTGTCCGGGAACCTCGCTGGGCGGGCTTAACAAGCCCAATCAACGTAAAATCACTTGGAGAGTGCGGGCCGCAGTAGGCAGCGGGCTGGGACCGCGACACCGACCCAAATTGGGTGAAATCATGCATTGCGATTTTAGCAACTGGTTGGTTCACTCATTCGTGCACAAATATCGAACAGAATGATGAGATTTCACCTCATGAGAGAAGAACCAGAGGGGGAGAAACCAACATTTTAAATTCTGCTGGTTGTGACCTTCATTTTGATGCTCCATGGCTTCCATTTTGATTTTACTGTGTTCTCCAACCGTTATAGACTTAAGATAAATGGAATATTTTGCTCATATCCAAACATCCCAATCTTGAAAACTATTAAGGCTGACAAAACAAAACACATGACACCGTTTCCCTCCCCACTACAAAATACCGAGGACTTAAAAAGAGCCCTGAATATACAACTATCACAAGTGAACATTGAGGTGGGCCGTGGCTTCTTGTGACTCAAGCTGTATTATACCCAACATTCTATCACATGTAATGCAGGAACAGAAACTAAAGAAATTATAGCATATTTTTCAGGAGCGGCAGACTTAAATATTTGTGGAGGAGGGTGAGTGCTGAAGGTGTGTCATTTGTTTTCTATGCACGGTCTCAGAGGCCATCTCCCCTCACCTTCCCCTGAAAATTATGATCTCTGACATTTTATTTAGTGCATTTTCCAGCAGTTTGAATTCTGCTGCAATTCTATCAGTGAAGCTAAAAATCATCAATAAGTGTCAGCTTTGGCTGTCGCCTCTGAGCCAGAAGGTCATGGGTTCAAACCTCACTCCAGAAACCTGAGCAAATAATTTAGCTCGACACTTCAGTGCAGTACTGACGTAGCACGGCACTGTTGGAGGTGTTATCTTTTGGATGAGATTGTTAAACTGAGGCCCCCATCTGCCCTCTCAAGTGGATGTAAAAGATCTCATGGTACTATTCGAAGAATAGCAGGGGAGTTCTCCCGGTGTCCTGACCAACATTTATCCCTCAATCAACATCACAAAAACAGATAATCTAGTCATTTATCTCATTGCTGTTTGTGGGACCTTGCTGTACACAAATTGGCTGCCATTTTTCCCTACAGTACAAATGACTAGATTTCAAAAGTATTTCATTGGCTGTAAAGCACTTTGGGATGTCCACAGGTTGTGAAATGTGCTATATAAATGCAAGTTGTTTCTTTCTTTCTTAATATGATGCTAGTATTACATTTTAAAAAGCATTTGTTGCATGTTTTGGATCTGCCACTCTCTCTGATACGGTAGTGCGGGTCACTCCCATAAAGCGGTCAAAGGGGGAAAAATTTGTCCCCTTAGCGCCGCCCATTAGCGCCAGTAGATGGCGCTAATGCGGCATTGAGAGCTGTCATGACAGCTGGGTAATTCGAATGGTCTCCTGGTGTCGCTGCGACTTGGGCCAGCAGCGGATTAAGCCGCCCATTTTCTTCACAGTGGTGAGTTTGAAAATGTTTGAGCACCACACAAAACAACACAGTGACATTTCCCTCCTGTTTCTTTAACGGTTTTGAAATCCATTGAATTTCAAGGAGGCGCGAAGAATGCAGTAACAGCAAATCCTCCACTAATACAGGACGTATTGTGAAAATCCTCCAAACCTTTCTCGATCCAGTGTGGTCCACAGAACTTCTGGTCTGATCCAATGATGACCAAGCTTGGGAAATTGGTCTGGTTCAGAGTAGGAAATAGTGTAGAGCTCTGGAGTACATGATTGACATGTGGCACCACCAATGACGACGCAAGTCCACGATGACTCAAGCGTAGGAGACGACAAGACACCCTTGAGTTTAGACAGTTGAAGGGTGATCTAATCGAGGTGTTCAAAATGATAAAAGGATTCACTAGGTTATATACAGAGAAAATATTCCTCTAGTTTGGAAATCCGGAACAAGGGGACACAATCTTAAAATTAGAGTTAGGCCACTCAGGAGTGAAATCAGGAAGCACTTTTTTAAACAATATGGAACTCTCTCCCCCAAAAGGCTGTGGATCAATTGAAATTTTCAAGACTGAGATCGATAGATTTTTCTTAGGTAAGGATATCAAGGCAATATGGAGCAAAGACAGATAAATGGCGTTGAGGTATAGATCAGCAATCATCTTACTAAATGGCAGAACAGGCTCGAGCGGCTGAATGGTCTACTCCTGTTCCTATGTTCCGATGATATGTTTAACTCAGATTGCAGCCAATTTGAGTCAATGTGATGCCAGCATTGATTTCAAAAATGCAGTGTAGATGAGTAGACACTGGGGGTATCCACTTCAGTCTCCTTCCCTCTCCATGACCCATTTCCCAAGCTTGGGAGTAATTGGATATGCATAGGGACTCACAGCAGAATTGCTGCCAACAACACAGAGCCCTCCAGTGTCCAGCCGTAAATTACTGCCTGCCTGGCTTCTCCATCTCCACTCAGGAATCTTTCAACTGATCTCCACAGGAGCCAATTCCTGCCAGCGTGTTGGAGCCCGTGTCTGGTCAATATCAGGGGAGAGGGGCCTGTGTCTGATCCCACCCACCCTTGTAGAGGAGAAGAAGCTACCTGTATTTTCTTGGCAGTATAGAAGAGGTGTGATAACCTTCCCTGCCAACTCATGAGGGCTTGCAGTACTCAGGAATCGGTATCAGGCTGCGGTTTTTGCAGTTAGCTGATTGCTACAGGGGCCAAAGGCCATGAAGATTCACTTCTAGGCATTTTGATACAAAGGCAAGAACGAAAGTGAAGAATACAATCTGTCCCAGTGCAGTTAAATAGTAAGGAACATTGGCCACATTGTAGCCCATTTAATATGTGGTAATAGTGTCATTATAGAAGCAACATTGCACAGTACTGATATGGCACAATCTGTGCTGGAAAGGTAATAAATTCGCTTTTGAATCTTCATTATTTTACAGCTGAGGCGGGAGTATTTTTAGAACAAATTTCATGAACAGCCTTAGAAAAGGCTGAAAGAAATGTAATTTCCCTAAACACTTTCTTCAGAGAATCAAATTACTTACCATGCTATTTTACTACTAATAATAGTCATCCTATGGTCTTACTGTGACACATCCAGCTTAGACTTATTTTAAAGAGGGAGTGTTGCCTTCTGTAAATTTTAGCTTATTTGAAGCATTAAGTTTTACCAAAGTTTCGGACGGAGTATAAGGAATAAATTGAATGAACTGCAGGTGCGAATTCAAATTGGAGGGTATGACATGGTAGCCATTACTGAGACATGGCTGCAAGACGGTCAGGACTGGGAACTAAATATACCAGGTTATAAGGTCTACAGGAAAGATAGGGAAAATGGCAGAGGGGGAGGAGTAGCCTTAGTGATTAAGGATGAAATCACTTCAATGATAAGAGAGGATATAACGAGAGGTAAGCAGCCAGTGGAGACTTTATGGGTAAAATTAAGGAATAGGAAAGGATTTAAGACAGTAGTGGGAGTTGTGTATAGACCCCCTGGTAGCAGCTGTAAAGTGCTAGATTGTATAAATGCAGAGTTTAGACAAGCATGTAGAAAAGGCAGGGTGGTTTTAATGGGGGATTTTAACTTTCATATAGATTGGGATAAGCAGACCAGCACCTGTCAGAAAGGTAATGAATTTCTTGAGTGTGTCCAGGATAGATTTTGACAACAATATGTCCTAGAGGCAACAAGGGGGCAAGCCATATTAGATTTAGTAATGAGTAATGAGCCAAATTTAGTTGACAGCCTAACTGTGCGTGAATATTTATCCAATAGTGATCATAACATGATCAAGTTCAACGTAGTTTTTGAAAGGGAGAAATACGAAACAGATACTAAGGACTGAATGTTCCATGGTGGTAGTGGGTGTGATCCGTGGCGGGTCAGGTGGGAAAGTTGGGTTTTTTGAGAGCGGGTCGGGAAACTGCTGTCAACTGGCTCCCACGCACCTTTCCCCCAGGCGTATCTGTCAGCGTGGAGCCAACCCGACCGGCAGTGGTGGGGCACCCAATTGAAATCATTATGAGGTACTTTAGAGGCACTTAAGAGCCTTTCTCCCCCTACTTTTTAAATTTCCCTGCATGGCCATGGGATTCACTCAGCTCGGGAACCAGGTCTGTCAACCTGAGGCATGATTTCCGTGGCCATTGCTCCAGCGGATTAGTTGACAGCCTGAAAAATAAACCAAAATAAAAACATGTTGATTACATCAGCTAACAGATTGATGGAGATTCTGTTCTACTTGAAAAGCTACTGGTAAATGTTAATTTTTCACTGGCCATTCTCGGCTGTTGCCTTCCAACTGAATAGTAATTGCAGTGAATTTATTTACACTATAAAAAATGATATATACCATTTAAATAAATGTTTGTGTTGTTTCTGGTCAGGTTTTTCTCACAGTATACTGTGCTTGTCCAGTTACACGTTAAATCAAGTCATCAACCATAACAATTTCAGTCTCATCACTCATTCTACTGGTTCAATTTGCTTTCAGTCCTGAATATAACTAATTAAATGTTACAGTCTGAAATTTTAGGGTGAATTTCTGCAGAGGTTCTCTCACTTGTCCATTGTTAACTTGAGCAGAAGAGCTGCAGAAATCTCAGAAACACTCTGTAAGCAGCGCTTACACTGTTTGTCAGGGATTCCGCAGCTCTTCTGCTAAACTTGCATAAGATTGTAAATCCACCCCTTTACAACTACATTTAAAATCTGCTTAATTTTGTATATTACCAATAGACACACATCTTTTATTTGTACCAGTTACGGCTATAAAAGTCTATAAATTTGTGACTAAAGCACCAATAAATTCCCAATTAATGTACTTTTTAAATTATGTTCTTGATCATATTAGTAGATGGAGTCATATTACTTAATGATAATTTCATTTAAATATTTCTTTGGCACTCATATATAGCTTTTATTATATTATTGTACAGTAAATAGGCAACACCCACTATGTTAGATTAAATTTAAAATTTAATATGGCCTGGGTCCTTTTAAGGATCCCAGCTTAAAACGCGTCATTTTTAATTTTTTTAAATTTGTTTATGGGATGTGGCCTTCACTGGCAAGGCCAGCATTTATTGTCCATCCCTAATTGCACTTGAGAAGGTGGTAGTGAGCTGTGTTCTTGAACCGCTGCAGTCCGTGTGGTGAAGGTACTCCCACAGTGCTGTTAGGTAGGGAGTTCCAGGATTTTGACCTAGCGACGATGAAGGATCGGCGATATACTTCTAAGTCAGGATGGTGTGTGACTTGGAGGGGTACTTGGAGGTGGTGGTGTTCACATGCGTCTGCTGCCCTTCTCCTTCTCGGTGGAAGAGGTCACGGGTTTGGGAGGTGCTGCCGAAGAAGCCTTGGCGAGTTGCTGCAGTGCATCTTGTAGATGGTACACACTGCAGCCACGGTACGCCGGTGCTGGAGGGAGTGAATGTTTAATGTGGTGGATGGGGTGCCAATCAAGCGGGCTGCTTTGTCCTGGATGGTGTCGAGCTTCTTGAGTGTTGTTGGAGCTGCACTCATCCAGGCAAGTGGAGAGTATGCCATCACAATCCTTACTTGTGCCTTGTAGATGGTGGAAAGGCTTTGGGGAGTCAGGAGGTGAGACACTCGCCGCAGAATACCCAGCCTCTGACCTGCTCTGTTGCCACAGTATTTATCTAGCTGGTCCAGTTAAGTTTCTGGTTAATGGTGACCCCCCAGGATGTTGATGGTGGGGGATTCGGCGATGGTAATGCCGTTGAATGTCAGGGGGCGGTGGTTAGAATCTCGCTTGTTGGAGATAGACATTGCCTGGCACTTGTGTGGCGTGAATGTTACCTGCCACTTATCAGCCCAAGCCTGAACGTCGTCCAGGTCTTGTTGCATGCGGGCATGGACTGCTTCATTATCTGAGGTGTTGTGAATGGCGCTGAACACTGTGCCGTCATCAGCGAACATCCCCATTTCTGACCTTATGTTGGAGGGAAAGACATTGATGAAGCAGCTGAAGATGGTTGGGCCGAGGACACTGCCATGAGGAACTCCTGCAGCGATGTCCTGGGGCTGTGATGATTGACCTTCAACCACCAAAACCATCTTCCTTTGTGCTCGGTATGACCCCAGCTAGTGGAGAGTTTTCCCCCAATTCCCATTGAATTCAGTTTTACTAGGGTTCCTTCATGCCACACTCGGTCAAATGCTGCCTTGATGTCTAGGGCAGTCACTCTCACCTCACCTCTGGAATTCAGCTCCTTTGTCCATGTATGGACCAAGGCTGTAATGAGGTTGGGAGCCGAGTGGTCTTGGTGGAACCCAAACTGGGCATCAGTGAGTAGGTTATTGGTGAGTAAGTGTCACTTGATAGCACTGTCGATGACACCTTCCATCACTTTGCTGATGATTGAGAGTAGACTGATGGGACGTTAATTGGCCGGATTAGATTTGCCCAGCTTTTTGTTCACAGGACATACCTGGGCAGTTTTCCACATTGTTGGATAGATGCCAGTGTACTGGAACAGCTTGGCTAGAGGCACGGCTAGTGCTTGAGCACAAGTCTTCAGCACGATAGCCGGGATGTTGTCGGGGCCCACAGCCTTTGCTGTATCCAGTGCACTCAGCCGTTTCTTGATATCACGTGGAGTGAATCAAATTGGCTGAAGACTGGCGTCTGTGATGGTGGGAACCTCAGGAGTAAGACGATATGGATCATCCACTCGGCACTTCTGGCTGAAGATGGTTACAAATGCTTCAGCCTTATCTTGGGCACTCACGTGCTGGGCTCCACCATCATTGAGGATGGGGATATTCATGGAGCTTCCTCCTCCCGTTAGTTGTTTAATGGTCCACCACCATTCATGACTGGATGTGGCAGGACTGCAGAGCTTTGATCTGATCCGTTGATTGTGGGATCGCTTAGCCCTGTCTATAGCATGCTGCTTCCGCTTTTTAGCATGCACGTAGTCCTGTGTTGCAGGTTCCCTGGGCTGGGACCTAATTTTTGGGTACGGCTGGTGCTGCTCCTGGCATGCTCTTCTACACTCCTTATTGAACCAGGGTTGGTCCCCTGGCTTGATGGTAATGGTAGAGTGAGGGATATGCCAGGCCATGAGGTTACAGATTGTGGTGGAATACAATTCTGCTGCTGATGGCCCACAGCACCTCATGGATGCCCAGTTTTGAGCTGCTAGATCTGTTCTGAATCTATCCCATTTAGCACTGTGGTAGTGCCACACAAAACGATGGAGGGTCTCCTCAGTGTGAGGACGGGACTTTGTCTCCGCAATGACTGTGCGGTTGTCACTGCTACCAATGCAGTCATGGACAGATGCATCTGTGACAGGTAGATTGGTGAGGACTAGGTTAAGTAGGTTTTTCCCTCGTGTTGGTTCTCTCACCACCTGTCGCAGGCCCAGACTGGCAGTTATGTCCTTCAGGGCTTGGCCAGCTCGGTCAGTAGTGGTGCTACCGAGCCAATCTTGGTGATGGACATTGAAGTCCCCCACCCAGAGTACATTCTGTGCCCTTGCTACTCTCAGTGCTTCGTCCAAGTGGAGTTTAACATGGCGGAGTACTGATTCATCAGCTGAGGGAGGGCGGTAGGTGATAATCAGCAGGAGGTTTCCTTGCCCATGCTTGACCTGAAGCTATGAGACTTCATGGGGTCCGGAGTCAATGTTGACGACTCCCAGGGCCATTCCCTCCCGACTGTATACCACTGTGCCAACACTCCTGGTGCTGGTGGGACAGGACATACCCAGGGATAGTGATGGAGGAGTTTGGGACATTGATTGAAAAGTATGATTCTGTGAGGATGACTATTTAAGGCTATTGCTTGACTAGTCTGTGGGACAGCTAAAGTCCCACATAAGAGACTGTTAAGTAAGGTAGAAGCCCACGGAATTGAGGTCAAATTATCGACCTGGTTAGGAAATTGGTTGAGTGGCAGGAGACAGAGAGTAGGGATAATGGGTAGGTACTCAAATTGGCAGGATGTGACTAGTGGTGTCCCGCAGGGATTGGTGTTGGGGCCTCAACAATTCACAGTATTTATTAACGACTTAAATGATGATATAGATTGTTATATATCCAAATTTGCCGATGACGCAAAGATAGATGGTATTGTACACAGTGCTGATGAAAGCATAAAATTACAAAGGAATATCGACAGATTAAGTGAATGGGCAAAACTGCGGCAAATGGATTTCAATGTAGGCAAATGTGAGGTCATCCACTTTGGACCTAAAAAGGATAGAACAGGGTAGTTTCTAAATGGTGAAAGGCTAAAAACAGTGGAGGTCCAAAGAGACTTGGAGGTCCAGGTTCATAGATCATCAAAATGTCATGAACAGGTACAGAAAATAATCAAGAAGGCTAATGGAATGCTGGCCTTTATATCTAGAGGACTAGAATACAAGGGGGTAAAAGTTATGCTGCAACTACACAAAGCTCTGGTTAGATCACACCTGGAGTACTGTGAGCAGTTCTGGACACCACGGGGGGAATTTTGCCAGCCCTGGGGAAGCGGGTATGGAGGCGGGATTGCCGGGAAAATGGCAGAAACTGGGAGTGGGTACCGAACCCGCTCCCAACCCACCTCTGTGCCATCTTTCCGGGAGGCGGGTCCCCGAGTCGCGCAGGGACCCGTCTCCTCAAGCGGGAAGGGGATTACAGACATTTAACTGCCTGTTAACAGGTAGTTAACAGGCAGTTAAGAGGCTTATCCCCATTTTACCCCTGTAAGTGCGGGCTTCCCGACGGCTGCGAACCTCGCCAGGGTCAGCGAGGCGAGCAGTGGGTCTGCGGGGGTGAGAGGGATCGTAAAATGCGCTGTGGAGGTGAGTGATGGGTGCAACTGTGGAGAGGTAAGTTTGAGAGGTGAGTGTAAAGTGTTAGAAAAAGTTTACTTACCTTTGTTTCTTCCTGCAGGCTTCAACCCTTGGGGATCCGGAGGTGCCTTATCTCAACGGCAGAGATGACAGAATGGCTGCTGCATTCTCAGATGCAGCAGACATCTAATTTCTGCTGAGGAAACAGGTTTGGTGAGTATTCAGTACAAGGGCTCACCTTAGAACAGAGATTGTCAGTGCTTGACAGCTTCTCTAAGCTGTCAAACGCTGACAATTCATCTGTCAAAAATCTTTGACAGATGAAACATCATACGTTGACGTCCTCTGTCACCGACTTTCCCTTAATTGGCCAGCTAAGCCCGCAGGGCAGGCTTAACAAGGTCAATGAAGGGAAAATAGCGTGGGTTAGCCGGACGTCTTCACACTGAGGACACCCTCCATCATGTTGTGTGGCACTACCACTGTGCTAAATGCGATAGATTCAGAACAGATCTAGAAGCTAAAAACTGGGCATCCATGAGGAGCTGTGGGCCATCAGCAGCAGCAGAATTGTATTCCACCACAATCTGTAACCTCATGGCCTGGCGTATCCCTCAATCTACCATTACCATCAAGCCAGGGGACCAACCCTGGTTCAATAAGGAGTGTGGAAGAGCATGCCAGGAGCAGCACCAGGCATACCTAAGAAGAGGTGCCAACCTGGGGAACCTGCAACACAGGACTACATGCATGCTAAAAAGCGGAAGCAGCATGCTATAGACAGGGCTAAGCGATCCCACAATCAACGGATCAGATCAAAGCTCTACAGTCCCGCCACATCCAGTCATGAATGGTGGTGGACAATTAAACAACTAACGGGAGGAGGAAGCTCCATGAATATCCCCATTCTCAATGATGGTGAAGCCCAGCACGTGAGTGCAAAAGAGAAGGCTGAAGCGTTTGCAACCATTTTCAGCCAGAAGTGCCAAGTGGATGATTCATATCGGCCTCCTCCTGAGGTCCCCACTACCACAGAAGCCAGTCTTCAGCCAATTTGATTCACTCCACGTGATACTCATCCAGGCAAGTGGAGAGTATTCCATTACACTCCTGACATGTGTCTTGTAGATGGTGGAAAGGCTTTGGGGAGTCAGGAGGTGAGTCACTCGCCGCAGAATACCCAGTCTCTCTCTGACCTGCTCTTGTTGCCACAGTATTTATGTGGCTGGTCCAGTTAAGTTTCTGGTCAATGGTGACCCCCAGGATGTTGATGTTGGGGGATTCAGCGATGGTAATGCCATTGAATGTCAAGGGGAAGTGGCTAGATGCTCTTGTTGGAGATGGTCATTGCCTGGCACTTGTGTGGCACGAATGTTACTTGCCACTTATCAGCCCAAGCCTGAATGTTGTCCAGGTCTTGCTGCACGCAGGCACAGACTGCTTCATTGTCTGAGGATTTGCGAATGGAACTGAACACTGTGCAGTCATCAGCGAACATCCCCATTTCTGACCTTACATTGATAGGCTGAGATGAACTAGGGTAGGAGGAAGCTCATGTGGAGCATAAACACCGGCATAGACCAAATGACCAGTTTCTGTGCTGTAAATTCTACGTAAGTCTATGTAACTGTTAACACAACTCCCAAGCTGGAATCTACTCAACAATCAGAAAACAAGTGAATTGAGGTGCCCAGGTCCTTGTTGCACCTCCAGTGAGGCACAGACACTTTCTGTGCAGCCTATCCAGTGTGTCAGAGGTCTTGAGTTGAATACGCTGAAGGCATAAAACATGGCAGCTGCACATGGCACTTTGAAATGTCTCATCTCTCACATGAGATTTGGATAGCCAGATTTTTCTCCCAAACGCATGTAGAGGGGCTGCAGGCACCATCAAGGAGTAATTCATAAAGCAGTGCAATAACAAAAATGGCTCATCTAGGGACTATCCATCAAAACATCAAACCAAGCATATGATGGTGTCAGCCATGGTTCAGTGGTAGCACTCTCACTTCTGAGTCTGTTGTGGGTTTAAGTCCCACTCCAGAGACTTGAGCACAAATCCAGGTTGACACTCCAATGCAGTACTGAGGAAGTGCTGCACTGTCAGAGGTGCCGTCTTTCGGATGAGCTAGAAAACCGAGGCCCCGTCTGCTCTCTCAAGTGGATGTAAAAGATCCCATAGCACTATTTAAAGCAGAGCAGGAGAGTTCTCCCAATGATAATTACTAGTCCTAGCCCCTTTAGGGCTACCCCGGATCAGGCGTATTCCTCAGATGTTCACTTTCAACTAAAGTTTGAGATAGCCGAATCCTAAAGACGCTTAATTGGGTCTAAAGGTCCGGACTATCTCTCCCTAAAGGAAAGGAACAACCTGAAAATGTTACCGTCCTCCAGATAGCACTTTTAATAAGTTTAGCTAGACTGTAATGTTCCGGATATTATGAGGGTCCAGAAAACTCCCCCAGAATTCTGCAACTCCTCACCAAAGAGTGTACAGAGATTGAGTTCACGAATTTGTTACAGAAGTCTTATGTGAGACAATTCTAAAAATATATAGATTTATTAAAGAACCAACATGTAATTTATAGTTGGTGAGTCAATCGCAACATTAACAGTTCCAAAAAGAGAAAGCTTACAATTCTATTATCAGAGAACCTACTCTCAAATCTTAACTTCGCTACAGTTTTACAGTTCTTAGTTTTCTACAGGATATCCACCAAAATCAAATACCTTTGATCCTCGAGGTACAAAGAGTTGGAGACTTACAGAGCTGCCTCTGAAGCTGAGAATCGCTTTGCCCCTTTAAAGCGAGTCTACTATCCCATTTGAGATTTCAATATTTATACCCTTTTCCAGTGGTATTTCCTTTAAGGTTTTCTGCTGATGTAAGCTAATTATCTCTAGTCATTTTTCTGCTGACCCCTGCAATTCTTACAGTCACCTCAGCTGGTAGCATTACAGAATTATGTCTCTTCTCTAGGTGTTCTAAGTTTACCATAAAAAACGGTGTAACGGCAGGTGCGTTTTACTTGATGTCATTTTTACAAAGGCAGATGTTTCTTAATTTTATATGCTTCTTTACGGAGTGTAAATTAGAACACCTTAACCAGGGTGAACCATTGTCTTGTTCCAAAAGATTCAGACTACTGGAGCCTTTAACCTTCTGTTTCAATAAGGTTATTGATTCAGTGTCAACAACTATCTTATCTCTACAGCCAGAGTGCTTTCACAGCTTTTTCATAGTTAGGTTTCGAGATTTCCAGACCCAGTTTGTCATGTTTTAATAAGGCCAGAATTCTTTCATAGAATGGTGTATTTTTCTGAATAGGCTATATGGCTTATTCCTTCACACAACCAACACCATCAAAACATGATCTGGTCATTATCACATTGCTGTTTGTGGGAGCTTGCTGTGCACAAATTGGCTGCCGCATTTCCTACATTACAACAGTGACTACACTTCAAAAGTACTTAATTGGCTGTAAAGCATTTTAGGGTGTCCTGAGGTCGAGAAAGGAGCTGTGTAAATGCAAGTTCTTTCTTCTTTCTTTAACTTTGTTAGGAGCATCATTGTACTGCTTTAACAAGGGACTGTTTTAATGGCCTACATCTAAGACATTGCCCAGCAGTGAAATTTTCCCCTGGTACCAATTGCTGGAAGTGCAAAAAGCACTGATCAATACATGGGTCAGAGATTCGATAGATACTTTGTTGTTAGAACGACTAAGATAGTAAACCACAGTGACCAGAATAAAACAAGAGGATGTTGAAGTTAACAATGATTCCTTACAAAACCTGTTTTTTAAAGGCAAAGTCCTCAACACTTGGCTTACCACAGGCCTGTTTACCCATTCAAGTGTGCTTTGCCTCAGTGAGTCACGATGGACATTTAAATATGCTGAGATAAGGCTCGGGCATCAAAATGGCGTGTTGAGAATGTTCATAAAATAAATGAAACAGGACCGTGAGAGCGGCCACAGAAGCAGAATGAGCTCAATAAAGGGTGGCCAGGATGAAAATGCTGGAAATCTGAAATAAAAACAGAAAAATGCTGGAAACATTCAGCAGGTCAGGCAGAGTTAACGTTTCATTCGAGCTGGAAGATGAACAGTTTTGAAGCAAATACAGAGCCAGGGAAAAGAGTGGGGGGAGAACACAAGGGGAAGGTACAGGGTGGAGGCAGGAATGATTAAATAACAAAAGTGATGATGGTGCAAGTGTGAAACAACACCACTGACGCAAATGACACCAACACGCCACCAAATAAACGGCTAACCAGAACAGAGAAAATCTCCCATTTGTTATGAGAGGGAGACAACATTCATCAGAATCTGCAGATCTTAGGGCTGTGGGCGACAGATTGATTTAAAGGGAAATGTCACAACAGTAAAGTTTTCATACACAAAGGAGGGTGCAGTAATGCAATCCACACACCATGGTATCATCAATTCACTGATTTTGTCTGGCACTACCAACTTTTAATTTTAATATTTGCCTGAATAATTATTTTTTAAAAAAAGCTCCCCTGTTGGCTCAATCAGTAAATGCAAGCACAGTGTCAAACTGAGCTGCACAGAACAGGAAGGTGTTGCTGTGCTGTTAGCTCCTCCCAGTTGTATGGTTGCTACAACTGGCCTCCATGGCCGGGATTTTGCTCACCTCGGCGGGTCCGTGGCGGGCGATGTTGGTGGCGGGTCGTGGCCCTGCTGCTGGCTCCATCCCGCTCTGTGAAATGAATTTCCCTTGATTGGGCTTGTTAAGCCCGCCCAGCGCGTTTCCCGGCCAATTAGAGGAAGTGGGTCCGGTGACGACATTTGATGACGCGTCATCAGCCAGTTTCCTTAAAGGGACCATGGCCAAATTTATCTTGACATTTGTGCTGTCAGTGTTCAACAGCATTGAGGTGCTGCCAACACTGACAATGACTGCACAAAGGCGCAGGGCTGCATCCAGGCTCTCCTATGACTCCCTCCATATGCCTATGGAGGGACTCACAGCACGCAGGATGGAATGGGCGGAAGAGACCTCCCCAGGAGACCAACACAGCCTGGTCGCACATTGCAGAGGAGGACACAAGCAGGGATGTGGTCAGGAGGACCTGGGTGCAGTGGCACAAACATTTCAATGATCTCAGTAGATCACGAAACGTGAGTACAAAGCCACACTCAACCTCATCCTGCTGTGCCTCTCATCACATCCCCATCACTCTGCCTTCCCTACCCTACTCCTGCATCTCCTTACTCACACCAACTTACCTTGGACCTCCACCCATCCCTCTCTCTCTATCTACATTATCACATCCCCATCTCACTAGCCACCCCACACACTCACCCTCATCCTAGTGCAATCATACCAACTAACAACACACAAGGGTAGGCACTTGGGTGTTTTATCCAATGTTTATGTAAAGTTTCTATTAATGAGCTGTCAAACATTGAAACCTTTATTTTCAACACTTTCCGGTCTTGGACAGATTTGTGTCCACCTTTGGAAGTGGCTTAGTGAGTTGCAGTGAATGGTGAGACATAACGGTACCCCCTGCAATGGTGATGAGTGTGAAAGGAATGGCTTGGTCATTGCAGGGATGCTTTATGGTGATGGTGTGGGGTGGTGCCAACTTGGCGCATCATGTGGCAGCCAGGGTGTAGTTCATCAAGTGAAGTAAATCTGGCCATGGTGAGGCCATCCCTGATGCCCTGTGTCCTGTGCAGCATCAGTTGATTGCGGAGAAGGTTGGTGTTGTTGTTGGTGCTGCTGGTGTGCCTGGTGCTGCTGGTGTTGGGGCTGATCATAATGGGATTCTGAGGACCAAGGTGAGACAGTATAAAGGGCACCCATGTTGATGGAATAGATGGCAGGTGAAGTAGAGATGACAGAAGCATTCTGTCAATGGTGAGAGAGTTCTTCCAATGAGGTGAGAGTGGCTGGAGAGTGGAAAGCGGAAAACCTGCAGAATGTGTGCTGGAAATGGACTGAGAGACAACTTCTGCCTGAGGAAAATGAATATCAGTCAGGTGGGAGCTTTTACTGTACATTTGAAGCTGTCAAGTAATCAGCTGGAGCAATGGCCACTGAACTCCCACCTCAGGTTGACAGCTGTGGTCTGCGCACAACGGCGAACCCATGGCCATGAAGTTAAAGACAAAAGGTAAGTGAAAAAAGGCAGTTAAGCATCTGGCAATTAGATACTATTCATTTTAATTTGGTCCCCCGCCACTGCCATTGACAGACCCGACATTGGGAAAGGCACATCATGGTGGGTTGACAGCGGGTTCCCCACCCGACCCGCCACCGATCTCACCCACTGACACCCCACAAAATTCCAGCCAATGCATCTGGGCTAAGGAGGTGAAAAAATCTTTCCCCCTCTGACTGTCACAGCAGGAAGTCAGAATGCGTACACATCAGGTGAAGATAAGATTGGACTCAGCTATTATAAATTCCGACATTACAAGTGACTACACTTCAAAAGTTCTTCATTGGCTGTAAAACACTTTGGGACGTCCTGAGGTCGTAAAAGGCACTATATAAATGCAACTTCCTTCCTTCCTTCTCCGAAGGTTGACTATTCTACCAGTGCCCTCTGCACTTCTTAGTAAATTACACATTTTGACATGCTCAGCCTCATCTTAGGGTCATAGAATCATAGAATGGTTACAGCACAGAAGGAGGCCATTCGGCCCATCGAGCCCGTGCCGGCTCTCTGCAAGAGCACTTCAGCTAGTCCCACTTCCCCGCCCTTTCCCCATAGCCCTGAAAATTTATTTCCTTCAGATGCTTATCCAACTCCCTTTTGAAAGCTGTGATTGAATCTGCCTCCACTACCCTTTCAGGCAGTGCATTCCAGATCCGAACCACTCGCTGCGTAAAAAAAAATTTCCTCATGGGAAAAACTTTCCTTCCGGGGATGGGGGATTTGTTTTCATTAGAGCAAAGGAGGTTGAGGGGTGGGTTGATAGAGGTGTACAAGATTATGACAGGTTTGGATAGGCTAGACGGGGAAAGGCTGTTCCCACTAGTTGATGGTACAAGGACTAGGGGACACAGATTTAAGGTTTTGAGCAAGAGATACAGGGGGGATGTGAGGAAAAACTTTTTTACACAGCGAGTGGTAAGGACCTGGAACTCGCTGCCAACGGAAGTGGTGGAAGCAGAGACACTCAATGTTTTCAAGGGGAGACTGGATAGGCACTTGAGGGAAATAAACTTGCAGGGCTACAGGGATAGAGCGGGGGAGTGGGACTGACTGGATTGCTCTACAGAGAGCCGGCATGGACTCAACGGGCCGAATCACCTCCTTCTGTGCCGTTATGACTCTATGGGGGAAAAATTCAGTATCGCCCCGTTTGGGGCGCAATTATCAGCCGGGCGCAAAGATTAGCGGCTGGCGCTAATTATCGCCTCCGACTGCAAACTTGACTTTTATCGCCCCTGGAGGTGATTGGAGCGCTAAATCACGCGCTACACATCTGTCTTATGGCGCAAAGGCCGAGGAACGAGGCGCTAACTCAGAGCGCTGGCGAAGCTCATGTGATATCAGTCAGCAATGGAACACAGACACAATGTCGCTGGCCAGTTCTTAAAGGGGAGGGTTGATCTTGCTTTCCATCCACATCCTGCTCATTGCAGCCTTGAATCTCGGCCTGGAGAGACCTGTACATCAAATCTGCTGGAAAGAACAATGGAGAGAACCAGGGAAAGAGCTCAGAGTGCAACCCCCACAGTCTCTTCTAAATCGATACAAGGAAGGGCAAATCAAAATGAACCTGCAAAGTGCTTCTCAGTACCCAAAACTCCTTCACACAGCGTTGAATCTCTCCAGAAGTCTCTCTCTCTCTTTCTCAGAATGTGTGGTTCAGAAATGTCACCAACAAAAAAGGCAGGAAGCGGTCACCTTTAAATAGCGCTCCCCCAATCCCTTCCTGACTGCAAAATGCTCCCCTCAACCTGTTGTTGCTAGCGGAAGGCAGTAAGGCAGGGGGCGCCACTCAATATCCGCTCCGGGGCGCTACTGGGGCGTTACGCACTCGACTGACGTCACGATCTGCCGGCGCAGGAGATCGTGGTGGTAGTGTTTAGCGCCACCGCAAAATGTCTAGTTAATTTCGTGAGCGCCGCAAACATCACCGCGCCCGGGCGCTAGTTGCTTTGCGCCCCATTAGCGCCCTCTTAAGGCGCTAACGGGAGGCACAACCAACTGAATTTTTCCCCCTATGACTCTCTGGGCTGGATGTAGGCGGGACTCCCAGTAAAGTAGCAGAAAGTGGGGGCGGATGGGAAACCTGCCCCCATCCCCCCATCCCGCCTCCGTGCCCTTTTGCCAGGAGGCGGGAAGATGTGCTGCTTTGGGTCCCGTCTCCTGAAGGCGGGAAAGGTATTAAATACTTTTAACTGCTGTTAACAGGTAGGTAACGGGCAGAAAACAGGTTTAGTGCCATTTTACCTTCACAGGTGAAGGCTTCCCGACTTCGGAGAACCCCGCCAGGTTGGAGGAGATGTGGAGGAGTTCTGCGGCGGTCGGAGGCACCTGGGAGTAAGATGTAGAGGTGAGTGATGGGTGCAAGTGTGGAGTGGTAAGTATGTAAGGTGAGTGATAAGTGTAAAAAAATGTTCACTTACCTTGTTTTCTTCCTACAGACTTCATCCTCTCTGGATCGGGAGACCCGACATCCTTGTTGTCGATTTCACAGATTGGCTGTTGGATCCTCCAAAGCAACAGCCATATGAAATTGACAAAGATGAAAGGTTTGATGAGTCCTGAACACAAGAGGGGCGATTTTCTGACGCTAGAGGAGGCGGGTTTGGAGTCAGGTAGGGCGGGAAAATTCGAATTACTGAGGTCGGGTCAGAAACCCGACTCCAACCCGCCCCCGTGGGATTTTGCCGGTGCCGGTTTTGGCGGTCGGGAAACGGTTCCGCCTCCAGCTGGCCATAGCATTAATTAACTACTGCAAATGCTTGTTAAGGGCTTCTCTAATCCTATTTTGAGAGGCCCTCTTGAATTTCCCATCATTTCAGCGTGCTTCACGCAACTTCTGAACCACGCCAGGTAAACCTGGCGGGTTGACTCGTGGGTGGCCTCCTCACTGCTGCAGGTCTAACAAGACCTCGTTCACTGCAGCAAGGCTTACTTGCAGGTGCCAGACCTTGGCTTTAAAAGGTCTCTAAGCACTTTTAGAAGGCCTACCGAAGTCGGAGGTGCTACAGCTTGACTCCATCAACTGTGGGACCTCCTGGGAAGAACCTCACCCTGCTTACAATGAGCGCTTCCCCAGAGGAGGCATCTGCAAGCAGAATGGGAAACATTCATTTCCTTTCACCTTGCACCTCAGATGAGGAGGAGGAGGAGGAGGATGATCTGGAGGAGGAGGAGCAGGAGGAGGAGCAGCAGGAGGAGGAGGAGGAGCAGGAGGAGGTCAGAGCACCGGTGTTTCGACCAGCGGCAGTGGCAGCACACGAGCACATAGCTGCCAGGGATTAACTTATCATGGCCAGATTTGTATAGGTTGGCCAAGTTGGCACATGTCCTTGGCTCCATGCCAGGACTTCATTGACAATGGACATGTCTCTCTGGCCTCCTTTCAGTCAGGCCACCAACCTGACAACGCAAGTGTGGCGTTGCCCGCAATGTGGAGCTGCCTAAGGCTAAGTAACAGATGGCATAACGCCAACATTTTGGCATCAAATCATGTTAATGCTTTCCAACAGGAATGGCATTTTATCAATACACAGAAACAGTCTCCCAATCTACACACAGATCTGGAGGTTATATCCCTTGCCAGCTGCACCCACACAGCCGTGGTTTCTTTGGCAGGTCTCTTCCTCCGAGATGGGTGGAAGAGGACCTCCATGCTAGTTCTCACCCCCTCAAACAACATTTGCAGTGCCTCATCTAAGAGCCTTGGGTAGGCCCTTGCCTTGAAATTGGATATTCGTATCTCAAAAGATGTTGGAGGTGGTGCAGGAGAAGCAGAAATGCTGTGGAATGAGCCAAGGGAGCAAGAAGCCATAAACTCAGACTGGAAAAGTGCTGTCAACAGAGGCGAGTTTCAGTCCCAAAACACTAATTGACCAAGGGCATCCCACACCTCTAAAATCAAGTGGTCAATCATGGGAAAATCTCAATTTTTTGAAAACTATCAGTGGAGGCGAGTTTCTGACACACCCAAGCTGAAACCCGCCTCCATCTTGCCTCCAGTGAGATAATCGCCCTCAAGGACTCATCAAACTACAGAGAATGTCAGTGTTTGACAGTTTCACAGAGCTGTCAAACGCTGACATTTCTTCTTCCAAGAAGTCTTGACAGAAAGCACGTCTGACGTTGACGTGCTCTGTCAGTGACTTCCTCCCTAATTGGCCTGCGGAGCCCACAGGGTGGGCTTAACAAGGTCAATCAGGGGAAAATCCCTCTGGTTGGTCAGACGAGGATGGAGGCGAGACATTGACACGACAAGCAGCAGTCCCACCTCCAACTCGTCTCCATTGAGAAAATCCAGCCCTATGACTCTATGGGGTAGAAATTAGGTCGCGCCCCATTTGGGGCGCAAATATCGTCCGAGCGCAAATATTAGCGCCTGGCGCTAATTATCGGCACTGACAGGAAACTTCACTTTTACCGCCCCGGGAGGTGAGTGGAGCGCTAAATTAGGCGCTGCACACCTCTCTTAAGGCGCAAAGGCCAACGAGTGAGGCGCTACCTCAGCGCACGAGCGCAGCGCAGCTGCTGCCAGTTAGCGAGGGAACACAGACACACTGGCGCCGGACACTTCTTAAAGCGGGGGGGGCCACTTGCTCCCCAGCCACACCCTGCTCATTGCAGCCTTGAATCTCAGCCTGGAGAGACCTGTAATCCATTTTGCTGCCAAGCATGGAGAGGGTGAGAGAACGCGCTCATCGCTTCACCGAGCGGGCCTTGGATGCTCTGGTTGACGCAGTGGAGCGCAGACGATGCATGCTGTTCCCGGAGAGTGGCAGGAGGCCTTTGCCACGCGAGTTCAGAAGAGTGTGGAGGGAGGTGGCTCAGAGCGTCTCCTCCAGGAGCATGGTGCCCAGGACCCATGTTCAGTGCCGCAAAAAGTTCAACGACCTCACTCGGGTCGTCAGGGTGAGTGGCTTTTTCTCAATACCTCTCCATCCCTCCATCTCAACCTCACTCTATGGCCAGAGGGTCTTAAAACCCCAATGCACAACACTCATGCAACACCTATGGCCCTTTCATCAAACACACACTCACATTCCACACTTTGCATACAGTAAGGGCTATTCACCTATGGGAGGCACATCAGGCAAGACCATGGCTGCATATTGTAAGGGCTATTCACCTATGGGAGGCACATCAGGCAAGACCATGGCTGTATATTTACTCAGATGCTGTCCTTTTTCTTGCAGGCTAAGCTGGCTCATAATCGGAGACAGCAGCAACGGACGGGTGGAGGGCGGCTTCAGCTGCAACCCCTCAGCGATCTGGAGGAGCGCGTCCACAGGATTGTGGCAAGCCGGGTGATCGGTCCCGTCGCCACTGGGGACGCCGACCCCGTTGTGGACAGCAATGGTAAGGTCATCACCTTTTTGTCCTCTGTCCTTCCACTTGTCCCTCACAATACCAGCCTTTGACACTTTCAATCCAACTTGCTAACTCGCTGCACTTATTCCTCCCTTACTGCCACCCTGTCCTCACGCTAAAGCCACTCTTGTACCTCCCTGCTTTCAGATGGTGATTCACCAGCTGAGGAGACGGGCCCTGAAGCTGCCACTGGGAGTGATGCTGCAGCTGAGGAGGAAGAGGAAGCCGGAGCATCAGTGCCACCCTCTCCCGAGGAAGCCCATGGCCACACTGGGAACACGCCTTCCCCGGAGGGGAGCAGGGGGGAAGGGGCTGATGATGGTGAAGCTCCAGGACCCAGCGGGCTGCAGCAACGCCATGGGGGGGGGGAGGGAAGAACGGGAGCCTTCTCCCCAGAGGGAGAGTATGCCAGACACTCCTACTGCAATGGACGCAGAGGAGGAGCGGCTGATTGCAGAAATGAACAGCCAGGCGGTGGGCATGCACACTGAGCTCATGGGTGCAGTGGGAAGGGTGCCCGAATGCATTGAGGCACTGGCAAGGAGTGTGGAGCACTTCGCTGTAGCACAGGCGGATGCCACACTAAAGCTTAGTGCTGCAATTCAGTCACTGGCTGCCAGGAACCCATCTGAGACTGCTCTCATGCAGACTCAGATTGAGGCCACGCGAGCACTGACTGCTGCCATCCTCGATGGTTCGTGCACATGTCCCCGGGGCTGTCACCGCGCCGCAGCAGGCCAGCAATCTGTTCTCCGGCAAATTGCTCCGGATGCTGAAGTGCTGCCCCGTGGGAGTGCCAGTGTGTCGGGCGAGCAGGGAGTTGCTGTCCTCTCTCACGATGACAGCATTCCTGCTGCCAACACTGTCACTTCTCCACTGCACTTGCCACCGCCTGTAGGACAGACTGCTGCCGCCCATGCAGAGTTGGTGCAGTCTGCAGCCGGGCCCTCCAGGCCCAGAAGTGGTCGAGGCCGTCCTTCAGGGGCATCTGCAGTGTCAGGGTCTGACGAGCAGCAGCCTTCCACCAGCCTTGCTGCAGCCACTGAGGTCCCATTACGGAGGAGCAGTAGGGTTAGAAGGGGGGAAGTGCGCAAAGGAAGGAGATCACCCTCGAAGGGCAAAAAGTAGGAGGTGTGCCAAAATGCTGGTCATTTTTTTATTAAAGGCCGAGGTTCATGGTCCAACTTTTGTTTAGTGTTTTGGACATTATCTCCAGGTTGTGAGAACCAGTTATGTTATTGACTGTTTTTTTGTGTTTATTTCTATGAGTTTGTCATGAGGAATTGACACACACAGAGTTTGTAAAATAAATAAGTTTCTGTATTCAAAATATACATGGCTGGTGGTTGGAATTATTGGTGCCTTGGCCGGCTTAGGGGTTGCGTGCTGGGTTGATTAGTGTTTGTAGCAATGGCAGGGGCCCTAGAAGCGGCTTGCTATTAGTCGTTGACGGACGGCCCTTGCAGTTTGACCATTGTGGGCCGCCCTCCTGCCTTGGTGCTGCTGATGATCATCGTCCTCGTCCTGTTCCTCCTCTTCCTCCTCCTCCTCTGGTGGTGCTACAAGGCCTGGTGGCATTGGCTGGTTCCTGAGGATTGCCATGTTGTGCAACATGCAGCACACGACTACGAAGTTCGAAACTTGCTCAGGCGAGTACTGCAGGGCTCCTCCGGAATGGTCCAGACAGCGGAACCGTTGTTTCAGCACGCCGATTGTGCGCTCAATAATGTTCCTGGTTGCTTGATGGCTTTCCTGGTACCGCAGCTCAGCAGGGGTGTTTGGTGTACGGAGCGGTGTCATCAGCCAGGTGCTCAATGCGTACCCCTTGTCCCCCAGAAGCCAACCAACTGGCTGATGCGGTGCCTCGAAAAGTTCTGCCACAGTAGTCTGGCGCAGGATGAAAGCATCGTGGCAGCTGCCCGGATAGTGGGCATTGACAGCGAGAATCACCTGTCTGTGGTCACAGACCAACTGCACATTCAAGGAATGGAACCCCTTTCTGTTCCTGAATTCCTCTGCATTCTCTCGCGGAGCACGCAAAGCCACATGCGTGCAGTCAATGGCGCCCTGCACCATGGGGAAGCCCGCTACCCTCGCAAAGCCCATAGCACGGTCATGCTGCTTGTCTGGGGTCATAGGGAAAGAGATGAAGTCTCGTCTCCTTCTGAAGAGGGCATTGGTGACCTGCCGGATGCAGCGATGCACCGCAAACTGGGAGATATTGGTGAGGTCCCCAACAGCAGCTTGGAATGAGCCAGTGGCGTAGAAGTTCAAAGCCACTGTGACCTTCACTGCCACCGACAGAGACGTCCTGGACCTCAGCTGAGGCTGCAGATCTGGCTGCAGCAGGTGGCAGAGGTCAGTGACCACCTCCTTGCTGAATCGCAGCCTTCGCAAACACAGCTCCTCGGACATATGGATGTAGGAGAGCTGTTCACGATATACCCTGGGAGGGTAAGCTCTCCTGTACATGCGCCTGATGGCCCTCCTCCGTCTGGCCATCATTGCCACTCTCTGTCTGCGTCTCACTATCCTCCGATTCAGCTGGAGCAGGACGACGCCCCCAATCATTGCAGCCCCCATATTCTCTTTGCCAGAAAAGTAATGAGGTACAGCAACTAAAGTAGCAACAAAGTTAGGATGAACTAGGCCAAACTACCTCACAAAGCGTTGAGTCAATGTAGAAGTCTCTCTCTCTCTCTCTCCGAATCTCTCTCTCTCTCTCAGAACGAGTGGTGCATAAATGTCGACCACAGAAAAAGACAGGAAGAGGCCCCCTTTAAATAGCGCCCCCCCCAGCCCCACACCGATTGATAACGTTCCAGTCTTCCGGTCGTTGGAAGCGCCAGGCGGTAAGGCAGGGGGCGCCACTCAATTTCCGCTCCGGGGCGCCCCAAGGGCGTTGCACCATGGAATGACATCACAATCTGCGTGCGCAGGTGGTCGCAGCGGTAAGTTTTAGCGCCGCCGCACAATCTCAAGTTAAGTTCTCGAGCGGCGCAAACAGCGCTGCGCCCGGGCGTTAGCAGCTTAACGCCCCATTAGCGCCCTCTTAAGGCGCTAACGGGAGGCGCAACCAAGTGAATTTTTCCCCCTATGACTCATGTCGTCTTTGGTTCTTTTGCCAATCACCTTAAATCTGTGTCCTCTGGTTCTTGACCCTTCCGCCAATGGGAAGCGTTTCTCTCTATCTACTCTGTCTATACCCATCATGATGTGGAGATGTCGGTGTTGGACTGGGGTGGACAAATGTGAGAAGTCGCACAACACCAGGTTATAGTCCAACAGCTTTATTTGAAATCACAAGCTTTCGGAGTGCTGCTCCTTCATCAGGTGAAGTGAAGAGTTGCATATAGGCACAGCATATATAGTCAGAGAACACTGCCAGATGATTACAGTTAATCTTTCTAACTGCCCTTTATCACACCTCGGCAGAGAGATAATCACGGCAATCAAAGGTGTGAATGGTGTTCAAACAGGTCAGTCAGGAAAACATTACATCAAAGACAATGAGGTGGGGTCACAAGGGGTCAAATGTGGCAGATGCTGGGGTCTGTATAGAAAACAAAAAACTTTTTTTGCTGGAAATCACAGCAGGTCCGGCCGCATCTGTGTAGAGAGAACAAGCCAACGACGACTCGAGTCTGGATGACTCTACGTCAGGCGCCTAACCTCAAACAGACCATCGTTCGCAGCAAACTACCCAGCTTTCAGGAGAACAGCGACCACGACACCACACAACCCTGCCACGGCAACCTCTGCAAGACATGCCAGATCATCAACACAGATACCATCATCACACATGAGGACACCACCCACCAGGTACATGGTACATACTCATGTGACTCGGCCAATGTTGTCTACCTCATACGTTGCAGGAAAGGATGCCCCGGAGCATGGTACATCGGCGAGACCATGCAGACACTGCGACAACGTATGAACGGACACCGTGCAACAATCACCAGGCAGGAGTGTTACCTCCCAGTCGGGGAACACTTCAGCAGTCAAGGACATTCAGCCTCCGATCTTCGGGTAAGCGTTCTCCAAGGCGGCCTTCGAGACACACGACAACACAAAATCGTCGAGCAGAAACTGATAGCCAAGTTCTGCACCCATGAGGATGGCCTCAACCGGGATCTTGGGTTCATGTCACGCTACGTGTAACCCCACCTGACGTAGAGTCATCCAGACTCGAGTCGTCGTTGGCTTGTTCTCGCTACACAGATGCGGCCGGACCTGCTGTGATTTCCAGCAAAAAAAGTTTTTTGTTTTCCATACAGACCCCAGCATCTGCCACATTTGACCCCTTGTGACCCCACCTCATTGTCTTTGATGTAATGTTTTCCTGACTGACCTGTTTGGACACCATCCACACCTTTGATTGCCGTGATTATCTCTCTGCCGAGGTGTGATAAAGGGCAGTTAGAAAGATTAACTGTAATCATCTGGCAGTGTTCTCTGACTATATATGCTGTGCCTATATGCAACTCTTCACTTCACCTGATGAAGGAGCAGCGCTCCGAAAGCTTGTGATTTCAAATAAAGCTGTTGGACTATAACCTGGTGTTGTGCGACTTCTCACATTTGTATACCCATCATGATTTTGAACACATCTATCAAATCTCCTCTCAACCTTCTCTGTTCCAAGGAGAACAACCCAGCTTCTCCAGTCTATCCACGTAACTGAAGTCCCTCATCCCTGGAACCATTCTCGTAAATCTTTTCTGCACCCTCTCTGAGGCCTTCACATCCTTCCTAAAGTGCGGTGCCCAGAATTGGACACTATACTCCAGTTGAGACCGAACCAGTGTTTTATAAAATTTCAACATAACTTCCTTGCTAGTTATAAAGCCCAGGATCCCGTATGCTTTTTTTTACTCCTTTCTCAACCTGCCTTGCCACCTTCAACGATTTGTGCACATACACCCCCAGGTCTCTCTGTTCATTCACCCCCTTTAGAATTGTACGCTTTAGTTTATATTGCCTCTCCTCATTTTTCCTACCAAAATGTATCACTTCGCACTTTTCTACATTAAATTTCATCGGCCACGTGTCAGCCCATTTCACCAGCCTGTCAATGTCCTCTTGAAGTCTATCACTATCCTTCTCACTGTTCACTATACTTTAAAATTTTGTGTCATCTGCAAATTTTGAAATTGTGCCTTTTACACCCAAGTCCAAGTCATTAATATATATCACGAAAAGCAGTGGTCCTAGTACCGACCTCTGGGGAACACCATTGTATACCTTCCTCCAGTCCGAAAAACAACCGTTCACCATTACTCTGTTTCCTATTACTTAGCCAATTTCGTATCCATGCTGCCACTGTCCCTTTTATTCCATGGGCTTCAACTTTGCTGGCAATCCTATTACAGTATGTGGCACTTTACCAAACGCCTTTTGAAAGTCCATGTACACAACATCAACCTCATTGCCCTCATCAACCCTCTCCGTTACCTCATCAAAAAACTCGATCAAGTTAGTTAAACACGGTTTGCCTTTAATAAATCCGTGCTGGCTTTCCTTAACTAATCCACCCTTGCCCAAGTGATTGTTAATTTTGTCCCTTATTATCATTTCTAAAAGCTTCCCCACTACCGAAGTTAAACTGACTGGCCTGTAGTTGCTGGGTTTATCCTTACACCCTTTTTTGAACAAAGGTGTAACATTTGCAATTCTCCAGTCCTCTAGCACTACTCCTGTATCTAAGGAGATTTGGAAGATTATGGCCAGTACCTCAGCGATTTCCACCTTAACTACCCTCAGCATCCTAGGATCTTTTTGATTTGATTCCTTTTTTTCGAGCAGTCTCTTTTCTCTAACGTTCTGCTGGATCTGACATTCATTAAACTTGTCCCACTAGTTTGCCACAACCTTGCTATGTGTTTGCTGGGAGCAATGACGACAGAACCATCTTTGTGCTGACACTGTACTTAGTGAGACATTGAGTTATTGTACCTGTCGTTATCTCCCAAATGGATTTTGCTACAAGCAATAATGATCGTTTTACTCACGAACCTTGCCGAATGAGATTTCTCACTGCCTTTTGTGTTTAAACTCCATCTCAGTGTGCAAACCCAATCTTACCTTGAAATAAGCAGGTTTAATAAAAGCTGAGCTGTAGTGATTCTAATGCAAGTGAATAATGTCCATCTAGGTGCGAGACTGCAGGCAGGCCATAATAAGCATTGGCTCACGACACAGGTTTTAAGAGAGTGCTAATATAGTATTGCCGGTGGATTAACAGTAATTAAGCCACTTACTGGGACTAGGAGCCAATTAATTTTAGCCAGCAGTTCCTAAATAATTGTGCGCTGGATTACTTGAATGTTTTGCTGATGTTTGAACCAGTCAATTTAATTGTAGTCAATACGATGAAAAGAAATTATTATACACTGCTTGGTATTGATATAGGAAGCCACAGTTACTGATCTATAGAGGCATATACATCAGTTCACAGGACTGGCAAACATGCTCTGATGTGATTCAAAGCTGCACCTCGCATTATATTAATACATTTAGTGCCCGAGTAGAAGTGTGACATGAACCTGGAGGATGTGTTTTTTACTTCACAAGCACCGGGCAGGGCACTGTCAACATGAATAGAGTAATATTTTCAGGATTCCAAGGGGAAAAATTGAACCAATTCTCATCTCTGAGTCAGAAGGTTGTGGGTTCAAACCCCACGCCAGGCCTTGAGCAACTAGGGATGGGCAATAAATGCCGGCCGTGCCAGAAATGCCGATATCCCAAGAATTAATTAAAAAATGATTATCTAGGCTGACACTTCAATGCAGTACTGAGGGAGTGTTGCAGTGTCGGAAGCTCTATCCTTCAGGTGAGATATTAAACCAGTGGTTCAGGTGGACATTAAGGATCCCTTAGGTGCAAAATGGCTCCTGCATTTTCCTACACAACAACAATCACTGCATTTTAAAATAATTGCATATGAAGTGCTTTGAGGCATTTCTGTGATGAGGCACTGTATAAATGCAAATCTTTATTTTCTTTCAAACAGGACTGAACATTTCAGAAGCAGTTAGAGGTAGATACTTAAAACCAGCAAATTCCCCCCATCCTAGATAACACATTTCCTAGAATGTTGAAGTAGTCGAGGGAGAAAGTTTGTGGGCCATTGGCTATCACCATGAAGGAATCATTGAGCACTGGTGAGGTCCTGCAGGATTGAAAGCAAGCAAATGTAGTGCCTCTATTAAATAAGAGCTGGTCCAGGGAGTTAGAAGTAAAATAATGGAAGCTAGGCTGGAGGACTACTGGTTACCAATGTTCCCCTTAAGGCGTGTGGTCACGCACCGATCGCAAGCTCATGCCAGGCCGCTCACCAGCGTTGCCGCTGGAAGAGATACTGCGCAGCAAATTTAAAGGGCCCGCGCAGGGAAAAAAAATTAGAGGGAACATTGCTTGTTACAGCAATAACTTTACAAAAAATAGAGTCAGCACAGATTTGGAAGATGTTGCCTGACATACTTTCCTGACTTATCTGGGGATGTCACTGATAAAGTAGATGCTGATATTTCCGACTTTACAACAATTGCTCCACTTCAAAAGTACTTAATTTTGAAACAGATATTAAGGAATAAGTTCTTCATTCAGACTGATGAATTGTTTCTAATAATCTGCCGGGCAGAGTAGTAGAGATGGAAACATTAAGGACATTGGGGACACAGTTGGATGGTAAGGTGGGAGAGTTAGGGTTCTAGTGGGGTGGGCTGACTGGATTTTTCATAGGCTTTTATGGTCTGCCCTAAAGGATAAGCACCCATCATCTTGAAGATCTACTCTGCAGGTGAAGTGGATTTGAAATCAAGATTGATGTGGTGGAGAAACATTGGAAAATGAGATAAATAACTGGCTTTTACTGCAACAATTAGGTAAATAAAATAATGTTATTCAATAGAGGAGTAATATATGTTTAACTGAAGTTTTCCCACTACATTCTGTGGTCGTTTATTCAACTAAATAAATGATTTTGAACCAAAATGTGTGTATATTTGCCAATCCCTTTTTACTGGTGCAAGACTCTCCTAATGGATAAACAATACTAATTGAACAGTAATATCTATATAATCACTATATGTACTTGAAAATTCAGCATTCTTTTCTGCTATATTTTTCAGATTACAGAAGAATAGGCTGCTGCACTTTGGGAAACCTTACCTATTACAGTTCGGGCTTTTTCCAAAAACATTTGTCTTATGTTCAAGGTTAAACAGCAGTCTCCATTAGCAGATCAAGGGGGAGAAATTCGGTATCGCCCCGTTTGGGGCGCGATTATCGGCCGGGCGCAAAGTTTATCGCCTGGCTCTACTTATCGCTTCCGACTGCAAACTTGGCTTCTATCGCCCCTGGAGGTGATTAGAGCGCTAAATGAGGCGCTACACACCTCTCTTAAGGCGCTAACGCTGAGGAGCGAGGCGCTATCTCAGAGCGCTGGCGAAGCTCATGTGATGTCAGTCAGCAATAAAACATAGACACACTGGCGCCGGCCAGTTCTTAAAGGGGAGGATCGATCTTGCTCTCCATCCACACCATGCTCATTGCAGCCTTGAGTCTCGGCTTGGAGAGAGCTGTACATCAAATCTGCTGGAAAGAACAATGGAGAGGCCCAGGGAAAGAGCTCAGAGTGCAGCCCCCATAGTCTCTTCTAAATCGATGCAAGGAAGGTCAAATCAAAATGAACCTGCAAAGTGCTGCTCAGTACCCAAAACTCCTTCACATAGCATTGAATCTCTCCAGGGGTCTCTCTCTCTCTCTCAGAATGCGTGGTGCAAAAATGTTGCCGACATAAAAAGGCAGGAAGCGGTCGCCTTTAAGTAGCGCTCCCCCAATCCCTTCCCGACTGCAAAATGTTCCCCTCAACCTGTTGTTGCTAATGGTAGGCGGTAAGGCAGGGGGCGCCACTCAATATCCGGTCCAGGGCGCTACCAGGGCATTGCACGCTCGACTGACATCACAATCTGCGGGCGCAGGAGATCGTGGCGGTAGTGTTTAGCGCTACCGCAAAATGTCTGTTCAATTTCGCAAGCGGCGCAAACATCGCCATGTCCGGGCGCTTGTTGCTTTGCGCCTCATTAGCGTCCTCTTAGGACACTAACGGGAGGCGCAAAGCAACCAAATTTCCCCCCCCAAATCTCTTATGAACCAAAACCTAGATCCATATATATGCTGCATATGGGATAGCTTGCCCAGATCCAACACTTATCCTCTGATCATGGTATAATGCACATTGGAGAAAGCATGGGTTGCCATCCCTTCCAAAGGCAGAAAATAACATTGCTTCAGACCATTGCTTACAGGCTAAAGATACGTGGTCAGATTTATTTGCAGGTTAAATAATATAAAGAAGTCAAAAACACGGCAAGACATTTAATAGTACAATACTTTAAAAAAAAATCAATGAAACTAGAATTAATTTTCCTTTTTGTTGTTTTTTTTTAAATAGAATTTGATAAACAGCAAGACTTTGGGATGAAACAGTCAGGTTGTCTCTGGGTACATCTTCAAGATGAGTTCTCGTATATGGATGATTCAAATTTCAGTTCAACCACAGAGTTCAGATACCGTTCCCAGTACTAAAGCTTAGCAGTTCAAACTGTGATTTACACCATGAGCCCTCTTTTGTGTTATACCCATTTCTTTTCAAGTAAGCAAACAAACAGACCTTATACCTGTGCAAGTGCAGTTTTTGTCTCGGACAAAATGGTGTCCTTGAATTTAAACTAATAAAATGGCCGACTCTGACTTGTGTGGAAAAGGAAAAAAATCCATTGTTATGTTCTTTTCTGAAAAATAACTTTAAATTCTTAGACTATGCTGTCAGCAAAAGACTGCCTGCACAAAAGAAAACAGGCTTAATATTGAGATAACCAAGGGCTAGTAAAGTAAACAAACCAGTCGCCTTGGCCTTGGTAAGAGAAGTAAAATAGATAGACTCCATTTTATAGAGATTAGCTAGTCTCATTGTAAGGCATTTCTAACGTGTTTTTTTCTAATTGTTAACTTAGCTTACCTTAAACAACATGTCATGTGATATTATACTGTATAAGAATACTCCATTTTCTGTGATTCGGCAGTCTGTCATCATAGCTAATTGGGCTATGGTTGCAGTCTCCTTGCAAGTAAAATATAATAAAAAGCCTTCTTTGACGATATTGTTTACAAGAGTCTTTAATTGGAAGTCAAACTTCGACATACCTTGGGAGGTGAGGTGTTAATGTTTCCTATGTACATTCCCCTAGATGGAGTTTTGCCCCTATTGTAATTTACCCGAATGCCTCAGCATAGAATAGCTAGATTTTAAATCTCTCATAATATCCCACTGTATCAGAAGTATTGGCTATCCCAGTATGGAAATATAGTGAAAGAATCTTATTTAATCCAACAAATATTTAACTATATTGGTATCTACTGCTTTACATCTATGGTTTATGGAAATATAGAGTTACATAGCAACATAGAAACAGGAGGAGGCCATTTAGCCCCTCGAGCCTGTTCCACCATTCAATGAGATCATAGCTGATCTGCTACCTAACTCCATATACCCGCCTTTGGCCCATATCCCTTAATACCTTTGATTAACAAAAAGCTACCAATCTCCGATTTAAAATGAACAATTGATCTAGCATCAATTGCCATTTGCGGAAGAGAGTTCCAAACTTCTACCACTCTTTCTGTGTAGAAGTGTTTCCTAATTTCACTCCTGAAAGATCTGGCTCTAATTTTTAGATGATGCCCCCTAGTCCTAGACCCCCTAGTTACCTGGCTTTGACTCCTATATAACCCAGTACAAAGATATCAATTATTGACCAACCAATGTCAAGGATAGGACAAAAACAAAATGCTGCGAATGCTGGAAATCTGAAATAAAAACAGAAAATGCTGGAAATACTCAGCAGATCAGGCAGCATCTGTGGAGAGAGAAACAATTAACATTTCAGGTCGATGATCTTTCGCCAGAACTGGAAAAAGTTAGAGACGTAGCAGATTTTAAGCAAGTGTGGGGCAGGGAAAGGGGGAGGGGAAGAAAGAGCAAAGGGAAGGTCTGTGATAGGCTGGAGGGCAGGAGAGATTAAATGACAAAAGGTATGATTTTACAAAGCAAAAGGAGTTGGTAATGGGACAAGTAAAGAAACAAAAGATGGGTCAAGAAGAGGTGTAAATGGGAATAGTAGAATCATCAACAGCTGCCATCTGAAAAAAATAGGGGCAGAGTTATTGTCTGAAATTGTTGAACTCGATGTTGAGTCCAGAAGGCTGTAAAGTGCCTAATCGAAAGATGAGGTGCTGTTTCTCGAGCTTACATTGAGCTTCATTGGAACAGTGTAAGAGGCCGAGGACAGAGAAGTCAAAGTGGGAGTGTAGCGGAGATTAAAGTGACAGGCGACCGGAAGCTCGGGGTCATGTTTGCGGACTGAATGGTGTTGTTTCGCAAAGTGGTCACCCAATCTGTGTTTGGTCTCCCCAATGTAGAGGAGCAGCGAATACAGTATACTAAATTGAAAGAAGCACCAATAAATCATTGTTTCACCTGGAAGGAGTGTTTGGGGCCCTGGATGGTGGGAAGGGAGGAGGTAAAAGGGTAGGTTTTGCATCTCCTGCGTTTGCATGGGAAGGTGCCGTGGGAAGGGGAGGGGGTGTTAAGGATGATTGAGGACTGGGCCAAGGTGTCGTGGAGGGAACGGTCCCTTCGGAATGCTGAAAGGGGAGGGGAAGATGTGTTTGGTGGTGGGATCACGTTGGAGGTGGCGGAAATGGCGGAGGATGATCCGTTGAATGTGGAGGCTGGTAGGGTGAAAGGTGAGGACAAGGGGAACCCTATTGTGGTTCTGGGAGGGAGGGGAAGGGGTGAGAGCTGAAGTGCAGGAAATAGAACGGTCGAGGGCCATGTCAACCACGGTAGAGGTTGGTCGGGAAATCCGGAAGTCTGACTCAATTGCACCCCTCCACCATCCCCCCCTCTCCCCGCCATCCACACGCAAAGGTAAAAATGCAGCCCAATGAAACTAGAATCACTTCACAAGCTACTAGCACATTCTTTTTAGAACGGGGTTTCTTACAAAGTTTGATAAATGACAGGATTTTTGGAGCAAATCGTTAGGTTTGTCTCTTGATACACCTTCGAGTTGAGATGAAGGATAATAACAATTCCAGTTCACCCGTGGAGTTCAGATATCTTTCCCAGCACTCAAATTTAGCAGTCCAAGCTGTGCTTTATACCATGAGACTTATTTTATATCCTGGCCATTTCCTTTCAAGAAAGCAAACAAACTGAGAGTTTAGTGGATTTTAGATCTTGTGGGGTGAAGTGCTAATGTCTTTATATATGTGCCATTTCCTACACACATTTCTCCCTGGCAGAATGTTACCCTATTATTATTCCCTATAATTACTCATTATTCAGAGGAAATACAATTATTTTATCACTGTCTGTCAATCTGTATATATTACTGATTAAAATAACCTGTCCAACTACACAAATACCTTTTGATTTAATTGGCTTATGAACAAAGGTATTTGTTGCTTTCCCTTTGATATGGTGTTTACAGTCCTCATTTTGAACCTCGGTGTGGCTTCCATTTTAAATGCAGCTATTTTAAAATCTGTACAACATAATGGCAAATCTCCTTATTTGTCACAGGTCTGTCTTTAAAAGAATGCACAATCAGGTAACCCCTAGGGTAGTGGGTGTGGGTTGGGGGCGGGGGAGGTGAGAAAGTTGGGGTGGTGGTTCTGTCTCTTAGTTTACTTCTGGTGCTTTGTATTTAGTGTTATGCTGTGAGTTATTATCTGTACTCTAAGTAAATAAAGTTTGACGTTCTGGCTCTGTGCACAGAAGCAGACAGAACTGCACATCGGCAATAACAGGAGCCACATAATTGGCACCACATAGAGCTTGGAGCACGATGTCTGCCCCGAAGCTGAAGTGGAAAGAATAGCTTTACCTTGCCTGATATACGTCTTGGGCCTGAAAGTTATTCTAGCCTTGGGCTCTCACTGTTTCTTGGCTGGTTATTCATCTCTTTTGGGGGACTGCTTCTGTACAGTCAAGGACTGCATTTCGTGAAGAATGTCAGCGAGCTTTATTCTTGGGGGTGGTGGGTGGAGCGCAAGGCAAGGGCCAGGTTTGCGGAGGATTGAAGTGAGATTGGCACCAAACTCTGTTATGCCAGTGACTTCCTAATGAATCTGCATCATTTTCTGGTATTGATGCGGTGGTCCCACAGTGTGCGACTGCAAACGTTCCCTTGTAGCCAGCCCTTTCCGACAGCGCACAGGAGTGTCAGGATACATCTGGCTGCAGGATTAGTGTGTGGCCTGATCGTCAGTGCTTGTGTCTCACCAGCATGGTTCGAATCATGTTTGTGATTTAATTGGCATTTGCAACATTATTCCCCACGTATTTGGCAGCTTCATCCATCTTCGCGCATCACAAAAAATTTCCATTACTCACTTCTGGGAAGCAAAAACCCACCAGGCTGTGTATGTATTGTACAAAAGTCCTAATCGCATAAAGAAGCTTCTAAAAATATTCTTCATTCATAAGCTTTCAATCACAAATAGGAGTACTGGCATTCTATTGTATTAGATTAAATCCCACATGATTAGAGCTTCTGCATAATAGCTGTATAAATCACAACTGAGATTCTAAATTAGTTCTGCTTTGCACTGCCTCATATCAATAAAACTAACAGCTGATTGATTAAAAATGGTGCTGGGAGTGGGGGTGTTTGGGCTAAACCTTGGCCTTTCACCTCCAGGACCTAGGTTTGAATCCAGTCTAGACTGATGGAAAGAAAGTCTCCTCTGTCTGTGAATGTTCTGCATGAAAACGGAGGATATCAGAAAAACTCAGCAGGTCAGTCAGCATTGTGGAGAGACCAGAGTTAGCATTACAGGTGTAGACCCTTCGACAATGAATTTGTGTTGTCTCAATCTGCTGCCTAGTAACGTTGGACAAAACAGCAGAAAACTGCTTCTAATTTGACCAAAGTTCGACATTTAAATAATTGAGAGAAGTGGTGGGGGTGTTGGTGCACATGTAGGCACACATACACGTACCAACACACGCACACACACGTCCACACATACATGTACCAACACACGCACATACATGCGCACGCACATGTACCAACACACGCACACACGTGCACACACACACACACACACATACACACACCAGCACATGCACGCACACACATGTGCACGCACACGTACCAACACACGCACACACATGCGCACCCACACGTACCAACACATGCACACACACGTGCACACACACACACACACACACACACCAGCACATGCACGCACACACATGTGCACGCACACGTACCAACACACGCACACACATGCGCACGCACATGTGCCAACACATGCACACACACGTGCACACACACACACGTACCAACACACGCACACACATGCACACGCACACGTACCAACACATGCACACACACGTACCAACACACGCACACACATGCGCACGCACACGTACCAACACACGCACACACATGCGCACGCACACGTACCAACACATGCACACACATGTGCACACACACATACACACACCAACACATGCACGCACACACATGTGCACGCACACGTACCAACACATGCACACATACGTGCACACACACGCACACACACACATACACACATAGTCGTGGCAGGCTTCACAGCTACTCAGTCTTGGATGAACAGAGAACCAAAGCAAATAGGCTATTCAAGCTCAGCATATTCAGGCAGGAGAGCGCCACCAGGAATAAACTGGGAGAAAATGGAGAGGAGAATAAAAACAAGACAAAAAAAAATGAAGAATGCATTGAAAGAGCTGCTCCTTTACTGAATAGTCCTGTGTGAAAGTCCCATCTAATGACTAGCTTGTGCTCTTGAGCATGAGAACAATTATGGAACAACATTTGCAACGTACATTACTTATTTTCATGCCCAGGTTAGCTTTTCATGTGAGCCAAACTAATTAAACTCCACAGTTGGTAGCCTAATTAATTCAAGTAGGAAGCACAGAATATAATATAATATAGTTTAGCTCTTACAATGAGCTAGCCTGAGTATGAGAATGAGTTCTGAATGCTGCAGATTTTGTTCCATAATTGTTCAACAGATTACGGCAGTTTAGGGGTTATGATGCTGGACTAGCAGGGGTCATGAGTTCAAATCCCACCATGGCTTGTTATGAAACTGAATTCAATAAATCTGATAATTTAGGGGCTAGCATCAGAAAAATGACCATGAAAGCTGCTGGATTGTTGTAAACACCCAACTGGTTCACTAAAGTCCTTCTGGAGGATTCAGGAAAGAGTAAATTTAAAAGCAGCGAGAGAAATGTCAAGGCTCTCGAGCAGAGTAGAGTTTTGGGTAAAAATAAGCAGAGTGGGTCAGGAAGGGACAGAGAGCGTAACAAAGGTAATAAGGCATCAGTGACTAAGGTGACATCAGGGAAAAATAGAAATAAGTCAAAGCTAAAGGCACTATATCTGAATGAGTGAAGCATTCACAACATAATAGTTGAATTAATAGCGCAGATAGAAATTAACAGGTTTGATCTAATAGCCATAACGGAGACATGGTGGCAAAGTGGCCAAGGTTGGGAACTAAATATTTCAGGATCCTTAACTTTTCGGAGAGATAAGCAAAATGGAAAAGAAGGAGGAGTAGCCCTAATAATAAAGGATGGGATAAAGACAGTAGAGAGAAAGGATCTTAGCTCCGAAATTCAAGAAGTAGAATCAGTTTGGGTGGAGCTAAGAAACAGCAAGGGGCAGAAAACATTGGTGGGAGTTGTTTATAGGCCCCCAAACAGTAGTTGTAATGTAGGGCAGAGTTTCAATCAGGAAATTAGAGGCGCATGTAACAAGGGTAATACAGTGATCATGGGGAACTTTAATCTACATATAGACTGGGCAAACCAAATAGTGTGGAGGACGAATTCATGGTAAGCCTGACATCGGTAGTGGGGAAAATGCTAGAGTCCATTATAAAAGATGCAATAGCAGAGCACTTGGAAAACAGTGACAGGATCGGACAAAGTCAACATGGATTTACAAAAGGGAAATCAGGCTTGACTAATCTACTGGAATTTTTTGAGGATGTAACTGGTAGAATAGATAAGGGAGAACCAGTGGATGTGGTGTATTTGGACTTTAGAAGGCTTTCGATAAGGTCCCGCATAAGAGATTAGCGTGCAAAGTTAAAGCACATGGGATTGGGGGTAAGGTACTGACTTGGATAGAAAACTGGTTGGCAGACAGGAAGCAAAGAGTTGGAATAAACGAGTCTTTTTCCGAGTGGCAGGCAGTGACTAGTGGGGTACCGCAGGGATCAGTGCTAGGACCCCAGTTATTCACAATATATATTAATGATCTAGACGAGGGAACTAGATGTAATATCTCCAAGTTTGCAGACGACACAAAGCTGGGTGGGCGTGTGTGCTGTGAGGAGGATGGTGAGAAACTCCAGAATGATTTCGACAGGTTGGGTGATTGGGCAGATGCATGGCAGATGCAGTATAATGTGGATAAATGCGAGGTTATCCACTTTGGTGGCAAAAACAGGAAGACAGATTATTATCTGAACGGCAATAGATTGGGAAAAGGGGAATTGCAACGAGACCTGGGTGTCCTTGTGCACCAGTCGCTGAAGGTAAGCATGCAGGTGTAGCAGGCGGTTAAGAAGGCAAATGGTATGTTGGCCTTCATAGCGAGAGGATTCGAGTACAGGAGCAAGGATGTCTTGCTGCAGTTGTACAGGGCCTTGGTGAGACCACACCTTGAGTATTGTGTGCAGTTTTGGTCGCCTTATCTGAGGAAGGATGTTCTTGCCATGGAGGGAGTGCAGCGAAGATTCACCAGACTGATACCTGGGATGGCAGGAATGACGTATGAAGAGAGATTGGGTCGATTAGGCTTATATTCGCAAGAGTTTAGATGAATGAGAGGGGATCTCATTGAAACTTATAAAATTCTAACAGGACTAGACAGACTAGATGCAGGAAGATGTTCCCGATGGCGGGGGAGTCCAGAACCAGGGGTCACAGTCTAAGGATAAGGGGTAAGCCATTTAGGACTGAGATGAGGAGGAATTTCTTCACCCAGAGAGTGGTGAACCTGTGGAATTCTCTACCACAGAAGGCAGTTGAGGCCAATTAATTAAATATATTCAAGAAGGAGTTAGATATATTTCTTAAGGCTAAAGGGATCAAGGGATATGGGGAGAAATCAGGGACAGGGTACTGATTTGGATGATCAGCCATGATCGCATTGAATGGCGGAGCAGGCTAGAGGGACCGAATGGCCTACTCCTGCTCCTATCTCCTATCTTCGAAGATAGTTTTCTAGATCAGTATGTCGAGGAACCAACTAGCAAACAGGCTAATTTAGATCTGGCATTGTGCAATGAGAAAGGGTTAATTTATAACCTTGTAGTAAAGGGACCTTTAGGGAAGAGTGACTATAATATGAAGAATTTTATATTGAGTTTGAAAATTATTTAGTTAAATCCGAAACTAGGGTCTTAAATCTAAACAATGCAAACTACATAGCTATGAGGGGTGGGTTGGCTAAGGTAGATTGGGAAACTACATTAAAAGGTATGATGGTAGACAAGCAATGGCTAGCATTTAAAGAATAAATACATAATTTACAACAAATATACATTCCTTTAAGGCACAAAAACCCCACAGGAAAAGTGGTCCAACCGTGGCTAACAAGAGAAGTTAAAGATAGTACTAGATCAAAGGAAGAGGCTTATAATGTTGCCAAAAAAGAGTAGTAAGCCTGAGGATTGGGAGGATTTTAGAATTCAGCAAAGGAGGACCAAGAAATTGATAAAGAAAGGGAAAATAGAATATGAGAGTAAACTAGCGAGAGACATGAAAACAGACTGTAAAAGCTTCTATAGGTATGTAAAAAGGAAAAAATTAGCGAAAGTAAATATGGATCCCTTACAGGCTGAGACAGGAGAAATTATAATGGGGAATAAGGAAATGGCAGAGAAATTAAACAAATACTTTTGGCTTGATTTTGCTGGCGCTCAGAGGGCGGGTTTGGAGGCAGGTCTGCTGTCAAAATAGCAAAGATTGACAGCGGTTAGGAATCCCGCTATCAACCCGCCTCCACGCGAGTCTCCCAAGTGTCGGGTCTGTCAGCGGTGAACTGACCCGACACCAAGCGGCGGGAGAGACAATTGAGCTCATTAAATGGCTCGTTAACAGCCAATTTAAAGGTATTTTGAGGCTTCCTTGCAATTTTACTTGCTCCCCCATGGGTTACCCGTTGCTCGGGGAACACGCCAGCTCACCCTGGCATGAGTTGAGTCTGCTCTGATGTATCTGATAAGCTGACAGCTGCAGAAGTGGTGTAAAGGATGCCATGTTGTAGATGGTCAGTTTCAGAGTACAGAAACTGTTGGTTACTGCATTTGTAAGACATATAGAGATTTCTTTAGCTTGCAAGTGTTTAGAGCCAACTGTATGTCCAGCGCCGTCTCATTGGAACAACCTCGCTCACCATTGACAGATCACTTCTGTCATCTCACATGCAGTTGCCATCTATTGCAGTAACATCGGTGCCCTAGAAACTATCTCACCTTGCTCCTCTGAATCCATCCACGATCAGCCCCAACACCAACATCACTAGTCACACCAGTAACACCAATAACAACACCAACCTTCTCTGCCATCACCTGATGCTGCACAGGACACAGGGCTTGACAACATTACTGCCCAGGAGGTCAGCGATGGCATCACATTGGCCGGGAAGCCTGCAGGGCGGGCTTAACAAGGCCAATCAAGGGAAAATCCCATTGACAGAGCAGCTGCAGCTGGGAGCGGGTCCGGAACCCAGCAAACAGCTATCCCGACACCGCTGAGAAATTCCAGCACTTTGAGTCTGTCTTCACGGAAGAAGACGCAAAGAACTTCCCGGAAATAGTGGAGAAACAAGGCTCTAGCGAGAATGAGGAACTGAAAGAAATTAGTATTAGTAAAAAAATAGTACTGGAGAAATTAATGGGACTGAAAGCCGATAAATCCCCTGGACATGGTGGCCTACATCCTAGGGTTTTGAAAGAGGTGGCTACAGAGATAATGCATGCATTGGTTGTCATTTTCCAAAATTCCATAGATTCTAGAACGGTTCCCGTGGATTGGAAGGTGGCAAATGTAACCCCACTATTTAAGAAAGGAGGGAGAGAGAAAACGGGGAACTACAGACCAGTTAGCCTGACATCAGCAGTAGGGAAAATCCTAGAATCTATTATTAAGGACGTGGTAACAGGACACTTAAAAATAATAATAGGATTGGGCAGAGTCAACACGGATTTATTAAAGGGAAATCATGTTTGACAAATCTGTTAGAGTTTTTTGAGGTTGTATCTAGCAGAATAGATAAGGTGGAACCAGTGGATGTGGTGTATTTAGATTTTCAGAAGGCATTCAATAAGGTGCCACACAAGAAGTTATTAAATAATATTAGGGCTCATGGGATTGCATGGATTGAGGATTGGTTAATGGACAGAAAACAGAGAGTAGGAATAAGTGGGTCATTTTCAGTTTGGCAGGCTGTAACTAGTGGGGTACCGCAAGGATCAGTGCTTGGGCCTCAGCTATTCACAATCTATATCAATGATTTGGATGAGGGGACCAAATGTAATATATCCAAGTTTGCTGATGATACAAAGCTGGGTGGGAATGTAAGTTGTGAGGTGGATGCAAGGAGGCTTCAAGGGGATATCGACAAGCTAAGTGAGTGGGCAAGGACATGGCAAATGGAATACAATGTGGAGAAATGTGAAGTTATCCACTTTGGTCGGAAAAATAAAAATGCAGAGTAATTTTTAAATGGTGAGAGATTGGGAAATGTTGGTGTTCAGAGGGACCTGGGTGTCCTTGTACACGAATCACTGAAAGTTAACATGCAGGTACAGCAAGAAATTAGGAAAGCAATGATATGTTAGCCTTTATTACAAGAGAATTTGAGTATAAGAGTAAAGATGTCTTACTGCAATTATATAGGGCCCTGGTGAGACCACACTGGGAGTATTGTGTACAGTTTTGGTCTCCTTACCTAAGGAAAGATATACTTGCCATAGAGGGAGTGTAACGAAGGTTCACCAGACTGGTTCCTGAGATGAGGGGATTGTCCTATGAGGAGAGATTGAGTAGACTAGGCCTATATTCTCTCAAGTTTAGAAGAATGAGAGGTGATCTCATTGAAACATACAAAATTCTTACAGGACTTGGCAGGGTAGATGCAGGGAGGATGTTTCCCCTGGCTGGGGAATCTAGAACCAGGAGTCACAGTCTCAAAATAAGGGGTTGGCCATTTAAGACTGAGATGAGGAGAAATTTCTTCACTCAGCGGGTGGTGAATCTTTAGAATTCTCTACCCCAGAGGGCTGTGGAGGCTCAGTCGTTGAGTATATTCAAGACAGAGATCGATAGATTTTTGAATATTAAGGGAATCAGGGGATATGGGGATAGTGCAGGAAAGTGGAAATGAGGTAGAAGATCAACCATGATCTTATTGAATGGTGGAGCAGGCTCGAAGGGCCAAATGTCCGACTCCTGCTTCTATTTCTTACGTTCTTATGGAGGGAGCCTATTGTCCTTACCTGGTCTGGCCTACATGTGACTCCATTCCCACACTATGCAGTCAGCTTTTAATGCCATCTGAAGTAATCTAGCAACAATTCAGAAGAAGGCCAACCACCACATTTTCAGGGCAACTAGAGATAGGTAAGAAATGTCTTCTTGCCCACATTACCCACATCCTCAAAACATAATAGATTTTTTTTTAAGTTCAATACTGAATCAGGTAGAGCATCACTCTCCAGCTTACCAGTCCGTGATAGGTTTGCTCGTTCTCAGCCAGATTTTTTGAACAGCCTATCAACTGTGGTAAAAACGAAATAACTCATTCATCCACCTGAACCATGGAAAACATTGTCTGCTGGCTGTGTCTTGGCCCTACGTTAAAAAAAGAGATGCAAATGCAGCTGGCGAAAAAAAGGTGCTTGTCAAGGGGGGGTTTGTGATATGAGTTGGCCTTTCTCCATTCAGAGTCCAATATGCCTTTAGATATAATAGTATATTTATAGATAAGGAACACACTAGAGGAAATTATTGTTTTAGCAATATCAAGAAGAACCCAGACAAGTGTTCAGTTTATCTCATTAAGTGAGGGAATTAGTATTTTCTCAGCACAAACCTGTTCCAATGTATAACTGCTCCTTTGAGGTACACACATGTCAGTTTGGTACATATTGAATTCCAACATAGTGGGTTCCCTTATTTTCTACCCAGGTTTCTGTGTTGTATCACAGTGGGGAGCTTAATAGTTCAGCCTTTGAAAAGGCACAGTGAGGGTAATTTTAACTTTGGGAGATGATATATAAAGGGTGGTATCGAAACGGCCGTCCATTTAAAAAAACATTTTTTATTTGTTTTTATGGGATGTGGGCGTCGCTGGCAAGGCCAGCATTTATTGCCCATCCCTAATTTGCCCTTGAGAAGGTGGTGGTGAGCCGCCTTCTTGAACCGCTGCAGTCCGTGTGGTGAAGGTGCTCCCACAGTGCTGTTAGGTAGGGAGTTCCAGGATTTTGACCCAGCGACGATGAAGGATCGGCGATATATTTCCAAGTCAGGATGGTGTGTGACTTGGAGGGGAACCTGGTGGTGGTGGTGTCCCATGCACCTGCAGCCCCTGTCCTTCTAGCTGGAAGAAGTCGCAGGTTTGGGAGGTGCTGCCGAAGAAGCCTTGGCGAGTTGCTGCAGTGCATCTTGTAAATGGTACACACTGCAGCCATGGTACGCCGGTGGTGGAGGGAGTGAATGTTTAAGGTGGTGGATGGGGTGCCAATCAAGCGGGCTGCTTTGTCCTGGATGGTGTCGAGCTTCTTGAGTGTTGTTGGAGCTGCACTCATCCAGGCAAGTGGAGAGTATTCCATCACACTCCTTACTTGTGCCTTGTAGATGGTAGAAAGGCTTTGGGGAGTCAGGAGGTGAGACACTCGCCGCAGAATACCTAGCCTCTGACCTGCAATGGTGACCCCCAGGATGTTGATGGTGGGGGATTTGGTGATGGTAATGCCATTGAATGTCAAGGGGTGGTGTTTAGACTCTCGCTTGTTGTCGATAGTCATTGCCTGGCACTTGTGTGGCGTGAATCTTACCTGCCACTTATCAGCCCAAGCCTGAACGTCGTCCAGGTCTTGTTGCATGCAGGCATGGACTGCTTCGTTATCTGAGGAGTTGTGAATGGCACTGAACACTGTGCAGTCATCAGCGAACATCCCCATTTCTGACTTTATGATGGAGGGAAGGTCATTGATGAAGCAGCTGAAGATGGTTGGGCCTAGGACACTGCCCTGAGGAACTCCTGCTGCTATGTCCTGGGGCTGTAATGTTTGACCTTCAATCATCACAACCGTCTTCCTTTGTGCTAGGTATGACTCCAGCCAGTGGAGAGTTTTCCCCCTGATTCCCATTGACTTCAGTTTTACTAGGGCTACTTGATGCCACACTCAGTCAAATGCTGCCTTGATGTCAAGGGCAGTCACTCTCACCTCACCTCTGGAATTTAGCTCCTTTGTCCATGTATGGACCAAGGCTGTAATGAGGTCGACAGCCGAGTTGCCTTGGCGGAACCCAAACTGGGCATCAGTGAGTTGGTTATTGGTGAGTAAGTGCCGCTTAATAGAACTGTCGATGATACCTTCCATCACTTTGCTGATGTTTGAGAGTAGACTGATGGGGTGATAATTGGCCGGATTGGATTTGTCCTGCTTTTTGTGGACAGGACATACCTGGGCAGTTTTCCACATTGTCGGATAGATGCCAGTGTTGTAGCTGTACTGGAACTGCTTGGCTAGAGGCGCAGTTAGTTCTGGAGCACAAGTCTTCAGCACCACAGCTGGGATGTTGTCAGGGCCCATAGCCTTTGCTGTATCCAGTGCGCTCAGCCATTTCTTGATATCATGTGGAGTGAATCGAATTGGCTGAAGACTGGCTTCTGTGATGGTGGGGACCTCAGGAGAAGGCCGATATGGATCATCCACTTGGCACTTCTGGCTGAAGATGGTTGCAAACGCTTCAGCCTTGTCTTGTGCACTCACGTGTTGGGCTCCACCATCATTGAGGATGGGGATTTTCATGGAGCCTCATTATACACCATGCCTGATATTCCTTTCGATTAAAGTCAATGGAAGGAAAAACTGGGCGGGGTGTATGATGGGCGCCTAATCTGATAGCACCCCGTTGTACACCATTACCCAAAGTTAAAATTACCCCCATTGAGTTACATTTAGCCCTTTCCCTTGAGAGGACAATAGTTCGATTTACTTTTTACTGTTTCTATCTCAGACATTTGAACTTTCCATGATTTTGCACAACAAAAAAGATGCTCAGCAAAGTATCTCACATGATGCAACATGCACATTATGTGTTACGCCAAAGGAAGGAGCCAGCTGTGTAATAGATCTCAATCAGTTGGTTATACAGTGCCCTATAATTATGGGATGAAACTCCGCTCTCTCTGGCAACTATAACAAACCGAAATGAGAAGAGTTAGAATAGCAACACCCCAGTTTCAAATCCACAACACAGTGTTGCCCATAATTGGTACTATGGCACTAAATTATCAGTCTTGCTCCAAAAGGAACGGGAAGTGTCAGACTGGTGCAGTAGGCGATGGGAGGTTGAAAAATAAGCTTGCATTTACACAGCACCTTTCATGCTTGCAGGATATCCCAGAACACTTCGGAATCAGTGAATTATCTTTGAAGTGCGCTTACTGTTGTTATGCAGGCAAGTGGGGCAGCTCGTTTGTGGACAGCAATGATCAAAGGCATGTTATTGGGCAGTGTGGAGCCTGTTAATGCCAACACGAAGCATCTGACCCTAGCTCAGCGCCACCAGTGCGCTGACAGTTTTAGCATTCCATGTCCCTTTGCGGGCATGAGCTGACCTATGGCTGATAACGTGAGGTCAACTCATTGGTATATTTTCAGGCACTTGAGGCACGTGACTTGCCAGGATCTGCAGGGATGTAATTTCAGATGGCAACAGCCATGAAAGTCCAGAAGCTTTTCTGGTGTGGGGAGGTGGGGGGGGTGGGGGTACAAGGTGCACCAGGCACGAGACGGAGGTGGAGGGGGTGGGGGGGGGGAGGGGGGTGGGGGTGGGCATGAGGTCGAACTGGGTGGTTGTACTTGGGTTAAATTGGTGGGAAGTTGGTTACATTTGAGCCTCCCTTGGGAGCCTATTCAGGCAGCCTGAGAAGATATTCTCAGTCCCTTTCATTCTGGCTGTCCACTTTGAGGCAGGCTTGATGTGTTGGGCACAGTGTGTGCATCAGGCTCCTGCACCCTGTAATATGGGAAGCAGCAAACACTATTTGATTATCAGCCCTTGGTGTCATAAGTGGAAATATATTCCAGTCTCCAAAGCAGACACCTTATGAAATGAAGTTTCCCATCATATATTTTGTACACACTACACATTAGGTAAGTAATTGTTCATTATGGTGAAGTGTCCAATTATTAAAGAACACCATTTAAACACAGAGAAATTAAGAGTAAGAAGGAAAGTCAGGGAGAACTTTTTCATCCAAATAGTAATGGCCCAGAAATTGATCTCACTCTGTTCCCGCGGGGGTAAGCCTTCCCCGCGATCTCTCACCTCGCTTGTGCTTTTTCAGATCCAGCTCGCACGAACTTGATGTTCCAGACATCAGCCGGGCAGTGCTTGCGTATCCCACCGGCGTAGTGAATTCGTGCGAGCTGTGGGATCACGTGACTCAGTTAGAGCCAATGGCAGCACACCATCTTCCATTCATAAGTTTCATAGCACGGCTGTGAAATCTATGAATCTTACACCCCCCCAAAATAACAGCTAAACCTCAATTAAATTTAAAAAAAAAACCATCACATTAATAAAATAAGTATAGTTAAATAAAATAACCATTTTAAATAAAAAATTAAATTTTTGAAAAAATTTAAAATCTTTTAAAAAGTTATAAAAATAAACTTACCTGTCTTTAAAGTCTCTAAAAAAGATATACCTGTAAAAAAAAATTCAAAAAAATACTTAATTCACTACTTACCTTGTTAAAAGTGGGTCTTACTCCTCCTTTTTACATTTCTAAAATCTTCAGTACTTACCTGCGCGTCCAAAGCATGAAGTGCACAGCGTGCGCGCAGCCTGTAGCGCGCACGCGATGCACCGAGGAACCGCCCCCTTTTCAAAAGAGCAATTGCCGGTTTTCAGCGCATGCGCAGGGCATGCAGAAAACCGGCAATTGCAGGATAAATTTTTGGGCCAATATATTTTAAATGTCAGCTTGGCTCAGTTTGTAGCACTCATGCCCCTAAGCCAGAAGGTCATGAGTTCAAGCCCTACGGCAAGACGTGAGCACTTACTCTCCACTAGCACTTCTGAGGGAGTGCTGCGTTGTCGGACATGCCATCCTTCAGATGAGACATTAAACTGAGGTGCCGTCTGCCTACTTCATGGCATTGATTGAGGAAGAGCAGGGGCGGTGTCCTGACTAACATTTATCCCTTAAGCAACATCGCTTCACCACAATAACTGGCCTTTTATCTCATTTGCTGTTAATGGGACCTTTCTGTGTGCAATTTGCCGTATCTCCCTACATTACAATAGTGACTACACTTCACAAGTATTTCATTGGCTCTAAAGCATTTTGGAACATGCTGAGGATATGAAAGGTGCTACATAAATGCAAGATCTTTCTTTCTTTGTGGAATAAATGGCCAAGGAAGGCAATTTAAGCAGAAAACAGAAATGGGTTCATGAGGTGAGTAGATGCATTTCTGGAGGGCGGGGGGGGGGTGGTTATGGGATATGGAATGAAGGCAGATAGCTGGGGTCGATTATGAAAGGGGTCGTTCTTATTGGGCCTAATGGCCATTTCCTGCTCTTAAAAATTCTTTTCTCAGTTGAAACGATGAAAGTTGCAAAATTTAAATGGAAGTTGAAGCTAAATTGGTGTGGCGATTCCCCTCCCTCCAGTGCTAATTGTTCTCAAATGTGATGAAATGATAGAAATTACAGTACAGCAAGAGGCCACTTGGCCCATTGTTCCATTAAAAAAACATATTTTGGAAATGTTATCATTGTATTTTAGGGGCGAAGAACATCATGGAGCTCAATAAGACTTTGCCACTTGTTTCAGTGTTGGCCTGCCTTACTACAGAGCAACTGTCTGTCTGTCTGTCTAACAAGGAACTAACCTGCACTAAGAGCTTAATAGACGTTGTGTCCTTTTAAACTCCAGAAACAATAATCAATATCATTACAAAAATTACACTGTCCCAATGAAGTTGATTGCAAGCTCGAGGAACCAGCATCCCATCTTTCGATTAGGCACTTTACAAGCTTCCAGCCTCAACATTGAGCTAAACAACTTTAGACATTACCACCGCTCCCATTTTCTCGGACATCAGGTGCTGGTAATGGTTCTGCTGGAACCATTTACACCTCCTCTGGACCCAACTTTTATATCTTTACTTGTCCCAACACCACTCCCTTTTGCCTTGTACCATCATCCGTTTTGTCGTTTAATCATTCCTGCTTTCTCCCCTATCACAGACCTCTCCCTTTATTCTTTCCTCCATCCACCCACCCACCTCCCCACTTTCCCTGCCTCTGTACTTGCTTAAAATCTGTTACTTTTTAAAAATTAGTTCCTGGGATGTGGGCGTCGCTGGCAAGGCCAGCATTTATTGCCCTTGAGAAGGTGGTGGTGAGCCGCCTTCTTGAACCGCTGTTGTCCGTGTGGTGAAGGTACTCCTGCAGTGCTGTTAGGGAGGGAGTTCCAGGATTTTGACCCAGCGACGATGAAGGAACGGCGATATATTTCCAAGTCAGGATGGTGTGTGACTTGGAGGTGGTGGTGTTCCCATGCGCCTGCTGCCCTTGTCCTTCTAGGTGGAAGAGGTCGCGGGTTTGGGAGGTGCTGCCGAAGAAACCTCTCTAACGTCTTCCAGTTCTGACGAAAGGTCATCGACCTGAAACGCTAACTCTGTTTCTCTCTCCACAGATGCTGCCAGGCCTGCCGAGTGTTTCCAGCATTTTCTGTTTTAATTTCAGGTTTCCAGCATCCGCAGTATTTTGTTTTTGATTTGTTGTGTGTTATCAGTTTAAATCCTCCTCAGTAGAAACCAACTGTATGAACTGAGGCAATCTTTGCAGTTCAATCCTGATTGTCAGCCTGCAAAGTCCTAACCCTTAGATCAATCAGACATAGGGTTGCCAACTCTGGCTTGACATATTCCTGGAGGTTTCATCACATGACCTCCTGCCTCCAACCGCCCCGCTCCCACACTCATGTCATTGGTCGTCCAACATGTTCATATTCACAGCGCACCGCCTTCCCTCACCAATCGGAGAGCGAATAGACTCTTCATTACCCAATAGGATGATTCTTGACTGTCAGATAAACAGCCTTTTATTCCATCTCAGATATTTTTATAACTAATAATCAAAGTGTTCAATCATTTTTTTAATTAAAAACACAATTTTTTTTAATGCCCCTGTGATTTTTCTCCCGAGTTGCTCACTGCAGTGTCCTGGAGATTAATCTTCAATTCCTGGAGACTCCAGGCCAATCCTGGAGGATTGGCGACCCTAATCAGACAGTCCATCCTTATTTAACGGGTAAAAAAATAATGTTTGCTCATTATTTTCTAAATAAAAAGGGTAAGTTCTCCAGCTGGAACTAAAAGCTGCTCCTCAAGATGATTTCACATTTATGCTTCTGTTAACATTGAATTCACTTTTAATGTTGCCGTTTGGGATTCTCCTAACCCTGTTGCTTATTGTTGCCTGCAGTTGATGTTGGAGCTATGTTTTGCAAACAGAGAGATCATAGCTCACATTTAAAAGGAAATTGGGTGCTTAAGAAGAAACAGGACATGTTCAATTTTCTTATTGGTTAGTTCGTTAGTCAAAAGCGTTCAAATAGCGAATAGTGGAAGGAGTGGAATTAATTATTATTAATCATTTTCATGTGTGTCTGCAGGGTGCATAGGCTCCAATTCCTGTAATATATTTATTATAACATTTATTACTGCAGCTTTTACAATCAGTATTCACACTGCTAAGATTGATCGGGGCGGGGGGGTACATCCATATAAGACGCTTATCTCAACGAGTTGGAAAGGTTTCAGTGCTGAAATGAAAACTGCATCTGTGGGTCAAATCCGACAGCATCCTAAATGAGGGAGTAATAAAGTAAAGATGAAATTTTTGATACGAATGTTGGGTGGCGTTGTCATGGTAACAGGGCTTGCGAGAGACCACGTTTTAATGTCGAGAATATGCAGTCAGTGGTGTTGATGACATTGTTGCATCACTAATCACACATTTATTACATTTATTTTTTTAAATCTCTAAGCCTGAAATCTGCGACCAAAGATTGTCCCAGTGCGCAACATGGCAGCATGACAGTGGTGTCCTCACATGGAATTCGCCCGACTACTCCAAAAGCCCGGCCTGCACCAAAACGCCCCAGTGAGGTGAGAGTACTTCTGTGAAGTGACTCATTTAGGCCACTCATGTTCAAAACCCTGGATCTAAATCATTTTTAAAGGCCAGCTTTAAACCAAATCAAAAGCCCAGAATGTACATGCTGACATAGTTGCATTATGAAAGCATCAAACTCTGAAGGGCTGCTGAGGATGACTACAGTCATTCGTAGGCCCAACAGATGAGCAAACCTGTGTGAGGCACTCAGAAGGTTGAAACATAAATATTACAGAGCACGTGAAACAAAACTGGCAGAGGGTTCTCTGTTAAGTTAGGACTAGTAGGTTAAAGAAATATACCAGTTTCTTTTTTTATTTCTCATCAATTTTCTCCCCCTATTTTTCTCTCCTCTTGCTATTGGGGTCATTTTAACTCTGGGTGATGGTGTAAAGTGGGCAGTATTGAATTGGCTGCCCATTACACAACCCGCCTGATTTTCCCTTCCATTGACTTCAATGGAAAGGAATGTTAAACGTGGTGTATGTTAAGCCCGTTTTACACCATCAGTCAGAGATAAAATGACCCCCGTTGAGTCCTTGCTGAGTAAATAATCCGACAGAAGCCAATCACCCTCCAATATCTCAACCAACTGAGGTATATTTGATCAAGGGGCGGGGTGAGGGTGTGTGGGGGGAGGGGGGGTGGTGTTGGGGAGGAGACATCACAGCTGAGCCCAACTATATCCTCGCCTGATTTTCGCACACACACGTATTTTCCAGGGGTTGATGGATTGTTATAGGTGGAGGGAGGAGCCAACTTTCCCCTCCCTAACTGAAGGGAACTCAGGCCAAATGGATCCGCCCTACTGTCGCCTGGGCAGCGATCAGATCACTGAGCATAGACTAAGGCCGCGATTTTGCCGGCGCTCAGAGGGCGGGTTTGGAGGCGGGTCAGAGGTTAAAGTCGTTTTGATTGACGGCGGGTTCCGCAACCGCCGTCAACCCGCCTCCACACAACATTCCCAAGTGTCGGGTCCCTAGCGGCGGGAAATGGATTAAAGGCAATTACTTGCTATTAACAGGTACTTGTCAGCAGTTTTCAGGGTCATTTTCAATTTTCCAGCTTCTGGGTCGGGTTTTACGACGTCCAGACAACACGCCAGGTAAGTGTGGCATGTTGTGAGTCTGGTCTGATGTTTGTGAAAAGCTGACAGCTGCAGAAGTGGTGTCAAGGATGCCATGTTGCAGATGGTGAGTTTCAGAGCAAAGAAAAAGTTTGGTTACTGCATTTTTAATGCATAAGAACATAAGAACATAAGAAATAGGAGCAGGAGTAGGCCAATTGGCCCCTCGAGCCTGCTCCGCCATTCAATAAGATCATGGCTGATCTGATCCTAACCGCCAATCTACTATCTACTATCACAGAACCATCTCCTGCATCTAACAGAATTGCACACACGAAATAGGAGCAGAATCAGGCTACACAGTCCCTGGGCCCGCTCCACTACCCACAGGGCCATGACCGATCCGAACCTAGACTCATGTCCAAATTCCTGCCCGCTCCCCGTAACCCTTAATGCCCTTTACTTCTAGGAAACTGTCTATTTCTGTTTTAAATTTATTTAATGTTGTAGCTTCTACAGCTTTTTGTGGCAGCATATTCCATGGACCTACCACCCTCTGAGTGAAGTAGTTCCTCCTCATCTCAGTTTTGAAAGAGCAGCCCCTTATTCTAAGACTATGTCCCCTAGTTCTAGTCTCACCCGTCATCGGGAACATCCTCCCCGCATCCACCCGATCCAACCCCTTCACAATCTTATATGTTTCAATAAGATCGCCTCTCATTCTTCTGAACTCCAATGAGTAGAGTCCCAATCTACACAACCTCTCCTCATATGACCACCCCCTCATCCCCGGGATTAACCGAGTGAACCTTTTTTGCACTGCCTCGAGAGCAAGGATGTCTTTCCTTAAGTAAGGACACCAAAACTGTATGCAGTATTCCAGGTGCGGTCTCACCAATACCTTGTACAACTGAAGCAATACCTCCCTATTTTTATATTCTATCCCCCTAGCAATGAAAGCCTTCTTAATCACTTGCTGCACCTGCATACTAACCTTTTGAGTTTTGTGCACCAGGACCCCCAGATCCCTTTGCACTTCAGTACTCTCCAGTTTCTTGCCATTAAGATAATAAATTGCTCTAGGATTTTTCCTGCCAAAGTGCATCACCTCACACTTTCCAGTGTTGTATTCCATCTGCCAAATCTCTGCCCACTTACTTAGCCTGTCTATGTCCCCTTGCAGGTTTTTTATGTCCTCCTCACTCACTACTTTCCCTCCCATTTTAGTATCATCTGCATATACAGATTTCTTTAGCTTACAAGTTTTTAAATCCAACTGTATGTCCAGTGCCACCTCATTGGGAGAACCTCTCTCACCAGTGACAGATCGCTTCTGTCATCTCACCTGCAGCTGCCATCTATTCCAGCAACATCGGAGCCAATGAAATAATCAGACCTTGGTCCTCCGAATCCTTCCACAATCATCCCCAACACCAACATCACCAACTTCATCACCAACCTTCGCCGCCATCACCTGATGCTGCACTGGACACAAGGCATCAGCCCCGACAACATTGCTGGCCAGGAGGCCAGCGATGGCATCACCATGGCCAGACTTTCTTCACTTTGTGCTGTAAACCTTGGCTGCCACATGATGCACCAGGTTGACACCATCCCACACCAGCACCGTGAAGCATCCGTTTAATGTCCAAGCCATTCCATACACACACATCACTATAGCGAGGCGGGGGGAGTTATGACTGAACAATCACTGGAACTCAGTAAGTCACTTCTCAATGTGTGCTCAGATCTGTCCAATAAGGGGCACTTTTTGATAAAGAGATTTCACTGTATGACAACACATTACCAGAAACTTCACATTGACATTGGCTAAACCTCTCAAGTGCCCACCCTTGTGTATTGTTAGTTGGTATGCTTGCAGTAGAATGAGGGTGAGTGTGAGGGGTGGCTAGTGAGATGGGGAAGTGATAAAGTAGATAGAGAGGGTTGGGTGGAGGTGAAAGGTAAGTTGGTGTCCTGGGGAGGTCTCTTCCACCCTTGGAAGGGAAGAGAACCTCCCTGCATACTGTGACTCCCTCCAGAAGCATATGGAGGGAGTCAATGGAGAGTCTGGGTGCAAGAGTTCACCTTTGTGCAGTGATTGTCAGTGTTTTCAGCACCTCAATGCTGTCAAACACTGAAAAATCAACTGTCAAAATAAAATTGGGCATGGTCCCTTTAAGGAAAACGGCAGATGACGCGTCATCAAATGACGTCATCAGACCCGCTTCCTGTTAATTGGCCGGCTTACCAAGGCCAATCAAGGGAAAATCACGTCTGCAGAGCGGAGGCAGCTGGGGGTGGGACTGGAACCCGGAAACCAGCTGACCCGCCCCCATCCCGACACCGAGGAGAAAATCACGGCCAAAGGATCCAAGCTGAGAACTGAGTGGCTCATCGACTCACTGGCTGAACTTGCCATGACTTTTGTACCTCTTCGTTATTTAGCAATATTCAAACAAGTTATTTCTATTTTTGCTGGTGTATCACTAACGCATGCACAGGTTTGTCATGACATAATTTTCAATTTCAAGAATAGCATTAAGTACGGGATTTCAGGGAGAGACTGATTTGGTGAAGGGGGGCTTCATTACTAACGCTGATCCTGTCTTTACCCGACCTCCAATGATCGGGAGCAGAAACTCTATCAAAGCTTTTTTCACCATCCCTAGTTCAGGGATACTGAGGCCAATTGTAGAATCCCCATTGCTACTCAGGCTGAGATCTGATGAACCAATACAGACTGGGTGTGGAAGCTGGAGCTTTCCTGCTTTGTGCCGCATTGCTCAATATAACTACCACTGAGAGTCTGGGAGTGATGCTGCCCATGTTTTAAAAATAACACGTTTGTCCCATAGCTTCCAGATTAACTATAAAGCCAGAGACATACACTACCTTTCTGAATCAGAACTGCAGTAGAAAATGACTTCTTGTTTCCCACAGCATGTCAATGCATTGATAGTAAAGTGCCTTTCAGTAAATGGAGAGAGTATAAGTTATGTGAAAAATATGTAATTGCTACAAAATATAGTTTGATTTCGCTCCTTATGTCAAAACCATCCAAACAAAAGGAGTGGAATTCTAAGTGTGATAGCCAATTTTCCCAGTTACCTGTCAATGTCATGTTAATACCCATTAAATCGAGATTGCTGAGGTGCTGTAGTACTATAGGGAGACGTTTGAGGTTGGTATACACTGAGAGTGACACAGGGCCAAGGGATATAAGTTCTGTGCACCATTCTCTGGGCACTGAACACCGGGATCTGGGCGCGTGTGCTTGGATGCGCATCCAGAGTTCTACTTACCAGCACCTGAATGCCAGCGACATTTGAATCTGCTTTCAGCTAACATTAAAAACCTTTCGAGCGAAGGTTTAAACATTTCCAGATGATTCCATGGGCTGCATCAGAAATCTTTAAACTTCAATCTACACCAGTCTGGTTTTTTATTTCAGATTTCCAGCATCCGCAGTATTTTGCTTTTGTACAGCAGTCTGGTTAAATTCGATTTGGACAACTCAACACCCAAATCCCACCAAACAATTTGCACTGGTGAGAAGCTGATCGTGGTTAAGCACTGACACAGCGGGGATAATTTCAATGGAGAGAGGTGTCACCGGGCCGATAGCGACTGTTCTACAGTATCGGCAAAGATCTAAGTTACCCCCAACCTGTGTGGCGTCACAGGCCTAGTGTCCTAGGTGGGCAACTGCGAATACTGTTTAAATCCAGATTACTAGATTTAATGGACCAGATTGTGCTGGAGCGAGGCATCTCACGTCATGCCCCATTAGTCAGACTTACAATTGCAAGTTTTAACGTTTTTTTCCCCACAAAGTTGCTGGAAGTGCGAGCTGATAAAGGCGCAGCGAGGGCAACAGGGCATCTGGCTACATTTCAAAAGTAGCTCATTGGCTGTGAAGTGCTTTGTGATGTCCTGAGGACGTGTAAGGTGCTTTAGATATACAAGTTCTTTCTTTCTGTTGGAAATGGGTAGGAAGGTGCTGGTTTCAATTACAGCCAATTGACTGGCAGATGTGTTCAGAGAAGGTGAAGTGATTTACGGTCCCAGAATTACCAGGACCATGAAGGACATTCCATTTGTATTTTAGGCTGCAGTACTCCCCTGACGTTGGAGACTAAAGAAATTTGGGATAATATCACAAGGTAGGTTTGTTCTCAAAAATGTTGATCATTAGTTAAGAATCTCTCATCAAATATATTTCTTAACTAGTCTGGCAAAGTGATGTTATACTGTGTATCTCCATTCACAGCTACAGTTCATCAACAATAGATTGTTATCAGGATTGTTGCACATAGCCAATGTGAGGGCTTCCATCACCAAAGACCAAGGTTAATTGAAAGCAGCCACCTTGTGCTGTTATTAAATTGATCTATCATTTGCATTATTGCTGCATGTTAACTGAGAGCAGAAGTTAAGAAAGAGACTAACAAATTTGTATTTGAAGCCACCTCATCAGAATCTAGAGCAAAGGAATCCCAATTCTGTGCAATAAAATGTCATTGAAGGAAAAGATCAATGTATTCTGCTGGACAGCCGATAACTATAGTCAACTGAATGCCTATCGTGAATTAATAAAGTTTGGACTGCATGGAGTATGGGTAACTGACTCTTAAATCACAGGCCCTGGATCATAGATCATAGTTTAACAGGGGGGGTTAGAAGTAGGAGACTCTGTTTTAGTAGCCTTTGACCTTTCTGTGGTTAGGAATCAACTCTGTTGTGGAAGAGTTCCCAGGTCAGGCTGTATAAGCACATCAATTCTGATATAATCACAGGCAGACGATTAAAAACAAATCTGCACCAGATACTTTCCTAAATTGCATTCACTCTATGGCTGCATCAGTTTCTTCATTGATGATTTAGGCTAAGGTTCCATATCGTGGTAGAAATTTACGTTGTTCACAGTTTTTTCATCAAACTGAGCATGTGTCCTCCACATGCAAATGTGTCATCAGAGGGTTTAACCTGAGGTAACAAAATGCTCTTGTTGTGACTTTAGAAACTGAGTGGCTATGTCACCAAATCCATACAATAACAGGGCAAAGTTACTTGTATTGTGAAGGAATAAACTATATAACCTTTTTAGAAAAATACACTATCTTATGAAAGAATTCTGGCCATGTTGAGATATGACAATTGTTGACCCTGAATAAATAACCTTATTAAAACAGAAGAATGGGTGTCTCCGAATGGGTGGTCTTGTTGGAACAGAACAATGGTCAACTCTGGATAAATGATCTTGATTAAACCTCTTAAAGATTACACATGAGATAAGGGACATCTGCCCTTCACATCTATATGGTAAACTCCCAATAACTATTGCTGATGTGGCAGTAAGATTTGCAGAGGTCAGCAGAAAGATGATTAGCGATAATTAACTTGGATCAACAGAAACTTTATGGAATACAACTGAAAAAGGGTATAAATATTGAAGTCTCAAATGGGATATCAGACTCGCTTTAATCGGGCAAAGCGATTCTCGACTACAGAGGCGGCTCTGTAGTCTTTCACTCTTTGTACCTCGGAGATCGAAGGTAATTTGATATTGATGAATATCCTGTATAGAAAATTTTAAGAACTGTAATACTGTAGCGAAGTTAAAATTTAAAAGTAAGATTCTCTGTTAAAAATAAGATCGTATTTTTTCTCTTTTTAGAACTGTTAACGTTGCGATTGACTGATTCACCAACTGTAAATTGCATGTCGGTTCTTTTAATAAATCTCTATATATTTTTAGAATTGTCTCACATTAGTCTTCTGTATCAATAACTCGCGAACCCAATCTCTGTACACTCTTTGGTGAAGAGGTACATTTCTGAGGGGAGATCTCCAGACCCTCATAATGGCCCGAAAATTAGACCTAATACGCGAGAGTATGCACTGTGTACTCTCGCGTTTTAGGTCTCCAATTGCCGGTTTCCAGCATGCACTGCGCATGCGCGGGAAACCGGCACTTCATGAATTCAAAAGGGGGCGGTTCCTAAGTGAACCGCGTGCGCGCTACAGGCTGTGCGCACGCAGTGCACTTAGTGCTTTGAACGCGCAGGTAAGCATGGAAGATTTTACACTTAAAGAAAGGAAGCGTAAGACCCTCTTTTAACAAGGTAAGTAGTTAATTAAGTATTATTTTAAATTTTTTTCAACAGGTTTATCTTTTTTTGAGACTTTAAAGAAAGGTAAGTTTATTTTTATAACTTTTAAAAAGATTTTAAATTTTTTCAAAAATTTAATTTTTTGTTTAAAGTGGTTAATTTATTTAACTATACTTATTTTATTAATGTGATGGCTTTTTTAAATTTAATTGAGGTTTAGCTGTTCTTTTGGGGGGATATAGTATTCATAGCTTTGACAGGTCTTGGTGTGCTGCCATTGGCTCTAACTGAATCACGTGATCCCAGAGCTCGCACGAACTAATTGCGTCTCTGGGTCACACAAGCACTGCACAGCTGCAGCCTTGAAACTAAAGTTCGTGTGGGCCCAGAGGAAAAAGGTAGGCGCGGAGTGAGATATCGCGGGGAAGCCTTACCCCCGCGTGAACACTCAGTGTTTAATTTCTGGGCCAATACAGGCAAAATTCAGAGGATGTTCTAGTGATAGAAAGTGCCAGTGGTTTATTTCCAAAGAATGTTTATACATCTAAACCTAGAAATTACTATCAGTGATAGAAGCAGATGAACAATTAACACATAACATTCCTCCATCTGGTAATTTACCAGAAGAGTTAACCCATTTATTTTAAATGGGCTTATACAGCGCCTTGCATGATCTCAGGATGTCCCAAAGTGCTTCACAACCATTGAAGTACTTTTGAAGGGTAGTCACTGTTGTAATGTAGGAAACATGGCAACCAATTTGTGCACAGTAAGGTCCCACCAACAACAATGAGATAAATGACTCGATAATTTGTTTTAGTGATAATGGTTGAGGGATAATTATTAGCCAGGACACCAGGGATAACTCCCCTGCTCTTTTTTGAACAGTACCATGGGATCCTTTGTATCCCCGAGGGGACTGACATGACCTTGATTTAATGGCTCCAAAAGACAGCACCTCCCTCAGCACTGCACTGAAGTGTCAGCCTGGATTTTGAGCTCAAGTCTCTGGAGTGGGGCTTGAACCCACGGCCTTCTGACTCAGAGATGAGCGTGCTACCACTGAGCCCAGGCTGACACCCAAAGCTTAGTTAGATGCACATACATTCTGTGGGAAATGAACTACTGGTGCATAATGTAGATTCGTTTTCACATCTTCATGATAATTGTTGGTGTAAAGTCGGCAAAACAAGGCTGCTCAGTAATGAAGATTATATCTCACACTAATTGAAGTGAGAAGTCGCACAACACCAGGTTATAGTCCAACAGTTTTATTTGAAATCACAAGCTTTCGGAGCGCTGCTCCTTCACCTGACGAAGGAGCAGCGCTCCGAAAGCTTGTGATTTCAAATAAAACTGTTGGACTATAACCTGGTGTTGTGCGACTTCTCACATTTGTCCACCCCAGTCCAACACCGGCATCTCCACATCATGACTAATTGAAGTGTCAGCAATAGAAATAGTGGACATTGTGCCAACAATTCAAGAGCTGTGAAGAATAAGGTGGCTCTTTATCTTTATGATATCTTTACTGTTTGGCAGAGTTATTGAGCACAGCACATTCAAATCCTCAGGGCAGAGAATTAACAATATGAATGTAGAGCTGAATTATTCTTTTAAAAAAATCCAAAACTCAGCATGAACAGAAAATTCTCGTCGTGCCCAGTTGGTAACCTTTTAGAGCCCCGTTAACGCCCCCCTGCAGGCGCTAACGGGAGGCGATAAGCAGCCGAATTTCTAGCCATTAGCGTCCGTGGAATAGTATCTAAGCAAGGGGTTAACATCTTTCGAAAGAAAAAAAAAGACTTACATTCATATTTGACGACCTCAGGACGTCCCAAAGTGCTTTACTGCCAATGAAGTACGGTTTGAATGTAGTCACTGTTGTAATGTATGAAATATAGAAGAGCAGGAGACAAGAGAACATGAGCAAACAAAGAGGAACAAAAAACAACTATTAAAATGACCTCTCAGAAGTGCCAGCACATCAGTCAGTAGGGGTTTCTGCAGTTCATATTTAATTTGGTGGATTATTGAGGCTATGGTGAAATGGCAGTGCTGCAGAATGATACACTCTTCTACTTTGGGCCTCTGTTGTCTGCATCAAACATGACAGGTCAGTATAGCACGGGGACAATGCAGAACAAAGCTCCCTCTGGGCCAAAAAAGTGCCCCAACCCCCGGTGGAGCAGCCTGGGAATATCTCTACCGCTAACCTGAAATGAAATAAATTGTGGATTCTAAAATACACTCAAGGCCCTGGCATTAATATCCTCCCCCCACCAACACCACCCCCCCCCTCGCCCCCGCATCCTACCCTAGCTGATCATCCCAGGCAAAAAGAATGGCAAGTGTAATTTCCCTTGTCCCGAATAATAAAAACAGAAAATGCTGGAAATATTCAGCAGGCCAGGCAGCATCTGTGGAGAGTGAAACAGAGTTAACGCTTCAGGTCAATGACCCTTCATCAGAACTGGCTTCCAGGTTTATTATGGCTTTTACTGGTGAGGATGCGGACAGTCTCATTGATGGGTGTTTGAAACATTCATGAAGAGTGTAAGGGATTTCTCCTGACCCTGCGTGTCTCGTAGCCTGTGAGATTCACGCGGCTCTGTGCAGCCTGTATGTCAGTGCGGGTCTAGGCCTGGTTGCCTGTTCTGGTCTCCAGCCAGTCTGGGAACACTAGACACACCTGTGAGTGGTTCGAATCACTCTCCCTTACGGTTCTAGACACTGGACTTAGATGCGAGAGCAGTAATGGAGATAAAACTCATGTAGACTCGGTTTGAACGGTACGAAATGGAAAATCTTTATTGCATGATACTTAAAATTATGAAATACATGTCATACGCACAGATTAATGACAGTACAATCTTACAAACGGTTATAATCAATCTTAGGGAAACGAGGAACGAACGGCACAACGTAAATAGGGCACACATTACAAATATCCTTAATCTTTACACCCTCCCCTATCAATATCTATCCTAAACTAGCTTCGTAGGATCTCGAGACTCATGCTCACCACTCGTAATAACTCGGAGAAATTCCGAATAGCTGATCGGATGTTTTTCACCGCAGCACCCACGTGTCGGTCAGGAGATCTCCTGGTCCCACTTGTTTACTGCTTCTGCTGCTCGGGCTAGTAGGCTGGACCGTCTGCTGTAGTGAAGACCTCTGTTGGTGGACTTCACAGTTTAGTCGAGGAGCACCGTTGTCAATATCACTGATACGATGTGTTTGCACAGTCCAGTTATCATTGATGCAATATGTCTTGTTAGAAGTTTAAAGAAGAAAACTTCCTGTCGAGAAGACTTGGCTGATCGACCTACAGGCGCGGTCGGGATTTACTGACCGTGGCGATGGATATGGTCTTCTTCTCTTCTCCTCTCATCTCATCTCATCTCATCTCATCTCGGGCCTTTGGTTCCGCTGCCAGTTACCAACATAGGTCTTCGTTACGCGACACGAGGTAGATCCGAACGGATCAGAAAGTTCAACAGTCTTTTCAGAAGAGGCAACAGGCACGCAGAAGCCCAACTACGAATACACAGGAGCAGCCACGAGGTTACGAATCGACCGGATAAAACACAGGAGCAGCCACGATGATAAAAGCAGCAAGCGAGCAAGAGGCAAGAGGCAAGAGAGCGAATGGACGGTTTGGGGCCTGCAATTATAGTGCAAAAATCTTCCGTTTCCCGCCCAACTATAATGTCCATTCTTTTGTTTAGGGTTTGGCGCCCAAATGTCTTGTATGGGTGATCTCCGTCCTTAATGGGTTTCGGGGCTACTCATGAATGTTTGAGTACCTGTTAATATTTCTCCCATTGTTAAATCGGTCGGTGTTCTCCCTGGAGGGGTTTGGGGCTTCCAAGTGTCCTGTATAACTACCTGCTAACGGCTCTCTCATCGTAGAGCCGTTGGGAGTTTACATATTAATGTCCTTTGGATGGGCCCTTAAGTACTTGGTACAATGGCTTTCCTTTGCACCTGGGAGACCGATTCCAGTATCTATGTTTATACTGCAAACCCATAATGTCCCGTGTATTATCTTCACTGTGCTGAATCGTTATCGATCTTGCAAAAATGTTTAATGGAACGCCATCTTGTCTGCCTGTTGAAAAGTCTAGAATGTTCTGTCACGAGGTGCGGCGGCCATTTTACAGGCTGCTTGTGTCCAATTTAAACCTGACAGCATTCTGCTGAAATAAAAGCTGTTTGAACGAAACTTTGTGTTTTCTCCTTATTAATCAAATCGCGATAATTGCGAATTCTACAGTCCCTCCTGTTGATGCGAATAACTCCGCTTATCGTATCAAAAATCACAGTGGTGAGCAATCTTATCTCGATTTCACTCCGAATCCAGTAAATTAATCCCATAAATTTTAACTTAACTAGGGTCTCTGTGTCGTCCTTATTTCCCAAGAAAATCACATTTTATATCACCGTAGGCATCATTTGCCCTTAAACTTACACCACTTGTTTTCCTTCCCGGCGTAACCAGGCCGATACCTCACGCATCACCTGTATATTTGTCTTTTATTCAGGGAAAAGGAAAAACAAAACCCAAAACCAAACAATCAACACCATCACCAAAATAAACAAATCCCAACTCTTAAACATGTCGAGTTTCCAACGTATTTACAATGAGTACAAACTTCCGCGGCGCACGTGGCGAGCGGGAGTGACGCCATTTTCCTATTACACGGTGCTCTCATCGTGCACGCGCACGTAACGTTCTCGCCACTCTCCCGTGTTTTCATGCTTGGTGAGGCGCTTGTCTCTTTTACAATGTATGAACAATAGGTACACTACAATAAACACTTGACAGACGACTAAAATGTGGGAGGCTATTCGGATCCATGAAGGCACTTCAATATTAGTGAACAGATTCCACCACGGTGGAACCACTATGTCCAAAATGTCTGTTCCTATCTCGACAGTTTTCTGCTCTAACGTATAAAAATGCTTCTGTGATACCGCGACGGCTTTCAGAAGTTTGGTTAAATGCTCAGGGAGAGGGGGAATGAGGTATCCAAAATGCGCGACAAATCGCTGCAAGTCGGTGAAATTCTCTTTTACTGTGAGATGAACAGTGGATGGTTCAGGGATTGGGATAATTCGCTGTTGTGCTACTTGAACTTCAGCCCTGGGTTTAAAACAGAAACTGCTGTCACTCACCGGACACCGGCTACGGTTTCCATGCTGGTAGTGTTGCGCTGCAGTGGTAACACAATATGTTCCACCCCCGATGTATGCTACCTGCGGAGGCACATGATCTTGTGCCATTGCCTCCATGGTGCAATTCATGGACTTGGCGCCAGCCGTTCTGAACCCGCACTGTGGTGTTAAAAAGGCATTCAAGTGCTGGGGACACAGTATTATGTGTGCTCCCCTGCCACGACAACCAGAGAGATCTGTACCTGTCATCGTTTGCTCCCAGCGGATGACGTAAGGTGGAACCGCTGCATAACGAATGTGGGCTCCCCCCTGAATGACACCAATGTTCTCTACCCGATACACCGGGGCGGGCTTTGCTGTGTTGCCCAAAACCGGCATGCGTAATACTATTCCCATAATAGTATGGTTTGAACGTCCGCAGTCCACGGGGACTGGGTAAGCTTCTGAAGCTAGCCTGAGCTGGCACGGACTCAATGCGTTCTGAAAAGGGTGGAGCGCCCGCAGGTGTTTGTTACTTATCCAGGACGGAACCAAACCTTGTTTTAAATCCTCCAAATTACTGCGGCCCTCGCCCAGTAACCACGCCCCGTAAAGCACGCACACCTCGTTCTGCGCAGCTTGATCGGATGCATTCCGATCTTCCCTGATCAGGGCATTTACCGTACGCGCATGTTTCTCCAGCTCTGCTATAATTTCCTTTAAATGGAGAGTCATGGCTTGGTCCTCGTGCAGACCCGACCCTACCACTTTATTCTCATCTGTTAGAATGTCTTTTAACTGTGTTTTTAAACCATTAATCTGGGTCTGCAGCTCCACACTGTCTAGAGCGTTGACCACAGATGTCCCTGTATTAAAAGCGGTGAACATGTCGTTCACAACACCCCTTCTTTGTCTCCCCACCTGACCCAAAACTTCGTGTGGTGCGGTGTACAAGCTTGTCTTGTCAATTTCTGCAAAATCAAACTCGTAAAATTGCCTGAACATCTTGGTCAACAGGACCTGGTACAACTGTTCCGTCTTTTTGGGGCACCACTCTGGTAACCGTACCTCAGTGAGATTTAAAATCACCGAGGCCACCGCGTAATGTACCCCCTGAAATAGTATCTGGTCTGTGGGGACCAGTACCAAACCGTTCCCGGGTCCCTTACTAGCTTTAGGGCACCCTTCTTCCTCAGTTAGAACCACCGGAATTGTGGGCGGGGCTTTGCGTGGGCGCGTAATGAGTTCAGTGGCATTTACTGGGATCGGGGAGAATGGGGCTCCGCACCCCCTGGTGCTCGCATCCCACCTCATCCCCTGTCCGTTATCCTGCCACTGATTAATAAAAAATATGGAGATGCCTTTGGGGCAAACGTACTTTGACCCCCACATACAAACATAAATCCCCTCATCTGGTTCCCACCATTTGTCCCAACAGACTTTCACTTGTCCGTTTGTCCCCGTAATTGTCCGATGGGTATTATTACCCAGTCGTTCCCACTCGACCGAAGAGTTTCTCATAGTTTTGCTCAGCTTTCGCAGCCACCACCATCGGCTCAATGGGACATTCCCACTACAGGTCAAACAAATCCGTTTGCCGACGGTGACGCTGATCCTGGGTGCGATGATCCTTACTTTGGGGCACATTAAAGAAGTCTCTTTGTAGGCGAACCCCGATGTGCTGGAATACTCCGTTGAGTTCGTTCCCAGCCATCCTGGCCACCTTCCCTTGTGGAAATAGGTGCTGGTCCCCTCTGCCTTCCGTCTTCCGGTCCCATCCACCGCGATGGGGGCCGTGTCCCCGGAACATCCAAACACCACGACATCCTTGGTGTGGCCTCGATAGGCCAATCCACATCCGATTGCCACGAGCAATACTAGAATTCGTTCCATCCTTCCTTGGTTCCTGTGATCAGATAGAATGAGGTAGCCAGCCTCGCAAAAGTCTCTGGCTTTTGTGAAGGGTGAGCGGGTCCCCTGACCTCGCCTCACGTAAACTTCAACGTTTGCTGAATAGACTTCCTCTAAACCTAGCCTTAAAACTCCCATCATTTTATCGTTTTCTGTTAAAAACACTACAAACTTAACCTTGAACTATAAACTTAAAACTTAACCTTGAACTATAAACTTAAACTTAAAACTAATACTTTACAGTGCCGCCCGTTCTCAGGGCGGCCCCTTTAAATTCTGAGAAGGCTGCTGCGAGCTCTTCCCGACGGTGGGAGGGCACTGACCCTTCCCTCTGATCTGCCGCAGCCTGTTGCTGCGCTGACCCTTTCCTCTGATCTGCCGCAGCCTGTTACTGCTGCGATGTGGCCTGTCTCTACCCGGGTTATCTTAACCTGAATTTTACGCCTTGGGGCAGTCTGGGGACATGACCACATCCTCCTGGGCTGGGGTTCTCTACTTGACCTACGGGGAGTTGCTATGGGCGGGGGTTCCGTGACGGACGGACCGGGTTCCGAGACCTCCCTCGGGATGACCTGGGGTTCCATCACAGTCGCCGGCTCCGCCTCCGCTAACTCCGCCTCCCTAACCTCGGGGCTGGCATTTCGTGGCTCCGCCCTGCTCGGCCCAGCAGGCGGCCCTTCACTCGTGATCTCTGCCTCCCCTGAGGACTGGACGTTCAAAGCGGGCGGCCACACCTCTGGGAACCACATTGGTACTCCCTGTGCTCCTATAGCGGCTGGCCCTGCCTCCTCTAGCTCCTCCCTCCTGTTGTCGGGACCTGCAGCTCGTGTGTCCACCCCGTGTGGATCTCTACCTATCGGCCCCAATCCTCCCAGACCGTTCCTCAGGAACCACCCGTCATCATCACTATGCTCATCTGCACTATCCTCATCTGACCAGGGTACCCTGGGTTCTTCGTCATCTAACCCCCAACTCCAGAAAAACGCTGCATGATCGTCCGGGATGTCCCTTCCCCTGATGCAAGCTGCTACGCCTGCCTGTGTGCCTTGTGGTCCTACCTGGGGCTGTGTTTTCCCATTGGCGGGATTTACCCCTGTAGTTTTCCCCTGCGCACCCGGCTGGTACAGTTTGCATTGGTTTATGTGGAACCACTTAGTGCGCCGAGGTACTTTTACGGCGTAAACCATGGGACTCGCCTTGTCTACAATGTTGTAGGGTCCCATATACAGTGGTTCCAGACTCCCTACTCTGGCGTAGTTTCTGACCATGACCTGGTCTCCTACTTCCCACTCCCGCGTTTTGCGGGGTTCCAGCAACAAGCGATTGCCCTGATGCTGCCTTCCCATGTTCCCAGCCGCCTGCTCATAAACTTGCTTCAGGCGCTCCAAGAGAGTCTGGGCGAACTTGTCCCTGCTTATCTCTTGGAGCTGACCCTCAGTGAGCACCGGGGCTAGCACATGGGTGGGGGTTCGCATGAGCCTGCCGGTCATTACCTCGTGCGGGGAGTACCCCGTACTTTTTGACTGACTGGCCCGGACCCCCATGAGGACTAAAGGCAGAACTTCCGCCCATTTTTGGGGCGAGTTCCTAGTCTCTCTCCTCAATTTCTCCTTCAGGGTCCGGTTCATACGTTCAACAATCCCGGATGACTGGGGATTGTGTGCTACGTGCCACTTCCCTTCAATGCCCAAAAGCATGAGGGTGTTCTGCATCACCTGGCCGGTGAAATGACTCCCTTGGTCTGACTCCACGAAACGGGGGAGTCCCCACCGCGAGAACACTTCCCGGACCAAGATTTTTGCTGTACCCAGTGCCGTAGCTGTTCGACAAGGGAAGGCTTCCACCCACTTGGAAAACACATCCACCAGGACGAGGCAGTACTTATAACCTCCCTGGGTGGTGGGCAGGGGTCCTATATAGTCGATCTGTATCGACTGCCATGGTCCCTCTACCCTTCTTACGTGTCCCATGGGCACCTTCCTTTTCTGGGGGTCTGGGTTGTTTGCAGCGCACACAAGACAGTTTGCACAGAACTCGCGGACTTGTTCCCTGAGCCCCGGCCACCATCCCGCTTGCTCTACCCGTTGCCAGGTAACCTCGGGCCCGGGGTGCCCTGCCCCTGGTCCCTCGTGAGCCAACTGGAGGAATTCCCTCCTGTGCTGCTGCGGCACAACCCACTGCTCCCCGCGGAACAGCATGCCTTCCTTAACTGAGAGGGTTGCCGTACTGTACGGACCTTCTACCTGCCTCCCCTCAGCAATCGTTTTTAGGACTGCTTTTAGGGCGGGATCCTGGGCTTGGACGGTCTTAAGGTCTAGGGGCAACGCTACCCTGGTGTTCCCGGTATTCCCGTCCCCGCCTCGGACCGCTGCTATGGGTCCGGTTCTATAGGGGTTCCAGAAAGTGCCGTCGCGGGCACCCTCCCTGGCTAGCGCATCCGCCTGCCGGTTGCCCTCCCCACGGGGCTCTGTGGAGGAGTGAGCTTTCACCTTATGGATGAAAATCTCCCCTTCCTCCCCTACTGCGGCTGCTAAGATCTTTTCCAGCAAGGGCTTCACCGTTAAAGGTCGCCCGTCCGCGGAGGTGTATCCGCGGCGGGACCAAATGGCCAGGTATTCCGTACACGAATTGCAGGTGAACATACTGTCCGAGCAAATCGTGTATGGGGTTGGGAAAATGTCTGGGTGGGTCACTACGTACACCACGGCAGACAGCTCAGCTTGCTGCGCGCTCATGGTGCTAGGGAGCTTGATCGCCAGGGCAAGGTCTGCCGCAGGGTCATAAACTCCACACCCTGTGAGTCGCTCGCCAGCAGACACTGTGCTAGACCCATCAACATAAATCTCGCGCCCAGTGGGATGTATCCCGGCCCGTAAACCTATGTTGACGTCCCACACCCCTTCCACCGAACACCGGTGGGCTGTACCGGGGTATACCAAATTGGCCGCAAGCCTGGGCTCGCAAAGACCTTTTACTCTAAGATCCAACTGGGAGAGAAGAAGGGTCCAACGCGCAATGCGTGCGCTGCTTACGGTCCCGTCTTTAATCCTCCCATCCAGAAGCATCTTAGTTGGTGTGTGATGGGTGAGGAGAGTGATGGGAGAGAGCCCTGTGAAGATCGCTGATCTTTTCACAGCCCAATGCGTGGCTAAAAGGTGCCTTTCGCAATTGGAAAAACTTCTCTCCACATCCGTTAATACCCTGGATGAATAGACAACCGGCCTCAGCTTGCCGTGACGCTCTTGGAGCAGCACGGCGCTTAAGCTGTCCCCGCTGGCAGCTACCTCCAGGAAAAACTCCTTCCCCCCATCTATGGCCCCTAAGGCTGGCGCGGTCTGCAGATCCCTTTTTAACTTCTCGAAGGCTGCTTGGCAGCCCTCGTCCCAAAGCCACTCCACCCCTTTATGGAGGAGTCGGAGGAGCGGCGCCGCTGTGGCCGCATAATCTTCGATAAAATCCCTGCAGTAACCGGTCAGTCCCAAGAAGGACCTCACACCCCTTACGTTGTTGGGAATCGGTAATTCTTGCACCGACTCCCTCCTTGCTTTGTCTATGGCTCTTTCCCCAGCGCGTAGGGTCAGTCCCAGGAATTTTACTTCCTGCTGACCGATACGTGCTTTCTTTGGGTTTACTTTAAAACCCTTTCTCGCTAACAGCTCCAATAACTCGTCCAGTAGTGGTCCGTGCTCCTCCCTTGAGTCCGTAAATAGGAGCAAATCATCCACATACTGTACTATCTGATTGGGCTGACTAAACTCCTTTAAACTTCCTGCCATACACTGATGAAAAATACTGGGGCTATTGTGGAAACCCTGTGGCAAACAGTTCCACGTGTACTGTTGCCCTTTGAACGTAAAGGCAAACTTGTACTGGTCCTCTCGCCGCAGCGGGATGGACCAAAAACCGTTCGAGATATCCAGCACCGTGAACGTGGTCGCGGACGCTGGGATGCTCCCTATTAGGTCAGCAACTGCTGCTACTGTGGGCGCGCAGGCGGGAATGTTACTGTTAAGGACTCTGTAGTCCACCGTGGCTCTCCACGAATTATCCGGCTTCCTAACCGGCCATAATGGGGAGTTCACGTGTGTGGCTATCGGCCTCAACACGCCCTGCTGCACCAAGGAGGACATTGCTGCCTCCATATCGGGTTCTGCTTCTTTGGGGAAGTTATACTGCTTTTGGGGTCGGGTCATGGGGTCCCCATCTACGCTGACCTCAAACCCGACCACCCTCCCACAATCGTGCTTGTGGGTTGCAAACGCGTGCATGTTATCTGACACGTACGTTTGCATGTCCGTTGGGACATCTGCGACCATAAGCCTGAGGTCGTAGCCTCCGGATGGCTGTACGGTACACAGGACCCCTGTTTCTTCCTCCCCTTGAATTACCATTACCTCGCCTTTTTCACCTTTAGCCCCCCAGAGACAGTGATTTCTGAGGTCCACGAGGATCCCGTGTCCCGCTAGGAGATCGGACCCGAGAATACCTCTTCCACCCCCCTTTTGCCATGCCATCAGTATACACTTCCACTTAAGGCGAAGTGTTCCTAAACGAATGGATAGCGGGAGGGAAAACGTGCCAGCCTGTTCTTTCCCTGTGAACCCTGCTAGCGTGAATGGGACCTTGGTAGATAGCGGCGAGTCAAAAGGGTCATCTGTATGGATTATGGTGCAAGAAGCTCCCGTGTCCAACAAATAACTGCCCTTCTGTTTCTCTACCTCCATCTCCACCACAGGTCGCCTCCACGCATCATAGCTGAGCGGACACAGGTAGACGGGCTGTGCTGGTTCTAGTCATGGGGCACTATTAGACGGTCCTGCGGCACCTACGGGGCCGGTTGCGACCGCCACCTGTCCACGCGCATTCAAAACCATCTTGCGCACGGCTCCTAACACTGCTTCGAGGTCGTCGGGAGAGGTGGGTGCCTTTGCTTCCTTAGGCGGGACAGGCGCCTGGGCTCGGACCGCGGGATTTTTATCCTTGGAATCCTTCCAAGGGTTCCTGCAGTGCTTGCGCCAGTGCCCTGTCTTCCCACACCCGTAACAGGCATTACTTGCCTGTGGGGCGCGATTACCCTCCTGATGCCACTCTCTTTGAGCCGGGGCTGCGGGTCGTACCTCATGTACTCTTCCCTTAAAGGGACGTGTCGTCATACCCCTTATGTTACGGTAACCTAACGTGAGTCGATTCAAGACCGACTCTTCCGTAAGGTTGAGGTCATTGGGATCGAACCAGGATTTTGCCTGCTCTCTAACGGCTGGTAAACTGTTGGCTATTATGCACCTAAGCCAATGAATTAAAGCGGCGCCTTCCACATCTTCGCGCTCGGGCGCACCTAGACAGCTGCGCTCATATACTGGCCACAGCCTGTCGGCAAAAACCTTCGGGGGTTCTCCCTCCATCTGCACTGTCTGTCCCACTCTAGCAAACGGACCTCCGTCGTTCGCCCCCACTACTTCTAGGACCTCATTTTTCAATTCCTCATAACTTTTGTTTCCCCTCTTGCTCTCGCCTGAGAGACACTGAAGGACCGAGCTATCTAACGAGAACAGCAGCATTTTTGCTGTCTCCCCATCATCGCAGCCGTTAATGGCTGCGGCTTGCTCAACTTCCCTGAAATGTACGGAAGGGTCGTCTATCTCGGTCAGCTTCCTTACGTGGTTTATCATGGCTCTCAGCTGATGTGAACTGTGAGGCAACACCAGCTGTCCGAGGAGATCCCCCGGTTCTTCCCCACTGTTTCTGCTTGGGCCCCTTTTAATCCCCGTTACTGGATACAACGATCCCTTTTCTACTTCCTTTTCAACGGGCTCTTTTGTTTCTTCCGTTGCTTCCTCCCTAACCCAGGTTTCTGAATAGCTGGGTGGCGCGGAGGGCGCAGTGGCTACTACTTCTTCTGCTTTACTTGGTGGGGAATTTCTAAATCTCTCATTTACTAGCGGCTGGCGCGCCGACGGATTGATAAGGCACACCATGCCGTTCGCATTATTCACGGCCTTTTTGAGGCTCTCTATCTCTTTTTGGCAGGCGCTATGGTCGGCTCCCTGAAACTTATCCTCAAGGGCCAACTTATACGCCGACCTAACCCCCATTAAGCTCTCTTCTTGAGTTCTTATCTGGGCAGCTTGGCGGTTACATCTTTCCTTCATCCTACTCTCGTTCAATTTTGCTTCAGTGATCTGGCACTCGAGATACTCTACCCTTGTTTTAAGGTAACTGGAGACTTCCTGGCTTTCCTGGCGTAACTCATTTAAATTCTTAATGAGCACCTCCCCTCCAGAAACCTTCTCCTCCATTTCCTCCTCTAAATGCCTGATTCGAGCTGTTAGCGCTGTATTGGTCTGGTTTGAAATCTGAACCTGCCTTTTGTAGCACATAAGCCAGACTGCTTTCTCAACTGCTTTTTTATGCTCCTTACTATCAGTCCACCTTTCAGCTGCCTCTAGTGGGCTCTTATCCGCTAACAATTCGCTTATCCACTTTTTAGTTAGATTAACCTTTCCAAACACATAATCCGCTATCTTTTCCTGCATAACATTTCGTACAGTCATTCCATAATCTAACACACTACCCTCTCGCTGCCAGTGTCCTGCCGCGGTCGCCATTTTCTGTAAGGGATTTCTCCTGACCCTGCGTGTCTCGTAGCCTGTGAGATTCACGCGGCTCTGTGCAGCCTGTATGTCAGTGCGGGTCTAGGCCTGGTTGCCTGTTCTGGTCTCCAGCCAGTCTGGGAACACTAGACACACCTGTGAGTGGTTCGAATCACTCTCCCTTACGGTTCTAGACACTGGACTTAGATGCGAGAGCAGTAATGGAGATAAAACTCATGTAGACTCGGTTTGAACGGTACGAAATGGAAAATCTTTATTGCATGATACTTAAAATTATGAAATACATGTCATACGCACAGATTAATGACAGTACAATCTTACAAACGGTTATAATCAATCTTAGGGAAACGAGGAACGAACGGCACAACGTAAATAGGGCACACATTACAAATATCCTTAATCTTTACACCCTCCCCTATCAATATCTATCCTAAACTAGCTTCGTAGGATCTCGAGACTCATGCTCACCACTCGTAATAACTCGGAGAAATTCCGAATAGCTGATCGGATGTTTTTCACCGCAGCACCCACGTGTCGGTCAGGAGATCTCCTGGTCCCACTTGTTTACTGCTTCTGCTGCTCGGGCTAGTAGGCTGGACCGTCTGCTGTAGTGAAGACCTCTGTTGGTGGACTTCACAGTTTAGTCGAGGAGCACCGTTGTCAATATCACTGATACGATGTGTTTGCACAGTCCAGTTATCATTGATGCAATATGTCTTGTTAGAAGTTTAAAGAAGAAAACTTCCTGTCGAGAAGACTTGGCTGATCGACCTACAGGCGCGGTCGGGATTTACTGACCGTGGCGATGGATATGGTCTTCTTCTCTTCTCCTCTCATCTCATCTCATCTCATCTCATCTCGGGCCTTTGGTTCCGCTGCCAGTTACCAACATAGGTCTTCGTTACGCGACACGAGGTAGATCCGAACGGATCAGAAAGTTCAACAGTCTTTTCAGAAGAGGCAACAGGCACGCAGAAGCCCAACTACGAATACACAGGAGCAGCCACGAGGTTACGAATCGACCGGATAAAACACAGGAGCAGCCACGATGATAAAAGCAGCAAGCGAGCAAGAGGCAAGAGGCAAGAGAGCGAATGGACGGTTTGGGGCCTGCAATTATAGTGCAAAAATCTTCCGTTTCCCGCCCAACTATAATGTCCATTCTTTTGTTTAGGGTTTGGCGCCCAAATGTCTTGTATGGGTGATCTCCGTCCTTAATGGGTTTCGGGGCTACTCATGAATGTTTGAGTACCTGTTAATATTTCTCCCATTGTTAAATCGGTCGGTGTTCTCCCTGGAGGGGTTTGGGGCTTCCAAGTGTCCTGTATAACTACCTGCTAACGGCTCTCTCATCGTAGAGCCGTTGGGAGTTTACATATTAATGTCCTTTGGATGGGCCCTTAAGTACTTGGTACAATGGCTTTCCTTTGCACCTGGGAGACCGATTCCAGTATCTATGTTTATACTGCAAACCCATAATGTCCCGTGTATTATCTTCACTGTGCTGAATCGTTATCGATCTTGCAAAAATGTTTAATGGAACGCCATCTTGTCTGCCTGTTGAAAAGTCTAGAATGTTCTGTCACGAGGTGCGGCGGCCATTTTACAGGCTGCTTGTGTCCAATTTAAACCTGACAGCATTCTGCTGAAATAAAAGCTGTTTGAACGAAACTTTGTGTTTTCTCCTTATTAATCAAATCGCGATAATTGCGAATTCTACAAGAGGTTTGATATGGGAAGTGGAAAGGTTCTTGCTGGTGGAGTGTGGCACATGGGGATGGTCTTTGGAGATTGGGGTGAAGGCACATTGTTGAGGCAGGATAGAGTGAGCTTTGCTCTGTACTTGGTCACTGCTTTACCTGATCTGAGAATGTTTCACGACAAGAGTAGACATTTCTCTCACTCAGCAGAAAGGTTAAGCCTGAAATATAAATTTCACAGCCCTGTTGATATGTTTATAGAAAAGGTTGGCGTGAGAACAATGTTGGAAATTGATTTTTTTTTGCAGTTAAAATTAATTGATGAGGAACTTCACCCTTGAGTGGTTACAAGCCTAAAAACAAGTGAGTGCCACAGTTGTAAATTATGGTACAGTTTTGGTCTCCTTACCTAAGGAAGGATATACTTGCCATAGAGGGAGTGCAACGAAGGTTCACCAGACTGGTTCCTGGGATGGGGGGATTGTCCTATGAGGAAAGACTGAGTAGACTAGGCCTATATTCTCGAGAGTTTAGAAGAATGAGAGGTGATCTCATTGTAACATGCAACATTTTTACAGGGCTTGACAGGGTTGATGCAGGGAGGATGTTTCCCCTGGCTGGGGAGTCTAGAACCAGGGGTCACAGTCTCAGAATAAGGGGTCGGCCATTTAGGACTGAGATGAGGAGAAATTTCTTCACTCAGAGGGTGGTGAATCTTTGGAATTCACTACCCCAGAGGGCTGTGGAGGCTCAGTCGTTGAGTATATTCAAGACAGAGATCGATAGATTTTTGATATTAAGGGAATCAAGGGATATGGGGATAGTGCAGGAAAGTGGAGATGAGGTAGAAGATCAGCCATGATCTTATTGAATGATGGAGCAGGCTCGATGGGCCAAAGGGCCTACTCCTGCTCCTATTTCTTATGTTCTTATGGACCTGATTTAGGAGGTAACTTGTTCCTGAAAAGCACCATTCCTTGTTCTAGATCATCACACTTATACCTCAATCTGAAGTAAATCCAGAATTTTGATGTTAATAATTTTAATGAAAAACATGCACATCCAAAATTATGAAGTGTTTTCATAGAGTAAATAGGAAGAAATTGTTTTTTCCACTGGCAGGAGGGTCGGTAACTAGAGGACACATTTTAAGGTAATTGGCAAAAGAACTGCGGGCAGATTAGGAGATTGTTTTTACGCAGTGAGTTGTTATGATCTGGAATGCACTGTCTGAAAGAGTGGGGAAGAGATTCAATAGCAACTTTCAAAGGGGAATTGGATAACTACTTGAAAAGTAAAAATTTGCAGGGCTAGCAAGGCTATGGGGAAAGAGCAGGGGAGTGGGACTAATTGGATCGCTCTCTCAACGAGCCGTCACGGGCACAATGGGCCGAAAGGTCTCCTTCGGTGCTGACGATTCTATGATTATGTGTGAACAGATATGCCATGACTGTATAGGCAGCTGGTGGACATCAAGTTGTAGAGTGAGTGAGGTAATGTGGCTAACCGATGCCAGGCGGAGCCACATGAGAAACTGCCTTGTTTGCATCGTGAAGCCCTCGTACCCATTTTGAGGCCACTTTGAGTGATGTGCATGGGTTAAACATTTGTAAATTCACGTTTGACTGTCACTATCAAGTTATGAATTCATCCTCAACATTGAAATAAATTGGTTTTACCATATATTTGAACCTCAAATTAGAATCACAATAACAAATAGTGTCAGCCAATTATCAGTTAAATTCCAACAGTTGTCAAACTACTTAGGAGTTGTTGTTGGTTTTCAGCGCCCTGAGTTCAAAATGTGACTTTAGAAGGTGATACAGTTGACTTACTATGAGTCATCCTGCGGCAGACATTTTGAAGCATGTTTGAACTCTGACCCTCATGTCTTGTGAAAGTAAAGATCATTAAACTCTGACTTACAATTAAGGCAATATTGTGAAAATATGCAAATATTTCTCATCATTACATCTCCTAGAAAATTCTGTTAATCTATCAGAAGAAATGGGCTCTTTCATGCCTCACTAAACAGAAATAATATCGCAATTACATAATTTTGGAACAGCTTAGGGTAATTGCAAGCTGTAGTTGAATGAATGAAAGTAATGAGATTCAGGGTCATTAAGGAGCATAATGATTGAGCCAATTGATGGATTTGTTGTTGTTGTTGAAAGTACTAATTTCCTGAGGCCCCTAGGCTGCTTTGTTTGTAGTTATTTTTCAAACTATTTGAGCTGGTGTTTCACTAGCAATGGCTGAAGACAGTCCTCAACATTTCAACTGCTGAATTGCTCAAAGGTGAATTCTGCTTTATATAGCAAAGTACTATTTTCTAGATCTCAGCCCCAGGACATCGCTGCAGGAGTTCCTCAGGGCAGTGTCCTAGGCCCAACCATCTTCAGCTGCTTCATCAATGACCTTCCCTCCATCATAAGGTCAGAAATGGAGATGTTTGTTGATGACTGCACAGTGTTCAGTGCCATTCGCAACTCCTCAGATGGTGAAGCAGTCTGTGCCCGCATGCAACAAGACCTGGACGACATTCAGGCTTGGGCTGATAAGTGGCAGGTAACATTCGCGCCACACATGTGCCAGGCAATGACTATCTCCCACAAGCGAGAGTCTAACCACCGCCCCTTGACATTCAATGGTATTACCATTGCCGAATCCCCCACCATCAACATCCTGGGGGTCACTGGACCAGCCACATAAATACTGTGGCAACAAGAGCAGGTCAGAGACTAGGTATTCTGTGGCGAGTGTCTCACCTCCTGACTCCCCAAAGCCTTTCCACCATCTACAAGGCACAAGTCAGGAGTGTGATGGAATACTCTCCACTTGCCTGGATGAGTGCAGCTCCAACAACACTCAAGAAGCTCGACACCATCCAGGACAAAGCAGCCCACTTGATTGGCACCCCATCCACCACCTTAAACATTCACTCCCTCCAATACCGGCATACCGTGGCTGCAGTGTGTACCATCTACAAGATGCACTGCAGCAACTCGCCAAGGCTTCTTCGACAGCACCTCCAAAACCCACAACCTCTTCCACCTAGAAGGACAAGGGCAGCAGGTGCATGGGAACACCATCACCTCCAAGTTCCCCTCCAAGTCACACACCATCCTGATTTAGAAGTATATCGTCGATCCTTCATCGTCGCTGGGTCAAAATCCTGGAACTCCCTTCCTAACAGCACTGTGGGAGCACCTTCACCGCACAGACTGCAGCGGTTCAAGAAAGCGGCTCACCACCACCTTCTCAAGGGCAAGTCGGGATTGGCAATAAATGCCGGCCTTGCCAGCGACGCCCACATCCCAGGAACGAATTTAAAAAACACAGCAACAACAACTTGCATTTATATAGCACTTGGTAAAATGTCCCAAGGTGCTTCACATAAGCGTTATCAAACAAAATTTGATATCAAGCCACTTAAGGAGATATTAGGACAGGTGACCAAAAGCTTGGTCAAAGAAATAGGTTTTAAGGAACGTCTTAATGGTGAAGAGAGAGGTGGAGAAGCGGAGAAGTTTAGGGAGCCAATTCCAGAGAATAGGGCTCTGAGATGATAACATGGATACTAACCTTTGGAATTGCAGGAATTCAGAGGTCTCGGAGGGTTGTAGGTCTAAAGGAGATTATAGAGATAGGAAGAGGCGAGGCCACTTCCCTCTCTCAGGTATCCAGTAGAAGATTAATATGATTGGAGAGATCATGATGTGCAGTGACGCTCACATCTCTCCCAGGAAGAACCAACACTTCAGGTCAGGTGAAGATACTCAGCTAGTGTCAGCTATAGGCTCATTCAGTGATCACTTGCACTGACAAAATGGGAATTAATATTCTTTTTGATCCTGGAGCCCTTTCATGAGTAAAATGGGTTCACAAGGAGACACATGGCAGTTGCATGGTCAGCAGTTTTCTATATTTTTCAGTGTAGTTCACTTATTAGCACATCGATTCTGTTGCTCTATGCCAATTCAAAGGGGGCGAAATCGGGTCCCTAATGGGGCGCAAATGGCTTTGCAACCGGGCGTGGCGCTGACATCGACTCCCTCCATATTCGGCGAGAGTTTTGCAGCGGCGCTACAGCGTTGTGCCCCAATCTCTTTCGCCCGGAGATCGTGACGTCAACGCCATGCGCATCGCCCCAGTAGCACCCCGGACCCGAAATTGACTTCTGCCCCCTGCAGCAGCGCCGGTCGAAAACAGCGACAGCTGCAGGAGGCGTGTAACGGGCGGCTGGCCACTTCGGGGGCGATGATTAAAGGTGAGGTGGCCAGAGGTAAGTAAAAAATAACTTACCTTTCTTGTTCCAGTTTTTTTGGCGGGTTCCTGCCCGCGATCGATCAGCCTGGCACTCTGCTTGAGTGCCGGGTTGATCGCGTGGGATCGCGGCTGCCTTGGTGGTCGAGCACGGCCCAGTGTGCAGCACTGTTGAAGTCTCCACCCAGCCTGCTGCTGATTACGCTCCAAGAAGGAAGTGGCGTGCTTGATTTAGCCCTCCAGTTCCTTCCTGGAGCGCAAAACCACACTTTTTTAAAAGTTTAGAAACATTAGTGCCAGGCTCAAATTTTCTCCACTTTTGTGGCCCGAAATTCGGTAGCGCCCCGTTTCAGTTAAAGGGGAGGGCCGCTGCACACTCTGCAGGGCCTCCGATGGCCCCAACTAGGCCACCAGGGTGGCGTGGAGCCATGGCAAGCAGCCAGTGAGACACGGTGCCGGGCTGCGCAATGGCAGCCAGGACCACGCCATGGCACACCACGGAGGGCCGACCTGGAGGTCAGCCGAAAAGAAAATGGCGGAGTGGGTCACAGCCGCACCTCCCCTTTAACTACCGCCCCGCGAGCGGAGGTTGGCCCGGCTCGTGACCCCCGAGGCTGGTGCTGACACCGCCCACGGCAGCCTCGCGGGGCGCAGCCGAATTTCTGCCGTGGGCCGGTAAGGGGACGTGGCGAAGCATTAAGGGACGCCATCGGGTAGCGTCTCAGCAACACCCCGCCAAATTTCGCGGAAGGCGTTTTTTTCACCCCACCGGACGATAACCCCTTTGTGCCCCGTTAGCACCCGGGGGGTGGGGGGGGGGCGCTAACAGCAGGCGCAAAGGAGCTGAATTTTGCCCCCCTTAAAATTTAGCGCTCCAAACGGGGTTATAATGAATTATTCCCCGAAAATGTGTTCTGCAATCATAGCACATTGGGCAGCTAACACTATCGTTTAAAAGTTAGGACAAGGGACCCCTAAGAGTGTGTCAATACATTTAGGTGTCCATGGGAGTGTGGAAGTACTTACAGTGGGCCTCCTGCACTGTAACATTGGAAAATCATTGGTTGGAGTTTCCTTTTCTGCATTTCCGGTGCAGTAACATATTGTAGATCAGTGGGTATGCTGGCCTGTGACACGATGGTGTCACCGTGCTGGAAAAGTCTCAATGGTATGAGTTTACCCTTTTGCCTTTTTGTACCCAGGTTCCAACCTTATAAAGAAAGAAAATCTTGCATTTATATAGTGTGTTTCACAACCTCAGGATGTCCCAAAGACCTTTACAGCCAATGAAGTACCTTTTGAAGTGCAGTCACTGTTGTAATTTAGGAAACACAGCAGCCAATTTGTGCACAGAAAGCTCCCACAAACAGCAATGTGATAATGACCAGATAATCTGTTTTAATGAGGTTGGATGAGGGATAAATATTGTCCAGGACACTGGGAGAACTTACCTGTTCTTCTTCGAATAGTGCCGTGAGATCTTTTACGTTCACCTGAGAGGGCAGATGAGGCCTCGGTTTAACATCTCATCTGAAAGACATTAAAGTGAATAACATCGCTGTTAAAATGGTGGAGAGTGGAATTTCAGAACAATGCCTGTAACATACCACGTTAGTATCCCATAGTGTAATTGCAGAGTCCTGGGGGGCTAAATTCGGTTGATTTGCGCCTCCCGTTAGTGCCGTAAGAGGGCGCTAATGGGGCGCAAATCAACTAGCGCCTGGGCCTCCCGCGAAATTCAGCGGGAGGTTAGCGGCGGCGCTAACTGTTAGCGCCGAGTGGCGCTGCGCCACCGGCGATGACGTCATCGCCGTGCGCAGCGCCCCGCTCGTGCCCTGGTTGTAATATTGGGTGGCGCCCCCCGACCTACCGCCGGACGCTGTGTCCGCTGGGGTCAGGGGGGCCTACCTGTGGCCGGGGCGGCGCGATTTAAAGGGGAGGTGGCGGGCGGCCATTTTTGTTGCTGGCCGCCTGCCAGCATATAGAATCATAGAATCATAGAAAGTTACAGCACAGAAGGAGGCCATTTCGGCCCATCATGTCCACGCCGGCCAACAAAGAGCTATCCAGCCTAATCCCACTTCCCAGCTCTTGGTCTGTAGCCCTGCAGGTTAGAGCATCCCAAGTGCACATCCAAGTACTTTTTAAATGTGGTTAGGGTTCCTGCCTCTACCACCCTTTCAGGCAGTGAGTTCCAGACCCCCACAACCCTCTGGGTGAAGAAATTTCCCCTCAAATCCACTCTAAACCTTCCACCAATTACTTTAAATCTGTGGCCCCTGGTTTTTGACCCCTCTGCTAAAGGAAATAGGTCCTTTCTATCCACTTTATCTAGGCCCCTCATAATTTTATACACCTCAATAAGGTCTCCCCTCAGCCTCCTCTGTTCCAAGGAAAACAGACCCAGCCTATCCAGTCTTTCCTCATAGCTAAGATTCTCTACTCCCGGCAACATCCTTGTAAATCTCCTTTGTACCCTCTCTAATGCAATCACATCTTTCCTGTAATGTGGTGACCAGAACTGCACGCAGTACTCTAGCTGAGGCCTAACTAGTGTTTTATACACCTGCCCCTGTTGCTGTCTCCGGCCCCCGTGAAGCCCGCCCGTGGTGTGCCGGCTGCTCTCCATGAGCCCGGCCCTCCTCTTGAGTGCCGGGCTCATTTGCCGGCACTCCCAATCCCTGGTGGCCCAGCTGGGCGCCGGGACGCGCTGCGCCAGGCCCCTCCCCTTTAATATGGGGAGGAAGGCCTGCAGTACCGCGGCGCGACGTGCCACGATATTGGCTCGCAGCGCCCCAAGAAGGACGCAGGGCGCTACCTGGGAAAATCGGCCGCGGGGCGCTAACTTTTTCGGGGTGCTAAAATTAGCGCCCCGGCGAAGGTAGCGCCCCAAAGGGGGTGCTACCCAATTTTTACCCCTTGGTATTTAATTAGAGGTGCCCAGGTATCCAGAGGCTTTGATGTTGCTATCCCATCAATAAAGCAGCTGAATTGAGGCATGAGGGATAGATTTAATGCAAATAAATGAAAGGCTATGCACCTTGGAACAGGAAATATGTACAATGAAAGGGTGTTCATTAATAAAGTTGGAAATAGGAAAGGATTTGGGGGTGACCGTTAATCATTCACAAAAATATCCAGTGAAGTTGTTATCAACCAGCCTTCTCATGTACCAGGGGGGATCTCAATAGAATCTGATTATAAAATAAACCAAGTTATTGGAGCCTTACATAGATCATTGGCAAGGCCAACTTTATAATACTGCATGCAGTTCTGGGCATGCTATCGTCAAAGGGATGTCGCTGGAATTGGAGAGAGTTCAGTGAAGAACTAGAGGATACAAGTAAAAAATTAATGGGCCTCAAGCGAGCTGAAGACAGTAGAAATTTTTTTCCAACAGAGTAGCGGATAAATTGAATAGATTCCCAGATTAAACAGTTGCTGTCATATGGATTAACAGCTTGTAAAAGAGTTGGATGAATATCTGGTTGAGCGGTATTAAGGGTTAGAAAGATGGATACAATCAGATTGTGTGCGGAATTTGACGGCTCATGACCTCCTGTCAGCCATGGTCCAGTTGGTAGGAGTCTCACCTCCAGAATCAAAAGGTTGTGGGTTCAAGTCCAGAGACTTGCTCACATATTCTAGGCTGACACTTCAGTGCAGTACTGAAGGAACAGCTGCACTGTTGGAGGTGCTGTTTGTCAGATGAAACATTAAACCAAGGCCCTGTCTGCCCTCTCAGGTGGATGTAAAAAAAAAGTCCCACAACACTATTTGAAGAAGAGCAAGGGGGGGGTTCTCCCCCCGTGTCCTGGACAATATTGATCCCTCAACCAACATCACTAAAACAGACGATCTGGTCATTTATCTCATTGTTGTTTGTGGGATCTTGCTGTGTGCAAATTGGCTGCTGTCTTTCCTACATTGCAACAGTGACTACACTCCAAAATGACCTCATCAGCTGTAAAGTGCTCTGGGGCATCCTGAGCCAAGGCGCTGTATAATTTGCAAGTTTTACTTTCTGTTTATCCTGGGGCCAAGGACGGCCTAGGTTATGCAATGTGGGATGAAAGCATAGATGATCTTGTTCTAATAAAAACTTAACACAGCACGAGTCAGAGTCGATGAAGATATTGCAATAGCAAAGCTGCTTCTATGTCTGGCCTGGCATTCAGGCTGCCGCTGATGACATCTTTCACGAGTAGCTGAGAGAACAAGGATGTCTATCCTGAATGATTTCTCCATTCTGACCCAAATTAGCATCTACTTGTCACTGTGGACAGGCTATGTGTGTCTAGCTCAATGATACATGTAATCTTGATTGTTCCTACATTGATCTACACTGTGTCATTCAAGACAGGGTATCCTTTTCCTGTCAGCCAAATCAATCCATAGTAACACAGAAGAAACGAGCCGTGTTAATGTTTTTCAGCCTTAATGAGGAATCCATACACTTTCACAGTGAATTCAGTTAAAATAACCCAATATATTTTACAAACAGAAAGGTGAGGTACTCTGAGCTCTCTATTATAGTCACTCGCTCCTAGCTATCCTTTATCCTCAGTCTATCAAATATCTATCAATCTGTCATAATGATACTGCATTTATATCGTGCCTTGTCATGTCACAATGATCCAGTGCTTCACACAATGGGGTGGATCTTGACTTTGTGCGATAGTGTAAAATGGGGGATAGCGAATCAGTAGCCTATTTCACATCTCTCATGAATTTTATTTCCATTGACTTTGATTCGCTGTCACCTGTTTTACACTTTTCGCACAAAGTCAAAATCTACCTCAATCAATCGCGTTAGCAGTGTAGTGACTGGTATTATGTAGGTATGTTCCAACTGCTTGTTATTTTATAAAGAACTACCATTCAGTAACCTGCATATAACTCACTCCTACCTATCTATTATCACGTGTATATTCAAATAAATGGGTTGGATCCATGATGGGATGAATTATTCACAGTCTGTGGAAGGAGCAGGCTTAATGGACCAAATGACAAAAATGTCTACAATTTTGGCAACTAGTTTATCCAGGTCAAATTTTACAGCACAGAAGGAGACCATTCAGCCCATTGTGCCTGTGCCAGCTCTCTGAAAATGTTACCACTTAGTCCCATTCTCTACCCTTTCCTCATACCACCTTTTCCCAATATATATCCACTTCTCTTTTATAGATTATAGCCATTATAGATTCTGCTTCCACTATTACTTCTGGTCATCATCCCATATCCTAACAACCCTCTACATCTGAAATAAAACTTCTCCTAACCGCTCCCTTTATTCTTTTGTTGCCAATCTTAAACTTATTGACTCACTGCCCATGGAAATTAATTTTTCCCTATGTATGTTATCAAGCACCACTCATCATTTTGAACACCTCCATCCTTTTGACCTTCTATGTTCAAGTAAAAAGAATCCCAGTTTTCTAATCTTTCCTCATAAGATTATGAGGGACTAATTGGATAGCTCTACCACCGGCACGATGGGCTGAATGACCTCCTTCTGCGCGGTAAATAAAATCTCTCATCCAGGTTTATTAAATTTATGAAGCCGAATTCAAACCTAGCTTGTTTTTTAATTGACTTGTTCCCTTTTAATTCATTTATTATTTGCTATTAACTTTGAATAACAACATTTTTGAACAATCTAGGCTGAGGTCTCCTGGGGGAATAATCCGATGAGCTGTTTACTTTATTTTTTATTTTTTATAGATACATTAAATTCTAATAAACATGATGAGAGGCTGGATCAGACTATGTTTAGGTGCAGTGGCAGCCTGGCTGGAATCTGTTTCTGTGTTCGGGTATAATAAAGTGTACAATAAAAGTGTAATTTAATTACATTGCTGCATACTGCATCTACACTTGGCAAAATGCCTGAAAATTTAATTCTAATAATGTTAGCCATAGCCATTCAACATTTTCTTTGCAGGCTCCAGAGTATTATAGTATCAAGTATAGATCGGATTTATTTTTTCTTGAGCGAAGGCTCCGATCCCGTAGAGTCAGTGTCATTATTCAGCGACTGTCAAGCAGATTGATTGTGTCATCTTACTGTAGTCGTGGACCTCCACTGGCATTGTTCACAGTGAGTTGGAGGATACATGGACCTCGATTTTCTGATTGCCATTATTTTTAAAGTAACACCAGTCGGAAAGGCTGGGCTATTGGCCCGAAAATTAGACCTAATACGGGAGATTACGCACTGTGTACTCTCGCGTATTAGGTCCCGAAGTGCCGGTTTCCTGCATGCACTGCGCATGCGCGGGAAACCGGCACTTTGGGTATGGCAAAGGGGGCGGTTCCTAAGTGAACCACGTGCGCGCTACAGGTTGCGCGCACGCAGCACACTTAGTTTTTTTTTCAGGTTTGAACGCGCAGGTAAGTGTTGAAGATTTTACACATGAAGAAAGCAGGCGTAAGACCCCCTTTTAACAAGGTAAGTAGTTAATTAAGTATTATTTAAAAAAAATTTCAACAGGTTTATCTTTTTTAGAGATTGTAAAGAAAGGTAAGTTTATTTTTAAAACTTTTAAAAAGAATTTAAATTTTTTCAAAAATTAAATTTTTGTTTAAAGTGGTTAATTTATTTAACTATAGTTATTTTATTAATGTGATGGCTTTTTTTAAAATTTAATTGTGGTTTAGCTGTTCTTTTGGGGGCTTGTTGTATTCATAGTTTTGACAGCTCTTCCTGTCAAAACTATGAATGAAAGATGGTGTGCTGCCATTGGCTCTAACTGGCCCACGTGATCCCAGAGGTAGCATCGAACTAACTGCGCCTCTGGGACACGCACACACTGCGCGCCGGCACCAGGGAGAGGCCCAGGAACTGAAGTTCGTGTGGGCCAAAACCATAAAGGTAGGCGCGGAGTGCGATATCGCGGGGGATCCTTACCCCCGCGGCAACCATCGAAGTCCAATTTCTGGGCCAATATTTTATGATGTGACTCGCCGTAGCCACTCATTTTCTGCACCCAGTACAGCCAGAGATGCCCCCTTCCTGCTCCCTCAGCCCACATTAGGATATATTGGATACGGAGCTGTAATGGTTATGTTACTGGGTTAGTAATGCAGAGGCCTGGACTAATAATCCGGGAGAATGTCAGTTCTAAATCCCACCCTGGCAATTTGAGAATTTGAATTCAGTTAAAATCTGGAAATAAAAAGCTGGTGTCAGGAAAAGTGACCATGTAGCTGTCGGATTGTCGTAAAAACCCAACTGCTTCGCTGATGTCCTTTAGGGAAGGAAACCTTCTATTCTTACCCGGTCTGGCCTATATGTGACTCCAGTCCCACACCAACATGGTTGGCTCTTAACTGCCCTCTGGAGTGGCCTAGCAAGCCCATCAGTTGTATCAAACGGCTATTGCCACCTCCTCAGGGCAACTAGGGATTTACAGCCAATGACGTACTTTTGTTGTAATGTAGGAAATGCGGCAGCCAATTTGTGCACAGCAAGCTCCCACAAACAGCAATGTGACAATGACCAGATAATCTGTTTTTGTGATATTGATTGAGGGATAAATATTGGCCAGGACACCGGGGATAACGCCCCTGCTCTTTTTTGAAATAGTGCCACAGGGTCTTTTACATCTACCTTGAGAGAGCAGACAGGAACTCAGTTTAACATCTCATCCAAAAGACAGCACCTCTGACAGTGCAGCACTCCCTCAGTCAGTACTGCATTGAAGTGTCAGCCTAGATTTTTGTGCTCAAGTTCCTGGGGTGGGACTTGAACCCAGCAACCTTCATGACTCAGTAGGCAAGGGTGCTACTAACTGACCTACAGCTGACACTATAGACAAATACTGTAGACAAACACGATAGAGAGTGTTTTTCTCTGTGATACAGTCAACTTCAGCTCCAGAATGCTGCAGTTTGAGTTATGTGATACACTGGTGTAGGCATCATGTTTGTTCTTTTACATTCAGGAACTTACTCTCAATTCTGCTACATTTTATTTCTCTCACACACTAAATATTGATTTTCTTTTTGTCTTACATAAAGAATATCATATTCTGAGTGTTTCAAGGCTGTAGCATATTTCATTGTTCAAAAGATGCCCTTCTGGTTTATAGAGTTTGAATCCATTGTTGTGTTATTACAGGAGAAGGCCAATAACATTAACTCCCTTCTACCGTCACCCCACTCCATTACTAGACAAGTTCCACAATACCTTAGAGTAACTCATGGGGGAGTCTGTGTAGCGATCCTGGACAATGACATCTGCAGTAAATGTCTGCAACTCGAGGAACTTCAACTCGGAGTTGTTGAGTTGGAGTCCGAGGTGCAGACATTGTGGGACATCAGGGAGGGAGCGAGCAACCTGGACACTCCTGGATCCAGGAGGCAGGCACACCCCTTAGGTCAGGTAGTGGAATAGGTCTGGTTAATGGTCAGTGACAGGAGGGTGTGACTGCGAGTCAGGCAGGTATGGGGACCTCAGGTGCAGTGCTGGAGGACTCTTATCCAACAGGTGTGGGGTTCTTGCTGCCTGTGAGGATGAGGGCAAAGTCTGCAGGGTGGATGAGCAAACTGACCATGACACCATGGTACACGAGGCCATTCAAGTGAGGAGGGGAGTGAAAAGGATTGCGGTGGGGACAGTATAGTCAGGGAGATAGATACTGTTCTCTGCAGCTGCGACCAGGTGTTCCAAAGGTTTTGTTGCCTGCCCAGTGCCAGGGTTAAAGACATCTCCTCCTGACTGGAGAAGAACTTGGAGTGGGAGAGGGAGGATCCAGTTGTAATGATCCACGTAGGAACGAACATAATAGGTAGAACTAAGAATGAAGGTTCTTTTTTGAGGATTTAGGGGCCACATTAAAACGCAGAATCTCACAGGTAATACCTGAGCCACGCGTAAATTGGCCGAGGGCCAAACAGATTAGAATGTTAAATGCGTGGCTGAAAGACTGGCGTTGGAGGCAAGGGTTTTGATTCATGGGCACTGGCACCAGTACTGGGGAAAGAGGGAGCTGTTCCATTGGGATGGTCTCCACTTACACCGGGGCTGGGACCAGTGTCCTGGCAAATCGAATAACTAGGGAAGTAGATAGGGCTTTAAAGTAATTTCAGGGGAGGATTCAGGAAAGTGTAAATTCAAAAGCAGTGAAAGAAATTTCAGAGCAGAGTAGAGATTTGGGTCAAAATAAGTACAGTGGGTTAGGAAGGAACAGAGACCATAACAAAGGTAACAGGGCATAAGTGACTAAGGTGACATCAGAGAAAAATAGAAAAAAGTTAAAGCTAATGGCACTATATCTGAATGCGAGAAGCATTCGCAACAAAATAGATAAATTAATAGCACAGATAGAAATAAACGGGAAAAACAAATACAAAAAGAAAATACAGCAGATGCTGGAAATCTGAAATAAAAACAGAAAATGCTGGAGATACTCAGCAGGTCAGGCAGCATCTGTGAAGAGAGAAACAGAGTTAACGTTTCAGGTCGATGACCTTTCGTCAGAACTGGAAAAAAGCAGGAAATGGAACAGATTTTTAAGCAAGTGCAGGGGCTGGGAAAGGGGGGAGGGGATGAAAGAACAAAAGGGAAGGTCTGTGACAGGATAGAAGGCGGAAGAGGTTAAGAGACATTAAGAGATATTCAAGGCAAAAGGAGATGGTAATGGGACAGGTTAAGAAACAAAGGATGGCTCTAGATGAAGTGTAAATTGCGCTGGCAGAATGAAAGACCGCTGCCATGTGGGGGAGAAGAAAAGACACAAACAAAAGGTGTGGATAAAAAATATATATATGATAGGGGCCGAGGTTATGATCTGAAATTGTTGAACTCTATGTTGAGTCCAGAAGGCTGTAAAGTGCCTAATCGAAAGATGAGGTGCTGTTTCTCGAGCTTACGCTGAACTTCAGTGGAACAATGCAAGAGGCCGAGGACGGTGAGGTCTGAGTGGGAGTGGATCGGATAATTAAAGTGACAGGCGACCGAAAGCTTGGGGTCCCCCTTACGGACAGAACGGAGGTGTTCCGCAAAGCGGTCACCCAATCTGCGTTTGGTCTCCCCAATGTAGAGGAGACCACATCGTGAGCAGCGAATAAAGTATACTAAATTGCAAGAAGTACAAGTAAATCGCTGTTTCACCTGGAAGGGGTGTTTGGGGCCCTGGACAGTGGGAAGTGGGGAGGTATAAGGGCATGCGTTGCATCTCCTGCACTTGCACGGGAAGGTGCCGGGCGAAGGGGAAGGGGTGTTGGGGGTGATAGAGGAGTGGACCAGGGTATCGCGGAGGGAGCAGTCCCTTCAGAATGCTGAAAGGGGAGGTGAGGGGAAGATGTGTTTGGTGGTGGGATCGCGCTGGAGGTGGCGGAAATGGCGGAGGATGATCCGTTGAATGTGGAGGCCGGTGGGGTGAGAGGTGAGGACAAGGGGAATTCTATTGTGGTTCCGGGAGGGAGGAGCAGGGGTGACGGCAGAAGTGCGGGAGATAGAACGGACACGGTCGAGGGCCGTGTCAACCACAGTAGAGGGGAATCCTCGGTTGAGGAAAAAGGAAGACATGTCGGAAGCACTGGTATGGAAGGTGGCATCGTCAGAGCAGATGCGGCGGAGACGGAGAAACTGGGAGAATGGAATAGAGTCCTCACAGGAGGCGGGGTGGGAGGAAGTGTAGTCCAGGTAGCTGTGGGAGTCAGTGGCCTTGTAGTGAATGTTTGTCAATAACCTATCCCCAGAGATGGAGACGGAGAATTCGAGGAAGGGAAGGGAAGAGTCGGAGATGGACCATGTGAAGGTGAGGGAAGGGTGGAAATTGGAAGCAAAGTGAATGAAATTATCTAGTTCAGGGCGAGAGCAGGAAACTGCACCGATACAGATATAGAAATAAATGGGGTTGATCAAATAGCCTTCGGAGACGTGGTTGCACAGTGACCATGGTTGGAAACTATAAGTTTTCCAGGATACTTGAATTTTAGAAGAGATAGGCCAAATGGAAAAGGAGGGGGGTTAGCCCTGATAATAAAGGATAAAGACAGTAGAGAGAAAGGATCTTAGCTTGGAAAATCATGATGTAGAATCAGTTTGGATGGAGCTAAGAAACAACAAGGGGCAAAAAACGCTGGCCCCCTAACAGTAACTCTAGTGTCAGGCAGAGTATAAATCAGGAAATTAGAGGTGCATGCAACAAAGGTAATATAGTAATCATGGGGAACTTTGATCTTCATATAGACTGGGCAAACCAAATTTGCAGTAATAGTGTGGAGGACAAGTTCATGGAATGCATTCAAGATAGTTTTCTAGATCAGTATGTTGAGGAACCAACTAGGGAACAGGTTATTTTAGATCTAGTATTCTGCAGTGAGACAGGGTTAATTAATAACCTTGTAGTAAAGGAGCCTCTGGGGAAGAGTGATCATAATACGATAGAATTTTATATTGATTCTGAGAGTTAAGTACAAAACTAGGGTCTTAAATCTGAACAAGGAAAACTACATAGGTATGAGGGGCGAGTTGGCTAAGGTAGATCGGGAAACTAGATTAAAAGATATGGGGTAAAAATTAGGTCACGCCCCATTTGGGGCGCAAATATCGTCCGGACGCAAATATTAGCGCCTGGCGCTAATTATCGGCACTGACAGGAAACTTCACTTTTACCGCCCCGGGAGGTGAGTGGAGCGCTAAAGCAGGCGCTGCACACCTCTCTTAAGGCGCAAAGGCCGAGCAGTGAGGCGCTAACTCGGAGCGCTGGCGAAGCTCATGTAATGTCAGTCAGCAATGGAACACACACACAATGGCACGGGGCAGTTCTTAAAGGGGATGGTTAATCTTGCTTTCCATCCACATCCTGTTCATTGCTGCCTTGAATCTCGGCCTGGAGAGACTTGCACATCAAATGTGCTGGAAAGAACAATGGAAAGTACCAGGCAAAGAGCTCAGAGTGCAGCTCCCACAGTCTCTGCTAAATCGATACAAGGAATGGCAAATCAAAATGAACCTGCAAAGTGCTGCTCAGTACCCAAAACTCCTTCACACAACGTTGAATCTCTCCAGAAGTCTCTCCCTCTCTCTCTCAGAATGCGTAGTTCAAAAATGCCACCAACAATAAAAGACAGGAAGAGGCCCCCTTTAAATAGCGCCCCCCCCCAGCCCCACAGCGATTGATAGCGTTCCAGTCTTCTGGTCGTTGGAAGCGCCAGGCGGTAAGGCAGGGGGCGCCACTCAATTTCCGCTACGGGGCGCCCCAAGGGCATTGCACCATGGAATGACGTCACAATCTGCGCGCGCAGGTGGTCGCAGCGGTAAGTTTTAGCGCCGCCGCACAATCTCAAGTTAAGTTCTCGAGCGGCGCAAACATCGCTGCGCCCGGGCATTAGCGGCTTTGCGCCCCATTAGCGCCCTCTTAAGGCGCTAACGGGAGGCGCAACCAAGTGAATTTTTACCCCATAATGGTAGATAAGCAATGGCAAACATTTAAAGAACAAATTCATCATTTGCAATGAATATACATTCCCTTAAGGAATAAAAACTCCATGGGAAAAGTGGTCCAACCCTGGCTAACAAGAGAAGTTAAAGATAGTATTAGATTAAAGGAAGAGGCTTATAATGTTGACAAAAAGAATAGTAAGCCTGAGGATTGGGAAGAATTTAGAATTCAGCAAAGGAGGACCAAGAAATTGATAAACGAAGAGAAAATAGAATATGAGAGTAAACTAGCAAGCGACATAAAAACAGATGTAAAATCTTCTATAGGTATGTAAAAAGGAAGAGATTAGCGAAAGTAAACATGAGTCCCTTAGAGGCAGAGACAGAAGAAATTATAATGGGAAATAAGGAAATGGTTAAGACATTAAACAAATACTTTGTATTTGTCTTCACGGTAGAAGATATAAAAAAATTCTGGAATTAGTGGGGAATCAAGGGCCTAGTGAGAATGAGCAACTTAAAGCAATTAATATTAGCAAAGAAATAACACTGGAGAAATTAATGGGACTAAAAGCCAACTGGACCTTGCGGTCTACATGCTAGGGTTTTAAAGGAGGTGGCTACTGAGATAGTGGATACATTGGTTTTGATCTTCCAGAATTCCCTAGATTCTAGAATGGTCCCCATGGACTGGTAGGTAGCAAATCTAACCCCACTATTCAAGAAAGAAGTGAGAGAGAAAACAGGGAACTATAGGCCAGTTAGCCTAAAATCAGTAGTAGCGAAAATGCTAGAATCTATTATTAGGGATGTGGTAACAGAGTGCTTAGAAAATCATAATATGATTGGGCAGAGTCAACACGGATTTATGAAAGGGAAATCGTGTTTGACAAATCTGTTGTTTTTTGAGGTAGTAACTAGCAGGCTGGACAAGGGGAACCAGTGGATATAATGTATTTGGATTTTCAAAAAGCGTTCGATAATAACAAGAGGTTATTACACAAAATTAGGGCTCATGGGATTGGAGGTAATATATTAGCATGGATTGAGGATTGGTAAATGGGCAGAAAACAGAGAGTAGGAATAAATGAGCCATTTTCAGGTTGGCAGGCTGTAACTACTGGGGTACTGCAAGGATCAGTGCTTGGGCCTCAGCTATTTACAATCTACATCAATTAGATGAGGGGACCGAGTGTAACGTATCCAAGTTTGCTGATGATACAAAGTTAGGTGGGAAAGTAAGCTATGAGGAGGATGCAAGGAGGCTGCAAAGGGATTTAGACAAGTTAAGTATTGGGCAAGGATGTGGCAGATGGATATAATGTGGAGTAGTGTGAAGTTATCCACATTGGTAGGAAAAATAGAAAAGCAGAATATTTTTTAAATGGTGAGAGACTGGAAAATGTTGGTATTCAGAGGGACCTGTGTGTCCTTGTACACGAATCACAAAGTTAATATGCTGGTACAGCAAGTTATTAGGAAAGCAAATAGTATGTTAGCCTTTATTACAAAGGGATTAGAGAATAAGAGTAAAGAAGTCCTACTACAATTATACAGGGCCTTAGTGAGACCACATCTGGAGTACTGTGTACCGTTTTGGTCTCCTTACCTAAGGAAGGACATACTTGCCTTAGAGGGAGTGCAACGAAGGTTCACTAGACTGGGTCCTGGGATGGGGGGATTGTCCTATGAGGAGAGATTGAGTTAACTAGGTCTCTATTCTCTAGAGTTTAGAAGAATGGGAGGTGATCTCATTGAAACATTATTAAGGGGCTTGATAGGGTAGATGCTGGGAGGATGTTTCGCCTGGCTGGGGAGTCTAGAACCAGGGGTCAGTCTCAGAATAAGGGGTTGGCCATTAAAGAATGAGATGAGGAGAAATGTTGTTGCTCAAAGGGTTGTGAATCTTTGGAATTCACTACTCCAGAGGCCTGTGGAGGCTCAGTCGTTGAATATATTCAAAAATGAGAAGTCGCACAACACCAGGTTATAGTCCAACAGATTTATTTAAAATTACAAGCTTTCGGAGCTATCGCCTCTTCCTCAGGTAGAGTTACTACTCTACCTGAGGAAGGGGCGACAGCTCTGAAAGCTTGTAATTTTAAATAAATCTGTTGGACTATAACCTGGTGTTGTGCGACTTCTCATTTTTGTCCACCCCAGTCCAACGCCGGCATCTCCGCATCATGAATATATTCAAGACAGAGATCGATAGATTTTTGGATACTAAGGGAATCAATGGATATGGGGATGGTGCAGGAAGGTGGAATTGAGATAGAAGATCAGCCATGATTGTATTGAATGGCGGAACAGGCTCGAAGGGCTGAATGGCCTACCACTGCTTCTATTTCTTATGTTCTTAAATTGAGCAGACAGGCAGGACCTCTGTTTAGCATCCCATCGTAAGACACAGAAGTATGTGGAATAACAGAGTTCTAATTTAAAAACTGGGTTATTGCTGGCCGATTTGTGTTTACAACTTTGTTGGGCAACTCACTGAAAAACCTGACTACTCAGTCCAAAACTAGACACGTGTCATCCCAACCCATGTGCCACCTCGTGGCTAGTTATTGATCAACATTGGCTGAGGCCTGAGAAGAGCTTAGCTGCCTGCCTGCCATCTTGGCAGGAAAAATATGTATCATGAGGAGCCCTAAAGGAAAGGAGAGAGTGTGCAGAAAGTGAAGGATTTTAAAAATGTTTTGTTGAGATTGTTTTGCACTATTTATTTAGAAAGATACTAAGAAGGTATCAATCCATGGATAATAGTTTTCTAAACACCTGTTTTTTCCTCCATTTATATAATGGGCCAAAAATTCGGCCCTTGCCGGGTGAGTACGCACTGTGTACTCACCCGTAAGGCCACCTGAAGTGCCGGTTTCCTGCATGCACTGCGCATGCGCGGGAAACCGGAACTTCCGGTGGCCTGAAGGAAAGGGTTTGTAGTTGAATCGCGTGCGCCGGAGAGGCAGCGCGTGCGCATTGAACTTTGGTATTTTTCTCAGTTGGTGCAGTGCGGGTAAATCCCCGGCAGCTGCGCTTCTAAAAAGCAAGAGTAAAGCCTTGTTAGAAGCTCCGGAACGACCAGGAAGAAGAAATCTTTCACCAGTGGGGCTACTAAACTGAAAATTTTTAATTCTGAAAGAGAGCAAAGTTTTTTTCATAAAGTCTGAGGTAAGTTTCCAATTGTAAAAATGTTTTTAAAACGGGTTTTGACCATTTGAAGTAGTGTAGTTAGAAGGAGCAACTGTCGCTGTGTGCAAGGCCTAATTGAATTAGATATTTTTCTTAAATATGAAAATGACTGTTTAAAAATGAATTATTTAACATTTCCAAAAGTTTAAAAAAAGAAAATGATCATCAATTATATTCCTTTAAGTAAGTATGTATGTATGACTTTCTGAAAATGTTACAGTTATTGGAAAATCATCTCGGGCGGTGATATTCATCAGGCGGGTAGATGTGTTCCCAATCCGATACCGCACGTTTCACACCAGAGCCCGACGTGATTTTCTAGCTACTCACTTTATTAAAATTACTTTAACAACTCTTTCCATTTTTTCCTTACAAGTACTTAATCTGTTTAAAGAGGAAGCCTGTGAGGGAGAAACATGCCCTTTGAGAATGCTGCCCTGGTCCTCGGTGCGATTTTGCGTCAGAGAATTGGAAACGCCAGGGAACAAGACAGACGGAGGAACCATAACCGTCTCCTGAGAAGGAGAAACTACTACCCACCCCAGAGAGTGTACAGGGAGAGGCTGTCATTTGAGATGCTGTCGGAGGAGTTGTGTGTGAGGAGGATGCGCTTCAGTAAAGAGGCAATCGGCCGACTATGTGACATGTTAAAGGAGGACCTTCAAACACGCTCGAAGACCCGCACTGCCTTGTCAGTGAACATGAAGGTAACCACAGCACTGAACTTCTTTGCAAATGGGTCATTTCAGGCAAGCACCGGTGACATTACCAACATCTCCAAGAATGCTGCGAGGGCCTGCATTCACCAGGTCACAGATGCCATTTTCCGTAGGGCTTCAGAGTTCATTGACTTTGACTTGTCCACTCGCCATCAAAAGGAGATGGCCCTTGCATTTTATAGCATTGCTGGATTCCCCAAAGTGATTGGGGCCGTCGATGGAACCCATATTGCATTGAAGGCACCAGTGGATGCACCTGTGACATTCATCAACAGGAAGGGGTTTCATTCATTGAATGTCATGATAGTCTGTGATGCGCACCTCAGGATCCTAAACGTGAATGCAAATCACCAGGGAAGTAATCATGACTCCTTCGTCCTCCGTAACTCGAACTTATATGGCGCCCTCAACGCATTGCCTCCAGGATCCGCATGGATATTGGGCGACAAGGGCTACCCGCTAAGACCATGGCTTATGACTCCCTACCGCAAGACCAATAATGAGGCTCAGGAGAGATACAACCAGGCACACGTGTCCACACGGCAAGTGGTGGAGAGGACAATCGGAGTTCTGAAATCACACTTCCGGTGCCTGGACAGGTCAGGGGGGATCTTGCAGTATTCTCCTCAGAAAGTGGGAAGGATTGTGGTGGCCTGTTGTGCTTTGCATAACTTTGCCCTGCGGAAAGGACTGACCCTTCACCCTGCAGAGGAGCTCCCTGCTGAAATGGAGGACGTGGACGATGCCAATGTGCCTGTGGCCAGGCCTGATGGGGAGGAGCCAAGTGCTGCTGAAAGTAAGGCTGCTCGGGAACAGCTAGTAGCCAACACCTTCACGAGGTAGTGTTGCCTTGTACCTCCCCCTCCCCCAGCAAGGCAAAGAAAGGAACAGACACAATTTAAAGTGAAACAGTGAACTTTTATTGCAGCATCAAAGACTGTTGAGGTTCAGTTTTGATGTACATAGTTTATAACTTTTAAATGTTAACTAGCTATTTTCTACTTTTCAAACATTCGTAAACATAAATAGTTTAGAATAAAATTTGTAAACAGTTTAAAGTGACTTTTTTGGTTTCTTAGTGCAATAAAGACATTCAAGATGGAAACTAGCTATTTTCTAAATTTCAAACAGTTGTAATGTTAAATTTTTTTGCAAATAAAAAAGTTGAATTTTTTCAAAGTGACTAGAGGCTGTACTTTTTAAATGAAAAGGTTACATACACTTTCAGTCACAAATATATATTTCAATAAAAAAAAGCAATGAAAACATTTAACATTTAAATAAAACGAAAAATTAAACAATTGAACGATTTGCCCCCTCGCATCTGTGCCGAGGGTCAATGGATGTGCATTGTGCAAAAGGTGACAACCTACTGTCTCCTGCTCTTTCCCGCTCCCCGTGACCGGAGCCCGGTGCTGCCAAGTGCAAGGCCCCTGTGTGCCATCTCTGGCCCTTCAGCAATTGCCTCCTGACAGGGTTGCTGCTGCTGCTGCTGCTGCTGCTACAAGGCAACGTTTGCTTGCATCACAACTGGAGGAGCAGCTGGCTCTTGGGCCCGCACTGTTTCTGCGCTGGGAGCAGGTAAGGGCGGTTCTGCGGGAGTCAAAGTAATGGCAGCAGAAAGTGGTTTAAGCATATGCAAGATTCCAATGAGAGACTCATTTATTTGATTAAGTGACATGCCAATATAACCAATTCCCTGCCTGATCGAGGCAAGAGAGTCAACTTTCTTCTCAGTAAAAGAACACATCGATTTCCTCAACCCTTCAATATGCTGCATCTGAGCTTGTAACTCATTCTGTTCTGCTGAATGTATTTCTGATTCTCCCACATGCTCTGCAGTATCAAGCTGGTGTCTGGCTCGCACAGAGCCAGAGGGGCCAGGAGATGGAGAGGTACTCTGCAGCAACCCAGTTTCCATACCCTCCTCTTCCACTAGATGACAAAGCACAAGTTGCTCCTGCTCCCCCACCACCTCACTCACTGCTCCCACTGCATCAGCAAACCCTTCCCCAATGCCCTCTGCGGCCGCAGACTCAACGCACTGCTCATCCCGTGTATGAGAAGTCTGCTGTGCACCTGTGGAAAGGAAACAGTAAACATTTGCAAAGGTAAAGCATGATCTGCCACATCACAGAAGCTGATATTCAACACACATCTAACATTTTTAAACATATAGCTGGCCAGAGCAACTCACGTTTATGTATACCAATGTCTATTTCTACACCAGCCAAGGGGCAACCGCGACTAAATCCAAACAGATAAGAACATAAGAACATAAGAAATAGGAGCAGGAGTAGGCCAATTGGCCCCTCGAGCCTGCTCCGCCATTCAATAAGATCAAAGCTGATCTGATCCTAACCGCTAATCTACTATCACAGAACCATCTCCTGAACCTAACAGAATTGGACACACGAAATAGGAGCAGGATCAGGCTACACGGCCCCTGGGCCCGCTACGCTACCCACAGGGCCATGACCGATCCGAACCTAGACTCATGTCCAAATTCCTGCCCGGTCCCCGTAACCCTTAATTCCCTTTACTTCTAGGAAACTGTCTATTTCTGTTTTAAATTTATGTAATGATGATGTAGCTTCTACAGCTTTTTGGGGCAGCATATTCCATGGACCTACCACCCTCTGAGTGAAGTAGTTCCTTCTCATCTCAGTTTTGAAAGAGCAGCCCCTTATTCTAAGACTATGCCCCCTAGTTCTAGTTTCATCCATCATCGGGAACATCCTCCCCGCATCCACCCGATCCAACCCCTTCACAATCTTATATGTTTCAATAAGATCGCCTCTCATTCTTCTGAACTCCAATGAGTAGAGTCCCAATCTACCCAACCTCTCCTCATATATCCATCCCCTCATCCCCGGGATTAACCGAGTGAACCTTCTTTGTACTGACTCGAGAGCAAGTATGTCTTTTCTTAAGTATGGACACCAAAACTGTATGCAGTATTCCAGGTGCGGTCTCACCAATACCTTGTACAACTGAAGCAATACCTCCCTATTTTTATATTCTATCCCCTTAGCAATGAAAGCCAACATTCCATTGGCCTTCTTAATCACTTGCTGCACCTGCATACTAACCTTTTGTGTTTCGTGCACCAGGACCCCCAGATCCCTTTGTACTTCAGTACTTTCCAGTTTCTTGCCATTTAGATAATAACTTGCTCTACTATTTTTCCTGCCAAAGTGCATAACCTCACACTTTCCAGTATTGTTTTCCATCTGCCAAATCTCTGCTCACTTACTTAGCCTGTCTATGTCCCCTTGCAGATTTTTTATGTCCTCCTCACCTCACTACTTTCCCTCCCATCTTAGTATCATCTGCAAACTTTGATATGTTACACTCGGTCCCCTCCTCCAAATCATTAATATAGATTGTAAAGAGTTGGGGACCCAGCACTGACCCCTGCGGAACACCACTAGTTACTGATTGCCAGTCTGAGAATGAACCATTTATCCCAACTCTCTGCCTTCTGTTAGATAGCCAATCCTCTATCCATGCCAGAATATTACCCCCAATCCCGTGATTTTTTATCTTAAGCAATAATCTTGTGTGGCACCTTATCAAATGCCTTTTGGAAGTCTAAATACACCACATCCACTGGTTCCCCTTTATCCACCCTGTGTGTTACTTCCTCAAAGAACTCCAGCAAATTTGTCAAACATGACTTCCCCTTCATAAAACCATGCTGACTTTGTCCTATTAAATTATGATTATCCAAATGTCCCGTTACTGTCTCCTTAATAATGGACTCCAAAATTTTACCTACCACAGATGTTAGGCTAACCGGTCTATAGTTTCCAGCCTTCTGTCTACAGCCCTTTTTAAATAAGGGTGTTACATTAGCAGTTTTCCAGTCTGCCGGGATCTTTGCTGAGTCCAGGGAGTTTTGGAAAATTATTACCAATGCATCCACAATCCCTACCGCCACTTCCCTCAAGACCCTAGGATGTAAGCCATCAGTTCCAGGTGATTTATCTGCCTTGAGTCCCATTAATTTACCAAGTACCACTTCCTTAGTGATTTTGATTGTGTTTAGCTCCTCCCCCCCTATAGCCCCCTGTTTGTCCAGTGTTGGGATATTCTTAGTGTCCTCTACTGTAAAGACTGATACAAAATATTCATTCAGTGTATTTGCCATCTCCATATTTCCCACCATTAATTTCCCGGTCTCATCCTCTAAGGGACCAACATTTACTTTAGCCACCCTTTTTCTTTTTATATAACTATAAAAACTCTTACTATCTGTTTTTATATTTTTTGCTAATTTACTTTCATAATCTATCTTCCCTTTCTTAATCAATCTTTTTGTTATTTTTTGCTGTCTTTTAAAGTTTTCCCAATCCTCTATCCTCCCACTAGATCCTTAATTTCTTTACTTAGCCACGGATGACTGTCTTTTCTTTAACACCCTTTTCTTCTCAGTGGAATATATTTTTTTTGGAAGTTGTAAAATAACTGCTTAAATGTACACCACTGATCATGTATCATCTTACCCTTTAATCTATTTTCCCAATCCATGCTACTAAATTCTGCTCGCATACCTTCATAGTCTCCTTTATTCAAGCTTAGCACGCTTGTTTGAGATCCAACCTTCTCACCCTCTAATTGAATATGGAATTCAACCATGTTATGGTCACTCATTCCAAGGGGATCCTTTACTAGGACATTTTTAATTAATCCTGTCTCGTTACACAGGACCAGATCTAAGGTTGCTTGCCCCCTGGTCGGTTCAGTTACATACTGCTCAAGAAACTCATCCCTAATACATTCAATGAACTCATCCTCAAGGCAGCCCTGCCCAATTTGATTTGTCCAATTAATATGATAGTTAAAATCCCCCATAATTATAGATGTTCCCTTATTACAAGCCTCAACTATTTCCTGACTGATACTCCATCCAACAGAGTTGCAACTATTTGGAGGCCTATAGACTACGCCCACTAGTGTTTTTTCCCCTTATTATTCCTTATCTCCACCCAAACTGTTTCATTATCCTGATCTTTTGACCCAATATAATTTCTCTGTATTACAGTGATTCCTTCCTTTATTAACATAGCCACCCCACCTCCCCTTCCTTCCTGCCTGTCCTTCCTGATCGTTAAATAACCTGGTATGTTTAATTCCCAGGCATTGTCACCCTGCAGCCATGTTTCTGTAATGGCCACAAGATCATACCCATGTGTAGTTATTTGTGCCATTAACTCATCTATTTTGTTACGAATGCTACATGCATTCAGATAGAGAACTTACAAATATGTTTTGTGACACTTAGTTCCTGCTTTTGCCCTTTTTATTACTTTACCTTTTACTCCATACCTTCTGCCCCTTCCTGACACACTCTGGTTTTTAATTTCCCCACTGCTACCTAAGTCTATGACCTTCTCTGTTGTCATTTTTATTATTTGCTCTCTAGGAACCTCCCCCCCCCCCTAGTTAGTTTAAAGCCCTCTCTACAGCCCTAGTTATATGATCCGCCAGGACTCTAGTCCCAGCACTGGCCAAGTGAAGCCCGTCCCAACGGAACAGCTCCCTCCTGCCCCAGTACTGGTGCCAGTGTCCCAGGAAGCAAAACCCATTTCTCCCACACCAGTCTTTGAGCTACTCATTTAACTCTCTAATTTTATTTGTCCTAGCCAAATTCGCTCGTGGCTCAGGTAATAATCCAGAGATTATTACCCTTGAGGTTCTGTTTTTTTAATTTGACCCCTAGCTGCTCATACTCCTTTAACAGAACCGGCTTCCTTGTCCTATCTACGTCGTTTGTACCAACATGGACCACGACAACTGGATCCACCCCCTCCCACTGCAAGTTTCTTTCCAGCCCAGAGGAGATGTCCTTAACCCTGGCACCGGGCAGGCAACACAGCCTACGGGACTCTCGCTCTCGGCTGCAGAGAACTCTATCTATCCCCCTAATAATACTATCCCCTACCACTACAACATTTCTATTTACTCCCCCCTCTTGAATGGCCCCCCATTCCACGGTGCTGTGGCCAGATTGCTCATCCTCCCTGCAGTCCCTGCTCCCGTCCCCACAGGGAGTAAGAACCTCGAACCTGTTGGACAAGAGCAAGGGCTGCAGCTCCTCCAACACTACCTCCTGGATCCCCGTACCTGCCTCACTCGTAGTCACACCATCCTGTCCCTGACCATGGGCTACATCTGAATTAATTAACTTCATAGGTGTGACTACCTCCTGAAACACAAAGTCCAGGTACTTCTCCCCCTCCCTGATGTGTCACAGTGTCTGAAGCTCAGACTCCAGCTCATCAACACAGAGCTGGAGTTCCTGTAGCAGCAGACACTTGTCACAGATGTAATCACCGTGAGCCTCAATGGGGTCCACCGGCTCCCACATCTCACAACAGTAACACATCACCTGCTCCATTCTATGTAATTAATTAAATTTTTTATTGTTAGTTATGGACACTCTCTGCCCGATTATAGCTGCTAGTATCCCCTCTAATTAATTGGATTTAAATTAAATCAATCCCTCTAAATTACACCAGTTAAATGGTTTACCAACAGTCACTCTGCACCAGAAAGGCTTTATTAACTACAACGCAGAGTTAAAGTTTGAAAAGAGCATCCTACACTCCACTCCACTCCACTCCACTCCACTCCACTCCACTCCACTCCACTCCACTCCACTCCACTCACACTTACCCAAACTCAGCACTCTCTGCTGACTTGCACTAGCACTGGTCTTTTTATACTGTATGTTTGTTTACAGCCAAATGAGTCACCCCTGCTGATTGATTAGAAAACTGGTTTCCACTGCCTGCTGTGCCAATTTACTCCTACTGCAGTGTAACCTTGTTTTACTCTTCTTAAACCAACAGAATCCCAAATAGTTAACTTTTCCCCTTCACTTAAACTGCTTAAGTACTCTTATCAAGAATGATTTAAAGAGAACTAACAATTAAAGAACTACTCACACTTACCCAAACTCAGCACTCTCTGCTGACTTGCTCGACCCTTTCCTCATGTTCGGATAAAGCCCTTAACGTGACAACACCACCGCCTGTCAGTGCACATTCTCTGGTGTTGTGAGCAGTTTTATTCTAAAATGAAAACAGAAAATATGAAACGTCATGAATGGTCAGCTTTTTCTGCAGATTACACCCACCTGCATTTGAAACATGGACACAGCCTGCTTTGCAGAGGTTTTTTTTTTCACTCACTAAATGAAATTTTACAACTCAAACCAGTGGAATCAAGATAAGAGCACAATGGATGACCCTGAGCTGGCCCCAAAGCCATAAAAAATTATGGCAAGCTCATGTGCCTGGATGATGAAGTCACTTGACTAAACACATGCATATAGATTTTTATGTGGAGATGTCGGCGTTGGACTGGGGTGGACAAAAATGAGAAGTCGCACAACACCAGGTTATAGTCCAACAGTTTTATTTGAAATTACGAGCTTTCGGAGCGCTACTCCTTCGTCAGGTAAAGTGAGGGAATACAAATCAGTTACAAAGCATATATAGACAGAGAACAATGTGTCTGCAGAGATACAATCCGTCAGGGAGGCATTACATCAAAGACACAGCAGAATACAGCTAAGACAATGAGGTGGGGTCACAGGGGGTCCAACGTGTCAAATGCTGCAGACTGCAGTTAAGCTTTTTACTTTTTTTTAAAACTGGAAATCACATCTGTGAACAAGACAATGATGACTCTAGTCTGGACTCTAGTCTGGACTCTAGTCACGTCCTGTAGCGTGACATGAAACCGAGATCCCGGTTGAGGCCGTCCTCATGGGTGCGGAACTTGGCTATCAGTTTCTGCTCGATGATTTTGCGTTGTCGTGTGTCTAGAAGGCCGCCTTGGAGAACGCTAAGCCGCAGATCCGAGGCTGATGGTACTTTTGACGTAGGGTACTCTGTTCGTTGTGTCCCATGTTCACCTTCTGAGGAGGTCTATGCGATTTTTCGCTGTGGCCCGACAGAGTACCCTACGTCGTCCAGTACTTCCCCGGAGCGGAGAAACTACGACATGTTCTTCGCAGCCTTCAACATGTCATCGATGACGACGAACACCTTGCTAAGGCCATCCCCATGCCTCCACTACTCGCCTTCAAGCAGCCTCTTAACCTCAAAAGTACCATAGTTCACAGCAAATTACCCAGCTGTCAGGAGAACAGCAACCACAACACCATACAACCCTGCCACGGCAACCTCTGCAAGACATGCCAGATCATCAACACAGATACCATCATCACACGTGAGGACACTACCCACCAGGTACATGGCACATACTCATGTGACTCGGCCAACGTTGTCTACCTCATACGTTGCAGGAAAGAATGCACTGCAGCATGGTACATCGGCGAGACCATGCAGACACTGAGACAACGTATGAACGGACACTGCGCAACAATCGCCAGGCAGGATTGTTACCTCCCAGTCGGGGAACACTTCAGCAGTCAAGGACATTCAGCCTCCGATCTGCGGGTTAGCGTTCTCCAAGGCGGCCTTCGAGACACACGACAACGCAAAATCATCGAGCAGAAACTGATAGCCAAGTTCCGCACCCATGAGGACGGCCTCAACCGGGATCTCGGTTTCATGTCACGCTACAGAACGTGACTAGAGTTCAGACTAGAGTCCAGACTAGAGTCGTCATTGTCTTGTTCACAGATGTGATTTCCAGTTTTAAAAAAAGTAAAAAGCTTAACTGCAGACTGCAGCATTTGACATGTTGGACCCCCTGTGACCCCACCTCATTGTCTTAGCTGTATTCTGCTGTGTCTTTGATGTACTGCCTCCCTGACAGATTGTATCTCTGCAGACACATTGTTCTCTGTCTATATATGCTTTGTATCTGATTTGTATTCCCTCACTTTACCTGACGAAGGAGCAGCGCTCCAAAAGCTCGTAATTTCAAATAAAACTGTTGGACTATAACCTGTTGTTGTGCGACTTCTCATTTTTATAGATTTTTAAAACTAGTTCAGTTAAATTTAAAGACATTTTACAGGTGACTTTTGTAATAACTGTACAAACCTTGACAGATCACAATAAATCACTGAATTTCTTGCGGCATTGTTCCGCTGTCTGTGGAATGGTGGAGTTCGCGCTGACAGCCTGGGCAACTTCAGACCAAGCTAACATCTGCCCTTTTCGCGGCGCCTTGGACTTCTCATTCCCAATGATCCGCAGGCGCTTCGCCTCAACCTCATTGAGGAGTGTGCTGAGATCATCGTCACTGAAATTGTGAGTTCTCTTAATGATGTGAATTGTGCTCATTCCAGCCATTTCACTTTGTTGATTAAATAAAATAAAATGAATGAAAAAAATGCTTTCAGGGCTTTTAAAACTATTTAAATTACTTCAAATCTCTTTAAAACTGTTTAAAATTCTTCCAATTCATGTAAAAGTCGTTAAAAGTTTGTAAAAGTTAGCAAAACATTCATTAAAATACAAAGAGACAACTTACCATGCTGTTCTGCTTGTAAAAAAGGTTTGCAGCATGTGAAAAAAATTGGGGGCGTGGCCTATGCAAATACGATTTTGGAGGGCGTGTCTTCACTGCCCTCCGCTCCAGAGGCTCCGCGCACGCTGCGCTCCTGGGCGGTGTGACGTCAAACGCTGCCCGGGAGTGCTCTTCAGAAAATCCTAAGTTCCAGTGGGCCAGAAGCAGAACGGCAGACGCGGTAGGTAAGTGCGCGCGCGATCCTTACCCCTCGCGGCAAGCTGGAGAGGCGAATTTCTGGGCCATTGTAGCAATGTTTTAGGCCTTAGGTCAGTATGTGTTCGAATTATCAAACTTCCTAACCACAGCAAGACCATTTCATTCAGGACTGAGTTAATTAAATTTATTCAATAAAAAAGTAATGTGCCTTATTTACAGAAAGCTTGAATGGTCAATAATCAATTACTTTACATCCTTTTAGAATTCAGCACGTGGATCTCACTTATTTCTAATTAACGGAGGAAAATGGCCAATGTATTGGGACAAGATTCGGACATACACTTGTGTGCTTCCAACTTGCTGCTAAACTTGGATACTGGAAGAAGGTTCTATCCTTCTGGAAAGTAAAGTGTGGATCCTCTGTCTACGCCAGTAGAATTAATTAATCCCCCATCCATGTTCAAATAATCCTTTGTTATACATCCACTATACCAGGTACTCTGTCCACACTGGATATCCTCATCGGCCCTGAAGATGTTAATTGATCAATTAATTTCTTTGCTTCAGTGTAAAATTATATTTGAATGAAATACTTTTCAACAAACAATTATTTCTTCTTGCTTCAAAAAATCCCTCAGCCTAATTTGGATAACCGAACCTTTCTAGCATGTCCAATGCCAATTTATTTTTCCTCTTAGTCCCCCATCTTGCAGAAAGGATGGGCAGGCAACCTGCCCAGACTGCTGCTAGCGCTACTTCGTGACTGAGACCCGTAGTCCCTATGGGCCCAACCTACAATTTTCCCTCTCTGAGCCGAGTACTTTTGGCTTTTTTACCAATGTACTTCAGCATGACAGTCAAACCGCCAGCCAAACATAACTGCCACTATACTGATAGGTAGGGAACCTGGTAATTTATTTGTTTAATTATTTTTGGTTTCAATCAGTTATCTAACTGTGTCATTAAGGGGGAGAAATTCGGTATCGCCCCGTTTGGGGCGCAATTATCGGCCGGGCGCAAAGTTTAGCGCCTGCCGCAAATTATCACCTCCGACTGCAAACTTGGCTTCTATCGCCCCAGGAGGTGATTGGAGCGCTAAATCAGGCGCTACACACCTGCCTTAAGGCGCAAAGGCCGAGGAGCGAGGCGCTAACTCAGAGTGTGGGCGAAGCTCAGGTGATGTCAGTTAGCGATGGAACACAGACACACTGGCGCCGGCCAGTTCTTAAAGGGGAGGGTCGATCTTGCTGTCCAGCCACACCCTGCTCATTGCAGCCTTGAATCTCGGCCTTGAGAGACCTGTACATCAAATCTGCTGCAAAGGACTATGGAGAGGGCCAGGGAGCGAGCTCAGCGCTTCAGCGACCGGGCCTTGGTGGCTCTGGTTGGTGCAGTGGAGTGCCGAAGGTCAGTACTCTACCCACAGAGTGGCAGGAGGCCATTGCCGCGCAACTACAGAAGAGTCTGGAGGGAGGTGGCTCAGCACGTCTCCTCCAGGAGCATGGTGACCAGGGCCCATACTCAATGTCGGAAAAAGTTCAACGACCTCACTCGGGTCGTCAGGGTGAGTGGCTGCTTTTCAATACCTCTCCATCCCTCCATCTGAACCTCACTCTATGGCCAGAGGGTGTAAAAACCCCAAAGCCCAACACTCATCCAAGACCTATGGCCATCTCATAAAACACACATGCACATTCCACACCTTGCATACATTAAGGGCTGTTCAACTATGGGAGGCACATCAGGCAAGTACATGGCTGCATGCATTAAGGGCTATTCAACTATGTGAGGCACATCAGGCAAGATCATGGCTGTATATTTACTCAGACGCAGTCCATTTTCTTGCAGGCCAAGCTATCTCACAACAGGCGGCAGCAGCAACGGACGGGTGGAGGGCGGCCTCAGCTGTAAACCCTCAGTGATCTGGAGGCGCGTGTCCACAGGATCGTCGCAAGCCAGGTGATTGGTCCCGTCGCCACTGGAGAGGTCGACCCCATTCGGGACAGCAATGGTAAGGTCATCAGCTTTCTCTCCTCTCTCATTTCACTTGTCCCTCACAACACCAGCCTTTTACACTTTCAATCCAACTTGCTAAATCGCTCCAGTCCTTGCTCCCTTACTGCCCCCCTGTCCTGACGCTAAAGCCACTCTTGTACCTCCCTGCTTTCAGATGGTGAATCAGCAGCTGAGGAGACAGGCCCTCAAGCAGCCAGTGGGAGTGAAGCCGCAGGCGAGGTGGAAGAGGAAGCCAGAGCCTCAACGCCAGCGTCTCCCAAGGGAGCCCATGCCCACACTGGGAACACGCATTCCCTGGAGGGGAGCAGGGGGGAAGGAGCTGATGAGGGTGAAGCTCCAGGACCCAGCGGGCTGCAGCAAAGCGATGTGGGTAGGGAAGCTCGGGGCCTTCTGCCCAGAGGGCGAGTAGGCAAGCGGGTCCTGCTGCACTGGATGCAGAGGAGGAACAGCTCATCGCTGAAATGAACACCCAGGCGGTGGACATGCACACTCAGCTCATGGGTGCAATGGGAATGGTGCCCGAAAGCATTGATGGACTGGCAAGGAGTGTGGAGCACTCCGCTGCAGCACAGGCGGATGCCACGCTAATGCTTCGTGCTGCAATTCAGTCACTGGCTGCTGTGATCCAATCTCAGACTGGTCTCATGCAGTCTCAGATTGATGTAACGCAAGCACTGACTGCTGCCATCGTCGCTGGTTCGGCCACATTTCCCCGGGGCTCTCACAGTGCCGCAGCAGGCCAGCAATCTGTGCTCCAGCAGATTGCTCTGGATGCTGAAGCGCTGCCCCGTGGGAGTGCCAGTGTGTCGGTCGAGCAGGGAGTTGCTGTCCTCTCTCAGGATGACAGCATTCCTGCTCCCACCACTGTTACTTCCCCATTGCACTTGCCACCGCCTGTAGGACAGACTGCTGCCACCCATGCAGAGTTGGTGCAGTCTGCAGCCGGGCCCTCCAGGCCCAGAGCTGGTTGAGGGCGTCCTTCAAGGGCATCTGTAGCCTCAGGATCTGACATTCAGCAGCCTTCCACCAGCCTTGCTGCAGCCACTGGGGCCCCATTACGGAGGAGCAGTAGGGTGGGAAGGGGGGAAGTGCGCAGGGGATGGAGATCACCCTCGAAGGGCAAAAAGTAGAAGGTCTCAAGAAATGTTGGGAATGTTTTTATTAAAGGCCGAGGTTCGTCTGATAACTTTTGTTTAGTGTTTTGGCCATTATCTCCAGCTTGTGAGAACCAGTTATATTAATTATTGATTTATTGTGTTTGTTTCTATTAGTTTGTCATGAATAAATGACACACACAGAGTTTGTAAAATAAAAAAGTTGTTGTATTCAAAATGTACATGTTTGGTCTTTGGAATCATTGCTGCCTTGGCCGGCTATAGGGGATGCGGGTTGCTTTCCATCATGTTGTTCTCCATGCCAGAAGCCATCTTCTGAGTAGGGGCCTAGAAGCGGCTTGTTATCAGCCGTTGATGGACAGCCCTTGCAGTTTCAACATTGTGGGCCTCCCTCCCGCCTTGGGGCTGCTGCTGATCATCCTCCTCCTCTTCCTCCTCCTCTTCCTCCTCCTCCTCCGGTGGTGCTCCAAGGCCTGGTGGCATTGGCTGGGTCCTGAGGATTGCAAGGTTATGAAGCATGCAGCAAACAACTATGAAGAGGGAGACTCGCTCAGGCAAGTACTGCAGGGCTCCTCCTGAGTGGTCCAGACAGCGGAACCGTTGCTTGAGCACGCTGTTTGTCTGCTCAATTATGTTCCTGGTGGCGCTATGGCTCTCATTATATCACAGCTCGGCAGGGGTGTTGGGGTTACGGAGCGGTGTCATCAGCCAGGTGCAGAGTGGATAACCCTTGTCCCCGAGGAGCCAACCACTTGGCTGATGCGGTGCCTGGAAAAGTTCTGGCACAACAGTCTGGCGCAGGATAAAAGCATCGTGGCTGCTGCCAGGATAGCGGGCATTGATGGTGAGTATCAGCTGTGTGTGGTCACACACCAACTGGACATTTAAGGAGTGGAACCCCTTGCGGGATCGGAAATCCTCTGCATTCTCATGCGGTGTCCGCAATGCCACATGCGTGCAGTCAATGGCGCCCTGCACCATGGGGAAGCCCGCTATCCTCGCAAAGCCCAATGCACGTTCATGCTGTTTGGTCCGGGTCATGAGGAAAGAGATGTACTGGCGTCTCCTTTTATAGAGGGCATTTGTGACCTGACGGATACAGCAATGGACTGCGAATTGGGAGATATTGGCGATGTCCCCAGTAGCTGCTTGAAAGGAGCCGCTGGCATAAAAATTCAGAGCCACTGTGACCTTCACTGCCACCGACAGAGACGTCCTGGTCCTCAATTGAGGCTGCAGATCTGGCTGCAGCAGGTGGCAGAGCTCAGTGACCAGCTCCTTGATGAAGCGCAGCCTGCGCAAACACTGCTCCTCAGACAAATTAATGTAGGAGAATTGTTCCCGGAATACCCTGGGAGGGTAAGGTCTCCTGTGCAGAGGCCTGTTGGCCCTCCTCCCTCTGGCCATGATTGCCACTCTCTCTCTGCGTCTCTGATGCCTCCGATTCTGCCGGCGCAGGACGACGCCCCGAATCAGTGCAGCCCCCAAAGTCTCTTGACAATCGAAGCAATGACGGTCAAATCCAAAAGAACCTGCAAAGTGCTGCTCAGTAGCCAAAACTACTTCACACAGCGTTGACTCTTTGCCGAAGTCTCTCTCTCTCTCAGAATCTTTCTCTCTGTCTGAATGAGTGGTGCAAAAATGTCTCCCACAAAAAAGACAGGAAGAGGGCGCCTTTAAATAGCACCCCCCCCCCCCCAGCCCCTTCACGACTGCAAAACGTTCCACTCTCCCTGTCGTTGCTTGCGGCAGGCGGAAAGGAAGGGGGCACCACTCAATATCCAGTCCGCGGCGCCACCGGGGCATTGCACGCTCGACTGACGTCATGATCTGCGGGCGCAGGAGATCGTTCCGGTAGTGTTTAGCGCCGCCGCAAAAACTCTGGTCAATTTCACGAGCGGCGCAAACATCGCCGCGCCTAGGCGCTAGTTGCTTTGTGCCCCATTAGCGCCCTCTTAGAGCGCTAGCGGGAGGCGCAAAGCAACCGAATTTTCCCCCCTAAAAGTCTTAATCTGTGCGATATAGTCCCATAGTACTAGAAAGACCCTGCAACCAATCAGATCACAGAGCCAGACCCTAGTGCTGCTTCAACCAATCACCTGAGCATGACGTGCTTAGTGTTGCCCATCAGAGGATGGGCTATTTCTGCCATTGGGTTTTTCCAAGTTGAGTATTGAGCATCACTGCAACCTTCTGTTCAAATCTCATACAATACCATTTCAAGCCACTGTATTCCCCAGTCTTGCGCATCCCTGATTTTCTTCGCTCCGCCATTGGTGGCCATGCCTTCAGCTGCCTAGGCCCTAAGCTCTGGAATTCCCTCCCTTATCCTCTCCACATCTCTATCCCTCTCTCCTCCTTTAAGACACTCCTTAACACTACCTCTTAGACCATGCTCTGTCCTAATATCACCTTCTTTTGCTCGGTGCAAATTTTTGTTTGATGACGCTCCTGTGAAGCGCCTTGGGATGTTTTTCTACATTAAAGGCGCTATGTATATGCAGGTTGTTGTTGTTGTTGCTATAAGCGACACCTAAAATAACACTGGGTGGTGTGCCTGACTCCAGTTCCTAGCTTTGATATCTCTGAGCTTTATCATCAACAGACATCTAATGGAATGAAGGTTATGGGGGAGATTTTCAACTTACGGCTGCCATTTAATTCTCCATCAGTGCATACTCCAATAACACAAGGCAAGAAAGAAAGAACTTGCATTTAAATAGTGCATTTCACAACTTTAGTGCATCTCAAATCACTTTACAGCCAATGAAGTATTTTTAAAAAGTAGTCACTGTTGTAATGTAGGAAACACAGCAGACAATTTGCGCACAGCAAGGTCCCAGGGAGAGAGCCCGCAGATTCTGCAATCAAGCATTGGAGGCATTGCTATTCGCTCTGGAGAGACAAAGGGTGGTGCTCTACACGGCAAATGGCAGGAGGCCCTCACCGCAAGTCTTTCGCACCATGTGGAGGGAGGTAGCACATCACGTCTCGGGCAGCACTGTGGTCCCCAGGACTCACACACAGTGCAGGAAGAAATTTAACGACCTCACTTGGGTGGTCAGGGTGAGTCAATGCTTCAACAAATGCTACATACCACCATCTGAACCTTAGTGTGCACACACTGCCCAAAGCACCACACCCCCAGCACTCACCCACCAACAATTTCTACCTACCAACACTCACACCCACATCTCACACCTCGCACACCTTGAGGATTAGCTATCTGTGGTCACACAACAACTGCACATTAAGTGAGTGGTAGCCTTTGTGGATACAGAAGATCTCAGGATTGTTATGCGGTGCCTGCAAAGCCAGTGGGTGCAGTCAGTGGCGCCATGCACCATGGGGAATCCTGCTATCCTGGTAAAGGCACATTCACGCTCATCCTGCTTCTCTGTGGTGATTGGGAAGGAAATGTAGTCCCTTCTCCTACTGTAGAGAGCCTCTATGACCTCTCCGATGCAGTGACGGCGTACTGCAAGATGTTAGCTATGTCTCGAGTTGCAGACTGGAAGGATCCGCTGGTGAAGAAATTGAAGGTGATGGTGACCTTGACTGCCACTGAGAGAGCCATGGTCGTCCTGATCTGAGGCTGGAGGTCTGGCTGCAGGAGGTGGCAGAGTTCTGTGACCACCTCCTTGGTGAAGCGGAGCCTTCTAATACACTTCTCCTCGCTTAATTGGAGGTAGGAGAAGTGCTCTCGGAATACCCTGGGAGGGTAAGGTCTCCTGTTGAGAGCCCGGATGGCCCTCCTCCTCCTTGTGGCCACATGTTCCAGTCTTTCTCACTCCCTCCACTCCCTCCACCATAGATCCTGGAGGGCGAGGTCGACTGCCAGTACAGCGCCCATTAATGTAACCAAGTGTAGCAGTTTGATTTTTTTAAGAGTAAATGTAGCTACTTTTTTGTTGCCACAACACTCCTGATACTAAATAACCATGAAATCACAGAATCAGACTATTGGACTATGTGAAACTGACAAGAAAGCATTGAAACTCCACTAACCTACAGCTGCAACTCATTACTGATGATCCCTTTAAATAATGTCCCTGGAGCCGGCTTCCTGTTGCTTCACCCCAGCTCTCCCTGTCACTGTTTACTCCAGGCACTAAGGTAAGTGGTGACAATCAATTTCACAGATCGGGTGGTCAGTGAGCATTGCACACTCACTGAAGTCACGATCCACCTGGCGTTGAGGCTCCCGGCGATAACTGTTAGCGGTGACGCTGCGGGGAGCACGGGATTTGGCGTGCGGCATTGGATTCGCCTCACCCCAGCGATAATGCTCTAGTGCCCCATTAGTGCCATCTGCTGGTGCTAACGGGAGGCGCTAAGGTACTGAATTTTTCGCCCAGCATCTTTCATTCTACAGGGAGTTTCAATCCTTTGCTCTGTACCATTCTGCTTGACAAATGAAAATCCATCCATTACGTTAGAGTGTAAAGATTTCCAATTATCATCCTTCTTCCTTCACTTTGTAGCAGTTGATTAAATCTAAATCTTTCACCCCCCTCAGCTGCAGGCAGGCTGTTTAGTACTTAGTTATAAACGAAAAGAAAAAAATGGGGAAGGGAGAATGACTAAAGGGCTTTACCGTATCATTAGCAGGAGAGTAAAGTCACCGTACTCTAGATGCAGGGATCTGTCTGTACCTTTGGGAATGAGATGGGCACTCTTCCAATTGGCACATTAAATCAAGAGTGTGCAGCAAAAGTGACAATTTGAGACATTTACAGTGGTTTGAGCTAAAAGCAGCTGCCAGGCTAATAGCAGAAAACAAGCAGCAATGTCTGAATCATTACACTGCAGCAACGTGAGGAAAAAAATACTACTTTACACTATTTATTAACCGCTTTGAGTTATCTGATGCCAACATTTAAAACCACCTAACCCACCACCAGTCTTTAAAGGGCGCGAAATTCGGTTACGCCCCGTTTGTGGGCGGTAACTGAGGGAAGGCCGCATATTTAGCACCCGGCGCGGAAGTACCGCGCCGGCCGCTTAATTCGGCTTACCGCCCCGCACAGGAAGTGGAGCGCAATCTCAGGCACTCCACCTCCTGCTGGGGCGGTTTACCGAGGCGATGTCGGGGCACGATCGGTAGCGCTCCATGGAGGCCTGAGGCATTTCAAACCCCCTTTCCTTCAGTTAAAGTGCAGGGTCGCTGCACAGTCTGCAGGGCCTCTGATGGCTCCAACTAGGCCACCAGGACGGCGTGGTGCCGCGGCCGCAGCCCGGCACTGAGACGTGGTACCGGGCTGCGCGATGGCGGCCAGGACCACGCCACGGCCCACCACGGAGGGCCAACCTGGAGGTAGGCCAAAAGAAGAAAATGGTGGCGCAGGTCGCGGCCATGCCTCCCCTTTAAATACCGCCCCGCGAGCTGAGGTCGGCCCGGTTTGCGACCCGCGAGGTTGGCGCCTACCTCGCCCGCGGTAGCTTCGCGGGGCGCAGCTGAATTTCTGCCACAGGGCGGTAAGGGGATGCGGCGGGGCGCTACCAGCGGTGGTGCGGCTCTATCGGGTAGTGCCTCAGCAACGCCCCGCCAAATTTTCTCAGGAGGTGCTTTTTTCGACCCCGCCATGGACGATAAGCCCTTTGCGCCCCGTTAGTGCCCCCTAGAGGCGCTAACGGCAGATGCAAAAGAGCCGACTTTCTAGCCCTTTGTCTCTTATCAAATTTTGCAATGCCATATTATTTTATGACATATTTTGGGAGGTTGTATCTCTTATTTCTGTTTATTTAAGAGAGAACAAAGGAAGAAAAAGGGATTAGCTTAAAGACAGAAATCCTACCAGGACTATGCCATCACTCAAGTAAGGAGGGAAGTTCTCAATTATTTAGAATTACATAGAATCTATAGCACAGAAACGGGCCATTCAGCCCAACAGGTCTATGCCGGTGTTTATGCTCCACACGAGCCTCCTCCCACCCCTCTTCATCTAACACTATCAGTATAACCTTCTATTCCTTTCTCCCTCATGTGTTTGTCCAGCATCCCCTGAAATGCATCCATGCTAATCACATCAACTACTCCTTGTGGTGCTGTTAGGTAAGGAGTTCCAGGATTTTGACCCAGCGACGATAAAGGAACAACGATAAATTTCCAAGTCAGGATGGTGTGTGACTTGGAGGGGAACTTGGAGGTGATGGTGTTCCCATGTGCCTGCTGCCCTTGTCCTTCTAGGTGAAAGAGGTCGCGGGTGTGGGAGGTGCTGTCGAAGAAGCCTTGGCGAGTTGCTGCAGTGCATCTTGTAGATGGTACACACTGCAGCCGCAGTGCGCCGGTGGAGGAGGGAGTGAATATTTAAGGTGGTGGATGGGGTGCCAATCAAGTGGGCTGCTTTGTCCTGGATGGTATCGAGCTTCTTGAGTGTTGTTGGAGCTGCACTCATCCAGGCAAATGGAGAGTATTCCATCACACTCCTGACTTGTGCCTTGTAGATGGTGGAAAGGCTTTGGGGAGTCAGGAGGTGAGACACTCGCCACAGAATACCCAGCCTCTGACCTGTTCTTGTTGCCACAGTATTTATGTGGCTGGTCCAGTTAAGTGTCTGGTCAATGGTGACCCCCAGGATGTTGGTGGTGGGGGATTCGGCGATGGTAATGGCATTACAATGATTCACAGAGGGTGATTTTCTCAAAGGGGAACTTTTGGAGGCGGGACTCCCACTTGTCGGGTTTCAGTCCCGCCTCCATCAACTTCTGGCCAACCCATGCTATTTTCCCTTGATTGACCTTGTTAAGCCCGCCCAGTGAGCTTAGCAGGCCAATTAAGGGAAAGCCGGTTGGAGAGAGCATCAACGTATGATCCCTCTGTACTGCAGCATTTTGTAGTCTCTCTCCATTTAAATAATAATTTTCTTTTTTATTTTTCCTACCAAAGTGGATAACCTCACATTTTCCCACATTATACTCCATCTGCCAAATTTTTGCCCACTCACTAAACCTATCTATATCCCTTTGCAGATTCTTTTCAACTTGCTTTCCCACCTATCTTTGTATCATCAGCAAATTTGGCTACATTACACTCGGTCCCTTCATCCAAGTCATTAATATAGATTGTAAACAGCTGAGGCCCCAGCACTGATCCCTGTGGCACCCCAATAGTTACAGTTTGCCAACCTGAAAATTACCCATTTATCCCGACTCTCTGTTTCCTGTTAGTTAGCCAATTCTCCATCCATGCTAATATATTACCCCCAACCCCATGTGCTCTTATCTTGTGCAGTAATCTTTTATGTGGCACCTTATCGAATGCCTTCTGGAAATCCAAATACACTACATCTACTGGTTCCCCTTTATCCACCCTATTCGTTACATCCTCAAAGAACTCTAGCAAATTTGTCAAACATACTTTCCCTTTCATAAAACAATGCTGACTCTGCTTGACTGTATCATGATTTTCTCAATGTCCTGCTACTGCTTCCTTAATAATGGATTCTAGCATTTTCCCAATGACAGATGTTAGGCTAACTGGTCTATAGTTTTCTGCTTTCTGTCTCCCTCCTTTCTTGAATCAGGGTGTTACATTTGCGGTTTTACAATCCGCTGGGACCTCTCCAGAATCCAGGGAATTTTGGTAGATTACAACCAATGCATCCACTATCTCTGCAGCCACTTCTTTTAAGACCCGAGGATGCAGGCCATCAGGTCCAGGGGACTTGTCCACCTTTAGTTCCATAAGTTTGCCTAGTACTTTTTCTCTAGTGATAGTGATTGTTTTAAGTTCCCACCTCCTTATAGCCCCTTGATTATCTTTTATTATTGGGATGCTTTTAGTGTCTTGTACCGTGAAGACCGATACAAAATATTTGTTCAAAGTCTCTGCCATTTCCCTGTTTCCCATTATTAATTCCCCAATCTCATCCTCTAAGGAACCAATGTTTACTTAATTACTCTTTTCCTTTTTGTATACCTGCAGAAGCTCTTACTGTCTGTTTTTATATTTCTTGCCAGTTTACTCTCATAATCTATCTTCTCTCTCTTTATTGTTTTTTTAGTCGTCCTTTGCAGGTTTCTAAAGATTTCCCAATCCTCTGGCCTACCACTAATCTTCGCAACATTGTATGCCTTTGTTTTCAATTTGATACCATCCTTAACTTCCTTAGTTAGCCACGGATGGTTTGTTCTTCTCTTACAGTCTTTCTTTCTCACTATATCTTTGCTGAGAATTATAAAATATCTCCTTAAATGTCTGCCACTGCTTATCTACCGTCTTACCCTTTAATCTATTTTCCCAGTCCACTTTAGCCAACTCTGCCATCATACCTTTGTAATTGCCTTTATTTAAGTTCAGGACATTAGTTTGAGACCCAAGTTTCTCACCCTCAAACTGAATTTGAAATTCTACATGCTATGATCACTCTTCCCTGGAGAATCCTTTACTATGAGATCATTAATTAATCCTATCTCATTACACATTACCAGATCTCTCAGTTTCCTTCAACTAGATTCAGTGGCAAGACAGAGTCTAAGGACGTGATTTTCTCAAAGGGGAGCTTTTGGAGGCGGGACTCCCACAGAGAGCGGCGGCGGACCTGCGGGAAACGAGGTGGCGGCGGCGAGGTTTAAAAGAGGCGGCAGAGACCAGGTCGGCGACCAATCTCCGAGCTCAGAGGGAGGGAGAGAAGTAAAAAGTAATCAAAGTGTGACGTCACTAGAAAGCAGGTAAGTGATTGGTTGGTGAGTATTTCTCTCTTTTTAAACCTAAACTCTGTGGTTTATAGTTTCTAAGCTCTCTGTGGTGTAGCGGGGACTGTTGGTAAACCAGGGCCCTTAAGTATATCATTTAACTGTAGTGTAATTGGTGGGATTGATTTGATTTAATTTAATTTGAATGAATTAATGGGTAAGTCATGGCAGGAGAGCTCGGCCCCATAGTATACTCCTTCTGCGCTATGTGGGAACTCAGGGACACTTCCTGTGCCCCTGACAACCATGTGTGCAGGAAGGGTATCCAGCTACAGCTACTGGCAGACCGCATTACTGCGCTAGAGCTGCGATTGGATACATACTGGACCATTCGCGATGCTGAGGACGTCGTGGATATCACGTTTGAGCAGTTGGTCACACCGCAGGCAAAGGATGCACAGGCAGAAAGAGAATGGGTGACCAACAGACAGAGTAGTAGGCGCAGGCAGGTAGTGCAGGAGTCCCCTGTGGACATCCCCCTCTCAAACAGATATACCACTTTGAATACTGTTGGGGGGGGATGGCTTATCAGAGGAAGGCAGCAGCAGCCAACTTCCTGGCACCAGGGGTGGCTCTGCTACACAGGACGGGAGGAAAAAGAGGGGTAGAGCTATAGTGATAGGGGATTCTATTGTAAGGGGAATAGATAGGCGTTTCTGCGGCCGCAAACGAGACTCCAGGATGGTGTGTTGCCTCCCTGGTGCAAGGGTCAAGGATGTCTCAGAGCGGCTGCAGAACATTTTGGAAGGGGAGGGTGAACAGCCAGTTGTCGTGGTGCATATAGGTACCAACGATATAGGTAAAAAAGGGGATGAGGTCCTAAAAGCTGAATATTGGGAGTTAGGAGGTAGATTAAAAAATAGGACCTCAAAGGTAGTAATCTCAGGATTGCTACCAGTGCCACGTGCTAGTCAGAGTAGAAATAGAAGAATATTTCAGATGAATACGTGGCTAGAGAAATGGTGCAAGGAGGAGGGATTCAAGTTCCTGGGACATTGGAACTGGTTCTGGGGGAGGTGGGACCAGTACAAACCGGACGGTTTGCACCTGGGCAGGACCGGGACTGATGTCCTAGGGGGAGTGTTTGCTAGTGCTCTGGAGGAGGGTTTAAACTAAAATGGCAGGGGGTTGGGAACATGAGCAGGGAGACAGAGGAAAGGGAAACAAGGATAAAAGCAAAAGATAGGAAGGAGAAAAACAAAAGTGGCAGTCAGAGAAAACAACGGTTTAAATCAAACATGGCCACAGTAAATAATAATTCTAATAGGTCTAAGAGCGTTAAAAAAACAGCCTGAAGGCGTCTTAATGCGAGGAGCATTCGGAATAAGGTGGATGAATTAGCTGCGCAAATAGAGGTAAACGAATATGAATTGATTGGTATTACGGAAACATGGCTTCAGGTTGGCCAAGGCTGGGAACTCAACATCCAGGGGTATTCAATATTCAGGAAAGATAGGCAAAAAGGAAAGGGAGGTGGTGTAGCATTGCTGGTTAAAGAGGGGATTAACACAATTGTAAGGAAGGATATTAGCTCTGATGATGTGGAATCTGTATGGGTAGAACTGAGAAATACCAAGGGACAGAAAACGTTAGTGGGAGTGGTATATAGACCTCCAAACAGTAATGCGGAGGTTGGGAATGGCATTAAAAGGGAAATTAGAGAAGCGTGCAATAAGGGCACAGCAGTCATCATGGGTGACTTTAATCTACATATAGAATGGGCTGACCAAATTAGTAACAATACTGTGGAGGAGGAATTCCTGGAGTGTTTACGGGATGGTTTCCTGGACCAATATGTCAAGGAACCAACCAGAGAGCAGGCCATCTTAGACTGGGTATTATGTAATGAGAAAGGATTAATTAGCAATCTTGTTGTGCGAGGCCCCTTGGGTCGGAGCGATCATAATATGATAGAATTCTTCATTAAGATGGAGAGTGAAGTAGTTGACTCAGAGACTAGAGTCCTGAATTTAAATAAAGGAAACTACGATGATATGAGGCGCGAGTTGGGTAGGATTGATTGGGGAATGTCACTCAAAGGGTTGACGGTGGATAGGCAATGGCAAACATTCAAAGACCGCATGGATGAACTACAGAATTTGTTCATCCCAGTTTGACATAAGAATAAAACAAAAAAGGTGACTCAACCGTGGCTAACAAGGGAAATTAGGGATAGCATAAGATCCAAGGAGAGGACATATAAATTGGCCAGAAAAAGCAGTAAACCTGAGGATTGGGAGCAGTTTAGGATTCAACAAAGGAGGACGACGGATTAATTAAGAAGGGGAAAATAGAATATGAGAGGAAGCTTGCAGGGAACATAAAAACTGACTGTAAAAGCTTTTATAGAAATGTGAAGAGAAAAAGATTGGTGAAGTCAAGCGTAGGTCCCTTGCAGTCAGAATCAGGGGAATTTATAATGGGGAACAAAGAAATGGTAGACCAATTAAATACATATTTTGGTTCTGTCTTCACAAAGGAGGACACAAATAACCTCCCAGAGATGTTAGGGAACATAGGGTCTGATGAAAGGGAGGAACTGAAAGAAATCAGTATTTGTAGGGAAATGGTGTTAGGGAAATTGGCGGGATTGAAGGCCGATAAATCCCCAGGGCCTGATAATCTACATCCTAGGGTACTTAAGGAAGTGGCCCTAGAAATAGTAGATGCATTGCTGATCATCTTCCAACATCCATGGCTAAGTAAAGAAATTAAAGAAAGTATCCAACTAAAAACAAGGACATATAAGGTAGCCAAAGTTAGTGGGAGGATAGAAGATTGGGAAGTCTTCAAAAGACAACAAAAAGTAACTAAAGGATTGATTAAGAAAGGGAAAATAGACTATGAAAATAAATTAGCAAAAAATATAAAAACAGATAGCAAGAGTTTCAATAGTTATATAAAAAGAAAAAGGGTGGTTAAGGCAAACGTAGGTCCCTTAGAGGATGAGACCGGGAAATTAATGGTGGGAAACATGGAGATGGCAAAAATGCTGAACAAATATTTTGTTCCAGTCTTTACGGTAGAGGACACTAAGAATATCCCAACACTGGACAAATAGTGGGCTCTAGTGGGGGAGGAGCTAAATACGATTAAAATTACTAAGGAATTGGTACTCAGTAAAATAATGGGACTCAAGGCGGATAAATCCCCAGGACCTGATGGCTTACATCCTAGGGTCTTGAGGGAAGTGGCAGTAGGAATTGTGGATGCTTTGGTAATAATTTTCCAAAACTCCCTGAACTCAGCAAAGGTCCCGGCAGATTGGAAAACTGCTAATGTAACACCCTTATTTAAAAAGGGTTGTAGGCAGAAGGCTGGGAATTATAGACCAGTTAGCCTAACATCTGTGGTGGGTAAAATTTTGGAGTCTATTATTAAGGAGACAGTAATGGAACATTTAGATAAACATAATTTAATAGGACAAAGTCAGCATGGCTTTATGAAGGGAAAGTCATGTCTGACAAATTTGCTCGAGTTCTTTGAGGACATAATGTACAGGGTGGATAAAGGGGAACCAGTGGATGTAGTATATTTAGACTTCCAGAAGGCATTCGACAAGGTGCTACATAAAAGATTATTACTTAAGATAAAAAATCACTGGATTGGGGGTAATATTCTGGCATGGGTGGAGGATTGGTTATCTAACAGGAAGCAGAGAGTTGGGATAAATGGTTCATTCTCGGACTGGCAACCAGTAGCCAGTGGTGTTCCGCAGGGGTCGGTGCTGGGTCCCCAACTCTTTACAATCTATATTAACGATTTGGAGGAGGGGACCGAGTGTAACATATCAAAGTTTGCAGATGATACAAAGATGGGAGGGAAAGTAGAGAGTGAGGAGGACATAAAAAACCTACAAGGGGATATAGACAGGCTGGGTGAGTGGGCAGAGATTTGGCAGATGCAATACAATATTGGAAAATGTGAGGTTATGCACTTTGGCAGGAAAAATCAGAGAGCAAGTTATTATCTTAATGGCGAGAAACTGGAAAGTACTGCAGTACAAAGGGATCTGGGGGTCTTGGTGCAAGAAAATCAAAAAGTTAGTATGCAGGTGCAGCAGGTGATCAAGAAAGCCAATGGAATGTTGGCTTTTATTGCTGGGGGGATAGAATATAAAAACAGGGAGGTATTGCTGCAGTTGTATAGGGTATTGGTGAGACCGCACCTGGAGTACTGCATACAGTTTTGGTGTCCATACTTAAGAAAAGACATACTTGCTCTCGAGGCAGTACAAAGAAGGTTCACTCGGTTAATTCCGGGGATGAGGGAGTGGACATACGAGGAGAGGTTGAGTAGATTGGGACTCTACTCATTGGAGTTCAGAAGAATGAGAGGCGATCTTATTGAAACATATAAGATTGTGAAGGGGCTTGATCGGGTGGACGCGGTGAGGATGTTCCCAATGATGGGTGAAACTAGAACTAGGGGACATAATCTTAGAATAAGGGGCTCCTCTTTCAAAACTGAGATGAGGAGAAACTTTTTCACTCAGAGGGTAGTGGGTCTGTGGAATTTGCTACCCCAGGAAGCTGTGGAAGCTACTTCATTAAATAAATTTAAAACAGAAATAGACCGTTTCCTAGAAGTAAAGGGAATCAGGGGTTACGGGGAGCGGGCTGGAAATTGGACATGAGTTTGAGTTCGGATCGGTCAAGGCCCTGTGGGTGGCGGAAAGGGCCCAGGGGCCGAGTGGCCTGGTCCTGCTCCTGCTTCTTGTGTTCTTTAGAGTTGAGGTTGGATCAGATCAGCCATGATCTCATTGAATGGCGGAGCAGGCTCGAGGGGCCGATTGGTCTACTCCTGCTCCTATTTCTTATGTTCTTATGTTCTTATTCGATGGAATCTGGAACAATACCCATGGATTGGAGGGTAGCTAATGTTACCCCACTATTCAAAAAAGGTGGTAGAGAGAAAACGGGGAATTACAGACCGGTAAGCCTGACATCGGTAGTGGGGAAAATGCTAGAGTCCATTATAAAAGATGTAATAGCAGAGCACTTGGAAAACAGTGACAGGATCGGACAAAGTCAACATGGATTTACAAAAGGTAAATCGTGCTTGACTAATCTACTGGAATTTTTTGAGGATGTAACTGGTAAAATAGATAAGGGAGAACCAGTGGATGTGGTGTATTTGGACTTTCAAAAGGCTTTCGATAAGGTCCCGCATAAGAGATTAGCGTGTAATTTAAGGCACATGGGATTGGGGGCAAGGTATTGACTTGGATAGAGAACTGGTTGGCAGACAGAAAGCAAAGAGTTGGAATAAACGGGTCTTTTTCCGAGTGGCAGGCAGTGACTAGTGGGGTACCGCAGGGATCGGTCCTTGGACCCCAGCTATTCACAATATATATTAATGATCTAGACAAGGGAACTAGATGTAATATCTCCAAGTTTGCAGATGACACAAAGCTGGGTGGGTGTGTGTGCTGTGAGGAGGATGCTGAGAAACTCCAGGATGATTTGGACAGGTTGGGTGATTGGGCAGAAGCATGGCAGATGCAATATAACGTGGATAAATGCGAGGTTATCCACTTTGGTGTCAAAAACAGGAAGGCAGATTATTATCTGAATGGCAATAGATTGGGAGACGGGGAAGTGCAATGAGACCTGGGTGTCCTTGTTCACCAGTCGCTGAAGGTAAGCATGCAGGTGCAGCAGACGATTAAGAAGGCAAATGGTATGTTGGCCTTCATAGCGAGAGGGTTTGAGTACAGGAACAAGGATGTCTTGCTGCAGTTGTACAGAGCCTTGGTGAGACCACATCTTGAGTATTGTGTGCAGTTTGGTCACCTTATCTGAGGGAGGAGGTTCTTGCCATGGAAGGAGTTCAGCGAAGATTCACCAGCCTGATACCTGGGATGGCAGGAATGACGTATGAAGAGAGATTGGGTCGATTGGGCTTATACTCGCTGGAGTTTAGAAGAATGAGAGGGGATCTCATTGAAACTTATAAAATTCTGAAAGGACCGGACAGACTAGATGCAGGAAGGATGTTCCTGATGGTCGGGGAGTCCAGAACCAGGGGTCACAGTCTAAGGATAAGGGGTAAGCCATTTAGGACAGAAATGAGGAGGAATTTCTTCACCCAGAGAGTGGTGAACCTGTGGAATTCTCTACCACAGAAGGCAGTAGAGGCCAATTCATTAAATATATTCAAGAAGGAGTTGGATATATTTCTTAAGGCTAAAGGGATCAAGGGATATGGGGAGAAAGCAGGGACAGGGTTCTGAATTTGGATGATCAGCCATGATCGCATTGAATGGCGGAGCAGGCTAAAGGGGCCGAATGGCCTACTCCTGCTCCTATCTTCTATGTTTCTATGTTTCTATGTTTGTCAGGTTTTAGTCCCGCCTATATCAACTTCTGGCCAACCCACGCTATTTTCCCTTGATTGACCCGCCCAGCGGGCTCAGCAGGACAATTAAAGGAAAGCTGGTTGGAGAGAACGTCAACATATGACGTGTCATCTGTCAAAAAAATTTTGACAGATGAATTGTCATTGTTTGACAGCTCTGTGAAGCTGTCAAACATTGATATTCTCTGTAGTTTAATGAGGTCTTGAATTCAAGACCTCATCAAACTTCTTTCTTTTACAGAAATTAGATGGTTGTTGCATTGGAGAATGCAACGGCCATCTGTCATCCCCAACACGGAGGTCCGAGACTCTCCGCATACCCACCGATTGAAGCCTGCAGGAAGAAACAAAGGTAAGTACACTTTTTATGGCCTTATTAACCTGTGTCGCTACTTTCAGTGATTTGTGGATTTGTACTCCGAGATCCCTTTGCTCTTCTACCCTACTTAGATTCATATATTCCAAGTAATATGTGACCTCCCTATTTTACTTACCAAAATGTACTACCTCACATCTGTGTTGAATTTAATTTGCCAATTACATGCCCATTCTTCAAGTTTATTAAGTTCTTCTTGTAATTTGTTGCAGTCCTCCTCAGTATTGATTACCGCTGCACCCCCTCCCCCCCCCGCCACCACCCGCAATTTGGTGTCATCTGCAAATTTAGAAATTTTGGGTTGGATTTTTCGGGGGGTCAGCGGGCACGATCGGTGCCGGGTCGGGTGGGAAAGTGTTTTTTTTCCCCGGCGGGTCGGGACCCCACTGTGAACCTGCCACCGCGCGTCTTTCCCCTATGTCGGGTCTGGCAGCGCTGAGCAGACTCGACAGGCAGTGGCAGGGGACCCAATTCAGGTCATTATGATCTTGCTTAGAGATCATTAAGAATACATTTGAGCTCACCTTGTGATTTTACGTGCTCGCCCATGGGGTCCTCGCTGCTCGTGGATCACGTCTGTGAAGCTGAGGCGGGAGATCAGTGGCCATTGAATCAGCTGTTGAGTTGACAGCTTCAAATGTACAGTAAAAGCTCCCACCTTACAGAGATATCTTCCCTCAGCCACAAACTCTTCCTCATTGCATTTCCACAACAGATTCACCATGCTGCAAGTCTTTACACAGGTCTCCATCCAGTCTGACCTCATTACCGCTCTCACCATTGACAGATCACTTCTGTCATCTCTACTTCACCTGCCATCTATTCCAACAGCATGGGTGCCCTTTATGCTCTCTCACCTTGGTCCTCAGAATCCCAACATGATCAGCCCCAACACCAGCAGCACCAGGTACACCAGCAGCACCAACAACAACGCCAACCTTCTCCGCAATCACCTGATGCTGCACAGGACACAGGATATCAGCACCCAACCACATTGCTGCCCGGGAGGCCAGGGGTGGCCTCACCATGGTCAGATTTACTTCACTTGACGCTGTACACCCTGGCTGCCACATCATGAGCCAGGTTGGCACCACCCCACATCAATAGCACAAAGCATCCCTACAATGTCCCAGCCATTCCTTTCACACTCACCACCATTGCGAGGGGTACTGTTATGTTTCACCATGCACTGCAACTCACTAAGCCACTTCCAAAGATGCACACAAATCTGTCCAAGAATGCTGTTAGTTGGTATGATTGCACTAGGATGAGGGTGAGTGTGAGGGGTGGCTAGTGAGATGGGGATGTGATAATGCAGATAGATTGGAATGAGTGGAGGTGCAAGATAAGTTGGTGTGAGTAAGGATGTGCAGGAGTAGGGTAGGGAAGGCAGAGTGATGGGGATGTGATGAGAGGCACAGCAGGATGAGGTTGAGTGTGGCTTTGTACTCACATTTCGTGATCTACTGAGATCATTGAAACATTTGCAGCACTGCACCCAGGTCCTCCTGACCACATCCCTGCTTGTGCCCTCCTCTGCAATGTGCGACCAGGCTGTGTTGATCTCCTGGGGAGGTCTCTTCCACCCATGGGAAGGGAAGAGTACCTCCCTGCATGCTGTGACTCCCTCCATGTCATGGGAGAGCCTGGGTGCAGCCCTGCACCTCTGTGCAGTGCTTGTCAGTATTTGCAGCACCTCAATGCTGTAGAACACTGACAGCACAAATGTCAAAATAAAGTTGACCATGGTCCCTTTAAGGAAACCGGCTGATGACGTGAGATCAAATGATGTCACCAGACCTGCTTCCTCTAATTGGCCGGGAAACGCGCTGAGCGGGCTTAACAAGCCCAATCAAGGTAAATTCATTTCAGAGGCCGGGATGGATCAGCAGTGGGGTTGGGACCCGCCACCGACGTCGCCCGCCACGGACCCGCCGAGGTTAGCAAAAGTGCGGCCTCTGTTTTTGATTCCAAAGTCTAAATCGTTAATATAAATTGTGAACAACAGTGGTCCCAGCACCAATGCTTGTGGAACACCACCTCTCACTTTCTGCCACTTTCAATAGCTACCCTTTACCCCTACTCTCTGCTTTCTGTCTTGAAGCCAGCTAGTTATCTATTCTGTTGCTTGTCCCCTGACTCAGCATGCTCTTGACCTTATTCATTAGTCTATTATGTGCTACTTTATCAAAGGTCTTTTGAAAATCTAGATAAATTACATCTGCTGCATTACCCTTGTCTACACTCTCTGTTACCTCTTCAAAAAATTCAATGAGGTTAGTCAAGCAAGACTTTCCCTTTTGAAATCCATTCTAACTATTCATTATTATATTTTTGGATTCTAGATGCTCTTCTATTTACTCCTTTAGTAGGGATTCCATTATTTTTCCTACCACCGATGTTAAGCTGACATGTTCTATCTCCCTTCTTAAATATAGGCATTATGTTAGGTATCCACCAGTCTTCTGGCACTACACCTTGTTCTAACGAATTATTAAATATGTGTAGTAATGCTACTTGTACGAAAGGCTGATATTTAGAGATATTTAATAGACGAGAATCATATACATATAACTTCAAATGTAGCCATTGACCAAATAATATTACCCATAATTACTCCTGGGTAACTAAAAAGCTAAGACTTGCTCAGAATACAGCTGCGGGGACAGCCAAATGCAGTTTTGACTAAGTTCTGATAACAAACAGCCAGAGACTGCAAGTGATGGTTGAATTGCTAAAAAAAAACTTATTATGATGCTAAGTAGAAATTAGAAATCGCTTACCAAAACTAATTGCAACAATATTTAAAAGTAATTCGTATAAGGAGATAAAATGAGAGAGATCATGGAGATAAGGTATTTATCTGGTAGATTAAAGTGAGATAGTTTGGATACCTCAAGACTAGTGAAACAGCGCTGATATGGGCCCTTGGTGTAGAAAGGCCTTGTACCAGGGGAGGCTATGAAATGAAAGAGATATGGTAAATTCCAATGGGGTGAAAAACTATAAACAAGTTAAGAAGACAGCAGGATAGGGTTGACAGAAAAATACTGGAAAGGCGGGATGCTACCTTAGTCTGAGTGACAATGGTATTTTGACCATTAGAACCAATTAAAGAAGATGATTTTGTTAAAGACCATATATGGACACTGGCCAAACGAACTGTTGATAAGAAAAGGGTTAAAACCTCGATACTCAAAGAACAACTTTACCCAGACGCACGGCGAGAACAGAGGAACAGACTTAAGACAACATCATCTGTGTCCGAGAGGTTCCAGACACCAAGGGCTACGAGCTACTCATTAAAACTATCGCCTTTTCTTAAGTATTGATTACGCTGTAAACTTAATAAATCTTGATCTATTGCTCAAACATACTGGCTGCTGCCTATTGGTGTCTTGTCCAAGAACTCTGAGAGATCATTAAGATCTTACACTCTGCTGTCTCTTCCCTAGATTCTTTTAAAATGTGCGGATGTAATCCATCCGGACCAGGGGTTTGATTAGATTATTTAATATTTCTCCTCTTTCTTTTAAATGCATTTATCTCATTTCTAATCTCATCATCCGATGTCGTGTTCACCTGTTCTGTCTCCCTGCTAAATACCGAAGCAAAATAATTATTTAATATTTCTGCCATTTCTCTATCGCTACCTGTGATATTATCTTGTCCATCCCTTAATGGTCCTATTCCCATCCCGACTTTTCTTTTTTTATTTATGTGCCTGTAAAATATTTTACTATTTTGCTTTATGCTCCTTGACAATTTAATTTCATAATTCCTTTTTGCCTTTCTAATTGTTTTTTGACTTCTCTCCTAGGAGTAGAAATTCGTGTGTTTAGAGCCACATGTTAGCACCACGAGATGGCGCTAAAACGACGTTGAGAACTCTACCGCCAGCTGATGGCGGTTCCAGTGCCGCACGCCGTATCCGTCTTGCCGCTAACGCTGCCGCTAAACTCGATCGCCGGGGACAACACAACCATGGCCCTCAATTTCTTCACCAGCGGATCCTTCCAGTCTGCAACAGGAGACATAGCTAACCTCACACAGTTCGCCATCCATCGCTGCAGCCGAGAGGTTACTGAGGCTCTCTACAGCAGGAGAAGAGATTACATTGGCTTCCCCATCACCAGAGAGAAGCAAGATGAGCATGTATGTGGCTTTACCAGGATAGCGGGCTTCCCCATGGTGCAGGGTGCCATTGACTGCACCCACTTGACTTTGCGCAACTGCAGAGGCTACCACTCACTTAATGTGCAGTTGGTGTGCGACCACGCACGGCGAATCTTCAATGTCAATGCCCGCTATCCTGGCAGCAGCCATGAATCCTTCATCCTGTGCCAGACTGGTGTGCCAGCACTCTTCCAGCCAGCACGTCAAGCTCGAGGGGGGCTGCTTGAAGACAAGGGCTATCCGCTCTCCACCTAGCTCATGACTTCCCTCAGTTCTCATATAATGAGAGCCATGCTGCCACCAGGAACATCATCGAGCAGACCATCGGCCTACTGAAGCAACAGTCTGCTGCCTTGACCGCTCGGAGGAACCCTCCAGTACTCGGCTGAGCAGGTGTCCCATTTTGTGGTGGTCTGCTGCATGCTCCACACCTTGGCCATCATGAGGGCGAAGCCCTTTCCACCAGGGATTGCAGGACCACCTCAGGAGGAAGACAAGGGAGAGGAGGATGAGGAGGAGGAGGAAGAGGAACAGGAGGGAGGGCAGAGGCAGCAAGACAATCGGCCTTCCAGACGGGCTGTCCATGATCGGCTCATCAGACTCTGATTCACATGAATGAAACCCCAGATCCCCGTAGCTCACCACATCCCCATCATACCATCCTTGTCTCATACCATATCACAGCATCCTCCTGGGCACAAAGCTGAAATAAGGGACACCACAAAAGATTCCAAACACAATTAATAAATGTATCTATAAACATACCGTATGACGTAAGAAAACTACTAGGCACTTGGTCTAAGCGTTAAACAAAGCTTTAATCAACTGTTTTCCAACATGGAGATCTAGTTGTGTCCTTCTCTAGTTCCTGTTGAGGAATGTCCTAAGCAAGCTGGGCCCATGCCCGAGTATTTATACACTCCCTGGACAGCGCCACCAGCAGGGCGTCCAGTATTACTTCATACATGAATGACAAGATTTATGTCACCGTACATATCACATGAATTCTAATAACCAATCACCCTTGTGCAATCCCTTAGTGCCTGTCGTTCATGTGCCTTTTCCTACTCTAGTGCTCCTACGTATTGCTCCCCAGTGGCTGCAGCACGGTTGGTGGAAGGCTGCTGATTTTTCTTGCGGGACACTTCAGATGGCCTTGCAGGATGATCTCGACCAGCTGTGGACCTAGAAGGCCCGGCTGTAGACTGCACCACCTCAGCATGGGCAGCAGCAGTCTGGGCGGGCTGGCTGGCTGACAGGCAGCTGCAAGGGCAATGGTGGAGTGGCAGTGGTGGGAGCAGGAATGCTGTCATCCTCAGAGAGGACAGCAGCTTCCTGCTCCACAGACACACTGCCACTCCCCCAGGGCGGGGCCTCAGCATTCCTAGCAATCTGTTGGAGCACAGATTGCTGGCCTGCTGCAACACCGTGAAAGCCCCGGTCGACAGTGGTTGACCCAGCCACGATGGCAGCAGTGAGATCTTGGGTGGCACCAAACAGAGGCTGCATGAGAGCAGTCTGAGCATCCGCTGCAACACTAAGATGTTGGGTCACTTCTGTCTGTGCTGCAATGGAAGCTGCGACATCGCTCATCATATGTACCATCACATCTGGGTCGCCACGGTCTCTCTGGGAGTGTACCATGCTCTGCGCAGAGCCCCGTGCAATGTTGGAGGCGGACTCCTCCACGCTCCTTGCCATTGTCGAGAGCCTCTCGGGCACCCTTGCCATTGCACCTATCATTTCGAATCATACAGCACAGAAAGAGCTATCCAATTAGTGCTCTTTCCCCACAGCCCTGCAATTTTTCCCCTTCAAGTATTTATCCAATTCCCTTTTGAAAGTTATTATTGAATCTGCTTCCACCGCCCTTTCAGGCAGCGCATTCCAGATCATAACAACTCGCTGCGTAAAAAAAAGTCTCCTCATCCCCCTCTTGGTTCTTTTACCAATTACCTTTAATCTGTGTCCTTTGGTTACCGACCCACCCACCAGTGGAAACAGTTTCTCCTTATTTACTCCATCAACATTTTGAACACCTCTATTAAATCTCCCCTTATCCTTCTCTGCTCGAAGGAGAACAATCCCAGCTTCTCTAGTCTCTCCACATAACTGAAGTCCCTCACCCCTGGTCCCATTTTAATAAATCTCCTCTACACCCTCTTGAAGACCTTGACGTCCTTCCTTTAGTGTGGTGCCTGAAGAGTGACAGGGAAGCCTGCCAATGCTCCTTTAGTGATAGTCCCTGCTTGCTTGTAGTATAGTCAGAGAAATTGTCGTACAGTTTATAAAAGGATAAGGCCTAGAATTTCGAGGACTTACCACTCTCCGTTTAGGCCCGTTTCTGGAAAAAAAATGGTGGCCACCTCGCTTCTACCCGCCACTGATGTGGGACTCGACGGCTGCCATTTTGGTGAATGCCATAGTGCTGCCGTTTGCAGCGCTGGCCCTAGAAATGCAAATCAGCAGAGCGTGACGTCAGTCCGCCTGCAACGCCATGTCTGCAAACTTCGACCTTTTCGCTGATTTTATCGCTGGGTACTAAACACGCTCAGAAAAGCGAGCGTGCAGCAGACCTACAGAGATGCTGTCAGCACTTCTTAAAGGGACACACACATCTTTCAGGTAAGTTTGGATTTAAGCTTTTGGACTGGATTATTTATATTTTATTGAAGTAGTGGTTTGGTGCAATAGATGTTTAAAGATTTTAACATGTGCAGGGAGCGCAGGGAGTGCTGCTGGATGCTTGCAAGGCCTCGGATGGTAAAGGAAGGACTCTGAGCAGACAGAAAATGCTGGAAATACTCAGCAGGTCAGGCAGCATCTGTGGAGAGAGGAACAGAGTTCACATCTCAGCTCGAGATGCTGCCTGACATGCTGAATATTTCCAGCATTCTCTGCTTTTATTTCAGGTTTCCAGCATCCGTTCACAGAGGGAAGAAAAGATGCAGAAGAGGATGAAGCAGAAGAGGAAGAAGCGGAAGGAAGGATGCAACCCAGACAGCCCCTTTGTGGAACGGATATCAAGGATGGAATCATCTGCCTGCGGTACCAGTGACCACAACCCCAATCCCCCTTTCAACATTAGTCCCACACCTTACCTATCCTCTGTTACTGACCATCACAGCGTCCTCTTGGCCACAATGCTGAAATAGAAGCCACCACAAAGCAAACTTTCCAATCCAACTTTATACATCTATCCATCCAATATGACATCAAGAAATCAACTACTCATCCTTGTGCATTCCCTTAGTGACTGTCTTGTGTGTGCCTTTGCCTATCCTACAGATGTCATGCAGTGCTACCCCAGTAGCTGCAGCATGGCTGGTGGAAGGCTGCTGATTTTCAGTGGGGAACACTACAGATGGCCTTGCAGGATGACCTCTAGGAGCTGGTGGCTGAGAGTGTGAAATTGAGTGATGGTTTTTCTTCTTCTTCTTCTTCACTCTTCTCTCCCTCTTCTTGGCCAACCACTGGCTGGGCAGGCTGGATTTCTTGGGTCTGTGAAATGAGGAAGGCACAAGGGTAGAGTTGTGGTGAGGGGAGGGCGGGAAAGCAAGAGGTACATGCCAGAAGGAGGATAACGTATGAGGATACCAGCATCTTGTATCCTTTCACCCCGCCACTGGCCAAGGGTTCAGCCATGCCCCTGCCAAGAATGGCCAACATCCTCCCCTCCAAGGGGGTGAAGTGAAGCTAGTAATGGGATGTGTGCTGCGTGTTAAGTAAGTGATGTGGGGGGGGGGGGGGTTGTGCAATGAGTAGTGTGTGAGGCTGGTGGTGCAGTCGGTAGGAGATGGCTTTTGAAGATGTATTCACTGACCTTAAGCACTGGTCTGAGGTCATGAAGCTTCTTTGGGCATTAGAGCCAAGTCGTGGGGGCAACACTGCTGACAGTGAAGGCCTCGGTGATCTGGTCCCATATTGTTCTTTCTGGAGGGCCTCCTGGCCCCCTGTGGATAGAGGACCACTCTTGCAGTGTTGACCGCCTGCAGAAAGTTGGAGTGCTGCGTGTGAGACCCTGGGTGCCCCTTCCCTGGCTTGTTGAGCCATTGGTGTTAGTGCTGAAGCACTTTTACCATTTTTTTTAGGTGCAGAAGGCAATTCAGCTTTAAGATCTGAAGTCTGCCATTTGGGAATTCTTTTTATTGTTAATTTTTTTTTCAGAAGGCAGTTGAGCTCTAAGAGCTAAAAACTGCCTATTTTTAAATGATTTTTGTTTTTTTTATTTTAGAAGGCAGTTCCCCTTTAAGGGACTGACACTGCTTTCTAAAATGACAGCTTTGCTTTAAGACAATGCTGATCTTCCTTCAGGGATGCTACAGCCTCGCTACATTGGGCATCTTGCTGAGAGTAGCGCTGGAAAAAGAGGGTTGCATGGTATGTTTAGCGCTGCGCTAATTTAAATTAGAAGGCAACACCAAAATATCGGTGCTGCCTGCGCTATGAATTCGGGCGACCGCTAACTTCAGCCCGCGTTGGCACCGGCAGGTTTCCGGCGTATTGGAATTCCTAGGCCTAAGTCTTTGGGTAGACGAATCTTGGAGAATAATATAATAAACAGGGAAAAGTTTTGCATGCAATTAAGGGAGATTAAAACAACCATAAGATTAGCCAAAAGATCTCTGGAAAAGAAGATAGTGCGTAATTGTGGCATTAATAGCAAAAGCTTTCTCAATTTGCCAGAAGTCAGAAGACCATTTAGGTTAATCTAGGATTCATGTAAGGGCATGACATTGTTGTACTTACCCACTCGTTACCCACTAAACATGGCAGAAAAAGTTGGGGCTGGTGCATTCAGGGGGAAGCAAATTTTGAATGGTGTGCTAAGTTATAATTACTGCCAAACAGCCTCTCTGGCACTGAAAATTTAATTTTATAGGTGTGGGGTCTCATTCCTTCAGAATTTAATTAGTATTGGAGATTTAAAAAAATTAAAATATAAAATGTTTTTTACTTTATCTTTCTGTCTCTTTTATCTCTCTCTCTTAATCCCATCTAGCTTTACGTCACTTTATTTTGCTTTCTGTACATGATTTTACAATTAATTAAATCTAATTTATACTTCCTGGTTCAGACTCTCAGTGGGGATTCTTCAATCTGATTGGTTGAAGAACCACACGTATGCTTCACCTGCTCACACATGCCACAGATCCCCTCTAGAGGGTGCCACACTGGATCAGTGACTCTCTGCCTTTAAGAGGGAGCTGGACCGGTTCCTGACTGGGGCAGAGATCGCATCGTATAGAAGGTAAGTGTCTTCATAGATAACACTCGGTCCGTGTGATCTCCTGGACTGGTTTCGATCACCCAAGGGGATGGGAGAGGAATTTTCCTGAGTATTTTTTCCCTTCTTGGTGTGGGTTTTTTTGACTCTCCCAGGAGATTACCTGGCTGCGGAGGGTGGGTGTGAGGTTGGTTGGGGGAGTGGGGAGAAAGGAAAGAAGTGTTTAGCCATGATGGTCCGGCCATCATGCTGTGGGGCAGGATCGCTGGACCAGATGGTCTTTTCCCACTCGCCAATTTTGTATGTTCATAGGTCCAGTGGAAAACTACACATGCTAAATGCCTAATAGCATAATTGTCCTTTGACAGAAGAAAGTCAATGAAAAGTTACGTGACTCCTACGTCCTAACACCAGTCCTATCTTGAAGCCACGCATGGATGTGGCGCCCTCCACTTTAACTGTGGTGATGGACTTTGGAGAAGTTAGCTATGGAGGGATAATGGGCCGTATTTTCCGATCGGAGGCTTCCCGCATGCGGAGGCCTCCGATCTGGAAAAAATCTACACGCTTACGTGAGGGCTCCCATGGTCCAGACGCTTCCGCTCCTGGGCCTCTCCAACTCCAAGTGTGCAGGTCCCACGTATCCCAGGGGTGCAGGCGGTTCGCAGCGTCCCTGGGATCACGTGGGCCATGGGGAGCCAAAGAAGGGAATCTCCCTTCATACACTTGACAGATAGACCTGTCAAATATATGAATGGAGATCACCCCAAAAACACTTTAAAATATTAAATAATTTTTTTTTTAAATCACATTTTTAAAATTAGTTGAAATTACAATAAATTAAATATTTTAAACGAAAATTTAATTTCTTGAAAAAAGTAATTAAAGTTTTTTACGGGGCTAAAAATAAACGTACCATTTTTTAAAGTATTTTTAAATGATAAATAAGTGAAATTTTTTTTTTTTTACTTTTTTTCAAATCTTATGCTGGTAAAAGCAGGCCTTACGCGTGCTTTTACCAGGCGTAAGATTTCTAAGGGTGTTCTGTGGGCGGAGGTTCTCCAGACAGCGGAACTATCCACCCGCAGAGGCCCTTCTCTAGGGCAGGCGTCCGATCTGTCAAGAATATTCTTGACAGATCGGAAATGCCGGTTTTCAGCGCATGCGCTTGGCATGCCTGAAACCGGCATTTCCAATGTCCCTACGGGTGTGTACACAGTGCGCACACACCTATAGGCATCGCTTCACGATGACATGCAAGCCGTGATCCTGACCAACGGTTCCACCACAGACCCAATTCACGTACGACGGGGTTAAGCAAGGCTCAGTCATCGCACCAACGCTCTTCTCGATCTTCCTTGCTGCAATGCTCCATCTCACCCTCAGTACGCTCCCCGCTGGAGTGGAGCTAATTTACAGAACAAACGGGAAACTGTTCAACCTCCGTCACCTCCAGTCCAGATCCAAGGTCGTCCCATCCTCTGTCGTTGAATTACAGTATGCAGACGACGCTTGCGTCTGCGCTCACTCGGAGGTCGAACTCCAAACCATCGTCAACACCTTCACCGAAGCGTACGAGAGCATGGGCCTTACACTAAACATCCGTAAGACAAAGGTCCTCTACCAACCTGCCCCCGCCACACAGTACTGCCCCCCGATTATCAAAATCCATGACAAGGCCTTGGACAACGTGGACCACTTTCCATACCTCGGGAGCCTACTGTCAACAAGGGCAGACGTCAACGACGAAGTCCAACACCGCCTTCAGTGTGCCAGTGCAGCCTTCGGTCGCCTGAGGAAGAGAGTGTTTGAAGACCAGGACCTCAAACCCGGCACTAAGGTCATGGTCTACAGAGCAACAGTGATACCCGCCCTGCTGTATGCCTCAGAGGCATGGACCATGTACAGCAGGCACCTCAAAGCACTGGAGAGGTACCACCAACGCTGCCTCCGCAAGATCCTGCAAATCCATTGGCAGGATAGGTGCACCAACGTCAGTGTTCTTGCTCAGGCCAACATCCCCAGCATCGAAGCTTTGACCACACTCGATCAGCTCCGATGGACGGATCACATTGTCCGCATGCCCGATACGAGACTCCCAAAACAAGCGCTCTACTCGGAGCTCCGGCACAGCAAGGGAGCCCCAGGTGGGCAGAGGAAACGCTTCAAGGACACCCTCAAAGCCTCCTTGAAAAAGTGTAACATCCCCACCGACACCTGGGAATCCCTGGCCCAAGACCGCACAAAGTGGAGGAGAAGCATCCAGGAAGGCGCCGAATACCTCGAGTCTCCTCGCCAGGAGCAAACGGAAGCCAAGCGTAGGCAGCGCAAGGAGCGCACGTCAACCCAAGCACCCCACCCACCCGCCCCTTTTAACCACCGTCTGCCCCACCTGTGACAGAGACACTGGGCTGGATTTTGTCTTGGGGTAAGGTTGGGGTCGTGTAATCCGCATTTCGTGTTTCCCCCCCGACTCCAGATTAATGTGGATGCCTGATGCAATTTTCACTTAATTGGGCAATTGAGTTGCAGCATGTGGGAACCCATGAACTAATTAGTGGTTTCAGTCTGAAAGTCGCCTCTGATGATGTCATCATTGCTGACTGCCTAGTCTCAGAGACTGTTGGTGAGAGAGGACCTGCCTGGCTTTTGATGACCTGGATGCAAAGATGGGGGGTAGAGGGGAGAGAGAGGAGAGAGAGAAGAGAGAGAGAGAGAGAGAGAGAGAGAGAATTTTTTTGCCAAGCAAGTCCTCCCAGGCAGTCTCTGAAGACATTCAATGCAGCAGCATCAGAGGCGACGTTCAGACCTAATACTACTACTACTACCTTCATCACATCTACGTTGTAATAGTGGACCTGCAGCCGATAGTCAGCTATCCACTTGTGCTCCCGCCAGGTTTCACTGGAGTGTTTCACACCAGGCGTGCTTCACGTCAGAAGAGGGTTAAACTAGCTACAGCGTTTCAAAATGGCATTACAGAGCCAATTTAGAGCTTGTTAAGGGCTTTAATGGCCTCTCCCGCCTCTTGAAGGCGGGACGGAGTCGGGAACCCCGCGACTGATTCTGTCAACATTGCGTGGAGGCGGGATGGAGTCGGGATGGGGTCGGAAACCCCGACCCCGTAAATTTAACCCCCCACACGCCTCCAAACCCGACTCCATGGGTCATTCAAAATCCAGCCCTGTAGGTCCCGCATTGGACTCATCAGTCACCTGAGAACTCATTTTTAATGTGGAAGCAAGTCATCCTCGGTTCCAAGGGACTGCCTAAGAAGAAGGAGGATAGGCATTGGAATATCCGGCCCAATATATCTTTGTAGAGGCTATTGTAATGATGACTCATTAGCAGCCTTGAGGGGAGCAAGCCTGGTTATAACTTGATATAAAAACACCAAATGCTGGAAATACACACCAGGACTGGCAGCAACTGTGAAGAGAAGAAGTGGCTTAATGTTATGGCTGTGGATCCTTCATCAAAACTGGAAGGCCAGTTAGCCCCTTCATAGGAGTGAACAAAATGGTGGGCGCAGTGGCAGGTATCAAACAGGCAGAGGTCAGAGTCAGGTACACTGACTGCTGTCACAGAGAGGCTGTTTATGGGTTCAATGGCCTGAAAACAGCTTGCTCAACAAGCTGGAAAGAGATGTAAAGCTAGCTGGTGACATGCAGAATTTCTTTAAAAAAAACAAAAAGATGTGGAAAAGTCTTTCAAAGAACAAAAGGATATGGAAATAGCTAAACAAAGCTGTGAAAAGTCATGGTAAACTCACACACATGCACTCACGTATGTGTATATACACACTGACACATACAGCCACTCACACATATACACACTGACACATACAGCCACTCACACATATACATACTGACACACACAGGCATTCACACATATACATACTGGCACACACAGCCACTCACACATATACACACTGACACATACAGCCACTCACACATATACATACTGACACACACAGCCACTCACACATATACACACTGACAAATACAGCCATTCACACATATACATACTGACACACACAGCCACTCACACATATACACACTGACACATACAGCCACTCACACATACACACACACACACAGCCACTCACACATATACACATACACACACACACACACACACACACAAGCAGACACAAGTAAACACACAGGGCTGGATTTTACCAGCCCTGAGGAGGCCGGTCTGGAGGCGGGACTGCTGGGAAAATCAAAAAGAATGGGAGTGGGTCCTGAACCTGCTCCCAACCCGCCTCCAACCAATCTTCCCGGGAGTCGGGTCCCCGATTTGCACAGGGTCCTGACTCCTAGAGGCGGGAAGAGGATTACAGCCACTTAACTGCCTGTTAACAGGTAGTTAACAGGCCTTTTCCCATTTTGAGCCTTCTACCGCGGGCTTCCCCATGTCGGGGAACCCCGCCAGGGTAAGTGAGGCGTGATGTGGGTCTGTTGTAATGTTTGTGTTTAGATGACAGCTGTAGAAGTGGTGTGAAGGATGCAATGGGACACTGGTGAGTATCAGAGGTAAGGAAATGTTGGGAAAGTCATTTTTAATATGTTTCGATTTTTCTGTAGGTGACAAGCTTTGAAGTGTTTGTGTGGCCTCACCTCATTGGGAGAAGTGACAGATTGCATCTGTCCCCTCACCTGCAGCTGCCATCTGTTTTATCCTAAGGAGAGAGTCATTGGAGAGCCTCGGTGCAAGGGCTCACCATTATACAGTGGTTCTCAGTGTTTGACAGCACCTCAATGCTGTTAAACACTGTCAAATCATCTGTCAAAAATAAATGCTTCATGTCCCTTTAAGAAAAGCGTCAGATGAAGCGTCATCAACTGACGTCATCTGACACCGGCTTTCCCTTAATTGGCCGGCAAGCCCACAGGGCGGGCTTAACAAGGCCAATCAGGGGAAAATAGCGTCTGTGCATCAGACGTCACTGGGGGCGGGACTAGAACCAGGAAGGCAACAGTCCCGCCCCCAACTTGTCTCGGCTGGTAAAATCCAGCCCACAGAGTTCCAAAATAAAGGATAATGAAGTGGATGGTGGATGGAAGATAATGGGAAATGATAGCTCAGGCCTCAAGTTGCTAAAGTTAGTGTTCAGACCAGAGGATTGCAGGGCACCTGGCGGAAAGATAAGATACTTTTTCCTGGAATTTGCATTAATTATGGTTAGAACAGTGTAGCAGATCAAAGCTGCAAAGGTCAGAGCAGAAATGGAAAAGATTGGAGTGGCAGCCCACAAGGAGATCATAGGAACATAGGAATTGCTAAATGAAGAAAGACCAAGGTCCATCTAGTTTAATTTCTACCATCCTTGTAGTCGCATTATTCAACAATAATGGAGTTGTTGACTAATCATAGCAATTACTCTCTATCAATTAGTCTGCAGCAGACCCAGACATGAGGCGAGGAAAACCCCAGTGGTGGAGCGCTTTGGGAACCATAGGTTCAAAGTTAGGATCACACTTGCGGATAGAACAGAAATATTCAGCAAAGAGGTCATCCAATCTGCGTTTGTCCTTCCCAATGTAGAGGAGACCATGCTGTGAGCAGTGAATACAGTGCTTTTTAACTTGGAGGAAATACATATACATGTAGTTGTCTCCCTCATTTTCTTGCCTATTTCTCTCAGATCTCTTCCACTCACTCCTCTTCATTTTGGAGCTGTTTCTTTGTGTGGGTTTGTCTGCCTTTTGTTTTTGCACTGTCCTACTTTACTACTTTCACACCTTTTTGTTCTCTTAATATCTTTTCACTGCTTCACTAAACTAATCTTTGTTTATGATTTCTCAGTTTCTTTTTATCTCTTTGCATCTTTCTTTATAAAGCTGTTTCCAGAACATTAAAACCCATTCATGACCTCTGGACTTCTGCCTGTCATTCTCTTCGGTTCTCAGTCCTGTTAAAGGGCTTGTTTCTCTCCCAGTTTCCAATTCTGATTAAGGATCATCAGGCGTCCCATTAACTTGCCTTGTACAGATACTGACAGCCCTGCTGTGTATGTTTTTGTTTTATATTTCCAGCATATTATTATATATTTTTTCTTTTTATCCGTACTGGTGTAACTTGAAATCCGTCTCACTCGAACCAAGCTCTCACCTTGGATGTCCAGAACATCAAAGGTGGATGTGAGCTGCCTCGCTGGGTCTGTGCATCATGCTGAAGGCAGATGTCTATTTTATAGGTGATGAGGAAAGCTCTGAGGGTTGGCACACCAGCTGCTAGAAGATGATTTCTGAAGGCCAGTAATGAGGCCGCGGACTGATATATCCAGGGTTCAGTGACTTCCATGATTGGGCTGCCGAAGGAAAGAAAAGAAAGACTTGCATTCATATAGCGCCTTTCACAACCTCAGAATGTCCCAAAGTGCTTTACAGCCAATGAAGTATTTTTGAAGTGTAGTCACTGTTGTAATGGAGGAAAGGCGGCAGCCAATTTGCGCACAGCAAGATCCCACAAACAGCAACATAATAATGACCAAATAATCGGATTTAGTAATGTTGGTTGAGGGGTAAAATTGACCTGGACACCGGGGCAGAACTCCCCTGCTCTTCTTCGAAATAGTGCCATGAGATCTTTTACATACACCTGAGAGGGCAGGCGCAGCCTCGGTTTAACGTCTCATCGAGCAGCTGCCGCAGAAAATCCATCTCTCAAACGAGCGGAATAACCATTGGGCGAGGTATGGTGTGTGTTAGGGTCAGGAGGATGGTGGCAATCCAATCACCCAATTTCTGATGAGTTGTGCTGCTCACGATGCTGCTCATGAGGAGTTCCTGATGTCTGTCCAGCAAGGTCTCAAAACCATGCTTGTCCATTGTCTAATGACCAGTTAGTGACTAACCATTCAGCAGGGAGTAGGCTCTGAGGTGACTAGTGTAGCAATGGAAGATTAAAGGAGGTTAAGAGGAGATCTGATTGATGTGTTCACATTTGTGAAAGATTTTCGTCAGGTACATTGGGCATACCTATTTCCATTGGTTGGTAAATTGGCAACTAGAGAGCATCCAATTAAGATTATCACCAAAGGAATGAAGGCTGAGGTTAGAAGATTTTTTTTTACACACAGAGGGTTGTTAGAGCACGGAATAGCCCTACTAGAAACAATGTTAGAAGCAGAGTCTATGATAGCATTCCAAAGAGAAGTGAATAATTATTGGAAAAAGAAAAAATTAAATTCAGCAGTACTCCTGTGCACACCTGGAGGGGGTGGTCTGTAAGCCTTGGCTATTGCCAAGTTAGGCCTAAGCGCTTAGGTAAGTGGAATGAGTTCCTACAGGGACAGAGTGTGCACTTCATATCAAACAGAGAATGTTTCTCACTAACACGGTTTGGAGATCCTTCAGCATAATGATTTTCTTTTTCTCCTTAGAGGCTGTAAAGTATTACTTAGAGCCTTTCTAAGCCCCAAAGAGTACTGTAGCCAACAGCAAGATTATAGAATTATTCACCTTTTCGCTTATTGTACAGACACAAAAAAATGATTGGACGCTCTAAGCACCCATTACTGTTTCAATTCCCCATGCCTACTGTTATAGAACCCCACTCCCCCACCACGCTGGCTGAGAGCAACTAACCTAGCACAGACTACGGATCAAAGCCTGGGCCTGCTTGGCCTAGATGGCTCAGATGCTTATTGGATAAACCTACTGAACAATCTTACTTTTAATTTTCAACAGACTAATCCAGCATATTTCCAAATTCCTTCTGCCTGTTATCATTTTCAGGGTTGTACAGTATGTCTCTGCAGACCTGACTGGGGAAAATAAAGGACCAGTTTCTAATGACATTTTGGAGTCATTAAAGAAAGATTTATGAGCAATAATGGGCTCATGTACGAACAAGTCTGATCTTCACACTTTCTAAATAGTCTTGCCAATGTTTTTGTAGAAATTAAGCCATTAATTCTTTCAGCTTTCAAAATACGTGTCAACTTTTATATAACAAGTGGCTGATTTTTCTGTAAATGATTAATGTTATTAAATAAATTCAAAGAAATACACTGAATCCCAGGGCCTATTTAAATTCACAATATTCTGGGAATTAATTTAAAAAAGTGATATGTAAGATGATGGATAATTATGATTTAGTTTCAAAGTAGTAATTCTGTTGATGGGTACAGATGATTGAAATGTCGAGCGCAAAGTTCAAGTGGCTTATGAATGTCACTGAAGCCCTCTGAGGAATTACTGCCTTTTAACTGACTCCCTGTTGTTTCATTTATTACCACCAATATGCATTGTTCGATCATTGATCAATTTTGCTTCTCCTCTCCTCCCCAGGGCTGGGGGAGGTGGGTGATAAGGCTGTTGAAGGTTGACTACAAGAAAGACCAGTTTATTGCTTTGGCTACTTGACAGTGTCTGTTGGCAGTTAGAAATGAAGGCTTGTTTTCCTTCACTTCACAAGCAAGAAAGTGATGGTAAACCTTTATAAGTCACTGGTTAGGCCTTAGCTGGAATATTGTATCTAATTCTGGGCACCACACTTTAGGAAGGACATCAAGGCCTTGGAGAGGGTGCAGCGGAGATTTACTAGAATGGTACCTGGGATGAGGCACTTAAGTGACATGGAGAGACTAGAGAAGCTGGGATTGTTCTCCTTAGAGCAGAAAAGATTAAGGGGAGATTTAATAGAGGTGTTCAAAATTATGAGAGGTTTTGACAGAGTAGACTGTTTCTACTGGCGGGTGGGTCGGTAACCAGAGGACACAGATTTAAGATAATTGGCAAAAGAATCAGTGGGGGAGATGAGGAGAATTTTTTACGCAGTGAGTTGTTGTGATCTGGAATGCACTGCCTGAAAGGGTGGTGGAAGCTGATTCAACAGTAACTTTCAAAAGGCAATTAGATATAGACTTGAAAAGGAAACATGTGCTTGGCTACGGTGAAAGAGCAGGGGAGTGGGACTAATTGGAGAGCTCTTTCAAAGAGCCAGCACTGGCACGATGGGTCAAATAGCCTCCTTCTATCCTGCATGATACTATGATTCTATGACTCTTCTCCTCGAGGTGCTAACTCACCCTGAGGCCTAGTTCCACTGATACAGCTGTACCCTGGTACCTTGTCTAAATGGCCAATCTTCATGTGTGAGCCTAGACCGTGAGGGTAGCAGGTCATTCCCCCATGGGGTTCATGATATAAAGCGGCCTAGGGGTTTAGCATCCTCGACGTTCAACTACTGCAGAGCAACAAACGTCAAAGCCAACAGAAGGCTGAACTAAAGGCACAATACTACAGATGCTGGAAATCTGAAATAAAAACAGAAAATGTTGCAAACGCTCAGCAGGTGAGGCAGCATCAGAGTAGAAGGATCTCTTATCTCAGAATGCTGAACTAGATAGCCAAAACAGTAGCGTACACGTCAGAGGAATTCATGATCACACTGGTGTGGCGGCCTGGTCAGACTACATCTTGAGCACTGTATTCACTCTGGTCATCAAAGCACCAGCATCCATTCAAACGCTAGAAACAGTGCAGCGAAGAGACCATGAGGCTGATCCCTAGTTTTGGTGATCTGAGTTATGAGGAAAGACTGGAGAGACTTAGGGCTGGATTTTCATTGACCCGTGGGGGCGGGTTTGGTGGCGTGTGGGGGGTTAAAATTGCGAAAACTGACGGGCGGGCACAAGTCCGCCTCCATCCCGCCTCCACACAATTTTCATTAAATCGTGTCTGCTGGTCCCGACTCCGTCCCGCCTTGAAGAGGCGGGATAGGCTGTTAAGGCCCTTAACAGCACTAAATTAGCTCTATAATGCCATTTTGAAAGGCCTTTGTGATTTTAACCCTTGTTTTACGTGAGGCACACCTGTTCTGAAACACGATTGTGAAACCTGGTGGGAGCACATTTTGAAAGCTGACTATCAGCTGCAGGTCCACTATTACTCATTTTGCCTTCAGGTCCTCTCACAGCAAAAGCCAGTCTCTCTCTCTCTCTCTCTCTCTCTTCTCTCTCTTCTCTCTCTCTCTCTCTCACAGACTTCCATCCAGGTCCTCTCACAGCAAAGGCCAGGCAGTCTCTGAAGACATTCAATGCAGCAGCAATGATGACATCATCAGAGACGACTTTCAGACTCAAAACACTAATTGGGTCATGGGTTCCCACATGCTGGAACTCAATTGCCCAATTAGGTGAAAATGGCATCAATCTCCCACATCCAATTGCAGTCGGGTGGATAACATGAAAAGTGGATAACACGACCCCAACCCGCCCCAGTATCAAAATCCAGCCCTAATAAGCTTTTCAGCCTCGATAGAAGGCAACTGAGACTTGATCTGATAGAGGTGTATATATATATAGGTATTAAATGGTATGGAAGGAAATCGAGAAAATTACTTCATATAGAATCATAGAAACATAGAATGGTTATAGCACAGAAGGAGGCCATTCGGCCCGTCGAGCCCATGCCAGCTCTCTGCAAGAGCACTTCAGCTAGTCCCACTCCCCCACCCTTTCCCCGTAGCCTTGCAAATTTTTTTCCTTCAGCTACTTATCCAATAGTTCAAACTAGTAAAACAGTTGATATCGGAAAATTCTTTTCACACAAAGGAGGTAATTGTAACTTTTGGCGATAGTGTAAATGGAGCGATATCGGATTGGCTGCCCATTATGCATCTCTCCCGAATCGGGAAAGGTGTATTAACGGGCGGCTCATCCATATTGCCCCGTTTACTCTATCGCCGAAAGTTAAAACTGGCCCCAAAACAGATGGAATGGACTCCCATGCATAACTATCTTGTGATATCCTCACCCAGTGTTCCGTACTTGAGTATACTCCAGTAAGAGCCATGGTAGAGAAGACAGGAGCATAAAATGTTCTCCCTAACTCTGGGGTGCGGAGGCTGATTATGAGACTGATATTGCCACCCCTGCTAAGATTAGCTAACTCCTAACAGGGCAAACTTAAGACCTTCCTGATTTGTAAGGCTCGGATCCACAAGTAGCAAGCAGTGCCCTTCTTCCCATAGACAGTAACATGCATCCTCTAGTGTGGCACTGAGCTATATTGATTTCCAGGTTTGATACCATGTCTGTGTTGAGTTAACTAATTTCAGCTGAGCAAGTAATAGGACTGCCGTAATTGGCCTCAGCAACTCTGGGCTAGGGAAAGTTCTTGCAGGGCTTGACAGGGTAGATGCAGGGAGGATGTTTCCCCTGGTTGGGGAGTCTAGAACCAGGGGTCACAGTCTCAGAATAAGGGGTCGGCCATTTAGGACTGAGATGAGGAGAAATTTCTTCACTCAGAGGGTGGTGAATCTTTGGAATTCTCTACCCCAGAGGGGTGTGGAGGCTCAGTTGTTGAGCATATTCAAGACAGAGATCGATAGGGTTTTGAATATTAAGGGAATCAAGGGATACGGGGATAGTGCAGGAAAGTGGAGATGAGGTAGAAGATCAGCCATGATCTTATTGAATGGTGGAGCAGGCTCGAAGGGCCAAATGGCCTACTCCTGCTCCTATTTTTATGTTCTTATGAAAGGGGAGAAAACAGCCAGGGTTCTTGTTTCACTGGGCATACCCACCCAATTCCAGTGGAAGTGGGGTCCAGGCCAGGGTCAGAGTCCAATTATATCTTGATGTTTGTTGATGTGGCCCCTTTTGTTGGGACACCCAGTGTCCTTTCCTGGGTGGGGCACAGTTCCTCCTCCTCCCCCCTACCCCCAGGGTGGTCGGCTACTGCCAGGGTTTCCGGGGCCTTTGGCCAGGATTGCACTGGAGTCTCCAGGAATTAAAGACGACTATCCAGGACACTGCTGCGAGCAACCTGGGAGAAAAATCATAGAGGCATTAAAAAAAATTGTGCTTTAAAAAAAATTCTTTGAACGCTTTTGTTTATTAGTTCTAAAAATGTTGTCAATGGGGGAAAAAAGGCTGTTTGACTGACAGTCAAGAATCATCCAATCCCTTAATGAAGAGTTTGCTTTCCAATTGCTGTGGGAAGGCGGTGCTCCACAAGTATGGACATGTTGGGTGACCAATGACAGGAGTGTGGGGGCGGGGCGGTTGGGGGGCAGGAGGTCATGTGATGGCACCTCCAGGAATATGTCCAACCAGAGTTGGCAACCCTCTGGTGGAAGGGGACGCCACAGAGGAGGCCCAAAAACCGTCGAAGGTCTGCTCGTGGAGGGGTCGGTGGTGGAGTTCCGTGGCAGGCGTGACTCCAGCACAACTGCCAGGATCGCGCGCCCTCCCCCCTGCAGATAGTCCAGACCACAGAGAGCAGCAAGTACACGTTCTTACATATTATGAGCTTGTTATCTTGGGTTTGTGCAGCTGAGATCCTTCTGCCATCTCAGAGGATTAAAGGCAGATTTGATTTGATTAACTACTGTACCTCGCTCACTTTTTTTTAATCAGTGCAACAGTCCGCCATGTAAGTACTTTCTTAAAACCTGGAAGTCCACACACTGTGAATCACTCTCTGATTCACATGTCATTACCACAGACAGAAACAGCCGTCAGCCGTTCCCTTGAATTTTGTTCTATATGTTGTATATTTAGCATTTCAATATTATCCGACAGGCCTATTACCTTAGAGGGTTTAAGGCAAGCTGGAATTGCACCAATTCACGGCAACTTTTATTCTGGTTTAGTCTTCATTAAATGAGCCATATTTCAAATAAGTAGCGCAGAGGGACGAAAGACGGAAAGCTTTATACAATGGAAGTGACTCCGCAATTACTGAGTGACGTCTGTTAAGTGGGACATCAGTAAAGATGACTTGGGGGCTAACAAGCCTTCTGTTGCCATGGTGCAGGAGGGACTCGGGCCTACTCGCCCGCGCCCTTGATTTTTAAGCCACTGGGCTCGTCGGGCAGCTTTATCTCACATTGTTCTGCCTTTGTGTAAATCAGTACTTGACGGAGGGGGAAATCAGATTTTACAAATTGCCCAAAGGCTTCCAGTTTTTAAATAGAAACAGAAAATTCCAGAAATACACAGCAGGTCTGTCAGCATCTGTGAAGAGAAAAATAAGTTAACATTTTGAAACCCATTCGGTTGAAGGGTCCAAACCGGAAATGTTCATCTAATTTTATTTTTCTATTTATAGAGGTTGTATATTTTAGGCATTTTCTGTTTCAATTAAGATTTTCAACATCTGTAATTTGCTTTAATACTTCTGCCCCATAAACTTAAGCTAGGACATCTGGCAAGTAACTAGAATAGTCCCTCAAACAGTGTGTTGTACAGTTTCTCAGTATATGTTCTTTGTGAAGTGATTAGTCCAATGCAAATTATTTCATTCAGCCAGGTGTCTGGCAGACGTAGAAACCCATCAGCAAGCTGAAGATTCTCCCACCCGAAGTACCCCGCAATCTGTTAGTCTGACATGATCCACTGCAGGGGGTGAATGCCACACCCAAGACTGGAGAATTCAGCCTCAGGATGGCTCTGCCAGTGTCCAGGGGGTCAGTGTCTGTTCTCCCATTGTGGTAAAAATAATGAATGTGTTTACAAGATCGCAGGGTAGTTATGGGTGAAGAAGGCCCTTTGGCCCGTCTACACATGTAAAAGGGGCTTCCGCCGCACTTTACGTGTAGTTACGGTGTCGGAGCGGGAGCCGAGGACATTCCCAGCTAATATAGTGGGGGTAATTATAACCTAACTCGCCAGGCAGGAAACCCATGGGATCGGGTGGAACGCTGGTTTTGCACCCCACCCGATAATGCTGACTTCAATGCAGAGTAAAATCGGGCAGGGCGTGAAACCAACGTTGCATCCGATCCCATCAGTATCCCAATGGGCGGGTTAGGTTAAAGTTGACCCCAGTGAGTCGATAGTGACTGGCTAGATAGATACCGGGTAGATCTGCTATCACACATTATTTGCTTCGCGTTGTTCACATTCCTTAGATTGATGGGCACAAAAAAAATCAGCACTTTGTTTTTTAAATCTATATTTTTTTTATTCGTTCCTGGGATCTGGGCGTCGCTGGCAAAGCCAGTGTTTATTGCCCATCCATAATTGACCTCAAGAAGGTGGTGGTGAGCCGCCTTCTTGAACCGCTGCAGTCCGTGTGGTGAAGGTGCTCCCACAGTGCTGTTAGGGAGGGAGTTCCAGGATTTTGACCCAGTGACGATGAAGGAACAGTGATATATTTCCAAGTCAGGATGCTGTGTAACTTGCAGGGGAACTTGGAGGTGGTGGTGTTCCCATACGCCTGCTGCCCTTATCCTTCTAGGTGGTAGAGGTCGTGAGTTTGCGAGGTGCAGTCGAAGAAGCCTTGGCGAGTTGCTGCAGTGCATCTTGTAGATGGTACACACTGCAGACACAGTGCGATGGTGGTGGAGGGAGTGAATGTTTAAGGTGGTGGATGGGGTGCCAATCAAGTGGGCTGCTTTGTCCTGGATGGTGTCGAGCTTCTTGAGTGTTGTTGGAGCTGCACTCATCCAGGCAAGTGGTGAGTATTCCATCACACTCCTGACTTCTGCCTTGTAGATGGTGGAAACTCTTTGGGGAGTCAGAAGGTGAGACACTCGCCGCAGAATACCCAGCCTCTGACCTGCTCTTGTTGCCACAGTATTTATGTGGCTGCTCCAGTTAAGTTTCTGGTCAACGGTGACCCCCAGGATGTTGATGTTGGGGGATTCGGCGATGGTAATGATGTTGAATGTCAAGGGGAGTTGGTTAGACTCTCGCTTGTTGGAGATAGTCATTGCCTGGCACTTGTGTGGCGCGAATGTTACTTGCCACTTATCAGCCCAAGCATGAATGTTGTCCAGGTTTTGCTGCATGCGGGCATAGACTGCTTCATTATCTGAGGAATTGCAAGTTGCGAACACTGAGCAATCATCAGCGAACATCCCCACTTCTGACCTTATGATGGAGGGAAGGTCATTGATGAAGCAGCTGAAAATGGTTGGGCCTAGGACACTGTCTTGGGGATGAGATGATTGGCCTCCAACAACCACAACCATCTTCCTTTGTGCTTGGTATGACTCCAGCCAGTGGAGAGTCTTTCCCCTGATTCCCATTGACTTCAATTTTACTCGGGCTCCTTGATACCACAAATGCTGCCTTGATGCCAAGGGCAGTCACTCTCACCTCACCTCTGGAATTCAGCTCCTTTGTCCATGTTTGGACCAAGGCTGTAATGAGGTCGGGAGCTGAGTGGTCTTGGCGGAACCCAAACTGAGCGTCGGTGAGCAGGTTATTGGTGAGTAAGTGTCGGTTGATAGCACTGTCCATGACACCTTCCATCACTTTGCTGATGATTGAGAGTAGACTGATGGGGCGGTAATTGGCCGGATTGGATTTGTCCTGTTTTTTGTGGACAGGACATACCTGGGCAGCAAAAGATAGTTTAAATTTTGCTGTAGAATAAACATACCTGGAACCTGCTATACATCGATGCTGTTGTTAAATGGATGAAATGAACAGACAGTAAGTGTACTTGCTGACATCATCAACATATTTCTCATGTGAGTTATCATCTACAAGGTTACCCAGCTGCAACAGTCACCTATTAAAAGATAATAACGTTAGAGCTAACACAATCAATATGACATTCTTTAAAATCCCATTAAATATATACCAGCTTCAGAAAACTATGCCATTCTCAAACATTCCCCACATTTACATGATGAATGCCCTTCTGCAAGAAGCAATTCATATGAATTTTTGTAACCATTCATCTTCTTGATACATATGGGTTGTAGAATTCTGGAACCTGATTATGATGAGATATCGGTTGTGAGGGAACTGTTGGAGCTCCTTGCTTACCTGAATGCAACTTCCCTTTTTTGCGTTACTGTTACGAGTTTAGGATCTTTGCGCTCCACATTTGTTTCAAGGGCAGAGGTTAATTTGAGACGAGAGGACTGGGTGGCATAATGGGTTGGAATACTGACTGAATTTACAGCACAGAAAGTGATCATCAGGCTGATGGTGATGTTAACTCGTGAACGATAGCAGTCTCCTACGATCTCCACTCCCTGCTGTTTGTTATTGGGTAAATAGGGGAATATATTTCTACCGGTTGGCAAGTTATTACCTTATTCATTTAAAATCAAAGGGAGTGATTGGGGATTTTTTTTTACAGAGAGGGGAAGATAGAGATTGCAGCATCTGCAGTATTTTGCTTACTGTTAAATCTCTAACTTCTTCCAGTTCTGACGGAGGGTCTTCGACCTGAAACGTTAACTCTGTTTCTCTCTCCACAGATGCTGCCTGACCTGCTGAGTATTTCCAGCATTTTCTGTTTTTATTTCAGATTTCCAGCATCCGCAGTATTCTCTTTTTCCTTTTATATTTTCCCTGTTCAAATACTTTTCCAATCCCTTTTGAAATGATGTAATGGTCTCTGCCTCAGTAGCCACTTGGGATTCACTATCGCACATTTTGCATGACAGCCCAAAATGAATCTATATCGCAGTGTGTGGTGCATTCTTCAAGTAGAAATGGTGGTGGTTGGTGCTCTTTGGGCTCTGAGTAGAGAGTAGATTGACAGTCAGAGTGCATAGGTTTACAGAACCATTTCAATATTCCTCATATGGTGCCAGTTGCTTCGTGCCTCGAGCTCCAGCACTTGGGCCCGAATTTCCCCATTGCCGAGCGTGTGGGTTTGGGGGCGGGTCGGCAGTAAAAATCCTGGAAATTGTGAGCCCGTCGAGAACCCGCCATCAGCCCGCCTCCTCGCACATTTAACTCGGCGGCTTTGAAGGCGTGACACGGACCGGATTGGCAGAGGCGGGCGACCTCATTCCAGTCATTAAATGCTTGTTGAGAGACCCTTAAGAGGGATTTAACGGCAGCTTTTGACTTTTACTGCAGGAGCACAGGATTCACCCAGCTCGGGTACCTCGCCTGCGAAGGGGAGGTGGAAGTCCAGTGGCCATTGGCGAGTTCATTCATTGAGAGCTGGGAAAAGCACATAAATACTGCAACATTACACCTCATTACTTGCCTCATGGAATGGCTCTTGCTCACTGCATTTTGTCCACAGATTTAGGTGTCAGCAGTTTGCAGGTCATTTCTGAAACCTCGGAAGCCACTCTCACCACATTGCTACTCAGTATCACAATATGGAGGGATTGTCCCTCTGATCTCCACTTTACCTGCCATCTACTACATCAGCATGGGTGTCACTTAGACCGTCTCACCTTGATCCTCAGAATCGGACCAAGATGAGCCCCACCACCAACAACACCAGCAACACCATCAGAAGCAGCAGCAACCTTCTACTCAAAGACCTGATGGTCCACAGGAGAGAGGGGGGCACCACTGGGCTGCAGTGCACCAGAGGCGATACCCCTAACCTAGGGTATACAGGCAGAGGATGAGCTTCCTCAACATGACTGAAAAGCAGTGCTTCAGGAGGCTCAGGCTATCGTGCCAGGTCGTCGCAGACATTTGTAGCTTGCTGGAACAAGACCTGCTGCCCAGAGGTCCTGGTGGACAATCCTTACCAGTGGCTGTCAAAGTCACCACCGCCCTCAACTTCTTTGCCTCAGGCTCCTTCCAGGGATCTTCAGAAGACATTTGCAAGATCTCGCAGTCGGCCACCCACAGATGCATCACCCAGGTGACCGATGCCCTGTTTCACAAGTCAGCCAATTATGTAAACTTTGCCATTGATGAGGCCAGTGTTACTGAGCGGGTGCTCGGCTTTGCCGCTCTGGCTGACTTCCCACAGGTGCAGGGTGTCATCGACTGCACACATGTGGCCATCAGGGCACCCCACATCACCGAGGAGTGTTTGTGAACTGCAAGGGCTTCCACTCCCTCAATGTGCAGCTCGTCTGCAACCATAAAAAAATATTATGATGCATGTGTGCGCAGATTCCCTGGCAGCTGTCATGACTCTTTCGTGCTGTGCCAGTTCATCCTCCCTCAGCTCTTCACACCTCAAAACAGACTTACTGGCTGGCTGCTTGGAGATAAGAGCTATCCACTGAAGAAGTGGCTCATGACACCCTTGAGGAGGCCAAGTACTGAGGCCAAGGAGCGAAATAATGAGAGCCACATGTCCACCAGATGTGTTATAAAACAAGCAATAGACATGCTGAAGATGCACTTCAGATGCCTTGACAGATCTGGAGGAGCCCTTCAGTACACACCAGCCAAGGTCTCCAGAATCATCATTGTTTGCTGCACGCTGCACAACATAGCGCAGCAGCGAGGATTGGAGCTGCAGGAGGAGCAAGGTGCAGAGCACACAGCCTCTTCAGAGGAGGAGGAGGAGCAAGTGGAAGATGAGGAGGAGCAGAAGGAGGGACCTGAGGTAGAGATGGCACCAGCAGCGGCGCACATTGCTGCCCAGGAGGCCCGGGATGACCTCATCATGGCCAGATTTACTTAACTTGCTCCAATGCAGCCACATGCCTGCCACATGCTGTACTAAGTCCCCCCCCCCCCCCCAACAACACCATAAAGCATCGACCAAGCCATTCCTCTCACCCAAACCCCCAGTGTCTAAGTTAAGTAATTTCTCACCATTCACTCCAAATGACAAAGCCACTTTCAAGGTAACAGGCACAAATGGACAAGACTGGAAAGCGGTGCAAAGAAAGATATTTATGTGTGTCATAAAAATAACTGAAACTTAACATTAACATTTTTTCATACACCCATGTGCATCTACTTTTGTGCCTTTCCTTTTTGATTGCTTCTACGAGGTGCAAACCCTGTGGCTTCAGCAGAGGTAGAGGCAGGCTGCTCACTTCCCTGCTGCAACTCGTTCGACACTTTTGGCGGACGTCCTCTGGGTTTTGGAGTCTGTGAGGGCCCCGCCAAAGACTGCTCCTCCTGCAACTGTGCAGGGACAGACTCGGCCATCGGGATCCGAGGAAGCATGTAGGGCTCTGACTGAGGGCGAGGCAACGGGGGAGAAGTGTGAGCGCTTTGAGAAGAGCCCCCACTTCCATGTCCCCTCTCGCCATCATCCCTCTCAGGTTCCACCCACACTTCCCTGCTAGCAAGGAGCTGGAGAGCACCTTGCTGCACAGCAGCGGGGCAATGAACGCCCAAGCCTATGTTTATATCCCTCCTAGCGATAGCCACCTGTTGTCCACAGCAAGCATATGCTCATGTGATTGGCGCATTTGCTGCTCCATGCAGGTGGCCATCCTTTACATGGAACAGCACATCATCGCCATCGCCTGTGACACATTAGTGCTCATGTTGGAGATGGACTCCTCCATTCGCTGCACATTTGCAGACATTGCAGCTGCAAAAGATGCCAGAGCCTCCTGCATTTCTTGCTGCCCCTCAAAGATCACCCTCTTTCTCAATGGCCCCCGAGGCTCAGCGTCTGCATGCAGCTCAGCAGAGCTTGGAGCGTCCTGCGCCCTCTGGCGAGGAGTCTCCACTGCTGTCCCTATCAACACCATCTGCTCTTGCTCACTTTTGAAGTGTGAGACACCAGATGACAAGACTGCTCTATGGCACACAGGACCCACCGAAGTGTGCGTATCTGCGCTGGTGCTGGGTGAGCTTGGGTCTGCTGACGGTGCACCCTCAGAGGCTGAAGGTTCCTCTGAGGAGTCGTCTTCCTCCTCTGGCTGGACAGTGGGGGGTGGGGGGGGGCAGTTGATGGACCTGTGGGAGAGTAAAGGGATGAATTAAAAGTGTTATAATAAGAATGGGTAATATTACCATTATGCACAAGATGTTGACATCAGTCACCATATGAGTGACTGCTGTACGCCATGTGGCTGTATGAGATGTGATTCTGTCACCAGGTTGCTGGGATGTCCCCCTCTCTCTGTCTCCCACCACCAGCATCTCTCCAACTCCCGAGATCTCCAGGGCCCCATCCTCTGCTAGTTAGTTGAGTGAACACTGGAGGGCCACCTCCGGTTCTCTGTCTCTCCCGCATGTTCTGGGCTCTTATCTCCTGCAAGGAAGGAAAGAAGAGAACTTTGAGTGAGAGTAATGGAATGAGTGTAAGGAATGGATGGGCTACATCTGTAGAGGGTGACAGTGAGGGGGTGAGGTGACATTGCCAAATGGTCTCCTTCTGTGGTGTTACTTGCTATGATTGTATTAGGATGAGGGTGAGTGTGAGGGGATGGTTAGTCAGATGGGGATGTGAGTATATACATAGAGAGGGATGGGTGGACGTGCAAGGTGTGTTGGTGTGAGGAATGATGTTCAGGAGTAGACTTGGGAAGGCAAAGTGATGGGGATGTGGTGACAGCCACATCAGGATGAAGGTGAGTGTGACATTGCACTCACTTTTCCTGACATCATGAGATCATTGAATCTTTTCCTGCACTGGATCCCGGTCCTCCTCACCACATCCCTGCTACTGACCTCCTCAGCTATATCCAGCCAAGCTTTTTTGGTCTCATTTGGAGGTCTCCTGCGCCTATCAGCAGGGAAGAGGACCTCCCTGCGTGCTCTGACTGCCTCCACCAGGGATGCGTCTGAAAATCGTGGTGCATCCCTCTGCCTTTGACTACCCATCATTGATAGTTTTGAACAGTACTCAGCCCTTTGTATTTCAGCTTCCACACTCGTCTAGCAACCTTCAAATGAGTTGAGTGCAAGGCTGCTTTAAATATCAGCGCTGGAAACGAGTCATCGATGACCTCGTCAGACCCGCTCCATTTAATTGGGCGGGAAACGCATAGGACTGCTTTAAGTGGGGCCATTAAGTGAAAGTCGTCCTGAAGACCGCGCTGAGCAGAACATCGCATTCCCGATCCACTACGCGGCCCGCACACACCCGACTCAACTCCATGGTAAAAATTCCGGCCTTGCTGTGTGCTATGCCCTCCTATTATATGCCAGTTTTGCCTTCAAAAATAAAAGGACAGGGGATTAGACAATATAATCTCTCTCCCATTCTCCCATGTATAATACAATTTGCATTACCCTGTTATTTGACTTCTCATGGCTTATTTGCTATATCTTTGATAACACTTCTTTGTATTAGTATGTTTTTGCATATGCTTTTTAACTTCTTTTAGTTTACTGCATATCCATATATGTCTCTTTTACAGGTGGTATTCGCCTCACCTTTGTCCCCTTCTTTAAGTTGTGTAACCTCCTCCAGACCTCCAGTCAAATCCTCCGAGCCACTGATGCAGCATATTTCGGGGCTGTTCTACCTGACCAAAAAGGTACATTCCAGCTCTTGCAGGAACTCACCATTAAATTAGTTTGTTTTCAATTTCCTTCCATTTATTTTCAGCAAAGAATTGTGTATTTTGCAGCTGGATTGATGAGTTTATACCAGTGAATTGCTTGCACTGATGGGTTTATACCTGTGAATTGCTTTCTGCTTGAAAACATGTATGATTGTAAGATTGGCTCCCATTTTATTTTTATTGCTGCCATCAAAGCTGCATTCTCATTAATCACAAGTTCCAAAGCTGGAATTTTGTTCGGGGAACATTCACTCAGGACAAAAACAGTCCCCGTCTACCTTTTTCCCTGAAAAAAGTACATCAGCTCACCTGTTTTAAAATAGTCACTCCCTTCCTTTAGAAGGAAAGGTGGCAAATTTGTTGGTGGCTTATTATGGTGAGGAATGGCCACGTTGGGAACTAACCATTTCCTGCTTAGTTTACTGAGGATCAATATCAAAAGCTTTCCAAGGTCAGGTATAACATGGCTTAAGATGCATTTCACTATAACTGTGACATTGATGCAAAGCAGTTATAATGTAAAAGCAGCCTAAATCCGGGTGACAGAGCCTCACTCCGCTCCTTTCCAGTATCAGGTTGGGCCTTAACATTGGATTTATACTTCGCATCAACGCTAAACTTGTTGTGTAAATGCACCATTAGATACAAGATAAAGCTCATGCTTTGCTGCCTCAACAATGCACCTCAACTCCTATCTTATATCCAACAGCCATCCAGTGGATCCACACCTGCTGCTTCGCCGCTAGCCCATCGTCGCATGACTTTGGGAGGTGATGTAGTGTCGTGGAGATGAAAATGGCACCAGTGTGTGGATTGGATTATAGAGAGGAAGATTTGCACTCTCTCTCATAAGAACATAAGAACATAAGAAATAGAAGCTGGAGTCGGCCATTTGGCCCCTCGAGCCATTCAATAAGATCATGGCTGATCTGATCTTGGCCTCAACTCCACTTTCCTGCCCGCTCCCAATAACCCTTGACTCCCTTATCGTTCAAAAATCTGTCTATCTCCACCTTAAATATATTCAACGACCCAGCCTCCACAGCTCTCTGGGGTAGAGAATTCAAAAGATTCACGACCCTCTGAGAAAAGAAATTCCTCCTCATCTCTGTTTTAAATGGGTGACCCTTATTCTGAAACAATGCCCCCTAGTTCTAGATTCCCCCATGAGGGGAAACATCCTCTCTGCATCTACCCTGTCAAGCCCCCTCAGTATCTTATATGTTTCAATAAGATCACCTCTCATTCTTCTAAACTCCAATGAGTATAGGCCCAACCTGCTCAACCTTTCTTCAGAAGACAGCCCCTTCAACTTAGGAATCAACCTAGTGAACCTTCTCTGAACTGCCTCCAATACAAGTATTTCCGTCCTTAAATAAGGAGACCAAAACTGTACGCAGTACTCCAGGTGTGGTCTCACCAACACCCTGTACAGTTGTAGCAAGACTTCCCTGCTTTTATACTCCATCCCCCTTGCAATAAAGACCAACATTCCATTTGTGTTCCTAATTAATTGCTGTACCTGCATGCTAACTTTTTGTGTTTCATGTACAAGGACCCCCAGATCCCTCTGTACTGCAGCATTTTGTAGTCTCTCTCCATTTAAATAATAATTTGCTTTTTATTTTTCCTATCAAAGTGGATAACCTCACATTTTCCCACATTATACTAGATCTGCAAATTTTTTGCCCACTCAATTAACCTGTCTATATCCCTTTGCAGATTCTTTGTGTCCTCTTCACAACTTGCTTTCCCACCTACCTTTGTATCATCAGCAAATTTGACTGCATTACACTCGGTCCCTTCATCCAAGTCATTAATATAGATTGTAAACAGCTAAGGCCCCAGCACTGATCCCTGTGGCACCCCACTAGTTACAGTTGGTCAACCTGAAAATGACCCATTTATCCCGACTCTCTGTTTCCTGTTAGTTAGCCAATCCTCCATCCATGCTAATATATTATCCCCAACCCCATAGCACCTTATCGAATGCCTTCTGGAAATCTAAATACACTACATCTACTGGTTCCCCTTTATCCACCCTGCTTGTTACATCCTCAAAGAACTCTAGCACATTTTTCAAACATGATTTCCCTTCATAAAACCATGCTGACTCTGCTTGACTGTATCATGATTTTCTAAATGTCCTGCTACTACTTCCTTAGTAATGGATTCCAGCATTTTCCCAATGACAGATGTTAGGCTAACTGGTCTATAGTTTCCTGCTTTCTGTCTCCCTCCTTTCTTGAATAGGGGTGTTACATTTGCGGTTTTACAATCCACTGGGACCTCTCCAGAATCCAGGGAATTTTGGTAGATTACAACCAATGCATCCACTATCTCTGCAGCCTCTTCTTTTAAGACCCAAGGATGCAGACCATCAGGTCCAGGGGACTTGTCCACCTTTAGTTCCATAAGTTTGCCTAGTACTTTTTCTCTAGTGATAGTGATTGTTTTAAGTTCCCCCCCTCCCTATAGCCTCTTGATTATCTTTTATTATTGGGATGCTTTTAGTGTCTTCTACCGTGAAGACCGATACAAAATATTTGTTCAGAGTCTCTGCCATTTCCCTGTTTCCCATTATTAATTCCCCAGTCTCATCTTCTAAGGAATTAATGTTTACTTTAGTTATTCTCTTCCTTTTTATATACCTGTAGAAGCTTTTACTGTCTGTTTTTATATTTCTTGCCAGTTTACTCTCATAATCTATCTTCTCTCTCTTTATTGTTTTTTTAGTCGTCCTTTGCAGGTTTCTAAAAATTTCCCAATCCTCTGGCCTACCACTAATCTTCGAAGTCATTGTATGCCTTTGTTTTCAATTTGAAACCATCCTTAACTTCCTTAGTTAGCCATGGATGGTTCATTCTTCTCTTACAGTCTTTTTTTCTCACTGGAATATATCTTTGCTGAGAGTTATGAAATATCTCCTTAAATATCTGCCACTGCTTATCTATCGTCTTACCCTTTAATCTATTTTCCCAGTCTACTTTAGCCAACTTTGTCTTCATACCTTTGTAATTGCCTTTATTTAAGTTCAGGACATTAGTTTGAGACCCAAGTTTCTCACCCTCAAACTGAATTTGAAATTCTACATGCTATGATCACTCTTCCCTGGAGGATCCTTTACTATGAGATCATTAATTAATCCTATCTCATAACACATTACCAGATCTCTCCATTTCCTTCATCTAGATTCAGTGGCAAGACATAGTCTAGGTGACTGGAGATGAAGTCAGCTGTAGTGGATGGTTGCACTGTACCTGGTGCATCCATACTGATGACCTCAACTATCCACATAGCTGTGCTACTGTGCCCTCTCAGTCGGAAATGCTAGCATATCTGCTGGGTCCACGTAGTCTGCCACAGTAAACTGGAAAGGGAGATGGATATCTACCCATCACTCAAAGGACATCCGCCCAAGAATTGCTCTCTACCTAATTTAGCCTGCGAGCTGACACAACTGCCCAGGGTGTGGCCATCACCGTGCACAAGTGACTACCAGGAACCATAGGTAAAAGCATTGGAGACCAGAGATGGGAGTCCAGCCACAGGGGATAGGGCCGACTCCTAGTCAATGGTGCTACTCCTAATGCTATACATTACAGCCTAAACTTAACTCTTTATGAAAATCAAGTCCAACTGTTGCTAAATATTATATCTGGACAGCCCCTGAGATGTACCCTCTTGACCATAAATCTAACCCTTGTATTCAGAGCCTATTTTTCCTTTTCTTTATACACTGCGAGTTGTGATTCATTTCCCGTGATCTAAGACCAATTTTTATTTCCAGTCAGAGACTCGATACTTGCGATGGAAAAAATGAAAATAATCTAAATACATAAATATATTTCAGCAAGTGCATTCCACTGCCTGACAATTACAGTGTATAATGGTTTGATGAAAAAATTGTCAACTGGTGTGAAATATAACATGCTTAAATTAAACAACATTTCAAAGGCAAGTCTTTGTGTACTTCTATCATTGTAGTTGATGACTGTAAAATAAATAACGTTGTATCTATATAACCTAAGATAAACTACATTTGGAAGTCTGTGCATTATGAAACTTTATGTTAATATTTATTATTAACATCTCCATATATTTGCCGTAATGGTAAATTGAATTAATACTGATTATTTCCGACAGCCGGATGTCCTGGACATAAACAAGATATAGGACTACCTGCCAGATTCAATAATAAATCTCTATCAGTACCGTCTCTTTTTCCTTGTAATGTTATCACAGTGCATTTTGCCCACTGGATTTTTTTCACTTTATAAACGTATTAGACCTTCTTTCTTGAGTAGTGTAGACTTGGTGCCTCTGCACAAGGGTTCAAGTTCAATCCAGACCTATGGGATGAAAGATTCCTCTTAATCCTGGTGACATGAGTTCAGTAAAAAAAAATGAATTTGGACAGTCTGAGACAAATTCCAGATAATTGCCCCCCTACAAACAGTAATTGGCATTAAGTTCCCAGTCTTCCTCAAAAGGGATAAGAATGGTTAATACAGAAAATAGAAACTCTACTGTAAGACTTGAGAAGTTAAGACATAGGGAGAGACATTTGTGTGGTTTGCGCCACACGTTAGCACCATAAAAGGGTGCGAAAACGCCATTGACAGCTGTAACGACAGCTGATGCGGGTTCCAGCACCGCGTGCCGTATTGCTGTTGCGGTAGCGCTGCCAGTAAACTCGATCGCCAAGGACCTCGCCATCAGGGAGATCGTGACGTCAGTGAGTGTACAACGCTCACTGGACATCCGATCTCCCAACTTCGTTATAGCCACTTACCTTAACGGCAGCGCAGAACAGCGACAGGGAGAGCTGGCATCTACCAGCAGGAAGCAGGCTGCAGCAGCGATATTTAAAGGCACCATTCTCAGTCAGCTCCAACTAACATGGTTCTGCAGTTTCAGTGCCTGTTTGCTACTTCCTGCAACTGAAACAGCTCTCTTTAGTTATTTCAAGTTTTTTTGGTGACAGGGAGTGTTGATTCAAGTGCAGAAGTCACTCGTTATTTGTTAAAGGCTTCTGATCACAACACTTCCTCACAGTCATGGGGGCTGCGGGATTGCGGGATTACCTCAGGAGGACGACGAGACAGAGGAGAAGGAGGATGAGGAGGAAGGGGACAAGGCAGAGGAGGATGAGGAAGAAGAAGGACAAGGGCAGCAGGCGCATGGGAACACCACCACCTCCAAGTTCCCCTCCAAGTCACACACCATCCTGACTTGGAAATATATCGCCGATCCTTCATCGTCGCTGGGTCAAAATCCTGGAACTCCCTACCTAACAGCACTGTGGGAGTACCTTCACCACACGGACTGCAGCGGTTCAAGAAGGCGGCTCACCACCACCTTCTCAAGGGCAAGTAGAGATGGGCAATAAATGCTGGCCTTGCCAGCGACGCCCGCATCCCATAAATGAATTTAAAAAGGATGAGGAGGAGGAGGGCGAGGAGGAGGAGGGTGAGGAGGAGGAGGAACAGGAGGGAGGGCGGAGGCAGCAAGACTATTGCTTTCTGGACAGGCTTTCCATGACCGGCTCATCAGACTCCGATTCGCATGAATGAGACCCCAGATCCCCGTAACTCACCACATCTCCATCATACAATCTCTGTCTCATGCCATATCACAGCGTCCTCCTGGGCACAAAGGTGAAATGAGAGAGACCACAAAATATTGCAAACACACTTAATGAATGTATCCATAAACATATCACGCATATCACATGAATTCTAATAACTAATGACCCTTGCGCCTGCCATAGTTGAATAGCTGTCATTGTGTGCAAGGTGTGAGATGTAGGTGTGAGTGTTGCTAAGTGGAGATTGTTGGTAGGTGAGTGCTGGGGGTGTGGTGCTTTGGGCAGTGTGTGAAGCTTGTGGTACAGATGGTGGTATGTAGCATTTGTTGAAGACTTCACTCACCCTGACCACCCATGTGAGCCGATAAACTTCCTCCTGCACTGTGTGTGGGTCCTGGGGACCATAGTACTGCCCATGACGTGGTGTGCCACCTCCCTCCACATAGTCTGGTAGACTTGTGGCAAGGGCCTCCTGCCAGTTGTCGGGTACAGGACTGCCCGCCTTCTCTCCACCGCAAATCCAATGCCTCCAAAACTTCCTTGGAAAACCTCCAGGCTCTCTCCCTAGGGCAGCGATCTACCATCAGGATTTGTAAGTAAGTGCTCCTTCTCCTTGTCGTACTTCTTATGGTTGTTGAGGCAGCTGCACACCTAACAATGCTGAGAATGAGGTGCTGCAGCATCAATGAACCTCCCCTTTAAGTAGTGACAAAAGCCAGTGGCAATCATTACTTGCGTTTAGACTGCCCCTGATATTGGGCCATCTTTTCAGTGTGACGCCAATGAGCTTGGGTTTTTAGACTAGAATCATGACTGCAATCATTTTAATGAGGAGTGACGACGAATTTTGCGTGCAGCCTAGACGATTTTCAACTGGCGCTACTTAGCCATTTGTAGTCTAAACACTGCCCTTTTCTTGGCTATAACGAATTTCTAGCCCACAGTCTTGGCACATTGAATAGAGGAAGCTGTGTTTTCTAATCCATGATATAACTTGACTCAGTTGGTAGCCATGGATTCAAACCCTACTATGGGCTTGAGCGCATAATCTAGGCTGGCACTTTAATACAGCACTGAGGGCGTGCTTCATTCTAGGAGGTGCTATCTTTCAGATGAAATATTAAACCAAGCCCCTATCTATCTGCTCTGGTGGAAGTAAAAGATCTCATGGTTCTATTTATTTAAAGAGCAGCAGGAGCTCCTCTTGCCAACTTTCTTCCCTTGACCACATCACCAGAGCAGATTAACTGGTCATTCTGTAAGAACACTAGGGGTGGCGATTTTCCCAGCCCCGAGGAGGCGGGTTTGGAGGCGGGACAGTTGGCAAAATGGCAAAAACTGAGGGCGGGTTCGGAACCCACCTCCAACCCGCCTCCGCGCAATTTTGCTGGAGGCGGGTTTGATGGGTGCAATTCGGTCCCGCCTCCATCAGTCTGGAGAGGTAGTTAAGACCCTTAAATAGTAGTTAAGGGCCTCTATAATCTTATTTTGACAGGCCTTCGTTATTTTACCACATTTTCAGCATGTTGAATGACCCTCCTAAACCACGCCAGCTGATCCTGGTGGGTTGACAAGTGGGTGGCCTCCTCACAGCTGCAGCTCCACCATTAAAACAGAGCTTTCATCAGGGAGCAGTTGCAGGTGGAAGAACTTTAGTTCCAAAGGTCTTTCAGCACTTTTAGCAGGCCTACCGAAGTCGGAGATGCTGCAGCTTCTATTTCTCAACTGTGGGACCTCCTTGGAAGACCCTCTCCCCGCTTAGACTGAGCGCTTCCCCATCGGAGGCATCTGCCAGCAGCATGGGAACCATTTATTTCCTTTCATCATGGACCTCAGATTCGGTTGAGGAGCAGCCACGGCAGCAGCAGAACCAGGCAGCTCAGCAGCAACAGCAGCAGGAGCGCCAACCTCCTGCTCACCCTCCTGATGCTGCACAGGGCGGAAGGCGCCAGCGCATCGAGGCACCTCGCCGCAGGAGATACCCCCCGACAGAGGGTTTACAGACAGAGGATGAGCTACCTCAACATGAGTGAGAAGCAGTGCCAAAGGAGGCTGAGACTTTCGCGAGAGGTTGTCGGAGACATCTGCGCACTGTTGCACCAACACCTGGAGCCCAGAGGAACGGGTGGACATCCCTTACCAGTGGCTGTCAAAGTCACCACCGCACTCAACCTTTTTGCCTCAGGCTCCTTCCAGGGATCATCAGCAGACATCAGCGGCATCTCACAGTCTGTTGCCCACAGTTGCATCACGCAGGTTACCGATGCCCTTTTCGCAAAGGCCCACAATTACATCCACTTCTCAAGGAATCAAGCAAGTGTAACCGCACGTTCAGTTAGCTTTGCAAATATGGCAGGCTTACCAATGGTGCAGGGCGTCATAGCCTGCACACATGTGGCCCTTAGGGCACCCCATCAAAACCCAGCTATCTTGTGAACCGAAAGGGCTTCCACTCCCTCAACGTACAGCTGGTGTGTAACCACAAGAAGGAGTTCTTGTATGTTTGTGCCAAGTTCTGTGGTAGTTGCCATGACTCTTTCATCCTGCAGAACTTTAGTGTTCCTCCGCGCTTCAATCCGCCAAACCAACTTAACGGATGGCTCCTTGGTGACAAGAGCTACCCCCTGAAGAAGTGGCTAATGGCGCCGGTCAGGAGGCCAGCTAACTAGGCTGAAGAGCGCTACAACACCAGCCACATTTCGACAAGGTCCATCATCGAGCAAACCATTGGCTTGCTGAAGATGCGATTCCGATGCCTTCACAGATCAGGTGGAGCCCTGCAGTATTCAGCAGTCAGGGTCTCCAGAATGGTCGTGGTCTGCTGTGCACTGCACAACATGGCACAGTGTCATGACTTGCAACTTCCTGATGAGCAAGTGGCTCAGTTCATAGCCTCCTCAGTTGAGGATGAGGAGGAGGAGGAGGAGGACCAAGCGGCAGTGTATCAACTAGCAGCAGCGGCAGCACGCGAGCACATGGCTGCCCGTGATGCAAGGGATGCTCTCATCCTGGCCAGATTTGCATAGGTTGCCCATTTTGGCACATGTCCTTGGCTCCATTTTAACACGTGATAGACAATGGACATGACTCTCTGGCCTCCTTTTACTCTGACCACCAATCTGACCACGTAAGTGTTGCGGAGCCCGCAATGTGGAGCTGCCTAAGGTGAAATAACAGATACCATCACGCCAACAGTTTGCCATCACCTCATTTTTATACATTCAAACAGGGATGGCATTTCATCAATAAACAGAAACAATCACCCAATTGCCTACCCCTGTGACTAATGGTACTTTATTTTTCTCTTACGCCTGCTCCTACGTGGTGCTCCCCCTGTGGCTTCAGCAGAAGTGGAGGCCCTTTGCTCACTTTCATGCTGCTGCTGCTTTGACACCTTTGGCAGGTGTCCTCTGGGTTTACGAGCCTGTGAGGGCTCGCCAAACGTCTGCTCATCCTGCGGCAGTGCAGGGGCTGAGACGCCCATCTCAGTTGGGTGCGGACTCTTGTGGGGCTCTGACCGAGGGCTACGCAGTGGCATGGAAGTGTGAGCGCTTGGAGAGGAGCCCCCACTTCCTTGTTCTCTGCCACCAACTTCCCTCTCATGGGTCAGGTCCACCTCAGCGCTTGCAAGTGGCTTGAGAGCACCTTGCTGCACACCAGGGGGCCATGGGGACCCGTATCTGCACTGGCAGTCCTACTCAAAAGGACTTCCATGAAGCTTTGGTTTCTCTGCTCAATAGCTGCCCATCGCACCTCCAGAGATGTCAGTCTATTCTGAACATTCACCATGTTTTCCAGACTCTGGCGACTTATTTCCTCCATGGCCGTAGCCATTCTTTCCATGGTGCTGCGTTCATGCGCCATTGCCTCCCCAACGGCACTGCTCATGTTAGAGCTGGACTCCTCTATCCTCTCCACACTCGCAGTGACCCTGGAGACAAGACCTGTCAGAGACTCCTGCACCTGCTCCTGGAGTTCCAGCATCGCTCTCCTTCTGGATGGACCCGGAGGCACAGGGTCCACATGCAGCAGAGCAATGCTAGGAGAGTCCTGCGATCTCTGACGAGGACTCTCCACTGCTGTCTCTGTCTCCACCACCTACTGATGCTCACCTGTGAGATGTGATACACACGGTGACAACACTAATCTATGTCCCAAAGGTCCCACCGAGGTGTGCGTATCTGCGTTGGGCTGGGTGCGCTTACATCTGCTGACGCTGTGTCCTCAGATGTTGCAGGTTCCCCTGAGGAGTCTTGCTGCTCAGCCTCTTCCTCGTCAACAGTGGGGTGGGGCTCTGTGGATGGTCCTGTGGGGGAGTAAAGGCATGCGTTAGACATTTGACGGAAGTGTGGCATGCACATGCAATAGTGTAGATGCTCAAGTGGCATTCTAATAATGTACACCAGCAGCCATTTCAGTCACTCAAGCAGTGTAAATGAGAGAGACGCAAAACTATTCTGTCACCAGCTTGCTCTGCATCGCCCGTCTGTCCGTCCCCCACTTCCACCTCCACCTCTGCGCCGGCAATGTCCAGGGCCGCCTCTTCAGCCTGGGTGAGAAGGGCTAGGGAAGGTGGCCCTCCTCCTGTCTTTGCCCTTTCCCTTCAAATGTGGGCTCTCTTTTCCTGCAGTGAGGGAGACAAGTGGAGTTGGAGTGAGAATGCTGGAGAGAGTGTAGAGAGTCCAGAGCATAGATGTTTAGAAGGAAACAAAGATGGAGTGAGGTTCCATGTCCAAGGGCCCTCCCTGTGCGTTTTAGTCGTTGTCATTGCATAACATTGATAGGGAGTGTGAGGGCAGCATAGTCGAATAGTGAAGTGATTGGGTTCAGAGAGTGAGAGGGATGGTGAAGGGTGCAAGGGTTGTAAGGATAAAGTGGGATGTGGAGGAGGAGGTTGACAATGCAGAGTGCTGGTGATGAGAGGAGAAGGGGAGCAGAAGGAGGGTCAAGCTGAAGGTATACTCACTTTGCCTGATCTTACAAGGTCATTGAATCTTTTACGGTACTGCAGCCATGTTCTGCTGCACACAGATCTGGAGGTGATATCCCTTGCCAGCTGTACCCACACAGTCTTGGTTTCTTTGGGAGGCCTCTTCCTCCCAGATGAGGGGAAGAGCACCTCTCTGCTGCCTCTCACCCCCTGAACCAGCATACCCAGCGCCTCATCGGAGAACCTCGGGGAGGCCTTTGCCTTGGAGTTGGCCATTCTTCAAGGAGATAAAAGTTTGGAGGTGGTGCACCATCGACCAAAAACCAGTGGAATGAGCCAAGGCAGCAAGCAGCCCTTAAATGAAGCTGGATAAGTGATGTCAGCAGAGGCGAGTTTCAATCCCAAAACACTAATTGGCCCAGGGGAACCCACACCTCTGAAATCAACTGGCCAATTAGGGGAACATCGCAAATTTTTCCCACCTCTCAGTGGAGGCGAGTTTGGGTCCCACCCAAACTGAAACCCGCCTCCAACCCACCTCCAATGGGAAGATTGCGCCCTAGGGTCCGGTATCCTGCCAAGGAACCAGACAGCTCCTGAACCCCTTCACATAACTCCTCATTAAGGAACCGTCTGGGATTTATCGCCCAGTTTTACATCTAGGATTGAATGATGTCTGAGTCCACTTACATCACCTCCTTGTTCCCCTCCAACTTAGACACGATCCTGACTTGGACATGTATCGCTGTTCCTTCATCGTTGCTGGGTCAAAATCTCAGAATTCCCTACCTACCTGCACTCTGGGAGTACCTTCACCACATGGACTACAGCGGTTCAAGAAAAAGGCCCACTACCATTTCTCAAAGGCAACTAGGGATGGGCAATAAATGCTGGCCTTGCCAGCAATGCCCACATCCCAAAGAATAATAAGATACAGCTTACATTATGACCCAATTCAGATTGAATTGAGTTCACCTTACCAAGTCGCAATTGGGATACTCAAAATTCTCTTCCCCAAATAAGCACATAAGAACATAAGACGTAGGAGCAGGAGTAGGTCATTCGGCCCCTCGAGCCTGCTCCGCCATTCAATAAGAGCATGGCTGATCTGATCTTGGCCTCAACTCCACTTTCCTGCCCGCTCCCCGTAACCCTTGACTCCCTTATCGTTCAAAAATCTGTCTATCTCCACCTTAAATATATTCAATGACCCAGCCTCCACAGCTCTCTGGGGAAGAGAATTCCAAAGATTCACGACCCTCTGAGAGAAGAAATTCCTCCTCATTTCCATTTTAAATGGGTGCCCCCTTATTCTGAAATTATGCCCCCTAGTTCTAGATTCCCCCACGAGGGGAAACATCCTCTCTGCATCTGCTCTGTCAAGCCCCTTCAGAATCTTATATGTTTCAACAAGATCCTCTCTCATTCTTCTAAACTCCAATGAGTATAGGCCCAACCTGCTCAACCTTTCTTCATAAATGGTTGTGGATGCTGAGACAATTGGAGCTTTCAAGACTAAGATTGATAGATTTTTGTTAGGTAAGGGTATCAAGGGATTTGGAGCTAAGGTGGGTATATGGAGTTGAGGTACAGATCAGCCATGATCTAATTGAATGGTGGAGCAGGCTCGAGGCCTACTCACATTCCTATGTTCCTAGCTACTGAGTAAATGAATAAGCCCTTTCTTGCCAAAATCATCAAAGAAGAAGTCAGACAAGAAGTCATGCATTAACAAACCATTTATTGACTACAAAATTATAACTTAAAGTTAAACATTGAGTATACGAGCAATTAATAGACATGAGTAGATGTAATCAGGATTACCTAGCAATTTGAATCACAAATCATTAACGGACAGTTGCTTAACAAAATGAATAACAGAGGTTGTAAATTAAATCAGTAATCTCACCGTAATTCAGCACTAATGGAATCGCTGAATTTTACATTATTGTTGAAATCAGCGTCTGAGACTTAAAAAACTGGTGCGGTTAAATTAGGGTTAAATCCAGTTTATTGGATAGATTAATGTCTAGATGCTGGTGATTAGCAATGATCAGCGCTTATATGATCTTGTCCTTATGAGTGGCATGGTTGAGTCGATCTGCTTCCTTCTCTGGGACGCAGGAATCAGCTTCTGGAGCATTGAGTTGCAGACCCCTTCAATGGTGGGGTTATCTGCCTGCATGGATCCTCCGTTCTGGCTGAGCCCACCTTCACACAAACAATGATATCTGCTCACTGGCCTTTTCTCCACCTTCCTATAGAGCCTCTTTCAACTCCTCGGGACGTCTCACAGCCAATGAAGTACTTTTAAAGTATAGTCACTGTTGTAACGTAGGAAAACACGGAAGCTAATTTGTGCACAGCAAGTCCCAATAAATGCGATAAACGGCCAGATAATCTAATGTTGGTTAAGGATAAATGTTGAACAAGACACCAGGCAAGCACCTCTGCTCTTCTTCAAATAGCACCATGGGACCTTTTAAGTTCACTTGAGAGGGTATATGAGACCTCAGTTTAATGTGTCATCCGAAAGAAGGTACCTCTAACAATGCAGCGCTCCCTCGGTACAACACTGAAGTGCCAGTCTAGTCTCTGGAGTGGGCTCTGAACCAATGACCTCTGACTCAGAGGTGTGTGTGCTACCACGGAGCCAAGGCTAACACTCAGCCTGACTCTATCCTCGCAACTTGGAAGCCATTGAAGCAGCCAGGACTCTTGGCCTGGACTGCAAAAGATAGCGTACACCTCTGTATCGAGTCTCCAATTGCTAGGGCATTGACCATATTTATAATGAAAACTGCCTATGTAAACTGGTCACGGTGTAATTACATCCTCCTGCCAGTTGTGGCACAGCAGCGCAAAGGTTTGGCACAGGCAGAGTATTTGCTGCTACCGCTCTCCCAACCTCAGTGCTACATTCTCCACTACCTTGACCTCTGAGCCAGTCAGCCTCAGTACTGGGCCTGTTGCTTGTCAAGGACACAGTCGGGTGCTACTGCAGACGCCCGCCAAAAGCATGAATTTTAACCAGACACACAGACTCATGCTAATCCTGGGATTGATGCTAGCCCCGCCACTGCTTCATGTTGTTTTTCAGAAGAGACGATCAGCACTCAGGAAATGGATTAATTAATGGACAGAAAATCATGGGCTGAGAATGTGCGATTTCCCAATGTGTGCTCCCGGACTGCAGAAGCAATTTTTACCCCTTAAAATTCCCACTCCAGCTTGCTGATCAATTTAATTCATGTTTTAGTCACAAAACATAAAATATGGCAAATAGAAGGACGGCATTATTGTTTAGAGGTGGTCTCGGTCTCAGATTTCACATCAAGTTTTTCTTCTGCATCAGTTTATTACTCTGGCCCCTAAAAACAAAAGATACCATCAAACCAACAACTGTCATATTCCAAAAGCAAAATACTGTGGAAGCTGGAAATCTGAAATAACAGCAGAAAGTGCTGGAAATACTCAGCAGGTGCGCACCTCATCTTTCTATTGGACACTTTACAGCCTTCTGGACTTAACATCGAGTTCAACAATTTCAGACTATAAATTGGCCCCTGTATTTCTTTATATATTTTTTTCTCTTGTTTCCTCACATGGTAGCTGTTAATATTGCTGCCATCATCATTCACACATCATCTCGAGCCATCTTTTGTTTCTTAACTTGTCCCATTACCTCCTTTTGCCTTACACTATCAGCCCTTTTGTCATTCAATCTCTCCTGCCTTCCATCCTATCACAGACCGTCCCTTTGTTCTTTCCTCCCCTCCTCCCTGCCCCTGCTTAAAAATCTCCTTTCTCTAACCTTTTCCAGTTCTGACGAAGGGTTCGACCCGAAACGTTGACTCTGTTTCTCTCTCCTCGATGCTGCCTGACCTGCTGAGTGTTTCCAACACTTTCTGTTGTTATTTCAACTGTCATATTCCCTCCACTTAAGGCTACCAGGCCTAGTACACTCTCACCTGCTGCAGCTTAGGACTTCAAACCACTCCTTCCCAGTCTTAAACCCTGCTACCTCCCCAGCCAGCTGCAGTTCCCACTCATGCCCATGCCTCTCTCTCCTGGCTATGTTGCAATAGTTACCGGCTGTGCCAATACTGATCGGAGCCTGCAGCTCCAGATGATCATCCAGCCCAGGATAATGGAGCCTCCCAGTCCAGGCTCTGTACCTTTTGCTCCCCTCAGGTCACATTCGGCCCTATTGATCCCTTCTAGCACAAGCTCTGGGAGATACATTGCAAGCAATGCATTTTTTAAAAAAGGACTTTTCTCAGGAACACTTAGTTTGACTCACAGCTACAGAAGTCTCTTTGGCCGATTAGTACTTGTTATTTGAATTCATCCAGGTGTAATGGACCAGGCAGAAATGTGATTTCCAAGCACAAAACACTTTGGATAAAACAATTAAAATATTGACTAATTGAAAAGACATGGCTTTGCATGAGCAATGTCATGAAGATAGTAATTAAGGGTGTCCATGATGGCTATCTCATTGTTCTGAGGTAAGACACCATTGTTTCAATCAAAGCTGATGGACAATGTCATTCTCCACAGCTCTGTTTGTACATCAAAGCAAAGGCCACCCCTATAATCCAGGGAACCTCCTGTACTCTTTAGTCTGCTAATCGCCTAGCCGTTAAAAGTAATTTGAAAATCCATTGGCAGGATAGGTGTACCAATGTCAGTGTTCTCACTCAGGCCAACATCCCCAGTATCGAAGCTTTGACCACGCTCGATCAGCTCCGATGGACGGGCCACATCGTCCGCATGCCCGATACGAGACTCCCAAAACAAGTGCTCCACTCGGAACTCCAACACGGCAAGAGAGCCCCAGGTGGGCAGAGGAAACACTTCAAGGACACCCTCAAAGCCTCCTTGAAAAAGTGCAACATCCCCACCGACACCTGGGAATCCCTGGCCCAAGACCGCACAAAGTGGAGAAACATCTGGGAAGGCGCCGAACACCTTGAGTCTCTTCGCCGGGAGCAAGCGGAAGCCAAGCGCAAACAGCGCACGTCAACCCAAGCACCCCACCCACCCGCCCCTTCAACCACCGTCTGCCCCACCTGTGACAGAGACTGTAGGTCCCGCATTGGACTTATCTGTCACCTGAGAACTCATTTTTAATGTGGAAGCAAGTCATCCTCGGTTCCGAGGGACTGTCTAAGAAGAAGAAGAAAAGTAATTTGAAATAGGTTCGCACAAGCAATCATCTCACATCAATCAACAGAGTCTGTGGATTTATCGAGAACAGCTGTATGAATTTCAGATTCGAGTCTTTTAATTGCTTTAAGCAGTAAAACCAGTTTATATATCATGTAAATTTGGGTGTTGTACTGTTTTAGCATTTTACATTGCTTTTTTTTTGTTCGATAGCCAGCAAACTTTTACAATGTGATTTCTTGGCTAAGAGTTAGTTTTATTAAATATTTTCTTTTAACTGTAAGTAGTTTAGTGTATAAGTGGTGGTCTGGCAGCCTGTTATGTGTCTGCCTTCTGAGGTGATGGCATGCCATGTATTCTCCCGAAAGCAAGTTACCCCTACTTGGGCTATACCGATCCATATTCAGCGGCTTTCAATTTCAACTTTAACATGCTTCAATTATTCTGCTAATCTGTTACTGAAAGACTTATTACAAAAAAAAATCCTTTGGTAATTACAGGTACAATCTGAAATCTGGAACTTCATTAAAAGAGGTTCGTTATTAAACTGTGCGAACAAAGGCATTGAGGCCAATCCTACAAGGTTTTACTGGCGGGTTGGGCGCTGACCGGGACTTCCACGATTTGATGTTAAAATGGTGTTGGGGGCCGAATCGTGTCATAGGAGCCTGATTTGCATGCACTCATGAGGCCTCTGCCTGTCTCATGCGGGCACCTCCGCCAACTGAAAAAAATTATGCGGTTAAAATGGCGGTCGGCGGGTCCTCTACAGCGATTTTAACCGCCTGCCCGACCTGCTCGTGCCAGGCGAGCAAGGTTAAATCCACTCTTGAACCACTAACCACACCTTAAAGTGAGCTGCTTAGTAAGTGCAGCACATTTGATCTCTCTTATTGCTTTCTGCCAGAGGCCACAGCTGTCAATGGCATTTGAACTTTTCACTCCCAAAACAAGGCTGACAAGAAGGATGACACGGAAGGCTAAGCACTCTGAACCAGAGGCGTTGTATTGTGAATGTTGCAAGAGTAACGTTGCCAGTGCTCAGAATTTTGATCAGCAAAAACCTGAAACATCCACCAGCTCGTCACGTTGACCTCCAATGTAAACTTCCAGCCTGCGCCAAAAGTTCCTTTGCCTCACCGAGGGATCAAGGTCCATTTGTTAAAGCCTCTGTGTAGGTGGACGCGTTTTTATTCTTGAGCTCTCGGCAGCACAGTTCAGTCATTCAGAGCAGTCAGTGCACAGATGTCTCTGGAGTCCAGGCGAAAACATGTCTTGTGTGCTGTAATAATACAACCAGCAGAGGGAAAAAAGGCAGCGAGGGAGATCATTGTTAAATGATTTGCATGGTGGCTGCCCTGTAGTTTTAGGAAAAGGGGCCACTCCGGAGGGAGATTTACTACACCTTGCGCTGCACAGGCTAATTGACTATACTGGCCTGTATTCCAGGAGAAGTAGAACACGCTTTACCAGCTTAAATTGATATCCCTTTGGTTCGATAGATGGCAAACTTTATGATGTTATTTCTTGACTAAGAGTTAATTTTATTGAATATTTCTCTGGCTTCCTTATTCTCAATCCTGCACCCTCCTCATTCAGCCTGCAGCCCCCTGTCTATGCTGAATGCTGACAATATACAACCATTTGCATATCTGCCGCTTTGGATTTGTCAGTGTTGTGTGACTGTACATGTGACACGAGATGACTGGAGATATTAAATCTATGTGGCATTGAGTGCTGCAAAACCTCATCTGCAACGTGATTCATCCAGGGTCGTGGTCGGTGTGAATACATTCTGAACCTAGCAGTACCAGGCGTGTCCTCAACAGCCTCTCGTTGCTTTTTAGTGCCTTCAGTGTAGCAATACGGCCTAAAGTGCTTCATAAAGAATAGGTAAATGGGCATCGAGTAGGAGTTGGGATAAGAGTTAGGTGAGATGGCTAAAGCTATGGTTGACGATCCCAAACATCAACGTACAGAGTTTGAGAAGGCTTCTGAAGGTAGAAAAGATGCAGCAAGGTGGAGGGCCTGAAGCAGAGAATTCCCGATCGAAGGGCTATGACAGCTTAGAGCTCTGCCCTGGATGGTGAAGTGGAAGGAGTGGGCAATGCGCAATAGGAAAGTGCAAACTGGGACCTGCATTTCTCTATTCTTGTTTCTAATTTACTCTTTCTTTAATAATACACTCTTGGAAGTGAATAGAATTGTGCAGGACAGGTATATCCAACCTTTTGGAGCTTGGAGCTGGAAATACCTGTCAAAACTATTTGGCCACATATGATTACACAATAATTCAAGCCCCCCTATATGAAGAACTAAACACCCAACTTCCAAGAAAATGAGACCCTCCCAAACATAAAAAAAGACCCTCTCATAAACAAAAAGCAAGACCACCCCAGACACAAGAAAGCAAGAACAACAAATCCCTCATTTTCTTTTCCTTTTCATCCCCCTCCCTTCATCCATCCTTTCTCCTCCCCCAATGTCATTGTTTTGCTGCTCCCATTCTTTCTCTGGTCCTCTCTATCTCTTACAGCGGTTCTCTCTCTCTGTATGTGTGTGTTTGATCTCTTTCTCTCTCTCTTTTTCTTTTAGGTCATAGTGTATCGTTAGACAGGTTCCATTATCTTCAAGAATATAATCCCCATCAAAAAAAACATTTTCTTTATTAATAAAGACAGCGGGAGAGATCTGGCTGGATCACTAATGCAGGAGCGAATGCTTCAGCCATTTCAAATTGCCTGATCTGGAGAGCTGTAAAAGCTGCTCCCTGTCTGGTTGCTTTTGAGCAATCAGGGAGCAGCATTTTACAGTTCTGGGAACTTTAAACAGCTTGAAGGTGCTGAAGTCAACTTTGTGCAGAAGAACAAAGATGAAGGGAAACATCAGGAGCTTTTGGTCTGGATCAACAATGCTTGTGAGCTGTGTCTAGGATATCGTTGCTGTAGTTTGAAGAGTATTACCTATAGAAAGAAAGAATTGCATTTATATAGCGCCTTTCACGACCACTGGACGTCTCAAAGCGCTTTACAGCCAATGAAGTACTATTTTGAAGTGGAGTCACTGTTGTAATGTGGGAAACGCAGCAGCCAATTTGCGCACAGCAAGGTCCCACAAACAGCAATGTGATAATGACCAGATAATCTGTTTTTGTTATATTAGTTGAGGGATAAATATTGGCCAGGACACCAGGGATAACTCCCCTGCTCTTCTTTGAAATAGTGCCATGGGATCTTTTACGTCCACCTGAGAGAGCAGACGGGGCCTCGGTTTAACGTCTCATCCAAAAGACGGCACCTCCGACAGGGCAGCACTCCCTCAGCACTGCACCAGAGCATTAGCCTAACTTTGTGTGCTCAAGTCTCTGGAATGGGACTTGAACCCACAACCTTCTTACTCAGAGGCAAGTGTGCTACCCACTGAGCCTCAGCTGACAGTAAGGTCATACTATGGGCAGAATTTTCATTGACCCGTGGAGGCGGGTTTGGAGGCGTGTGGGGGGTTAAAATTGCGAAAACTGGTGGGCGGGCACAAGCCCGCCTCCATCCCGCCTCCACGCAATTTTCATTAAATCGTGTCTGCTGGTCCTGACTCCGTCCTGCCTCCAAGAGGCGGGATAGGCCATTAAGGCCCTTAACAAGCATTAAATGGCCTCTATAATGCCATTTTGAAAGGTCTTTGTGATTTTAACCCTTTTTCCACGTGAAGCACGCCTGTTCTGAACCACGAATGTGAAACCTGGCGGTAGCACATTTGGATTGCTGACTATCAGCTGCAGCTCAACCATGAAATAGGAGATGTGAGCAGCCATCATTTGCAGTTGGCAGGACTTTGTTGTCTGAGGTCTGGGGGAACTTTTATATGGCATAACCACAGCTGTGGAAGTTTGGAGCCTGACACTCATCTCCAGTGTGACCTCCTGGGAAACCCCTCTCGCCACCTTGACTGAGCGCTTCCTCAACTGAGGCATATACCAGAAGCATGGGAACCATTTATTTCCTTTCCTCCTGGACATCAGATTCGGATAAGGACCAGCCGTGGCAGCAGCAGAACCATGAACAACAGCACCACCAGCAGCAGCAGCAGCATCAACAGGAGCACCAAGCTGCTCCTCACCCACCTGAAGCTGCACAGGCCAGAAGGCGCCAGTGCGCGACCACATTGCTGCCCGAGATGCAAGGGACGCACTTGACCAGATTTGCTTAGCCTGCACAATCAAACACTTTTGCCTCGCACCTTCTTATCAGACCATCGACAATGGCCAGGAACCTGTGGATTCCTATCACTCTGAACACCATACTGACAATTGCAAGTGTAAGGGGTGACCTGTGGCTCTGTGCTTAGCCTGGGTGCTAGTGCGAGGTTAGGCCTTGTTGCCTGTTCTGGTCTCCAGCCAGCCTGGTAACACTAGACACCTGTGAGTGGTTCGACCCACTCGCCCTTACGGTTCTGACACTGGACTTAGGTGCGAGAGCAATAATGCAGAGAAAACTCAGGTAGACCCGGTTGAATAGTGCGAAATGGAAAATCTTTATTGCATATTATTCAAGATTACGAGATACATGTCATAAGCACAGATTAATGACAGTACAATCTTACACACAGTTATGTAACTAATTCTAGGGAAACGAGGAGCGCATGACACATCGTAAAAAGGGGCACACATTACAATTATCCTTAAAACTTAAACCCTCCCCTATCAATACCTGTCCTAATTTAGATTTGTAGGATCGAGACTCATGCTCACCACTCGTGATAACTCGGAGAATTCCGAAACTCTGCTCGGATGTTTTTACCGCAGCACCTGACTATCCACGTGTTGATCAGGGGTCTCTGTACCCCACTTGTTTACTCGTTTCTGCTCCGGCTAGCAGGCTGGACCGTCTGCTGTCATGAAGGTCTGTGTTGTCCTCGGAGTTCCGATACTACTCGAAGAAGAGTCTTCCTGTGCCCTCACCAGTTTGTAAAATTCAAAGAAAAGTCTTCCTGGGCAAGGAAGTGTTTATTCGACCTACAGACGCGGTCGGGGCTTACTGACCGTGGCGATACGTATTGTCGTCTTCTTCTCTTCTCATCTTATCTCATCTCATCTTATCTCATCTCGGGGCTTCGGTTCCAACACCGTTTACCGACTTCTCGGGATGGTGTGCCCGTTTCAAGGCCTCACAGCCCAGTTCTACACAGATCTTCGCGGCAAGCCACGAGGTTGATCCTAGCGGATCAGAGTCCAGAGCCGTCAGGCAAGAGAATAAAAGTTCAACAGTCTTCCAGCGAGTCAAAACAGCAAGAGCAGCAAGAAATAACAACAGAAAACGCTGGAAAAACTCAGCAGGCCAGGCAGCATCCGTGGAGAGAGAAAGAGAGTTGACGTTTCAGGTCGATGACCTTTCACCGTTCTGATGAAAGGTCATCGACCTGAAACGTCAACTCTCTTTCTCTCTCCACGGATGCTGCCTGGCCTGCTGAGTTTTTCCAGCGTTTTCTGTTGTTATTTCGGATTTCCAGCATCTGCAGTATTTTGCTATCGTAAGAGCAGCAAGAGGCAGGCGGCAAGAGACAAGAGGCAAGAGAGGCAAGAGCAACAAGAGACAGATGGACGGCTGTACCTTACAGTTATAGTGCTGTAATTCCTCTTTTCCCGCCCAATCTTAATGTCTATCTTTTGTCAGGGTTTTGGCGCTCAAACTTCTTGTACAGGGTGATCTCCGTTTTTAATGGGTTTCGGTGATACTTGTAACTGTCTGAGTACCCGTTAATACTTCTCCCATTGTGTAACCGGCTAGTAGTCTCCCTGGAGGGGTTTTGGGGCTTCCAAATGCTTTCTGTAACTAGCCGCAAACGGCTCTCTCATTGTAGAGTCGTGGGGATTTTGCATATTAATGTCTTTGGATGGGTTCTTGATCGCTCGGTACAATAGCTCTTATTCGCACCTGGGAGACCGATTCCAGTATTTATGTATAAAATGCAAACCCATCATGTCTTGTCAATTATCTCAAATGTGCTGAGTCCTGTACGATCTTGCACAAATGTTTATTGGAACGCCATCTTGTCTGCTCATTGAAAATCTAGAACGTTCTGCCACGAGGCGTGGCGGCCATTTTACAGGCTGTTTGTGTCCGCTTTGAAAAACCTGACAGCATTCTGCTGAAATAAAACTGTTTGTACGAAACTTTATGTCTCCTTCTTATTTTATAAAATCGCGATAATTTTGCGAATTCTACACAAGTCATCCTAAGCCCTCAATGTGGAAGTCCCATTTGCAAAATGACAGACGCCACAACTTTAGCAGTTTGCCAGCAGAATTTTTAATCACACCAAGCAAGTGCTGGCATTTCAAGATTAAACACAACATTACACCCAAGTGACTACCCTTGTGACTACTTGTGCATTATTTTTCTTTTACGCATGCTCCTATGTGGTGCTTCCCCTGTGGCTTCAGCAGATGTGGAGGCCCCTTGCTCACTTTCTTGCTGCTCCTGCCTCGACACCTTTGGCGGGCGTCCTCTGTGGTTGCGAGCCTGTGAGGGCTCAGCAACAGTCTGCTGCTCCTGCGGCTGTGCAGGGGTTGAGATGCCGATCTCAGTTGGATGAGGACTCTGGTGGGGCTCTGACCGAGGACTTTGCATTGGCTTGGTCGTGTGAGCGCTTGGAGAGGAGCCCCCACTTCCTTGTTGTCTGCCACCAACATCCCTCTCATGGGTCAGCCCCACCTCAGCGCTTGTAAGTAGATTGAGAGCACCTTGCTGCACATCAGGGGGGCCATGGGGACCCGTATCTGCACTGGAAGTCCTACTCAGAAGGACTTCCATGTAGGTCTGGTTTCTGTGTTCAATAGATGACCATCGCTCCTCAAGAGATGCCAGTCTATTCTGAAAAATGACCATGTTTTCTACACTCTGGCGACTTATCTCCTCCATGGCCGTAGCCATCCTCTCCTCTACTGTAGCCATTCTTTCCACGGAGGTTACCATCCTTTCCGTGGTGATGCGTTCATGCGCCAATGACTCCACAAAAGCTCTGCTCATGTTCACTATGGACTCCTCCATTCGCTCCACACTCGCAGCGACCCTGGAGACAAAACCTGCCAGAGACTCCTGCATCTGTTCCTGGAGTTCCAGCACCAGTTCCAGTCAGGATCTTATGGATGGACCCAGAGGCAGAGGGTCGACATGCAGCTGAGCTGAGCTAGGAGAGTCCTGCGCCCTCTGACTAGGACTCTCCACTGCTGTCCCTGTCTCCACTATCTGCTGATGCTCACTTGTGAGCTGTGATACACCAGGTGACAACACTACTCTATCTTGCGATGTTCCCTCTGAGGTGTGAGTGTCTGCGCTGGTGCTGGGTGCGCTGATTCCTGCTGATGCGGCGCCCTCAGAGGTTGCAGCTTCCTTTGAGGAGTGGTGAGGCTCATGCTCTTCCTCCTGGACGGTGGGGACGGCTACTCGCGATGGTCCAGGGGGGAGTAAAGGAAAGAGTCAGAGATGTGAGTCCAAGGTTACATGCACATTGCATATTGCAGATGATCATAAGTCAGTCTGCTGGAGCATCAGAATCATTATCAGTGACTCATGCAATGTCAATGAGAGAGATGATAAACTTCTGTCACCAGCTTGCTCTGATGCACCCGTCTGTCCGTTCCCCACTTGCGCATCCTCCTCCACTCCCATGATCTCCAGGACCGCCTCCTCACAGGTGGTGAGCTGGGCTACTGAGGGTGGCCCTCCTCCTGTCCTCGCTCTTTCCCTCTTATTGTGAGCTCTCTTTTCCTGCAATGAGGGAGACAAGTGGAGTTTGAGTGAGAATGAAGGAGTGAGTGTAGAGAATCTATATCATTGATGGTTAGAAGGAGACAAATTCGGAGTGAGGTGGCAAGACCATGGGCCCTCCCTGTGTGTTGTAAGTTGTTTTCATAGCATCACAGCGATAGGGAGTGTGAGGCCTGCATAGTTGAATAGTTAGGTGAATGTGACCATACAGAGAGAGCGAATGGGTAAGGGTGCAAGGATGTCAGTGTCAAGTGGGATGTGGAGGAAGAGGTTGTCAAAGCTGAGTACTGGTGAGGAGAGGCAATGGGGATCAGAATGAGGGTGATGGGAAATTCATACTCACTTTTCCAGTGCGCAGCAGGTCATGAAACCTCTTCCTGCACTGAAGCCAGGTTCTGCGGGTTATGGACAACGAGTTGACCTCCTCTGCCACCTGGATCCACACAGCCTTGGTTTGATGGGAAGGCTTCTTCCTCCCTGAAGAAGGGAAGAGCACCTCCTTATTAGCTCTGGCTCCCTCAATTAAAGCTTGTAGGCGACGTCATCAAATCGAGGTGCAGACCTAGGTCTCTGGCTGGCCATTCTTCCTGCAGGTACCTCTAACATGCAAAGGCAGAAGCTTGGCAGTCTGCAGAGGAAGCAAGGCTTGTTGCAGACCTTAAATGCTGCAGCAATGATGACGTCATCGGAAGCGACTTTCAGACTGGAAAAACTCACTGGCCATGGGTTCCCACACGTTGGAACTCAATTGGCCAATTATGTTAAAATCGCATCAATCTCCCACATCGATTTAGATTCGGGTGGCTAACACGAAATGCGGATTACACGACCTCAGCCCGCCCCTGAATCAAAATCCAGCCCTATGTGTCTGTTGGAGGACGTGTGTGCATTCATTGGATACAGAATGGGAGTAAATATAGAGGCAGAAAGGGGAAAATGTTGGTTTAAATGTGTACAAATGTTTCTAAATAAAGTGGAACATCATAATGACAAGTCACACTAGAAGTTTGCTCTCATAATAAATAATTAGTCAGTGTGGAATTTCAGGAAATGTCTTGCACATGTGGACTAATTGGGCCAGAAATTCGGTTTTCCGGCTTCCTACGAGTGCAAGCATCGTGCGCGTACTTACCTAGCACGCCTGCCGTTGTGTTTTGGGCCCACGAGAACTTCAGGTCCTGGACCTCCTCCAGCTGCCGGCGCACAGTGCTTGCGTGCCCCAGGGGCGCAGTTAGTTCAAAGTGCCCCCTGGGATCACGTGGGCCATGGAGAGCCAATCCTAGCAGGGCATTTTCATTCATAGATTTGACAGGAAGACCTGTCAAATCTATGAATTGAAATCGGCCCCAAAACCACACTTAAACTTCAAAGAATTTTTTTTTTAAATCACATTTTTAAAATAACTATAAGTTAAATAAATTAACTACTTTAAACAAAAATTTTAATTTAAAAAAAAATTAATTATACTTTTTAACGGTGCTAAAAATAAACTTACCTTTCTTTAAAGTATCTAAAAAAGATAAACCTGTTGAAAAAATTATTAAATTGTAATTAATTCACCACTTACCTTGTTAAAAACGGGTCTTGCGCCTCCTTTTTAAAAGTGCAGCTTCTTCCATACTTACCTTCCCGGAGAAACCTGAAAAAAACCCGAAGTTCGCTGCGTGCGCGCAGCCTCTCCCGCGCATGCGGTTCACCTCTGAACCCCTCCCTTCACGAGACCGGAAGTTCCGGTTTCCCGCGCATGCGCAGTGCATGCAGGAAACCGGCACTTCAAGTGGCCTTATGGGTGAGTACACAGCGCGTACTCACCCGACAAGCGCCGAATTTCTGGGCCAATATCTTGCTACCTCCTCAAATCTCCTACTTTAGAATATAATGAAGCCTTAATATGCACAAGTATATATAGAGAGATAATTGACTCCTTTAAAAAGGGGCTGGGCAAATATTGAATCTGTTTGGGAATTGAACTGCTAGTTATAGGACTGGATTAGACTGACACCATTAGAAACTAATATAATACAGTTGTTCTAGTGCTGTGTGATGGAGGAATGGTGTCTGAAGTATGACAGGTCAGGGATGGACAGTGGAGATGTGAGGATAAATGCGTATTTTGGAGTTTTGCATGATCAGGAAGTTCTTCTGCAGAACTCTCCCTCAAGAGATTAAATGGGTGGAGTAGAGTCCATGATAGATTAGATTCTATATGATCGACCAAGAAGTGAGCTTGAGGGACCAAATGGCCTTTCGTCATTCCATGTTCCCCGCCATTATTACTCATATTTCTGTACATTCAGTGTACACATAAGGACACATGCACTTTAATGCCTGGACAGGGACTTAATAACCCAACATATGCTTCAGAAAAGAATGACGGGAAAGCACAATGCACATCCTTCACACGAGTGTCAGGCTTGTACGCAGCTAACCTCTGGTTTCTGATTCCTTTTTTTTTTGGTTAATTGAATAATCAGCTATCGATCCAAACAAGAGGTTTAGCATCCAGCTTCAATACATTAATATTCATGCAGCCCAACTGAAAATCACACAAGGCTAGAGATTTTACCTCACCTTCTGTGCAGCTGCAAGGATTAGTGCTCATGAATAAAGAATGACAGTATGAAGCATCAGTCTATTTTTATCTGTGGTAGGCTTGCTTTTACTCCCATAAGTACAACCATGCTGTAGTACCTATTAAATCCTTAAAGTGCAGACAGCAAAATCAGTAAAATAATAAAGCACAGTGCATTAACTTCTGCTTTCTATGGAAAACTATTTCTGACAAGCCAAAACAATACTCAAGTCACTCTATGCAAGATTAAAAATGAAAGGCTGCACATTGTAACTCTCAGAAGAAGCTCCAGGTCATTGCCTGGTCTCTCCATATCGCAATCCATTTCCGTAGCATTTCTCCTTTCAGATTCTCTGAGCTGATTTCTATCAGTGTTTCTCATATGTTTAGCATTCCATTGAGTGCACCCTCACATTTCTGGGATAAAGGAGTCTCCTGATGATACACTCAACATAGAGGCAAGTACCGGCCGCTGAAAGCCTATAATTAAGGCAGATTGTTCAGTTCTAGGCAAGAGTTAGATTGATCTAGTGAAGGCGCAAGTTTACCACCAGGGCAGAGGTCAGAAATGGGCTCAGCCTAGCTCAATTGGTAACATTCTGGTCTCTGAGTCAGAATTACATAGAATATACAGCACAGAAACAGACCATTCGGCCCATCCAGTCCATGCCGGCGTTTATGCTCCACTCGAGCCTCCTCCCATCCTTCTTCATCTAAATCTATCAGCATAACCCTCTATTCCCTTCTCCCTCATATGCTTATCTAGCCTCCCCTTAAATGCATCTATATTATTCGCCTCAACCACTCCCTGTGGTCGTGAGTTCCACATTCTCACCACTCTCTGGGTAAAGAAGTTTCTTCTGAATTCCCTATTTGATTTCTTGGTGACTCTCTTGTATTGATGGTCTCAGTTTTGCTCTTCCCCACAAGCGGAAACACTCACCCTGTATCTACTCTATCAAAACCTTTCATAATCTTAAAGACCTCTATTAGGTCACCCCTCATCCTTCTCTTTTCAAGAGAAAAGAGACCCAGCCTGTTCATCCTTTCCTGATAGGTATACCCTCGCATTTCTGGTATCATCCTTGTAAATCTTTTTTGCAACCTCTCCAGTGCCTCTATATCCTTTTTATAATATGGTGACCAGAACTGTACACAGTACTCCAAGTGTGGTTTAACCAAGGTTTGATACAAGTTTAGCATAACTTCACTACTTTTCAATTCTATCCCTCTAGAAATAAACCCTAGTGCTTGGTTTGCTTTTTATGGGTTCAAGCCCTATACGTCAGGAGGTAAGTGGACAGTCAAGGGTGACATTGCAGTGCAGTACTGAGGGAATGCTGTATTGTCAGAGGTGCCGTCCTTTAAATTAAGTGTTAACCTAAGGTTCTATCTGCTTGTTCAAGTGGATGTTAAATATCCCATGGTGCTTTTGGAAGAGAGGCAAATCTTGTCCAGGTGTCCTGACCAACATTCCTCCTTCAAACAACTCCACCAAAAGTAAACAGTAAGGGCTGGATTTTGTGGGGGGTCAGCGGGCGCGATCGGTGGCGGGTCGGGTCGGGTGGGAGAGTGTTTTTTTTCCCCAGCGGGTCGGGACCCCGCTGTGAACCCGCCGCCACACGTCTTTACCAAATGTTGGGTCTGTCAGCACTGAGCAGACCCGACACACAGCAGCGGGGGAGGCAATTAAAATCATTAGTGGCTTGTTTACAGCCACTTAACAATGGTTTTTTCCGCTTTTTGGATTTGACAGGTCGGCCACCAGTTTCCCACTGTGCCTAGACCTCATCTGTGAAGCTGAGGCGGGAGGTCAGTGGCCATTGAATCAGCTGATGAGTTGACAGCTTCATATGTCAAGTCAAAGCTCCCAGCTGATTGAGAAATGTTCCCTTAACCACTAGCTTCTCTAAACTGCATTTCCACTACAGATTCAGCATGCTGCAAGTCTTTACATAAGTCTCCAACCAGTCTGACCTCATTATCTCTCCCACCATTGAGAGATCGCTTCTGTCATCTCTACTTCACCTGCCATCTATTCCATCAGCATGGGTGCCCTTGAAACTCTCTCACCTTGGTCCTCAGAATTATACCACAATCAGCCCGAACACCAGTATCACCAGGCACACCAGCATCACCAGGCACGCCAGCAGCACCAACAGCAACACCAACCTTCTCCGCAATCAACAGGACACAGGGCATCAGCACCTGACCACATTGCTGCTCGGGAGGCCACGGATGGCCACCATAGCCAGATTTACTTCACTTGACACTGTATACCCTGGCTGTCACATGATGCGCCAGGTTGGCACCACCCCACACCAACACCATAAAGCATCCATACAATGCCCAAGCCATTCCTTTCACACTCATCAACATTGCGGGGGTACCGTTATGTCTCACTATTCACTGCAACTCACTAAACTGCTTCCAAAGGTGCACACAAATCTATCCAAGAACTCAAAGTGTTGAAAATAAAGGTTTCAATGTTTGACACCACATTAACAAAACTTTACATGACTATTGCATTAAACACCCAAGTGCCTACCCTTGTGTGTTGTTAGTTGATATGATTGCACTAGGATGAGGGTGAGTGTGAGGAGTGGCTAGTGAGATGGGGATGTGATAATGTAGATAGAGAGGGATGGGTGGAGGTGCAAGGTAAGTTGATGTGAGTAAGGATGTGCAGGAGTAGGGTAGGGAAGGCAGAGTGATAGGGATGTGATGAGAGGCACAGCAGGATGAGGTTGAGTGTGGCTTTGTACTAACGTTTCATGATCTACTGAGATCATTGAAACGTTTGCGGCACTGCACCCAGGTCCTCCTGACCACATCCCTGCTTGTGCCCTCCTCTGCAATGTACAACCAGGCTGTGTTGATCTCCTGGGGAAGTCTCTTCCGCCCATGGGCAGGGAAGAGGACCTCCCTGTGTGCAGGGACTCCCTCCATAAGCATATGGAGGGAGTAATGGGAGAACCTGGGTGCAGCCCTGCACCTCTGTATGGTGCTTGTCAGTGTTTGCAGCACTTCAATGCTGTAGAACACTGACAGCACAAATGTCAAAATAAAGATTGCCATGGTCCCTTTAAGGAAACAGGCTGATGACGCGTCATCAAATGACGTCATCAGACCCACTTCCTCTAATTGGCCCAGAAACGCGTTGGTTGGGCTTAACAAGCCCTATCAACGTAAATTCATTTGAGAGGCCGGGATGGAGACAGCAGTGGGGTCGGGACCCGCCTCCGAGATCGCCTGCCACGGACCCACCGAGGTTAGTAAAATCCAGCTCTTATTATCATTCATCTCCGTGCTGTTTGTGGGACCTTACTGAAGTAGCACGGCTGCCACATTGGACTGCAGTCAATGCACTTCAAATAATTCACTGTGTGTAGCACCGCGAGATGTTTGGACATGAAAAGATAACATGTATGTTAAAGTCTGATTAATTAATAAGATTTATTCCCGCCTCGATGCTGGGAAATCTTTCTATTCCCTTAAAAATCTGAGTGGACTTAACAAGCTGGTTACCAGTTGTGGAATGTTTATTCTAAAGATTTCTGGGAACTGTGAAGGGATTTATATGTACATTGAATATATTTGGTTTATTCTGATTTGTTGATTTCTGTAGTTTATACCTCTAGTGAGTCACTCCTGCCAGGAATTTCTCACCAAATAGCTGATTAAGTTTTCATGAATCATGCACTCACGTTTGTTTCCTTTATGCATTATATTTGGCTTGGGAAATATTTATATATTTAGAATTCAGGCTTCATTTTTTTTCAGTTTCTTTGTTCAGCTTTGGGCCACTTCACATAATGCCACAATGTGTGTTTCATTCTACAGCCCCTCCAGGGCAATATAGAGGGAGTGCTGCACTGTTGGAGGTGCTTTCTTTCGGATGAGGCATTAAACCGAGGCTCCGTCTGCCCTTTCAGGTGGACGTAAAAGATCCCACGGCACAATTTGAAGAGCGGGGGAGTTTTTTTAATTCATTCATGGGATGTTGGCGTCGCTGGCAAGGCCAGCATTTATTGCCCATCCCTAATTGCCCTCAAGAAGGTGGTGGTGAGCCACCTTCTTGAACCGCTGCAGTCCGTGTGGTGAAGGTACTCCCACAGTGCTGTTTGGGAGGGAGTTGCAGGAGTGTGACCCAGCGACGATGAATGAACGGCGATATACTTCCAAGTCAGGATGGTCTGTGACTTGAAGGGGAACGTGCAGGTGATGGTGTTCCCATGCACCTGCTGCCCCTGTCCTTCTAGGTGGTAGAGGTCGGGGGTTTGGGAAGTGGTGCCGAAGAAGCCTTGGCAAGTTGCTGCAGTGCATCTTGTAGATGGTACAAGATAGTTCTCCCCGGTGTCCTGGAAATATTTATCCCTCAACCAACACCACTAAGGAAACTACAGATAATCTGGTCATTATCACATTGCTGTTTGTGGGATCTTGCAAATTGGCTGCCGTGTTTCCTACATTACAACAGTGACTACTCTTCAAAAGTACTTCATTGGCTGTAAAGCGCTTTGGGACATTCTGAGGTCATGAAAGGCGCTATATAAATGCAAGTCTTTCTTTCTTTTCTGATCCATGTACCTGAAATCAGTAACAGTTATTTCATCACAATGTCTGTCCAAAACAGCTGGATTGAAGCTAAACTACTGATGTTTTGGCCAATTAACAGCTTGTGCCTGTTAATGCTCGATTAGAACACTGATGTTACCTAAGCAATGTTTATGTTCTATACCAAGATGAAATCCATTACCCTTGTTGCTGTTTTGACAGCCCTGCATTTGCTGTGTTTTAAGACCACTCTAGCGGCTTTTTATTTGCTTCTGCCAAAGACACTGTCTGCAAGAGTAGTGAAATATCAAGATTTTAACTTTTCTGCTTTTATCTTCTCAGCACTTTTCTTTTGAATTCGATCCTAAAACTGGCTGTATACAATCCATTTTCTGCGCCCCTCTTGAATTAAACACCTCATGCAACAAACTGCCATTTTCTCAAATTAGATTTGCATCCTCCAACTCCTTCCACGTAAAATGCCATAAAAATGTATTTAAAATAACATGGTTCCAATATGCCAAGGGTAGGAGTGCGATATGATAAATCAGCTTTACTCGGGAGCCTGAGCTTAACTGAGGGGCACTTTTGTGATTTGTCAGTTATCTGTCATGGCGACATGATAGATCTTTCATTTCCTGTCAGGATTTAGCCCATCCAAAGCTCAATATGAAATTACTCACAGTGGTAATATCCTGTCGTCAGCCCACACACATTTCAGCAGAAGTAACCGGGTCAAACAGCACCAAAGTTTTAAGGTGGATCCTTACACGAAAATCATATCCGCTGGGAAACTATTGTGGTGATGTTTCTCAACCTTCACAAAGAAGGCCCGTTTGATTTCACACCATCCCATTACAACTTTAAAGTCCACATAAGGGAAAGATTTGCACATACCACAGCAATATTCATTAAAAAAACACATGGTAAGCCTTATTATTAATAGCATGAATAGGGCAAGCGGTTGGTAGCAGCAACTGATTAGTTTTCACTCAGATTCATTCAAAAACTGGCATTTCCACGACCTCTGGGACTTTTTATGCCAAATTGCAACACTTGGGCAGAAAATTGCGTTATATTCAGTAAGTGTGGAAGTTCACGGGACTAATTGGGGATGTCTCACAAATCACTTGGCGTAGGCACAACGTACAGTGAGATCAGGCACGGTATAAGCTCTCTGAACAGTGGAACTTTAATATGACCAGCGTACATCATTTTAATTGCAACTCTGAAGGTCCACGTTGGGGCCAAAGTTCCGACTTGTGGTGTGCACCAGAAACAGATATTGCAAAAACTGCTCACTCCCGCGTGGCAATGTTTCCATCCGCCAGCTTTAAAGGGCAACAGGAAAGTGGAGTTGAGGTCAATGATCAGCCATGATCTTATTGATTGGCGGAGCAGGCTCGAGAGGCTGTATGGCCTACTTCTGCTCTTATTTCTTGGGCTGGATTTTGTCAATGGGAAGCTTTTGGAGGCGGGACTGCTGCTTGCCAGCTTTCAATCCTGCCTCCATCAGCTTCTGGCCAACCAGAGGGATTTTCCCCTGATTGACCTTGTTAAGCCCCCCCCCCCCAGTGGGCTCAGCAGGCCAATTAGGGGGAAGTCATTGACAGAGCACGTCAAGATTTCTTGAAAGAAGAAATGTCAGCGTTTGACAGCTCTGTGAAGCTGTCAAACACTGACATTCTGTGTAGTTTGATGAGTCCTTGTGTTCAGGACTCAACAAACCTTTCAACTTTGCAGAAATCACCTGGCTGTTGGGTCGGAGGATCCAACAGCCAGTCTGTGATATCTACAATGAAGATGTCAGGACTCCGGATCCACAGCGGCTGAAGGCTGTAGGCAGAAACAAAGGTAAGTGAACATTTTATAACACTTAACACTCAACTTACATACTTTCCACTCCACACTTGCACCCATCACTCACCTCTACATCTCACTTTCAGACCTCTCCGACCCCCGCAGATCTCCTTCTCATCTCCTACACCCTGGCGGGGTTCTCCAAGGTTGGGAAGCCTGCACTTCGGAGCTAAAAATAGGGATAATCCTTTTTTCTGCCTGTTAACTACCTGTTAACAGGCAGTTAATAGGCTTTAATCCCTTTCCCGCCTCGAGGAGACGGGACCCGGGGCAGGGTGGCTTCCCGCCTCCTGGCAAGAGGGCACGGAGGCGGGATGGGGGCGGGTTTGCCAGCCGCCCCCAAATCCTACAACTTTACCGGCAGTCCCGCCTCCTCGGGGCTGAGAAAATCCAGCCCCTTATGTTCTTAACACAATTATGAGCTTGGGCTGAACAATTTGTAATGTGTGTTTATGGCACGCACGAGGAGTGGGCACAACCAAATGTGACATTATTGCAGTCGCTGCTATTGCAAACCTGGTGCTGCGTCCCCTGGTTCTGGTGTTAGCTCTATCACAGCGTGTAGAGGAGCGAAACCAGATGCACTGGTGTTTACAGGCCAGCTATACTGTAATATGGAATGTGACATAGATGGAGATTTAATATTGGAATCCGCCGCATTCCCGGCGGTGATTTAAGCCCTGGATGAGGCTTCGTTAAAAGCAGACGTGGGTCTACTTAAGATTCAGATGTGTTTTTAACCTCCCCACAGGGGGAGTCTTGCGCTGTCTGTTGGCCGGCAACAGCAAAGTAGCAGGAGGAACCGAATGGCCAGAAGGGGCCCAGGAAAGTTTTTAAGATACTTTTGGACCAGAATGAGCAGGAGAGCTCCCCTCCAGGCCTCATATGGAAACCTTTGGCCTCCCCAGCCCAGGCTTCGCCCCCTCCCATTCCTTCCCCCCTCCCTTCCGAACGTGCCCGGAGCCTTCCTCCCCCCTCTCTGACTGCTGGGGTCTGTGTCCACGGGTCCCCTGGCTGCAGCCTCCTACCGCTAAATTCCCACCCCCAAAGGCTTCCATATGAGGCCTGGAGGGGAGCTCTCCTGCTCATTCTGGCCCACAAGGATCTTAAAAACTTTCCTGGGCCTCCTCTGGCCATTCGGTTCCTCCCCTGGCCAGGCTGCCGATCTGGCCGGGGGTCGGGCGGGAGTCGGCACGTATTTATTTAAATAAGGCCATGCCATTAAGATCTCCCTCAACTTTGCCCCAATTATGTGGACCAGCCCTAACTTCAGAAAAGCACTCCCTACCAGTGTGATACTTTTCCATTTGCCACAGCAGACTTTTTTGTGGCTCTTCCTGGATGTGTTGAGTGGTCACAAAGTGAGAAATAGAGTCAAATTCTGGACAGTTTTATGCTGCAAACTACGCTACGTCGGAAATGGATTGAGATTACATCAAACACATTTTACATAGCAGCTCCTTACAGCCAGCAAAGAGAAGAAACTTTCACCCCATCAGTCTGGAATGAATTAAAACCTATGTCCCAGAGATCAAAGGGCAATCGTGTAACACAATCTTATGCACGTGTCCTATAAACAAAGTACAGTAAACTCTCGCTTAAACGGCATTTAATCATCCGGAATACTTTAATAACCGGCAAAATAGATAACCGGTAATCTTGCCGAATCCATCCAACACTCGTTTTGCCGATTCCGAGTCTCCCGCGGTGGCCGAGTTAGTCAGTGGTTTTTATTTTTGTTTGTGTTAAAAATTGCCTTGGTAGGTATACCTCTCTGTTATCCAGAATTTTTCATCAACCGGCACCATCCTGGTCCCATAGGTGCCGGATAAGAAAGAGTTTACTGTACTTCAATATAAAGTAGATCTCCCTTAAATGTTTTGATTGATTTCCATAATTATGGAACCCTCTTCATTTATTATTGAATTCTTTTCTTTTATTGTGGAATTCTTTGAATCGTAAGTTGATTAATATAAAGTACAATTAAGTCTCAAGTTAGTAGCTATAAGGTAACTCAGAGCCTATGGTGCTTAGAAGACTCCCACAATAGTTGGTTTAATAAGTTTATTAGTGCTCCTTGAGGTTCTATATCAAATACTCTTGAGTGCTGCTGCGACACTATAGATGTTTGAGGCACTGACTGGCCAGTTCCTTAGCACAAGCTGAAAGAATAGAATGGGCAACAAAGATAAAGGCCTCCAGTCATTTTGTTTGAATGAATTGCATGCAATTTTAATCAACTTACGATTCAAAGAATTCCACAATAAAAGAAAAGAATTCAATAATAAATGAAGAGGGTTCCATAATTATGGAAATCAATCAAAACATTTAAGGGAGATCTATGCAAAGGAATTAAATGAGAAAAAGAGTTAACCCTTAGATGCCTTGGAATTTTGTGCAGCGACACGTGAAAAATCCACGAATATTACAGTAATGTTATTACAATATTTTACTTAAAACTTAAATAAAATATGGGTTTTTAAAACCTTTTGCTTTCCCTTTCTTCTTTCACCCATTCTCGCTGCCTTGCTCTTTCACTCTCCCTATCTCTCCTACTTTAACATTAATTTTAGACTATTTTCTAACTGATACACTACTTGTTACTTTTTAAGCTTCAACATTGCACTAACCTGCTTTTCACTGCCTCTGGTCCAGTACTGACCAGTAGAACATTAGCTGCTGTTTCAGTCAGTTGAAGCTCAGCGCACTGTGCTTCACTGAAGCAACCAGCTGGGCGGGCTTAACAAGGTCAGTCAAGGGAAAATAGCGTGGGTTGGCCGGACGTCGATGGAGGCGGGACTAAAACCCGACAAGCAGCAGTCCCGCCTCCAACACGTCCCTATTGGCAAAATCACCCCCGAAGTCACTGTTGCAATTTTGGTCACATTGAAATCGGAAACTCAGTAGTAGATGTATGGAGAGTGGGCTGTACACCACGATAACTAAACTAGAGCTGGTAAAGGGTATAGATATAGCCAAGGGAGCATTGAACCAGTAGCAGTATTACTTATGGAGGAACTTATACCATGGACAGAAGACTAGAGTAACTAGGAATAGGTATGGTGCTTAAGCTTAAACTAGGTGGGTTGCTTTCAGTGTTATTTGGGAGAGACTGAGGATAATTGACATCATAGGGAAAATTTTAACCCCCAAAAATGGGTTGGTTTGAGTTGGGTGGATGTGAAAATTTAAAAAAATCTCAAACCCAACCCCAACCCGCCCACTTCCGTTTTTTAATGGAGGCGGGATGGGGGGTTGGGCAACCAACCTGCTCCCAGGAGACGGGTTGGTCATTTAAATATTATAATGAGGCTGCATGCCTCAGATTTTATCTGTCTTCCAGGTTTAACCTTCGGGAAACCCGGCAGTTAAAGGGAGGTGAGGACTGCTGCGTGGAAGAGGTAAGTGCCTTTCCAGCACTGCTTGTGGGCCAGGAGGAGCAGAAGTGCTTCCTCACGGTATCTCCCCCCCTCGCCCCCGCCCAAGAAAACCTGCTTCCCCCCGCCAGCATTGCCAACCCCCCATCCAGGAGTCCCAACACCCCTTCAGGATTGCCGACCCCACTCCCTGCCCAGGATCACCGACACCCCTCCAGGATCGCTGACCTCACCCCCCCCCCCCCCCCCCCCCCCCGCCAATGTTCCCTCTAATTTTTTTGGGGGGTGCATGGCCCCTTTAACAAGCTGCGCGGCCCATTCAAATTCCCGCACATGCGCGGTTTCTCCATTTAAAGGCCGCTGAGCCAGCTGCGCGTGAGCTCCAGACCTCCAGACTTAATGGCAACATTGTGGGCCCTGCCCAAGATCGCTGACTCCCCCCCTCCAAGGTCGCCGACCACCCCTCCAGGATTGTCGACCACCCCTCCAGAATCGAAGATGCCCCCTCCAAGATTGCCGACCCCTCCCCAGGATCAGACCCCCCCCCCAAGATTCGAAACGCCCCAACCCCCATCACTACCGCAGCAGCGGTCTCCCTACCTGATCCCTGGCCTGCGGCCTCCTCCGGAGCGTTCCCCGCCCAACAGGGAGTCAAGCCTGCCGACCAATCTGGCAGGGAAGCTGCTGGGAAATCAAGATGCATGCTGTGGAGTTAACATTGCACAGCGTGCGGGGCCAACCATACAGGAAAGAATTGACTGAAACATTCTAGTGTAGGAGAAAATTATACAGGAAGTGTAGTTGGTGCAAAAGCTGATAGAGAGCTAAGCTGTTTGCTGAAAACATATCAATAGTATATTGGGATTCATTTAAAGCAGCTTTTATGGAAGTAGGACCCAAGACTGGTAAATATGGATGAGGAAATGCATATTGCGAACCATGGAATTAATTTCTGTAATACTTGTAACACAGTAATAATTAATGCACATGAAAAATGTGTTTATGGTTATGCAACAAATAGTGAACAGGGGACATCGTCCCCTCACCAAGAAAACAATTCTGTTCAGAATAAACAACAATTGCATTTATGTAGTATCTTTAACATAGAAAAACATCCCAATGCACTTCACGGGAGCGTCATCAAAGAAAGTTTGACACCGAGCCACATAAAGGGATATTAGGACAGGTGAGCAAAAGCTTTGTCAAAGAGGTTGGTTTTAAGGAGCGTTTTGTAGACAGGCAGAGAGCTTTAGGGAAGGAATTCCAGAGCTTAGGACCTAGGCAGATGAATGCATGGCCGCCAATGGTGGAGCGATGAAAAGATATGTGAATACCATAAAAGGCTCAAATAGGGATAGGATGACCTTGATTTTAAGATAATTTAGAGTGAAGTATTTCAGCATAAGTAGCATTAGAAATAAACCAGTGGAATTGGAGGAATATCCAGTCAGTGAAAATGCTGATACTGTTGGCATTCCAGAAAGAAGGCTGCAAAGGGAGATTGAGCAGGGAGGATATAAAATGTTTCACCAACATAAAGCCACTAGGCCAGGTGGAGTAGTAGTAATTTATTATTGGTAATTTATTACTGCCATTTGTTTCCTTTTGCTCATGTGCCAACTATCAAAAGGGTACAAATAGCAAAAAATGGGATCGCAGAGGTACGTTCAGTAAAAATAAGTAATCCTAAGGAAAACCAAGTAATTAGTGGGCAACTGTTATTGGCCAGCAGGAAAGATAGGTAGTATTGGTGTTTAGGCAAAGAGAGACTGTACTGAATTGTAATGTAATAGTTTCAATGTAGCGATTTCAAAGGTCCCGTAGGTAGAGTGGATGGATTGGAGATGATCATAAGGGACGGGTGACTCCAAAAGCAATTCCATAGAGGTAATCAGTGACTCCATCACCTAGAAAGACAAGGGCAGCATAGGAACAGCATCACCTCCAAGTTCCCCTCCAAGTCACATACTATCCCGACTTAGACTTATATCGCAGTTCCTTCATTATTGCTGGGTCAAAATCCTGGAATTCCCTACCTAACAGCACTCTGGAAGCACATTCACCACACGGACTGCAACTGTTCAAGAAGATGACCCACCACCACCTTCTCAAGGGCAACTAAGGATGATCATATCCCAAGAAGTAGTAAATAAAGAATGCTTCTTATAATGTGGGAAGCAATATACTAGGATAGGTGCTATACTAACGTTAATATTTTAGTATTCACAAGAAATAATGAGGAACCTAGAAGTGATATTGAGGCAGATAACGTAAGTGAGGTACACCGGTGTTCCATAGCAGCATCAATTTGGAACCGCAGACTTGCTGGGACCGAATGAAGAAGCCCAATTCTTAAAAGACTTGGTTGGAATGGTCAGTCTGTTGTCCATTGCGAAGATCACGTGGACGGGAAAAGGGCCCATTGACAAGGTATAAGAAACAAATACAGTCAGGTGTAGCATCAAATCGAGTGGTACGAGAAAGCCGGATAAAGGAATGTATCCTCACAAAGCGGGGACGACCTGGGCCAATGTTGAAGATAGGGTTTCTAATGGAGACACGGCAGTCAGGGCAGTCAGTTAACTGGAAGACTGGGGCAGCCCCACAGCCAGAAGCAACCTCAGCCATAGCCCAGACACCTGACCTGAGTGCTTTTAGCAGCATTGAGAAAAGGTCTTCGCGGTGGGCAGAGGAAACCATAACAGGAGACAGATCAGAAGAGAGATTTCTCCAGTTAGAGAGCAGAGAGTATAAAACAAGAACATAAACTGCAGGGCCGACGTTGAGGGCAGATTCTTATCACGAATCTGTGTTAAAATTGGATTATTTGTTAAATCTGCTCAATAACTGCACATTACTTACTATCTATTGTTTCTGACATACTAAATACTTCTGCTTGTTCCGGTTTCCGGAGGCTAGTTAAAAAAATATAAACAAAATTAAAGTATTTCATGCAGTTGCTTCACAAGTTAACTCAACCCCTTCAGTTTCTCTCGATCTATCTGAGCTGTAACAGGAGGATCAAAATATAAAATCCATAAAAAACACACCATTAAACTCTCCCCTAGGGGGGGGGGGGGGTTGGGGGGTGGAGGTTTATAGTTAACCCGCTCTTAGAGCATCAGTCAATCAATCGGGAGCTTACAAAGGAGGCACTGGTCAGCAAAAGACAATTTGGAGTCAAACCCAGAGTTTGGTTATGGACACGTTTCGATTGTGCTAGTCACAAGGCATTGCACTGGTCTCTACCAAACCAAGAACAATGATCTGTACAGTATTAGTGTATTTATTTGTGACATAATAATTGATCTTTCTATTCAATCTGTTGCAGGTAAAAGTGAAACCAATAGTTCTGTGTTAGGAGCTGCCCCCTGTATGAACGGAAATTTTCTGTTTTAACTTCGCCACTGAAAGAAAAAATTAACACACACACACACACACATACGATTCACAGAAATCTACCACCGCCACCAAATTGTAAAATCAATAAAGCTGGGGGGTTTATTCAATGAAAAGTTTGTATTCCGGCAGACTGACTTCATTTAAAATCTTGCCTGGATTTACAAATTGAATTTAGGAGACCCTTGAGGGGAAGACCACGCCTCATCGGCAACACAAATATCAGATCGCTCCAAACACTCCCAGGAAATCAGGAAGCCAGTAGGATTACAGAAATCAGTGGCTCGCACAAATTAGCCTCTGGACTGCCAAGCATTGACATTAATGTGTCTTCGGATGCAAGGGGAGGTCTCGCATGGGTCGCTTCACACCGGCAATTGCAGATGTGGTAGGCGCTGGAGTGAGAGAGTCCTCCCAGATCCTAATCTCTTGTCTACTTCGCGGGGGGAAGGATGCCTTTTAGGAGATGAGTGCCAACCGGGAGGACCATGTGATCCTGTGTCAAAAGGCCATCGGACTGGTCAATGAATTGTGTAACAAGAACATTCTGGAGCAAGAAAAGTGCCTGGAATTTGTGTTTTCCTCCTCGGGTCAGAGTCCCAGTGTAACTGAGACAGGTAAAGTGAGTGGCGATCTTTACAACCACACTTAACATTACTGAAAACGAGTGTTGCTGTGTCGTTTCAACAAGTTTGGATAATTAATTAACCGCCTTGCATTAAACTAAAATAATGAACTAAAGCTTTAGTATTCCGGCATAACCATAATATCATAATGATGAAGATGTACATTCATTTCGAATATGTTGTGCAATGTAATATGCGTCTGCATTCACTAATATTACCCATATGATATTTCACAGAGATGATTAAACTTAGAGTGTAACGTATTGAACTGAAGTGGTGCTTTCAGAAAATAGACAACTCGATTGTAAAATAGACAACTCGATTGTAAAGATTGTCTTTTACGCTCAAAGTCTGCAAAAGTGCCCGGCCAATGCAATTGGAAAGAAATATAAGGGAATTTTTTTTTTAAACTTGTCTCTTCAGTACGGGTATTAGGAGGCAAGATCAGTTTGCAATGCCTGTAATTGCAAGTTGTTCTCTGACAGCCTGTTGGCACTAGAGGGAAACAGTGACCGACTTCACCCAGGGCAGCAGCCAGCTCTCCGAGAGACGAGGAAATCAACCAGCTCACTCACATTGGCGGTGCAGGGGGAAGGAGCCAAGCATTCCACTTCCAGTTCTGTCTGTGAGGGCTGAATGCTGACGGTTCCGTGAGAGTTTTAAAAAAAAAATGTTTCCCTCCTTTTGAGAACCGGTCGAAGATTATTGTGAGATCCGGCGAGCAACGTTTAGATGGTAGGTCTGTTTGTGGGTTGACTTTGCAAAAAAAAAAATGCTGTTTAATTCGATTGGTAGAACACGATTATAACCAGATTTTAGTATCATGAACGATCAAAATAGGTTGAGCGTCTCTTGGTCCATATATCATCTGGAGGCTGGGAGGTGATTTGACTAAACAACTAACTGGAACATTGAATCTCCCTGTCACTATCGCTGTCCATTTCTTGGTTCTATTCCAATTATGACAAGTTGCGTTCGGAACACCAGGGTCAGATTTAATCCGGTGCTTGCTCCTTGTTCCCTTTGAGGTTCCTCGGTGCTTGGGTTACCCGGGGAGGAGTCTTGAGTCCCCCGGGCTGCGTTTGGTGGACAGTTAAAGTTACCACTGGGCTTGCATTCGAAAGTTGGTGCTGAGGTCCTGTGTTTGGTGAAGTTGGTCCCTGCAGCTGTTGATTCCCAGGCTCTGCCTGGCATCCAAGTTGTGTTTCGGAGCTGTTGTATCCGGGGCAGAATTGCAGTCATGTTCCATGCCATGCGGTTGTGCTCGGGAGCTGTCCAGTGCTGAATTTCAGCGTGGATTGTGAGCCTGTGGGAGCTGTGTCTGTGGTGGAGAGACCTTCATTCACTGCTGTACTTAACTGTATTTTTTTCAGATTACTATTTGCAGGTAATAGTGGAGCTTTTTTCTCTCTCTCTGGCTCGGGCTGCAACAAAGCCATTTATTGGGTTATTTAGTCCTGATCGTCTGCGGTATTCAGTTGAGGGGATTGTGAGGCTCATTTTTAAAGTTTATGGAGATAATCTTCAAATATCATCTTGCTGCTGCTCATCCTTAACTCTGGCCTAACATAGTTAGCTGGGCCAATGCTAATACTGGTTTATTTTATTTTAATGATTTGAATTTATAGTAACGAGCTTATAAGACGCTGTTTTGGATTTGGATCTGTTCTGTTTTTAGTCAACACTTGAGAGCTATTCCGTGCAAATTGAATCAAATTTAATTTGCAAGTTATTCCTGTCGTTAACAGCTTGAGGCTGTGTTTTGAGAATAGTTGAGGAAACCAGTCAGTGTTGAATCTGGAGATTGCATGCGAAAGGCGTCTTTCAATCCAAGGTAAGTTGTGCATTAAGTTGGAGTTCACACGCATTATACTTTCTTTTTGACAACACTTTACATTCCACCTACACACAGTACTTTGGACGCTATATATACTCCAATCTACCAAAACACACAGCCCCTTGGGGGCAGGTTAGTCATGTACTTTAATGTGTGCAGAAGCTGAATAATTAGGTTAAATGTTTTCTCGAGAGCAATGTGCAGGCTGGGTTCAGGTGGGAGAGTTGCCCGGTGTTAAATCTCAGGCTATGGTAGGAAGTGTTAAACCCGCACTGAAAAGGTTACAACGGATCTATTTTCCAACCTTAGGATTTTTTTTTTTGTAACTGAGACCGATCCTGCATCAGATCGGTGCTGAGCGCCAATGGTATTGGGAGGTGTTGAATTGAATTGGGAGGCACGGCGTTCATTCAAGATTAATATTCCAAATACTATAGAGACAGCGAGGCTCCGCTCGGTCTGAACTGCGTGTAGAGATCTGAAACACCACTGGTGAGTTCAATCGCTTCATTCTGCAAACACTTCCAATTTGGCGTAACAAGCATTGGCGGAAAATAGCAATTGCGACCTGTTTGGTCTTTCTTCACTTTCCCGTCTTCGCGTTGACTTTGCTTGGTGTGTATTCCCGCCAGCAGGTCCGTGTGTATAGTGACTGACGCATTCATCTGTCCTCATATCCATCAATCTACCTGCCACTTTAATCGCTACTGAATTTTGTTTTTTGATTTCTCATTGAATGTTCTCACCACTATATTTGGCAGAGAATTATTCTTACTCCTCACCTGCAAGCTTTAACATGAAGTGTTTTTTTTGTGTGTGAAGTGATCGCTTGTCATGTTCACGGTGAGATACTACACGCTTCCCGCGCACACACCGACCTGTCCCAGGGGATGGGGCTCTCTTGAAGTGAGAGAGCGTTCCGCGAGATTCTTGTGCAGGTCATGCGTGTGGGGAATAGACAGAGGTGCTTCAACATTACTCACTGTGAAATGGTCCTCAACAGCACCAATATGTTTTCCTTTAAGTGTAAGAGTTAAAATTGCAAGGCTTTGTAGCGTGAGGCTAGATGTGGTTGGAGAGAACCAAGAGCGAGAGCAGAAGCCTGAAGAGCAGTGGATGGGGTAATTAAAGGGTTAATGGACATCTCATTTCACAATGTCGTTATGTTGGGGCAGTAATGTGTTCCGTTCTACTTCACCTTTTAAAGTTATTAAGACAATTCTTTAAAACTCCAAGATCATTGTGTTTTCCCTAATTAAGTGCTCTACGAAAGTCAATGAATTAGAAAATATCCTTGTTTCTTTTCAAAGGAAGGTTTTTCAAATATATTGTGGTTTTTTTTTGAATAGTCACAAGATGGACCAGATATGTAGATCCCCAATATCTGGGTTAGAGCAATAGATTCACTTTGCAAAACCCAATGTTGTGAGATCGATGGATTGCATGCTTTAGACGTTAAGGAGCATTGGTGATATTTCTCCAAGATAGTGCATTAATTCAGTAAGATTGGGGCAGTGTTCTGTGCAATAATTGATCCTTATTGCAGAACAAACAAGAGTCCAATGTAACACAAAAGCAACATACTGCGGATGCTGGAAATCTGAAATATAAACACAAAATGCTGGAAATACTCAGCAGGTCAGGCAACATCCGTGGAGAGAGAAGCAGAGTTAACGTTTCAGGTCAATGAACTTTCCTCAGAACTGAAAAATGTTAGAGATGTAACAGGTTTTAAGCAAGTACAGAGGCAGGGGGAGGGGGTGAGGGGAGGAAAGAACAGAAGGGAAGGTCTGTGATAGGGTGGAAGGCAGGAGTGATTCAATGACAAAAGGGATGATGGTGCAAGGCAAAAGAGGGTGGTAATGGGACAAGTGAAGAAACCAAAAAATGGGTCTAGAGAAGCTGTCAATGGCAACTGCATCAAAAGGTTAGTATGCAGGTGCAGCAAGTGATTAAGAAGGCAAATGGAATGTTGGCTTTCATTGCTAGGGGGATAGAATATAAAAATAGGGAGGTATTGCTTCAGTTGTACAAGGTATTGGTGAGACCGCACCTGGAATACTGCATACAGTTTTGCTGTCCTTACTTAAGGAAAGACATCCTTGCTCTCGAGGCAGTGCAAAAAAGGTTCACTCGGTTAATCCCGGGGATGAGGGGGTGGTCATATGAGGAGAGGTTGGGTAGATTGGGACTCTACTCATTGGAGTTCAGAAGAATGAGAGGCGATCTTATTGAAACATATAAGATTGTGAAGGGGTTGGATCGGGTGGATGCGGGGAGGATGTTCCCGATGACGGGTGAGACGAGAACTAGGGGACATAGTCTTAGAATAAGGGGCTGCTCTTTCAAAACTGAGATGAGGAGGAACTACTTCACTCAGAGGGTGGTAGGTCCATGGAATATGCTGCCACAAAAAGCTGTAGAAGCTACAACATTAATTAAATTTAAAACAGAAATAGACAGTTTCCTAGAAGTAAAGGGCATTAAGGGTTACGGGGAGCGGGCAGGAATTTGGACATGAGTCTCGATTCGGATCGGTCATGGCCCTGTGGGTAGTGGAGCGGGCCCAGGGACTGTGTAGCCTGATTCTGCTCCTATTTCGTGTGTGCAATTCTGTTAGATGCAGGAGATGGTTCTGTGATAGATAGTAGATTGGCGGTTAGGATCAGATCAGCCATGATCTTATTGAATGGCGGAGCAGGCTCGAGGGGCCGATTGGCCTACTCCTGCTCCTATTTCTTATGTTCTTATGTTCTTATGTAACAGCAGAACCATTACCAGCACCTGCTCTCCGGAAAAATGGGAGCAGTGGCTATGGTCTGAAATTGTTCAACTCGATATTGAGTCTGGAAGAGTCCAATCTACTGGATTGCCTGTGGGCTGCTAATGTTTGGCTTTGTACAAGAACAGACTAATTGGTAGATCAATCCAGTTCTGTTAATCGGGAGTTATCTGTAATCTGACCGGTGGTCTGTTAAGTTTGTTCTCCTATTGTTTTGGTAAATACATAGCTAAATACTTTTACCTCTTAAAATAGCAGATGAAATACCCCAACTCTATGTTTGACATGTATTACAATAGACGGTTGATCACAGTTAGAGATGTAGGGCTAGAAATTCCTCTTGGGCGGTGGCACAAAATGGGTGGTATCGGATCGGATTGATTGCAATGGAACTGAATATCGGGCGCTACATATAACGGGCGGCCGATGCGATACCGCCCGTTTTGCACCACCGCCCGAGAGGAATTTCTAGGCTATAAGTTATTCGCCTTCATAATGACCACCCTATTTTCTGATTTTCAAATGAAATATTTTAAAAATTTGTTTGACCGGAAAACAATGTTTTCAAGTTTGAAATAGATTTGCTTTGTTAAGGATTTGCACCTGGTGCTTCTCACACCTAGCTGGAGTATGGTTTCTGTCGATCTCAGTAAGTGTGTACTTTTCCCCAGCAAAATTTATATGATTAAATAATTGGTGAAAATGAAGACCGAAGCCAATTACTTCATCAATGATAATGAATTTGTTCTAATAATACATCTTTGGCTATATTTGCAAATATTATTGAGATAGATTTAGCAGAAGATTTTCTTCTGGCAATTGCACAATAATCTTCCTGGAAGACTGTGTTGCTATCTTTTAAGTGATTTGAAAAATATCCTATTAAGGAGGGAATTGGATGGAATTTTGATGAAAGATCTATTACAGACAACAGGAAGTGTGTGTGTATCCATACTTGTAAAAGGGTGCATAAATGTTGACTAATTTGAGGGATAATAATTTGCATTGAGTGAATGACGTGTGCATAAAGTTAATTAGTCAATGAACGTTGTTCTTTTTGAAAGATAAGGCTGGGTTCCTCCATCTATGGGTTCTTCCAGTAGGGGGTCTTGGGTTGTAAGTCAACAGTTGGCAAGGACTGAGAATCTGGGTTTAGCAATGCAGAGAGACAGTTGTAACGGCTCAACTACTGTGAGAGACTGAAAGCAAAATAAAGCATTTCAAAGTGGGGGGGGGGGGGGGGGGGGGGAAACAACTGGCCGGGGGTGGGGGGGGGGGGGGGGCGGAATCTGTAACACATGTCCTGCAGTTAATAAGAAGTAAAGCCAACAATTTTGAGTTCTGTTGCCAGGTTGAAAAGGTTTTGGAGAGATTGCATTACAGAAGCTGAGCCAGTCCATTCGCAACCTTGGTGTTGTGTTTCACTCCGAGTTGAGTTTCCAACCACATATCTGCTCCATCACCGAAACTGCCTACTTCCACCTCCATATAATTATCTGACTTGACCTTGCCTCAGTTCATCAACTGCTGAAACCCTCATCCATGCCTTTGTTACCTCTAGACTTGACTATTCCAACGCACTCCTGGCCGGCCTCCCATCTTCCACTCTCCATAAACTTGTGCTCATCCAAAACTCGGCTGCCTGTGTCCTAACTCACACCAAGTCCCGTTCACCCATCACCCCTGTGCTCACTGACCTACATTGGCTCCCGGTCCGACAACACCTCAATTTTAAAATCCTCATCCTGTTTTCAAATCCTTCCATGGCCTCACCCCTCCCTGTCTATGTAACCTCCTCCAGCCCTACAAGCCTTTGAGATCTCTGTGTTTGACCAATCCTGGCCTCTTGTGCATCCCCAATTTTAAGCGGCCGTGCTTTCAGCTACCTTGGCCCTAAGCTCTGGAATTCCCTCCCTAAGCCTCTCCGCCTCTCTAGCTCTCTCTCCTCCTTTAAGGTGCTTCTTAAAACATACCTCTTTGACCAAGCTTTTGGTCATCTGTCCAGATATCGCCTTCTGTGGCTTGGTGTCAAAAATGTTTTTATTGGTATCGTTCTTGTTAAGTGCCAAGTTAAATATGCTATGTAAATGTAAGTTGTTGATGTTGTTGTTGTTTACTCTTATAATTCAATTTCATAGAATCATAGATTGATACAACACAGAAGGAAGTTATTCAGCCCATTGTGCCTGTGCTAGCTCTTTGAAAGAGCTATCCAATTAGTTCCACTCCCCCGCTCTTTCCCCACAGCCATGCAAATTTTTCCACTTCAAGTATTTATCCAAATCCCTTTTGAAAGTTACTATTAAATCTACCATCCTTTCAGGCAGTGCATTTCAGATCATAACAACTCGCTGCGTAAATGTTTTTTCCTCATGACTCCTCTCGTCCTTTTGCCAATTACCTTGAATCTGTGTCCTCTGTTTACTGACCCTCCTGTCACTGAAAACAGTTGGTCAACATGGAGAGTTTATATTGCACTAGATATTTTATTTGCTGCAGTGTGATCTACTAAGGTATGGTTTATATTTTATTTTCATGGTATATTATACAGGGATGGTGAGACTTGCAATATTTGCTGTAAAATCAAATGGTTAATGGAAATAAATGTTCATTATCTAGTCCAGAATAGTAGTTAAACATATTCCATATTCTGTACTTAATGTCTTAATGGTTTTAGGCTATGATTGGCTTAAGTATATACAATGCTTTTATTAAACACGATCGTTTTTCCTTATAGTGGATCTGTGAGAGCGGCACTGGAGTTAGTCACTTCTTGGGATTGTGGCCCTCAGCCAAACATTGTGAGTACCCTTGTATAGAGACTAGGAGATGGGTGAGAGTGCTTTGTGCTAGAGTGTTTGTCAGAGTTTTAATGACTAACTGAAAGAGTGAGATTGAAGTAGATTAGATTGTTATACCAGCAATTTTAGTACCTTCCCAACTATTAAGAATATTTTAGTCTCTTCTCCAATTAGTTCCATCAATCAAGTTCATGTTTGTGCTTGCTGCTGCCACTCCCCCTTTATTGCTGCCACTCACCTTTCAAAGCCTCCTGAGTTCCATATTACAGGAGAGGAAAAATTAACTTCACAACAAAATAAAACCTATCGTTTTCCTCACTTGACAAAACAGGACAGATTTATTGGGAACCTTCTTTTAGCAGACCTGATGTTCTCTCTCAAACACGAAGGTATTGCTGTACTGCTCATTGTTCTGGTACATTGTTCATGACCCCTCTCTGGCTCAGTAACCCACGGAGAGTCACGGCTAGGAGGGCAGCAAAAACCCTTTTGCTTGATACAGTCTTGAAATCCAAGATGAAATATGAGGTTTTTTTTAAAAATCAAGCATTTTAAAGGCTCGTGTTTATTGAGCTGTGTGGGGTGCTTATTCCTTGTGTGACCTTAGAAGATTCACCTCTTGGGCTGTTCTCTCTGCAGGTTAATGGGGAGCTGGGATTCTCATTCCTTTCTGCCAGGAAATGTTTAGTTCTCACAGCATGCACTGAGACCCAAGCCCCTGTCGCAGTGCTCAGTAAATCGCAAACTGTGATAGTCTTGAAATTGAACGGATCCATTCAGCTAGATGTTTCTCCTTGTACGTTGACCAAATGCACATGAAACAACAAAATTGGTTCTATGTTCCATGCGTAAATCAGATTCTAAGATCGGAATTTTGACATTTAGATCCACTGGGGGCGGGGGCAGGGGCGGGGTGGGGGGGCGGGTGCGCCTGGTAGAGTGCGGGAAACTTTAACACTGCGTGCGTGTGTGCGTGTTACGTCACGGGCAGGTTCCCCGCCCGGATGTCAGCCTGGATTGATAGGCTGGCTTCCAGTCGGGCGGGGTTGGTCCAATCCCTGACCCCGGGGGGGGATTTCTGATCACTGACCGGGGGGCGGGAGGCTAACCCCGGAGGGGTTCGATCCCCGATCCCGGGGTGGGTACAATCACCGACTGGGGGTGGGGGGTCTGTTCCGGAGGGAGGCTGATGGTGGGCGAGCTTGGGGGACTGGAAGGAAGCACTCCTGCCCCTCCTGGCCCACAAGGATTGCTCCCCGAAGCTGTCTTCGCTCGCTGCAGCTTCCGGGAATCTCGAGGCCCAGGAACCCCGGCCAGCTACAATTAAATCTGCACAGCAGGTTAAATCCGAGGCTTCCAGCCTCATTATCATATTAAAGTGCCAACCCGCCTCCTGGGAGCAGGTTAGGTGCCTGTCGCCCCCATGCTGTCGCCATTAAAACTGGAGGTAGGCAGGTTGGGGTCGGGATTCAGATTTTTAACATTTTAACCTCCCACCCGACTCCAACCCACCTGTTTTTTTGGAGTTAAAATTCCCCCCTCAGTGTGTGGGCTGTAAATAATTTGGTATTTTCATATGGACCATAGATGTGGTATAGTGAGGAACGTGTTGTAAGGAGTGGCCTCTGATAGAGAGTAAAATATAGCCTAAAAATGACCAGACCCCAGTCCAATGGCCTTGTAATCAAGACAGCACATTGTGTTATAGTATTTTCTTTTATGAACACTAGTTAATCTCCTGCAGTGTTGCTCATGAGTAGTCTGAGGTCTGCAGCACGGTGGTAATATTTAGCTGCTAAGGTGGAGTTGTGTTTAATCTTCAGTGTGGTGTATCCCTTAAAGACCATTGTTCAGCTATTCCTTGTGGGATTGAAGCTGCTTGTGAACATTGGAGGTCAGTTGAAGCTGAGGAGACTGAAATTGTCTTACTTTTTCAGCTTTAATTTTTCTGTTGCCCCTGTTTTTTTGTTGTCGTACTTTTCCTATTTTTCCCCCTGTGTTGTGATCCCTTTCTATCTCACCACCACCCTTTGCTCCCTCCAGTGCTGTGGGCCATGTGACCTGTAACTGAGACTCAGACCGGGGATCTTGGTTCAATTGCCTAGATGCCACATTCCAAACATCATGGCTCAGAAATTTCTGAAGTGGGGCATCTCGCGGTGAGCGCCATGAATTAAACTTTTTCCAGATCGTATTATTTTTGTGCCGCAAATTGCTGGAAATGTGCGGCAAGGTCAACGGGGCATCTAGGGACCTCGGTGAACGACGGGCCCAATAGTCTATCTCCTTAACCCTTGAAATTTAGGGATGGAGAAAGAAACAGAGCAAGCGACGGAGAAGGAAATAGGGCGAATTAGCGTCAAATTAGATACAGAAAGAGAAATAAAGAGGGAAAGAAAGATTGGCTTAAGAGAGAGAGAGAAAAAGAGACAGAAAGGAAAAGTAAAATTAAAATGTTATTTTAAATTTTTTTTAAAACCTCTAGCAACAATTTATTACCTGCGGGAGTGATACTCCACAGTTTCATTGTTCCCTTTCTGGGCCTCCAAAGCTGAGTTTCATGTCAGGACCGTAAATCATGTCATGAACAGGGTCCCTACAACATGAAATACCAGCCCTAAATGGCTGCAGCCAGATTCTTTTGTAATGACAGCGCTAATGCAGTAATTTCCTGACACTCACGGGGAGATTGACGGCGAGCTCCTGGTTGTGCGACGCTAACGGCGGAGCGGCACTGATCGTCCAGCGATTGGTGGCGATTCGCAACTCACGGCGTATCTCTGAAAATGACTTTAGAAAACTGTACAGAACTATTTACTGGTTTCATTGGTGTACAGTAGTCGGTTTCTCAGCAAATTAAATACCTTTTAATACTTAAACTTTCAAAAGGTGCCCATTAGCGCCCTTGCGCCTGAACAGCAAGCTTATTTTTAAGAGCCTCTTCAGCGGGCCGCAAACGGGTGCAATTAGCGGAAACTCGGCCCGCTGATTGATTTGGTCTGGGGGTGTGGCCAGTTTTGTGGGCGGGACCGGCTTCCAGTGCGATGTTTTTTAAACCAGCGCAAAAGATCGTGGAATCCCGATTTGCACTGGACGTAACGTGCGCTTGAAATTCCTCAATCTTTTGCGTTGGTTTAGCCGATATTGGGCAATTTCCAGGTATATGTAATTACATGAGGTTATATTGGTATGATTTATCCCGCTGATCAGGTTTTGTGTCTTTGCGTGTACCCTGTATTTGCTGGGCAGTTACTCTGACATTACATGTTAGCTAATGTTTAGTTGGGTGTTTTTGTGTGTGGAAAGAAACATCTAATAAGGCTGAATTCAGAAAATCTGCCACTTCATTCAATGCGTTTCTTTTCTGAACATAAATTGGAATGAAGATGGACTAATTTGGTCTCTTCACCCTACCCTTGTGTCGTGATCTGTTTTGCTGCTTCGTGTCAATTAGAGGAATTAACACGAGAGCTTGGCGAGATAGTTGCCAAGGGCTTTCAGAGTTGGTTAGGCAGAGTAGCTGTTTGCATATGGCCTGAAGAATATGGATGTTTAGTATTGAGACATGCAGGCTCTGATTTTGTTGCCTCCCTTTCAGTAATACTTTAGCAATCAAAGTGCAGTAGGAGAGGCCTAAAGAGAGTGCCATGGAAAACATTCTAATATGATGGATGCGAGGTTGGAAGAAGATTTTCTCTGACTGCTATATGTTGGCTGCAATGTAAACACAGCAAGACGATTTTCTTTGGTTAGTCTTGCTTATAAAATTGTAAACTTGTTACTTTAAATCCATTTACAATTTTGCTGGAAATAGCAAACTCCCTCCCTACACTTGTCCGCCTCTCTTTCCGTCTTTTAAGTTGCTCCTTAAAACCTACCTCTTTGACCAAGCTTTCAGCCACCTGTCCGAATATCTCTTTATGTGGCTCGGTGTCAAATTTTTTCTGCTAACGCTCCTGTGAAGCGCCTTGGGACGTTTTACTACCTTAAAGGCGGAATATAAATGCAAGTTATTGTTGTTATTCTTGATGTCAGACCAAGAATAGGGCAGGCCCGCGCGTTGATGTTAATGGTGTCACTGGAGTCAACCTGCCGTTGAAAACATTTCACTCTAAGAGTCGTGGAATCTTTGCAATGTTATGTACGTGCATCATACTAATGTATCCAGGATAAGACAATGTCGTGGTCTTATCCCCACTCGACCAATCTGTACTTAATTCCCTGCTACATCATCACACGTAAAAGGACACAGTTGAGCTATATTGGGGTCTTTGATGTTCATCAGGCAGCAGGTATGAGATTGCTTTCATGCAGAAGATTCTGGTAAACACTCCTGTAATCCAATGTAATAAAAACACAAACTTGACTTGATCAGTCACCATAGAACAGTGGCATTAGATATGAGAGATGGGGGACGGAATTTTCTTTGGGGAATCGTGTTGGGGACGGGGGCGTGTCTGAGGCGGGCGGGAGACCCGGGAGGCCGGGTTTCCCGCAGGTCAGGCCCTGCCGACTTTATTGGCCGGGCCTAATTTGAACGTGAGGCCTTGGTTTCCCGCCCGCAGCCAGCCAGCTTGAGAGGCTGGCCGGCTGCGGGTGGGTAGGCCTCAGTTGTGAGGAGTCGGTCCGGGGTGGGATCGCGGGGGGGAGGGGGAGGGGGGCGGGAATTGGCGGGGGGGGGGAAGGGGGGCGGGAATCGGCGGGGGGGGGGGGTCGCGAATCGGGAGGCTGGAGAGAGGAGGGAATCAAGAAGCAGGAGAGAGGATTGGCGGGGGAGGGTTGCTGAATCGGCAGGGGATCGGCAGGCATGCAGGGATCGCAGGGGGGATCGGGGATCACAGGGGGGATCGGGGATTGCGGTGGGGGGTCGGCCAGGGATCGCGGGGGGAGGGGCGCCAGAGGATTGGTGCCAGCCATCCAAAGATCGTGACCGGCCCCAGCATCATCATTGGGAGGGGAGGCCTGGGGATGTAATCGGAAGCCTTGGGAGGGGCGGGGGGGAGGGGAGGCCTGTGATGGCGATCAGTGGCCCGGGGGCGGGGTCTTCGATCGCGGGGGGTGGGTATGGTCGAGTCTCTGGATCCAGGAGGTAGGTATAAAGCCACTTACCTCCTGGATGCAGCAGACCCCGCCTCGGTTTAACTGCTGTGTTTCATGAATTGTGTGAAACCCGTCCCCAAGCAGTTAAACACAAAATGGAGGTGAAAAAAGAGGCTTCCAGCCTCATTAGAATATTTAAATTAAGGTAACGCCCCCTGGGAGCGGGTTAGTCGCCCGCTCCCCGTCCCAAACCCATCCTGCCTCCGGCAAAACCAGAAGTGGACAGGTTGGAGGCGGGATCAGGTCGGGAATCCCATTTTTAACAATTTATCTGCCCCCGCACTCCAAACCCACCCGGTTTTTTTCGGGGAAGATTCCGACCGAGGTTGTGGATGGGTTGGAGTATGTGCCTATCAGTTTGAGCTTGATTCAAACCAGGCTCCTGGAGCTAAAGGGACAATGTGCCAATGCGTCACCCATTCTCCGAGTACTCATTATTTGACTAAAACATCCAACATAAAAAAGCTGAACAGTGATACAGATTCCCTGCCTCTTTATAATTCACCTTGATTCTCCCTCTTTAAAAATATTTGGAGGATTATTGGATTTGTAGAGTTCTAGCTGTGGGAGGCTTAAGATTATTTACGTCAATTGGGCTTAAAGCTACCATATTAATTATTTATGTTTCAGCCTATATCATGCAAGAGAAATGGGCTGTATAATAATTAAGTGTCCTCAATAAATCCTCACAGACCCATTTCTCAGCGTGTGTCACCACTGAATTCAGACGGGGTGGGCTATTAAAAAAATTAATAAGATTCTGGCTCTGTAAAAAGTAAAAGAAATGTGTGTTAATTGCTTTTTGCTTGTGGAATGTAATCATTTCTGGCGTGCATATTCTAGTAAGTGAAGTCATTATCTAGTTACATAATGTATGTATTACAAAATTACGATATATTAGTCGCAAAAGCCCTGAGTGGTTCAGTTTAGACAAAATCCGTTCTCTATCTTTTAATACTGGATATGCTTTTTGAATGGAAGCTGATACAAATCTAATTCCAGTCAGGCACATTGACCTATCTATGTCCCTGCCTCAGCCCTGCCCTACGGTTAAGCCCATGCTTTTGCCGCTTCAAGGCTCAATTTCTCCAACACTCTCTTCACAAGTCTCTATCCACCTCCACCCTGCAAAAATTTCAACTCATCCCCAACTCTGTCTCTCACATCCAGCACTACTGTTTTACGGCTGACTACACCAAATTCTGTTTCTGTTACATCGGATTACCGGATTGGAAGGATCTTATTTTTGCAAATCATCCCATTTTCTTTTTTTTTTGTGGGGCAAAAAAAAGCGCAGGGCTGATTTCAACTGCCACTACCCAGCAAGATCAAGGCGGGTACCAGCTGGTAATGGCAGTGCGCCACCTACTGCCCTCTTTCCGCTGCCAGTACAGCTGCCACCATTTTCTTCAGGGCATTCAGCAGTGTGGTTAAGGTGTCCACCTGCTTCTTGTGGGAGCCCACCTTCAATATTCCAATGGAGGTCCTACGCCAGCTGTCGGGTCCTGAAGCACCGATTGAGGTACCAATGGGCAGAGTGTATCAGGCTTTGAGCGGCATAACCAGCCGTCCTTAAAGAGATCTCTGCAGGCCACTCCAATACCAGGCACGTTCCTGGGTTTTCTTTTTTAAATTAAGATTTTCGCTGGGCTAGGAAGAGCATGACTGCTCCTCCTAGCACCTCAGAAGAAGAACATTTCCAGCTCTGCTACGTGTTAGAGGTGCCGGAATTCCTGCCCCCAATCGGCACTAGGACCTTGCTGGGAAATGACGCCTAGTCTTCACCGCAGAGACTTCAAGCGGGCAACACGAGCGCTCCTGCTGCCACCCGTCTGAAGTCCGCCCAGAGTGAAAATTTATCTCCCTGCACAAATCAACCTCTTTGCCCATATTCTGCCCCCACACACGCACTGTTCACCCAGTCCGTGGTGACCTCTGCTGGGTCCCTTTTTCCCACAGCATTGATTTTGCACAGTCACCATGCTCACGTTCAGATCCCTCAGTGATTTTACTTGACCACAATCTTCTCCCGCCTTAAATTCCAGTGTGCATCCTCTGGTCCACTGTTTTGGTTTCCCTCTCCCTTCACTCCACCATCAGCGACAGAGAAAGAAAAGAAAGACTTGCATTTATGTAGCGCCTTTCACAACTTCAAGACGTCCCAAAGCGCTTTACAGCCAATGAAGTACTATTGAAGCATAGTCACTGTTGTAATGTAGGAAATGCAGCAGCCAATTTGCGCACAGCAAGGTCCCACAAACAGCAATGCGATAAATGACCAGATAATCAGTTTTCAGTAATGTTGGTTGAGGGATAAATATTGGCCAGGTCACTGGGGAGAACTCCCCCCCTGCTCTTGTTTGAATAGTGCCATAGGATCTTTTACATCCACCCGAGAGAGCAAATTTCAGACTCCTCTGATTTCAGTTTCAAACAATGTTGTCACTGTCTCCTTCCCAAAGTAAATACAACAGGAAGGTAGTGTATTATTTATTTATGTGCTAATTAGCATTCCCTGATGAATTCATTATCATAAGTGATTTGTCATATCCCATTCCCAGTCTTGTTTCAGTACCTTTTTTTAAAGGGCTTTGGTAGGCTGTATAGGAAAGTTAAAAAAAAATACTTTGAGATACATTCAGCTCATGTACGCTTGCATATTATATGTAGATTTAGGAATCTGTGAATGTTGTGCAGAGGTAAGATGGATAATAAAACAAACGAATATACCTGATGTGAAAGTCATGACCAAAAGTGACCTATTTCAGGTAACACTTATGAAAGATCTTCATCTGTTTCACGTACATGTAGCTCCCTCTTCGGGAGTGTTTTCACTCTGCATCCAAATGATGGCCCATCTCACCTCACCCCATTAAAACCAGACGGGTCATTGCCTAGACTCACAGTAATAATAATGACCATGACTGACATCTTATTGCTGATAATTTGAGTACCTCACCAATGAATGTCTTCAGGGCATGATCCCTGATGTAAGAACACTACCAGGCCCTTGGTCTAAGCGTTAAACAAAGCTTTAATCAACTGTTTTACAACATGGAGGTCTAGTTGTGTCCTTAACTAGTTCCTGTTAAGAATGTCCTGCGCAAGCTGGGCCCGTGCCCGAGTATTTATACTCTCCCTGGACAGCGCCACCCGCAGGCCACTCAGTATTATTTCATAAGTCTCTTTCATGAATGACAGATTCATGTCAATCCCTGTGCGAATTTCTGGCTTACGCAAAGTACAATTTAGTTAACGTGTTGGATGTGCTTAGTGATGTGGTTACCATAGCTTGGGAATTACACTCTGTGATATTATTGTACCAATGTTTAATGCATTCGTATCGTGTGTTCGGCCACTGCTTCAACTGAGGTGTTAGCCCATTTATTTTAAATGAGTTATCAAAATAATTAAGGTGTTAAATATGAATATATTGTGCTGTGTCATGTTGGTGTACGAATGCTTAATTTCCAGGTTTATATCCCTTGAGTTCTGACATTCATCCATAACATTAAGCAAATCACACAGGATCTATGTCGTGCAGCTAGAGCAAGTTAGAACACTGTCCTTTCATCTCTGGGGCATGAGTTACAATCTAGCATAGACTGCTGGGAATAAAATCTCTTCAGTCTGCATGTAGAATGCGTCTGGGCAGGCTCGATCTAATTCCTTGTGGACAACATCTCTGCAGAGCTAAAGCATCTATAATTGGGTACTAATTTGCTGCTAAATTCAGTTGCTTCGGATTATGACATTTAACTGGTGTAGGAAATGGAAATGTGATAGTGGAGCAGCAGAGGGTGTTGATTTGGGGGTTTAGGTGCAGTGCTGACATAGAGCAGAGGGAGTCTTACTATGCATCTTGCCCGTACTATACATTACCTGGAAATGCTTGCTGTTGATACTGGAAGTTAAACTGGGGAAGTGTTTGCATCCCTCATCTTCATGAGGATAAAATTCACCCTAGTAATTTGAATCTCTGTAAGGGTTTTGCGTGTGTGTGACACCACCTGTGGCTCTGTGCTCAACCTGGGTGCTAGTGCGAGGTTAGGCCTTGTTGCCTGTTCTGGTCTCCAGCCAGTCTGGGAGCACTAGACACCTGTGAGTGGTTCGACCCACTCGCCTTTACGGTTCTGACACTGGACTTAGATGCGAGAGCAGTAATGGAGAGAAAACTCAGGTAGACCCGGTTGAATGGTACGAAATGGAAAATCTTTATTGCATATTATTCAAGATTACGAAATACATGTCATAAGCACAGATTAATGACAGTACAATCTTACACGCAGTTATGTAACTAATTTTAGGGAAACGAGGAACGAACGACACATCGTAAATGGGGGCACACATTACAGTTATCCTTAAAACTTAAACCCTCCCCTATCAATACCTGCTCTAAACTAGATTTGTAGGATCGAGACTCATGCTCACCACTCGTGATAACTCGGAGAATTCCGAAAACTCTGCTCGGATGTTTTTACCGCAGCACCTGATCACCCACTTGTTTACTCGTTTCTGCTCCGGTTAGCAGGCTGGACCGTCTGCTGTCATGAATATCTGTGTTGTCCTCGGAGTTCCGACACGACTCGAAAAATAGTCTTCCTGTGCCCTCGCCCCGATGCGATAAAACTCGAAGAATGGTCTTCCGATGCCAGTTCTGTAAAACTCAAAAGATAGTCTTCCTGGGCAAGGAAAGTGTCTATTCGACCTACAGGCGCGGTCGGGGCTTACTGACCGTGGCGATACGTATGGTCGTTTTCTTCTCTTCTCATCTCATCTCATCTCATCTCATCTCGGGCCTTCGGTTCCAACACCGTTTACCGACTTCTCGGGATGGTGTGCCCGTTTCAAGGCTTCACAGCCCAGTTCCACACAGATCTTCGCGGCAAGCCACGAGGTTGATCCTGGCGGATCAGAAAGTTCAATAGTCTTCTAGCAAGTCGAGCAGCAAGAGGCAGATGCAAGAGTCAGAGTCGCAGGCGAAGAAAGAGGATAAGAGTCAAGAGTCAAAAGCAAGGCGGCAAGAGGATAAGAGAAAGATGGACGGTTGGAGCTTACAGTTATAGTGCTGAAATTCCTCTTTTCCCGCCCAATCTTAATGTCTTTTCTTTTGTCAGAGTTTTGGCGCTCAAACTTCTTGTATAGGGTGATCTCCGTTTAATGGGTTTCGGGGATACTCGTAACTGCCTGAGTACCCGTTAATATTTCTCCCATTGTGTAACCGGTCAGTATTCTCCCTGGAGGGGTTTTGGGGCTTCCAAATGTTTCTGTAACTACCCGCAAACGGCTCTCTCATCGTAGAGTCGTGGGGATTTTGCATATTAATGTCTTTGGATGGGTTCTTGATCGTTTGGTACAATAGCCCTTATTCGCACCTGGGAGACCGATTCCAGTATTTATGTGTATACTGCAAACCCATAATGTCTTGTGTATTATCTCAAATGTGCTGAGTCTTGATCGATCTCGCACAAATGTTTATTGGAACGCCATCTTGTCTGCTTATTGAAAAGTCTAGAATGTTCTGCCACGAGGCGTGGCGGCCATTTTACAGGCTGCTTGTGTCCACTTTGAAAACCTGACAGCTTTCTGCTGAAATAAAGCTGTTTGTACGAAACTATGTGTTTCCTCCTTATTTATAAAATCGCGATTATATTGCGAATTCTACATCTCCCTCTCAGAAATAGGATCTAACATGGTGATCGATCCTGTCAAATGATAGAACAGTCTATCTCAATGGGGTTTGGCCCAATTTTCTGCTCTCCTGCCGTTAAGGTGGTGACTGATGTCAGGGTAATGATTCCATAGCCCTCTTGTACCTTGCCTAAGTGACCAAGTGTCCTGGACGGTGGGTGTCGGTAAGCCAAGGAAGGGCATCCTCCACCAATCTTGGTCTCGCCTGACATCCACGCATTCTTTGTAGCAGGTGTCACTAGATAATGGTCTGGAGGAAGAACCAAGCTAACTTTCCCCCACCACCCCGGCGCTTCCCCAGACCTCTTCCTTTTCCACACCTCTCTTTCCCAGGCTTACTGAACGCAATTGTATCACTGCTATTGCTGTCCAATTGAAGTCAGTTAATTCAGCAAGGCCGAGTGATCGAATCTGGGACCTTTGTCACCTCCATAGCTCAGTACCAAATCTTATGGTGCATTTATCCATTGAGCCATGAGGGAGGTTATTGCTACACCATCAACACAGATTATTGCTATAGTTAACAGTTTAATCTTAATGTAGCAATTGTTATATGTGCAAGAGACATTAAATTATAATATCGCTTGGCAGAAACACTAAAATTATCCTCTCTGTATTGGAGGCTGTACGATACTTGTGTGGAAATAAGATTTGGCATTGATTAAAACATGTTCGCTTTGCAATCATTATCAGGAACCTTTGTAGGGTGAAGTTCAGAAAACTGACAGGTACGTTGAGCGCCTTAGAATAACATTTCCAATAAATGCCATGTTATCGGTCACCTGATAAATGGCTGAGGAAAACCTGTAATACCCTTCTGTCATGTGGTGCTGTAATGCTTCAGTGTTTGTATCTTGAAGGGTTATATTCCGGTATTGACAGGTGTGTCAGTTGTGTCAGCAAAATTGTGACTTTGGTTATGAAATTCAGTCAGGCACAGACCAGAAAAGACAGCAGAGCTTGAAGACATGTGATTTGTATTGATCTGTTATTTTTAGTACACAGCATGCAACTATCAATCAAACCAACATCTGCTGGTGGGAGGGAAACAACCAGGGAATGTTCCCTACTTCCATCTGGAAACAAAGTTCTAACAGTATTGATAGAAAACACATGTTTCCACATGGATTACAAAAATATAAACGGATAGGAGTTCGAAAGCTTCAACCCTCTTTTTGGGGAGCACATGGGGAGTGGTAGTTCAGGTAATTCACAACTATTTTGAACGCTTTTTGTTCAGCTGTTATTACTGCCATGACAACGCCTTTTGGGGTCCTCCCAGTCACCACTTTTGGCCAATTGGCAAGCTTAGCTTGGTGTTACAGCCGGCAGTGCAAGTCCCGCATGTCGGCGGGCTGGCTGCACGACTGCAGCACTAAACCAATACAAAGCAGCCTCGGTTCACAGTATCCTGTGACTCCTGAAATAAAACTACAGCCTTGTAACAAAGTTCAGCTGTCAGCTTATGGATCAGCCATGATCTAATTGAATGGCAGAACAGGCTCGAGGGGCTGAATGTCCTACTCCTGTTCCTAGGTTCCGATGTAACCCTTCATCCGATTGCTTTGCATTGCTGTTACTAAGGAGCATGCACTAGTTGTTATTTGGTCTATGTTAGTCTTAATTAAACAACTATTCCTTGCCAATAAAAAAGCCAAAAAACAATTTTTTTTTAGAAACAACAGGTGCCAGACTTCCATTTTTAGATCCAGTTTTGATGCTAAAACCAGACACTTTGATTTTCACAAAGCCAAAGCTTACCTTTGAAATAGAACTTTGAAGTGCAGAAAACAGCATTAAAACAATCTGCAGTTCATCCATGAAAATTATTCTGACTGAAACTGTAAACCTCCAACCTTCTCAAACATTTGTTGCATTTCTTTTACCACTTAAAAGTTGACGATGAGGTAATTTGTTAACTAGAAACCAACCATTTGCAATAATAACAAACTAAAGTGTAGCTCGCATGCACTGAACGTTTCGTGATACTAAACTCCAGTTACAGTGTGAAAAAATGATGTCCTCGTTCACAGATCATCCAACTGAGTAGAAAAATGTTGACACCAACCTTTTACTAAGTTAAAGAGAGTGCAATGGGAACCAGTGCCTTAACTAGGTGAACCTTTATTTAAAAGAATATTAATTCCAATTCAGCTAATGGAAACCTTCAGTTCCAGGACTGCAGTCCTTGTCTGAAGAACTGCGTGAGGTTAGTTTTCGGTCAGGGTCACAGTTTATTCTGTTAAATAAAACTTCAGTGAACAAATAGATCTTGTCGCAAGATAAAGAAGTCCCCCTTCAACACTTATTATTGCTATGAAGTGCCATTTTGCCTGTAGCTGTGAGAGACCTCGCCATTATATTTGGCGCCATGTTTGCTTTAGTGTGTAAATAATATAGTTTGAGCAACTGAGCAGTTATATCTTAAGAATCTATTTAATGAAGCTGGAAAAGTGTTTCTATAGTTAGGCTAAGTGAAACCATCTTAATGAGAATCATTGCCCTGGTATCAATTCATAACATACAGTGTTTCTGGGAACATTTTATTCACTATGGTCTACTCCCATTGATGGTCTTCAATTTTACAATGTCCCTGATGTGGAATTGTTAAAAAAAAATGTTGCTATTTAATTTTTCTGCTCTAATGGTTTCCTTGGGGCATTACGTCCTATGACTGAGGAAACAGGCAGACAACCTGCTAGCAGGCTGCGCAATGTTGTGCAAGAGAACCCCGTGGATAGCTCTCTCTTTAGGCAGCCATCTGGTCTCCCCTTGACATCTTCCTGTTGTGGCACATCTGAGCCTCAGAACTCAGTGGTGAGGTGGAGTCTCCCCCCTCCTATTCCTCGATGTGTTTCATCCAGGCTCCAAAGTACTGACCTGGTGCACAAACCTAAGACTGATCACTGTTGGAAATCAGCCCCAGCAGTGAAGTATAAGCTGATCTGACATCTGCATTTTAATCTTTCCTTGCTTTGCTTGTCCTGTCAATAGTATTTTAATATTGATAAAGGCGATTGTTTAAAGTCTATACTATTCTCCCAAGAACGTTGTCACAGTTGCTGCTGCACAGTTTTGTGTAGTGTCCATACTCTGAGGGTCTGATGGGCTTTCTCACAAGGAAGTTTGAGCGCTGTCTGTAATAATCAGATGCAACTGTAAAACAGTAGTCCATAAAATGGACCCCGGTGTTTGCTGGGAGTGCATTAGCATCTGGAGAGTTTGAACCTGAGTAGCAGAAAACAAGCCCAGAGCCAACTGATGGCCTGATGCTGTTTCACTGATGTGAGTTCATTAGATTAGTTCTGTACTTTTCATAGAAAGGTCAACATTCCAGAATATCTGCACCGTCTCCAAGAATAGTGCAGACAGAGAAAAACAATGTGCAAAGCTTCACTACTGCAATTTCCTGCAGGCTTTTTAGATGGATACAGAAGCTTGAGGTGCAGCTGCTGTCATTCTTGTGTTCCATAGTAGAGGTCTGGCCTAAGCACTAGTGAATGTGGCGATGCTGCTCTTATCATGCATCTTCTGGAGGTCTGACAGGCTGCCCGTATCACAGAAGATAGTCTTCTAATGCATCCTATGGTAATCTAACCTCATCCAGTTTACTGATCTTAATTGAATTTTTACTCTCATGATTCCAGTACCAGGAGTTGGTGCCAAACACCATTGCATCAGGCACAGAGCTTGTACACCAATGAAGTTGCTAAACTGTAGTAAATAGGATGTAACCATTTGTAACTGAGGACCGCTTTATATTAAAAAAAAGACTTGCATTTATATAGCGCCTTTCACAACCTCAGGACTTCCCACAAATAGCAATGAGATAATAACTAGTTCATCAGTTTTTAAGTGTTGGTTGAGGGATAAATATTGGTAGAATCCCCCTGTTTTTCTTCGAAATAGTGCCGTGTGATCTTTTACGTCCACCTGAGAAAGCAGACGGGACCTCAGTTTAACATCTCATCCGAAAGACGACACCTCCAGCAGTGCAGTACTCCCTCCGTATGCCCTTAAAATATCAAGGAGGGTGAGCAACATACTGGCCACAAAGGCATTTTTATCTTCACAGTGATTTTTATCTTCACAGTGTTTTTATTTTCCGGCACTGACACAATGGGCCGAATGGCCTCCTTCTGTGCCATAAACTTCTTTGATTCTATGATGAAGGTAATGGATAATCTCTCTCCCCAGTTTAGTATATATATACTTTCTCGCAGTATTTTGGTCACTGCTTGTCTTTCAGATGTGGAGTTGACTGCACTACAGAAGGAAATATAATCAGGAGAAGAACATCGATTTTCATGACATTCTCAGGTTTACTGATGAAAAAAAATAACAAAATGGAATAAAACACATTTACTGAATGGATGTTGCAACTGGATTTAAAAAAGCCACTGATCTAGGCCCAATCTTTGTATCCTCCAGAGAGATTATCTGTCCAATCCAACAACACTGCACAAAAAGCCAGCTTTACAATTTTGCAATATTTAGACATGGTATTAATTACTACTATGACTGTGGTAAATATTGAGGAGTGTCTGCATTTCTGGGCACTGAGATTGATTATCCTGTTTTACACAGAGCTGTAATTAAAAGAAAAGAAAGAAAGACTTGCATTTATATAGTGCCTTTCACGAAGTCAGGACGTCCCAAAGCTCTTTAAAGCCAATGAAGTACTTTTGGAGTGTAGTCACTGTTGTAATGTAGGAAACACGGCAGCCAGTTTGTTCACAGCAATGTCCCACAAACAGCAATGTGATAATGACCAAATAATCTGTTTTTAGTGATGTTGGTTGAGGGATAAATATTGGCCAGGATATTGGGGATAACTCCCATGCTCTTCGTCAAAATAGTGCCATGGGATCTTTTACGTCCACCTGAGAGAGCAGACGGGGCCTCAGTTTAAAGTCTCATCTGAAAGACGGCATCGCTGACAGTGCAGCACTCCCTCAGTACTGCTCTGGAGCGTCAGTCTAGATTAGTGTCAGTCCTAGGCCCAACCATCTTCAGCTGCTTCATCAATGACCTTCCCTCCAAGATAAGGTCAGAAATGGGGATGTTCGCTGATGACTGCACAGTGTTCAGCGCCATTCACAACTCCTCAGATAATGAAGCAGTCCATGCCCGCATGCAACAAGACCTGGAGGACATTCAGGTTTGGGCTGATAAGTGGCAGGTAACATTCACGCCACAGAAGTGCCAGGCAATGACTATCTCCAACAAGCGAGAGTCTAACCACCTCCCCTTGACATTCAATGGCATTACCATCGCCGAATCCCCCACCATCAACATTCTGGGGATCACCATTGACCAGAAACTTAACTGGACCAGCCATATAAATACTGTGGCAACAAGAGCAAGTCAAAGGCTAGGTATTCTGCGGCGAGTGTCTCACCTCCTGACTCCCCAAAGCCTTTCCACCATCTACAAGGCACAAGTAAGGAGTGTGATGGAATACTCTCCACTTGCCTGGATGAGTGCAGCTCCAACAGCACTCAAGAAGCTCGACACCATCCAGGCCGTATACCACAGTCACCAAGGTGCCTGATAAAGCTCTAGACATTGGCAAACGGTGGAAAGACCCTGCCAGATAATCTTTCGCATTCTGGACTTGTGGACGACTGATTTAGCCAACACCAGGATCAGAGCTAATCCTGCTTGCCCTCTGCACCAGGTGACCATAGAGTTTGATAACATTAAAATTGGCTGTCTTGCTCTGAAGCCAGAATAGTGAGCAGAAAGCTGATTGTTCCCATTGAAATGGTGCAACTGCTTCTCATTCACTTTGGTTTCCCATGACTTTTAACATGGCTGGCAGTAGGGGCAATGGCATGTCATTTTCAATGCCTTTCTTTAAACCATTCTTGGGGGCAGGTTCAACATTTGCTGCTCCCCATCCAAATCGTGGATAAGGGGGAACTATGACAGCTACTATAAGTAACCAAGGGAAGCAGTTCCTCGGATAGGGATTTTAAAATGTGGCATTGAAGACAATGCCCCTTTAAAAGGTGCAAATAAGACTAAATGAGAGGAGTTAGTCCACTCTGATGGTTGAAGCTGATGGTAATGCAGTCTTTCATCACAGTTCTCTGGTGCTTGATTAGGTTCACATCTATCTCCTAAGCAATTATAACCTTCCTTTTTTCAAGGCTCTCTGAGCTGTCAGTGATACATGGAGGTTGATATTGTTGTTTAATTTATTGAAAAGCTCTGCAGCTTTTCCATTCAATCTAAGCTTAATAGACATGCGGTTGCTTAAAGGAGATTCACAGTTGAAATAAATGAACAGTTATACATTATCTTTTGGCTTTCCGTCAACTTTCAGCAAAGAGATGCCAACTTGGCTGGTTCTTGTGGTGATGGTTCAGTTACACCAATCGGATATTACCCCCACAGTCCAAATCCATTGCCAATTTCTTTCTTATTTATCAAATGATCTTCCCATTGTGCAATGACCCAGTGTAAAATGAATCCACAGTTGAGTAGTGAAGAGAAGCACCCCATCGTCAGTTGCTTTGTAGCGTTGATAATAATTAACAAACTGATTTAACTTGGACAGAATCATCTGAAGATTCTGGCAAAACATCAATCAGCTGGATTCTTCCTGATGGTACACAAAGTTGTGTCCAAATTGAATCTAGGCTGACTCTTCAGCACAGTACTGAAAGATTTGGAGGTGCCATCCTTTAGATTAGATGTCAAACCTAGCCTCCTGCTGCCTGTTCCAATGATTTAAGTGGATGTTTAAAGATCCTATGACGCTGTCCAAAGGAAGGCAGGAGTTCTCCTGATATCCTGGCCAAGATTCCTTCCTCAACCAATACCATCAAAAACAGGTTGGCTGGTCATTCACCTCATTGCTGTTCTTATGATGTTATTGATCTATTTCACTGCAATTCATTGCAGTTGAATGTTTGAGATGCTTGTGAGCTTTGATAAGGTGCTACAAGTCTGTCTGCTTTCTAATTTGATTGTATCCGCTGAATGAAGTGTCTGTTTGATATTGCCAATTTTTTTCCCCAATGGGTGGCTTGATTCTTGCCACTTCCAAACTGTTCATCTCTGAGAAGTTATCTGATCTGACTTGCGACTTCATATTCCACATCAGTTCTCATTTACTCTCTTGCACGCGGCTGTCTATCCTCTGAGGAAAGATGATGGAGGAATCCTCTTCAGAATCTGACAGATATACTCGGCTATAACCTGTGCAGAGGTCCGCTCCTCTTATATTGAAAGGACTGTTGCTGCACATCTTGTATGGTCCGGTGGCTCAGTTAAACCTCATGGTCCTGCAATTACATTGTAGTCCCCTCAAGCCATTTAGTAATAAAATGGTGTTTTAAATCTAGTGTAGCTCACAAAGATGCTGAAGCAGAAGACCGGAAACAATTTTGATATAAATGAATGGGGGTTAGTTCTCCCACTGTGATCCAACATTAAATGGGGGTGGTTTTAGCCCAACTCGCTCTACAGAAACCTGGCGGGTGGGCAGTTAAAATCGCCCTGGCTCTTACCCATTCAAAAGCCTCCATGATTGCAACATCTGTAGTTTTAACCTGCTTTCCTGAGTAGGCAGCAAGGACACGTGCCCGGAGCCAACAGGGTCCTCCTTTACATCTGCATGTTGCGGCCCGATGACATCATTGAGACCAGACTGTAATTTGAACTCAGGCCTGAGTGGGGAATCCACCTGGAGTTAAAATCAGGGCCAATCTGCCTATTATGAGTTGTTATTTTGTAGGGCTTTTTTTTTGGTTGTCTAAAAATACTTTCCATCTGATATTTTGATCTATCTTGATTCGTTACATGACATATACTGTTCCCAGCTTAATGAGCAGGTGAATGATCTCCTACAGGCTTCCATCGTTACCAGAGCTGCTGCAATCCTGATAACTTTTCTCTTCCCTCTTGGTGTGACCTGCTTGTTCTTTTCACAATGCCTTTCCACTATGGTAAAGCTGAGGTAAGTAACTAAGTATGTGGAAAATGGTGGCTATGGAGCAGTATCCGACCACACCCTGACCCAGAACACTGGGCAGCAACATATAGAGCCGGAAATTTCGATTGAGCCCTGGGCAAATTGCCCAATCAGGGATCAGAAAAAGGGAGCAGAACCAGGTTGTGCCTGGTGCATTTTTGGTCCTGTCATTTTCCAGTGGGGGAGGGCCAAGGGCAGATCTTCCGCCTGCCTCCTCCACCACATCAAAGGGACTTTTCTGGGGGAGTTACCAGGGGTTCCAACCCTTACGCTGTTAAAAGGCCTCAGTAGAACTCTCAGTCTGCTGAGGTCTGAGGAAAGGCCCTATACTTTTAGAAGGTAAAAGTAATCAATTCCAGAGAGGATCGATTACCTTCTTGAAGTACCAAAATGACTCCTTTTGGAGCTGAAGACTGCTAACACATGCTTTTATTTCAGCCTTGGGCATCTCGAGTACAGTGACTCTGGGCTGCTCTGCCTTTCAAGGGCAAATATGGGCTGAAGTGCCCTTGCAGGGGCTGGTGGCCCAAACCTAGCATGCTGTAAGGACAGGGCGGAGACTTCAGGCATGAGTGTACTTTGGCTCCGCTTCATTTCTGCTGACGGAGCAGGACCATCGGAAGTTTGGCCCCATGGTGGCACCGTGCTGCCTTTGGACTGCTTGTTTGAATAGAATGTAAGGAACAATGGGGGAAATGATTCGAAACATCCTGTTAGTTTTAGTTCTGTTGTCTCACCATGCTGGAGGATTCTGCTAGCTGACCTTTCTATGAGATCATTGAGAACTTTGATCCACGCGGGCTGCAATTGGTGACCATGCTCATTTGCATACATTTGCATATATCATCAAGTCCAAAACTATTGGGCAAATAGACAATTTCAATATAAATTGAATAATTATGCAAATCAAAGTTACATAGGAAATAATTGGCGAGAAAAGAGAACATTGGATGTTAATGCAATTAGTGGGTTGTGTGATTAAGCACCTGCAATTAATTGCCAGGGACTGTAATATAATTCTTTTGTATTGAGATAGCTATGGTTTCTTATTTACAGTCGGAATATTTAGGAATATTTAGAACTTTAACGATATTTAAAGAGCTTAGAAAGTACAGGTGCATCTACGCCATATTATAGATAGTGAATAATGCCAATGAACTGAGTGGTTGGATGGAAGGTGACGAATCATAGAATTACATCAAATCTAAAGCACAGAAACAGGTCATTCGGCCCAACTGGTCTACGCTGGTGTTTATGCTCCACACGAGCCTCCACCCACCCTACTTCATCTCACCTTATCAGCATATCCTTCCATTCCTTTCTCCCTCATGTGCTTATCTAGCTTCCCCTTAAATGCATCTATGCTATTCGCCTCAACTACTCCATGTGGTAGCAAGTTCTACATTCTAACCACTCTCTGGATAAAGACATTCCACCTGAATTCCTTATTGGATTTAATAGTGACTATCTTATATTTTAATATTTTATGTCTTAATCACTTCAACACCACAGCAGAACAACCTGGCATCAGTGTTCCCTTTAAGCTGCGTGGCCGCGCAGCGCTCCAGGGAATCTGCGCAGCCGGCTTTTCAATATAAAACCGCACCTGCGCTGTGTTTTGAATGGCCCACGCAGCTCCTTAAAGGGGCCACGCAGGGCCAAAAAAAATGACGCGGAACATTGCCTGGGATCCAACTAACAGACCTCACATACAATGGGAGTGTCTCTAGGCTTCAAATCTGCAACTTTAGGATTTCTTTTTGTGTGGCTGCAGGGACCCTGAACCAGGATGGACCAAGCTGAGCCACTTAAGAGTAACATTGTTGTATGTCTGTCTCTCGACCCAATGTATTCACTTCTCTCTTCTCTCTTCAACCTTACTGTGTTGAAATTGGAACTGATCATACTGTTTCATACTTTGAACTGCTTTTCCAGAATTTCTAAACTATGGAACGCCTTCCCTCCCTTCCTAAAAGCAAACTTAACCATTACTTCTTAATTTACATCATCATCTGTCATCATCCTTTTGAATCTTAGTCCTTTACAGGCTTTTTATTTTTCTTGGGGCTTATCTAAATGAGGAACGTTAGTGCTGGGGAATGGATTAATGTCCATTTCAAGCATCCTGAGTCAGCATTGATATAGCATAGCTGGGTGCGTAGTAATATGTTCTGCTCTAATAATGTGCCTCAAAGAAAAAAAGAATTTGCATTTATATAGTGCCTTTCACATCCTCAGGATGTTCTAAAGTGCTTCATAACCAATGAAGTACTTTTGAAGTGCAGTCACTGTTGTAATGTAGGAAACACAGAAGCCAATTTGCGCACAGCAAGATCCCAAAAAATAGAAATCAGATAAATTGATGTTGGTCGAGGCTAAATGTTGGTTTGGACACCAGGCAAACTCTCCTGCTCTTCTTCAAATAATGCCATGAGACCTTTTACATTCACCTGAGAGGGCAGACTGGGCCTCGATTTAACGTGTCATCCAAAAGATGCCACGCCCTCAGTACTGCGCTGAAGTGTCAGCCTTCAGATTATATTCTCTAGTCTATGGAATGGGCTTGAATCCACTCAGAGCCATGCGTGCTCCCAATGACGACACTAAGTTGAGTGGCACAGTAAGTAATGTAGATGGGAGCAGAAAGTTGCAAAGGGACATTGATAGATTAAATGAGTGGGCAAAACTGTGGCAGATGGAGTTCAGTGTGGGAAAGTGTGAGGTCTTCCACTGGTGAGGAACTGTGGAGGAGCAGAGAGATTTAGTCGTCCATGTACAGAATTTCAACAGCTAATGGAATGTTAGCCATATCTCGAGGGGGCTGGAATACAATGGGGTGGAAGTTATGCTATACTTGTATAAAACTTTGGTTAGACAACATCTGGAGAACTGTGTTCAGTTCTGGACTCCACACCTCAGGAAGAATATATTGGCCATGGAGGGGGTGCAGCGCAGATTCACCAGAATAATACCAGGGCAAAAAGAGTTAAATTATGAGGACAGGTTGCATAGACTAGGCTTGTAATCCCTGGAGTATAGAAGATTAAGGGGTGATCTAATCGAGGTGCTTAAGGAGCATCTTAAAGGAGTAGAGAGAGGTGGAGAGGTTTTGGAAGGGAATTCCAGACCTTAGGGTCTATTCAGTAGAAGGCACTGCCGCCAATGGTAGAGCGATTAAAATCGGGGATGTGCAAGATCCCCAACCCCCCAGGATCAGACCCCACCCTGGGGTCACATGCCCACCCCCCCCCGGCTGGGGTCGGGGATGGAACCCACAACCCACGCTCCCTCTAGCAGCGGCGGACGACTTACTGGAGGCCTCCTCTGGAGGCCAACCCGCCCGACTGGAAGCCAAGCCTGTTAATCAGGCTGACTTCCGGGCGGGGAACCTGTCAAACCAAAACTTTACACACTGTAGAGTCAAAACTCCACAGTATGCAGGAAAACCTGAGCTTCTGGGTTTCCTGACAGAAACCCCGCCCCCCACCCCCGCCCTGTCAAGATTCAGCCCATAGAATGATACAGCACAGAAGGAAGCCATTCGGACCATCGTGCCTGTGCCAGCTCTTTGGTAGAGCTATCCAATTGGTCCTAATCCCCTGCTCTTTCCCCATAGCCCTGTAAATTTTTTCCCTTCAAATATTTATCCAATTCCCTTTTGAAAGTTACGATTGATTCTGCTTCCACCGCCCTCAGGCCATTCATTCCAGATCACAATAACTGGCTGCTTAAAAAATTGTTTCCTCATGTCGCCTCTGGTTCGTTTGCCAGTCACCTTAAATCTGTGTCCTCTGGTTACAGATCCTTCTGCCAATGGAAACTGTTTCTTTTTTTTTATTCTATCAAAACCATTCATGATTTTGAACACCTCTTTTAAATCTCCTCTTAACTTTCTTTGCTCTAAGGAGAACAACCGCAGCTTCTCCAGTCTCTCCACATAACTGAAGCCTTCCATCCCTGGCACAATTCTAGTAAATCTCCTCTGCACCCTCTCCAATACCAATTGAACACAATACTCCAGCTGAGGCCTAACCAGTGTTTTATAAAAGTTTAAAAAAGAAAGACTTGCATTTATATAGCACCTTTCATGACCTCAGGACGTCCCAAAGCGCTTTACAGCCAATGAAGTACAGTCACTGTTGTAATGTGAGAAACACGGCAGCCAATTTGCGCACAGCAAACTCCCACAAACAGCCATGTGATAATGACCAGATAATTTGTTTTTTTAGTGATGTTGATTGAGGGATAAATATTGGCCAGGACACTGGGGATAATTCCCCTGCTCTTCTTCCAAATAATGTCATGGAATCTTTTACGTCCGCCTGAGAGAGCATCTCATCCGAAAGACAACACTTTTGACAATGCAGCACTCCCTCAGCACTGCACTGGAGTGTCAGCCTAGATTTTGTGCTCAAGTCTCGTGGAGTGGGACTTGAACCCACAACCTTCTGACTCAGAGGCACGAGTGCTGCCCACTGAGCCACAGCTGACGCAAAAGTTTAAGATAACTTTCTTGCTTTTGTACTCTATGGGAGTAATTTTAACTCCCAAAAACAGGTGAGTTTGGGTCAGGTGGGAAATTAAAATTTTTTAAATGTGAATCCTGCACCCAACCTGTCTCAAACCCGCCCAATGGAGGCGGGACGGGACCCGGCGACCAACCCGATTTCAGGAGGCGGGTCCAGCATTTAAATATTTTAATGAGGATGTGTGCCTAAGATTTTTTCTTTGGTCCAGCTTTATCAGTCGCCGGCCGGGTTTCCCGGGCCTCCACCCTGAACAGGCCCCTCCTGCCCCGGAACTGGTCCCAATGTCCCATGAATCTAAAGTCCTCCCTCCTGCATTATTTCTCCAGCCACACGTTAACCTGTCTTATCCTACTATTCCTGTACTCACTAGCGTGTGGCACTGGGGGTAAACCAGAGGTTACTAACTTTGAGGTGCTGCTCTTTAATTTCTTCCCGAGCTCCTGAAACTCTAACTGCAGGACCTCAACCCTTTTCCTTCCTATGTCATTGGTTCCCACATGGACCGCACTTTCTGGCCGTTCCCCTTCCCCCCTCAAAATGTTCTGCACCCTCTCAGTGATGTCCTTGACCCTGGCATCAGGGAGGCAACACACTATGCGGGATTCATGTCAACAGTTTCAGAAATGCATGTCTATGCCCCTGACTATCGAATTCCCTATGACCACTGCATTTCTACACTTTGTTGTGGCCCCCTGTGCAGTCATTTGCCCTACAGTACAGTCGCTGTTCTCTAGACTGCACTCCACCAAGGTGTCATCAGCGTTGAAAACCAATTTGAGAGTGCCACACTCTTGGAGGATTCCTGCACTGCCTGCCTCTTCCTGCCCTGCCGGATGGCCAGCCACTTACTATCCTCCTGAATTCTCTGTAGCTATGGGTGACCACCTCCTGGAATGTGTGCTCCATCCAATTCTCAGCCTCCATTATGCCCTGTTGTAACTCCAGCTGCTCCTCAAGCTCAGAAACTCTGAGCTTGAGTTTGAGCAACTGGAGGCACTTCCTGTACACGTGGTTATCTAGGAGACATGAGTTGAACGGTGGTACAGGCTCGAGGAGCTGAATGGCCTACTCCTGTTCCTATCTCCCTAATGAGACAAGTCTGAAACTCTGCCCCACAGTTCTCCCGGCCTCTCTTAAAAATATAAATATTCACTGGAAAATTCATATCTGTTTAATAGCAGTCAAGCCATGACTTTAGCAAGAAGTAATGTGCCATGAGTTCAGATCTCATGCATCACCACAAAAATCCCAGGACTGCAGATCTGAACCCTGTAACTACCCATCGTATATTTGGATTGTGCTGCAGGCTCTCCCATCTCACAATACTTGACACTAGCAATAGGTTTTTTTCACTGCAGGGCCGCAGTATTATGAGATAAAACAAGCTAGATACATTGAGGGCAGTAAGTGCCTGGCAGCGAGTTACAGGACAATAATTCATTCGGGTAATTTGGTCGGTTCCTATGTCACAAGGGTAAAGCTGAAATGGTTATGCAAATTCTTGGTACTGAATTAATGACCTTAGCAGCATTGTGTATATTCTGCAGTATATACTTTTATTATAAAACTAAATTCAAGCTGTAGTTGGATGATTATTATTAATATTCAACAGAAGGCTTCTTTGACAGCACCTCCCAAACCTGCGACCACCATCACCTAGAAGGACAAGGGCAGTAGCTGCATGGGAACACCATCACCTCCAACTTCCTCTCCAACTCACATGCCACTCCGACTTTAATTTATTCATTCCTCGCTGTTCCTTCATCATCGCTTGGTCAAAATCCTGGAACATCCTATCTAACTGCACTGTGGGAGTACCTTCACCATATAGAATCATAAAAAGTTACAGCACGGAAGGAGGCCATTTCGGCCCACCGAATTCTCTACCACACAAGGCATTGAGGCCACTTCATTAAATATATTCAAGAAGGAGTTAGATATATTTCTTAAGACTAAAGGGATCAAGGGATATGGGGAGAAAGCAGGGACAGGGTATGGGGAGAAAGCAGGGACAGGGTACTGAATTTGGATGATCAGCCATGATCTCATTAAATGGCGGAACAGGCTCGAGGGGCCAAATGGCCTACTCCTGCTCCTATCTTCTATGTTTCTATGTGTCTGCGCCGGCCAACAAAGAGCTATCCAGCCTAATCCCACTTCCCAGCTCTTGGTCGTAGCCCTGCAGGTTACAGCATCCCAAGTGCACATCCAAGTACTTTTTAAATGTGGTTAGGGTTCCTGCCTCTACCACCCTTTCAAGCAGTGAGTTCCAGACCCCCACAACCCTCTGGGTGAAGAAATTTCCCCTCAAATCCCCTCTAAACCTTCCACCAATTACTTTAAATCTGTGCCCCCTGGTTTTTGACCCCTCTGCTAAGGGAAATAGGTCCTTTCTACCCACTTTATCTAGGCCCCTCATAATTTTATACACCTCAATAAGGTCTCCCCTCAGCCTCCTCTGTTCCAAGGAAAACAGACCCAGCCTATCCAGTCTTTCCTCATAGCTAAGATTCTCTACTCCCGGCAACATCCTTGTAAATCTCCTCTGTACCCTCTCTAGTGCAATCACATCTTTCCTGTAATGTGGTGACCGGAACTGCACGCAGTACTCTAGCTGAGGCCTAACTAGTGTTTTATACAGTTGAAGCATAACCCCTCTGCTCTTGTATTCTATTGAGAGGTCGCACAACACCAGGTTATAGTCCAACAGTTGTATTCTATGCCACGGCTAATAAAGACAAGCATTCCGTATGCCTTCTTAACCACCTTATCTACTTGGCCTGCTACCTTCAGGGATCTGTGGACATGCACTCCAAGGTCCCTTTGTTCCTCTGCACTACTCAGTGTCCTACCATTTAATGTGTATTCCCTTTCCTTGTTAGCCCTCCCCAAATGCATTACCTCACACTTCTCCGGAGTGAATTCCATTTGCCACTGTTCTGCCCACCTGACCAATTTATTGATATCTTCCTGCAGTCTACAGCTTCCTTCTTCAGTATCAACCACACAGCCGATTTTAGTATCATCAGCAAACTTCTTAATCATACCCCCTATATTCAAGTCTAGATCATTGATAAATGCCACAAAAAGCAAGGGACCTAGTACTGATCCCTGCGGAACCCCACTGGAAACAGCCTTCCAGCCACAAAAACACCCATCAAGCATTACCCTCTGCTTCCTGTCTCCGAGCCAGTTTTGAATCCAACTTGACACTTTGCCCTGGATCCTATGGGCTTTTAACTTTGTGACCAGTCTGCCATGTGGAACCTTATCAAAAGCCTTGCTAAAGTCCATATACACGACATCAAATGCACTACCCTCATCTACCCTCCTTGTTACCTCCTCAAAAAATTCAATCAAGTTTGTCAGACACGACCTTCCCTTAACAAATCCGTGATGACTATCCTTGATTAATCCGTGTCTTTCTAAATGAAGATTTATCCTGTCCTTCAGAATTCTTTCCAATAATTTTCCCACCACCGAGGTTAGGCTGACTGGCCTGTAATTACTCGGTCTATCCTTTTCTCCCTTTTTAAACAAGGGTACCACATTAGCAGTCCTCCAGTCCTCCAGCACCATACCTGAAGCCAGAGAGGATTGAAAAATGATGGTCAGGGCCTCTGCTATTTCCTCTTTTGCTTCGCTTAACAGCCTGGGACACATTTCATCCGGGCCTGGGGATTTATCCACTTTTAAAGCTGCTAAACCCCTTAATACTTCCTCTCTCACTATGTTTATTTCATCTAATATTTCACACTCCTCCCCCCTGATAGCAATGTCTGCTTCACCCCACTCCTTTGTGAAAACAGACGCAAAGTATTCATTAAGAACCCTACCGACTGCAGCAGTTCAAGAAGGCGGCTCACCACCACCTTCTCAAGGGCAACTAGGGATGGGCAATAAATGCTGGCCTTGCTAGTGATGCCCATAATCCAGAAACAGAACTTTTAAAAAGCAAGCTAATGTGGGTGAGAGGGTAGTGTGGAGGGCAATGTGAAGGTACATGGCACCGTGCCACTGGCACTGTGGTTATTGTTTTACAGCAGCAGATTACTGACCAATGGATAGTACACTCTAAACTATATAAGATAATACTGTTGGATCTGGGTTCAATATATCTCTTAAAGGGACATGTTTCGCAAAACCCAAAGTAGTGATTCTCTTGTTAAAACATGATTTTTTAGCACACTGGAAGCTAATTGACTGAACCATCCAGTTGTGCATAGTCACAGCCATAATGAGAGGAGAGGGGAATGTGGCTGCAATTAGTTTTTAGCAAGGATTATGTCCTCCTCTAAATCACAAAATTTCCCCCAACATGGAGTCTGTAAATGTTGTTTACACCTCTGTAAATTGTTCCACTTATCCCAGTTCACAGGCAGAGATAAACACGTTGGGTCGGATTTTGCTATGAGTGAACGAACGAACGAACGAACAAACTTGTACTTGCCCATGAACTTTCTATGGGCTTTTGCATGGCAAGTTCTTATCAGCCAACCATCCGTAAGAGCAGCGCCCTCTACAGGGCATCTGGGACCTGTGTGAACAGGGCAAACAACTGTGTATCTTCTGAACCAATCAGATTGAAGAATTGTCAATGAGCCGAGCAGAGTTTGAGCCAGGAAATGTAAGTAGGAATATTGAATTCAGTGTCAAATCAGGTACAGAAAGTGAAATAAAGAGAATGAAAGCAAGATTGGATTACGAGAGAGAGATAAAAGAGACAGAAAGAAAAAGTTTAAAAAAATTATACACATTTTAAAAGAAACCTCCAACAATAATTTAAACCTGAAGGAATGAGTCTCCACACTTGTAAAAATTAATTTTCAGTGCAAGAAAAGTTGTTTGCCAGTAATTAAGACTTATCATGCTGCTAAAAGGGTACTTACAATAGAATTGACAAGCCTGAGCCTTTTCTGGTGAATTTAGTCCATCTCTATGAGGTAAGTACAGCAACTTCATGCCGTTCAGTGTGTGGGGGGCCAGATGGTGAGCTGCCGTTTTTGAGAAGCTGTTGAAGGAGCAGGGTATCTCGGTCACCAACTTCCGGATTCCTATGTTTAACTGCGCCTGTGCCGTCGCTGGGAGTTGCTGTCCGATTTGCATATAAATAAGAGTTAGCCTCACTGTTAGCCTCACAGCAAAATCCGGTCCATTGACATTTTAATTTGTGCACTGCCATTAGTATACATTCAATGTCCATGTGAAACCCCTGTCTACTCACTTCCAATGCGATTGTTAACCCATTTATCAACATACAAGAATTCAGGGCAAATGCATTCACCCGGGTACAAAGAGTAGTGGAAGAATAAACTCCACTGGTTTTAAATGCAATGCTTAAACATCAGATCAAATCAAAAATCTCATTGATCAAAAATTTAAATTTCTCAGGAATCTAAGATTCTACCATTTTAGAAATGATTCAGATTTGGGTGCATTTCTGCAGTAATGTATTATCCATTCTACATGCACATGGAGTTTGTATCTTCTAGAAAGAAAAGAAAGAACTTGCATTTATATAGCGCCTTTCTTGACCACAGGACATCCCAAAAGTGTTTTTTCAGCCAATGAAGTACTTTTGAAGTGTAGTCACTGTTGTAATGTAGGAAATGCGGCAGCCAATTTGTGCACAGCAAGGTCCCACAAACGGTAATGTGATAATGGCCAGAAAATCTGTTTTAGTGATGTTGGTTGAGGGATAAATATTGGCCAGTACACATAACATGGAGTATATATTGTCTAACCCACTCAGTCACTCTCCTGTGATTAATTGTTCCCCAGTTTCCTCTTGGGGGAAGACACCAGCTCACTGGTACTCCCATTGGGGCCATGCTTCAAGTGTGAGCCTAGACAGTAAGTGTTGACGTGGGGAACATCATCTGTGAGTAGCGCAACAAAGCCAATCCTGTTCTTACGCACCATCATTCCATTGGGAATTGTTGACTAGTGAACTAGAGCAGGAATTATGGCTGTTTTTTTCCTCCATCCCTTCGAATCATAGAATGATTACAGCACAGAAGGAGGCCATTCGGCCCATCGAGCCCGTGCCGGCTCTCTGCAAGAGCACTTCAGCTGGTCCCACTCCCCCGCCCTTTCCCCGTAGCCCTGCAAATGTTTCTTCTTGAGGTACTTATCCAATTCCCTTTTGAAAGCCACAATTGAGTCTGCCTCCACCACCCTCTCAGGAAGTGAATTCCAGATCCTGACCGCTCACAGCGTAAAAAAGTTTTTCCTCATGTCTCCTTCGGTTCTTCTGCCAATCACCTTAAGTCTCTGTCTTCTGGTTCTCGACCCTTTTGCCAATGGGAACTGTTTCTTTCTATCTACTCTATCTAGACCCCTCATGATTTTGAACATAAGAACATAAAAACATAAGAAATAGGAGCAGGAGTCGGCCATTTCGCTCCTCGAGCCTGCTCCGCCATTCAGTAAGATCATGGCTGATTTGATCTTGGCCTCAACTCCACTTCCCTGCCCGCTCCCCATAACCCTTGACTCCCTTATCATTCAAAAATCTGTCTATCTCCACCTTAAATATATTCAATGACTCCGCCTCCACAGCTCTCTGGGGAAGAGAATTCCACAGATTCATGACCCTCTGAGAAGAAATTCCTCCTCATCTCCGTTTTAAATGGGCGGCGGCCTCTATCAAATCTCCTCTCAATCTTCTCTGCTCTAAGGAGAACAGCTCCAGCTTCTTCAATCTATCCATCACTGTAGCCATTCTTGTAAATCTTTTCTGCACTCTCTCTAAAGCCTTCACATCCTAGCTAAACAATGGACACAGAGCCAGCTATGTAACAGTTGTCACTGCTGAAACTCAGGGAATCAAACTGAAGATTTTCTAGTATGTATGACTCCATATGATACTGGGCAGTGTGTTTATCTGCTAGGCTATCCACTGCTGATTGCCCAGAAGTTTCCAAAGACAGATACTGCACCAATGTGGTGAGCACAGTGTGCAGTCTCCAGCTTTCTTCCCACATCCTCAGATATAGTACTGTTACAGGCACCTGCCTATTGGGAAGGAACAATGAAGGTGGTCACCAACTCCGCTATCACCTACACCTCCCAGCAGCAGTAATGCAACAGCATTGGTGGAAGTCTGGGAATAGAACCCCTGTCCTGGATCTTTTTTTATTCGTTCGTGGGATGTGGGTGTCGCTGGCAAGGCCAGCATTTATTGCCCATCCCTCATTGCCTTTGAGAAGGTGATGGTGAGCCGCCTTCTTGAACCACTGCAGTAGCGGTTTGGTACAACTGAGTGGCTTGCTAGGCCATTTCCGAGGGCAGTTAAGAGTCAAGGTAAGGACAGCAGACTTCTTTCCCTAAAGGGCATTAGTGAACCAGATGGGTTTTTACAACAATCCGGTAGTTCCATGGTCACTGTTACTGATACTAGCTTTTCATTCCAGATTTATTTAATTAACTGCCGTGGTGGGATATGAACTCATGTCTCTGGATCATCAGTCCAGGCCTCTGGATTACTAGTTCAGTAACATAACCACTATGCTACCGTACCCCGTATTTTGGCTAAGGACAATGTGTAACATGGAGAGGTAAACAAAACTCATTCATACAGTCAAATATAGCATCTAATGCACCATTAATATGTCTCAATGCCCAACACATTGGTAAATCAGGATGCAGCTATTCTCTGCACCCAAACCAAGAATAGCTAATTTTTCACATCCTGATTGCATTGTTTTGGGGTTTTTTTAGTTGGTGGAAGAGGAGCAGAGCTTCATTTGTTTTAGCATTAACACGATATTTACACCTACTGGAAATCAGAAAGATATTAATGAGCCTGATTTAAGTCCACACTGGGCTCCCGTTCTTCAGAGCAATGTAGTGGATGCGCGAATGATAACTTAGTGTTGGTGTGACCCTCCGTGGACTTAGGGAGATTGAACTTCTGTTGGACACATAGGGGGTAATTTTAACCCCCAAAAACAAGTGGGTTTGGGCCGGGTGGGAAGTTAAAATTTGAAAAATTTCAACCCGCCTTGAACCAGCCCACTTTCAGTTTTAACAGAGATGGGACCGCGGGGCAGGTGACCAATCCGCTCTCAGGAGGCAGGTCGGCCATCAAAAGCTTTTAAAGAGGTTGCGTGCCTCCATTTTAACAAGCTTTCAATTTTTAACTAATGTCGGCCGGGTTTCCCTGGCCTCGGGAAACCTGGGAGGTAAAAGGAGGCGGGAAGGGCCAGACCAATCAGGTAAGTGCCTTTACAGCACTGCTTCGTAGCGAGAGGATTCGAGTACAGGAGCAAGGATGTCTTGCTGCAGTTGTACAGGGCCTTGGTGAGACCACACCTTGAGTATTGTGTGCAGTTTTGGTCGCCTTATCTGAGGAAGGATGTTCTTGCCATAGAATGAGTTCAGCGAAGATTCACCAGGCTGATACCTGGGATGGCAGGAATGACGTATGAGGAGAGATTGGGTCGATTGGGCTTATACTCGCTGGAGTTTAGAAGAATGAGAGGGGATCTCATTGAAACTTATAAAATTCTGAAAGGACTGGACAGACTAGATGCAGGAAGGATGTTCCCGATGGTCAGGGAGTCCAGAATCAGAGGTCACAGTCTAAGGATAAGGGGTAAGCCATTTAGGACAGAAATGAGGAGGAATTTCTTCACCCAGAGAGTGGTGAACCTGTGGAATTCTCTACCACAGAAGGCAGTAGAGGCCAATTCATTAAATATATTCAAGAAGGAGTTGGATATATTTCTTAAGGCTAAAGGGATCAAGGGATATGGGGAGAAAGCAGGGACAGGGTACTGAATTTGGATGATCAGCCATGATCGCATTGAATGGCGGAGCAGGCTAGAGGGGCCGAATGGCCTACTCCTGCTCCTATCTTCTATGTTTCTATGTTTCTATGCTTGTGGGCCAGGAGGAGTGTTTCCTCCCAGCCCAACAAGCTACACTGTAAACCCCTCCCTGCGGTCTGTCCAACCCCCCATCTCCACGATCTCCGAACACCGATCTCTCCCCCCTCCACCCCAGTGATCTCCAACCCACCCCGCCCCATGATCCCGCCGCCCCGCCACCACCATCTCGCCCCCTACCACGCTCCAACTCCCCACCCCATCCCCCGCAATCTCTTGCCCCCCACCACCAGGCCTACCTGTTCCTCCGCTGCATCCTTCTGTTGCAGGCTTTCCCACCCGACAGGCCCGTCAATCAGGCTGGTTGTCGGGCAGGGAACCTGGAGAAAAAATTTAAAAGTTTTTAACTGCAGGACGTTCAGGAAACCCATACTTCCGGGTTTCCCATCCATAACTCCCTCCCCGTCCCTCCCTCCCACCCCCCAACTCCGAACGCGCGGCTTGGTAAATACCGGGGCCATAGCAACTGAATCAGAACTGCTGTAAACATAGAAACATAGAAACATAGAATCTAGGAGCAGGAGTAGGCCATTCGGCCCGTCGAGCCTGCACCACCATTCAATACGATCATGGCTGATCATTCAAATCCAGTACCCTGTCCCTGCTTTAATCCCCACAGTACACATATCCCACCCGACCCCCATAACCCCACATATTTAATTCCCCCTAACATATCCCATCCTATCCCCATAACCCCACATATTTAATCCCCCCCTAACACTAAGGGTCAATTTATCATAGCCAAATCAACCTAACCCGCACATTTTTTTTTTGGACAGATCAGTGAGAAAAAGGTACAAAGCAACTATATCTTTATGGATCTAATACTCTTTAATATAGATCTTGTCTGGGCCAAAGAAAAAGATGAATGTGCAAACTGCTGACAGTATAATACAGAACTGGGCAATGTAAGGCCATGTTGTGATTGGTACTGATTTTCTATTAATCTTAACTCTCCATTTTACCAGCGTATAGGGGAGAAGCAAATCATTTCAGCATGCATTTTATATAGTGCTACAATTATAATGATCTCAATTCAACTCCCAAGCACATGTTGCTCCTCTCCGAATCCTTTCTCACACATCAATGTCCTTTTGAAGGCCATGTAGCCAACACTGTCTATGTTAATGGCATTACTAATGAGCTGTGCAAGGTTAGAAACTCTTGTTTCAACCTACAATCAAGTTTCCCTGAGATGTTTTGTAGTAATTGCTACAGATCCAGCCACTGCACAGTCTGGTGTTCTAAAAGTACATGATATTACTTCAAACTGCCTTTCGCACAAAGCGCTGTATAAGAATCTGATCTAACAAGACCCAAAGTTAATGGCATTGTCTGCTCCAGCGTTTCCACCTGCAGGACAGTGGCAGGCCCTAGCTGCAGTGCAAACCTCCCTAAATAAGGCCTCCTTTTGAAGATTTCAAGCAGTGTGATCTTTATATGAGCCTCAGTCAGAAAATGGCAATGTGAACTCAAGCAATGTTAATTGAAGAGATCAGGCTGCTGCTGTCGTGGACAGTGTTGTCACTATTGGTAGCTGCTTTTGCTGTAATCATTCATTCCTCCCTCTCCCAGGTTATGCCTCCAATTGGCATAATCAACAACAACATCAACAACTTGCATTTATATAGCGCCTTTAACGTAGTAAAACCTCTCAGTGCACTTCACAGGATCGTTATCAAACAAAATTTAACACATAAAGAGATTTTAAGACAGATGTCCAAAAGCTTGGTCAAAGAGGTAGGTTTAAGGAACATCTTAAAGGAGGAGGGAGAGGTAAAGAGATGGAAAGGTTTAGGTAGGAAATTCTAGAGCTTAGGCCCTTGGCATCTGAAGGCACAGCCACTAATGGTGAAACGATTAAAATTGGAGGAGTGCAGATATCTTGGAGGGTTGTAGGGCTGGAGGAGGTTACAGAGATAGGGAGGGGCGAGGGCCATGGAGGGATTTGAACACAAGGATGAGAATTTTAAAATTGAGGCGTTGCTGGACCGGGAGCCAATGTAGGTCAACGACCACAGAGGTGATGGGTAAACGGAACTTGGTGAGAGTTAGGATACAGGCAGCAGAGTTTTTGATGAGCGCAAGCTTATGAAGGGTGGAAGTTGGAAGGCCGGCTGGGAGAGCATTGGAATAGTCAAGTCTAGAGGTAACAAAGGCATGGATGAGTGTTTCAGCATATGGATAAACAGGAAAGCATTGGTTGAAATCTTAACTTTAAACCTTTTCCTCTATCATAACTTAAGCCTTTGTTGTGTTGTATCTACTGCACACGGAGCCTTATACAACCTGCCACATAAGTAAATATAGTAGAACACTTTCTTTATATCAAGTGTATATTCAAACAATTTTTTTTGTTTTCTCTGTTTTATTGATGCTACTACACTCATTGCGAATGTTCCTTTCTTGTTCTTTCTATGCTCTAAATCCATTCCTCCAATTCTGGCCTCTTATGCATCCCTGGTTTACACCATTGGCGGCCATGCTTTCAGCTGTCTAGGCTCTAGGTTCTGGAATTCTCTCCCTGAACCTTTCCGCATCTCCCTCCTCCTTTAAGATGCTCCTTAAAACCTACCTCTCACCTTTTGTGATTTCTCCTTCTTTAGCTCGGTGTCAATTTTATTTTCTGATTACGCTCCTGAGAAGCGAATTGGGACGTTTTACGACATTAAAGGCAAGCTGTTGTTGTAGATATACCATCCTACACACTTATTTTTCCTCCCCACTTCCTCGCAATTGAAATCAAGATTCATCGCACAGTCTCCTACTCCAAGTCATTCTTTCCTGGGTCCTCAATGCTGTGGACCACTCGGCCTAAGTCAGCTTCCTTCTCTCTTTAAAAAAACGTACAAACCGAGCACGGCATCACCTGAACATCGCTACTCATTTCATCCTATCTTTTCTACCTTGTGTTGTCCTGCGCTATGGGCCTTGGTCCTTCATCATGTTAACAAAAAATAGCAGGCAGTACATGTAAAGCTGTAATGCAATCTCAGAGGTCTTCTGATCATAAAATGCTCAGGTTTGCTGCTCTTGTGGATTGCAATGTTGTCCGAAGCCCTCAATTGACTTGTCTCCTTGTAACTCACAGCCAGCTATTGCTTATTTGATATGTTGCTGTTCACTTTTTCATAAATTCTATCGATCTGAAGCTGTGTTTTTATTCTCCAGCAGTCTTGTAGCTCTCCTGCAGTACAGAGAGATGCTGGTTTTTTTCTTGCCAGCAGCTGAGAGCAGCAAATGTATTTGGTTGAAAGGCGAATTTGATGAAATGTGCTTTTTTAAATACTTGCTAAGCAAATATATGAATGGTTCAGCTACAGCATTGAGGTGTGCGTTTGAGATAAAGGCAGTACGTGCAAGTCAAATGCGAAGACCTGCTAAAATATCCAGTAAATCCACTGTAGAACAGAACTCAACATGTGATTTTAAAAAACAGCAATGGGAAATTAGTTCCTGTTGGGTTTCTATCTCCTTGAATAAGGGACAACCAAGTTAAATCACCTGACGATAAAAAACCAAGACCCATCTATTTTGTTTTCTACAATCCAGGTAGTCACATGATAATGGAGTTGTTGACTAATCATAGCAATCGATCTCTATCAATTGGTCTACAACAGGCGCGGACATGAGGTGAGAAAATCCCCCAGCTTTGAGAAACAAGAGTCCAAAATCATCTGTTCTTCCCAAGCATGCTACACTCACCAAATGTCATGTTTCAAATTGCTCATATACCCCGTATTCCAAAATGTTACTTTCTAAAAGAAGCCTATCTAATTTGCATTTGTATAACTGCTTCCACCATCGCCCCAGAGAGCCTGTTCCATAGATTGATCGCTTGCTCACTGAAATATTGGCCCCGATCTTGACTGGGTTTTCCGAAAAGGGGAGAGGAGTTGTGGTCGGGAAACACGGAAGCCCGTGTTTTGACTCCACGGTGTGCGTCTTTTTGTTGCAGCAGGTTCCCTGCCCGGAAGCCAGCCTGATTGACGGGCTTGGCTCCCTGTCGGGTGGGGAATTCTCCGGGGAAGGCCACAGCTCAGGAGCAGGTAGGGAGCCTGCAGCTGGATTAGTGGAAGAGTGTGGTGGGGTTCCGAATATTGAGGGGTGGCGGGGTGGGAGGCCAGCGATCTTGGTGGGGTTTCCGATCCTGGGGGAGCAGGAAGCAGGTTAGCTTCAGGGGCTGGGAGGAGACATACCTACTCCTCCTGGCCCACAAGCAGTGCTGGAAAGGCACTTAACTCTTCCACACAACAGTCATAGAGTCATAGAGTTATACAGCACAGAAAGAGGCCCTTCGGCCCATCGTGTCGGCACCGGCCATCAAGCCCTGTCTATTCTAATCCCATTTTCCAGCACTTGGTCCGTAGCCTTGTATGCTATGGCGTTTCAAGTGCTCATCTAAATGCTTCTTGAATGTTGTGAGGGTTCCTGCCTCTACCACCTTTTCAGGCAGTGAGTTCCAGATTCCAACCACCCTCTGGGTGAAAAGGTTTTCCTCAAATCCCGTCTAAACCTCCTGCCCCTTACCTTGAAACTATGGCCCCTGGTTATTGACCCCTCTACTAAGGGGAAAAATTCCTTTCTATCTACCCTATCTATGCCCCTCATAATTTTGTACACCTCAATCAGGTCCCCCCTCAGCCTTCTCTGCTCTAAGGAAAACAACCCCAGCCTGTCCAGTCTCTCTTCATAGCTGAAGCGCTCCAGCCCAGGTAACATCCTGGTGAATCTCCTCTGCACCCTCTCCAATGCAATCACATCCTTCCTATAGTGTGGCGACCAGAACTGCACACAGTATTCCAGCTGTGGCCTAACTAGCGTTTTGTACAGATCCATCATAATCTCCCTGCTCTTATATTCTATGCCTCGGCTAATGAAGGCAAGTATCCCATATGCCTTTTTAACCACCTTATCTACCTGTCCTTGCCTTCCTTTAGCTGCCGTGTTTCCCGAGGCCCAGGAAACCCTGCCGACCAGAGTTAAACCTAGAAGCCAAATACATTTTTTGGCACGCATCCTCATTATGATATTTAAATGGCCAACCCGCCTCTTGGGTTGGTTGTCCACCCCTGTCCCGCCTCCATTAAAACCGGAAGTGGGTGGGTTGGAGGCGGGTTTGGGGTCGGGTTTGAGATTTTTTACTTCCCACCAGACCCCAACCCACCCGTTTTTGGGGGTTAAAATTCCCCCCATTATTTCTGCAGATTAGTTTTGAATTTACCCCCTTTGAAGTGCAGGTCGTGACCTCTGGTTCTACTGTTTTGGAGAAGGTGAAATAGCTTGTCATGGTCTACGTTATCTAGTCCCTTTAGAATCCTTTTATAAGGACAATGCTGCTTTCAAGGCCCAATTCTGCACCTATTTACAAGCATATTGCATTTTTTTTAGCAAAGTTCAGCAAAGGAGAATTTTTCATCAGTTGTCCGTTGGGAATTGATACGGCTTGTCTGAGTGTTGAATCCGTACTTAGTTCAGTTTCACTGCGGGTACTTGAGATTTTAGTCTTACAGCCTCTCCTTTAGCCTCCTCGGGAAGTTCTTGATAACATTACCATTTGTCTGGTTCTGAACTGAACAAATTGAATTGTCTATAAATTTCTGGTGTGAATGGAGAATGGATACCAAGGCCCCGATATTTACTGGGATGGGTTGCCTAAGTAGGGGGGGGTGGGCGGGGGGTGGAGGAGACGGCACAGCATGCGTTTTTTTTTTAAACAGGATTCCCCCCACCGGAATCCAGCCTGATTGATGGGCTTGGCTCCCTGTTGGGCGGGGAACGCTCTGGAGGAGGCCACAGGCCAGGAGGAGGTAAGGAACCTTGCATCTCCCCTTCCCCAGGCTTTCCTCTTTCCCCCCCCCCCCCCACCGCTGCGAATGCCTACGGACACCGAACCAACCTCCCTTACAACCTACTTTAGTGCCATGGACCATTCCACCAGGTCCCCGGCAGCAGCCTCCTGGCACTCGAAATCCTGCACCCGCCCATCGGCCAGGAATTGATTCCTGCTGGGTTTTGGAGACAGCCTGGCCTTCCATTTTCAAATGAGACCCGGGAGCTAAAATCTCTCCATGACTCGCGCGGCACCTGGCTGCAAGCTCCTCGTGGCTCCCTCAAGCACCAATCCCACCTCCCATTAAATTTGATCTCACCTCCCGTTAAAATGGGCCCCAGTGTCTAAGTTGTGCACTCTATTGAGCATGGGCAGAGGTACAGACAGTTATTGCACTGGGCTTCCATTATATAATATAACCCAATTCCCATTGAATGAGCTTCATTTTGAACTAAAGAAACTGATGCCCAAGTTTGAATTTAAGTTGTTTCAGGCAGTGATTTGAGTGCCTCGCTCTCCTGGGGCAAACCATTTGGATTCTGCAATTTGCTGGTGTGAGTAGGTACCTCAGTTATAGTGAAAATCCATTTGTAGGGAGAGAAAATCTCACTGCTCCAATAAATCACTATTGTCAAATTTTGGCTCTATTCTTCAATACTTTGGCTCCTTTTACAAGTTGACTTTCCTCTGTTAGTTCACTTGTTAATAAAAGAACACTTATTTGGGCCACACCCCCTAACCTGTCCTTCTTCTCGAATGTTGTTTCTCTCACAGATTTCTAACTTCTCTTTCCTTATTTCATTACTTTACATCTTTTAGATTTCCCTTTATGTTTTGTGCCTAAAGCACAATTTCTATTACTCTACCCTTTTCTTTTTCATGTGTTTTAGAATTATTATTTATACTACCTTTTCCACCTGAGCCCTTCTCCCCCCCCCCCATTTACTAGTTTAAAGTCCTTGTGACCGCCCTATTTATCCTTTCCGCTAGGACCCTGGTCCCACACCGGTTCAGGTGGAGCCCGTCCCAATGGTACAGTTCCTTCCTGTCCCAATACTGGTGCCAGTGCCCCATGAAATGGAACCCCTTTTTCCCACACCACTCCTTTAGCCACGTGTTCACTTCCCTAATCAGTTTATCCCTACGCCAATTTGCCCGTGGCTCAGGTAATAATCCAGAGATTATAATCCTTGTGGTCCTGTTCTTTAATTTAGCTCCTACTCTCTAAACAGGACCTCTTGCCTACTCTTCCCTATGTTGTTGGTCCCAACATGGACCACAACAACTGGATGCTACCCTCTCCCTCTCAAATATTCTTTCAAGCCGGTTCGAGATGTCCATCACCCTGGCACTAGGTAGGCAACATACCATGTGGAACTCTCGATCCTGCTTACAAAGGATGCTATCCATCCCCCTAATTATTGAATCCCCTACAATTACCACATTACACTTCCCTTTCTCTTCCCTTTGGACAGCCTACTGCTCCAAGGTGCCATGGTCCGCTTTCTGGCTGTCCTTCTGACAGACTTCATCCTTACCCTCACAGATAGGGGACAGGTGGGGAAGTATGAGTGTATGGGCACAGGGTGAGGATGGTAACCACCTTCTCCATGGTTGGACGGCCTGGCAACCCTCACTGTCTAGACTCGCACATGAATGGTTGCTTGGCTGAGGCATTGAGCAGCTGGCACCTTCACCAGTGGGACATACGCCAGCATGAATCTGAGTCTTCAAGAGCGAGAGAAAAACAGTTTGAGGGGGATATATACAATATGTTTAGAAACTAAAGCTTTAAGGAGACGTGACTAGCTTGTAATTTCTAAATTTACCTGAAAAACAGTGAAAACGGCCTTGATTCCTGCCCCCCACCCCCACCATCATGAACGGGAGTGCCCAACTGAGGCAAAAAACTCAACTATACAAATTCTCCGTTTCCCCCTTACACAACCCAAACACAAAATATCGTTGTGTTGTGAATTGTACAGTTTCCCCATTTTATATTCTGGCAGAGGTGTGATTTGTCAGTGCAGCCATTTTGTTAGTTTTATCTGTAACCGATGCAAGAATGGGCAGTTTCTCTATGAAACTCACACGGACGGCCTAATCAGGCCAGACTAGAAAATGGAGATTGATTTCAACAACACCATTGTTCAGGATGTGACTTTGTGAAAAATTAAACCAAACAAGAATCTGCAGAAGTCTCAGTGGAGCCTCTGCATGTGAAGTAGGTCAGAAGGAACGTGCATTGCATTGAAGACTAAAGCAGCCTTGTCTGGAGCCAGGCATGATCTAATTATCACTAGCAGCACTTCCACTCAGTCTGAATACTATCCACTGGCCTAGTTTACAGGATTTATGATTGAGAGATTGGAAAACATGCACATTTATGGAATTATGTCTTTAGGACAGTAATGAGCTCTTTACTGTCTACAAATATGTCAGCCATTCCATTTTGCATTAAACAGGTTAAGCCACAAATCAGTGCCTACAGAGGCAAGAGGAATGATTAGGCCCTTTGGAATCTGAATGTCTTGAAGAATACCAGTCTCCTATGGAGGAAAATCTATATGTAGAGGTCATACTTTATTGCACAGGAGTGTGTCACTTTCCTCCTAATCTTTTGAGAGGTCTGCTCCTTCCTTCTTTTGTAAACTTGTGAATATCGCATGTGGGATCTTTGTGGATGGAGACAGGGAAGGAACCTATCCAAAGAAAGAAGAACTTGCATTTACATCGCACCTTTCACATCCTCAGGACATCCCAATGAATTACTTTTGACATATAGTCTGGCATGCAAGTGCGGCAGCCAATTTACACACAGCTAGGACCCATCAACAGCAGCAGGAAGAATGACCAGTTAATCTGTTTTTGGTCATGTTGGTTGAAGATTAAATATTGACCAAGACACCTGGAGAACTCCTAGTTATTGTTTGAAAAAGTGCCATGGGATCTTTTACACCCACCCAAAGAGGCAGATAGGCCCTCAATTTAACATCTCATTCAGAAGATGGCACCTCCAGTAATGCAGAACGTACATTTCTATTGCTCCCTCATTAGGAGTAACATGTCATGAACCGTGTTATACACTTGCAAATTGCTGTAGTGGTGGTGGTTCCTCTGTATATGGTTCACCTCCTTTCGTATATAAATAACTGTACACCCACAAGGTGATTTATGCCATGGCTGCTCCCACTAATGATCAGCCTAGTTACTAGATTTATGATTTTGGTTTTAGATTTAGGAGAAAGTATTTCGCGGATAAGAAACGGCAAGGAAGGAGACCACCTCAGGTACTCTACCCTAGTAGGTGGCTGAAGAATCTCATGTGCGAGTCTTGCGTTAGGACCTGCCCCTAGTACAGAATACAATGGGCCACGTACCTTTCTATATCGGCCCGGATTTTCCGGGGCCTATGACGGCGTATGCGGCCGTAAGTGCCTCGCAAGTCCTGGGTTTATGCATGCGCTGCGCATGCGCGAAAACCCGGAACTTGCGATCTTCTTGACAGATCCTCCGCATCCCCGGGAAATGGACATTCGCTGGTGCAGGGTTGGGCTATTTGCCCAACTCTTGCCCAGCGAATGCCCATAAAACACTTACACCTGGTAAAAGCAGGCGTAAGGCCTTCATTTACCAGCGTAAAGGTGAAAATAAATATTTAAATAACATTTTTTACATCATTTTAACATTCAAAAACCTGTAAAATAAGTTTGTTATTTTTGGCCCCTTGAAAAATGTTTAAGTTTATTTTAAAATTTTTGTTTTAAATGTTTAATTAAATTGTATTTTAATTAATTTTAAGCATGTAATGATTTTTTTTATTTCAGTGTTGTGAAAATGTATTTTTTGGGTGATTCCTATTAAGCTTATGGGGATTCCGTACGTAAATGGAATCCCCATAAGCATAATGGGAATCCCCTTTCTGATTGGTTGGGCCGACCCACGTGATCCCAGGGATACGTGGGCCTCTGCGCATGTCTACGCAGAGAGGCCCAGGACCGTGAGTCTCCGTGGATCCAGGACCATCAGGTGGGTGCGTAGTTTTATTGCGGATCGGATGGCATCCGCCGTGGGAAGCCTCCGACCACAAATTCAGGCCCATTAATTTGAAGGTTTTGTATCTAACAAGCCCATCACATTTTATTAGTCACGAAACAATCTTAAAATCCAATAGTTAACCTAGAGTCTAAAATACACTCACCTACATTGTCTCCAAGTCTGGGAACACCTCAAATTTAAAATTCTCGTCCTTGTGTTCAAATCACTTTATGGCCTCGCCCCTGCCTATCTTTGTAACCTCCTCCAACCCTACAACTGTCTGAGAACTCTGCGTTCCTCCAACTCTGGCCTCTTGCACATCCCAGCCTTCCTTATCTCCGCCTTTGGTGGCAGTGACTTCAGCTGTCTAGGCCCAAGCTACCCTCCCTAAACCTCTCTGCCTCTCTCTCCTCCTGTAAGATGTTCCTTAAAACATACCTCTTTTGGTCTCTCTATGTAAATGTCTCCTCATGTGGCTTGATGTCAAATTTTGTCTGATTACGCTCCTGTGAAGCGCCTTGGGGCGTTGTACTATGTTAAAGGCGCTGTATAAATGCAAGTTGTTGTTGAAGTGTACAAGCAATTTAATGACTCAGCAGTGGACAAGCCGAGACAATGACCTGGCCTTGCTCCAACTTACACCACTTCCCCACAGGGAGTGCTTGAGCAGGGGTTTGAAATGGAAGATGGCAGGTTAGGAGCTCTGTCGTGAGAGCAATGCCACGGGAATCTAGCTAGCGTTAACAATGGGGCAGCTCCTATCCCCCGGGGCAGCCCCTAACCACCCCCCCCCCCACCACAGTTATCACAAAAACAATGAGAAAGGGTTCACATCCCGTCCAACTGATGGTCCCGAAGATTATCTGGCTCCGTCTTGCTGGAGAACATCCTGTCAGATGAATAGTCGCTGAAGCAGGAACATGATGGATCAAATCTAAAGCCCACTGCACCTTAAGTAAATTATTCAGTGTATGTTGTTTGTGTTTGGAGACAATTACACGGCAGTATTACGATACACCATTCCCATTAACTGGCGATGGACACCTGAAAGTAAACACAAGTGATTCACTTTCATGCTGCACCACAGCACGGGCAAATGGGTTCCTGCTAAACACACTCACAGAATCACAGAATCCCCACAGTGCAGATAGAGGCCATTTCGGCCCATCGAGCCTGCACCGACACATATCCCACCCTATCCCCGTAACCCCACGTATTTAATCCCCCTAACACTAAGGGTCAATTTATCATAGCCAAATCAACCTAACCCGCACATCTTTGGACTGTGGGAGGAAACTCCTCATGGTATCGGCACGGGTTTCTTATTTGTGAGAGGCTGTAGATGCAACGTTTTAAATGGTCCCCCTCCACTGAGTCATCTTCGAAGCCATTTTGGTTAATTATCCTGTCGCACTTTACAAGAAAAACACCTGATCAATTTGCGATTTTTCTCAGAATCCAGGCTGAGAAGGCTCAGCAAAATGAACAAACCTATTAACACGATTTGTTGTTATAAATTTTCATGATATTGCTATTTTCTTCTTCCCACAATAGCACTATTAGTTTCCAGTTACAACTCGAGTCTTTACCGTCCATTCTAAGCCCCCTCGGCTGTCAGAAGCAGTGCGGGTGGGGGGATAAGGTGGCGGAGGGATCGTGCTGCGTTCCTGCGCCCCCACCATTTACACTTGCCTGAATTCAGGCACGGGACAGCTGCCCTCCCCATGAGGAGCAGGGGCCTTATTTAAATGACGGTTGAGTCCCAGTTTAACTGTGGCCTGTACAGTCTCCTACCCGCCAGCACGGATTCTGACCACAGGAGGCACTGGAATGTGATCTAAAAGCATTTTATAAGCCTCCTTGTCAAGAGGTAGACCTAGCCCCACAAGATATCTTGGGCCTCCTCTGTCCCGGGCTTCCTCCCCTCCCCAATCCCCAGATCGTGGGCATTCTGCCCCCAGCCCCCCGGCAAATCCTTACTTTCATTGCGTAGGTCCTCAGTGGCAGCCTCACCCCTCACCACCACCAGTTGTGGCTCCGGGCCGCTGACGGTGACATCATTCCCGCCACATTCGGGCGGTGGTCAGTTCCGGGGCTGTAGAGGATGCTCGGGAGTCGAAATCTCCCGCGCCGAGGGGCAAGATGGTTCCTTCCACACACCCCCCCCCCCTCCCCGAGTTAAAATCAGCCCCTTTTACATGTGTGCGTCTCCCTCCTTCCCTCCCTTCCCACCCCAAAGTATATTCAATCACGGGAGCCGCATCCCTTAGTCTGGTATTGGGCTGTGGATCATAAGGGGTGGTCGGTAATCCCGGCAGAATGACAGGGGGTCATTTTAACCGAGCCCACGCAGTGGGATACTGACCAGATCGCTTTGGGCGCCCGTTTTACACCCCATCTGATTTTATTCTCCACTGAAGTCAATGGAAAGTAAAACAAGGGCCTGATCTGATCCTGTCAGATTCCCGTTGGGTGGGTTAAGTTAAAATGACCCCCGATATAGAATCCAATATTACAGCAGGTAATACTGGACACGGTGGCAGTCGTTTTCACGCCACCCCCACCCCCACCCCCCACTATAGACAGGGAAGTTCTGAGCTAGCAACAAGATAAAAGGCAAGCAACAGACTCTTTGCTGGGCTTATGGAAAATTCACGGCAGAGTTGTGTGTTAGAAGTACAGACTCTTCCTGGATGCGATTCGGGGAACTGTTTTTATTCCTTTGCAAGCACACACGTGACACAATTGATGTAAACAATGTTCAAAGGCATTGTCCGATCAAATGCACGTGATGTCACTAATGGAAATGGTGCAAGGATCCTCTGTTTCTCAAAACAAAAAAATGTTTGCTAAACGTTTTTTTTCACGAAGGTGCTGCCCCTTTACGCGCTCTGAAAGAATACAAAGAGCCACAATTTCTAGGAGCAGTTGTAACCTAGAAGTCAATGCAGAGAAGGACATATCTGGCTTCTATATCTGACAAGCTGAGCAGATCTAAAGGAACAATCGAGAGGAAGCATCCCGCCAGCGTATTCAAGGAACAAAGTTAATTTGCTGTGAGAGGTACTGAAATGGAAAGATTGCAGGAGAGGAAAGAGTAAATTGATAACTCGCGGGACTGGAGCCAGCTTTTGATTTGGTTGAGCGCCAAGATTACTTCCAATTCCAAACAGATCCAAATTGGGTCAGCTTTTATGTAATCAGAGGTTTGCAAACATGCTCCATTCAAACCACTTGGATGCAAATGAGGACCGTTCAACTTAATCTCCCTGAAGATTCAATATAGAAAGTTGGCAAAGGAATCCAGACTTTGGACTTGAGCTATCAAAGCATAAGGGTAAAAGTTCTGGTGGGGAAACTTCACGTACTAACACGCAAAGGGGGAGAAATTCATTATCGCCCCATATGGGGGCGGTAACCTTTGAAAGCTGGGAAACTTAGCGCCAGGCGCTAATGATTGCCAGCTTACACGAAATTGGGTTTAGCGCTTCAGGAAGGAAGTGGAGCGCTAAATCAAGTGCTCCACTTCCTTCCTGGAGCGCTAAAGAAGGCAGGCAGTAGTGGTGCAGCGCTGCACAATGGGCCGTGCAGCACTGCCGTGTTCCGAGGCTCCATCCCTCCCTTAAAGGGAAGGGCCATCGCTGCAGGCTCTGCATTGGGACCGGTTAGCTGGTCCCTGACGGCGGCCGCGATCTGGTCCGATCAGCCCCGTGTACTCCAGCAGAGCGCCGGGCTGATCGATCGCGGCCCAGGAGAATTGGGGAAAAATTGAAAAACACTATTTTACAAATTTTCGTACTTACCTCGGCAACCTCCTCTTTCACTTTCACCCTCAAAGCATCCGGCCTCCCGATCAACGCCTCCTGCAGCTGTCGGTGTCATCGCCCGGCAATGCTGAAAGGGGGCGGAACCGAAGTACGGGTCCAGGGCACTACCAGGGCGATGCGCACGGCAATGATGTCACGATCTCCGGGCACAGGAGACCGTGGCACAAATTGTTACCGCCGTCGCAAACCTTCCGGCCAATTTAGCGGGAGTCATTAATATCGCCGCAACTGGGCGGTAAGTCGTTAGCGCCCCGTTATTGCCCCCCGGAGGCGATAACAGGAGGCGCTAAGGAGGCTAATTTCTATCCAAAAGTACTTATACTATATTCCTGTCTGCTTCTTTTATGTAAACAGCGCAGGCTCGTTCCAGATCCTGCCCCTATTGTGGCTCTGGTCCAGCTCTTAGTGTGGGCCTGGTTCCTGGTTCAGCCCTTAGTGTGAGCCTGATTCCTGGTTCAGCCCTTAGTGTGAGCCTGATTCCAGGTCCAGTCCTTAGTGTGAGCCTGGTTCCTGGTTCAGCCCTTAGTGTGAGCCTGATTCCTGGTTCAGCCCTTAGTGTGAGCCTGATTCCAGGTCCAGTCCTTAGTGTGAGCCTGGTTCCTGGTCCAGTCCTTAGTGTGAGCCTGATTCCAGGTCCAGTCCTTAGTGTGAGCCTGATTCCAGGTCCAGTCCTTAGTGTGAGCCTGGTTCCTGGTCCAGTCCTTAGTGTGAGCCTGATTCCTGGTCCAGTCCTTAGTGTGAGCCTGATTCCAGGTCCAGTCCTTAGTGTGAGCCTGGTTCCTGGTTCAGCCCTTAGTGTGAGCCTGATTCCTGGTCCAGTCCTTAGTGTGAGCCTGATTCCTGGTCCAGTCCTTAGTGTGAGCCTGATTCCTGGTCCAGTCCTTAGTGTGAGCCTGGTTCCTGGTCCATTTCTTAGTGTGAGCCTGGTTCCTGGTCCAGTCCTTAGTGTGAGCCTGGTTCCTGGTCCATTTCTTAGTGTGAGCCTGGTTCCTGGTCCAGTCCTTAGTGTGAGCCTGATTCCTGGTCCATTTCTTAGTGTGAGCCTGATTCCTGGTCCATGTCTTAGTGTGAGCCTGATTCCTGGTCCAGTCCTTAGTGTGAGCCTGATTATTGATCCAGTCCTTAGTGTGAGCCTGGTTCCTGGTTCAGTCCTTAGTGTGAGCCTGATTCCTGGTCCAGTCCTTAGTGTGGGCCTGGTTCCTGGTTCAGTCCTTAGTGTGAGCCTGATTCCAGGTCCAGTCCTTAGTGTGAGCCTGGTTCCTGGTCCAGTCCTTAGTGTGAGCCTGGTTCCTGGTCCAGTCCTTAGTGTAAGCCTGGTTCCTGGTCCATGTCTTAGTGTGAGCCTGATTCCTGGTCCAGTCCTTAGTGTGGGCCTGATTATTGATCCAGTCCTTAGTGTGAGCCTGGTTCCTGGTCCAGTCCTTAGTGTGAGCCTGGTTCCTGGTCCAGTCCTTAGTGTGGGCCTGGTTCCTGGTCCAGTCCTTAGTGTGAGCCTGATTCCTGGTCCATTTCTTAGTGTGAGCCTGGTTCCTGGTCCAGTCCTTAGTGTGAGCCTGGTTCCTGGTCCAGTCCTTAGTGTGAGCCTGATTCCTGGTCCAGTCCTTAGTGTGAGCCTGGTTCCTGGTCCAGTCCTTAGTGTGAGCCTGATTCCTGGTCCAGTCCTTAGTGTGAGCCTGGTTCCTGGTCCATTTCTTAGTGTGAGCCTGATTCCTGGTCCAGTCCTTAGTGTGAGCCTGGTTCCTGGTCCATTTCTTAGTGTGAGCCTGATTCCTGGTCCAGTCCTTAGTGTGAGCCTGGTTCCTGGTCCATTTCTTAGTGTGAGCCTGGTTCCTGGTCCAGTCCTTAGTGTGAGCCTGGTTCCTGGTCCATTTCTTAGTGTGAGCCTGGTTCCTGGTCCAGTCCTTAGTGTGGGCCTGATTCCTGGTCCTGCCCCGAGAGTGAGCCTGATTCCTGGTCCTTACTTACTGACATACCCTGTATGTATTTAATTGAACAGCTGTGAAATGAAATCAGTGTATTTCTTCATTGACAAAACATTCCAATCGGACTCTCCATGTTAATTTTAAATTATTGATTCTGTTTTGGAAGCAATTCATAAGTAATTAAATGTAAAATTATTTAAGATTTTCACAAAATCTAATAAAAATGCAATTTATATTTCACTCCCACCTCTTCCTCAATTGCCATTTCTGGACAAGTGAGATTACCCGAGGCATCTCTCAACAGGTTGTCTGGAGTTAGTCAAGTTGACTCTCAAAGCCATCGACCCTTCCTTCTTGCTGAAGGAACATCACATTTGCTTGGCAACTCGGCAACGCAGTGCAGATTCACTGGGTGGGAATCAGTGGGTAATAATTCTTATCCTGTATCTCCTCTCCTCACACCCCAATGCTGCTACATTTTGTGTTACTCGCCCACACCTCCGTTTCTCTTCACTTATTATTACGAAAGAACTTGCAGTTTTATGGACAAAAAGCAAAATACTGCAGACACTGGATATCTGAAATACAAAGAGAAAGTGCTCAGGAGGTCAGGCAGAATCTGTGGAGAGAGCAGACAATGAGTTTCATGTATGGGCCCTTCCTCAGAGCTTTTCCAGGTGTGTAGGCGAATGCGACAGCCAATTCACACACATCAAGATCCCACAATAAAGGAACAGTTCATCTGTTTTTTGGCGGTGTTGGTTAAGGGAGTGATATTGATTGGGACACTGGAGAACCCTTTACTTCTCTTCAAATAGTGCCGTGGGGACTTTTGCATCCACCTGAATAGATAGACAGGGCCTTGGTTTAACATCTCATTGAAGGCCCCATGCAGCAGTCTCTCAGCTCTGCACTGAAGTGTTGGCCCAGATTATGTACTTGAGTCCTGTAGTTGTGCTAAGCTGACACTATCCAAGTAGTTGAAAAGAAGTTACATTTCTAAAAATAAATGAGGATAATGGAACTTCTTTTTTTGTTCCCTGCAATTAGGGCCCCGGATTTTCACCAATGTAGCTTTGTACTTGGCACAAGCTGGGTGAAAAAGGCCCTACAGTCCATTTGATCTCCTTCCAGAACACCAACCCTACTGTACTCCCATTACAGCATCTAGCTGTATCCTAAATGAATCCAGTCACTGCTCCTCCTGACCCTACTAAGAAATGCTTTTGACCTATCTTAGAGGGCCTGCTCTTCTTCTCTAGGTTTTTACAGGTGGGGCTCTTCTCAATAGACCTTTAAAATGCCATTGGGGTCCTAATAACATTGTAGGACCCGGATTTGCATGTGTTAATGAGGCTCCCACCTGAGTCTGGGGACGCCTCAGCTGCCTAAAAATGGGGCCCAGTTAAGTTGCCAGTGAGAATTGAGCAGGGACAGGGCGGCAAGTCTTTCTGCAGCTATTTTAACCGTGCGCCTGCACCTTTCCTGCCAGGCGGGCGTGGGTTAAAATTCCACACTATGTCACGTGATGTAAGGATGGATAATTTGGGAAATTCTGGCAGGCCTGGGTTAGTTTCACACAAAAATCCGCAGTGTGAATGTGTAAAAGACCTTTGTTCAGTACTTCAGTGAGGGTCGGCTTAGCTCAGTCGGTAACACTTTTGCCTCAGAGTCAGAAGGTTCCGCGTTCACTGTAGGATTTGTAGACTTCATGACTTAATCCAGGCCGACTCTTCAGTGCAGTACTGAGGGAGCGTTGCATTGTCGGAGGTGCTGTCTTTTGGATGCGACGTTAAACCAAGGTTCTACCTGTCTGTTCAGGTTGATGTCATTGTTCCCATTTGAAGAGGGGAGGGTGCTTCTCCGGTGTCCTGGCCAATCTCCCTCCCTCCAGCAGCATCAGCAAAACCAGATTAACTGCTCATTCATCTCAATGCTATTTGTGAGATCTTGCTGATTGCACATTTAGCCACAACAAAGACTGCACTTCAAAATTCATTAGATGAGAGTACTTTGGAACCTCCTGAGGATGAGAAGAGATATGAGGGCTGACTTTAAATTTCAGCGGTAGTGGCCAACTTTAATGGAATGGAAAATCGGGCGGGGGTATAACAGATTACCGCTCCACTACGGCCCATTACTGAAAGTTAAAATCAGCCCTGGGGTATTAATACCAATACCAATTTTAAGATAATTAGCAGAAGAACCAGAGGGGAGATGAGGAGAAATTTATTTACGCAGCGAGTTTTTGTGATCTGGAATGCACTGCCTGAAAGGGCGGTGGAAGCAGATTCAATACTAACTTTCTAAAAAGCATTAGATATATACTTGAAAAGGAAAAATTTGCAGAGCAATGAGGAAAGAGCGAGGGAGTGTGACTGATGGATAGGTCTTTCAAAGCACTGGCACAGGCACGATGGGCTGAATGGCCTCCTTCTGCGCTGTAAGATCCTATGATTCTCATACAATCTTACTCTTTTCTCCCTAACATGAATTATCTGCAACCCCTTCTGGTTGTTTCTGGAGGTACTTCCACCTTATTGCTATGAATTTGATTTGAGGAGAACAGCAGTGAATTAGCTTCCGTGTAGTGCTCGCCCCCCCCACTTTAACTCAGCATGTGCCACTCTCCAAAGATCCACTGGGGACTATGGAGACTCATTTTTTTTCCATGCCTTTGCACAGAATAATGACCGTAATTAAGAGTGTTCTAACTGGGCAGCTTCTAATCCAGTTGACTTCACTTGGCTGTTGGTTTTAATTTACATAAGCGTGACGAGGCAGGAGCTGAGGAGGCTTGCGGCTTTCTGATTTCTTTTCAGTTTGCACTGAACCAACTCCACGCTATTTGGTGTACAAGTGAACCTGACAGCAGCTCACAAAAGCCCACAGGAAAGTGGGTCTCCACGCTCATGGAGAACAGCAAAGGCTGAACACTTCTATTTCCAGGAACAGGTGTTGCGGGAGAACTGTGCCTTTATCGTTGAGTGCACTCTAATGTCAGAATGCCTTAGTTCAGTTCTAGACATGTGTACAGCCTTGCATTTCAATCTCCTGGCCTGCTGCTGGACCTGCCCTATTGCACCTGATTCACCATTGTACATCCCCTAGGAGAAACAGAAAACAAAGGGTAAAGGAAAAATATTGTGAAGACTTTGGGCTGGACCTGCCCTATTGCACCTGATTCACCATTGTACATCCCCTAGGAGAAACAGAAAACAAAGGGTAAAGGAAAAATATTGTGAAGACTTTGGGCAATGTATTCTTCGATCTTCCTTTGTTTCTTTCACAACACTGGAGGAGAACTTAATGCAGAAAATTCTTTGAGCTTTTTCATCTCCTCCGATGTGGAGGTTAACATGATCCCGAAGGTCTCATCCAGAAGCTGCTGAAAATGCCGAAATTCTAATGCACATAATGAAACATAGAAACATAGAAACATAGAAAATAGGTACAGGAGTAGACCATTCGGTCCTTCGAGCCTGCACCGCCATTCATGCGTTCATGGCTGAACATGCTACCTCAGTACCCCATTCCTGCTTTCTCGCCATACCCCTTGATCCCCTTAGTTGTGAGTGTTATATCTAACTCCCTTTTGAATATATTTAGCGAACTGGCCTCAACAACCTTCTGTGGAAGAGAATTCCATAGATTCACCACTCTCTGGGTGAAGAAGTTCCTCCTCAGCTCAGTCCTAAATGGCTTCCCCTTAATCCTTAGACTGTGACCCCTGGTTCTAGTTTTCCCTACCATTGGGAACATTCTGCCCGCATCTAATTTGTCTAAACCAGTCAGGATTTTAAATGTCTCTATAAGATCCCCCCTCATTCTTCTGAACTCCAGAGGATACAAGTTCAGTTGACCCAATCTTTCTTGATATGTCAGTCCGGCCATCCCAGGAATCAATCTAGTGAACCTTCGCTGCACTCCCTCAATAGCAAGAATGTCCTTCCTTAAGTTAGGAGACCAAAACTGCGCACAATACTCCAGGTGTGGCCTCACCAAGGCCCTGTACAACTGCAGCATCACCTCCCTACTCCTGTACTCAAATCCCCTTACTATGAAGGCCATCATTCCGTTTGCTTTCTTGACTGCCTGCTGCACTTGCATTCCCACCTTCAGTGACTGATGTACCATAATGCCCAGGTCTCGTTGCACCTCCCCTTTCCCTAATCTGCCACCATTCAGGTAATATTCCGCCTCTCTATTTTTACCACCAAAGTGGATAACCTCACATTTATGAAAGAAATGAAATGAAAGAATTTCGCTCTAAGTGTCTGTCTATGTGCTGAATGTCAGGAGAGAATCGAAGCTTGAATATAAACCATACAGATATGTGACGTTAACTTTTTACTCTAGGACATGGCATACAGTCCAGGGTAGGTGTGTCCGTGCATGTGTGTATTTGCTTCTTACTCTGGCCTATTTCCCAACGCAAGTCAGACACCAGATGGCATCAAATTCCCAGCCTGATGCCTGTACTACAAATAATTGTTTTTTGTTATGATGTAAAGTGACTGAGAACTTGAATCAGGCAGTTTTCTAGCAGCCTATTCTGAATCTCTCATTGACTCCCAGAAGACTTCAGTCATTCTGTGACAATGGCCTCTGCCAAAATCGCAAGATTGCGCTCCGGGGATGGAGCCTCAGTAAGTGCAAGAGCGTGTCAGAGACAAGAAGAAGCTGCTAGGCTCCAGCTCCTCCAACCCGTGCTCACCACGAGCGAGGCTTTGCGGCAGCAGCAGATCCTCCCAATTCTGACTGTGCCTCTTTAGCCCAAGGTAGGCCCTGGGCTCCTTTTTGTCTGCAAATGCAGATGGGGCGCTGGGCACGGCTGGATAAAAGAGAAGCAATTCATTTAGGCACAAGTAAAGCTGGTTACCTTCTGATACAGCCGCATGCCAGTCCCATACACGATGCTGGAAGCGATCGAGACAATACACATTATTACATAGAAACATAGAAACATAGAAAATAGGTACAGGAGTAGACCATTCGGTCCTTCGAGCCTGCACCGCCATTCAATGCGTTCATGGCTGAACATGCTACCTCAGTACCCCATTCCTGCTTTCTCGCCATACCCCTTGATCCCCTTAGTTGTGAGTGTTATATCTAACTCCCTTTTGAATATATTTAGCGAACTGGCCTCAACAACCTTCTGTGGAAGAGAATTCCATAGATTCACCACTCTCTGGGTGAAGAAGTTCCTCCTCAGCTCAGTCCTAAATGGCTTCCCCTTAATCCTTAGACTGTGACCCCTGGTTCTAGTTTTCCCTACCATTGGGAACATTCTGCCCGCATCTAATTTGTCTAAACCAGTCAGGATTTTAAATGTCTCTATAAGATCCCCCCTCATTCTTCTGAACTCCAGAGGATACAAGTTCAGTTGACCCAATCTTTCTTGATATGTCAGTCCGGCCATCCCAGGAATCAATCTAGTGAACCTTCGCTGCACTCCCTCAATAGCAAGAATGTCCTTCCTTAAGTTAGGAGACCAAAACTGCGCACAATACTCCAGGTGTGGCCTCACCAAGGCCCTGTACAACTGTAGCATCACCTCCCTACTCCTGTACTCAAATCCCCTTGCTATGAAGGCCATCATTCCGTTTGCTTTCTTATTATGCTTGCTTCAGTAAGTCTCACTCACTCTGCAAACACCTGAACAAGGCTAACGGGTTCAAGTAAATAATCCTGTTTCCTGCACAAGATTTCCTAAGTACTATTGCTATAGCAGCTATTACTGAGCCTGGTAATGAGACTTCTTGCTGCAAAGCCTTTAGCATCTTTGGCCTCAAACAATCTCATTCTCTTATCATCTGATAACATCTGTACAACCCGAAAACAATTACCTAGTAATAACTCTAAATTTAAAGGCTTAAAGGACTACCTGGTAACAGCTCTACAATCAAAGTGGAGAAAAAGGATTATTCAGTAACAGCTGTGGTATTGGTGATAAAAGGGCTTCTCACTGAATGTAGAAGGGACTTTTTCCAAATTCAACCACTTCCTCTGAAAGTCAGCAGTCACAATCCGAGGGCAGCCTTTCCAAAAATGATTCCTTACCAATGCCTATCGTACTAAAGCTCATCACCATGGTATTGGGGGTGTGAGAGGAAGAGCAATACCTTGTCAGTCATTGGCATGTCCATAATAATGGCAGGGTAAAAAGAAAGAATTGTATTTTTATAGCGCCTTTCTCAACCTCAGGACATCCAAAAGTGCTATACAGCCAATGAAGTATTTTTGGAGTGTAGTCACTGTTGTAATATAGGAAATGAGGCAGCCAATTTGCGCACAGCAAGCTCCCACAAACAGCAATGTGATAATGACCAGATAATGTGGTTTTTTTTAGTAATGTTGATTGAGGGATAAGTATTGGCCAGGACATTGGGGATAACTCCCCTGCTCTTAGTTTGAAATAGTGCCATCAGATCTTTTACATCCACCTGAGAGAGCAGACGGGGCCTCAGTTTAACATCCCATCTGAGAGACAGCACCTCCGACACTGCAGCACTCCCTCAGTACTGCACTGGAGTGTCAGCCTAGATTTTTGAACTCAAGTCTCCTGGAGTGGGACTTGAACTGCACAACCTTCTGACTCAGAGGCGAGAGTGCTACCAAATGAGCCACGGCGGACACTGTCGCCCCCATCCCCTTACTGTGGAGTCCCTAATCGCAGCCTCGTTGTTATCGGGAACTGAGGAGCAAAGGCCAGGTGCTCTTCCACAGGGAGGGGGAGAGGGAAAGTCAACACAAGATCATCATTTGGCTGCTGTCACACACTTTTCCTACAGTCAGTTCAGAGAGGTATTGCTGTCAGCCTCGGATTAAGTCTACTCCCTGGGAGTCAGTGTGTTGTTTGCCTGAGCTGTAGTTGGTGCATGGGCTTTGGATGACAGGAAAAAAGGGGGAAAAACTTTGGTCAGTGCGAAATAGGATTTTGCACCCTCACACAAAAGATGGAGGTGAGCAAAAGGGCCTCAAGTTTCGATATTCAGGTTGCCCTAAGCTGACTCCAACTCATTGAGCTCAGACTACTTTAAAATGCCCATTGTGAAGTGAAGTCGAACCAGACTCTGCAATGAGATCCTGCAGTTACGCAGTAAGCAAACTCTGGCCCACACTTCCTCTTGGTTTTGTTTTTTTTAAAAAAACATCCTAGCGACACAACTGTACTTCATTGGCACTCCTCATTGTGAAAAATTTAAACGTCAGTAGAGCACACTGAGAATTGAACACCTGCAAAATTCCTCAGTCAAGCTAGTCTTGAGATAGCTGAAATGGGATGTACCATTGTACGTAGGTGCACTCATTGGAGGATATGAGGGCAAACATGTCCTCCCCTCCCCAGTTTTTTTGAACATTGGTTACGTCCCCATCGTCCTGTCTGCTCCAAGTCTTTGAAATGGTCTCCATTTTATTTCCCCCCCCTCCTCTTCCCCCACTGCCCACACATTTTTTATACGTCTTTGCACTCTGCCTTTTTGGCCTGTGACACCTTGACAACGTTGGTCCTGTTACCCTTTACTATAAAGATCATACACCTTTTACGGTGAATGTGTATATCGCTCTATTCCCAGCTCTTATGGTGGTGGCAAACTGAGGCAATTGGAGCCCTGTGCATCCTGAATTAATGTCCATCTCCGGGAGAGTGAGTGATGATTTGCCTCTCTGTCAGTTATTAGGAAAAGTCAAGTGAAAGACTCACGGGTAGTTTCAGTCCTATTCTCAGTGGAGATGAGCTCACAGCACAAAATGAGCTCATCTGTCCTAAATAGAGCTAACTGCCAGACTCAGTTAGAAACGATCAGCACTGCGGCCGTGGGACGTAGAAACCTGCACTGGGATGAAACCTGCTTGAGGATGTAGTTGCGATGTATTATTGGGACAATTATGTAGGTTGATCGAGCGCTACTTGGCCTGGAGGTGCTCGATGCTGTCACTAGATGTAAAGGTAAAATGTGGACTAGCTAAGGTAAAAGCAGGACAAACCTAGGTGAAGGGAACGGTTTGAATTCTCTTAGGATCATCCTAGCCCACAGCGTATAGTTGCCATACTGTTTTTTATTAATAGGTGTCTGTAGTAAATTTTTTAATGTAATGTAGTTGAATATACACAGTTATGATAACAAACGGCAGCGATTAAATTTTGTGCCAAATTTATTTGGTCAAATTACTATCTAAAAATTTTAATGGTTAGAAATCAAACTTCATTTTTACTTCCCTAAGCATTGGCAAAATGTCAACATATTCTGTCCTAGGGCTGGATTTTCCGCCCGGAGGCGGGATGGTGTCGGGTTCGCTGTTCTGCGGGTTCTGGTCCTGCTCCCGGTTGCAGCCGCCCTCCATTAACGATTTTCCCTAGATTGGCCTCATTAAGGCTGACGTGCGCGCTCGCCGGCCCAATCGGTGGGTGCGGGTCGGCCACTCACTCTTGATGATGTGCTGGGAGCCTGGATATTTAAGGGGGCCACGTCCCCTTTGATCTTCACTTGCTTTCTTCTGCTTCCGAATGCTGGTTGCTGCAGGAATGGCAGCTCAACGGTCCAAGGCTGCTTCCCGGTTTGATGATGACTCTCTCCATGCTCTTGTGGAGGGAGTAAGAGGACGCAAGGCGGTCTTCTTCCCTTCAGATGGACGGAGGAAGCCTCCTCAGCACACAAAGGCAGCCTGGCTGCAAATTGCTGAGGAGGTCAGTGCAAGGTTGGTGTGTACACACACCTGGGTTCAGTGTAGGAAAAGGTTTAATGATCTGATGCGCTCAGCAAAAGTGAGTATAACATCACACTTACCTTCAATCTGCTTCCCATCTCTCCTCATCCCCATCACTCTGCATTGGCAACCTACTCCTGCCCATCCCAACTCACCCTAACATCCCTTGCACCCTCACCCATCCCCCTCTCTCTATGTACAGAATCACTTCACCATCCTACTCTGCACCCCTCACACTCGCTCTCACTGTTATGCAATGACAACAACTAACAACGCACAGGGAGGGACCTTGGTATTGGCACCTCACTCCATCTTTGTCTCCCTCTAAACATCTATGTTATCCATTCTTTACACTCACTCCATCAATCTCGATTAAACGCCACTTGTGTCCCTCATTGCAGGAAAAGAGAGCCCACAATAAGAGGGAGAGGGCCCACCTTCGATGGCGCATTTAACAAACGCTGAGGAGGCAGCTCTGGAGATCATGGGAGGTGCAGAGGAGCTGGAAGTGGGGGGACGGAGAGAAGGGCGCAGTACGGCAAGCTGGTAACAGAATTGATTTGCAACCCTATGATTTAGCTTTCATGAGTGACTGATATGGCATCTGATGCTCATAGAAATTGAGTTCTGATCATGTGCACAATGGGATGTGATTGCTACCTAAATATCACATGTGTAACTCATGCCTTTACTCCCCCACAGGACCATCGAGAGCCCCCCTCCCCACTGTCTAGGAGGAAGAGCAGGAGGACTCCTCAGAGGAACCTGCAGCCTCTGAGAGAGCAGCGTCAGCAGAAATGAGCACACCCAGCACCAGCAGAGACGCACACCTCAGTGGGTCCTTTGCGAGATAGAGTAGTGTTGTTACCTGGTGTATCACAGCTCACAAGTGAGCATGAGCAGATAGTGGAGACAGGGACAGCAGTGGAGAGTCCTCGTCGGAGGCCGCAGGGCACTCCCAGCTCTGCTCAGCTGCATGTGGACCCTGTGCCTCTGGAGCCATCCAGAAAGAGAGCGGTGCTGGAGCTTCAGGAACAAGTGCAGGAGGCTCTGACTGGGTTTGCAACCATGGTAACTGCGAGTGTGCAGAGAATGGAGGAGTCCATCTCAAACATGAGCAATGCCATGGTGGAGGCAATGGCAAATGTAGATCCCGCCATGGAAAGGATGGCAACCTCCATGGAGGACATAAATCGCCAGACTCAGGAGTACATGGTAACATTTCTAGATAGATGGTCAGCTATGGAGGATAGATGGGCATCTATTGAGGAGAGAAACCAGAGGTTCATGGACGTCCCCGTTATGAGGACTGTCAGTACAGAGACGGGTCCTCATGGCCCCACTGATGTGCAGCAAGGTGCTCTCCAGCTACTTGCTAGCAGTGAAGTGCGGGTGACCCATGAGAGGGATGTTGGTGGTCGAGAACAAGGAAGTGGAGGCTCCTCTCCAAGCGCTCACACTCCCATGCCACTGCGGAGCCCTCGGTCAGAGCCCCAGATTCCTCACCCAACTGAGATGGCCGTCTCTGCCCCTGCACAGCCGCAAGGAAGCTTGCAGAGAACATTAAAATGGACTGCAAAAGCTTCTATAAATATGTAAAAAGAAAGAGGTTAGTAAAAACAAACGTAGGTCCCCTGCAGTCGGAAACAGGGGAAGTCGTAATGGGGAACAAGGAAATGGCAGATCAATTGAACAAGTACTTTGGTTCGGTGTTTACTGTGGAGGACACACACAACCTGCCGGAAATAAAAGGGGTCAGAGGATCTGGTAAGAGGGAGGAGCTGAGGGAAATCCTTATTAGTCGGGAAAAGGTATTGGGGAAATTGATGGGACTGAAGGCTGAAAAATCCCCGGGGCCTGATGGTCTGCATCCCAGAGTACTTAAGGAGGTGGCCTTGGAAATAGTGGATGCATTGACGATCATTTTCCAACATTCCTTAGACTCTGGATCAGTTCCGATGGAGTGGAGGGTGGCCAATGTAACCCCTCTTTTTAAAAAAGGAGGGAGGGAGAAAGCAGGGAATTATAGACCGGTCAGCCTGACATCGGTCGTGGGTAAAATGATGGAAGCAATTATTAAAGATGTCATAACAGACCATTTGGAAAGTGGCGACATGATAGGTCCAAGTCAGCATGGATTTGTGAAAGGGAAATCATGCTTGACAAATCTTCTGGAATTTTTTGAGGATGTTTCCAATAGGGTGGACAGGGGGGAACCAGTAGATGTGGTGTATTTGGACTTTCAGAAGGCCTTCGACAAGGTCCCACACAAGAGATTGGTGAGCAAAGTTAAAGCACATGGGATTGGGGGTAATGTGTTGACGTGGATTGAGAACTGGTTGGCACACAGGAAACAAAGAGTAGGAGTAAATGGGTACTTTTCAGAATGGCAGGCAGTGACCAGCGGGGTACCGCAGGGTTCGGTTCTGGGACCCCAGCTGTTTACATTATATATTAATGATTTGGACGAAGGGATTAAATGTAATATCTCCAAATTTGCGGATGACACTAAATTGGGAGGCAGTGTGAACAATGAGGAGGATGCTAGGAGGCTACAGAGTGACTTGGACAGGTTGGGTGAATGGGCAAATGTATGGCAGATGAAGTACAATGTGGATAAATGTGAGGTTATCCACTTTGGTGGTAAAAATAGAGAGGCGGACTATTACCTGAATGGTGGCAGATTAGGGAAAGGGGACGTGCAACGAGACCTGGGCGTCATGGTACATCAGTCACTGAAGGTGGGAATGCAAGTGCAGCAGGCAGTCAAGAAAGCAAACGGAATGATGGCCTTCATAGCAAGGGGATTTGAGTACAGGAGTAGGGAGGTGATGCTACAGTTGTACAGGGCCTTGGTGAGGCCACACCTGGAGTATTGTGCGCAGTTTTGGTCTCCTAACTTAAGGAAGGACATTCTTGCTATTGAGGGAGTGCAGCGAAGGTTTACTAGATTGATTCCTGGGATGGCCGGACTGACATATCAAGAAAGATTGGGTCAACTGAACTTGTATCCTCTGGAGTTCAGAAGAATGAGGGGGGATCTAGGAGCAGACTGTTGCAGAGCCCTCCAAGGCTCCCAAACCCAGAGAGTGACTGCCAAAGGCGTCTAAGCAGGCGCAGCAGAGAAGTGAGCACGCTGTCTCTACATCTGCTGAAGCCACAGGGCAAGCACCATGTAGAAGCAAGAATAAGAGAAAGCTAAAACAGAAATAGTCAGAAGGGTAGTCACTTGGATGATTTCATGTTATACCAATTTACGTCTGTGATCTTTATTTCTATAGTATTAAAGTAATGCAATGTCAATGATTCAGTGCGTTGCCCTATGTGTGCTCAGAATTGGAAGTGGCACAGTGAGGGGTGAGGGTGCCTTTCATCTGCACTGATGGTGGGGAGAGTGATAGGAATGCACAGTTCATTGTTCAGATGCTGTATGGTATGGAATGGAGGTCCTCCCAACCCTCATATCCATGTGCCAGCCACATGTATGTGTTGCGTAAAGTTACGCGAATCTGGCATGGATTAGTCCATCCCTTGCCTGACGGCCAGCAATGAGCTCGTGTGTTGGTCGCACTGGGACAGCCGCCTCCGCCAGGTGTTCCCCATCTGCCACCTCATTCGGCTCTTCCTCCTCCTCCTCCTCCACTGAGGAGGCTGTGCGCTGAGCCACTTGTTCCTCAGGCAGCGGTAAGCCACTGCAGTGCGATGTTAGCAGGGTACAGCAGATCACGATGGTTCTGGACACCCCGGCTGGTGCGTACTGTAGTGCTCCACTAGATCTGTCGAGGCATCTGAATTGCATTTTGAGCAAGCCTATGGTTTGCTCGATGATGGCTCTGGTGGAAATGTGGCTCACATTGTCGTGCTCCTCAGCTTCATTTGATGGCCTCCTCATCGGTGTCATTTGCCACGTCTTCAGGGGATAACCCTTGTCTCCAAATAGCCATCCGGAAAGTTGGATTGCCGGATTGAAGAGCTGAGGCACAGTAGACTGCCGCAGGATGTACGAGTCATGACAGCTGCCAGGGAACTTTGGGCACACATGCATAATGTTCTTCCTGTGGTCACACACCAGCTGGATGTTAAGGGGGTGGAAGCCCTTGCGGTTCACAAATACAGCTGGGTTGTGATGGGGTGCCCTGGTGGCCACATGTGTGCAGTTGATGACGCCCTGCAGCCTTGGGAAGCCTGTCATATTGGCAAATGCAACCGCCCGCGCGGTAACACTTGCTTCATCCATTGAAAAGTGGATGTGATTGGCTGACTTGACAAACAGGGCATCGGTACCCTGCGTTATGCATCTGTGTGCGGCCGACTGGGAGATGCCGCTGATGTCTGCTGCTGATCCCTGGAAGGACCCTGACACAAAGAAGTTGAGTGCGGTGGTGACTTTGACAGCCACTGGTAAGGAGTGTCCACCCGCTCCTCTGGGCTCCAGGTCTTGGTGCAGCATTGTGCAGATGTCAACGACTAACTCTCGCAAAAGTCTCAGCCTCCTTTGGCACTGCTGCTCAGCCATGTTGAGGAAGCACATCCTCTGCCTGTAAACCCTGTGTTGGGGGTATCTTCTGCGGCGCAGTGCAGCCCTGCGCTGACAGCCTCTGCTCTGTGCAGCATCAGGTGGCTGAGGAGAAGGTTGGCGCTCTTGTTGTTGGTGCTGCTGGTGTGCCTGGTTCTGCTGCTGCCTCAGCTGCTCGTCCTCCGAATTTGAGGACCAGGATGAGAGAATAAAAATGGTTCCCATTCTGCTGGTAAAAATGCCACTTGAGGATGAAATGCTTTAAGCGCTCAGTCAATGTGGAGAGGTTATTCCAAGGAGGTCACAATGCATATAGATCTCACAACACACACTCACAACCTCAAAACACCTGAAATATGTTTTCCAAATCCTGAAATCAGAAAGTTCTGGCATTTGAAATTGAACTGATGTGGCAGGTTAGCTCTTATGCTGCAGTTGCAGCTGTGAACTATTCAGCTTGTTGGAACACCCGACACAATCAGTTGGCGTGTTTGTCGAATGCCGTGGAACACGGTGAAAATGTGGCAAAATTGGAAAAACCCTCTCAAAATAGCATTAAACATGTGTTGACAAGTTGTTAACTACCTTAAATGCCTCTCCCGCCGCTTGGTGTTGGGTCTGATCAGGAGTTGCAGACCCGACACTTTGGAAAGTCGCATGGAGGCGGGTTCGCGGCAGGTTCGCAACCCGCCGTCAATCATTTTGGATTTAACTCCTGAGCCGCCTCCAAACCCGCCCTCTGAGCACCGACAAAATCGCAGCCCTAATGTTTAGGTGAGCGGAGGTATTCATTAATAGGGTGAAATTGGCACATTTTTGTTTTACATTTGTCAGTTTATTGTAAAAGGGAATGTGGATTCTCAATGTTTAGGTTCAAGGTAGAGGCCTGATTTTGCTTAGGGGAGGGGCTTCAACTTTGAACTTGTCTGGCTCCCCCATTCCAGCATGGGATGGGGGAATTACAATAAGCCTCTGCCTCAAAGGTGATCCAAAATAAATAACTAGTAAAGTAGAGTGGGTGTAAGGCTTGATGAATACTCTGAAGTTTACTTGATAATCTTTTGAGGATCTTGGAGTATTTATGGAGAACTTCTCATTAGGAGATTTAACGGGTTGGGTGAAGTCCATGATGGAGTAAGATTTTACATGGTCTACGGAAGGAGTGAGTATGATGGGCTAGATAGCCTTTTCTCATTGCATGCTTTCTTAAGTTCTCAGATACAAGCAAACTCTGAGACTAATCTCTTCAAAGATTTTTTCTTTCTCCAGACCTTCTTTGCAAAGTTTCCATTTCCATTTTCCATGGCAATGGGAGCTGTTGATTATGGGTAATACTTCACAGCCGTCAGACAACTAGTGCTGAAAAATCGCATCCCTTCCCTAGTTTGTCCTTAAATTGCCTGCATAACTAGTTGCCCCCATCCTAGTCTGGTTGAGATGCAGTATAATAATTAATGCGCTATTCCGAGCTCAGGTTAAATATATTCACAAGTTTCTCTTCCTTCAGAAGTATTAAAAACCAAATGCCTATGAGATGTTTAACCTCTAGTTGGCTTCCGTGAATTGTCACTAATGATGTTCACGCCCTCTTCTATTGGACACCCATAAATTGTGTACAAGTTTTGTGTTTCCACCATTAACGTACATCTTTCCACATTAAATTCCATTTGCTTTTGCACTTCTTGATTTGTCCAGATTCCTTTCTTTCCTCACCAGTTTCCTCCTCGGCCTTTCATCCTTGAAGGTGTTGACTTCTCTCTAAGTTATAGTTCCACCTGTAGTATTATGTCACCCAAGCTGCCATTATTTATGTGGAAGCCTGGCCTGTGGATGTCGGCAACGGGTCGGGGGCGGGGTCGTCGCAGCCAAGCCACATCCTGTTGTTACGTGACATCCACACTTCTGCACTTCCAGCGTGGGCTGGATAGTGATCACTCAGGAGCAGGAACTCTGGCTGACCTTTTGCCCCTTCCTCATCCAAGGGTACTGAGGCCAATTGTAATGCCCTAACACTGCCTCGGTTAAGATCAGCTATCGCGACACCGGCTGAGGACTCAACTTGGAGCTCTTTTTGTAGTCAACGGATAAATCCGTTATATCACGAGGTGAGCTCTTGTCGAGATTCCTCTCATGCCACTAATCTGCACTACACCGACTGCCAGTCCAGAAGCAAGCAGTTGTATCGATTTAGATAGAGGCCTGACTGGCTGTTTAAAGAAACATTCCACATTATACGCAGAGTTTATCTGTTAAGCTACAGTTACGAGGAATGGTCTGTCACTAAATTCAGGCCCAAAAATAAAACACAACTAAGGTGTAAAATTAGTTCTGCTCTTGAGCTTTTAGATTTTTCCATTTTATTCCAAGCTGAAATGTGGCAGAAATCCATTCTTTGGATAACCTTTAATTTCTCAGTTTGCTTTTGGCTGCGTCTGTTCCTGTTGAGTGTAACATGCTGTTATCACAAAAAAATTCTCCACTTTAACAGTGCACTCAAGAGACCTAACCTTCCAGACTTTGCTCCAAAACCAAGTCGTTTATCAAGAAGCCGCCCGCAGCAGAGAAGTACATTAACAAATGGAAGTGCCTTGGCAGGTGCACCTTCCCAATTGCCAGTATGGGTGTTGGAGTAGAAAGGAAATGTGCATGAGATGAGACTATAAATTGGACAGTTAACCTAAGGAGGTCATAAGTATGTGCTGGAAAACTGGCACTGACCACCGGTCGATTAATTTTTAATCGTGTGTACTCCAATGCAGTGGTTGAAGCAGGAGTGCTTCACATGAGGGTTTATTTAATATTGCCAAGGAATCCTGATCGCAGGATACAGGAGAAGATAAGCCATCAGAAACAATTATTTTTCTAGGGACAGGAAGACGTAACTGAAAGGCCAGAATTTATTTCAAAGAGTTAGGCGGCCAACACTGGGAAGTTTTGACTGAAAAATAACATTTGCCAAAAGTTGGCACAGGTCCACGCTGGAATTTAGATTCTGTTATGGATCTGCTCTGACTTGCATATCTTATCAGAAGAAGACAACTGGAGGAATAGGATTGATGGTGCTAAGCTGTTTAAACATTTATAAGTCTCAGGTCCCCATGCAAAGTTCTCCCCTACGCTGAAGCAGCAACAGCTCCTTTTTTTTCACATGAAGTGCAGTGATGAATAAAGCAATTCTAGCGTGAGTGTAGTTTTGGCAGTTTCTATTATAAGGCACGGGATGGATTATTAAAACAAGTATTATGATTAACTTGAAAACCAGCCATTAATATTGATAAAGGCCCTTGTTCTTGGAACATGTTCAACAACTTAAAAGTGGTACCCATGAATTCTCAAATGATTGGCTCATGCGGTTGGGGAAGAAGGTCACAGGGTTGGGTAGGGGGAGGATGCGTGATGTACTTTCTTTTTTTAAATCATGAAGAGAATGGATTGATGAAGGTACTTTGTGCGTGGGCCCTGGAGAGATGATTACAAGGTATGGAAACAACAATCTAAATACAATTTGAGGAAAAACCTCTTCACGATGATTTTAACTTATGAATAGACTGCCACAGTGTGCCTTGAATGCCGATTCTTGCACACACGGCCTCATTGTTCCTAACGGTTCAGCTGCCAGCAAGTCCATGGAACTGAGATTATCCATGGGGTAGGCACTGTTTCACACACCAGACACCAAAGTAAGCACCAGTACAACAGTGATAACCCTGCGCAACTGAAATAACGTTTTAAATAGAAGAAAAAGTCTTGGTTTATCTAGCATGTTATCACATCTCTCAGTAATGCCCCAAAGTGCTTCATATGAATTACTCTGAAGTGCAGTCACTGTTGTTACGCAGGTAAAAGCAGCAGCCATTTTGTGCACACCAAGATCCTTAAAACTGAAGTGGTCTGGTTTTCTTTTTATTGGGTGGTGCTGATTGAAGAAGCAACATTGGCTTCACTAGAAGGTCCTGCTCTTCTTCAAGATAGAGACATGGGCCTCAATATTTACAGGGAGGCAGGGAGGGAGTGGGGGAGCGTGCCTGCGGGGTTGAAGCCCGGAAATGCCGTGAACGCGAACGTCCTAATGTCAGGACCTTATTAGCATTTGTTTTACTCCATTTCCCATTCGGCAGCCGGCCAGATTGAGAGGCCGGCCGGCTAAGCCTGTGGTAGAAGGCTGCAGCCAGGGACCACCGGGGACAGTTCCCAGCAATCGTAGAAGATCAGGCCATGGTGGGGGGGGGGGGGGGGGGGGGGGGCGGGGGGCTTGGAGCGCGGCACGCGGCAATGAGGAGGGACCGAGACATTGTGGGGGGGGGGGGCGGAAATTCACAGGGGGGTGGTCGGAAGATCGTGGCAGAAGATTTGCTTGAGGGGCCAGGGGAATCACTCCTGCTCCTCATGGCCAACAAGCAATGCTATAAAATGCACAACATCTGGCATCTCCGCCTCCCTTTAGCTGCCGGATTTCCGAGCCCGAGCTCTCCAGAGCGGGTTACTCAAATGGGATGGGGGTTGGGTTTCACATTTACCAATTTAACCCCCCCCCCCCGCCTTGATTTAATACCTCATCTGAAGCATAGCATCTCCAACAAAGGATCACTTCCTCAGTACTGCATGCAACTTAAGCCCAGAGTATATGTTTGGGTCCTAGAGTGAGGCTTCAAATGACAACCACCTGACTGAAAGAGGAGAGAAACTGAGTTAAAGTGAGTCAAATAGAGCATTTTACACACTTCAGATGGAGTTTAGAAGAATGAGAGGGGATCTCATTGAAACTTATAAAATTCTAACAGGACTAGACAGACTAGATGCAGGAAGGATTTTCCCGATGGCGGGGGAGTCCAGAACCAGGGGTCACAGTCTAAGGATAAGGGGTAAGCCATTTAGGACTGAGATGAGGAGGAATTTCTTCACCCAGCGAGTGGTGAACCTCTGGAATTCTCTACCACAAAAGGCAGTTGAGGCCAATTCATTAAATATATTCAAGAAGGAGTTAGATATATTTCTTAAGGCTAAAGGGATCAAGGGATATGGGGAGAAGGCAGGGACAGGGTACTGAATTTGGATGATCAGCCATGATCTCATTGAATGGCGGAGCAGGCTCGAGGGGCCGAATGGCCTACTCCTGCTCCTATCTTCTATGTTTCTATGTTTCAGCATGCTATCTCATCTCTTCCTCCATTCTTTCTTTCACACCATTGGATCTGCTCTCCCCCTCATTTCCTCCCATTCCCCATATCTCTTCTCTTTTTATTTTAAATTGAATTTTAATTCTATTAAAGTTAAAATTTTAAAATTAAAAATAACTTTACACTCCTTTCCTTTATCAGCTTCCCCTTGGTTTCAACCATTCATTTTGGAGGTAAGCTAAAAACTCAGGCTTTTCTTTTTTATATTCGTTCATAGGATGTGGGCGTCGATGGCAAGGCCAGCATTTATTGCCCATCCCTAATTGCCCTTGAGAAGGTGATGGTGAGCCGCCTTCTTGAACCGCTGCAGTCTGTGCGGTGAAGGTACTCCCACAGTGCTGTCAGGGAGTTGCAGGATTTAGACCCAGCGACGATGAAGGAACGGCGATATATTTTCAAGTCAGGATGGTGTGTGACTTGGAGGGGAACTTGGAGGTGGTGGTGTTCCCATGCGCCCGCTGCCCTTGTGGTGGTAGGGAGGCCTTTGTTGGCTAGAACTGACTCTGAAAGAGGAAATCTTTGGTCGATTTAGTGTTTGGTAGCATCTTCTCCTTTAATCATTGGCCTTTGCGAACGTATCGCCCCCGGTGAATGGCTATTCTAATTACAGTAATTTTAATGATTTTGACAGGATAACAGTTGCTTTTAGGAATCAAACAATGAATGAGTTAAATACTAAAGCTGCGATATTAAAGCTGTCAGTGTGCAAGATGTAATGCAAAGGACTAGACCAAATCTACAAGAAATTGCCTTCTTTGTTTTGCTGATGAGGATTTTATTTGAGAGTTTCTTCAGTATCTTGACAATAACGTTAGATTCAAGCAGTGCCTCAATTTCCCACAGTAAACTGTATCATTAATTTTGGTGTCCATGTCACCTGTTTCTATGATCGTATTATATTTGATAGTGCAAGCTGGGTAATGCAGAATAACGTGACAGAGGCCCGCAATAGGTCACTACCTGCTCTCATAAATAGGATTAAAGTGCACCGAGATCTAGAGAAGGAAATAATTCAAAGAGGAAAAAAATCATGGGTTTCTATTGCATATTTGAAATGTGGTGGCGTGTGTAATCTAAATATGAGTGGCAAAAATGGCTAAACTATACTTAACTTGTGCTGTGTGTGTTGTGTGTGTTTTCATGTGGCTGTTTATGTGTGCTGTGTATGTGTTGTGAGTGTGCTGTGTTGTGTGTGGTGTGTGTGTTTATGTGTGCTGTGTATGTGTTGTGTGTATGTGTTGTGTTATGTGTCTGTTTGTGTGTGCTGGGTGTGTGTGTGTGCTGTGTGTGTGTGTGTGTGTTGTGTGAAGTGGTGTGTGTGTGTTGTGTGAAGTGGTGTGTGTGTGTGTGTTGTGTGAAGTGGTGTGTGTGTGTGTGTGCTGTGTGTGTGTGTGTAGTGGTGTGTGTGTGTGTGTGTGTTGTGTGAAGTGGTGTGTGTGTGTGGTGTGTGTGTTGTGTGTAGTGGTGTGTGTGTGTATGTGTGTGCTGTGTGTGTGTGTGGTGTGAAGTGGTGTGTGTGTGTGTGTTGTGTGTGAGGCAACACTGCTGGAAGTGGGGAATGACCATTATTTAGAACACCTCAGAGACTAGCTGTATGCACCCTTTTTATGAGAAATTCGAGTGAAGAGCTGTGCCCATAAATGCAGGACACCCAACAGCATGAGAAAAAATGAGGTAAATCAGAAGTAATGGCTAGATAAAACCAAGCTTGGGTTTGTAGGCGAAAGAGACGATCGAAGGAGTTAAGAATTTGCAGTTCTGAAGTCCCAGAGCAGTCAATAGTGCAAACTCTGGCTCTCAACACCATGAAGCTGGGGAAAGTACGTGGAAAAATAAAAACAAAAAGCTCAGAGGACTAATGAGCACACCAGTATCAATAAAATAAAGACAAGACAAATAGAGAGAGCGAGACGTTGGGGGCTTGAGTGGAACATACACTGATAACATTCTCACTGCTGCTTTTGGAATCCTGAACTGCCTGCTCTTGAACGCCGCTTGCTCCAGTTGCTGGGACAGGCCATTTCATAGAAGCTGGAATAAATTAGATAAACAGGATTCTTTTTTGTTTCCTTAATGATTAGAACATGCCGTTCTGAATTGTTTATAGCTCACATCTGTCTGTGCTGCTGATGCTTACTGATATTCGTCGTCTCCTTTGAATCCAGCCTATAAAATCTTTAATGGTGCCATATTTGGATGCAATTTGTGTATCTCTCTGAATAGAGTGCAGCTAGTGTGTGGCTCTGCCAGGCAGCATTAGTTCACAAGACTTTGGACTCCACTTAATTATTCCATTTGCGAAAATAAGACAAGGCAGCTCAATAGGTTCTTAAATGAAGCAAAGATAAATTTTAATTACAGCATATTTCTTGTAATAAACATGTTATCTCAAATGCACCCACAAAGGCTTATTGTATTACCATAATGTGACATTCTGCAATCTGAAGACTCTCTAATGGAAATATATAATTCCTATTATGCAACCAGGCTCAACATGTTCCATACCAAGAGACTTGTTATGTGGATTTTACTGTTGTGGCGCTCTTATTCTGCAGGTACAGGCTTTAGGCTGGTGCCCACTTGGCGCAATGTGCAGCCGGCAAGGGCAAGTTATGCTGCTGGTTGCCCATTGCTTTCTGGGAAGGTAAGTAGAGTTCCGCAAACACATATACACGGGGGTTGAAATGCGGGTTAAATTTTTGATGTCACTGAAGCTGTAATGGGCCAGGCTCCAAATTTATCATTTTTACTGGGTGTAGTTATACTGCCAGCAGTATGATGCTTGGTGCGAAAATACCTCCTGGAGGTAGCCTCGCACCGCTTACTAAAATGTGATGTGTAGTCAGACCAACTCTGTTGTGCTGTAGTTCTTGCGTTGATGCCATGCACAAAGTGCGATGCAAAAATGACAGTATAACAATAGTAGCTTTCAAAAAGGAATTGGATATATACTTTGAAAGAGCAAACTTGCAGGGCTATGAGGAAAGAGCAGGGGAGAGGGATTAAATGGAAAGTTCTTTCAGATCCTGGATACCTGTGGTATAAGTACCCTTTCTAAATTGTATTGGCTTTGTGAGGTTCAGGTTGGCTTGGCTGATGGTTTTGGTGTTGGCCTCCATTACTGCTTAATGCGTTGTGGGATGTTCCATAGCCGTTTGGGTCCTTTCACTCACTCGCCTCTCTTCACCTAAAGAAGTGAAATAGTTTCATATTATCCCTGAACTGGAGGTGCAACAGATTTTCTATTTTACAGTTTGGATTAATTTGGATTCTGGGAGACGGGCATCCATTGAGTACTAGCTCAAAAAACTGTGTCTACATTTGAGCCAGTGGAATAAAGGAACCAGATTTATCAACATAAACATGAGGAGCTGGCCAGTCTCCTGGAATCTCATCTAAATAAGTACCAACATAAAAGAAAGAGAAAGAACCTGAATTGTGCCATATCATATCCTTGGGATGTCCTAAAGTGCTTTATAACCAATGAATTGCTTTTTGAAGTGAAGCCATGTAGGCAAAAGTGCACAGCAAGGTCCCACAAACAATGAAAGAATGACCAAGTAATTGGTTCTTGGTGGTGTTGGTGGAGGAGGAATGTTGGCCGGGACACCAGGAGGACTCCCTGCTCTTCTTTGAATAATGCCGTGGAATTTTGTAAAGCACCTTTCACTTTATATGGGTCCAAATGTATTCACACTTCCATTGTGGGTCACTTTTGTACCATCTCCCAGTGAGTAGATTGGGTAAGTGGTGTTCGCAAGACACATTTATTTGGCATTTTATGTCTTTTTGTTGTGTTAATTCTCCTGCCCCAACTGCTGTTTTCTTCCCACATGGGAAGATGGGAACCTTTGGCCCGCAGGCTGCTTACTCTCCTTGCAATTGAGAGTGGGGTACTCAGTGAGAAATGAGTTGGGTTTTGTTTCCTATGGGATTGGCTGCTCTACATCGGTGCAGAACTCCACTAGCAGCTCAGCTGGGAACTGGTGAAATGTGACTGATCCAGATGCCTGTTGAATATGGGATTCAACTCATGGGAGGTGAACACTCTTGCACCACAGCTAATGGCCCAATCCTGTCCTCCAACTTCTGAGATTGACCACAAGAAAAGTTCTTCATCTTCCGCACCTCCCTCCCAACACAGCCCTTTTCCATTCCACAAGACATCCAAACCAGTCTCCTGGTGAGAATTCTTAAACTCCTCGTGCACCTAGCAACTGAACCTGCTGACAAGCCCAGGAGTGTGAGGATTGAACTGTTAACATGGCCCTCTCCAGTTTTCTCTCTTTTGAAGACATGCTGATTTACATTCCACCGATGCTGGTCTCCCTTGCTGAAATGGCCATTCTTCATGTGTAAGCCTGGACGATAAGTGTTAGCAGGCTATTCGGGGATGAAGGGCATGGAAGGTCGATGCAGTCCTTGCCCAACAGTCCTGGTTTCTGTTCAAGGATGGGCAGTGCATTTACCAACTGAGCTATTATGAGAGCATTCTACACCTTTCTGTGGTTGACAGATGTGTGGGACTTTGGGCAGGGATTTATCTAGCTTTTGATTCTGGTGCAAAGGTGCCAACAATGCAAAGTAATTAGGAGACAAGATAACTTCTAGGATAATCATTGAAGTCTTGCCAGTTGCGAATTGGGGTGGGGGGGGGGGCGTGGGGGGTGGGCGAGAAGCATTGAAGACAACAAATAAGCAAATCATGGATGTGGCTAAGTTCAAGCATTTGGCAGAGCTGAAAATCATTGAGAAATAAGCAACCAAATCACACAAAAGTGCTCGTATCAACATATCTTCCCTAGTAATAAATGTTTTTATAATCGCAGTGTAATCTCCAGAGTACAGTTGCACATCTGTGAGAGAAACAGTCTACAGATTGTTAAACTGTTGCCTGAAGTCTGTAAGGACTATGAATGATTTTTATAATACAAATCCCAGCTTCCTTGTCATGTGTAATTGTGTGTTGGTGTACAGCTCTCTCTCTCCTTATCTGAGGAAGGATGTTCTTGCCATGGAGGGAGTGCAGCGAAGATTCACCAGACTGATACCTGGGATGGCACGAATGATGTATGAAGAGAGATTTGGTCGATTGGGCTTGTATTCGCTAGAGTTTAGAAGAATGAGAGGGGATCTCATTGAAACTTATAAAATTCTAACAGGACTAGACAGACTAGATGCAGGAAGGATGTTCCCAATGGCGGGGGAGTCCAGAACCAGGGGTCACAGTCTAAGGATAAGGGGTAAGCCATTTAGGACTGAGATGAGGAGGAATTTCTTCACCCAGAGAGTGGTGAACCTGTGGAATTCTCTACCACAGAAGGTAGTTGAGGCCAATTCATTAAATATATTCAAGAAGGAGTTAGATATATTTCTTAAGGCTAAAGGGATCAAGGGATACAGGGAGAAAGCAGGGACAGGGTACTGAATTTGGATGATCAGCCATGATCTCATTAAATGGCGGAGCAGGCTCGAGGGGCCGAATGGCCTACTCCTGCTCCTATCTTCTATGTTTCTATGTTTCTCTCTTTATACTTATCTCTCCCCTCCCCTCTGCCCCTTTGTGCCACTGGTTCATCAAGTGCCGATCTCACACAGACGATGACAACCGTGGTCAGGCTTGCATCCAGGAAGAATTTTTTTTTGCAACCAGCGAATTTTAAAGCTTTAGGTTGTAGTTGTTGGTGGTTATGGCACCGGGCTATAGCGACCCAGAGGTCATGAGTTCAAATCCCACCACGCAAGTTGTGAAATTGAATTCAAAAAATCTGATAATGTGCGAACTGGTACCTTAAGAAATGAAAGTCGTTGGATTACTGCAAAAACTCAACTGGTTCACTAATGTCCTTCAGGGAGGGGAATCTGCCACCCTCTAGTCAGTCTGATCTACATGTGACTCCAGTCGCACACTGTGTGGCTACTAATATAAGAGCAGCTTCTCTCCGCTCTGTGTATGTATGTGTGTGTGTGTTTATATGTGTGTGCCTCTGTGTCCCCCTCTCCCAATCCCACGCCCCTTCAGCTTTCTCTCCTATTTCTTTCTATCTCTCTCTTTCCCTTTTTCCACTTCGGTGCCCACATCTGTAGCTGACACGTCTTTGCTTTCATGAATTAAACTGCAATTGCTTCATAAACCTAAAGCTGAGAATTCCCTTTGATAACATGTTCTAGTGAAATGAAAACCAATGTCAAACATCTACAGGTAGGTCTGAAAACATTGGGATAGCTTTCAAGCTGCTTTCACAATCGTTTTGTATTTAGAAGAATCCTTCTAAAATAAATCTTTGGCTGACGACATGCAGCTTACAGGAAAGATGTGACTGTCAGCTATTTTCAATTGTTGTAGTAGAATATAACTTGAATCGGTTTCCTATTAGTGAAATGTCTTTCTTTTTACACATTCCCCATAGTATAAACATAGTATGAGGGACTATTTCCATTTGATAAAACTGCACACAACAGCAAAAAAATGGGTAATGGCATTTAACATAAAATTACATAGAATTAAATAGAATTTACAGCACAGAAACATGCCATTCGGCCCAACTGGTCCATGCCGGTGTTTCTGCTCCACACAAGCCTCCTCCCAAAACCCTCTTTCATCTAACTCTATTGTATAACCTTCTATTCCTTTCTCCCTCATGTACTTATCTAGCTTCCCCTTAAATCCATCTATGCTATTCGCCTCAATTACTCCTTGTGGTAGTGAGTTGCATTTTCGAACGACTCTCTAGGTAAAGAAGTTCTTCCTGACTATTGGATTTATTAGTAACTGTCTTATATTTATGGCACTCACTTTTGAACTACCCTCCAGTGGAAACATCTTCTCTAGGTCTGCCTTATGTGATAGCAAGGGGAAAAACGACTCCTGTGCGGTAACAAAATTGGAAGGTCATTTATAAAGAACACAGCACACAGAGGAGGTCTTCTCTCCCAAGCCATACGCCCATCAATCCCTGATCTGTGCTGACTTCATTGATCCCATCCAGTAGGAGCACTACTGTGAGGGTCAGAGCCCCAGGGAAAAGGAAATTGGGCCGTAGTTCCTGCTCCTAATTGCTACTCAGTGACTGATGCTGGTAGAGTGGATGTTGGTTTAAGGACGGGATCCTGCTCTGCTGCCATAACCCCTCTCGCACTCTACAACCGGGCCGGATGTGCTATCGACATTCGCTGTCTGCAGTCATGCATGTATAATGGCCACTTGGGTGAGATACTGGGGAATGAATGGCACACATGTGAAACCAAATCCTGGCAAGACTCAAGCACCTTCAGGAGGGAATGGAATTGGTGAGAACAAATAGGGATCTAGAAGAATGAGGTGGGTGAGCTGAGACAGATGGGAATCTAATGTGGAAAAACGTACATTGGTGCAAAGAGCATAGAATTTGTGCGCAGCTGATGGATGTCAACTAGGGTGGAGTCAGGGCACGACCATAGTATCCTGGGCTATGGATGGGGAAAATCCCATGTTCTTCCTCATTACCATCCTGTGACTTCCCTTGGAATGTGTGCGTGCATGGACGATGGTGACAACAGGATCTGACTTGGATGTGATGCCCCCCATGTTTAAATAGCCTCCCAACACTCGCTGCCTTGGCTAGCATATAAATGGCTACTTTGGCAAAGTTCTTGAGAGCTGCCAATGCTCATGGAACTGTACCCCAGTGGAAAGGAGGGGAGAGAAAATTAGACGGTGGGAGGAAGTTCCTATTCCCTGATCCAACTATCTGCTATTCCCCCTGAGTTTTCGATGCATTTTTATCCCTTAAAAGATCAAATTCCTCCATGCTATTCAAATTGATTTAAAAATACAATACAACATCTTCCAGGCATAAGTAGCGGCACTGATTTTGAGCCTATGAAGAGCCTTGGGATGCGTTACTATGTTAAAGGCGCTATATAAATGCAAGTTGTTATTGGAGATGTTTCATGAAAATTCTGTGAAATTTAATCTGCACAGACAGTGTACACACAATGGGCTCTGAAAATGAAAGTGAAAACATCTCTGCTCACAATCAGGATAAGCAGCTTGAGGTTATAGGCTAGCTGCATCAAGCAAACCTCAATAATACATGAATAATGAGAAGCAGATGTTTGCTGATTAGAAACTGGCAACAAAAAACCTGAGGTGGTGGTTTGGCACAGCACAGATCACATTATAGACCACCCGTGGGATTCAGTGCAGGAATTGAAAGCAAATAATGGGACAAAGGGAGAGGCTAAAACTAGCATTAGTGGTGCTGGTTTGAATGTAGGAACAGGAGTAGGCCCCTCGAGCCTGTTCCGCTATTCAATTAGATCATGGCTGATCTGTATCTCAACTGTATTTATCCACCTTAGCGCCATATCCCTCGATACCCTTGCCCAATAAAAATCTGCTGAGCTCAGTCTTGAACATTTTAATTGACTCGGAATCCACAGCTTTTTGTGGGAGAGAGTTCCAGATTTCCACTACCCTTTGTGTGAAAAGTGCTTCCTGATTCACTCCTGAAAGGCCTGGCTCTAATTTTCAGGTTGTGCCCCATTGTTCTGGATTGCCCCACCAAGGGAAATCGTTTCTCTGTATCTACCCTTTCGAATGCCTTCATCATTTTAAACACCTTGATTAGATCACCCCTTAGCCTTCTAATCTCAAGGGAATACAAGCCAGGTTTCTGCACCCTGTCCTCATAATTTAACCCTTTTAACCCCGCTATCATTCTGGTGAATCTGCGCTGCACCCCCTCCAAGGCTAATATATCTTTCCTTAGGTGCGGTGCCAAAACTGAGCACAGTACTCCAGATGGAGTCTGATCAAGGCTCTGTACATATGAAGCATAATTTCCTCCCCTTTGTATTCCAGCCCCCTTGAGATAAAGGCCAACATTGCATTAGCCTTTTTTTAATTACTTTTTGTACCTGTGCACTAGCTTTTAGTGGTTTGTGTACCTGGACACCCAAATCTCTTTCCACCACCACAGTCCCTATTCACTCGCCATTAAGAAAATATTCAGATTTGTCATTCTTGGACCAAAGTGGACAACCTCACACTTCCCCCACATTGAACTCCATCTGTCACAGCTTTGACCATTCACTTAATCTATCTAAGTCTCTTTGGAACTTCCTGCTCCCATCTACACAACTTACTGTGCCTCCTAACTTAGTGTCACCTGCAAACTTGGATATATAACTCTCTATTCCTTCATCAAAGCCATTAATAGCTGAAGCCCCAGTACAGATCCATGGAGATGCACATCCCTTGTCACATCCCACCAATCAAAGAGTGTTTCTTTTATCCCTACTCGCTGTCTCTTACCTCCCAAACAATTACCAACGCATGTCACAAGTTTACCGCTAATTCCTTCTGCTTTTATTTTGCTAATAATCTAGGAAAAGGTGTCCCCTCCCTGTAGTCAACATTAAATTGACAGGAAAAATTGAAGGGCATGCTCTATTTAAATATTGTTTTTATTTGTAAGAAAATTGAGGCCTAACACAAGATTAGTTTTATTCACCATTGGGATCAATCTAAAACTTTTCGCTTCCAGATTTTCATGACTTATTTTAGATTTTATGTTTAATTTCAGTGTGTCCAAAAATAGTAGTGAAGAAAATTTGTAATTTTTTTTTGGCCATTTATTTTACTCTGGTAGAAGATAGGCCAATGTCCTGTACCAATGTTACCCCCTATTTATGTGGAAGTGCTAGTGCTTGGGCTCTGTGTGGTACCTCCCCCAGTGTCATTGCCTAGGTTCAGAACTCTCAGTACAAGGAGTTGCGGGTGCTGGAATGGTTACCGTGGTTACTTTTGTGATTTGCATGAGGCTCAATAACTTCAAGAAGAGCTGGCAATGAAAGGTGCTTTGTGGCTGTAACTCCCTTTCCTGTCTTAGGGCAAAAGAGTCACCCCCACACTGAAACATGTGGAAAATCTGCCTGTTTAGAGAGCGATAGAATCTTACGGCACAGAAGGAGGCCTTACGGCCCAGCGTGCCTGTGTGCCGGCTCTTTTAAAAAGCTATCCAATTTATTCCACTCCCCTGCTTTTTCTCCGTAGCCCTGCAAATTTTTCCTTTTCCATTATATATCTAATTCCCTTTTGAAAGTTACTATTGAATTTGCTTCCACCACCCTTTCAGGCCGTGAATTCCAGATCATAACAACTCGCCGCGTAAAAAACAATTTCCTCATCTCCCCTCTGCTTCTTTTGCCAATTATCTTAAATCTGTGTACTCTGATGTGTTTTACTGTCATGTGTGTGTACATAAGACTGTAAACCATAGGACAAGAAAGGCAATGCAACCCTTTAAGACCTTGCCCTGCACAGATTATGCACAGGCTACACTATCAGGCACTCTGCTTTGACTCTTCACTTCCTATTTTAATATCTCGAAGGAAAGTTCTGTGTTAATGCACTCTAATCCCTAAGTGAAGAAAACTCTCAAATGTGTAACCATGCACACATCTCCAATATTCAACTTGACCTGCCGTCTTCCAGAGACAACATTCCCCCTTCGTCCCCTCCCCCATCAGCCCATTGTGCCTCATGAACTACTTGACGGACTGCAGCGGTTCAAGAAGAAAGCTCACCAACACCTTCTCAAGGGCAATTACAGATGGACAATAAATGCTGGTCTTGCTATCGACGTCTATATCCTGAGAATTAATTTTTTTAATGTATGTAATTATTCCAATCTAGACCTATCCTTACGGCCTCCAATCCTGATCATCCAGTTCCTTTTTGAAAGAGTTGATCTTCACCATCCTGACTCTTTTTTTCTCAGGCTTTCGGCTTCACATTTCCACTAGACTATGTTATGGGAGGAGAAACATTTCTCCTAATCTCTAGTTTCATTTCATCCTAATTTAACTAAAAACCTTTATCCTTTAGTTCTGAGCTCACAGCGTAAATCAAATAATCCGTTTACAGCTACATTTAAAGACCCAGATTAAGTTCCTCCCTCAAGTCTTTTTTCCCCAGTCAAACAATTTCAGCTCCACAAGCGTGAACTATCACCTCTGGCTCCACTTGCCATGAACCAACACATCAATGTCCTTTCGAAGTCAGAAGTCCCCCAAAATTATCCCATGATCCTTTGGTCACCAGCAATTCAGTTCAGTTGTAAGAGGGTTCATTCGAAAATCTGTTTAAAAGTGTCCCTGCGTGCGAGTTTAAAAAAAAATCGGGAGTCTGACTCACCTATTGTGAATCTTAACTTATTATGCAGAGCAGGTGATTTGTGTTGGTTTATAGCGTCACTTGGAAGCTTCTTTGTAGTACCAGCAACAACGTTTACAGCTGCAATTAATGACTCAGCTAGCAGATAATCACCTGCAAATCTTTTTATATGGAAAATAATATCAGCGACAACGCCAACAGTACATAAAAGTCTGAAAAGGGATCTAGATGTCATGAGTCTCTGAAGGTACATGACCAGTGCCGTAAGGCTATTGTTAAGGCAAATAGAGTGCCAGGGTGTATAGTGAGGACAATTCAACATAATACTTAAACTTTAGTTAGGCTTCATCTGGAATACAGTGTTCAGTTTTGGTCCCCTCACGTGGTGGGTAATACAGAAGCCCTGGAAAAGGTTCAAAGGAAGACCACTAGAGTGATCCCTATTTTAAAAGCTCTTATTTATCAAAATAGGCTTAGAGAACTGGGACTTTTTACTCTAGAAAGCATGGGATATGAGGAGATTTAAAAGAGCTGTTTAAAATGACGTGGAGAGTAGACTGTCTCTGTGTTAGGATTATTTGAACTAGATATGTTAAGGAAAACAAGGGGATTTAAAAAAATAATAATTCACGGGATATGGGCGTCACTAGCAAGGCCATCATTTATTGCCCAACCCTATCATAGAAGAATCATAGAATGGTTACAGCACGGAAGGAGGCCATTCGGCCCGTCGAGCCCGTGCCGGCTCTCTGCAAGAGCACTTCAGCTAGTTCCACTCCCCCGCCCTTTCCCCGTAGCCCTGCAATTCTTTTTCCTTCAGATATTTATCCAACTCCCTTTTGAAAGATGAGATTGAGTCAGCCTCCACCACCCTTTCAGGCAGTGCATTCCAGATCCTAATCACTCGCTGTGTAAAAAAGTTATTTCTTACGCCGCCTTTGGTTCTTTTGCCAATCACCTTAAATCTGTGTCCTCTGGTTCTCAACCCTTCTGCCAATGGGAACAGTTTCTCTCGATCTACTCTGTCCAGATCCCTCATGATTTTGAACACCTCTATCAAATCTCCTCTCAATCTTCTCTGCTCCAAGGAGAACAACCCCAGCTTCTCCAGTCTATCCACGTAACTGAAGTCCATCATTCCTGGAATCATTCTCGTAAATCTTTTCTGCACCTAGTTGCCTTATTAGGGGTTCATTGTTCAACCTGGGCACACGAGTACATACACAACAGTGAATAAAGACAACGGTTTCAGTTCATAAGAGACTTGGTCTACTTATGGAAGCTGTAGTCTAGCCATAAATGTAAGAGCAAGTGTTGGAGCAAATAAGGCCCAACAGTAATGATGCCATTCTTTGGGTGAAATATTAAACATAGTCCTGCTCAGGTGCATGTTGAAGATCCTATATATTATCAGAAGAAGAGCAGGGGAGGTCTCCTGATGCCTTGGTCAATTGGCCAGATTGCTTCTGTCATCTCTACTTCACCTGCCATCTATTCCACCAGCATGGATGCTGTTTGTACTGTCTCACCTTGGTCCTCAGAATCTGACCACGATGAACCCCAACCCCAGCAGCACCAACAACAACACCAACCCCTCTGCAATCACCTGATGCTGCACAGGACAGAGGGCATCAGCACCCGACCATATTGCTGCCTGGGAGGCCAGGATGGCCTCATCATGGACAGATTTACCTCTCTTGATGCTGTACACCCATGTCTGCCACAGATTGGCACCACCCCACAGCAACACCATAAAGCATTCCTGCATTAACCAAGCCATTCCTTTCATACTCACCATCATTGCTGGAGGTACCGTTATGTCTCACCATTCACTGCAACTCACTAAGCCACTTCCAAAGGTGCACACAAATCTGTCCAAGACTGGAAAGTGTTGAAAATAAGATTTTTATGTTTGACACGGAAACTTTACATAAACATTGGATAAAACACCAAAGTGGCTAACCTTGTGAATCTACTTGTTTTTCATCGTTCTCTTCCGTGTGCATTTACAAGGTGCCAGCGCTGTGGCTTCAGCAGAGGTAGAGGCAGCCTGCTCACTTCCCTGCTGCCAAGGAGCTGGAGAGCACCCCCGGGGGCGCTAACGAGAGGTGCAAACCAACTCAATTTTCCCCCAAAGACTCTAGTTTCGAACTTAGGCAAGTCACTCTCAAACTTAATGTGAAATTCTATCATATTATGATCACTCTGCCCCAGAAGATCCTTTACTATGAGATTGCTAATTAACCCTGTCTCATTACACAATACAAAATCTAAAATAGTCTGTTCCCTGGTTGGTTCCATGAAGTATTGTTCTAGGAAACTGTTCCGAATGTATTCCATGAACTCGCCCTCCAGATTACCTTTGCCAATTTAATTTGTCCAGTCTATATGAAGATTAAAGACCCCCCAAGATTATTGCATTACCTTTACAAGCTCTTACTATTTCTTGATTAATATTCTGTCCAACGGTATAGTTACTGTTAGGGAGCCTATATACTACTCCCAGCAGTTTTTCTGCCCCTTGTTATTCCTTATCTCCACCCATACTGATTCTACTTCCTGATCTTTCAAGCCAAGATCTTTTCTCTCTACTGTCCTTATGTCATCCTTTATTATCAGGGTTACCCCCCTCCTTTTCCATTCTGCCTGTCTTTTCAAAATGTCAAGTACCCTGGAACATTTAGTTCCCAACCTTGGTCACCTTGCAACCACGTCTCTGTAATGGCTATTAGATCAAACCCATTTATCTTTATTTGTGCCACTAGTTCATCTATCTTGTTATGAATGCTTTGTGCATTCAGATAAAGAGCCTTTAATTTAATTTTTTTACCATTATTCTCTGCTTTGACCTTATTCTCTGCTCCACTGCTATCGTTAAACTCTCTGTCCGTTCCTGTCACACTCTGCTTATTTTTACCCAAATCGCTACACTGCTCTATTGCCTTGATGTTTCTCTTTAGATTTCTAAATTTCCCCTCACCTGACCCCTCCCCCCCCCCCCTTTTTAGTTTAATGCCCTAGTCACAGCCCTAGTTATTCGATTCGCCAGGACGCTGGTCCCAGCCTGGTTTAAGTGGAGCCCGTCCTGACAGAACAGCTCCCTCATTCCCCAGTACTGGTGCCAGAGCCCCATGAATTGAAACTCCTTCTTCCCACACCACTCTTTGAGCCACGCATTTAACTCTCTGATCTGCTTGACCCAATGCCAATTTGCGCGTGGCTCAGGTAGTAATCCAAAGATTATTACTCTTGCGGTTCTGCTTATTAATTTAGACCCTAGCTCCTCAAACTCCCTCAGCAGAACCTGATTCTTAGTTCTACCTATGTCGTTGGTTCTTACGCGGACCACATCAACTGGATCCTTCCCACACCCACTCCAAGTTCTTCTCCAGCCGCGAGGAGATATCCTTAACCCTGGCTCCGGGCAGGCAACGCAGCCTTCAGGACTTTCTTTTGTGGCTGCAGAGAACAGTATCTATCCCCCTGACTATACTGTCCCCTACTACTACCACATTCCTTCCTTCTTCACCCCCCACTTGGATGGCCCCCTGTACCACAGTACCATGGTCAGTTTGCCCATCCTCCCTGCAGTCCTTTTCCTCATCCATACAGGCAGCAAGTACCTCGTACCTGTTGGACAAGGTTCAGGGCTGAGGCTCCTCCATCACTATATCCTGGGTCCCCATACCTTCCTGACTCGCAGTCACACCCTCCTGTCCCTGACCACTGACGAACTCTAAAGTACTACTTAACCTAAAGGGTGTGACTGCCTCCTGGAACAAAGTGTCAGGTAACTCTCCCCCTCCCTGCTACATCGTAATGTCTGCCGCTCGAACTCCAGCTCAACAACTCTGAGCCGAAGTTCCTCGAGTTGCAGACACTTACTGCAGATTTGGTTGCTCGGGATCGTGATGCTCTCCACAAACTCCCACATGCTGCAGTTACGACACACCACCTGCCTTACCATCTCTAACCTTGTTTTATTTATTAATTAATTAGTTAAAGCTTTTATTCAATCGATATTTTAGTTTTATTGTTTGATTATTTTATCCAGTTTAAGTTGTTAATTTAATAAGTACCAGCAAGTTACAGTTTCTCAGCTCTTAATTTAACCACCTTTCCTAACTTAGAGAGCAAAAGATGTAATACTCACCAACCAATCATCTACCTGCTCTCCTGTGACGTCACTCTGATTTTTGTTGTTGTTTTTGAATCGGAGCCTCGCTGCTGCCGCTGCTTTAGTTCAGGTCCACTCTCGGGCCGCTCTTTATCCTCTCACCGCTGCCGCTGTCCCTGTCTCCACCATCTGCTGTTGCTCACTTGTGAGTTGTGAGACAACAGGTGACAACACTAATCTATCTTGCGCAGGACCCACCGAGGTGTGCGTATCTGCGCTGGTGCTGGATGCGCTTTTGTCTGGTGACGGTGCACCCTCAGAGGCTGGAGGCTCCTCTGAGGAGTCATCTTCCTCTTCCTCCTGGACGGTGGTGGGGGGGGGGGGGGGCAGGGTGCAGGTGGGGCTCTTGATGAACCTGTGGGAGAGTAAAGAGATGAGTTAGATATGTCATATGAATAATGGGTACAGATACCATTATGCACATGATGACCATTCAGTGGCTGCTGACAACAGTGCGCAGAGAGTGACTGATGTATGCCATGTAGCTGTTTGATATGTAATTCTGTTACCAGGTTGCTGAGATGTCCCCCTCTCTCCATCTCCCACCTCCAGCTGCTCAGTGACTCCAGATAATTCTAAAGCAGCCTCCTCTGCTGTTGTAAGGTTTGCAAATGATGGAGGGCCACCATCGGTTCACCCCCTCTCCCTCTTATTTTGGGCTCTCTTTTCTTGCAAGGAGGGAAAGAAGAGGTTGAGTGAGAGTGATAGAATGAGTGTAAGGAATGGATGGGTTAGAACTTTAGAGTGAGATTATGATGGAGTGGGGTGGCAATGCCTTGTGTGTTGTTAGTTGATATGATTGCATTAAGATGAGGGTGAGTCATAGAGTCATAACGGCACAGAAGGATGCCATTCGGCCCATCGAGTCCGTGCCGGCTCTCTGTAGAGCAATCCAGTCAGTCCCATTCCCCCGCTCTATCCCCATAGCTCTGCAAGTTTATTTCCCTCAAGTGCCTATCCAGTCTCCCCTTGAAAACATTGAGTGTTTCCGCTTCCACCACTTCCGTCGGCAGCGAGTTCCAGGTCCTCACCACACGCTGCGTAAAAAAGTTTTTCCTCACATCCCCCCTATATCTCTTGCCCAAAAACTTAAATCTGTGTCCCCTAGTCCTTCTACAATCAACTAGTCGGAACAGCCTTTCCCCGTCTAGCCTATCCAAACCCGTCATAATCTTGTACACCTCTATCAAATCACCCCTCAACCTCCTTCGCTCTAATGAAAACAAATCCAGCTTTTCCAAACTGTCCTTGTAGCTAAGATCCCCCATCCTTGGAACCATTCTGGTAAATCTCCTCTGCACCCTCTCAAGGGCCTTTATATCCTTCCTAAAGTATAGTGACCAGAACTGGACGCAATACTCCAGTTGTGGTCTAACCAGCGCTTTATAAAGGTTCAGCATAACTTCTCTACTTTTGTACTCAATACCTCTTTTTATGAAACCCAAGACCCCATATGCTTTGCTAACCACTCTCTCAATATGTCCTGCCACTTTCAGGGACCTATGCACATTAACTCTCAAGTCCCTCTGTCCCTGCACACTCTTTAAAACTGTGCCATTAAGTGTGTATTGCCTCTCCCTGTTCCTTCTGCCAAAATGCATCACCTCACACTTCTCTGTATTAAATTCCATCTGCCACTTGTCTGCCCATTCTGCTAGCCTTTCTATGTCCTGTTGCAGTCAATTGGTATCATCCTCACTGTTTGCCACACCCCCAAGTTTGGTGTCATTGGCAAATTTAGAAATTCTACTTTGTATTCCAATATCCAGATCATTTATATATATCAAAAAAAGCAGTGGCCCCCAGCACTGACCCTTGGGGAATACCACTGTCTACCATCCTCCAGTCTGAAAAACAGCCATTTACCACAACTCACTGTTTTCTGTCCTTAAGCCAATTCCTTATCCAAGCTGCCACTAACCCACTTATTCCGTGAGCCTCAAATTTTGTTAACCAGCCTTCTATGCAGTACTTTGTCAAACGCCTTCCTAAAATCCATGTAGACAACATCCATTGCATTCCCTTCATCGATCCTCCCTGTTATTTCATCAAAAAATTCAATTAGTCAAACATGATCTGCCTTTTACAAATCCATGTTGGCTCTCCTTAATTAGCTTAAACCTCTCCAAGTGCCCGTTAATTCTTTTCTTGATTATTGTTTCTAAAACTTTACCTACCACTGATGTTAAACTGACCGGCCTGTAGTTACTAGGATTGTTTTTACACCCTTTCTTGAACAATGGTGTCACATTTGCTACTTTCCAATCCTCAGGCACCTCCCCCACATCTAGGGAAGATTGGAAAATCATGGCAAGCCCTTCTACTATCTCCTCCCCCAAATCCCTTAGCAATCTGGGATGCAAGCCATCTGGACTAGGCGACTTATTCATTCTAAGCATAACCAGCCTTTCTCGTACATCCTGTCTATCAATTTTCACCCCTTCCATTGCTTCTACCTTTTCCACTGCTACTGATATTTTGTCAGCATCCACCTCCTTAGTAAACACCAATACAAAGTACTCATTGAGTATTCTAGCTTTGCCCTGCGCCTCTAAGCATATATCACCTTCTTTGTCGCTAATAGGCCCCACCCCGCCTCTTACTACCCGCTTACTGTTTACATGCCGATAGAAGATTTTAGGGTTCCCTTTTATGTTAACAGCCATTCTACTCTCATATTCTCTCTTTGCCAATCTTATTTTCATCTTCACTTCCCCTTTCAACTTATTGTATTTGGTCTGGTTCTCCCTTGAAGAATTCACCTGACATGCATCATACACCCTCTTTTTTTGTTTCATCATCTTCTCTATCTCCCTCGCCATCCAAGGTGCCTTTGCTTTGGTTCCCTTACCCTTCCCTCTTGTTGGAATGTACCTAGCCTGTACTTGGAACATCTCCTCCTTAAAGATCACCCATTGTTCCATTACAGTTTTTTCTGTCAGTCTTTGGTTCCATTTTACCCTGGCTAGATCCCTTTGCATCCCATTGAAGTTAGCCCTATTCCAGTTTAAAAGTTCCACTCTAGATTGTTCCTTGCACCTCTCCATTGCTAATCTAAATCTTATGAGACGATGATCACTCGTACCCAAGTGTTCTCCCACAGACACTTGGTCGACCTGGCCAAGGTGAGTGAGTGTGAGGGGTGGCTAGTGAGATGGGGATGTGATAATGTAGATAGAGAGAGAGGGATGGGTGGATGTGCAAGGTATGTTGGTGTGAGTAAGGATGTGCAGGGGTAGGGTGGGGAAGGCAGAGTAATGGGGATGTGATGAGAGGCACAGCAGGATGAAGGTGAGTGTGGCTTTGTACTCACGTTTCCTGATCTAATGAGATCATTGAAATGTTTGCAGCACTGCACCCAGGTCCTCCTGACCACATCCCTGCTGGTGACCTCCTCTGCAGTCTCCAACCAGGCTGTTTGGATGTCCTGGGGAGGTCTCTTCCACCCATTGGAAGGGAAGAGGATCTCCCTGTGTTCTCTGACTCCCTCCATAAGCATATGGAGGGAGTCATCGGAGAACCTGAGTGCAGCCCTCTGCCTCTGTGCAGTCGTTGTCAGTTTTTGCAGCACTCCAATGCTGTAGTACACTGACCGCACTATGTTACATTGACATTCAAATCCAATGTGGCCATGGCCCCTTTAAAGATCCCAGCTGAAAACACATCATTGATGGTGTCACCAGACCCGCAACATTTAATTGGGCCGGGTAACGTGCAGGGTGGGCTTAATAGTCCCAATTAAGGAAAAGTCGTTTTCAGCAGCGGGATGGAGCCAGCAGCGGGGTCGCGACCCGCCATGGCCACCGGACCCACCCAGGTAGGCAAAATTCTGGCCTAAATGTAAGAGATTTACGACAGAGAGCTGGAGAAACTCTTTTTTTCACACAGAAGGTTGTGGAAGGCTGCAGAATGCACTATTAAAGTTAATGATTGAAGCATGGGCTATTTGAACATTTAAGTGTAGCTTTGATAGGTGGTTGAAGAAAAGGGGAATAAAAAGAGATATGGGAACAGCATTGGCACCTGGGATTAGGACTAATGCTCATGCGAGCGATAAACACCAACATGGACAATTGGTCCTGTTGTAATTTCTATGTAATTCGATGTTTCTCAGATGCAATATATAAATGCATTTTCATTTTCACTACTGATGGGACTTTTTATAGAAAGCTTCGATGCATGGCCACCAGATCGTGCTGTATGCAGTGAATGTGGAAAGTCATGGGATGTTGCACCTCACCAGATCACTAGCCGGAGTTAGCGAGTATTATCGGTGCTTGGATTGATACCTCCAGACACTTGTCAACAGAGCAAAATCCATCCTGTTGTGATTTATTTTTAACTTCACTTTGTTTCCCCCCAATTATTTAGGTCTACTAAACATTCCCCGGTTTGCATGTGTGGATGTAATGACTTGTTTGTGTAATTATAAAGGAACTAAACCCAAAGGTAAACGTGTTTATTTCAGTGTATCACTCCTCCTCATCCATTTTAATTGATGTGAATACTTTTCCAGTTTACTCCTGTGATCAACGCATTTTTTTGTTAACTTATACAGAGCAACTGTGCAACATAGCATGATTGCCCTCAACACAGAATAATGCACACAGCTGGTCCTTTGTAAATTCAGGATTATTATGGGGTGGCCCGTGATGGAACTTCTGTGTAATTAAATTTTATGAGCTTTTTTGTAGTAGGAGTTTTATATGCTGACACTAATAAGCTTATTTAATTGTTGGGTTCTAAATCAAAATGATTCCGTTCTCTGTGTGATGACACATAGATATGTTGATTACACAGAATGGGTACCATCAGTACAAACCAAAATATGCTGTGGGTTGGTGGCATCGAGGAGATTTTCTACTCAAATTCTAAGCAGGACATAGGAACAGCAGTAGGCCATTCAGCCCCTCGAGCCTGTGCCGCCATTCATTTAGATCGCGGCTGATCTGTATCTTAACTCCATCTGCCTGCCTTGGTTCCGTACCCCTTAATACTCTTGCCGAACAAAAATCTAACAATCTCAGTTTTGAAATTTTCAATTGACCCTTAGCCTCAACAGCTTTTTGGAGGAGAAAGTTTCAGATTTCTTCTGCCCTTTGTGTGAAGAAGTGCTTCTTGGCATCACCCCTGAATGGCCTAGTTCTGTTTTAAGGTTATGTCCCCTTGTTCTGGACTCCCCCACCAGAGGACATAGTTTCTCTCTATCAACTTTTTTAATCACCTTGAACACCTCAATTAGATCACCCCTTAATCTTCTATGCTCAAAGGAATACAAGCCTAGTCTATGCAACCTGTTTTCATAATTGAACCCTTTTAGCCCCGGTATCATTCTGGTGAATCTGTGCCCCACCCCCTCCAAGGGAGGTGTGTTGCCCAGAACTGAATTCAATATGCAGGGATCAGAATATCTCCCAGGCTATTGTGTTAAACCCGTACAGAAGGGGTTCCAGTGGCTTGATAAACAAATGTACTTCCTGCTGTGGAATCAAAACCCATAGATCAGTATGGTCCCAAGTTTGGTCCCCAGAATTAGCTGAGCTATGCCAGGGTGCACTGAGAGTGCTAGCTTTGGTGTCAGTAACTCTGATCTTTGAAAAGAAAAATCAGACAGGATTCATCCAAATGTAAATTAGATAGATTTCTTTCAGAAAATAACATTTTGGGATACAGTATCTGAATAATTTGAGACATGAGATGTGGTAAGTGCAGCATGCTTGAGATGAAAAAGGTAACTTTGGACCTATGGTTGTCAAAGCTCTCCACCACTGGGGTTTTTCCTGATGTCTTGTCCGGGTCTGTTGTAGACTAATTGATAGAGATTGATTGGTATGATTAGTCAACAACTCCATTATTGTATCATGCAATAACCAAGGTGGTAGAAGGTGAACTTTGGCCTTTTTCCATCTAGCAATTCCTATGCTCCTGATTGGTATACATCGACCCCTGCTGGAAAATGCACGGGTGCTGATGCAGATGAGGACATGATGAGTCTTGCCAGCCTATTTTTAACCAGGAAAGACTTCCTTTTTAGTCTCATAAGTACATAAGAATTAGGAGCAGGAGTAGGCCATACGGCCGTTTGAGCCTGCTCCGCCATTCAATAAGATCATGGCTGATCTTCGACCTCAACTCTACTTTCCTGCCCGATCCCCATATCCCTTGATTCCCCTAGAGTCTAAAAATCTATCTATCTCAGCCTTGACTATGCTCAACAACCCAGCATCCACAGCCCTCTGGGGTATAGAATTCCAAAGATTCACAACCCTCTGAGTGAAGAAATTTCTCCTCATCTCAGTCCTAAATGGCCTACCCCTGATATTGTAAGAATATATTCGAAGAATGAGAGTTGATTTCATTGGAACATATAGATTATGAGAGGGCTTGACAGGATAGATACTGAGAGGCTGTTTCCCCTGGCTGGAGAGTCTAGAACTAGGGAGCATAGTCTCAGGATAAGGGGACGGTCATTTAGGACTGAGATGAGGAGAAATTAGAGAAGCAGGCCCACAACTCAGGGCAATGAGGGATGGATAATAAATGCCAAACTTGCCAGCGACGCCCACATCCTGAGAATAAATTAAAAAATTCTACGGAACCAAAACCCAGGCACTGCCATCAGAAGAGGAGGAGAGAATATTGGAAACAAAAGTAACAAATAAAAGCCTGGACAAGCATCGAACCGTACACTACATTTAGAAGAATGAACAGCTGGTGAGCTGCGGCAGGATAACTAAAAGTTTGGGGCGGTGAAGCCATTCCAGACTGCATGAATCCACAAGTCACACACAGTACCAGATGTGAGTGAATGATCAGATTTTCTTTACCTGTCGTGCACTGTGTTGACAGACGCACACAAGCCAACACAACCAGACACGAGTGAGCTGTCAGCTGTTAGTCTAATGTAATCGTGAAGGGACCTGGCAAGCATTCAGGAAATATAAGCTGGTCCCTGAAGGCCAGGAAGTTACTGTCAGACTCGAGTCGTAAATACAGACGCACTGCGTTCCTTTTAAGCAGTGACTCCAGGGTGACCGAGCACAGTTTACATAACACAGAAAGAAAATACTGCAGATGCTGGAAATCTGAAATAAAAACAGAAAATGCTGGAGATACTCAGCAGGTCAGGCAGCATCTGTGAAGAGAGAAACAGAGTTAACCTTTCAGGTCGATGACCTTTCTCTCTTCACAGGTGCTGCCTGACCTGCTGAGTATCTCCAGCATTTACAGTTTACATAACACTTGATCGTATTTCAAAACCAACTTCTGATAAAGGATTGGAGGGCGAAAAAAAGAATGAATTGTTTTAACAGGAGCTCCCGTATCTGATTCAGGGCTGTGCACCTGCCTCTTTTTCCACATCTGTCATCTTGTCATATGGATTGCGTGAAGTATTCCCACGTCAGAATGTTCTGTGTAATCAAAAACTATGAAAGGAAGCAGAGCAGGAAACAGCGCTGAGGGTTTTTGTCTGTAGAACCGTACCAGGCACACACCAGCTAAGCCCTGGCCGTTCACTATCGCCCAGAATCATACGGCTTCTGTGTATCTCACTGTTAACGGCACATGGAAAAGTGAGTAATTTACTCAAAAGAGGAGCAAGTCCCACAAAAAGACCTGCGATTACTGTTCTACTGCCAGACAGGACACTAGAAACAGTTTTAACAGGCAACTCCTCCCTCACCTCTGGTTTCTAATCCTCTCCATCACAGACTTTCTTCATTTGTTTCCATTTTATCAGCACTACCGTGTTATTGCTCTTCCAAACTGTCCTCTTTTTTTTCTTCCAAAGCATCATCCTAAATCATCTTCCTCCTCCCTACATTTTGAAATCAAAGCTTATTGCACTGCCTCCTACTCTAATATATACTCTCGCAGGGAAGCTTTAGAATTCCTTACCTCCCTCAATCTTCTCTTCCTCCTCCAGTGTTTAGGATTTTAAAGTCCAAGCTTCGTGGCACCTAACCATTACCAGTTGATTTATCTCATCTTGTCACCTCATCTTTTCAATCTTAGCAAGACCTTTCTATGGGTCTTCAGCTAGGTTACTCCATTTAAAAAAAATGTTACAAGATGAGTGAGGATGGGAGATGATGCAGCTCATTAAAATGATGAAAGATTTAGGCCTAGAAATTTGTGAACGCCACAAAAGCTGCCGGTGCCACCACGGACCGAGTGTTAACGGCTGCCAAAAATGGTGGCATTGCCTGGACCGAAAAATTAGTGCTGGGGGCTAATTAACATTAGACCAGCGCTCGACTCACTGTGCAACGCTGTCCTGGAGGCGTTCGTCCCAGCAGGAGGCCTCAATGTAGCATGGTCGTAGCGTCACTGCAGCAAGAACAGATTGCTCTGAAAGCGAGGCTGTCATTTCAGAAAGCAGTGTCGGTCTCTTTAAGGGGAACTGCCTTCTGAAATGAAAAAGTAAAAATCGTATGAAAATAGGCAGTTTTTAGCCCTTACAGCTCAACTGCATTCTGAAAAAAAATTAACATTAAAAAGAATTCCCAAATGGGAGACTTCAGGTCCTAAAGCTGAATCGCCTTCTGCGCCTAAAAAAATGGGCTAAGTGCTTCAGCACTAACACAAATGGCTCAGCAAGCCAGGGTAGGGGCACCCAGGGTCTCGCACGCAGCACTGCAGCTTTGTGCAGGGGATCAACACTGCAAGAGAGGTTCTCTGCCCACAGGGGCCAGGAGGCCCTCCAGAAAGAAGGATGTGGGACCACATCACCGAGGTCGTCCCTGCCAGCAGTGTCACCCACCCCCCCACGACCTGTGCCCAAAGAAGCTTCATGACTTTAGACCAGTGGTCAAGGTCAGTGAATGCATCTTCAAAAGCCATCTCCTACCAACTGCCCCACCAGCCTCACACACTTCTCAATGCATGACTCCCCACCTCCCCAATCACTCACCTACCAACAATCTGTACCAAACACAAGGCACTCCTCCCATCCTAGCTTCACTTCACCCCCTTGGAGGAGACGGAGCTGGTCATTCTTGGCAGGGGCATGGCTGAGCCCTTGGCCAGCGGCAGGGCTGAAAGGATACAGAATGCTGGTATCCTCATATGTTATCCTCCTTCTCGCATGCACCTCTTGCTTTCCTGCCCTCCAGTCATCACAACTCCATCCTTGTGCCTTCCTCATTTTATACACCCAAGAAATGCAGCCTGCCCAGCCAGTGGAGGAAGAAGAAGGAAGAAGGAAGGAGAAGAAGAAGAAGAAGAAACACCGTCACTCGATTTCACACTCCCAGCCACTGAGGGAATGCATAAGGGTGATTATTTGATTTCTTGATGTCATATTGGATGGATAGATGTATAAAGTTGGATTGGAAAGTTTGCTTTGTGGTGGTTTTTATTTCAGCATTATGGCCAAGAGGACGATGTGATGGTCAGTAACAGAGGGAAGGTAAGGTGTGGGACAAATGTTGAAAGGGGAATTGGGATTGTAGTCACTGGTACCGCAGGCAGATGATTCCATCCCAGATATCCCAGCCAGAAAGCGGCTGTCTGGGTTGCATCCTTCCTTCTGCTTCCTCCTCTTCTGCTTCCTCCTCTTCTGTGTCTTTCTCTTCTGCGTCTTCCTCTTCTGTGTCTTCTTCCCTCTGTGAGTGGATGCTGTAAATCTGAAATAAAAGCATAAAATGCTGGAAATACTCAGTATCTTGACCTGAGATGTGAACTCTGTTTCTCTCTCCACAGATGCTGCCTGACCTGCTGAGTATTTCCAGCATTTTCTGTCTTCTCAGAGGCCTTCCTTTACCATCCAAGACTTTGCAAGCATCCAGCAGCACTCGCTGCATACTTAAAAAACTTTTAACATGTATTGTACCAAGCCACTACTTCAATAAAATAAAATAAAAATCCAGTCCAAAAGCTTAAATGCAAACTTACCTGAAAGATGTGTGTGTCCCTTTAAGAGGTACTGACAGCATCTCTGTCAGTCTGCTGAATGTTTCCTTTTCAGAGCGAGCTTAGGACCCAGCGCTGAACGCAGCGCTAAGGTCAAAGTTCACAGAGGTGACATTAAGTCGGCGTTGCACGCCAACTGACGTCACCCTCTCTTCATTTACATCTCCAGGGCCAGCACTGCTATTGACAGCAGTAAGGCCCTCACCAAAATGGCGGCCGCCGAGTACCACGCCAGAGAAGGGCGCTAGAGTGGCGGCCGCCATTTTTCACCAGGATAGCGGCACAAACAGGTGGCGGTAAGTAGCCCAATTTCTGGGCCATAGATAATGTAGAAATAAGCAGGCTGGCTAACTTGGGCTGAGAAATGACAAGATTCTTATCATCAGTAAGTTGCTTATCCTACAATGATAATGTAAGGATTTTGACAAGTTGGTGAATGCACCATTAAACATCATGGAAGAATCTTAAATTGCCTGGCACATTGTAGAGTTACCAATGCCATGGACTGTTCACTCATCCTCAGTGAAATTGAAAAGCTACTCTGTAGTTGAAGAACAGTATGTCCTGATGGAATCCCAAGAGAAAACTACAAATATGACTGTGCTAGACTCATTGCTCAGCCCATTTCCCTCGCTCTTTCAGACCATCTGGCAAGAGGAGGTTGTGTCATAGGATCTCATGAGTACCATCTAAAAGGTGAGAAATGTAACTGCAGTTCCTGAGCTGCTATGAGTCTCAGAATCTCACCCATGTGCTGCTAAACTGTTGCAGACTATATCCTCCCCGAGAAGCCTTGCAGCTTCCAACGCATTGCGACAGATGCAATCTTCATCAGAAAACACATGCAGGAGAAGCACTGACGACAGAACTTAGACCGTTACTCATAACTTAATCACCCCACCAAGATCTTTGTTACGAATGCCTGTCTGCCATGAATGCCTTCTCGGATTCAGTGGTGTTAACTACTCCCATAAGGTTTTCAGAGAACTTCAGAGAATGGGCATTCTCTCGCTTTGTTCTATAATCTTGTAGTATGGTTGCATGTTGTGGGAGTGTAACAATGGAACTCCTTTCTGATCTAGACTGGATCTCTGTATAGAACTCTTCAATATGGTGGAGCTTATTAACACTAGATAAGGCGAGGTTTGGTTTGATTTATAAACTGCTCTATTCCACAGTAACGGGTCTGATCAGAGTCACTTAGTTCGATCTTACAATTTATGTTTGCGCAATGATACAAAATAAAGAAAATGTGGTACTATCCTACATCTGTGGGCTGTCTTACTTAAGCAGAATCACCGCACTGTATTCTGCCCTATAATCCCAGAATCATTCATAGAATAGTACAGTACAGGAGGCCATTCGGCCCATCGAGTCCGCGCTGGCTCTTTTGAAGAGCAATCCAGTTAGTCCCACTCCCCCGCTCTCTCCCCATATCCCTGCAATTTTTTCTCCTTCAAGTATTTATCCAATTCCCTTTTGAAGACTACTATTGAATCTGTAAACACCACCCTATCAGGCAGTGCATTCCAAATCCTAACCACTCGTTGTGTAAAAAGGTTTTTCCTCATGTCTCCTCTGGTTATTTTGCCAATCACCTTAAATCTGTGCCCTCTGGTTATCGACCCTTCAGCCATTGGAAACAGTTTCTCTTCATTTACTCTATCGAAATCCGTCATGATTTTAAACACCTCTATCAAATCTCCTCTTAGCTCTGCACCAAGGACAACAACCCCAGCTTCTCCAGTCTATCTACGTAACTGTAATCCCTCATCCCTGGTACCATTCTAGTAAATCTCTGCTGTACCCTCTCCAAAGCCTTCACGTCCTTCCTAAAGTGCAGTGCCCAGAATTGGTCACAATACTCTAGCTGGGGCCAAACTAGTGTTTTATAAAGGTTTTATATAGGTTTAGGATAGCTTCCTGGCTTTTTACTCTATGCTTCTATTTATAAAGTGCAGGATCCCATATGCTTTATTAAATGCTTTGTTAACCTGTCCTGCCACCTTCAAAGATTTGTGCACAAGCACCCCCAGATCTCTCTGCTCTTGCATCCCTTTTAATATTGAACCACTTTGTATGTATTGTCTCTCCTCATTTTTCCCATCAAAATGTATCACCTCACACTTCCCTGTGTTGAATTTCATCTGCCACGTGTCCGCCCATTGCACCAGCCTATCTATGTCCTCTTGAAGTCTACTACTACCTTCCTCACTGTTTACTACACTTCCAAGTTTTCGTGTCATCTGCAAATTTCGAAATTGTGTCCTGTACCCGCAAGTCCAAGTCATTAATGTATTTAATGTATTCTCCCTTCACAGCCTTTCACTACCTGGCCTCCTGCCCTGTTTTTCAAAGACCAGATTACCTTAGTTGGTATCTATGTTCTGCTTTATTCCCGACTATTCACAGTTAGGAAGAGATCAAAACCCTCCCAACAAGCCACCAAATTGATTATTGTTTGGGAAAACAACTTCCGATTAGCATATTAATGCGAAACCTCCGACCTCCACCACCGAGAAGGACAAGGCCAGCAGGCACATGGGAACACCATCACCTGCAAGTTCCCCTCCAAGTCACACACCATCCTGACTTGGAAGTATATTGCTGATCCTTCATCATCACTGGGTCAAAATCCTGGAACTCCCTCCCTAACAGCAATGTGGGAGTACCTTCACCACACAGAGAGTCATAGAAACATAGAGTTATACAGCACAGAAAGAGGCCCTTCGACCCATCGTGTCCGTGCCGGCCATCAAGCCCTGTCTATTCTAATCCCATTTTCCAGCACTTGGTCCGTAGCCTTGTATGCTATGGCGTTTCAAGTGCTCATCTAAATGCTTCTTGAATGTTGTGAGGGTTCCTGCCTCTACCACCCTTTCAGGCAGTGAGTTCCAGATTCCAACCACCCTCTGGGTGAAAAAGTTTTTCCTCAAATCCCCTCTAAACCTCCTGCCCCTTACCTTGAAACTATGCCCCCTGGTTATTGACCCCTCTACTAAGGGGATAAGTTCCTTTCTATCTACCCTATCTATGCCCCCCATAATTTTGTACACCTCAATCAGGTCCCCCTTCAGCCTTCTCTGCTCTAAGGAAAACAACCCCAGCCTGTCCAGTCTCTCTTCATAGCTGAAGCGCTCCAGCCCAGATATCATCCTGGTGAATCTCCTCTGCACCCTCTCCAATACAATCACATCCTTCCTATAGTGTGGCGACCAGAACTGCACACAGTATTCCAGCTGTGGCCTAACTAGCATTCTGTACAGCTCCATCATAACCTCCCTGCTCTTATATTCTATGCCTCGGCTAATGAAGGCAAGTATCCCAAATGCCTTTTTAACCACCTTATCTGCCTGTCCTGCTGCCTTCAGGATCTATGTACATGCACACCAAGGTCTCTCTGAACCTCTGTCCTTCCTAGGGTCCTACCATTCATTGTGTATTCCCTTGCCTTGTTAGTCCTCCCAAAATGCATCACCTCACACTTTTCAGGGTTAAATTCCATTTGCCACTGTTCTGCCCATCTGACCAACCCGTCTATATCGTCCTGTAGCCTAAGGCTTCCCTCCTCGCTATTTACCATTCCACCAATTTTCGTGTCATCTGCGAACTTACTGATCATACCTCCTACATTCATATCTAAATCATTAATGTACACTACAAGCAGCAAAGGACCCAGCACCGATCCCTGCGGTACACCACTGGACATAGGCTTCCAGTCACTAAAACAACCTTCGACCATCACCCTCTGCCTCACGGACTGCAACGGTTCAAGAAGGCAGCTCACCACCTCCTTCGCAAGGGCAATTAGGGATAGGCAATAAATGCTGGCCTTGCCAGCGACGCCCACATCGCACAAATGAATAAAAAAAATATTAACCACCTTTCGTCTGACTTTGGATCTACAACTAAGCCTGGGGCTGTCCTGAGATATTGCTTTCTGTAAAGAATGCTTTAGCTCAAAACATACTTTAAAAACTAATTCATATCTACATCCTTTCCATGGAAAAATAACTAAATAATCATGAAAAATAGCAGTCTTCATTATGCTGCTGGCTGGTTTGGTCTATGGCTGCTTCTAGCAAGGCTTGGATGCCCAGGTGCAGTCATCAACATCATTTGACTGCTGCATCACAGCATGCTTGCAGAGTGTTGACAGCTGGGATTCTATCTGAAGCTGTTTTAATTCAAGCAATGGAAAATATTGGCCTAGAAATTCAATGGTGCCGCACCTGTTTTTTCAGGTGCAAAAACAGGTGCCTTAGCATCCAATATGGTGCGCTCATTACCTGCTAGAAGTGTGCACCCGCAATATTGGATGGGGCAGCTCCGTAGGTGTATAGGGCGCACCCAAGTGCCATTGATATCGCTGATTAAAATATTCAAATTAGAGTCTTACGCTTGTATGACCCTTTCGTGATATTGGGCTGCCCCAGCATGTGATTCACCATCTGATAAACTCACCCAGTAACTGGTGGCGCTAACAGGCAGAAAGGACTTTTCGGTAGAGGTATGTAGAGGGCTCACCCACTGCTTACAGGTTAGTTGCTGCTTTGTCATTTGAGCCTGCTGGCTAACTTCGGTGTGTATTTTGGCCAGTTTTCTGACTGTGAAAACTTAATTCTGACCAGAAAAGAATATTTTGCTGGTGCCGGACTGTTTCTGGTTGCCTTGAAAACAGTTTTACTGCAGTCATGGGTGGCCTGGTAAGATTTCCTTTGGGGCTGGAGGATGAGCAGGTAGACAGGGGAGAGCAGGTACAGCTCGCAGAAGAGGAAGGAGAAGGGCACTGCGCGGGTCTTCAGGGAGCATCTCACCTACCTGAACTTCACTGAAGAGCAATGTCTCGGGCGCCTTTCCTTCACAAAGGAGGCTGTCACAAGTTGTGCCACCTGCTGCAGCCACAACTCAAGCCTCGTACCAGGGCATGGGCAAACCTGCCTGTGGCAGTCAAGGTCACCGTGATGATCAACCTTTATGCCACAGGGTCCTTCCAGGCTGCAAAAGGTGGCATCAGCGATATCTCCCAGTCTCCAGTCCACCATTGTATCAGTGAGGTTACTGAGGCTCTCTACACCAGGAGGAACACCTACATCTCTTTCCCCTTGGACCGGGCAAAGCAAGACGAGAGAGCTTTGCACACATTGTAGGCTTCCCCAGGGTCTAAGGTGCCATAGACTGCAATGACATTGCCTTGAGTGCTCCCCATCACCAGCCTGGCATCTTTCTTAATAGAAAGGGATTCCGCTCCCTCAATGTCCAGCTGGTTTTCTGACCACAGGAAGGGCATCATGCAGGTCTGTGCCCGATTTCCTGAAGTCCTCTGTGCCGCCATCATTGAGCAGTTGGCGTGCTCAAGCAACACTTCCGCTGCCTGGACCGCTCAGGATGAGCTTTGCAGTACGCCCCTAAGAGGGTGCCCAGATTTGTGGTCATCTGCTGCATGCTCCATAACTTTGGCATCATGAGAGGCCAGCCCTTAACATCACCTGGGCAACAAGAGGTGCAGCAGGAGGAGAAGCAGGATAGAAGGGGAGGATGAGCAGGAGTGGCATTGACCACCCGTGCCCCTCGCTGCCAGAGCTCTCAGCAGGCAGCCCATCCAGGAGCACTTCATGGGAACCATCCCTCCCATCCCCAATACATCAACAGTTCCACAAGCCTTATCACCACTGTCTTTACTACCACCATCTGATTGTCTTCCTTCAGTCCAGATTTATGAACCTTGCCCTCCCTTCACTACAAATATAAGCACGAACACCAAATCCAGAACAAAGAACAAATTTATCAAACAATTAAATTCCATCTATGAGTATGTATAAGTACAGTCCCCACCGCATATAGTGGGCACGTTCGTGCTAACAGGGTTTGCCCACTAGACACAGTGGATGGCAAAACCATATCAGGATGTAGCAATGAAACAGCAAGTCGTAGTAGAATGTAGCCAACAGCATATCCGCACCCAAAGCCTCATCTGGATATTTTTCTATACGTGGTGGGAACATTTCACGCGCAGATTTTTTGTGAAATCAGGCTTGATGCAGAACACCCGGAGTTTCCACTTTCCCACTGCCTCCCGTCGTTGTTAACAGTGCGACCAGCTGATTGAAGACTTGACTCTGCCCGATATCGGCAGGGCGTTCAAGTCAGTAAATACAGGGGTTTAACACATTGGGCGAATCATCACATTTTGGTGTCTCCCAGGGAGGTGCGAAGATTTTATTGAGCTGCGCAAAATACTCGGCGCACTTAATACGTTATAAGCGGTGCCTTTGTAATTGACTCCTATGGTAATGGCGAATGATCAGCGCCATTTGCCCGATATATACGGGTGCCTGTGATAAGCGTGGATGGTGTCAGTGGTGGGGTCTGTATCTACATCCCTTTCAAACAGCTTTATTGACTTTGCCTCTATGACCTTATGGAACAGTCTCCCTCATTCTCACAATACTTTGTGCAAAGATGTTTTTTTCCTGAATTTACTTTTAACTTAGGTTTAGGTTATTCTGCATTCCCTTACTAGAGAGATAAGTTGCTGCCTATCGACCCCGTCAATTCCCTTCATTATTTTAACCACCTCCGACAGCTCATTCTTTAACCTCTTTATCTCTAGGGAACATGACCAGTCTCTTCTCATAAATCCATCCTTTCATCCATACTCTCATCCTAGCGAACCAAAGCTAGTATATCCTTCCTAAGGTGAGGCATCCAAAAGCACTTCCTTGCTTTTACATTCTAATCGACTTGTGGTGCAGCCCAACATCCGATTCGTCTATCTCTTTTTGTATTTGGGAGCCAGCTTTTAGTGATTTACATACCTCGATCCTTAAACCCTTGGTTCAGCTAATCTGCTTAGCGCTTTTCCAATTAGATTGTACTTCCATCTGCCATTCTTCTGTCCAAAGTGTACTACTTCACACTTTGCTGCATTAAATGGCATCTGCCATCATTCTGCCAACTCATTTATTAATCTACATACTTTTTCAATTGACTGCTTTTCTCCATGCCTCCGAGCTTATTATGATTTGCAAACTTGTATTGCGAATGAACGCAGTCCCAGTTTCTTCTGTACAAATGCTTTTTTGTTGACTGTCCAGCTGAGCCAGAGGTGGGCAAAATACGGCCCACAGGCCATGTCCGGCCCACAAGTTCATTCTACCCGGCCTGCTGGAGCTCAAGCTGCACATTTGTCTGAGTCTTGCGATGGGGGGCCTGAGGAGACCTCGCTCAGGGTTACTACGGCCTGGGAGTAGGCTGCAACCCTGAACCAGGCAATTAAAAATAAAATAAAGCTGCCGGGACTGCTGCTATATGTCTGATGCTTCCCACTTGTGTCTTGGAGCCCGGACTAACATCTGTCTGCGGCACTCATAGAAACATAGAAACATAGAAGATAGGAGCAGGAGTAGGCCATTCGGCCCCTCGAGCCTGTTCCGCCATTTAATGAGATCATGGCTGATCATCCAAATTCAGTACCCTGTCCCTGCTTTCTCCCCATATCCCTTGATCCCTTTAGCCTTAAGAAATATATCTAACTCCTTCTTGAATATATTTAATGAATTGGCCTCAACTGCCTTGTGTGGTAGAGAATTCCACAGGTTCACCACTCTCTGGCTCCATGAACCACTTTTCTAATAGCGACCAAATCCGCCGCTCATCACTGACTGATGGGAGCACTGCTGCGCTGGACACTCACCCTCCATCGAGTCACTCCCAGCCCCGAACTCACCCCACACTCCCAGCCCTGAACTCACCCCACACTCCCAGCCCCGAACTTACCCCACACTCCCAGCCCTGAACTCACCCCACACTGAGCCCTGAACTCACCCTACACTCCCAGCCCTGAACTCACCCCACACTCCCAGTCCTGAACTCACCCCACACTCCCAGCCCTGAACTCACCCCACACTCCCAGCCCCGAACTCACCCCACACTCCCAGCCCTGAACTCACCCCACACTGAGCCCTGAACTCACCCCACACTGAGCCCTGAACTCACCCCACACTGAGCCCTGAACTCACCCCACACTGAGCCCTGAACTCACCCCACACTGAGCCCTGAACTCACCCCACACTGAGCCCTGAACTCACCCCACACTCCCAGCCCTGAACTCACCCCACACTCCCAGCCCTGAACTCACCCCACACTCCCAGCCCTGAACTCACCCCACACTCCCAGCCCTGAACTCACCCCACACTCCCAGCCCTGAACTCACCCCACACTCCCAGCCCTGAACTTACCCCACACTGAGCCCTGAACTCACCCCACACTCCCAGCCCTGAACTCACCCCACACTCCCAGCCCTGAACTCACCCCACACTGAGCCCTGAACTCACCCCACACTCCCAGCCCTGAACTCACCCCACACTCCCAGCCCTGAACTCACCCCACACTCCCAGCCCTGAACTCACCCCACACTCCCAGCCCTGAACTCACCCCACACTCCCAGCCCTGAACTCACCCCACACTCCCAGCCCTGAACTTACCCCACACTGAGCCCTGAACTCACCCCACACTCCCAGCCCTGAACTCACCCCACACTCCCAGTCCTGAACTCACCCCACACTCCCAGTCCTGAACTCACCCCACACTGAGCCCTGAACTCACCCCACACTCCCAGTCCTGAACTCACCCCACACTCCCAGTCCTGAACTCACCCCACACTCCCAGTCCTGAACTCACCCCACACTGAGCCCTGAACTCACCCCACACTCCCAGCCCGAACTCACCCCACACTCCCAGCCCTGAACTCACCCCACACTCAGCCCTGAACTCACCCCACACTCCCAGCCCTGAACTCACCCCACACTCCCAGTCCTGAACTCACCCCACACTGAGCCCTGAACTTACCCCACACTGAGCCCTGAACTCACCCCACACTCCGAGCCCTGAACTCACCCCACACTGAGCCCTGAACTCACCCCACACTCCCAGCCCTGAACTCACCCCACACTCCCAGTCCTGAACTCACCCCACACTCCCAGCCCTGAACTCACCCCACACTCCCAGTCCTGAACTCACCCCACACTGAGCCCTGAACTCACCCCACACTCCCAGTCCTGAACTCACCCCACACTCCCAGTCCTGAACTCACCCCACACTCCCAGTCCTGAACTCACCCCACACTGAGCCCTGAACTCACCCCACACTGAGCCTTGAACTCACCCCACACTCCGAGCCCTGAACTCACCCCACACTGAGCCCTGAACTCACCCCACACTCCCAGTCCTGAACTTACCCCACACTGAGCCCTGAACTCACCCCACACTCCCAGTCATGAACTCACCCCACACTGAGCCCTGAACTCACCCCACACTGAGCCCTGAACTCACCCCACACTCCGAGCCCTGAACTCACCCCACACTCCCAGCCCTGAACTCACCCCACACTCCCAGCCCTGAACTCACCCCACACTCCGAGCCCTGAACTCACCCCACACTCCCAGCCCTGAACTCACCCCACACTCCCAGCCCTGAACTCACCCCACACTCCCAGCCCTGAACTCACCCCACACTCCCAGCCCTGAACTCACCCCACACTCCAAGCCCTGAACTCACCCCACACTGAGCCCTGAACTCACCCCACACTCCCAGCCCTGAACTCACCCCACACTGAGCCCTGAACTCACCCCACACTCCCAGCCCTGAACTCACCTCACACTCCGAGCCCTGAACTCACCCCACACTCCCAACCCTGAACTCACCCCACACTCCCAGCCCTGAACTCACCCCACACTCCAAGCCCTGAACTCACCTCACACTCCGAGCCCTGAACTCACCCCACACTCCCAACCCTGAACTCACCCCACACTCCCAGCCCTGAACTCACCCCTCACTCCAAGCCCTGAACTCACCCCACACTGAGCCCTGAACTCACCCCACACTCCCAGCCCTGAACTCACCCCACACTGAGCCCTGAACTCACCCCACACTCCCAGCCCTGAACTCACCTCACACTCCGAGCCCTGAACTCACCCCACACTCCCAGCCCTGAACTCACCCCACACTCCCAGCCCTGAACTCACCCCACACTCCCAGCCCTGAACTCACCCCACACTCCCAGCCCTGAACTCACCCCACACTCCCAGCCCTGAACTCACCCCACACTCCCAGCCCTGAACTCATCCCACACTCCCAGCCCTGAACTCACCCCACACTCCCAGCCCTGAACTCACCCCACACTGAGCCCTGAACTCACCCCACACTGAGCCCTGAACTCACCCCACACTCCCAGCCCTGAACTCACCCCACACTCCCAGCCCTGAACTCACCCCACACTCCCAGCCCTGAACTCACCCCACACTCCCAGCCCTGAACTCACCCCACACTCCCAGCCCTGAACTCACCCCACACTCCCAGCCCTGAACTCACCCCACACTCCCAGCCCTGAACTCACCCCACACTCCAAGCCCTGAACTCACCCCACACTCCGAGCGCTGCACAGTTGCGCATGCGCAGTATCTCCTCCAGCGACAGGAGCTGGTGGGTGGCCTGCGCGGGACTTCGCGATTGGTGCGTGACCGCGTACCTTAGGGGGAACATTGGTGTCTGGCCCTCAACAGTTCACCAAAACGTATTAAGTGGCCCTCCAGCACAAATAATTGTCCACCCCTGATCGGAGCAATCAGTTACATCGAATTCACAGCACAGACACAGGCTCTTCAGCCCAACTGGTGCGAGCTGGTCTTTCTGCTCCACACGAATCTCCGCCCACCCTACTTCATCTGACCCTATCTGCATATCCTTCTATTCCTTTCTCCCTCATGTATGGGGCCCCTTCCTGCATGGTACACTCCCTGGTCATATCTAGTGGAAAAACTGGTGTCCTAGCAACAATCCCTGGGGGACACCTCTTGTCACTGCCCTCCACTCTGAGAATGTCCCATTTATCCCAACTCTCTACCGCCTACCTCACAACCAGTTAGCTATCTCTCTCAAATTCCACGCACCTCTTTAGCTAGCTAGAACCTCATCAAATGCTTTCTGAAAATTGATGTATGTACCATCAATTGATCCTCCCCTACTTATAACCCCACTGACTCAGTCAACCATCTGTAATAGATTAGTTAGACAAGGCTATGCTGACTCTTCCTAATCAATTTATGCCTTTCCAAGTGTTGACTTACTCTATCTCTGATCAAAGATTCTCGCACCTTTCCCAGGTCCAATGTTTATTTCACTATAGTTACTCCCGCTCTCCACTGAAACTTTCCTGAAACTAGTGAGATTTGGAAGATTTCAATTAAACCATCCTCCATTTCATTGTTTCCACCTGAGGGTATTAAAAGTCGTCAATGTATCCTTGTTGCATAGAATAGAATTACATAGAATTTTACAGGACAGAAACAGGCCTTTTGGCCCAACAGACCTATGTTGGTATTTATGCTTCACACGAGCCTCTCCCTACCCTACTTCATCTCACCCTATCATCATATTCTTCTATTCCTTTCTCCCTTGTGTACTGATCTAGCTTCCCCTTAAATGCATCAATTCGATTCGCCTCAACTACTCCCTGTGGTAGCGAGTTCCACATTCTCACCACTCTCTGAGTAAAGACATTTCTCCTGAATTACTTACTGGATTTATTAGTGACTATCTTGTATTTATGGCCCCAGTGTCCATTATTTTATCCATTGCAATTGTTCTATTTAAATTAATCCCTGTAAAGTTGCTTCCCTTTGCTAGTCTCTAGCCTTCCGTTTAACCCTGGGATGGGTATCCTCCTTATCCACTGGGAAGACCAAAGTGAAATATTGCCAAGACCAGCCTCTATTATTATTGTATTTGAATCTGTTTTTAATGGGCCCACTTAGGGTTGCCAACTCTGGTTGGACATGTTCTGAGAGAATTAATCATGTGACATTTGATCACATGGCATTCAATCACGTGACACTGCTCATGTGCTCTTAATCACATGACATAGAGGCATAGGGCTGGATTTTGTCTTGGGGTCGGGTTGGGGTCATGTAATCCGCATTTCGTGTTCCCCCCCAACTCCAGATTAATGTGGATGAATGATGCAATTTTCACTTAATTGGGCAATTGAGTTGCAGCATGTGAGAACCCATGAACTAATTAGTGGTTTCAGTCTGAAAGTCGCCTCTGATGATGTCATCATTGCTGACTGCTTGCTCTCAGAGATTGTCTGGCTGTTGGTGAGAGAGGACCTGCCTGGATTGCTTTCGATGTGAGTGGACCTGGATGCAAATGTATGGATGGAGAGAGAGAGAGAGAGAGAGAGACCTGCAGCTGATAGTCAGCTATCCACTTGTGCTCCCGCCAGGTTTCACTGGAGTGTTTCACACCAGGCGTGCTTCACGTCAGAAAAGGGTTAAACTAGCTACAACATTTCAAAATGGCATTACAGAGCCAATTTAGGGTTTGTTAAGGGCTTTAATGGCCTCTTCTGCCTCTTGGAGGCAGGACAGAGTCGGGAACCCCGTGACTGATTTTGTCAAAATTGCGTGGAGGCGGCCCATGGGTCATTCAAAATCCAGCCCATAGAGTACAAAAGCAAGGACATTATGATGAGCCTTTATAAAACACTGGTTCGGCCTCAACTGGAGTATTGTGTCCAATTCTGGGCATCGCACTTTAGGAAGGATGTGAAGGCCTTAGAGAAGGTGTAGAAAAGATTTACGAGAATGGTTCCAGGGATGAGGGACTTCAGTTACGTGGATAGACTGGAGAAGCTGGGGTTGTTCTCCTTAAAGTAGAGAAGGTTGAGAGGAGATTTGATAGAGGTGTTCAAAACCATGAGGGGTCTAGACAGAGTAGATAGCGAGAAACTGTTCCCATTGGCGGAAGGGTCGAGAACCAGAGGACACAGATTTAAGGTGATTGGCAGAAGAACCAAAGGCGACATGAGGAAAAACTTTTTTACGCAGCGAGTGGTTAGGATCTGGAATGCACTGCCTGACAGGGTGGTGGAGGCAGATTCAATCATGGCTTTCAAAGGGGAATTGGATAAGTACCTGAAGGAAAGAAATTTGCAGGGCTACGGGGAAAGGGCGGGGGAGTGGGACTAGCTGAAGTGCTCTTGCAGAGAGCTGGCACAGGCTCAACGGACCAAATGGCCTCCTTCTGTGCTGTAACCATTCTATGATTCGAGCATGTGACATCTGTCCAAGTTTACAAATGTTGTTGCATTTACCTTAGTCTCAGTATCACCAAGCCCCGAATAAAATATTTGACTTTTTGTTTTATAGTGAGGCGAATAACATTTATAAATCAAAGAAAGATCACAAACCAATAGAAAGATTTAAGAATAAGTCATGTTTAAATAAAAACTACTCCTGTGATGTTTCTACGGTGTCGACCACTATGAGAGAGACCAAGTAAATATCACTGATTCAACAAAAACATCATGGATACAAGTAATTTCTAACTAAAGCTTTCGTATTTTATAACTTTTTACAATACACAGCAAGTTATAAAAATAATAAATAAAACCAAATTCACTGACTCCCACACCCCACCACTGATGCCCAGTTCAAGGGAGCTGAAACTCATTCTCAGAGAGAAGCACCAAAGTTGCCCGACTCCCGGAATAAAACACATCACACAACAGTGTACATCACAGGCTGACATTGACATGGACTTTCCCTCCCCCCGTTTGTTTCTCTCTCTCCCTCCCCCAGTTGCTGTCTCAGGACTCACGGAGTTTCCAGGTGATTTAATTGACCCCGATGCCACCATCCTCACAACCGGCAATGAAGGGGTGAGTTCCGAATAGCGGGCGGGGGACAGCTAGGATACTGCGCATGTGCAAATCAGCGCAGACCAGGACCATTTCTCCCGAGTGGCCAGCAGCTGTGCCCGGGAGACTCCCGAGCAAAGCGGGAGGGTTGGGAACCCTGGGCCCACTCACTTGTACTTCTGAAAATCTTTGCGAGTCGCCTTAATTCCATCAAGTTTTTTTAAATTTCCCCCGTTACCTTGATTTTTTTTTGTTGCTTCCTGTAATCCTGCCAGTCTTCATTCCTGTCATTATCTTTGACCTTTTGTTTAATACTGGTCTAACCATTCTTTTAGAATATGGTTGCATCACCCAGAAGTTTCCTTTTTGCCTTTCAGAGGTATGTACTTGCTTTGTAATCGACAAATGACCTTCCTGAATAGATTTCACTGCTGGTCTGTAGATTTACCAATGAATCATTTCTCCCACCCTATTCGAGCCAACTCCTCAATCACCCCTTCAAAGTTAGCTGTGTTTATTCCAAAACTTTGTTCTGTAGTCTTCCTTTCTCTGCTGTGATCCTGATGGCGAACTCAATTATATATGGCAAGTATTCCAAAGATGGTCTCCTGCTATCAGATCGCTAACTAACTCTGGTTCATTATTCAGAACGAACTCAAGCATCGCCTACTGACTTGTTGGGTTGAAGAGCTGCTGCTGGAGGAACCTATCTTGAAAGCATTCATTAAATATCTTCCCTTTCTTGCTTGTTCTGCTATTTCTATCCAATTTATGTAGGTCGAAATCTCCCATTATTGCCACATTTTTCTTCTTGCACTCCTTCTTAATCTGCATATATATAAATATACATTCTTCTGTTAGGGCATGACAGTCAGCAATTGGCATCACTTTCTTTTCCTTAGTTTTACCCATAGTGATTCCACCTGCTGATTACACTCACTGAGATCTCTTCTTGCTACCATCATGACCATTTATTTTATTAATACTTCGGCCGCAATTTTCATGCTGCCGTGCCTGCGGGATTGGAGGCGGATCAGGAGTAAAATTCGCAATAAATGGGAGCATGTCGGGACCCCTCCGTCATCCCGCCTCCTCGCGCCTTTAACTTGGGCACATTTGCCAGCACGGCACAGACTCGGACAGCAGCGGCGGGCAACCTAAATTAGCTCATTAATAGCTTGTTGTCAGACCCTTAACAGTGTTTTTAACCAGACCTTTTGAATTTCACTGCATGACCACGTGAATCACGCAGCTCAGGAACCATGTCTGTCAAGCTGAGGTGGACGTTCAGTGGCCATTGTTCGATGTCATTAATGCAGAGCATGGAAAGCACAATAAATACTCCCACATGACTCCTGCTTACTTGCCTAAGGGAAATGCTGTTGCTGAGTGTATTTTGAGCACAGATTTAGGTGTCTAGAGTTTGCAAGTCTTTTCTGCAAATTAAGAAGCTATTCTCACCCCATTGCTACTCACTATCATACCATTGACAGATTGCTTCTCTGATCTCTACTTGACCTGCCATCTATTACATCAGCATTGGTGCTGTTTATACTGTCTCACTTTGGTCCTCAGAATCGGACCAGGATGAGCCCCAACACCAGCAGCAGCAGCAACACCAACAATCTTCTCCTCAACGACCTGATGCTCCACAGGACAGAGGGCATCACCGCAGGACTGCACCATGCTGGAGGTGATACCCCCAACACAGGGTATACAGGCAGAGGATGAGCTTCCTCAACATGATTGAGCAGCAGTGCCAAAGGAGGCTCAGGCTGTCGCGCCAGGTCATCACAGACATTTGCAGCTTGAAGCCCTGCAGCCCAGAGGACCTTGCGGTCACGGCTTACCAGTGGCTGTCAAAGTCACCAGCGCCCTCAACCTCTTCGCCTCAGGCTCCTTCCAGGGATCTGCAGCAGACATTTGCAGCATCTCACAGTCGGCCGCCCACAGATGCATCACACAGGTCACCGATGCCATGTTTGACAAGTCAGCCAATTATATCAATGTTGCCACTGATGACGCCCGTGTTACTGAGCGGGCGCTGGGCTTTGCCGCTCTGGCTGATTACCCACAGGTGCAGAGTATCATCGACTGCACACATGTGGCCATCAGGACACCCCATCATCACCCAGGAGTCTTTGTCAACTGCAAGGGCTTCCACTCCCTCAATGTACAGCTGGTCTACAACCATAGGAAGATCATCATGCATGTTTGTGCCAAATTCCCTGGCAGCTATCATGACTCTTTCGTCGTGCGCCAGTCCACCCTCCCTTAGCTCTTTGCACTGCCAAATACACTTACTGGCTGGCTGCTTGGAGACAAGGGCTATCCACTGGAGACGTGGCTCATGACACTCTTGAGGAGGCCAAGTACTGAGGCCGAGGAGAGATATAATGACAGCCACATCTCCAGCAGATGTGTCATAGAGCAAACAATAGGCATGCTGAAAATGCACTTCAGATACCTTGACAGATCTGGAGGAGCCCTTCATCGCGCACCAGCCAGGGTACCCAGAATCATCATCGTCTGCTGCGTGCTGCACAACATAGCACACCAACGAGGATTAGCACGGCATGAGGAGCAAGGCACAGCCTCTTCAGAGGAGGAGGAGGAGCATCAGCTGGAAGATGATGAGGAGGAGCAGGAGGTACCTGAGGTCCAGATGCCACCAGCACCCAAGCACATTGCTGCCCAGGAGGCCAGGGCTGGCCTCATCATGGCCAGATTTACTTAACTTCATGCATTACACCCATATGGCTTCCACATGGTGTACCAGGTTCCCCCACCAACAACACCATAAAGCATCCCTACAATGACCAAGCCATTCCTGTCACACTGACACCCTTGTGTGGTGTTAGTTAGTATAAGTGCATTAGGATGAGGGTGAGTGTGAGGGGTGATTAGTCAGATGGGGATGTGATAATGTAGATAGAGAGAGAGGGATAGGTGGACGTGCAAGGTATGTTGGTGTGAGTAAGGAAGTGCAGGAGTAGGGTTGGAAAGGCAGAGTGATGGGGATGTGATGACAGGCACAGCAGGATGAAGTTGAGTGTGGCTTTGTACTCATATTTCCTGATCTAATGAGATCATTGAAGCGTTTGCGGCACTGCGCCCAGGTCCTCCTGACCACATCACTGCTGTTGACCGCATCTGCAATTTGGAGCCAGGCTCTTTTAGTCTCCTGGGGAGGTTTCTTCTGCCCATCAGCAGGGAAGAGGACCTCCCTGCGTGCTCTCACTCCCTCCACAAGCATATGGAGGCAGTCATCTGAGAACCTGGGTGCAGCCCTCTGTCTCTGTGCAGTCATGTGTGCAAGGCTGAGCAATAACCAGATGGTGATATGTGCTGCCTGCACACTCCTAGATGAACCTTCAAATGCAATGTGGCCACGGCTGCTTTAAATACCCCCGCTGAAAATGAGTCATCGATGGCATCATCAGACCCGCAGCATTTAATAGGGCCGGGAAACGCGCAGGCCTGCCTTAATAGGCGCCATTAACGGAAAGTCGTTCCGAGGAGTGGGATGAACAGAAGAATGGGGTTCCGACCCACCACGCCGACCGCCCGCACCCGAACCGCCCAGGTAATGAAAATTTCGGCCTGCGTCTTGGTTTTGACTGATTGACTAGTGTTCAAGTATTAAAAAATGGTATTGATGCAATGGGGAATAGTCAAAAGATTAAGGATTTGAATAGGAGTTCATGATGTTCAGCATCTGTGAATCAATATTGTTATTACATGAAAAGAAATGGAAAATCACCACAGAACCCCAAGAAAATCTCGATGTCCACAATCGCCCAAAAACAATGTTTGTGCAGCTGTTGTGAAAGCATTTGAAGATGATCTTGCTCTCAGTGACACTCAATTATCACCTCGGTGGAAGGCTGTCAAAGCTGATCCCTCAGAGTTCAATTATTTATACTTTACATGTATCTGCTCAACAGTTTGGACTCAAATGTTCTATCGTTCACCGTTTCAGGAGAGAGTAGGGAGAAAGTTTGCAAGGACCTTCGTTATGTGATTAATCAGTTTGCGTGGAGCCCATTAGAATCATACAGCACAGAAGGAGGCCATTCGGCCCATGGCGCCTGCGCTGGCTCTTTGAAAGAGCTATCCACTTAGTCCCAATCTCCCTGCTCTTTCCCTGTAGTCCTACATTTTTTTCCTTTTCAAGTACATATCCAATTCCCAGTTACTGAGGGAACTGTACGGTCTGTGGGAAGAATGGGTTTGTTGAGCCAAATGTTGTTTTTGTTTTCCTCTATGCTTTATTTTTATGTTGTACATTAAAACCACTACACACTGTATCTATCACTGACCTTTACTACATTAACAAATGTTTCATTGTGCCCTCTTCTCCATATAAACCTGTTGAAGTAGTTCTTTAATGTCATCGTGCTGCCCCTTCTATAATGCTTCTGGTTTAGATAGGATTGAGAAAGACCAGAGAAACAGTCAAACTGCGTACGTTTAATCCTCTAATAGCAAGAGGAGACATCACCATAAAGGACAACTCTTCTGTTTACTTGGCAGGTTTCTTGTGCCTTTATCTTCTTTTGTGTATGCTCATTTTGGCGCAATCTCCTTTGTGCTTTGGAATTTTTAAAATGTTTCTCGGGATGTGGGCGTTGCTGGCAAGGCCGACATTTATTGCCCACCCCTCGTTGCCCTTGTGGTGGTGAGCATTCTTCTTGAACCGCTGCAGTCCGTGTGGTGAAGGTGCTCCCACAGTGCTGTTATGTAGGGAGTTCCAGGATTTTGACCCAGCGACGATGAAGGAACAGCGATATACTTCTAAGACAGGATGGTGTGTGACAGAGGGGATCGTTAGAATATTTACGATGTAGATCTGTAATGAGAAATAGGTTCTAGGTATGTATAAATGGATGCATCTGTTTACATTTTACAAAATGAACAGGGCAATAATGGAATTTGAAGTTACTTCAGGCACATATTTTTAACTGCAATAATTAACCTCCTGCTTCTAATGATCAGTGGCAGCATATTTAAACTACTTAGCTTCAGATCAACAGAAAGGTAATAAATAAAACCATGTCTGCCCTCAGTTTGAGGCCAATTAATCCAAATTAGCAGTTGCTCTATGGTGTTGCTGAAAACTCAGTTTATCAGTTCGAGCAATAACTACAGATTAATTGGAAAACAGCTCCCATCATAACAACTACTCAAACGAACAGGGCTGCGCCACACTCAGGTTAGATTCTAAATCACGAGAGTGCTTTTTGAGTAGCTTTTGAACACCGTCCAAACCCCGCACCCTGTACTGGGCATGATCCCAGCTATATTCATTCTTCCTAAAGTAGATATATTTTTTTTTTGTGAGCTTTTCCTATTAGTTGTGGGAATTCCTATCTTCCTTCAGTCGTGCCAATTTTTCCAATTACATTACAACCATCGACCTGTGGATCACCATATGACAGAAAGATTAACTCTTGTACTTTGTCAGAGGAGGGTGAAATGTAATGATTTATGTAGCTGGGTAAATAGTACTGTACCGAGTGCAATATATGAAGCCTGATGCACTCTGAACTCTCAAGTGCCATTACCCACCTGTTTCATTTAATTCATTCTCGGGATGTGGGCATCGCTGGCAAGTCCAATATTTATTGCCCATCCCTAATTGCGCTTGAGAAGGTGGTGGTGAGCTGCCATTTTAGAGGGTCAGTTAAGAGTCAACCACATTGCTGTGGGTCTGGAGTCACATATCGGTCAGACAGGGTAAGGACGGCAGATTTCCTTCCCTAAAGGACATTAGTGAACCAGATGGGTTTTTACAGCAATCCAGTAGTTCCACGGTCACCATCACTGATACTAGCTTTTTTTTAAATTCCAGATTTATTTAATTAACTGAATTTAAATTCCAAGCTGTTGTGGTGGGATTTGAACTCTAGGGCTAGATTTTACCAGCCCTGAGGAGGCGGGTGTGGAGGTGAGACTGCTGGGAAAATCCCCCAAAATGGGAGCGGGTCCCAAACCCGCTCCCAACCCGCCTCCAACCAATCTTCCCGGGAGTCGGGTCCTCGATTTGTGCAGGGACCCGACTCCTAGCGGTGGGAAGAGGATTATAGCCACTTACCTGCCTGTTAACAGGTCGTTAACAGGGTAGCTAACAGATAGTTAACAGGCAGTTAAGAGGCTTTTTCCAATTTTTCGACTGCTGCTGCCGGCTTCCCGAGGTCGGGGAACCCCGCCAGGGTAAGTGAGGCGTGCTGTGGGTCTGTTGTTATGTTGGTGTTTGGATGACAGCTGCAGAAGTGGTGTGAAGGATGCAATGGGACACTGGTTAGTTTAAGAGGTAAGGACATGTTGTGAAAGTAATTTTTAATGTGGTTAGATGTTTCTGCAGGTGACAAGCTGTGAAGTGTTTGTGTAGCCTCATCTCATCGGGAGAAGTGACAGATGGCTTCTGCAATCTCAGCTGCAGCTGCCATCTGTTTTATCCTAAGGAGAGAGTGATTGGAGAGCCTAGATGGAAGGGCTCACCCGTGTACAGTGATTGTCAGTGTGTGACAGCACCTCAATGCTGTCAAACACTGTCAAATCATCTGTCAAACATGTGTGGTGCATATGCCTTTAAGAAAACCGGCAGATGAAGTGTCATCAACTGACGTCATCTGATACCGGCTTTCCCTTAATTGGCAAGCTCGCAGGGCGGGCTTAACAAGGCCAATCAGGGCAAAATAGCGTCTGTTCGTCAGACGTCGCTGGGGGCGGGACTGGAACCCGAAAACCAGCAGTCCGCCTCGAACTCGGTCTGGAAGGTAAGATTCTGCCCCATGTGTCTAGATCATTAGTTTACGGCCTGCTGGATTAATAACCACTATGCTACCATACCCCGTTGCTTGTAGCACATCAGGGAGTATCAGCAGGGGATGAAGTTGACAGCAGCCAGGTAGCTATTAGCTCTTAATCTGTTATTCAGGAAACAATGGTCCTGAATTTGTGGTCGGCGGCGTAGCTAAGGAGTACACTGCCGACATCCGAACAAAATCCGCACTTACCTCGTGCGAAGCCCCAAGCGAAAACTTGCTGTCAAATGCTGCAGAGTTGAGCACAGTGTAGTGGCCCACGGATCCCAGGGGCGCACCGTTGTGCATAAGCGAACCTGGGATCACGTGGGGCGGTGCTCCTTTCACTTCCTGTCTCTTAGCCAGTCAGCAAACAGCGGAGATTGCTGATTTGCCCACAACTCATTTAAATCATTTAGCAGCCAGAAATGCTATTTTATTACTAAATTACAATCATTGCAATAGTATTTAATACACAAACCAAGATTTCAACATTAATACAACTCGATCAAACATGGAAAAGACTTGAGATACTTTTTACTGAAGGTGTCCTTAAAACCATAAAACTCGATTCAGATTTTTTGGGGGGGCTGTCGCATAAACCTAGCTCAAAATTAATATAATTTTCTCATTACGCTGTGCAACAGGCTCCTGCGCCTGTTCGCACCAGCTGTAATAATTTTCAGGGTAATTAATGCACAGTAACCTTTCGCCAGCACGTTGCTTTCAAAGGTTAGGTGAAATGTGCAGTGAAGCCAATGCGGAGTCAGAACTTGACAGATCGCAAGTTCAGGATTTAGCGCCATACTGACCGCAAATTCAGGGCCAATATTTCAGAAGCTGAATACCTTTTTTTGTTGAGATTATCAATGTCCCTTAAAATCTGAGATTAAAAATCCAGTTAAGTGGAATCTTTGCCATCTGCAGTGACGGAGGGGACATTTTTCACGGGTGAAGGGAATGAGCAGATAATCGAGAGACCTCAATATTTGGTTTTACATGGATGATGCAGTAATACCCTCGGCAAGGAAATAAAGAGAAGTGTAACACAAATGGCATATACTGGATTTTATCTTTCTTAGGCTGTGGGGTAAAATTTACCAATTGGTTTCTTTCCTGTGGACCACATCGCACAGACAGTTGCCTTTGGTTTCTGCTGGCTGTTCCTGCCAGGTACACGAATCAATCGTACAGGCCAAAAGTCAATTAATGTGTGTCCTGAGTTCTGGTTCGTGCTGGATAATAGCAAGGTTAATATGTTAAATGCCCAAAACTTTTTCAATTCATGGCTTCGGAACTACAGGGGTTCCAAGCTTAAAAGCATTCACAGTGTTTGAATACTGTGAAATGGCAACCAATCTATGTGACATGAATCTTGTCATTCATGTGGAAATGACTTATGAAATAATACTGGGCGGCCTGCAGGTGGCGCTGTCCAGGGAGAGTATAAATACTCGGGCATGGGCCCAGCTTGCTCAGGACATTCTTTAACAGGAACTAGTGAAGGGCACAACTAGACCTCCATGTTGAAAAACAGTTGATTAAAGCTTTGTTTAACGCTTAGACCAAGTGCCTAGTAGTTTTCTTATGTCACTATGTAATTTAAAAAGTAAGTTTGTTGTCTTTTGTCTGTCTTCATGAGATTTTGCAACTGTCCTTGTGGTTGTGATTGACAGCTGTATCTGAGATTTGGGGATGTCAGCCAGTGGCTCAGTTGGTAGCACACTCGCCTCTGAGTCAGAAGGTTGTGGGTTCAAGTCCCACTCCATGGGAATTGAGCACAAAAAGCTAGGCTAACACTCCAGTGCAGTGCTGAGGGAGTGCTGCACTGTCGGAGGTGCCGTCTTTCGGATGAGATGTTAAACTGAGGCCCCGTCTGCTCTCTCAGGTGGACATAAAAGATCCCACAGCACTATTTTGAAGAAGAGCAGGGGAGTTATCCCCGGTGTCCTGGTCAATACTTACCCCTCAATCAACATCACTAAAACAGATTATCTGGTCATTATCACATTGCTGTTTGTGGGAGCTTGCTGTGCGCAAATTGGGTGCTGCGTTTCCCACGTTACAACAGTGACTACACTCCAAAAGTACTTAATTGGCTGTAAAGCACTTTGGGATGTCCGGTGGTTCTGAAATGCGTCATATAAATGCAAGTCTTTCTTTCTTCTTGTGAGAAGAGGCAGAATCAATAATTGGTTATAACAACAGAAAGTGCTGGAAACACTCAGCAGGTCAGGCAGCATCAAAGAGAGGAGAAACAGAGTCAACGTTTCGGGCCAATCAGGTTCTGACAAATGGTTCGACCCGAAACATTGACTCTGTTTCTCCTCTCTTCGATGCTGCCTGACCTGCTGAGTGTTTCCAGCACTTTCTATTGTTATTTCAGATTTCCAGCATTGGCAGTATTTTGCAATCAATAATTGGCTGTAGTCCTCAGATGACCAGCTATGGCCAGAAGGCCTCAGATTATCTGTGGCTGCTTGACCCCAACTAGTCATTCTACGACCCACAGCTAGTAGATAGTCTGGGCTAGATTGACACGATAGTAGCATTTCACCATGTAGAAAGTTAGCAAATGTGTTCAGGGATCTAGTTATGTTGACAGATAGCTCCTGATTCCTTATTGAATTTATTAGTGACTATTTTATACATATGGCCTCTAGTTTTGGACTCCCCCACAAGTGGAAGCATCTTCTCTACATCTACCCTATTGAACCCCTTCCTAATATTAAATACCTCTATCAGGTCACCCCTCCGCCTTTTCGTTTCTAAAGAAAAGAGCTGTTCAGTCTTTCCTGATAGTTGTACCCACTCAGTTCTGGTATCGTCCTTGTAAATATTTTTTGCACCTTCTCCAGTGCTTCTATACCCAGGGCATTGGGCAGGTAAATGCACATTCCAGATCATAGGGGAAGTGAAGTCAGGAACGGTCAGTGACACTGAACCCCAGTAGAATATGCAAACTTCTTGCACAAAGAAGCAGTTGATGGGTTCCTCGCACTATTAACAGGTTTTAAAATGCTGAAAAGAAGTGCAATGGTTTGCACTGACCACTAAAGTGTAATCCCATCTGGACCATCTACAAATATCCCCACCCCCCCCCCCCGCCAAAGGGCAGACTACACTGGAATCGTAGGAGCGCATGCTCTATCTAGGCTCATATCTGAGAAAACCCTACAATCAACCCAATAATAACATTAATATCAAACAACTACTGTCACAATGGTGAGGACTGATCCAAATAAGGAATCAATCAGCTGCGTAGCTGACTATTCTTCCTATTGTTCCTATGTCAGATGTCCAGTTCCACTCTTCAATCACCCAGTTTATCTTCCATTTGGCTAAAGGATCCATATGCAACGCCATAATAATCTTTGCACAGAAAGATGGAAACTTCTATTGGCTTCATTGTGTTTTTAGAATAAATTAAAAATCTGATGGTGTTCGTTTCAGCTGGCAGTCCTAAGTAGGCAGCATACTTTGTCATCTTCCTTTTGTAAATTTAAATAGCTTGCTATAAGAGGGTCGTGAGACAGCAGTGTACAAAACACTTCAAAGCCTTATGTGATAGCAGTGGCGAACGTGGCTGATGATCTATTGTGTGCGTTTTCTGTGGGCTTGTCTGCAGTGTGTCCTCCTCTTTACAATTCAGTACGTGCGTGGTCGAGTGTCGACATTATCTCATTGTCCTTCAAACTATTCAGATGAATCGGCCGTTTTCTGGCTTTACTGAACATTTTTAATTAATATTTTTGCTGCGCTGTGCAAAAACCCCAAATGTTTCATAAGCAACGCAATTGTGTGAACAGAAAAGTTGATTCATATCAGTAATCTACTTAGATGGCCATGAAATCGTATCGAAGGGTGCATTTATACCACAGCTGTATTGTTGGTGCAAAGCAGTTTTATTTCTCACCGACACTGTGTATACCCTGGGGTAGTAATTGGTATGCATTGCGCCTGTTTTTCTGTACGGGCGTTAGTCCCACTGCGTAATTCGTGGGCCACATTGTTTAGGCATCCCGGGAGAATGCCTAAAACAGACATTAGGCTTGAATATGCAAATTAGGGGCCTAATGTTTTCACATTTTATTTTTCGCCTGTAGCCCCGGTAGCTTCCCCCGTAGAATCTTCCTGAGGGTCACTGCTGGCGAGGCAGGTGGACCAGAATTGGATTCTCCCATGAGAAGAGCTCGTCCTGGGTGTTGACGATGAGGTTCCGAGGCTCAATTTCCATCCATCCTCCAGCCTCTTTTATTTCTCTTTGCTTTGGGCATGCTCTGCCTCCGGGAGAGCGCCAAGATTGGGCCTGGAAATGGGCCCAGAATAATCCCTGCCCCGCTGAATCCCGAGTCAGGCTCGAACTGACACCAGAATGAAGTGCAATGAAATTCCCTGGCAGAAGGAGTCATTTCATTTTTCACATGTGACGCACGCTGCAAGCTTAGCGCTGGTGTAAAGTGGTCTTGGCTCTGCACCAGGGCCAAACGTGTGGAATACCTTGTTACAAAATAGGATTTTTTTGGTGGTGGGGGGGGGGTGCGGGGAACAATACAAAAGCAACTTGGTGAAAGCTGGCCATTAACTTATACCCCAGCAGTGTGTAGATCTGAAGATGGGAGTGAGATTACTTTGTTTTGGAGAGTGTTATTGAGAAAAAGAATTTAAAGGAATTAGTAATAATTAATAAAGATTTGTTTTCTCTCACTGCTGAAAAGAGCACTTACTGTAAACTTGATGCAATGGGGAAAAAAATACAACTATATACTGTCAAACCTTATAACATTCTTCCCTGAGCCAATTAGTGTTATTCCAGTTGAACCCATCTGTAATGTTCACATAGGAAGCTTAAAATGTAGAAGGGGGGAGAGAAGATTTCTTTCTATCTATCTATCTATTCCTCTCTTTTATCTTCTTTTTCTTTCTTTCTCTCTTTCCTTCTTTCTCTTTTGCGTTCTCTTTCTCTCTCTCTCTCTCTCTCTATATATATATATATATATAATATATCTTTATTTCTCTCCATTTCTCTATTTCTCTTATTTTTCTATTTCTCTATTTCACTTTCTCTCTTTATTTCTCTCTTCTCTCTATTTCTCTCTCTCTATTTCTCTTTCTCTCTCTATTTCTCGATATAGTGACTTTGGTGTTGCTGATAGTGAATTGGAGGATATGCCGTTTTGCCATTCGGGGTGTTATCAGCAAAGTGTGATGCTCAATGTGTTATAGGAATGGCTCGCTGTTAATAATTATAGATAAATAAATATGTTGTTTTTTTGACCAAAAACAAAGGTTGGAAAAGTCTCTCTGTGTCACACCATCAAACTAATGTATATATTTAGATGCCAAATGCATCAGGCATTCATGCATCTCATTTAATTTGCTTTTTAAACAATGTGGTGTGTATCGAGTGATACTTAGTGCACTGCTGCTGAAAATAGAAATCATGCATCTTGCACACTTTGTGTGATAGTGTAAAATGGCTGATAGTGAATCGTCCGCCTGTTTGACATCCCTCCCGATTTTCATTCCCATTGACTTCAACTATCGCCCAAAGTCAAAATTACCCCCAACAAGCTCAAAAAAGGATGAAACTAAACTAGAAGTCCCTGAGCAATGACCTCTGCTCATGGAGTTAGAGTCCGGGCATTGACTCTCACTCCAGTCTACTGGCAGAGTGCTCAGAAGTCCATTGCCCTTTGTGAAGCCTGCTGCTTGATGAAAGAAAGAAAGACTTGCATTTCTATAGCACCTTTCACGACCTCAGGGCGTCCCAAAGCGTTTTACAACCAATGATGTACTTTTTGAAGTGTGGTCACTGTTGTAATGTGGGAAACACGGCAGCCAATGTGCGCACAGCAAGCTCCCACAAACAGCAATGTGATAATGTGTGGGTTAGGTTGATTTGGCTATGATAAATTGACCCTTAGTGTTAGGGGGGATTAAATATGTGGGGTTATGGGGATAGGATGGGATATGTTAGGGGGAATTAAATACGTGAGGTTACGGGGGTCGGGTGGGATATGTGTACTGTGGGGATTAAAGCAGGGACAGGGTACTGGATTTGGATGATCAGCCATGATCGTATTGAATGGCGGAGCAGGCTCGACGGGCCGAATGGCCTACTCCTGCTCCTAGATTCTATGTTTCTATGTTTCTATAATGACCAGATCATCTGTTTCAGTGATGTTGGTTGAGGGATAAATATTGGCCAGGACACCGGGGATAACTCCCCTGCCCTTCTTCAAAATAGTGTCATGGGATCTTTTACGTCCACCTGAGAGAGCAGACGGGGCCTCGGTTTAACGCCTCATCTGAAAGACGGCACCTCCGACAGTGCCGCACTCCCTCAGTACTGCCCTGGGAGTGTCAGCCTGGATTTTTGTGCATATTAGTTTCCAACTGGTCATCTTACTGTTGGAATGAACCATGTTCACAAATCCTGGATAAATCTTCTCCAACAGAGAGACTGGCCCTATGTGTAAGTCAAGAGAATGATGAACAAAATATAAATAAAACAAGGTACGATAGTGATGAGTTCAAATCCAGGCCTCGTACAGTACACTCCAGGTCAAAGCTGGCCATTTCCACCTCTCTGGTAATGTATGGTTTGCACATGTTTTACCAACTGTATATACAGTCCATGCTGAGCAATCACTATGTGAAAGGTGGGCATTCATACTGTACCTGCTATGAATGGCTCATCTATACTGCAAACTGGGTGAAGCTATGTATCAAGCAAAATCTGAGACAAGGACAAGGTGATGGACAAGCCAGTGTTCATTTGCGTAGTGACACAGATGGGTACGACAGTCTAAAAATGGTGTGCAGTTCTCCTGTGATGCAGGTACCAGGGTCAGTTTTTACATGGGGTGTACTGTTGTTTATTTAAGCGTTGACAAGTAGAAACAAGATAAAACTGAGATTTTATCTAACTTTGCACTCAAAACTCGATTTGCTTATTTTTATTGGTTCAATGGAAAATTGGAACTGACCATGTTGTTCATTTTGTCACAGAGGGGGAATATTGGCAGCTAGTTGGCTTGCATTAGGCTCCGGTTCATAGGCCCATCCATTCATCTTAAGTTGTAGAGTGTAAACTATTTCTTGCGGGTTATTGAGAAATAAACTTCAGGATTTTCTCACAGCTTTTTCTTCTTTCTCTCCCTTTGTCCTTTGTCTATGTGTCACTCTCTTGTCACTCGCACCTCCTCCATTCTGTTTGCAGATATCTCGGTCAGCTTGCTTGCAGTGATACTTATTTTCTGTGGGCTGGCCCTGGTGGCGGTCTTTCTCTTTGTATTCTGGAAGCTGTGCTGGGTACCCTGGAAGAACAAGGTTCTCTCTAACACCTCCGTTCCTGGAGACACGGTCAACGTCACCAGCACTGACTACGGCAAGGAGATGACGGACAAACCGAAGGAATCCACATCCATGAGCTTCCTAGAAGCAGCCATGAAGATCAGCCACACGTCTCCAGATATCCCGGCAGACGTCCAGTTGTCCATGAGAGACCACATCCTGCGCCACACGCGGATACAGAGACAGACGACGGAGCCAGCTTCTTCCTCCAGGTCAGTGTCTCAACTTTGGTTCTAGAAGTGTTTCGAGCAAGCGTGTGCTGCCTTGCCTGGATTTAAAAGCTAATCTCTGTTTAACTAGAGTTCCAGTTAATTTTAAACTGTTGGTTATGTGCTTAAAAGGGAAGCAAAGTCTCGGGGAAGTGTCCATTATTCTTTCTTGGGGTGCAGCCATACAAATTTAGTCGAGTGCAGCTGAAGTCAATGGAGATGGTCTGTACACTTCACCATTGGTGATATTGTAGAGCAGTTAAGCTGTGAGGGGGAGACTGACAGAGTCTCTCGGCCAGATAATGACTTGATTCTTCTTTATTTAAATTGTCACAGATTGTTTTGCTTTGAATTTTTTTAATACAGAATGGAGTAAATAATTTGGATAAAGTATACTCCCCTTAGGCTACCTCCTTTAAATATTACTGCCTCATATTTAATGTGGGAGGAGATTAGAAAATGAACTTGTGTAGTAAATTAAAAGCAATGCTGTGTATGTACACAATGTGACAACCTATCACAAGCTTGTTGGAAATGGGGGAAGTAGGGAACTCTGCCAGATCTACCCCCACACAGTTTATCTTTGCCCAGATTTAAGCGTGATGTACTTTCCAGGAAAATGTTTTGCCTGCTGGAGAGGATGTTGCAGTGTTTGCTTTTGTTTTCTTTAAAGACGCACAATGAAGGAAAAGAACAAAATACAGGCAAGTTAAAGTATTTCATACATGCAGATTAGCAGATTATTATTTCTGCCAGGATTGATCTCTTGTACTAATGAATCTCGCTGTACGCAAAATTCAGTGTCATCGCTCAAAGAAAGGACTGGAGCGCTAAATCAAACGCTAATGACCGAGCTCAGTGGTGTTAGACTCAAAGCGCTAAACAATTTCAAGTGCAGTCTAATCGTCATCAATGCCACAGGCTCTTTCCAGTTCTTAAAGGGGAGGTTCAATCATGCTGCAGAACCTCATTCTCAGCATTGCTGGTTCTGCAGCTGTCTTAGCAAGCAGCAGAAGGCCAAGGAGAAGGAACCGAACCACTGAAGGAGGTGTCATTATGGCAGATCGATGGCCCAGGGAGAGAGACTCGCAGATTCTGCCACCAAGCATTGGTCCTCGCTGTGGAGAGACGGAGGGCGGTGCTCTACCCGGCAAGTGGCAGGAGGCCCTCGCCGCAAGTCTTCCGCACCATGTGGAGGGAGGAAGCCCAGCAGGTCTGGGGCAGCATTGTGGTCCCCAGGACCCACACACAGTGCAGGAAGAAATTTAACAACCTCACTCGGGTGGTCTGGGTGAGTCAATGCTTCAACAAATGCTACATACCGTCATCTGAACCTCAGTCTGCACACACTGCCCAAAGCACCAGACCCCCAGCACTCACCCACCAACAATCTCCACCTACCAACACTCACACCCACATCTCACACCTTGCACACAATCACAGCTATTCAACTATGGCAGGCACATCACCCAAACACATTGCTCCACACTCACTCACGCACTTTCCTTTCTCTTGCAGGCCAAGGTCGCTCACAACAGGAGGGAGCAGGAGCGCACAGGCGGGGGACAACCTGACACCTAACCACTTTCTGAGCTGGAGGAAAGAATGCTGCGATCATTGGACGCCAGGTGATGGGCGCCGTGGCCACCAGTGACATTGACCCCCTTGGGGACAACAATGGTATGTTCATCCCTACTCCTTCTTCTCACCCCCTCACCCGACAAACATTTCCCACTTTCCAGCTAATCATGCTGTATGCATACCTTTCTCCCTTCCTGTCCCCCTTCCCTCACCTTAACCCGACTCTTGTGCCCTTATGCTTTCAGATAATGAGCAAGCACCTGAGCAGCCTGTCCCTGAGGGCACCGTTCAGAGCAATGTGGGAGAAGAGGAGGAGGAAGAACACACCACGTCACTGCATCTCTCACCCGCAGGCACCAGCCCAGATACTGGCACTACGCATTCTTTAGAGGCTAGTATAGTAGTGGGATCTGCACAGGGTGAGGCACCGGGAACAAGTGGGCTGCAGCAAGGCCAGGGGGAAAGGGTAGCTCGGGGGCCAACTCCCCGGATGCCGAGTTCATGCACGAGTTCTGCTGCACAGGACTCAGATGAGGATCTCGATGTGGGGATGCCTTTAGAAGAAAGGTGATGGGGATGCACACGGAGATGACAGGTGCAATGGCAAGGGTGCCCAAGATCCTGTCGGCAAAGGCAAGGAGCGTGGAGGAGTTCACCTCCAACATTGCACAAGGCTCTGTGCACACCATGGAGCCCATCATTTCCAGTCTGCAAAGGATGGTGGACTCCCAGAGAGACCGTGGTGACCCAGACCTGATGCCGTGTACGATGGGCGATCTGGCAGCTTCCATTGCAGCACAGGCGGAAGCCACGCAACGTCTTAGTGCTGTAATGCAGTCAATGCTTGGTGCCATTGATTCTCAGACTGCTGTCATGCAGTCTCAGCTTGATGCCACGCAAGCTCTGAATGCTGCCATCGTGGCTGGGTCGACCACCATCGACCGGGGCTTTCACAGTGTCGCAGCAGGCCAGCAATCTCTGCTCCAGCAGATTGGTAGTGATGCTGAGGTGCTGCCCCGGGGGAGTGGCAGTGGGTCAGTGGAGCAGGAACCTTCTGTCCTCTCTCAGGATAAAAATGAGAAGTCGCACAACACCAGGTTATAGTCCAACAGATTTATTTAATTTTACAAGCTTTCGGAGCAGTTCGCTCCTTCGTCAGGTAAGTTTAGCAGTGAGAGAATCTCCCAGAATTCACAATTTAAACACAGACAAAATATATTCAAATCTTTCCCTACATCAAAGAGCATAGCCAAGACAATGAGATGTGTCCCAGGGGGTCCAACGTGTCAAACCACCTGCTGGCTGCATATCCTGTCAATCTGTGTAGGTTCTTGTGTTAGCCTTTTTTTAAAAAAAACACCTGGGAAGACTGGCCATGATGTCAAGTCACGTTCTGTATCGTGACATGAACCCGATATCGCGATTGAGGCCATCCTCATGAGTGCGGAACTTGGCTATCAGTTTCTGCTCTATGATTTTGCGCTGTCGTGTATCTCGAAGGCCGCCTTGGAGAACGCTTACCCGCATATCCGAGGCTGAATGCCCCTGGCTGCTGAAGTGTTCCCCGCATTGTCTTGGCTATGCTCTTTGATGTAGGGAAAGATTTGAATATATTTTGTCTGTGTTTAAATTGTGAATTCTGGGAGATTCTCTCACTGCTAAACTTACCTGACGAAGGAGCGAACTGCTCCGAAAGCTTGTAAAATTAAATAAATCTGTTGGACTATAACCTGGTGTTGTGCGACTTCTCATTTTTGTCCACCCCAGTCCAACGCCGGCATCTCCACATCATCACACTCTCTCAGGATGACAGCATTCCTGCTCCCACCACTGCCACTACGCCATTGCCCTTGTCGCTGCCTGTCATCCAGCCAGCCGAGACTGCTGCCGCCCATGCTGAGGTGGTGCAGTCTACAGCCGGGCCTTCCAGCCCCAGAGCTGGTCGAGGGCATCCTGCAAGGCCATCTGAAGTCTCCCGCACGGACACTCAGCAGCCTTCCACCAGCCCTGCTGCAGCCACTGGGCCAACACTTCGTAGAAGCACTAGAGTAGGCAAAGGCACAGTAACGAGGGGCACTAAGGGATTGCACAAGGGTGAATAGCTAATATTGTTGTAAATATGTGTTTACTGATTATTGATAAATTTATTAATTGGCTTTGGATGATTTTGTGGTGTTGCTCATTTCAGCTTTGTGCTCTGATATGGCCTGCGGCAGGGATGGAATGATGGGGATGTGGTGAGCAATGGTGATCTGGGGTTTAATTTATCGTAACTGCAGTCTGATGAGGCGGTCACGGACCACACTTCTAGAAGGCCGAATGAGTGGCTGCCTCCTCCCTCGCTCCTGTTGCTCCTCCTCCTCCTCCTTCTCGTCTTCCTCTTCCTCCTCGTTCTCGTTCTCCTCCTCCTCTTCCTCCTCCTGAGGTGGTCCTGCAATCCCTGGTGGCAAGGGCTGGGCCCTCATGATGGCCAAGTTGTGGAGCATGCAGCAGACCACAACAAAATGGGACATCTGCTCAGCCGAGTACTGGAGGGCTCCTCCCGAGCGGTCAAGGCAGCAAAACCATTGCTTAAGCACTCCAATGGTCTGCTCGATGATGTTCCTGTTGGCAGCCTGGCTCTCATTATATGAGTGCTGGCAGGAGTGCTGGGCTGCGGAGGGGAGTCATGAGCCAGGTGGAGAGCGGATAGCCCTTGTCTCCATCCAGCCAGCCGTGATATTGATGTGGCGGCTGGAAGAGTGCTAGCACAGGATGAAGGCATTGTGGCTGCTGCCAGGATAGTGGGCATTCACATTGAGGATTCGCTGTCTGTGGTCGGACACCAACTGCACATTAAGTGAATGATAGCCTTTGTGGTTACAGAAGATCTCAGGATTGTTATGCGGTGCCCGCAAAGCCACGTGGGTGCAGTCAATGGCGCCCTGCAGCATGGGGAATCCCGCTATCCTGACAAAGCCACATGCACATTTGTCCTGCTTCTCTCTGGTGATGGGGCAGGAAATGTAGTCCCTTCTACTGTAGAGAGCCTCTGTGACCTCCCGGATGCAGCGATGGATGGCAAACTGCAAGATGTTAGCTATATCTTCTGTTGCAGACTGGAAGGAAACGCTGGCGAAGAAATTGAGGGCGACGGTGACCTTGACTGCCACTGAGAGAGCTGTGGTCGCCCTGGTCTGAGGCTGGAGGTCTGGTTGCAGGAGGTGGCAAAGTTCTGTGACTACCTCCTTGCTGAAGCGGAGCCTTCTAATACACTGCTCCTCACTTAATTGGAGGTAGGAGAAGTGCTCTCGGAATACCCTCAGAGAGTAAGGCCTCCTGTTGAGAGCCCCGATGGCCCTCCTCCTCCCTCTGGCCACATCTTGGAATCTTTCTCGCTGCCTCCGCTCCCTCCGCAGTAGATCCTGGAGGGCGAGGTCGACTGCCAGTACAGCCCTCATTAATGTAAAGATGTGTAGCACATTGAAATTTTGTCAGAATAAATGTAACAAATTTTTAGTTGCCACAACACTCATGATACTAAAGAACCTTTAAATGACTGAATTCAACTCTTGCACAATCGTAAACTGACAAGGAAGCAGTGAAACAGCACTAACCTGACAGCTGCGACTGCGACCTTTAAATATGGCCCCTGGAGCCGCCATCCGCCTGTTTCACGCCTCCTCTTCCTGTCATTGTCGGGGCGAGGCGCTAAGGCAGGGGGCGATATGCAATTTGGCAGATCAGGCGCTGACTGAGCGTTGCACACTCACTGATGTCACGATCTGCCTGGCGCTAAAGCCCCAGGCGCTAACTGTTAGGGGTGGCGCTAAGGGGCGGCTGGATTTGACATGCGGCGCTGGATTCGCCTCATCTCAGCGCTACTTCATTAGGGTCCCGTTAGCGCCCCCGCCAGGCGCTAACGGGAGGCGTTAACCAACTGAATTTCTCCCCCTTATTTTTAAAGACTAGTGTCCCAAATTTTAGTGTTTCTTCTTCAGAAATGGCTAAAAGGTAAGATCTTGGGTAGCCATTTTCATCTTCTGCTACCTCATGCTCTTTTTATTAAAAGAGGTATTAATTCGAGACCATTCTCACTTAATCACTGGCCAGTCTGTTAATCTACGAAACCTTCTGCTTCAACAGTGCCACCTATGGGCACAGTATGGAACAGCAACTAGTGTTTGATGTTTTGGAGATTGAACTCACTGTCTCCAGTTTGAACCATCTTAATCTGAAATCAGGTCGGTTGTATGGCTGTTGGTTAAGGGATAAATTCTTCTTCCATATCTCTCTCCCTCTGAGCCACCAAAGAGTATGGAAACAGATAAAGGGGGGGATTTTAACCCCAAAAAATAGGTGGGTTGGGGTTGGGTGGGAGGTTAAAGAGTTAAAAAAACTGAATCCCAACCCCAACCCGCCTCCAACCTGGCTTCTTCTGGTTTTAACGGAGGCTGGATGGGGACGGGCAACCACCCACTCCCAGTGGGCAGATCGCCCATTTAAATATTATAATGAGGCTCCGTGCCTCATGGTGACCCGCCATGATAAATTTAACTCTGGTAGACCGGGTTTCCCTGGTCTCGGGGTACCCACCAGATAAAGGGAGGTGAGGACTGCTGGATCCAGCGTCACTGCCTCACTCACCACCCACCCCGCACCGATCGGACACCCCACCAACCCTTCCAATCTCCCCTCATAGCCTTTGACTCCAGACCTCGAGGCCTCCGATCTGCCCCCCAAGGCCTCGAACCCGCCGAGGCCTCGAACTGCACCCTGACCTCCTCCCCGAGGCCTCCGACACCGTTCCCCCAACCCTCCTCTGATCTCCGATCCCCCTCCAGCCTGTGATCCTTGGCCGCCAGGTCCCCAATTCCCCTCGGCCCCCAACCCCCACCCCGGCCTCCGATCCCCCTCCAGCCTTCCGACCTCCCCCCTCCAGCCCCGATCACCCTCTTGCGTCCCCTCCGCCCCCCCACAGCCCCGATCCTCCTCCCGCATCCGACGCTGCCCTCCCTCCACCCGATCCCTCCCTCCCTCCTCTCTGCAGCCGAGTGCCGCAGTCCTACCCGCCCGCAGCCAGCAGCCTCTCCATCTGCTGGATGCGGGTGGGACACAGAGATTGAAAATTCTCATCAGGCCCCGTTGTTAAACTCGGCAGGACCTGCGGGTAACCCGTTCTCCCGGGATTCCCGACAGCTTTCCAGCCCCTGACACACCAAAACCCCCAGCTCCCTACCCGCCTGCAAATTAAAATTCCGGCCATAGTGTCCATTCCATACCCCCTTCAACTAATTGACCAGGAGACATTCCTGCATTTGCTTGGTTACTAGAATCTATGCCAGACACCCGGAAAATTGGACTAAATGTAAACACCAGAGGAGTCCACAAATAGATTTAAATGCAAGAAACCCCACGATGTAGCAGCAAGTTTATCCAGTAAGAAGTTAATTCATCCAGACCAGGAAGGTCCTAGAGTAGGCCTTGGTCTGTGCTGAGACAGTTGATCTCAGCTGGGGTGATAGGAGGGCCCCTGGAATGAGGAGGAGAAAATGAGCTTGGGCTTTCACTCCTGATTGTTACCGAGTGAACGGTGCTGGAAATCGGACGAGGACAGAGTTGTACTTGGGCGTGATGCCTTCCCAATGATCAAATAACCTGTTGGCAGTCACGCATGAATAAGGGCCACTTGAGTGACGTATTGGAGGGTGATGCACTCGTGGGATTGTAGCCCGATGTGGAAGAGAGCAGGTAAAGAGAGAAAAGGGTAGATTTTAACTCTTGGGCAGCCAGCCGCCCAATCCTGCCACCGGGAGGCTCAGTCTATTTAGAGGGCCAGGGCCCATTGCTATGGCACCGGCGAGCTGGTCGCCCTGAACAGGCGTCCCACTGCAGTTCACTAGCTCTGGGCCTGCGCAATATCGCGTGGCCCAGACCCCAAGGGGAGGGTGGGGACTGATCGCGGAGGGAGGGAGGCCTGGGCGACAGCGACCCACATTATTCTGCTCCTCACAACAGTAATTTTTCACTTGTCTTTTTGGAGCCTCTTCCTCTTTATCAGCCGGTTCAAATTGACGGAGCGCGCAAGGCACACACTCTGCCCAGTTGTCCCTCGAAATTGCATCGGGGTCCTACGTACCTCACTTGCATGCAGTAATGAGGCCCCCGCTTGATTCAGGCAAGTGCTTGGGCCGCCCAGCGGAAGGCTCGGGTTAACATGGCGGATGCGCGGGAACGGGGCGGTCAGCTCACCACAGCGATTGTAACTCCGCTATCGGTCCATTGCTGCCAGGCAGGTCGAGTTAAAACTGGCTCTCAGATTAGTGAGGGAAAAGAAATGATTTCAGTGCAAACATTTTTTTTCAAGGCAACTACTCTTGAATTCACCTGCACTCCAACAAAAAGACAACCTTGTACAACATGGTCTAAGGTGCAGAGTAGGGACCAAACCTATAAAAACAGGCTTGGCACCTGAATGATCTATAATGAGTCTAAACTGTCACAACAGGTCTCTCGTGCATCCCTCCCCTTGTGCCCTGCCACCAGCGTATCTGGATCATGGCCCACTTCCAGCTTTGCGTGATTCATTACTCATTTCTAAAAGGAAGGGTTCCAGTCAGCCTAATACGTCAAACACTTCTCACAATAGCTGGGAACTGCTGTGAAAAATAGATCCTCACCGCACATCCATCCACATCTGAGAGAAAAAAAAAAACGCAGACCGAAAAGATTTGCTCTGGCTTTCTAAAATCCAGGTGCGGTCAGATAGACCGGGCTGTCAGCGCAATACTTCAGTTTGACACGAGCACGAATCAGACTTTCTGCTGAGAGATCTCGCATTGAGTTGTCCCGTTAAAATGTTTGTCATTTGGGTCACCATGTTTTTCCTGATGCTAAAACAGGTTTTTATAAGTGCAGTGGAAGCAAAACGCATGCAATTTATGAAACTTATTTTAATTTTAAAAATCATATATTATAATTGCTTCCTTGCCTACTGCTGCTTCCCTACAGCACACACCCTCCCTCATGGGCAGGTGTGGTTTGAGCTGCAGTCTCTTTTTGTAGCTACCCTTAGTGCCGTATCTCCAATTGGAAGGATTCCTCAGCAGGGCAGAATTGGCCCACTCTTGGGTCGCCCATTCCCTCTAGTATTCCAAGATATTAGAAGCTGGGATTCCACCTCGGAGACTCTGGCATGTTCCAAGGCTGCCAGCAGAGATAATCAGCACCTCTGCAAAACAAAATCCTTTTTCACTGAAGGATCTGAAGTATGGGGCGGATTGGTGCTGTTACACATTGGTAGTCCAATATCCTAGTAGGACAGCTGGTTCCTCATACATCAAGCTCTTATTCTTGACTGTGTCACCAAAGGAAAACTTAGAACCAAGTCTAGGAGCAACCCTAGTGGGGGTGAGTGAGAAAAGGAAATTGGCAGGCTGACCTCAAACTCGTGAATGGATCAGGGAATTGGGAACATTTCTTCCATTTTTATTGGATAAGGGTATGAAGTGATATGAATCAAAGGCGGTTAAATGGAGTTGAGGTGCAGATCAGCCATGATCTAATTTTTAATCTTTAATAATTAATAATCTTTACCCAAAGAGTGGTAGGAATGTGGAACTCACTACAACATGTACTAGTTGAGGCAAATAGCATAGCAGCATTTAAGGGGCAGCTAGATAAGCACATGAGGGAGAAAGGAATAGAAGGATATGCTGATGGGGTTGGATGAAGAGGGGTGGGAGGAGGCTCGTGTGGAGCATAAACACCGGCATAGACCAGCTGGGCTGAATGGCCTGTTTTGTGTAACAGGCTTGAGGGGCTGAAAGGCCTACTCCTGTCCCTATGTTCTACTTACTCTTTTGGTGAGGAATGTTTTTTGTGCTATTAAAAAACTATAGGGAGATGGGGAATAGAGTCTCTCTCTAAATGGGAAGCAAATTCTAAGTGTAGCATAGTATAATGTCCACTTTAAAAATAAAGGCAACAGTCTCCTTACCATCTCATAATGATGTATACAGATTGAGGGAGGCCTTTTGAATGATTCCAGAGATATCTTTTCCTCTGCCAGGAAGACCATTCCAGGTACTGATCACTCCTTGCATGAAGCAGTGGTTCCTGATCTTGCCCTTTATCAGTTAATGCCTGTGTCCCCTGGTCCTACAGTTGTGGTTTAACCTAAAATATTAACCCTGTCTATTCCACTTCGAACTTTGTATTCCTCTATAACCCCCCCTCTCTCATTCCTCTTCTTTCTGAGCTTTTCTAGCCTATCCTCATAGCTCAGGCCACTGACACAAAGGCGGGATTTTGCTCACCTCGGCAGGTCCGGGGCGGGCGACATCGGTGGTGGGTCGCAGCCCCGCTGCTGGCTCCATCCCGCTGTCTAACATGATTTTCCCTTGATAGGGCTTGTTAAGCCCGCCCAGCGCATTTCCCGGTCCAATTAGAGGAAGCGGGTCTGGTGACATCATTCATGACGCCTCATCAGCCGATTTCTTTAAAGGGACCATGGCCATCTTTTGACATTTGTGCTGTCAGTGTTCTACAGCATTGAGGTGCTGCAAACACTGACAATGACTGCACAGAGGTACAGGGCTGCACCCAGGTTCTCCCATGACTCCCTCCATATGCTTATGGAGAGTCACAGCACGCAGGGAGGTCCTCTTCCCTTCCGATGGGTGGAAAAGACCTCCCCAGGGCACCAACACAGCTTGGATGCACATTGCAGAGGAGGGCACAAGCAGGGATGTGGTCAGGAAGACCTGGGTGCAGTGCCGCAAACCTTTCAATGATCTCATTAAATCACGAAACGTTAGGACAAAGCCGCACTCACCTTCATCCTGCTGTGCCTCTCATCATATCCCCATCACTCTGCCTTCCCTATCCTACTCCTGCACATCCTTACTCACACCAACTTACCTTGCACCTCCACTCATCCCTCTCTCCCTATCTACATTATCACATCCCCATCTCACTAGCCACCCCTCATACTCACCCTCATCCTAGTGCAATCATACCAACTAACAACACACAAGGGTAGCCACTTGGGTGTTTTATTCGATGTTCATGTAAAGTTTCTGTTAATGTGGTTTCAAACATTGAAACCTTTATTTTCAACATTTCGCCTTCTTGGACAGATTTGTGTGCACTTTTGGAAGTGGCTTAGTGAGTTGCAGTGAACGGTGAAACATAATGGTACCCCCGCAATGGTGATGATTGTGAAAGGAATGGCTTGGTCATTGCAGGGATGCTTTATGGTGTTGGTGTGGGGTGGTGTCAACCTGGCGCATCATGGGTATACAGCGTCAAGTGAAGTAAGTTTGGCCATGGTGAGGCCATCCCTGGCCTCCCGGGCAGCAATGTGCTTGGGTGCTGATGCCCTCTGTCCTGTGTAGCATCAGGTGATTGCAGAGAAGGTTGGTGTTATTGGTGCTGCTGGTGTGCCTGATGCTGCTGGTGTTGGGGCTGATCGTGGTCGGATTCTGAGGACCAAGATGAGACAGTATAAAGGGCACCCATGTTGATGGCAGGTGAAGTAGAGATGACAGAAGCATTCCGTCAATAGTGAGAGAGTTCTTCAATGAGGTGACACTGGATGGAGAGTGGAAAGTGGAAAACCTGCAGAATGTGTGCTGGAAATGGACTGAGAAACAGCTTCTGCTGAGGAAAGTGATGATCTGTCAGGTGGGAGCTTTTACTTTACATTTGAAGCTGTCAAGTAATCAGCTGGAGCAATGGCCACTGAACTCCCGCCTCAGGTTGACAGACGTGGTCACCGAACAGCGTGGTTCCCGTGGCCATGAAGTTAAAGTGAAAAGATAAGTTAAAAAAGCCTGTTAATGATCTGTCGACTGGATGTTAATGAGATTAATTGAGTCGCCTGCCACTGCCTGTCGGTTCTGCTCAGCGCTGACAGACCCGACATTGGGAAAGGTGCGTGGCAGCGGGTTGACAGCAGCTGTCAAAAAAACACTTTCCCACCTGACCCGCCACCTACCTCGCCCACTGACCTCCCAGGAAATTCTGGCCTTGGGGCCTGCCCTTCTCTGCACTGCCTGCATAGTTTCAATGTTTCACTTGTGCCTCAGTGAACCCGACTGTTCACACTGTAAATCCAGTCAGTGGATAGATCTTGGCGTTGTGCAATAGTGTAAAACAGGGTGACTTCAATGGAAATAAAAATTGGGAGAGATGTAAAATGGGCTGCCGACTCTATCACCCGTTTCACACTATCGCAAGATCCACCCCAATGAGTCCACTTTAGACTAGCTCCAATTAAAATCAATTTCCATAGAAAAAAATTCAATAGATACAAATTCAATGAAAGGAAAACACAAGTTAAGGTCAATATAAAATATTCACCATAACCAAATACACATGAACTCACTAAAATAACCTTTTTGTTGTGGCAGCACTACCAGCAGACTGAGTGCTTGGCATTTGATTGTAATTATTGCTTTACATATTTTGGACGAGACCTTTCTAATTTTTAAACTGAATTAGGACTCATTTCTCCCCTTTAGGATCGGATCAGTGGGGGGTAAAGGCTCAAATTGGTTTACAGTCAAATTATGATTGTGACGCGGCTTATTTTAATTTTACAGAAAGTGGAAAATTAGTTCATGTTTTTTGTTAGAGTTCCGGGAGAAAGAGATTGAAAATAAATGAAGTTTTAATTGTTAAAAGGAGATAAATGTAATTCCTGGGGCAAGCCTTTCAAATATCTTATTGTCATGGACAGCGTCTTGTAGCCTGTTCACTCCCTATCTCTGACATTCTCTGGGATTTTATTCTGCCCTCTCACTATGTGTTACTGATTGATATTAAGTACATCCTATATCCTGTTTCCCTATGATGGTGATGTGCCTTTGTTTTTTTACCTTGGAACATACTACAAGTTTCCAGTAATGCCTCATAGAATGGCAATGCCACCTCACAATGTGCAACCAAGGAAATCTCTACATTGAATGGATTCATGGCGGGGAGTGGGGGGGGGGGGGGGGGGGCGGGTAATGTTCACCTTCACCACCTGGTTGGTAATCTGGCAGAATGGATAGCCTGCCTCTTCTAGAACCCGCCCGATTTCCACCCGAATGAAATCAATATAATCTGTTATTCTCTCTCCATCTCTGATATCTCCCCTTTCTCTCTGTTTAGAAACATAGAAACTAGGAGCAGGAGTAGGCCATTCGGCCCATCGAGCCTGCTCCACCATTCAATACGATCATGGCTGATCATCCAAATCCAGTACCCTGTCCCTGCTTTCTCACACAGAATCCCCATCGAGCCTGCACCGACACATATCCCACCCTATCCCCGTAACCCCACGTATTTAATTCCCCCTAACATATCCCATCCTATCCCCGTAACCCCACATATTTAATCCCCCCCCTAACACTAAGGGTCAATTTATCATAGCCAAATCAACCTAACCCGCACATTTTTGGACTGTGGGAGGAAACCGGAGCACCCGAAGGAAACTCACGCAGACACGGGGAGAATGTGCAAACTCCACACAGACAGTCACCCGAGGCCAGATTCGAACCCGGGTCGCTGGCGCTGTGAGGCACCAGTGCTAACCACTATGCCACCATGTTGCCGTGTTTCTTTTTCTCTTACTCTCTCGCTCCCCATGTCTTTGAATTTTCCCCTTCTCCCTGTTTCTTTTTCTCTTAATCTCTCCCTGCATCCCGATTCCTGCTCCGTTCTCTCCTGTCGGCTGAAATTCCTGTGTCCAAGAATTCTAGCTGTGAATACAAAATGTTGTTTGCTTGAGGATGACAGGAAATTTCAGTCCATCTTCTTCCTTCCGGCTCCCAGTCACTCTCTGTCTTTCTCTCTTTCTCATTCTGCTTCTGTCTTCTTCTGTGCTCATTACTTTCCCACTCTGTATTTTTCTCACATGTCACTCAGTACCTGCTCCTGGTGCTTAGACTGTTGCTCCTGTGATCTCCATCCTTCTTCCTGCAGCAACCAGCTGACAATTGTACCGAATAAGATTCCCCCTGGGCTCCTGAGTAACTGGTCTGTACGCAATATAAGATGGTCCTCAACTCCCAATTCCTGAATAGCTGATCAGCGTATTACATAAGAAGCCCCTCTGCTCTGGGTCAATGCTCACTTAACAGCTTGGAAAGATTAAAAAAGATAAATGAACGCTGAATAAAACTTACACGGAGATCCCTGTGACAGTAGATGCCAGAAGTTGGGCCTGTTTACCGTCTGTGCTAATCAAGTGCATAGTGACCAGTATAAATGCTTTGAGCTTGTGCGGCCTGCACTCATATCAGCACAGAGGCATTTGCATTGATCAGGGGAACCTCATTTGAATCGCAACCTGAATTCCATTTTGATGCTGGCAACTTCCACATCCCCCTGAGAGCAGATATTTTTATCCACTCACCATTTAGTGTACCTTTCAAGATCCTGGGGTAGAAATTGGTCCTTGTGCCTGTTTGTAAAATGGGCGCAAAGAGGACCAATTTTGGGGTGCTATGTTCTGTGCCCCAAGGACGCCTGAAAAATGTCCAACCCCCGAAATTGGTTCGGACCATTTTTCAGGCATTCGGGGCAGCCACATAAAACTAGCGTTCGGTCCCTTGCATATGCTAATGAGGGGCCTAACGCCCGACTATGAACCCTTACCAGAAACTGGGCTGCCCCAGGCGGAGCAGGCCCAAGGCCTGAATGCAGCCTAGTCAGTGACCGCCACCGAAGAGATAAGTTATTTTTTTTATTTCTGTGGCGCCAGGAGGAGCAGGTGTGGCTCCCCTTCCACTGTTGTTCCCCGGGACGTACCTGAGGATGGCTGCCTGAGAGGCAGACGGCCCAAAATTGCACGCTTCAGTCTGGCGAGCTCCCTGTGGAGGCCGACAGACACTGGCACTCGCCCTGAATATTTAGATGAGGCCCGTGGACCAATTTCTTGTGATCCTCGGGCCTCCATCTTCAGGCACGGAGATCGCCTCCCGCGGCCCAGTTCGTGCCGGCAGGCCAACCCTTTGCAATTTCCACCCCCTCCTGCTTAGACGGTGTCCTCCCTGCAGTGCATTATTAACAAAAGTTTTAGGTAGAAAATCCAGCTTTCGGCCCATTTATTTTAGCCTCCAGGATGCTCTTTCAAATTGGAACTGGTTCGGAATCCGAGCGAGTTTGTTTAAACTTCGAAGGAGGCAGCCAGCCACTGTAGATATTCACTGACTGCACTGTGTATTAGTTCTGTCAATACAAGACTAACATGGAAGCTTACCACCCACGCACCCCACCCCAGTCCTTAGAAGGATGTTTAGTGTGAATGGCAGAACCCAAGGCAGAACTACCAGTCCTACTTCAGAACTCAGACCACACTCACTAATAAGAACATTGCATCAATAAATCTACACTGGCTATAAATAATTAAATTCACAATTCAGTTGACGTGAGACAGATACAGATTAGGGTGGAATTGCATGGACAATCTCCATGCTTTTCAGATCTGTATCCAAATACAGCAATAATTTCCCGAGTTTAGTTCCAGCGAAAAAATAAAAAGTCTCTTAATTCGTTGACTCTCAGCAACTCTGGGCGATTTTAGTCTTCCTGGCCCAGCCATTTGTTTTTAAGTTTTCAGCCCATCCCCGATTTTAATCGCTCCACCCTTGGCGGCTGTGCCTTCAGCTGCTGTGGCCCGAAGCTCCTTCCTAAACCTTTCTGCCTCTTTACCTCTCTTTCCTCCTTTAAGACGCTCCTTAAAACCTACCTCTATGACCAAGCATCTGCCCTACTATCCCCTTATGTGGCTCAGTGTTAAATTTTGTTTGATAATATTCCTGTGAAGCGCCATGGGACGTTTTACTATGTTAAAGGCGCTATATAAATGTACGTTGTTGTTGCTCATGTCACAGTGGTAAGGTTACTTAGAGGTTGGCTTTACTACTGTAAAACTAACCTTATACGACTAAAATATACACTAAAAAGGCCATTTATATCGTTACATTTGCTCATTTTTTCACTTTTTCATCTTTGGTAGAACATTGATGGCTGAATGACCTAATCCTGTTCTTGTGTTCCTTTATTCTCTCCTTCCACATTTTCTCTCTCTCCTATTTATAATATTTTAACTTTGTTCTGTTTAATTTCTGCTATCTCCATTCACCACAGAACAAACTCTGTCCTTCAATTTGCAATTAATTAAACCTTCCTGCATCAGGGTTTGCGCGTCTAATCTAGGATAACATGCTGGTGCAGCATTAAGGGAGTGCTGCATTGATGGAGGTCCTGTCCTTTTGGATAAGACAGTGGGTTGGATTTTCCTCCGCTGCCTGAAATTGGGTGGTCCAGTGGCAGAGGGTCAATGCCAATCAGGCGGACAAGGGCTACCGCCCGTATCCCGTCCCTCCTGGTGCTGCTGTGGATTTTCCTTCTCTCACCGCGGCAGAGTAGGCAGCCAGCCACCGCTTGACCGCCCTGCTGCATGTAAATGGCAGTGGGAAGGCAGGGTCCAGAAACCTGCCCAATTTTCCTACCTTCCGCTGCTATTGTCAGGGGTTGCCAGGAGAAGGGTGGCAGTAGACCCTGGGGCAGCAGCGGAAGGCCTGATGAGCGCAGTAGTGGGCACTTCTCCCTCAAAATTCGACCTTATTTTCGACCTCAGCTCAGTCCAAGTCTTAAAATATACTTTTCTGTCAGATCTCTGGGGCTCCTCTGTCCCTTTCATTCTGGCTCCTCCTTTGTGGTGCTGTTCTTGGTGGTAGCAATCACATTGGGAGACGCTACCCCACCCCCTTCCTGCATACTAATGACCCCTGACTGAGGGAACTGAGCCAACCTAAAGAAGTAAATCCAGGCCATTAAATTTAAGTCTTATCTGCCTGCTCTGGTGGTTCAGGTGGGGGGTTAAAGACTCTATAGCATTCTTTCAAGAAAAGTAGAGCGTTCTCCTGGCTCCTTGTCAACAGTCCTCCTCAACTAATAGCACCAACAAAATAAATAACTGGCCAATCATCTCTAGAGAAGCTGGGATTGTTTTCCTTAGAGCAGAGAAGTTTAAGGGGAGATTTAATAGAAGGGTCAAAATTATGAGGGGTTTTGATAGGGAGAAACTGTTTCCACAGGCAGGAGGGTCAGAGGACACAGATTTAAGGTCATTTACGCAGCGAGTTGTTGTGATATGGAATGCACTGCCTGAAAGGGTGGTGGAAGCAGATTAAATAGTAACTTTCAGAAGGGAATTGGATAAATACTTGAAAAGGAAAAATTGCAGGGCTATGGGACAGAGCTGGGGAGTGGGACTAATTGGATAGCTCTTTCAAAGAGCTGGCACAGGGATGATTGGCCGAATGGCCTCCTTCTGTGCTGTATGATTCTATGATTGTATCTCATTTATTATTTATGGGATTCCTGTGTGCAAAATTGCTGATATTTTTGCCTACACAATTACATAAACACTTCAAATATCATCGCATGAGAAGCACTTTGAAATATTTTCAAGATGTGATAAGGTGCGTCTCTTGCTCTAGACTGCACACCTAACTTGTAATAAAAACAGAAAATGCTGGAGATACTCAGCAGGTCAGGCAGCATCTGTGAAGAGAGAAACAGAGTTAACGTTTCAGGTCGATGACCTTTCTAACTGTTTAGACAATAGGCGCTATAATACGAACATACAAAGGTGACGGGCAGGAAAAGACCAGCTGGTCCATCAATCTCATCAGTCACATTCATGAGGGCTGGTGCATCATGACTAAACACTTTCAACCTGAGGCGGGAGTTGAGTGCCAATTCCTCCAGCTGATTACTTGACAGCATCAAATGTACTATAAAAGCTCCTACCTCACAGCTGATCACTTTCCTCAGGCAGAAGCTGTTGCTGACTACATTGCCAGCACAGATTTAGCTTTCTGCAGGCTGCAAGTGTTTCCAGAAAAGTCTCCATCCAGTGTCTCCTCATTGGAAGAGCCTCTCTCACCATTGACAGATTGCTTCTGTCAACTCTACTTGACCTGCCATCTATTCCATCAGCATCAGTGCCGTTTATACTCTCTCACCTTGGTCCTCAGAATCTAAGGGGGCAATTTTCTCACTGGAGGCGGGTTGGAGGCGGGTTTCGGTTTGGGTGGGTTTGAAATCCGCCTCCACTGATAGTTTTGATGAAATTACGATTTTCCCCTGATTGGCCACTTGATTTCAGAGGTGTAGGTTGCCCTTTGGTCAATTAATGTTTTGGGACTGAAACTCGCCTCTGCTGACATCACTTTTCCAGCCTCATTTAAGGACTGCTTGCTGCCTTGGATCATTCCACTGGATTTCTGCCAATGCTGCACCACCTGCAACATATTTTGAGAAACCATTATGTCCAATTCCAAGGCAAGGGCCTCCCCAAGGCTCTTGGATGAGGTGCTGCAAATGTTGGTTGAGGGGTGAGAGCTAGCAGGGAGGTGCTCTTCCACTCATCTCGGAGGAAGAGCCCTCCCAAAGAAACCAAGGCTGTTTGGGTCCAGCTGGCAAGGGATATAACCTCCAGATAAGAACATAAGAACATAAGAAATAGGAGCAGGAGTAGACCAATCGGCCCCTCGAGCCTGCTCCGCCATTCAATGAGATCATGGCAGATTGGGTGAATGTTTATGTGTATTGATGAAATGCCATCCCTGTTGGAAAGCATTAAAATGATTTGATGGCAAAATGTTGGCGTCAAGGCATCTGTTCTTTCGCCTTAGGCAGCTCCACATTGCGGGCTCCGTGACACTTGCGTTGTCAGGTTGGTGGCCAGAGTGAAAGGAGGCCAGAGAGTCATGTCCATTGTCTATGATGTCTTAAGATGGAGCCAAGGACATGTGCCAACTTGGGCAACCTATGCAAATCTGGCCAGGATAAGTTCATCCTTTGCATCACGAGCAGCCATGTGCTCGCGTGCTGCTGCTGCTGCTGGTCGATAGACCGGCGCTCTCTCCTCCTCCTCCTCCTCCAGTTCCTCCTCCTCATCTGAGGAGGCCTGGAACTGAGCTACTTGCTCATCAGGAAGTTGCAAGCCATGACACTGTGCCATGTTGTGCAGTGCACAGCAGACCATGACCATTCTGGAGACCCTGTATGGTGTATACTGCAGAGCTCCACCTGATCGGTCAAGGCATCGGAAGCGCATCTTCAACAACCCAATGGTTTGCTCGATGATGGCCCTGGTCGAAGTGTGGCTGGCGTTGTAGCGCTCTTCAGCCTCATTAGCTGGCCTCCTGATCGGCATCATTAGCCACTTTTTCAGAGGGTAGCCTTTGTCACCAAGGAGCCATCCGTTCAGTTGGTTTGGCGGATTGAAAAGCGGAGGAACACTAGAGTGCCGCAGGATGAAAGAGTCATGGCAACTACCACAGAACTTGGCGCAAACATGCAAAAACTCCTACTTGTGGTTACACACCAGCTGTACGTTGAGGGAGTGGAAGCCCTTTCGGTTGACAAAGATAGCTGGGTTGTGATGGGGTGCCCTAAGGGCCACATGTGTGCAGTCTATGAGGCCCTGCACCATTGGCATGCCTGCCATATTTGCAAAGCCAACTGAACGTGCGGTTACACTTGCTTGATCCCTTGAGAACTGGATGTAATTGTGGGCCTTTGCGAAAAGGGCATTGGTAACCTGTATGATGCAACTGTGGGCGGCCGACTGGGAGATGCCACTGATGTCTGCTGATGATCCCTGGAAGGAGCCTGAGGCAAAGAGGTTGAGTGCGGTGGTGACTTTGACAGCCACTGGTAAGGGGTGTCCACCCGCTCCTCTGGGCTCCAGGTGTTGGTGCAGCAATCCACAGATCTCTCGGACAACCTCTCACGAAAGTCTCAGCCTCCTTTGGCACTGCTGCTCACTCATGTTGAGGTAGCTCATCCTCTGTCTGTAAACCCTCTGTCGGGGGTAGCTCCTGCGGCGAGGTGCCTCGATGCGCTGGCGCCTTCTGCCCTGTGCAGCATCAGGTGGGTGAGCAGGAGGTTGGGGCTCCTGCTGCTGTTGCTGCTGAGCTGCCTGGTTCTGCTACTGACGTGGATGCTCCTCATCTTAATCTGAGGTCCATGGTGAAAAGAAATGAATGGTTCCCATGCTGCTTGCAGATGCCTCCATTGGGGAAGCGCTCATTGCAAGCGGGGAGAGGGTCTTCCAAGAAGGTCCCACAGCTGATAGATTCAAGCTGCAGCACCTCCGACTTCGGAAGACCTGCTAAAAGTGCTCAAAGACCTTTTAAAGCAAAGTTCTGCCACCTGCAACTAATCCCTGATGAAATCTCCGATTTAATGATGGACCTGCAGCTGTGAGGAGGCCACCCATTTGTCAACCTGCCAGGTTTAGCTGGCGTGGTTTAGGAGGGTCGTGGAACACGCTGAAATGGTCAAAAATAACGACGGCTTCTCAAAATAGGATTAGAGAGGCCCTTAACGACCATTTAAGCCTCTAAACAACCTTTCTGGCCAGCTGGAGGCGGGACCGTTTCCCACTCTGCAAAACCGGCCCCGCCAAAATCCTGCAGAGGCGGGTTGGAGGCGGGTTCCGAACCCGCACTCACTGAATCTGATTTTCCCGCCTCCAAACCCCCCTCCTCGGGGCTGAGAAGATCGCCCCCTACATGATTAGTTCAGAATATCACTCTCAACTTCACTCACAAAAATTTGGCAAAAACATTTTCTGCGCTCTTGCTCTGTCAATTCTTTTCCACTGAAATCATTTTAAAGAGAAAAAGAAAAAAATGAAATGCATTTTATGAGATCCATTTTGATTTAAGTTATTACAGTTTGCCAAGCTTATCTGAAGTGTCACAAATTGATTTCGTCCAGCCAGAAGAAAAATTCTGACCCATTTTGAACACTGCTGGCATGAAAATGTTGCGTGGATGGTGGGTGGCTTCTCATAACTGAGAATTGAAAGTCTATTCCTGCTGTCAGAAATGATAAATCTGTGTTACAAGGCAAATGTCTTCATGCCAGCAGTGTTTTAAAAGCAAGTCCTTATGTGGAAGCTCCATTGTCCTCTACAATGGGAGCCTCTCCACCCCTCCTTCCCGGTGGATAACGGAGAGTGGCGGAGAAGCAAGAATCTCCAGATTTTTTTCTTATTTTTACGGTGCATCATTAGATGAAGACCAGTAGATGTAGTTTTATCCACCAAGAAAAGGAGATCAAGTACAAATAAAAAGGTCTGACGAAAGGTCATCGACCTGAAACGTTAACTCTGTTTCTCTCTTCACAGATGCTGCCTGACCTGCTGAGTATCTCCAGCATTTTCTGTTTTTATTATAGATTTCCAGCATCTGCAGTATTTTCTTTTTGAATAAAAAGAAATGTGGTTTCAACAATTCATTATTCTACCAGAGTTCTGGTGGCTAATGAGGACAGCAGGTAATGAGTATGCACATATGGAGGTTGCACTGGATGCTTAGGAATCTGAGTTTATGGATGAGTCTGAGCTTTGGAATTAACATTCATTTAAACCAATACTTTATTTTAAAGTAAAACACAATGTTTTTTTTTTGGCCAGGATTTTGTGATTTAATTCTGTGTTGATTGTTAAAGAGGGTGGCGAATAGCAACAACTATTGAAAACTTGTCTGCCAGTTCTAACCTGTGCAAACAGCAACCCATAAACACTCTCAGAATGTTCTACTCCAAGGATGTGCTGGTTAGCTGGATCTCTGATGACAGGGATTAGCAGGTGGTCGCGACCGTCCTCCCACCCAGCCAGTATTCGAAGAAGGCCCAGGAGCTCTCCTTGTGTTCTGGCCGGCATTTCTGCTTCAACCAATCTCACCAAAAACAGATCGACTGTCCATTCATCTTATGGCTATTAGTGGGATATTGCTGTGTGCAAAATGGCTGCCACATTTGTCTATATAACATTTCCTGCACTTCAGAAGTAATTAATTGTGTGTGAAGTGCTTTAAGATGTTTTGATGTGGTAAGGTGCCATATAAATCTAAGAGTCGTTATTATTGACCGAGCCCATTTTCTTCTGTCGCTTGCTTAGAATGAATGATTCAGGAAAGTAGAAAGAGAGAGAGAAGCTGGCATGCCTTACTGCACATTTGATCTCGCTCTATAAAGGTTACACAGTTCAGCCACTTAATAACATCTCTCAGATTGCATTTCCTGAAATATTATTAATCAACATTCTTCTATTTGCCTTCATGAGACAGAAGGGATAACATTTTATGGAATAAAATCACTTTTGTAGGTCAGTTCAACAACAACTTGCAGTTATATAATGGCTCAGAAATTCAGGTCGGAGGCTTCCCGCGGGTGCAAGCATAGCGGGTGCACTTACATAGCGCACCTGCCGTTGTGCTGTGGGCCCGCGTGGGATTCCGATCCTGGGCCTCCTCCAGCTGCCGGTGTGCAGTGCTCGCGTATCCCAGGGGCGAAGCTAGTTCGCAGCGTCCCCTGGGATCACATGGTCCATGGGAAGCCAATCGGAGCAGGGAATCTCCATTCATAGATTTGACAGGAAGACCTGTCAAATCTATGAATAGAGATCGGCCCCAAAACCTAAGTAAAACTTCAAATACATTTTTTTAAAAATCACATTTTTAAAATAACTATAAATTACATAAATTAACTATTTTAAACGAAAATTTAAATTTTTGAAAAACTTTATTAAAGTTTTTAACGGGGCTAAAAATAAACTTACCTTTCTTTAAAGTATTTAAAAATGATAAACCTGTGGAAAAAGTGTTTCAATTTTACTTAGTTCACCTCTTACCATGTTAAAAGCAGGCCTTGCACCTGCTTTTTCCCCGCGCAGCTGCCGGGGACTTACCCGCACGGAGAAACCTGTAAAAAATGCGGAAGTTCGCTGCGTACGCGCTGCCTCTCCGGCGCACGCGGTTGACCCGCGAACCCCTTCCTTCAAGAGACCAGAAGTTCCGGTTTTCCGTGCATGCGCGAAACCGGCACTTCCGGTGGCCCTACGGGTGAGTACACAGCGCGTACTCACCCGTGGGGACCCGAATTTCTGGGCCAATGACTTTAACGTAGTAAAACATCCCAAGGTGCTTCACAGGAGCGTTATCAGACAAAATTTAACACCAAGCCACATAAAGAGTTATTACGCCAGGTGACTAAAAGCTTAGTTTTAAGGAGTGTCTTAAAGAAGGAGAGAAATGTAGCGAGGCAGAATAGTTTAGGGAGGGAATTCCAGAGCTTAGGGCCTAGACAGCTGAAGGCACGGCCACCAATGGTGGAACAATGAAAATCAGGGATGCGCAAGAAACCAGAATTGGAAGAGCGCAGAGATCTCATGAGGGTTGTAGGATTGGAGGAGGGTACAGAGATAGGGAACGGCGAGGCCAGGGAGAGAATTGAAAACAAGGATGAAAATTTTTAAATTGAGGCATTGACGGACCGGGAGTCAATGTAGGTCAGCAAACTCAGAATTCAGAGATTAATGAAATCCTCAGCTTTCAATAGACCGCGTGACAGTAATATTGAGCAGTTAATGGGATGTTCCAGTGGGTAATGCCTATTACATTCCAAACATCTGGGTCTCAGTCACGCAGTTGACATTTTAAATCAAAATGTCTAAAAGTATGCAACAAAGTAGTTACTGCCATTCACTTTAGGTGTCAGCCTTGGTTCAGTGGTAGCACTCTCAACTCTGAGTCAGAAGGTTGTGGGTTCAAGCCCCACTCCAGAGACTTGAGCACATAATCCAGGCTGACACTCCAGTCCAGTACTGAGGGAGTGCCACACTGTCAGTGATGCTGTCTTTCAGATGAGATGTTAAACCGTCATTATGAGATGTTGACTGCAAACTTGACTTTTATCGCCCCTGGAGGTGATTGGAGTGCTAAATCAGGCGCTACACATCTGTCTTAAGGCGCAAAGGCCGAGGAGCGAGGCGCTAATTCAGAGCGTTGGCGAAGCTCATGTGATATCAGTCAGCAATGGAACACAGACACAATGGCCCCGGCCAGTTCTTAAAGGGGAGGGTTGATCTTGCTTTCCATCCACATCCTGCTCATTGCAGCCTTGAATCTCGGCCTGGAGAGACCTGTACATCAAATCTGCTGAAAAGAACAATGGAGAGGCCCAGGGAAAGAGCTCAGAGTGCAGCCCCCACAGTCTCTTCTAAGTCGATACAAGGAAGGGCAAATCAAAATGAACCTGCAAAGTGCTGCTCAGTACCGAAAACTCCTTCACACAGCGTTGAATCTCTCCAGAAGTCTCTCTCTCTCTCTCTCAGAATGCGTGGTTCAAAAATGTTGCCAACAAAAAAAGGCAGGAAGCGGTTGCCTTTAAATAGCACTCCCCCAGTCCCTTCCTGACTGCAAAACGCTCCCCTCAACCTGTCGTTGCTAGCAGCAGGCGGTAAGGCAGGTGGCGCCACTCAATATCCGCTCCGGGGCGCTACCGGGGCGTTGCGCACTCAACTGACGTCACGATCTGCCGGTGCAGGAGATCGTGGCGGTACTGTTTAGCGTCGCCGCAAAATGTCTAGTTAATTTCGCGAGCGGCGCAAACATCGCCGCGCCCGGGCGCTAGTTGCTTTGCGCCCCATTAGCGCCCTCTTAAGGCGCTAACGGGAGGCGCAACCAACTGAATTTTCCCCCCAAAAGATCTTATGGCATTATTTCGAAGAGCAGGGAAGTTCTCCCCAATGTCCTGGCCAATATTTATTCCTCAACCAACATCAGTAAAACAGATTATCTGGTTATTATCTCAATGCTGTTTGTGAGATCTTGCTGTGCTCAAATTGGCTGCTGTTTTTCCAACAGTATAACAGTAACTGCACTTCAAAAGTACAGTACTTCATAGGTTGTAAAACACTTTGGGTCATGAAAGGTGCTATATAAATGCAATTCATTCATTCTTTCTTTCCTTTTTTCTTCCCAAATGCCATTTCTGAAACCACTGAGTGTACATCTCAATTTAATTTTCTTTTAATTATTTGCCCTAGGCACAGCTCTTTTAAGAGACACTTGCCAAGGCAGATGCACGTATCGAGTGTTGACTTCAGCACAGACTCCTTACCGCACAAAGAACAAGCCACGAGCATCGGGCGGATCAAACCAGAGCTCTACAAACAGAAATCCGTGGATTCGGAAGACACAAAGAAGGAAGGCGGGAAAACGTGTGGGAAAATCAACTTCATGCTCAAATACGACTATGAGAACGAAATGTTGATTGTTACAATCCTCAAGGCTTTTGACCTGCCTGCGAAAGACTTTTGTGGAAGCTCGGACCCATATGTAAAAATCTACCTTCTCCCCGATCGGAAAAGAAAGTTCCAGACCCGAGTTCACAGAAAGACACTCAATCCTACGTTCGATGAAAGCTTCCAATTTCCTGTATCATATGATGAACTCACCAACAGGAAGCTACACTTAAGTGTGTATGACTTTGACAGGTTTTCTAGACATGACATGATTGGGGAGGTGATTTTAGAGAACCTGTTTGAGGCTTCAGATCTCTCCAGGGATACCTCCATCTGGAAGGATATTCAATACGCCACAACTGTGAGTATTTGCGTCTCTTTTTCTGTGCTTGTTTTAGTGTGCACAAATAATTTCCCTCGACTTGGCTCCGTTGGTAACACACTGGCCTCTGGGTCAGGAAGATATGAGCTGTAGCCCCACTCCAGGATCTGAGCACCTGAACTAGGCCGACAGTTGAGTGCAGGGCTTGCAGTGTCAGAGATGTGGTCCTTCAGATGAGATATTGGGGTAAAAATCCATCTTGGATGGTAGCGCAAAACAGGCGATTGCGAATCGACATCCCATATTTCTTTCCCATTGAAGTCATCCCACCATTTTGAACTGGATTTGAACCCAGGCCTTCAAGGTGAAAGGCCATTATCTAAACCACTGCGTCACTCCGTTCTCATAATAGTTACTCCTACTCAAACCAAGTGCTCAGATGTTCAAAATTTAAAATCCATACTTTTGAGTTTTTCCAAAAAGATGCTGTTCTCTTTTTTGCATAACATTCTACTCAGTGATGTTTAACCGAGGATCGAAATGAAAATGACCATTGAGAGCAAGGAGAATAAGTTACATGTGATTTTGGCTATGCAACTTGCTTCAACAATCTAATTCAATTAGCTCTCATCCACTACTATGCTGTAGTATAAATGATTTTAGATATTTTGCGAAGATCTAGTTGTAAGCAGAACATTCAAACATCAGAAGATGCTGATTATTCTGTAAATGTTGTATTTCCGATATCACAAGCCCATTGTTGTTCATTACCAATGATGTCACCTTGGTCAATTTTTCCTTGATTTTCTTTTGGCCATATTACTCAAACTCCTTGTGTGTGTAACCACACCCAGATAGTGAGGAGGTAAATTCTATATCTATGCCAGTGCCTCTTATTGGTTCAAGGCTTGTTGGTGCATGAGTGGTTTTGCCATTCTGGACCCAAACCAACTTAAGACTCTATGGCCTAGAAATTAGTATAGGCCAGTTTTGAAGCGCTAAATGGGCGCTGGAAAAGATTCCCGTGCCCAAAGATGGAGGCCCAAGGATAGAGCTAAATTGCTCCTCGGGCCTCATCTACATAATTGTGGCGGGCTGCCGATGTCTGTTGCACCTTTGAAAGGCAGCTCGCCCAGCTAAAGAATTTAATTTCAGGTTGCGGTCCTGGCTGACAGCACCTCTCAGATAATTCCTGGGGTGGGAGGGATGACAGCGGGAGATGGCTGGCAGGCGTGCTGTGTGATGGGAGGAGCACTCCTGCTCCTCCTGGCTCTACAACAATTTAAAAAAAAATACTAATTAAACTTACCTTTTTGGTGGTGACCACTGGCTAGGCCGCAAGCACGCCCCCTCAGGGCAGCCAAATTTGGCAGAGGTGTCCTAAATCAAGCATCAGGCCCATCATTAACATCGGCAAGGGGCCTAATGCCTGATTTAGGTAGCTGCCCGGATGCCTGAAAAATGGTCATGCAATTTCGGAGATCGTTGGACCCCAAAATTGGAATTTATGCCTGTTAAACGAGCGCAATGAGGTCCAATTTCTACCCCTATTATGTGTCAGTAATTCAGCACTTTCCTTTTGTTTTTGTACTAAATATTAAAACTCTTTCTTCCCTTTTGTGACAATCGAACTATGAGGTGTTGAATCAGCAACTTTATGTATTGGGAGGAGGTTGAAAGAGGAAAGCTTCTCCACCCCCCCCCTCACCCCCCCCCCCCCCCCCCCCCCACACCCCGCCATCTCACCAACCAATGCACTTTTGATTAAACTCATCCAAGCAATATTTCTTTACATTGGATCTATATGAATAGAGTGAATGTGAGGCCTTCTCGATGTGCTGTTTCCAGGCTTGTCTCTGTGGTCTGATAATGTCTTCGCCTGACACAGTGGTGCAATATAAATCATGTTACAGTACTTATAATGGCTTCAACAGAAATCTTACTGAACAAAATGTTCAGAGTTCCTTGGTAGATTTATTTATGTCAAAAATTCTACATTTCAGTCAGGGAACCACTGCTGATAACAGCTTTACTTCTGCACATTTCTGGAATTCTACTTTGCAATCTGTATTAGAAAAGCCACAGAATGGCAGTGTTTGAAGTGACTAGATGATGGAAAACACATCTCTGGGAACATCTCTGGTGGGGCAAATAATAACACCAGTAGTTCCATTGTACACACTGAAAGAGGACAAAGTTAGACAATTTTTAGTTCTTGGTGCATTCATCTCGCTAATTCTGGGATTTACTCATGCTGACATTCATCCATGACAAATCTGATGTGTCACCTGTAATAATATCTCCTTGTGTGGCTCGGTGTGAAATTTGTTTGATAATCGCTCCTGTGAAAACCCTTGGGATGTTTTACTATGTTAAAGGCGCTGTATAAATGCAAGTTGTTGTTGTTTGCCTCAGGGATTAATCTTTGGTGTTAGTGTTAATGTAGCAAATTGGGCCAAGCGCAACTGGTACTGGTCTCGCACTTCAGAAATGGTTTTAGCAGTCACATAACTGTATGTGTAACACCTGGTAGTATCAAACCAGGCAGCAGAGTGTGTGATTCCAGGGCTGCTGTATCTCAATCGCACACAGGAGGAATTCTGTCCAAATTTGTAGGTGTGGTCCGAGAGACAAAAGAGACCCTCTTCACTCTGTGCCAACATGCCTGGCAGGAGATGACCAGCAGGGTAAATCCCTGACCTGCCTGTGCCATGGATGAAGTCAGGAGAAAGGTTCAAGGTGAGCCAGCACTAATATATAAAAGAAGGGGCCAGGATAGATATGAATTGTGATACCACCTATGGCAAGTTGTTTGTAGTGCAAGTGGCATTTTGCCATCACAACATAAGGCAAATATGTCAACAGTTGAAATGAATGTGCAAATGAGCAACAGATTGTGCAGACTCCTCCCTACATGTGGAAAACAACCTAGCTGTTATTATCAATTCATATTTATAAAGAAAGAAAGACAGTTTATTAAAGGCAGGTAGCTCTTTGAAAATGGAGAGGGAGGTCTTGCTTGAGCAAGAAATATATACATCAGCATTCATTAATGCGCGGTACTTGAACTGGAATGAATGCATTGGAATGCTCCTCATGTGTTTTGATGCATTGGGAATTAATGCATATTGTGCTTGTATTTGAAAGTAGCACCCATGCAGATAAAACAGCTCCGTCTGTGCACCTTCCTTTATCAAAATGGAATATTTTGCTTCTTCTAGACAAGCTGGCTTAACATGTTAGAATGAAAAGTAGCACTGAAAGGGGAAGGTTATGGGAGAAGACCCTGCTGCCCTGGGAGAGCCATCTAGTTTAGCTAATTGGCCATAAGGCTCTTCCAGAAGTTAGACGGCCACAACCGCAGAGGGTATGTGCATGTCGACTCACTTGTCATGTGCTGAATATATTATGTCTGTGTGGCTCTTCCAGAAGTTAGACGGCCACAACCGCAGAGGGTATGTGCATGTCGACTCACTTGTCATGTGCTGAATATATTATGTCTGTGTGGGAACTATCACAACACCCAGGCAGTAAAGAAAGATCCTTACACAGTGTGTATTGACATAACTGCGCAATAACATTCTAACAATCGGTTGTCCACTGGGGACAGGTGCTCGATTGGGAGTTATGTGCCATGGTCTGGATGCTGTGAATGGTCCATGTGTAGCATCTTGTGCAGCCTGAATGACAGAGTAATGAAGAACGCTTCTGCAGTCTACGGGCAGCAAGTGCCAACTGCTATGGCACGCAATGATCGGGATTATAAGCACTGAGTGTGCATCCCTCACGGATGTTCACACTGCAGCTATGCAATCTTTACGTGTCGAATGCAGGAACTGTGAGGGCCAGCTCTGAGTCTTGAGGAGCAAGACTGCTGCTAACCCGGCAGGAGGTGCTCATGCAGGTGCATCATTCTGTACTCCAACAGACCCATGATTCTCGTGAGAACATGCCTGAGGCAGCCGGGTGCACTGAGTTTGGTGGTTGGCAGCCGTCCTGTGTGGACACTGAGTCCAGCAGTGTCAGTAACCTCTTGGATGCGGGCATGACATCTTGGGTTGTTCCAGGGACTGACCCCAGTGTTTCAGGATGAGCAGAAGCAGAGAGCCACCTAGTTTCCCAGAATTAGATAGGAACATTTCACAGCCACCAGCAACTAGTACATTCCAGGGGACCACTGCACTTAGAAATAGCTTAAAACCCACAGGCTAACACACAATCGACCTCTAACCTTTCGTTAATTCCTTTTGAAGTGTGGCCAAATGTGGCAGACGATTTCTGTCTGATCAGTGTTGTCTTGAGGGAGTGCTGCATTGTCAGTGGTGCTGTCTTTTGGATAAAACATTAAACCGAGGCCTGTTCAGGATGTGGGCGGCACTTATTGCCCATCCTTAGTTCCTGTAAAAGTGGTAATGGCCACATTCTAGCGATTGTGTTTTTTAGGCTAATTTAAAAGGCATTAGTATGAGAGTGGAGTCAATGAAGGCCAGACAGATTCACTTCCCCGAGGCAATTAATGAACCATTTGGATTTTTATGACAACCGAAAAGCTTTCATGGTCAGCTGCAGATTTAATCAATTCAGTTTCACAACTTGCACATTGTAAAATTTGCATTCTGAGTTGCTAGCTCAGTGTCATAGCCACAACACGACTATATCCCCTACAGTAATGCAGTGGTTATGTTACTGAACCAAAAGATTGCATGACACTGTTCAAAGAAGAGCAAGGAGTCTCCCAGCATCCTGGACAACACTTCTCTTGCAACCAACACGGCCAGAACCAGATTAACAAATCATTCAGCTCAGTTGCTGTTTGCCAGATCTTGTTTTTGTACCAATTTGGGAGCTGCATTTGCCCAAGTAACAGGCGTGGCCACAGTTCAAAACGAATAGCTTGCAGATCGGAGTATCGGGGGCTGCAATCTGACCTGTTCTCCCTTTGTGCGCGGTTTCCCTGCTGGAAGCGCAGGAATGTCAGAACTGAAACGTTAACTCTGTTTCTCTCTGCAGATGCTGCCTGACCTGCTGAGTATTTCCAGCATTTTCTGTTGTTATTTCAGATTTCTAGCATCTGCGGTTTTTTCCTTATGTAAATTTAGGGCTTAATAAATTCTTCTTTTTGTAAGGTGTAATAGAGCTATTATTATTAGAGCAACACGGTGGCATAGTGGTTAACACTGTTGCCTCACAGCCCCAGGGACCCGGGTTCGAATCCGGCCACGGGTGACTGTCTGTGTGGAGTTTGCACATTCTCCCCGTGTCTGCGTGGGTTTCCTCCGGGTGCTCCGGTTTCCTCCCACAGTCCAAAGATGTGCGGGTTAGGTTGATTTGGCTAGGATAAATTGACCCTTAGTGTTAGGGGGATTAAATACGCGGGGATAGGGTGGGATATGTGTCGGTGCAGGCTCGATGGGCCGAAATGGCCTCTATCTGCACTGTGGGGATTCTGTGATAACTAATAACTGATTGTTATACAGAAAAAATACTTGTGTTCTGTTACAGGGGGTCGGTGGAATTTATATAACATGGGAGGGGGGCCTCGGAAGCAAAAAGGTTGAGAACCCCTGGATGAAATGATATGGAACTGATCACATTGAAGCTAATCCATGAAAATTATGAATGAATATGAAAAAAATCAGTGAAGTTCAGAATAGGCTGGTCATCATTGGCATAGAGATGAAAATTCATGGTGTGACTCAGTCAAATAAAATCAATTGTAAATTCTCTTTAACTCCACATCACTTCAATGATGCACAAATTCAACTCAATTTAACTAAGACAAATCATTTGCAGTTTCAGGAACAGGTTGGAAAGGGATTGCATTGACCTCCAAAGGTTTGCCAATAGAATATCTCTCTGAAATCTGTGGTGCTAGAAATGACTAAATGGTAAGATTTAACTTACCAAAACAAACTAGAATTTAGATGACGTGGAAGATTTTGCAATCTGTGAGACAATGCTTTCCATTTGGCACAAGTGATTAATGAAGGACTGCCGTAAAACTAAATCAAATTTACAATTCCCAATATGGATAAATTCCTGATTTCATCTGTGCTTCCCCACAAGGAGGTTGTGAAGATCAGATAGAGTGTCATCCTGGATTTCCCCCTCGCAATCCTCCCAGCTATTGGTTCAAAATGGCACTGGCAGAGGCCTTAGACCAGGACACCCTTCCACTCTCTTGGCTGCTCTGACATTGGATATAATGCACTACGGGTAAATTCGAATGAGAGACATAAAGCACCACTACTGCTCGGACTGGTGCGATGGGCGGAAGTGAGGAGTTTTTGAGCCTGAAGAGTATGGAGAGTTTGTGAAGTGATTACTGCAGCTGGGAGCAACTTCTTCGCTGATTTTGTTTTGGGCATTTGTCAGCCTTTGTCTGCTGAATGCTTGTGGGCGTGAGTGTATCAGCAGGATTTGATCCCCCCCACCCCCACAACCACCCCCAGTGAACGCTTCTTGAGCAAGTATGGCATTCCCTATGGGCAATGGGCATACCATTGCACGCCATTGTCATGAGGAGGAGGAGGAGGAAGAGCAGGAGAGAATGGAAGAAAGAAGATCTGAGTGTTAGGTGCCCATTATCAAACAGGAAACACTTTTAGTAGCAAAGTACAATAACCACATCCATTGTCCTCCACCGCAGAAAGATTTCTTTCCATTTGAACAAGCCATGAAATCACCATTTTAGAATTTGCTCTCTAGTTCATAAGTAAAACTTCTTAGAAACTTAAAGATAACCTTACACATGAAAATGGTCACTTCAAATGGAACCAGAATAAATGAAATGCAAAAATGAATGAAATAAAACATTTTTGTGCAGAAAAGGGGGTAATTTATGGGAAGGGAAGAGTGGGCGTTAATCTACTTCCAGTCTGTGTAGATGAAACAAACTTTATATCTACTCCCCCAGCAGCCTGTAAGACCTGGGTCCAGGCTTTCCCTGTTGTGCATGAATACAAAGAGAGTTTGCAGTCAAATTAGAGCTGCTCCACTGCCTCCAACCTAAAACTACGGTGCCAACCTGGGGAAGCTACAACATAGGACTACATGCATGCTAAAAAGCAGAAGCAGCAGGCTATAGACAGAGCTAAGCGATCCCACAATCAACGGATCAGATCAAAGCTCTGCAGTCCTGTCACATCCAGTCGTGAATGGTGGTGGACCATTAAACAGCTTACGGGAGGAGGAGGCTCCATGAATATCCCCATCCTCAATGATGGTGGAGCCCAGCACACAAATGCAAAAGACAAGGCTGAAGTGTTTGCAACCATCTTCTGCCAGAAGTGCTGAGTGGATGATCCAGATCGGCCTCCTCCTGAGGTCCCCACCATCACAGAAGCCAGTCTTCAGCCAATTCGATTCACTCCACGTGATATCAAGAAACGGCTGAGCGCACAGGATACAGCAAAGGCTATGGTCCCCGACAACATCCCGGCTATCATGCTGAAGACTTGTGCTCCAGAACTAGCTGCGCCTCTAGCCAAGCTGTTCCAATACAGCTACAACACTGGCATCTACCCGACAATGTAGACTCTGGAACAGTTCCCATGGATTGGAGGGTAGCTAATGTAACCCCACTATTTAAAAAAGGTGGTAGAGAGAAAACGGGGAATTATAGACCGGTAAGCCTGACATCGGTAGTGGGGAAAATGCTAGAGTCCATTATAAAAGATGTAATAGCAGAGCACTTGGAAAACAGTGACAGGATCGGACAAAGTCAACATGGATTTACAAAAGGTAAATCATGCTTGACTAATCTACTGGAATTTTTTGAGGATGTAACTGATGAATAGATAAGGGAGAACCAGTGGATGTGGTGTATTTGGACTTTCAGAAGGCTTTCGATAAGGTCCCGCATAAGTGCAAAGTTAAAGCACATGGGATTGGGGGTAAGGTACTGACTTGGATAGAGAACTGGTTGGCAGACAGGAAGCAAAGAGTTGGAATAAACAGGGAACTAGATGTAATATCTCCAAGTTTGCAGACGACACAAAGCTGGGTGGGCGTGTGTGCTGTGAGGAGGATGCAGAGAAACTCCAGTATGATTTGGACAGGTTGGGTGATTGGGCAGATGCATGGCAGATGCAGTATAATGTGGATAAATGCGAGGTTATCCACTTTGGTGGCAAAAACAGGAAGACAGATTATTATCTGAACGGCAATAGATTGGGAAAAGGGGAAGTGCATCGAGACCTGGGTGTCCTTGTGCACCAGTCGCTGAAGGTAAGCATGCAGGTGCAGCAGGCGGTTAAGAAGGCAAATGGTATGTTGGCCTTCATAGCGAGAGGATTCAAGTACAGGAGCAAGGATGTCTTGCTGCAGTTGTACAGGGCCTTGGTGAGACCACACCTTGAGTATTGTGTGCAGTTTTGGTCGCCTTATCTGAGGAAGGATGTTCTTGCCATGGAGGGAGTGCAGCGAAGATTCACCAGACTGATACCTGGGATGGCAGGAATTACGTTTGAAGAGAGATTGGGTCGATTAGGCTTATATTCGCTAGCGTTTAGAAGAATGAGAGAGGATCTCATTGAAACTTATAAAATTCTAACAGGACTAGACAGACTAGATGCAGGAAGGATGTTCCCGATGGCGGGGGAGTCCAGAACCAGGGGTCACAGTCTAAGGATAAGGGGTAAACCATTTAGGACTGAGATGAGGAGGAATTTCTTCACCCAGCGAGTGGTGAACCTATGGAATTCTCTACCACAGATGGCAGTTGAGGCCAATTCATTAAATATATTCAAGAAGGAGTTAGATATATTTCTTAAGGCTAAAGGGATCAAGGGATATGGGGAGAAAGCAGGGACAGGGTACTGAATTTGGATGATCAGCCATGATCTCATTAAATGGCGGAACAGGCTCAAGGGGCCGAATGGCCTACTCCTGCTCCTATCTTCTATGTTTCTAATGTGTAAAACTGCCCAGGTATGTCCTGTCCACAAAAAAGCAGGACAAATACAATCCGGCCAATTACTGTCCCATCAGTTCACTCTCTAACATCAGCTAAGTGATGGAAGGTGTCGTCGACAGTGCTCTCAAGTGGCAATTACTCACCAATAACCTGCTCACTGATTCCCAGTTTGGGTTCTGCCAGGAGCACTCAGCTCCAGACCTCATTACAGCCTTGGTCCGAACATGGACAAAGGAGCTGAATTCCAGAGGTGAGGTGAGAGTGACTGCCCTTGATATCAAGGCAGCATTTGACCGAGTGTGGCATCAAGGAGCCCTAGCAAAATTGAAGTCAATGTGAAACAGGGGGAAAACTCTCCACTGGCTGGCGTCATACCTAGCACAAAGGAAGATGATTACGGTTGTTGGAGGTCAATCATCTCAGCCCCAGGACATCGCTAAAGGAGTTCCTATGGGCAGTGTCCTAGGCCCAACCATCTTCAGCTGCTTCATCAATGACCTTCCCTCCATCATAAGGTCAGAAGTGGGGATGTTCGCTGATGATTGCAGTGTTCTGTTCCATTCACAACTCCCCAGAAAATGAAGCAGTCCGTGCCCGCACGCAACAAGACCTGGACGACATTCAGACTTGGCTGATAAGTGGCAAGTAACATTCACGCCACACAAGTGCCAGGCAATGACTATCTCCATTGATCAGAAAATTAACTGGACCAGCCACATAAATACTGTGGCTACAAGAGCAGGTCAGAGGGTGGGTATTCTGCGGTGAGTGTCTCACCTCCTGACTCCCCAAAGCCTTTCCACCATCTACAAGGCACAAGTCAGGAGTGTGATGGAATACTCTCCACTTGCCTGGATGAGTGCAGCTCCAACAACAGTCAAGAAGGTCAACACCATCCAGGACAAAGCAGCCTGCTTGATTGGCACCCCATCCACCACCTTAAACATTCACTCCCTCCACCACCGGCGTACCGTGGCTGCAGTATATACCATCTACAAGATGCACTGCAGCAACTCGCCATGGCTTCTTTGGCAGCACCTCCCAAACCCGCGACCTCTACCACCTAGAAGGGCAAGGGCAGCAGGCGCATGGGAACACCACCACCTCCAAGTTCCCCTCCGAGTTACACACCATCCTGACTTGGAAATATATCGCCGTTCCTTCATCGTCGCTGGGTCAAAATCCTGGAACTCCCTCCCTAACAGCACTGTGGGAGTACCTTCACCACACGGACTGCAGCAGTTCAAGAAGGCGGCTCACCACCACCTTCTCAAGGGCAACTAGGGGTGGGCAATAAATGCCGGCCTTGCCAGCGACGCTCACATCCCAGGAATGAATGAAAAAACCTGCAATTATCCATCCTCCCTGGTGCAAACATTAACCTCTCTGATCTGTGTGTTGCGCCTTTTTTCTGTTTTGAAAGGTAATCCTGGTTAGAAACATTGTGGGGTAGAGTTTCTGTTCGATTGTGCTGTTATTTGCAGCATAATTCGCCCAAAATGGACCAAATCAGCGCAAAAGATTGTGTAATTTCAAGCGCAAATTACGTCCTGTGCAAATTGAGTTTCCGCAACCTTTTACACTGGTTTAAAACAGATTGCGTTCAAAACCGGCCCCGCCCACAAAACTGGCCACGGCCCCGATCGGATTGATCGCCATTGCAAGTTTCCGCTAATTGCAACCGTTTGCGGGCCTTTGAGGAGGCTTTTAATATTAAGTTTTTTTTTTAGGCGCAAGGGCACCAGTCGGCACCTGTTAAAAGCTTTTAAATATTAAAAAGTATTTAATTTACTAAGAAAGTGACTAGCAGACACCAATGAAACTGGTAAATGATTCTGTCTGGTCTTCATTTTCAATTATTTAAAAGCGGGTTACTCGCAGGTGGTGGACTGGACCCTCTGATTAAAAAGGCTTATTTTTTGTGCTAAACCCATTTTCAGCTGTTTTAATAAAACTGCACCAGGTTACCGCTCTTAAATATATCAAGGAATATTTTTTAATGCAAGAATAAAGTGTTGTAAAACGCTGCCCGATTGCACTGGTTCAAGGACAAGTTTATGTTTGTGATTATGCAAATGAGTTTGAGCGGAAACTTGAACCACTAAATCAATTCGGAAAACCAGCGCAATTTGCGCCCGGATTGCCGATTGTGCCCAAAGCGGAAACCGCACCCTTGAATTCTGTCATGTTGGAACATACCCTTGAAATTACTGTGCCAATATTTATGGACAGATGTTTTGACATGACATTCCTTTTTTGCGCTATTTTATCAGAGTTGTTAATTCTCTAACATCACGCAGTAAGTTAACCTCCTAATTTTGCCCACACTAATTTTTGGGTTCATATTTTCTAATTACATTTGTATCCAGCAAAGGAGCATGTTACGGAGGCAATGCTTTCATTCATTGGGTAAGCTCTTGGCTGAGATTCTAGATCGACAGCAAATTAGAACATGTGCTGTTGAAGGACAGAGATTAGGATTTAAATTAAATTGAAGAGAAAAAATTCCCTTTCTCATGTCTTGAAGGTTCTGATTCAAGCTTCTGCATGGTTACACAGGTACTGAGAACTCTCTGGTACTTCACCAATACATCAAAGAAACATAGGAACAGGAGTAGTCCATTTAGCCCCTTGAGCCTGTTCTGCCATTCATTCCTATTAAAAATGAGTTAAACTGTCTGTACAGCAATGCACACAGTGTCCGTAATAAAACAGGGGAGCTGGAGGCAATCATGCGTTGCGAGGAACCAGACATTGTAGGGATTACTGAGACATGGCTACAGAAAAATCAGGACTGGATATTAACCATTGCAGGGTATAACATATTTAGAAAAGATAGAGAGGGAAAAGGGGGAGGTGGAGTAGCTGTACTTATTAGGGATAACATAATGGCAGTAGAAAAAAGTGATGCAGCTATCAGCAAGACAAAATAGAATCTATTTGGGTAGAGATAAAAGATAATAAAGAATCAATCACACTAATAGGCGTAGTCTACAGACCACCTAATAGTGGAAGGGAGGTGGAGGAAGAAATATGCAGACAAATTAGGGAAATGAGTAAAAAACATAGAATAATAATCATGCAAGATTTCAACTACTCCAATATTAATTCGACAGAAGAGGTAGGTAAAGGGGATAAGGGAATGGAGTTCCTACAATGTATACAGGACTCCTTTCTAACCCAATATGTAAAAAGCCCAACAAGGGAGGATTTGCTATTGGATCTAATAATGGGGAATGAACCAGAGCAGATAAGAGAAGTAAAAGTAGGAGAACATCTGGGCAATAGTGACCATAATATAATACATTTTAAGATGATAATTGAGAAGGACATAAGTATGACAAAAACCAGGGTAATAGATTGGAGAAAAGCCGATTTTAAGGGGCTGAGAATGGGCAACAATATTGGCAAACAACGATGTAGAACAGCAATGGGAAACATTTAAAATGGTGTTCAACAGAGTGCAGGAAAAATATATTCCGCTAAAAGGAAAGAACAAACTAAACACTAATGAGACTCCATGGATGAATAAAGCCATAAGGGAACAATTGAGGGTAAGGAAAGAGCATACATTAAGTACTTAGACAGCAGGGGTGTGCATGATAAGGGAGAATACGGAGAGATTAGGAGAGAAGACAAAAAAACAATTAGGAAGGCAAAGAGGAACTATGAAATTAAATTATCAAGAAACATAAAACAAAATAGTAAAATATTTTACAGGCAGGTCAATAAAAAAAGGAAGGTGGGATGGGAATGGGGCCATTAAGGGATAGATAGGATAATACCACAGGTAATGACAGAGAGATGGCAGAAATATTAAATAATTATTTTGCTTCAGTATTTACCAGGGAGATAGAACAGGTGGACATGACACTAGATGATAAGATTAGTAATGGGGTAAGTGCATTTAAAATAAAAAGAGGGGATATATTAAATAAACTAATCAAACTCAAAGAGGATAAAACCCTTGGTCCGGATGGATTGAATCCACGCATTTTAAAAGAATCTAGATAGCAGAGGCATTACTACACATGTTTAATAATTAGTTAGAAAAAGTGTAGTGCCAGAGGACTGGCGGATAGCTAACGTAATACCGATATTTAGGAAGGGGGATAGAACATTTCCAGGGAATTATAGACCAGTCAGCTTAACATCGGTGGTAGGAATAATAATGGAATCCTTACTAAAGGAGAAAATAGAAGAACATCTAGAAACCAAAAACATAGTAATGAATAGTCAGCATGGATTTCAAAAGGAAAAGTCTTACTTGACCAACCTCATTGAATTTTTTGAAGAGGTAACAGAGAGAGTAGACAATGGTAATGCAGTAGGTGTAATTTATCTAGATTTTCAAAAGGCCTTCGATAAGGTACCCCACAATAGACTGATGAACAAGGCCAGAGAATGCGGAGTCAAGGGACAAATAGCAGAATGGACAGCTAGCTGGCTTCAAGACAGAAAGCAGAGAGTAGGGGTAAAAGGTAGCTATTCACAGTGGCAGAAGGTGGGTAGTGGTGTTCCACTAGGATCAGTGCTGGGACCACTGTTGTTCACAATTTATATTAACAATTTAGACTTAGGAATCAAAAACACAATTTCTAAATTTGCGGATGACACCAAATTGGGGGGAATAGTCAATACTGAGGAGGACTGCAACAAATTACAAATTACATTAATAACTTGCAGAATGGGTATATAATTGGCAAATGAAGTGCAACACAGATAAATGTGAAGTATTACATTTTGGTAGGAAGAATAGGGAGATCACTTATTACTTGGAGGGTGCATGTCTAGGTGGGGTAGAGGATCTCGGAGTACAAATACACAAATCACTAAATGTTGCGACACTGATTAGCAAGGCCATAAAAAAGCAAACTAGGCACTAGGGTTTATTTCTAGAGATATAGAATTGAAAAGTAGGGAAGTTATGCTAAACCTGTATCAAACCTTGGTTAGACCACACTTAGAGTACTGCGTACAATTCTGGTCGCCATATTATAAAAAGGATATAGAGGCACTGGAGAGGGTGCAGTGAAGATTTACAAGGATGATACCAGAAATGCGAGGGTATACATATCAGGAAAGGATGAACAGGCTGGGTCTCTTTTCTCTTGAAAAAAGAAGGCTGAGGGGTGACCTAATAGAGGTCTTTAAAATTATGAAAGGCTTTGATAGAGTGGATACAGAGAGAATGTTTCCACTTGTGGGGAAGAGCATAACTAGAGGCCATCAATATAAGATAGTCACCAAGAAATCCAGTAGGGAATTCAGAAGAAATTTCTTTACCCAGAGAGTGGTGAGAATGTGGAACTCGCTACCACAGGGACTGGTTGAAGCGAATAGTATAGATGCATTTAAGGGGAGGCTAGACAAGCATATGAGGGAGAAGGGAATAGAGGGTTATGCTGATAGAGTTAGATGAGGAAAGACAGGAGGAGGCTCGAGTGGAGCATAAACACCGGCATGGACTGGTTGGGCCGAATGGCCTGTTTCTGTGCCGTATATCCTGTGTAATCAGATCATGGCTAATCTGTACCTCAACTCCAATTACCCACCATTGTTCCATAACCCTTGACACCCTTGCTTAACTAAGATCTATTATTCTCAGTCTCAGTTTCAATTGGTCCAGCATCCACAGCCTTTTGGGCGAATGAATCCCAGCTTTCCACTACCCTTTGTGTGAAAAAGTGCTTCCTGATTTCACTCTTAAATGGCCGCGCTCTAATTTTAAGATTATGCCCTCTTTTCTGGATTCCCCCACCAGAGGAAACTGTCTGTATCTACCCTATTGAATCCTTAATTATTTTAAACACCCCTCAACCTTATAAACTCAAGGGAATTCAAGCCAAATGTATGCAGCCTGTCCTCATAAATCAACCCTTTAAGCCCCGGTATCGTTCTGGTGAATCTACTGTGTACTCCCTCCAAGGCCAATATATCCTTCCTGAGGTTTAGTGGCCAAAACTGAATGCAGTATTCCAGATGGGGTCTGTCCAAGGCTCTGTACAATTGTAGTATCATTTCCTTGCTTTTGACTTCCAAGTCCCTTGAGATAAAGGCTAACATAGAATCATAGAATGGTTTCAGCCCGTCACGCCTGTGCCGGCTCTCTGCAAGTCTCAGCTAGTCCTACTCCCCCCGCCCTTTCCCCGTAGCCCTGCAAATTATTTTCCTTCAGGTACTTATCCAATTTCCTTTTGAAAGCCATGATTGAATCTGCCTCCACCACCCTTTCAGGCAGCGTATTCCAGATCCTAACCACTCGCTGTGTAAAAAAGTTTTTCCTCATGTCGCCTTTGGTTCTTTTGCCAATCACCTTAAATCTGTGTCCTCTGGTTCTCGACCCTTCCGCCAATGGGAACAGTTTTCGTTAGCCTTTTCAATACATCCATACACTTTCCAACATAGGACTGATTTTTTTCCTCCCTCTATCTGAGGTGTCTGCATGGTAACAGTCATGAGCTTGGATTTTCTGTTTGGTGTTATTCTAATGACAAAATAACCCATTTAAAATTGGGTTCCAACCAGTGTTAAAATACTATCAATCAGAAAATCTAGGTTGTGATGTTTAAAGGTGTACTGTCAATCTTTTACTTCGTAACAATGCACAAGAGGCAGTATGACTCTGGAATCAAGTCTTGATCGGACTCTGGAATGCCGAAGTATGATACCCCCATCATGCCCCCCACCCCTTGGGGAGGCAACTACACACCCTTGGCCTTGATACTGCTGTGTTGAATGGAGTTTAAAAAGTGTTTGAGAGGTTTGTTGGACCTCCTGGGCTCTTTGTAATTTAGGCGGAGTCTTTTTTTTAATGTTTGATGAGTCTGGGTGTTCCACTTCTGGAGACATTGCAAAATGTACAGGCCGGGAAATGGGGCTCTGCGAGCATGCAAGCACAGATTGCTGTGGTGGTAGTGGAAATGAGATTCACAACTTACCGACTGCAAACCTCTCTCTGGGGTACCAGCAACGTAGCCTAATGTGTAACGGTAATTGTATCTCCGCAGTTACTGTTACTTCTCCAGGATTGGAAGAGACCAATAACTTCTAATTGCTCCAACAGGCGATCATGCTGATCTTTAAAGCAACAACATTTTTTGGAACTCCTTGTTCTCGGTGAGATACCTGGCCGGTTCAGTGAATACCATCCCTAGAGACTTAGGCAGCTTGCAAATTCTAGAATACTTGACTATTAATTCACATATATATATATATATATATATATATATATATATAAATATTTATATCTTTCTTGATGTGAATAATCGATTCCCACAGCAAGGACATGTTTGTTTACTCCAGTGGAATAAATAGCATGTTAAACAGCAGTGCAAACACTTAGGAGTGCTGGAAACCAACACAGCTGGAATAACATTGCAAACAGCTTACAGTGATTGAAACTAGCAGTCACAAGAGAGGCAACGTTAACAAATTAGCCATTTAACATATGTTGAATGCTAATCATGGTTGGACAACAGAATGTACTCTAGCGTTAGAGACTGCTTTGCATTCCTCTGGAGGGTGATGGGGAAGGAGCCCGTGGAATTTTTGCACCTTTTATATGGTAATTGCATATATTTGAGCTTTTCCAGTTGTGCTACGTGTATAACAAGACATAGATAACTACTTGCCGGATAGTTGTTGAGAAAGAACTAAGCAGTTTCACGAACTGTTGAAGAACGAGTCATCATGGGCAACACGGTGGCATAGTGGTTAGCACTGGTGCCTCACAGCGCCAGGGACCCGGGTTCGAATCTGACCTCGGGTGACTGTCTGTGTGGAGTTTGCACATTCTCCCCGTGTCTGCGTGGGTTTCCTCCGGGTGCTCCGGTTTCCTCCCATAGTCCAAAAATGTGCGGGTTAGGTTGATTTGGCTATGATAAATTGACCCTTAGTGTTAGGGGGGGATTAAATATGTGGGGTTATGGGGATAGGATGGGATATGTTAGGGGGAATTAAATACGTGGGGTTACGGGGGTAGGGTGGGATATGTGTACTGTGGGGATTAAAGCAGGGACAGGGTACTGGATTTGGATGATCAGCCATGATCGTATTGAATGGCGGAGCAGGCTCGACGGGCCGAATGGCCTACTCCTGCTCCTAGATTCTATGTTTCTATGTTTCTATCATTCTTTCAGCTGGAATTCCCACACTGGCCCTTTTAAAGACATCTCTCTATTTTTGGCCGACAGGATTTCATGTGATTTTTTTTTAGATAGCAGTATTAGGTCATAGAGTCGAGGAAAGGTTGTAAACAAGCTTGGAGATTTAGGTTGCACATTGACCACGGTAGAGGATTATATCATCATCGGGAAAATTCGGTTTTGGCGTAAAGATAGAACTTGCATTTATATAGCGCCTTTCACTAGCTCAGAATGTCCCAAAGCGCTTTATAACCAATGAAGTACTTTTGAAGTGTAGTCACTATTGTAGTGCTGGAGTACCATGGGGCAGAATGATAGTTGAACCTTTTGTTGGCTATAGTGCGCAATAGTTCCCCAAATGGATTGAAGGTATTGGATTTGAGACTCCTATGACACCAAAGCATTAGAGAGCTCCTATTTGTGATTGGTAGAGGAGTAACATTGACTTGAAGGTCAGTGAGTTTATTTGAGGTTGAAATTGGCTCAAATTGATCCGATCAATTAAGCTTCAGGTTTTTGCAGTGTCAAACCAGATTTACAAAGTGCTCCAGTGTACGTTGGACCTCCTGCACTTTATAAATTTACACAGTGTCTATTTAAATGCTCTGATAGTACAGACACTACCAGCCGTGTTCTTCAAACAGCTCCATCTTAATGGCTATGAGCAACATAGATCGCTCCTAGGTCTGACAGTCCCAATTGCAGCCAGGCAGCTGGCCAAATGATACTGTAGCTGCCAAACTGAGCTACAACAGAACTGCATCCTTCGCTCGCTGTAGCTGATATTGCAGCATTTTCAAACTAACTGCAGTTTTATAACTCTTAATCTGTTTGGACCTGTGTAAGCAAACTGGGGACTTTGTAGTGTGGATATCAAAATGAGATTTGGAAGGACAACAATTTTTTTAAAGAAACTACAAGGCTTTAATCTACTGCAAAGATCATAGCAGTTCGCCCTCAAACATCATCTTTCAGTGATATTACAAGATGTGCAGTCTCATTACTGATGGGAGAATACAAGGCTATCGCAGTAACGATGCACTGTACTTTAGTTTGTAAACAGCTGAGTGATCATTAAGAGGTTGCTAATATCCAGGATGCTTTTAGATTTTGCAAATGCTGCTAATTTTGTTGAGGGGCGCTGACTGCGCTGGAGTAAAGAGAAGGACTGTTGTAAATATGCTTTGACACTCCAGTCCAGCACCAAGATGTTGCTCTTTTCTTTTAATGAGGTATCAAAGGCTTTTACCCTGTAATGTGAGAAATAAAATGGAATAAAATGAAGACTAGCTCAATGGACATTTCAGTGGCCAGGGCAAACCCAATTTTTCTGCAAACCAATTTTCAGTTGTGTACCAACATGATATCGTTCTGAAGGATAACTTGCAGAAGGGGTTCATTTTAAATAGACAGCGTCCCTTTTGTGTAAAGATTACATACAAACATATGAAAATGACTGGCAGGAAAAGACTAGCTGGTCCATCAAGCCTGCCCCACATCATGGCCAGACACTTTCAGCCACGTAATCTCCTGGGAGAGGTAAAACAAAACAGGAAAAACCCCAGGGCCAATAAGGGGAAAAAACTCTGGAAAATTCCTCTCTGACCCTCTCAGGCAATCAAAACCAGTCCAGGAGATCACATGAACCATCTGTACGTTAACTGTTAATCTACTTACCTTCTATATGATGTGACCTCTGCCCCAGCCTAGAATCAGGCCAGCTCCCTCTTGAAGGTGTGCAGAAAGGCAGCACCTGCTTTTTTTTTAATTGTTGCCTTAATTCGCTTTTGTATCTTGACAATAATGCAGGGCAGCCAATCTGAGTGGCTCGATTCGATGATTACGCCCCCCTCTGCGTGCTTATGGTAGGTGTCGGCCTTGGCTTAATGGTAGCACTTTTGCAATCGTGTCAGAAGATCATTGGTTCCATTCTCACTCCAGGGACTTGAGCATATGCTCTAGGCTGACACCAGTGCAGTACTGAGGGAGTGCTGTACTGTCGGAGGTGCCGCCTTTTGTATGATGCATTAAACCTAGATCTCGTCTGCCCTCTTGGGTAAAAGTTCACATGGCACTATTTGATGAGCAGGGGAGTTCTCCCTGGTCTCCTGGCCAACATTTATCCACCAACCAACACTGCAAAATCAGAATATCTAGTCATTTGTGTCATTGCTTATGTGAGGTGATATTCTGATGGGAAGAAGCTGACATTTAAATGTGCAAGAACCTAAAACATGCTCAAATAATGTGTGCACCAATCATTTCCTATTTTTAAAAATTCATTATTGAGAATTAAAAAAAACTCTAATAGGAATTGAAATTTAACTTTCGTCGCCCCCTCCCCCCAAAAAATCTCTCAGTCCTGTTCTGCTAGCTACTGAACTATCTAACAAGCTTGGTGTGGCTTCCAATCCAGATGACTAGTCTTGCCGTGTAGTGTATGCATTTCACTTTGTAAAATTACATCTTTTTCAAAAGCGCTGTCTTTTACTATTATGCGTGGAACTTTGTACATGATCTTTACATTTCATTGTGTAGTGCAGATGATTTCACCATATTATCTATGTAGAATTATGGATTTTAATAATCCCTAATGATCCTACAAATGGCAGCCTATTTACTTCTCATTAAATATTTTAGGCATAAAGTCATAAACCTTTTATGTGCAAGTTTGTAATCTGTAGTAGATGGAAGGGATATGTGAAAATAGAGATATAACCAATAATCAGTTTTATTTTTAAAGTAAGTGAATTATATAGAATTACACTGAATATACAGCACAGAAACAGGCCATTCGGCCCAATGTTAATGCCGGTGTTTATGCTCCACTTGAGCATCCTCCCGTCTTTCCTCATCTAACTCAACATAACCCTCTATTCCCTTCTCCTTCATATGCTTATCTAGCTCCCCCTTAGCATCTATACTATTCGCCTCAACCACACCCTGTGGTAGCGAGTTCCACATTCTCACCACTCTCTGGGTAAAGAAGTTTCTTCTGAATTCCCTATTGGATTTCTTGGTGACTATCTTATATTGATGGCCTCTAGTTATGCTCTTCCCCACAAGTGGAAACATTCTCTCTGTATCCACTCTATCAAATCCTTTCATAATTTTAAGACCTCTATTAGGTCACCCTTCAGCCTGTTCATTCTTTCCTGATAGGTATAACCTCGCATTTCTGATATCCTTGTAAATCTTTTTTGTACCCTCATCATTGTCTCTATATTCTTTTTATAATATGGTGACCAGAACTGCACACAGTACTCCCAAGTGTGGTCTAACCAACATTCGATACAAGTTTAGCATATCTTCTCTACTTTTCAAATCTATCCCTCTAGAAATAAACCCTAGTGCTCGGTTTGCTTTTGTTTTGGCCTTATTTACCTGCATTGTAACTTTTAGTGATTTATGTATTTGTACTCCCAGATCCCTTTATTCCTCTACACCATTTAGATTCTTATTTTCCAAGTAATATGTGACCTCCTTATTTTTCTTACCAAGATGTAATACCTCACTCTTATCTATGTTGAAATTCATTTGCCAATTATATGCCCATTCTGCAAGTTTATTAATATCTACCTATAATTTGTTGCAGTCCTCCTCAGTGTTGACTATCCCTCCCAATTTGGTGTCATCCGCAAATTTAGAAATTATGTTTTTGATTCCAAAGTCTAAATCGTTGATATAAATTGTGAACAACAGTGGTCCCAGCACTGGTCCTTGTGGGACGCTACTTCCCACCTGAAGGAGCAAGTCCCATGCTCATGACGCCAATGAAGGAACGGAGTGTCTATTGACACCACTGTGTCAGCCAATGAGTTGGAGGTGGAGTGGGACTTACTGCAGGATGTACAGCAAACAAAACAAACAGCAAAGCAAACAAAGTCTGTTTACAGAGTTTATTTAAAGAGTCTGGGAATACAGCAAACAGAACTCATGACCGAAACTGCAACAACTTCTCCCATAAAAGCACTGTGATTTCTCCAGCAAAATGCAGTCTGTGGGGGATAGTTACATAATACAAATGATGTGCTTAAAGTCAATCCCAGTCACTTACAACAGTGCGGTCTCCAGGTGTGATTGAAGGGGGAATTACCCAATCATCTCCATTCTGGCCGGAAATAGTGTTGTCACTATATGCAGCCATTTTTGCACTACCTCCTTCCAACCCAAGCTGTGTAAGTGAAGATTATTATATTTTTATGAAGCTTTTGAAGTGACCATTGTTTTGGAAATGATGCAATAAAAGGACAAACATAATCCATGATAGATATTTTTAAACAAATGCCATGTTAATGGGTCGATCTTTTATGTCCACCTCTGTTCACGTGGAGTCATTAATCATCTTTGTACAATGTGCTTGAGGTGATGTGAAAAATGACCATGGTCATCGGCCCTCATTCGTTATCTACAAGGACCGATAGAGTATGTCATTCCAGACAAAGGAGAATGCACACTGGAATAGCTTCTTTACTAAAGATTTTATGAGCTTGCTTTCAGAAAAAACTAGTTAGTATTCAGATGGTGTTGAGATATTTCTGGCCACGACAGAGAACAGGTCTTGCTCTTGTCTACAGACCTTCTCTACTTGATCATTGCTGTCCCAGTTTACACAATCATCTGGCCCTTGTGCAAGAGAGATGAGCATTCAAGGTCGATATGGCTTTTGGCTCTGGTACCTATAAAGCTGGTGAGGCAGAAGCCGAGCGAACTTCCCAGGCTCGAGGAATAGCAAGGCCGCTGCTTTCATGTTTTGTACAGGAAAAAAGGGATGGAATTTCAGAATGCGATTGGCAGGCCTGAATATTGAATTTGGTGTCAGAATCCGAAGCCTCGTGGCAGCAGGAACGAAAGAGACATCTGTAATTGCTGAGAAGCCCACTGTAAAAGCTGGGTGTACAACTGTCTCTGTTGCTGCCCATCCTTCTCCTGCTCTGCTTCTGTTCTCACTGCCGGTTAATGGAGATGGATCTTCCACTTGTCCACCAGGGTTAGGCTTCATCACCCCACAAAAATTACCCCCATTAATTGAATGTCCTCGACATTTGAAAATAGTGAATATGCATATAGGAACAGGAGTAGGCCATTCAGCCCCTCGAGCCTGTTCTACCATCAATAAGATCATGGCTGATCTGTACCTTAACTTCATTTATTCCCCCTTTGACCTATATCCCTTGATACGCTTACCCAACAAAAATCTATTTATCTCAGTTTTGACATTTTGAATTGACCTAGACTCAACAGCTTTTTGGGAGAGAGAGTTCCAGATTTCCACCACCCTTTGCCGAAAGATGTACTTTCTGACTTCACACCTGAACAGCCTAGCTCTAAATTTAAGGTTATGCCCACTTGTTCTGGACTCCTCCACCAGAAGAAATAGTTTCTCTCTATCTACCCTATCAAATCCTTTAATCACCTTAAACACCTCAACTAGTTCACCCCTTAATTTTCTATACTCAAGCAAATACAAGCCTAGTCTATAAACTCTGTCCCTATAATTTAACCCTTTTGTATATGCAAACAGAATATAGTAACAGTATGTCGAAAGGGGGATAACCTACCCTTTAAAAATGAATTATGTCAAATTGGATTAAATTATGTTCTTCCCAAATATCTCACATCATAGATCTAATGCAGTGCTCCCCGCTAACCAGGGGTCCAGGCTTTGTTGTGTGCTTCACTAGAACAGTCAAGGCATCAGAATCTCATTTGCAGCATGGCTACGGTTTACATGATGGCATCAAGTGAAGCAGGGTACATTATTATTGCACTTTGCCTCGAAGAATGATCGAGAATTTCTGATCATGGGGTTGAATTTCTGAAGGGGAATCTCCTGATCGTCAGCCATAACCTAATATTTACACTGTTTCCCTGGGGTTTCCGCGATCTTCCACCAAAGTTCCAGCGGACAATCGGAAGAAGCCCCGCAGAAATTAATGGCACATCAGACTTTCAGGAGCATGTTAAGAGTATCTAATGGCAAAGCTGGACTTGTATTCCTTGGAATATAGATGGTTAAGGGGTGATTTGATTAAGGATTTTAGGATTTTGAAAGGAATTGATAGGGTAGATAAAGAGAACCTTTTTCCACTGGTGGGGGAAGTCTAAGACAAGGGGACATAACCTTAAAATCAAAGCCAGACCATTCAGGAGAGAAGTTAGGAAACACTTCTTCACGCAAAGGGTGCTAGAAATGCAGAACTCTCTCCCGCAAAAATCAGTAGATGCTAGCTCAAGTAATCATTTTAAATCTGAGATCGATAAGATTTTTGAGAGCCAAGGGTATAAAAGGATATGGAATCAAGGCGGGTGGAGGGATTTAGGATACAGATCAGCCATGACCTCATTGAATGGCAGAACAGGCTCGAGGGGCTGAATGGCCTATTCCTGTTCCTATATACTTAAAATGGAAAAATTTGCAGGGCTATGGGAAAAGAGCAGGGGAGTGGTACTATTTGGATCGCTCTTTCAAAGAGCTGGCACAGGCACGATAGACTGAATAGCCTCCTTCTGTGCTGTAAGATTCTATAATTTTATGTCTGTTTGTAGAATTTTACTATGTGTAAAATTGCTGCCATACTTTCTATAAAACAGTCACGGCAAAGTAATTCATTGCATGCAGAGGTTAGAGATATTTCCAAGAGAGTTGATGCATTGTATAAAGACAAGACGTCTTTTTCTTGCTTGTCCAACAGACAGTTACAGTGACATTTAGCAAGGATGACAAATGATTATGGGGTTGAAATTCCACAGCAGATTGTCGTAACTTCGGCCAAAGATCTGCGGAAACTCCGTAGAAACCGCATTCACTGCGATCATATCAGATTGCAATCTTTATGCAGCACATACAAATGCAAAGATTTTGGCTCATAGCAACTTGGGCTGCTTACGGAAACATCCATGAAGGCAAGTCACAGGGGACGATCGGGACAATCCCCACGGAAACTCAACCCCTGTGTTTGCAGTTAGTTTCCTGCCAAAGTAAGTAACCTGTGCATTGGCCCGAAAATTAGACCTAATACGCGAGAGTACGCACTGTGTACTCTCGCGTATTCTGTCTCCAATTGCCGGTTTCCAGCATGCACTGCGCATGCGCGGGAAACCGGCACTTCATGAATTCAAAAGGGGGCGGTTCCTAAGTGAACCGCGTGCGCGCTACAGGCTGTGCGCACGCAGTGCACTTAGTGCTTTGAACGCGCAGGTAAGCATGGAAGATTTTACACATAAAGAAAGGAGGCGTAAGACCCTCTTTTAACAAGGTAAGTAGTTAATTAAGTATTTTAAATTTTTTTCAACAGGTTTATCTTTTTTAGAGACTTTAAAGAAAGGTAAGTTTATTTTTATAACTTTTAAAAAGATTTTAAATTTTTTCAAAAATTTAATTTTTTGTTTAAAGTGGTTAATTTATTTAACTATACTTATTTTATTAATGTGATGGCTTTTTTTTTAAATTTAATTGAGGTTTAGCTGTTCTTTTGGGGGTGTGTAGGATTCATAGCTTTGACAGCCCTTGATGGTGTGCTGCCATTGGCTCTAACTGAATCACGTGATCCCAGAGCTCGCACGAACTAATTGCGTCTCTGGGTCACGCAAGCACTGCACAGCTGCAGCCTTGAAACTAAAGTTCGTGTGGGCCCGGAGGAAAAAGGTAGGCGCGGAGTGAGATATCGCGGGGAAGCCTTACCCCCGCGTGAACACTCAGTGTTTAATTTCTGGGCCATTGTTTCCTACTGTGGAATGTGATTTACTTCAAGCGAGTTGTATGCATAACCATTAAGTTAAAGTCGACATCCGAGTGACAACGGTAGAAGTTGTGGCTTTATTTTTTTTTAAATCATTCTTTCGGCTGCGAGCTTTACTGGCAAGGCCTGGCATTTATTATCCATCTCAAATTGCCCTTGAGAAGGTGGTGGCGGGCCTTCTTCTTGAACCGCTGCAGTCCGTGTGGTGAAGGCACTCCCACTATGCTGTTATGGAGTGAGTTTCAGCATTTTGACCCAGTGACAATGTGGGAATGGCGATATTCGTCCAAGTCAGGATATTGCATGATTTGGAGGGGAACTTGGATATGACCGTGTTCCCATGCACCTGCTGCCCTTGTCCTTCAAAGGGGTGGAGATCACGGATTTGGGAAGTGAACTGGAAATTTGCGTCATTTATAGTAACAACATTTCATAGTAGTTTAAAATAGCTGAAGTTAAATGGAAGCTGGACTTTCTCATTAGGTTTTAAAGTAGAGGACAGGAGATGGTTCATCTATGGAAATCAAGTCAGGTTAATCTAGAAATTAATCAGGATGAGGAGACTTTGTACAATTGCCAAGAGCTCATCATATATGTGAAACTCAGACTATGAGTGATAAATTGCTCCTTCACGTTCCACGCAATAGTGTCTTCTTATTTCGGGCTGATTTTTCGAATACACACTGGCCAATAAGCAATGCTAATGGGCAAGGTTCTCCCCCGTTAGCATGCAGTCAGAAGGTTGTCCCGATTGAATCTTTGATTATAGATGGTTGCCTTTGCAGATCCCTGCCTTTGCAGATCCCTAAGACTGGAGTAAAACTATGGGAATCTTCTATAATATAAACAGAAAATGCTGGAAATACTTAGCAGGTCAGGTAGCATCTGTAGAGAGAGAAACAGAGTTAATGAGGGGAATTTAAACCAGAAGCGGGTGGGTTTGAGTCAGGTGGGTTGTAAACATTTAAAAAATCTCGAACCCAATCCCACCCTGCCTTGAACCCGCCCACTTCCGGTTTTAACGGAGGCGGGGCGGGACGGGGGTGGGGGAGGGCGGGCAACCAACACGCTCCCAGGAGGCAGGTTGCTCATTTAAATATTTTAATGAGGCTTTGTGCCTCAGATTTTCTCTCTCTTCCAGCGTTAAAGCTGGCCAGACGGGAAACCCGGCAGCAGGAGCAGGAGTGCTTCCTCCTAGCCCCCAAGCTAACCTGCTTCCCTCACCGTGATCGGAACCACACCCCCCCCCCAAAATTGGTCCCAACCGTGATTATCACCGACCCACCCCCACGATTACCAACCCCCTCCCCAAAATCACCGAACTCCTCCCCATACTCACCGACCCACCCCACACGATTACCGAACCCCTCCCCATGATCACCGACTCGCCCAACCCCCCATCTTTGCCCCGGATCTGACTCCGACCTCTCACGATCACCCTCCAACCATACAAGCCACTCTGTACACCCACCCACCCCCCTCACAATCTCTTCCCCAGCAGCAGGTAACCTAGCCACTCCTGCACGGCAGCCTCTTCTGCAGCATTCCACGCTCGCCAGGGAGCCAAGCCTATCAATCATCCTGGCTTATGGACGGTGATCCTGTTGGGAGAAAAAACACGCACCTGACCCGAACTCCTCCCCCACCCCCCGCTTCGAAACCGGCCCCAGTAAAGATCGGGGCCAAGGTTTCAGGTCCGTCAAAACTAGAAAATGTTTCAGATGTAACAGGTTTTAAGCAAGCACAGAGGCAAGGAATGCGGGGAGGAGAGGAAAGAACAAAAGGGAAGGTCTGTGATAGGGTGGAGGGCAGGAGTGATTTCAAAGATGGTGGTGCAAGGAACATGCGGGTGGTAATATGACAAGTAAAGAAATATAAGATGCATCTAGAGGAGCTGCAAATGACAACAGCAGAACCATTATCAGCACCTGCTGTCGAAAAAATGGTGAGCAGTGGTTATGATCTGAAACTGTTGAACTCAGTGTTTATTTCGGAAGGTTGTAACGTGCCTAATCAAAAGATGAGCTGCTGTTCCTTGAGCTTACATTGAGCTTCATTGGAACAGTGTAGGAGGCCAAGGACAGAGAGGTCAGAGTGGGAGTGGGGTGGAGAATTAAAATGTCAGGAGACCGGAAGCTCCGGGTAACATTTGCGGATTGAACGGATGTGTTCCACAAAGTGCGCTTCATCTCACCAATGCAGAGGAGACCGCATCGGGAGTATACTAAATTGAAAGAAGATTAAATACATTTCTGGTTCACCTGGAAGGAGTGCTTGGAGCTCTGGACGGTGGGAAGGGGGGAGGTGAAAGGACAGGTGTTGGATCTCCTGTGCTTGCATGGGAAGGTGCCCGAGGAAAGGTGGGTGATTGAATAGTGGACCAGTGTATCATGGAGGCAACGGTCCCTTCGGAATGCTGAAAGGTGAGGGGAGGGGAAGATGTGTTTGGTGGTGGCATCGCGCTGGAGATGGCAGAAATGGCAGAGGATGGTCCGCTGAATGTGGAGGCTGGTGGGGTGGAAGGTGAGAACAAGGGGAACCCTATCGTAGTTCTGGGAGGGTGGGGAAGGGGTGAGAGCAGAAGTACAGGAAATGGAACAGACACAGTCGAGAGCCCAGTCAACCACAGTGAAGAGGAATCCTCAGATGAGGATAAAGGAAGACATGGTGTAGAAGGTGACACTGTCAGAACAGATGTGGTGGAGATGTAAAAACTGGAAGAATGGAATAGAGTCCTTACAGGAACCAGGGTGGGAGGAAGTGTAGTCCAGGTAGATGTGGGAGTCGGTGGGCTTATAGTATGGGAATATTCTGTCGTTCTAACTTCTGACAAAGACCTAGGCTCTGAAATTCTGCAGGGGTTCTACTGGTCTTCCACTGTAACTGTGGCAGAAGACCAGTGGAACACCCAGGAAAATTACATGTACAGTTGAAAATGGCTGTTTACACAGTTTCCTTGGGTTGGGTGGGGGTGGTTCTCTAAGTGTCCCTCCAGATTGTCAGGGCCATAAACTCTGAGTGAACTGGAAATTTTCCTCATTTATGTATTGTATTGTCCAGGTTTGAGTAGGTTGTTGGTCTGTTACTTGACTCTTTAAGAAACACATTCTAAAACTGGACTGATTCTAAATTTTTAAAAAAATTGTGCAGCTTTCAGCAACTTGCTATATCATTTTGCTTCTGTTTATCTCTTAACTTGTAAATAAATCTAAGTTAGTATTTTTAGCCTGTATGCTTTGGTCTATTTGGAGGAAACTGGAGAACATGATGGACATCCCGTGTGATCCCCAGTAACCAAATATACTGCAATTAGGAATTGACTGTTAAACCTGGGTGTGCTATCCTTATGTAGCAGTATGAAGGATAAGGTTTTGCTTCATAGTAAATTGGTCTTCTTACAGAAACAGACAATGAACACAAGACACAAGTGTTGGGAGAAAGCCAGGACTATAACAGCCCACTGAGGATGTTTATAAGGTTAACAATACTCGAATCTCCTGTTTGGTTTCCTAATGTCGCTCAGGAGTCATAAGACACTTTTACATTGCCTGGATGGGTCCCGGGAGAATAGCTCACAATCTGAGATCAGCAACTTCTGTGCGCCACCCCCCCCCCGGCTTACTTTTAACCTAATCCCACTGCTCCAGTTAACTCTCAGAGGAAGCTAGGGACCAGCAATTCCCAGTGGGGAAAGGGAGGAAATCGGGCTTTGAGCTTTACACTTTTAAGTGCAACCCCAACAGCAGCTTGCAAGAGCCATGAACAATCTTGTGCCATCAGATCGCGAGTGTCACTGCCCTTATTATTATACAGTACAGTGCTTCCCACCCCTCTTGAGTCAATGGCACTCCCATGTTATAAAACATCTAAAAGTACCTATGGCTAAAGAGATCATGATCCGCTCCTAGTGATCAATGCAGCATCAACCTGAAGAGTGCAGGTGAGTGATGATGTTGACGGCTGTAAAGTGCTAGTCACATAAAAGACAAATGAAGCTGTCAGTTCAAGTGCCAGCGACTGTCTCAACAGTTCTGTTAATCCCACCCTGGGGCTAGGATAAATTGTTGTTGAAGACACACTTGTACTTGAGACTGGTCAAGAAAAATTATTCTGAAAAAAAAGTGTTCTGACGAAAGGTCTTCGACCTGAAACGTTAACTCTTGTTTCTCTCTCCACGGATGTTGCCTGGCCGTGCTGAGTTTTTCCAGCGCTTTCTGTTAAGTTATTTCAAGAAAAAAAATGTTTGCCTTGCAGACCCGACCTGAGAGAGAGCTTCCCTCCTAGAGCAACGAAAATATTAGCAACAATACTGCTGACACCATGTGGAATAGGATTTTGTACCTGATGACGGTATTGGCAACTCCCGCCAATTCGGATGTGAAGTAAAGCTGATCTCGCGATAGAACGCCCAAGTCTTTGGATTTTCAAAAATAAAAACCCGCCGATTTGCGCACGTGCCCCCCAGGCTCCTCTGCGCGCGATAGGGGGGCGCCGCCGCGCGGTGCATTCTGGGTACAGCCAGCCCCCATTGGCGCTGCGCTCAGAAAGTGGCGGGATTGAGGCTGGGGGCGGGGAAAAGCGCTCGTGGAGCGGCAGCAGGGCGAACATGACTGAACCTGAGAACCCGGGGCACACTGGGTAAATGGAGGCCGCCGTTAAATCGTCGCAAACGCTCACAACCCAGGCGCGTGCTTTTCAAAAAACTTTGACGCACTTTTTTTTGTGAAACTTATTAATTTAGTTTAATTTAAATATTGTAACTGACAGGCTAGATTGATGTTTATTTTCCAACTGCAGGGGGCCCGTCAGTTTCAACTGTTAAACCCGAGCCTGGGTGATTGACGTGAACGGCGGACCAATAGGAAGAGCAGGGAGGGGCTGGAGGACCGAGAGGGCGGTTGGTCCTCCAGCCAACCAGAGGCTGTGAGGGGGCGGCACCGAGTGGGCGGGTCTGATCCCGGATGTCACTTCTTGTCTGAAACTTAAACCTGATTTCTCGAAAACTCCAGGAGAAAACTGGACCTTTCTGTTGTGGCTTTAAACAGAAGTACACCACCACCTCCAAGTTCCCCTCCAAGTCACACACCATCCTGACTTGGAAGTATATCGCCGATCCGTCATCGTAGCTGGGTCAAAATCCAGGAACTCCCTCCCTGACAGCACTGTGGGCGTACCTTCACCACACGGACTGCAGTAGTTCAAGAAGGCAGCTCCCCACCATTTTCTCAAGGGCAATTAGGGATGGGCAATAAATGCTGGCCTTGCCAGCGACGCCAACATCCCAGGAACAAATTAAAAAAAACCATGTGGTGTGGAGCAAATGTTTCAACATTTGTTAGTAAAATGGATTAATTCAGGACAGGCAGTAGGGATTACTTGAGGAAATCAGTAATCGGTTAGTGACGGCCGAATGCGCTTCCTGTCCGGGAGCAAAGGTCAGCAAGGGGTCAAGTTGGGTAAAAAATAGCAACTCATGATTTCTATACCAAATCTCATGATTTTTAAGAGTTTGTCTCCTGATTTATGAGGCGGTAGGGTTGGCAATACAGTGATTAGTAGTCCAAAAAACTCAGGCACTCTCTCTATTCCTGACCAATAATACGGACAGCCACATTGTTACATGAGCCCCCCAAATTATTCATGATTTGTGCCGAGTTTGGGGCTTAGAAGGAGCATGCCAGCAATGCTGGAGGTGGATTCCGGGATAGGTTTCTGCCTCAGAATGGCAGCGCTGTAGTTTCCACCACGATCGGGAGCCTTGTTGAAGTGCGTGCACTGACGCTGCTGGGACCTGATTAAAATCAGTACTAACAAGGACAGGCAGCGTTGGGAGTGCGGAGGACCCTTGACTTCCGTTGCTATTGCACCAAGGCTAATTGACGACAAGTTAACAGAGGCGCATCGGCTGAGACTGGCGAAAATGTTTTACTGTGGGGCACACATCCTGAAGGAACATTGAGGAGTGATTGCTGGAGTTAAGGAAAAGCTTTTAAAGCCTTGAACCTGGATAGAGCTGACCCTGCCATGGACAGCCTTAGGGCTTGTGCGACCACGGACATATGTTTGCTCCGACCCACAGCAAGGCGTTCCAAGTACAAGTATGGGATTCCTAATGGGAATTCTCTTGTTTGCAATTTTAATGGAGGAGGAAGGGAGAATGAGACAGCATGTGAGGAAAAAGCACCCAATGAGATATAACCCCTCGCCTACAGGAATATATAGGACAACCAGACCATGAAGATCTCAGCAAAGACCTCTACATGAAATGGTGAGCTTCACCAAAGAGGCAATAGGGAAGCTATGCCAACTGCTGCATGTAGACCTGCGGCCGAGATCTCCTGCCATGCAGGTCCACCCACAGCTGTGAAAGGGACGACCGTATTCGCCAGAGTTGTTTGGTTGCTCCTCTTGTTACAGAAGGTTCAAGGGGCTGAGTGACTCTCTTCTCTTGGGGAACCAGCAGCCTTTCTCTCCTTTGTTGCATTTTATCTAGTAGTGTCTGTAGGTCGGCCTCATTAAAATTTTGTGCTCTTATTTTCTACCTCCTTCCAATGCGCTGCTCCCTTCTTTAGGTGTCACTGTCCATTCCTCTGTTTGAAGGCATTCTTTAAAAATGCCACTTGAGCCATCTATTACAGCGACCTGACAGTCTACTCAATCGTTCAAACTGTTTAACACTTATCTGCTGCTGCATATCTTCAGCCAATCTAGGCTTTTTAAATGCTGCAATTGACCCTATCCAAATCCACCAGCGCAATACTCCTGCATTACACCAGTGCGCTCAACCGATGCCAATGGGTATATAAATGAGCTGACCCCACAATTTATGGTCAGGTCAGTGGTGGAGAAGCTCAGAGGGCCAACATCCCGACTGAGCAGCACAACAGTGGGGCAGATGGTCCTGTGGGATATCAGTCCCCGAGAATCTGAGGGTTCAGCTCTGTGACGAGTTGTTTGTACAAGGATTGAAGTGGGGGTAATTAATACATTCTCGTTTTGTAAGGAAGCACCTAGATTCTGCATATTGTTTTCTTACAAGTAATATGAACTACATGCAAGACCTTCAATATAATTTAGCATTACTTCCTTTAAGTAGCTTTATTGTGCCACATTTGCTTAAGCCCTATCTTCTTAAAAGTGTGTTTGAATACATGCGAGTTTGCTTTCTTTTTAGACTTATGCTTTTTTCATATGTTAGGATTTCCCTATTTATAAGAATTTAGATGAATTTATATTAAAACTTGGGATTTCTACTGGCACTCTCATAGTCTCAACTGTATAGCAACCATTAATGATCATTGCATTTTCTTGACAATGAGATTTAAAAGAAAAATTGCAGGACTGAAAGTATCTGAAAGACCGAAAGGTTTCATTTCATTTTTCAGTTTCTCTGCAATATCTCCATTCAGTTTGTACATTGATCCTCACAATAGGGACTCTGAAGGGCAGCCAGTGGTTCATGACGGTTCATTGCTGGGGCCAAAAGCAACTGAATCTATCAGCTTGTGTGCTCGAATTGACAGCAGGCAGTATTTTTTCAGGATAAGCCATTAAAGCCCAGGCCCATTAAAGCTGAGGCCTAGTCTCCCCATTCCAGTGAACAGTACAGAAGAAGACCATTTGTTATGGCTAACGTTGCAGTAAGTGGCCCTTTCATTACCCAGTTTTCTTGAAGACCCAGTGTAATGAAGGCAATTTTATATTACAGGAGTGTAACTGAGAGGAGATGTGGATGTCTTCCTTCATCAACTGCTCCATAGTATAAAGGAGCCTACACGTGGGGAGTTAATGGCATCATAGGCCCATGATAATGGGGGTCAGTGAATACGCAGTTGGATTAAGGGAGCCAGTTTCAAGAAGTAAAAGAAAAGAAAGACTTGCATTTATATAGCGCCTTTCACGACCACTGGATGTCCCAAAGCGCTTTACAGCCAATTAAGTACTTTTGGAGTGTAGTCACTGGGAAACGTGGCAGCCAATTTGTGCGCAGCAAGCTCCCACAAACAGCAATGTGATAATGACCAGATAATCTGTTTTTGTTATGTTGGTTGAGGGATAAATATTGGCCAGGACACCGGGGAGAACTCCCCTGCTCTTCTTCGACATAGTACCATAGGATCTTTTACATCCACCTGAGAGAGCAGACGGGGCCTCAGTTTAACGTCTCATCCGAAAGACAGCACCTCCGACAGTGTAGCACTCCCTCAGTACTGCACTGGAGTGTCAGCCTAGCCTTATGTACTCAAGTCCCTGGAGTGGGACTTGATCCCACAACCTTCAGACTCAGAGGTGAGTGTGCTACCAACTGAACCACAGCTGACAAGTAAAGGGAAGCCAGTCCCCACTTTTGCACTGATAGGGCAGTTGGGTCTCCACAGTACCCAGCGTGACCGGCGTCCAGTGAAAAGAGGTGAGCGACATACAGAGGTCACTGATTAAAGTAAAGAAAGACACCTTCTAATAACCAACACTTCAGATGTTAGGGATTTTTAATCTTCATCAACCCCATTTTGGCTTTTAATTCAAGGGGGGCAGAATTCCCCTTGTTTCCGCCTCCGATGGGAGGCGCTAACGGGCCACAAATGGCTTTGCGCCCTCCCTCCCGAGGCGATAACCGTGCCTGCCGCAAAATTCGGCGGGAGGTTAGCGGCGGCACTATCGTTTTTCGCCCCGATCTTCTGCGCCCGGAGATCATGACATCATCTCCGCACCGCCCCGTTAGCGCTTCCGATGCAAAACTCCCAGTTACGCCTGCCTGTGCGCCTCTGTTTTTTAGCGACAGGTTCGGCAGGCGTTTTCCAGTCGGGAGGCCTGTGGAGGAGCGCTATTTAAAGGCGTCCACTTCCGGTTGTTGTTTGTGTTGGCCAGGACAGCAAACTTTTTGCTGCTCAGAAGCAAAGAGTCCTTTTGATTATTGGAAGCGTTTTTGAGATTTCAGAGTTTGCTGCTGAATAAGGAATCTTCATTTGCATGAGGGTGTGATTTGCCGGTTATTAGGCAGTTCTTCTCAGAGCAATGAAGAGGGTCTGCAGTGTGGGTCTGTTCTCCTCCAAGCAAGCAAAGCTGCAAATGAACATCTGGTGAATGATCGGACCTCCCCTTTAAGAGCTGGAAAGAAGCAGCGCGAGCGATCAAATCTGTTTGGAACCCACCTGAAATTCGGCAGCTCTCTGGTGTTAGCGCCCCACTGAGGACATTAGCGCTTGATTTAGCGCCCCTCTCCCTTCCTGGGGCGATGTCAGGGAATTTAGGTGAGGTTCAGAATCATTAGCGCCGGGTGCTAACTTTTCAAACTTTTTGCAGTTGGCGCCCCAAATGGCCCTCTAGGGAAATTTCTCCCTCAACGATGGGGATAGAATGGCAAAGTCACATTCATGAAAATTACTAAATATCTTATTTAGGGTGGGATTTTGATTTATCCCCCTCTATCCCCTTTACCCCTCTATCAGAGATTCAGACCAACAGTGAGGCAAGGTTCAGCAGCCTTCTAGTACCTTTCCCTGCTAGCCATTCTTTTCATGTTGGACAGGACGGTGAACTTTGGCTGTCGATGCAACCAGGAAGTCCATCACAGCAGCCCCTGATTCTGTACTCTTCCAATGGTCCACACATGCCGTCTTTCAACAGGACCCGCTGGATTCCCTCACTAAACCTCTCCGCCTCGCAACCTCTCTTTCCTCCTTTAAGACGCTCCTTAAAACTAAGCTCTTTGACCAAGCTTGTGGTCATCTGCCCTAATATCTCCTTATGTGGCTCGGTGTCAGATTTTGTTTGATAATCACTCCTTGGGACATTTTACTACGTTAAAGGCGCTATATAAATGCAAGTTGCTGTTGTTGATTGTAATCAGGAAAGGGAACCATTGCAGCTTTTTGTTCATCTCCCTACCTTGCAATTCTGAGGCCCATCGCAGCACCTCTGCTGCCCCAGCCAAGATTGATGGCCAAGTCAGTTCAGATCAGGGATTGAACCTGTGGCATTTCTGCTCTGTATGGTTCGATATCTCATCATGTAATGAATCTAGACACAAAAGGCATCAAGGGGTATGGGGAGAGAGCGGGAATATGGTATTGAGATAGAGGATCAGCCATGATCATATTGAATGACAGCGCAGGCTCGAAGGGCCGATTGGCCTACTCCTGCTCCTATTTTTCTATGTTTCTATGAATTGTTAAATGACTTGTAATCATATCTCAAATACTTGTTTGTGATTAATGACCTCCCATTCCCAGTTTTTGCTGACTTCACCTACCATTTGAGGCATTAAAAGGCAAAGCCAGAATAGCAGTAACTTCATAGAAGCCAGTGCTTGTTTGTGGCTCTGGTTTGTAACTCGATCTCCTGAATCTCTGGGTTGCTTAGAAGTCTCCATTTACTGCAGTGCTCTTCAGGAGGCTTTCATTAAGAGACTGGAAGGAGATTCAAGCAACATCTTTTCATCTTTGACACTTCGGCACCTGGGCAGTTGCCCACTGTAGAACCTGCCCAATGTTTGTGCTATATAGAAATATATTGAAATATAGAATGCTGCATTGTTTTTATTGAGTAACGCATTATCTTAACTTGTGAACCAATTGTTGATGCAAAGCAAATTGAAGGTTACGATGCAACTCTTGCTCTTCCAAGATGCTGCTTGTTAAATGTTTTCTGGGTTACGATTCACTGCACATTGAGCTGTACAGTGCTTTACTATGCATTTAACTGGTTGCACTCTCCTGATCAAGGTTCTGTTAAAGATTACACAATTGTGCTATGGTCTGGTGGAGAGTCATTTAGGTTTGTCCTATGAAACTAGATTGTATTTATTGTTATGAATATTCATCGATTGCAGTGGGGTTTAATATCTGCTGCATTTATGTATACATTTTTGATAATCTGAGTGTATGTACAGTATAAACTTTGACTGGAGTTTGATATGTAATGTCACTTTTAGGGTTTATTTTTCTGGAGAAGATTGACCATGGATGATTATGGAAACTGATCGATTGCAGTCACTGACTGCAAATAAATGGAATAAGTGTGCTTAATCTAGCTATATTCTATGATAAAAATGGATCATCTAGCTAACATTTTGTCTGCAACACTTTAGGAATTACCTTATATGCATTTTTCTTTCTGTAGCCCACTTGCACTTCATTGGCTGAGCATGTATGTTCATGAAACAACAACAAATCAGAACTGAACAAGTACGGGACGTACCAATCATTTTGCAGCAAGTGGGAAACTACCCATCATTAGTTTCAAAAAAGTTCCAATCCAAAACCAGCAATCTACGACAGCTACCATTAGTCAGAAGCAGAGCCAGTCAAATTGCTCCAAATAGGAAAACCCTTTTGACTCCCATCTTAGATTCCCCACACAGCTAAGCACTTCTGAAAATAAGGTTTGTAATATATGGCATTAAAATTACAAAATTTAACCAAAAAAAAAAATCACTAAACATGCATGCAAAATTACATTTTCTATGTTTGAAATGATTGTAACAATTATTGGAGGCCTGAGAAGCCTTTGGCTTGAGTTCATATTCTTCCCAGAACCAAGAAATTGAGACAACAACTACAACTCCCAGAATCCCAGAGTAACTCAGTGCATGCACTCTGTGCTCAATAACTCCCAGGATGTAACCAAGCTGGTCAGGAGCACAGATCTTACAAGCAGGAAATTCTGCCATTTTTCCATGCTCGGCTAGTTGTTAAACATTAAAAAAAAAAATCTGCTACAAATACCTCAATGTTGTTTTCACAGTATACAACACATTTTGGGAGGAGAATAAAACAGCAATTTCTTTATGGCTGGTAGCAAGACTGTCTGTTCATGAAGCATGCCAGGCATCATGTTTGTAAGCTCCGGGAGTCCCCCCCCCCCACCAGCAAGATCAGTTCAGACTCCCAAAAAGGTAAAAAAAAAATGGAGTAAATCACTGATGTAATAATGGGGGTATTTTGACACTTCAGCACCTGGGCAGTTGCCCATTGTGGAACCTGCCCAATTTTTGTTCTACTGAAATATAGAAAAAGTGTGTGAATGACATATAGAGAAAGAAATAGAGGCAGATAAAGAGCACGCAAGACCAACAGAAAAGCTGATAGTGGGAGAACAATAGAGTTAGACAGTAATAGGGAGATAGGAGCAGGAGTAGGCCATTCAGCCACCCGAGACTGTTCTGCCATTCAATTAGATCGTCACTGAGACAAGCAGAGACAAAGCTATAGGAACGGAGGTGCAACTTTTTACTTTTATCCATGAGCAACACCACGAGAAATCAACCAATATTTAAAAAAGAACAAAAATCTGTTTTGCTCAACCGAGGGATAAACATAAAACATTAAAACGCGGCCCCATCTCCCCTCTCAGGTGGACGTAAAGGATCCAACTATTCGAAGAAGAGCAAGCGAGTTCTCACCAGTATGCTGACCAACATTTATCTCTCGACCAACACCTAAAACAAATGATCTGGTCATTTATTTCATTGCTGTTTGTGGGAGCTTGCTGTGTGCAAATTGGCTGTGTTTTCTACATTGCAACAATGACAACACTTCAAAAATTACTTAATTGGCTGTAAAGTGCATCGAGACTTTCTGAGCTCCTGAAAAGTGCTATATAAATGCAAGTCTTTCTTTTTGTTGAATTCTGTACACATATACGTGGAAACATTTAATTAATTTTAAAGAATTACAGCGGCCTGAAGACAAAGAAACTGAATTGAGTCCAATTTGAGTATTTGGCAAATTAACCCAGAAAAATAGTCCACCTTGGGTTTTGAGCTTAGCATTATCTGTAATATATAGAAGTAACTTCCAGTATTAGTAGTGTACCAAAGGGAAGGCATCATCTCAATAAACAAGATTATCCTCTCTAAGTATTTGGCTTACCAGAGTAATGAATAACAGCTGCACTCTATACACAAGAATTGACCGAGAAGATTTACAATAAGGACAAGGCAGTCAGATTGTCAGTGACTTAATTAGAGTCAGTACAGAATGCAGACTAGATCATTAATACAGATCTTTTGTATTTTGTTTGAATGCCACACTTTTGATTTTAAAAATCTTTCATATTTAGAGGCTTTACATCTGAAGGCCGCATGACTAGAGTGACACTGTCACAGATCAAACCTCTCCTACTGCCTCTATCTGTCTAAGAGCAAAGGGTTTCAATATAAAAGAGTACATTTGAATTGTCAAAAGCATACTGCGTTTCAACTAAAAGCTAAATGGTCTCTTCAGAATGTTGAAGGTCTCCACCTAAGCAACATAGAAACAGAAAAATAGGAGCTGGAGTCGGCCCTTCGAGCCTGCTCCGCCATTCAATATGATCAAAACTGATCCTCTATCTCAATACCATAATCCCGCTCTCTCCCCATACCCCTTGACACCTTTTGCGTCTAGAAATCTATCTATCTCCTTCTTAAATATATTCAGTGACTTGGCCTCCACAGCCTCCTGTGGTAGAGAATTCCACAGGTTCACCACCCTCTGAGTGAAGAAATTTCTCCTCATCTCAGTCCTAAATGTCCTACCCCGTATCCTGAGACTGTGACCCCTCGTTCTCGGCCAGGGGTGTTGGCCTTCTCTGAAATACATTTTTGATATTATTGATGCTGGGGTTTTAAACCAGTTTCATTCAATGTAAGTTTACAAGATGGCTGCTGGTAGATAAGAAACTAATGAATCACAAATCGTATGTATATTTGTTTCTGGAGTAAGCTGTTGGCATGTGAAATGTGGTTGGGAAGGCAAATCCTTTCAGAATTCAAGCAGCAATAAAGTCTGATCAGTTCCTGTTCACTTAGTCTATTGCCAGACATAGCAGATCATGTACTACAGAATGGGAGGACATGAGGTCATGAGCCTGTTGCACTCCATGGTGAACTCTTGATTTTATCTGTGCCTTAAAACAGGAAAGGATAAGAAACCTCAGGCCATTCATGCACACTCCTTCAGTCATTTTTGAAATAACTCCATTGGAAAAATGATGGGTTACTTGCTCTCATTGGGCAGTTGTAAAGGATGCTACAGTTGATCTTGCTGCCAATGGGCTAGGCAGGAGACAAAAAAGTCAGTCAGGGTTCCTGCTTCTCATCACCAACCTGCCCATGACCACATACTAGAAACTTTGTGTGTGGACATCGAGAGAGAGGACAAGCGCGGGGTGCTTTCCACAGACAAACAGCTATGTAGATTGGGAAAAGGGGAAGTGCAACGAGACCTGGGAGTTCTTGTGCACCAGTCGTTGAAGGTAAGCATGCAGGTGCAGCAGGCGGTATGTTGGCCTTCATAGCGAGAGGATTCAAGTACAGGAGCAAGGATGTCTTGCTGCAGTTGTACAGGGCCTTGGTGAGACCACACCTTGAGTATTGTGTGCAGTTTTGGTCGCCTTATCTGAGGAAGGATGTTCTTGCCATGGAGAGAGTGCAGCGAAGATTCACCAGACTGATACCTGGGATGGCAGGAATGACGTATGAGGAGAGATTTGGTCGATTAGGCTTATATTCGCTAGAGTTTAGAAGAATGAGAGAGGATCTCATTGAAACTTATAAAATTCTAACAGGACTAGACAGACTAGATGCAGGAAGGATGTTCCCGATGGCGGGGGAGTCCAGAATCAGAGGTCACAGTCTAAGGATAAGGGGTAAGCCATTTAGGACTGAGATGAGGAGGAATTTCTTCACCCAGAGAGTGGTGAACCTGTACAATTCTCTACCACAGAAGGCAGTTGAGGCCAATTCATTAAATATATTCAAGAAGGAGTTAGATATATTTCTTAAGGCTAAAGGGATCAAGGGATATGGGAGAAAGCAGGGACAGGGTACTGAGTTTGGATGATCAGCCATGATCTCATTAAATGGTGGAGCAGGCTCGAGGGGCCGAATGGCCTACTCCTGCTCCTATCTTCTATGTTTCTATGTGACACTCGGGGTTTGATGTTAACCCTAGGGGGAGAGCGGGCCGGCGGGGCCTTTGCACCTCTTCCTCACCTGATGTCCTCGGTGTCAGGCTTGAGCTAACTTGAGGCCTAGCCTTTACTTACATATTCCTGCCGTTCCAGCGTTCACAGTCGGCTCACCGGTCAGGAGGGAGGTAGTAACTCTGGCAACCCCAGAGCAAAGCTGAGCGAGAAATTTGATTTTCGGAGAGGGAGGGAGGCCGACGTGGGCCAGAAGGCTTTTGTGGATCAGGGAGGAGCATCCATGCTCTTCCTGATCCACAAATTAAAAAAAAAGTAAAACCTACCTCTTCAGAAGTGACCTGCAGCGGTCCCTTTAAAGACACTCAGTGCCAGATACCAATGGGCGGAACCTGTGCAGCACACGCTCCACTCATTGGCACTTCAAAATTGTGTCGCGGTCCTATGAACGTCATAGGACCCCAATTAGCATATTACAAATCGGCTCCCGCCTTAACCGTCCAAGTCCTGGACGCAGAGCAAGTCTGACGAAGCATTCCACCCCAAGCCTATCTTTCTCTCTCTCTGTTTCTCTCCCCACGGATGCTGCCTGACCTGCTGAGTGTTGCCAGCATTTACTGTTGTTATTTCAGATTTCCAGCATCCGCAGTATTTTGCTGTTGTGTTTTTCTCTCGGATGCTGGCTGACTTGTGCATCGTTCGCACTTTTCTACATTTCATTAAATGTTCCGTTCTGCAGGTTAAAATACACATCTGATATTTGTCATTTACATCTGGAATAATTACCTTAAAACATCACTAATGGTGCTGTGTCTTGTTGTTTGAAACTCCATCCAATTTACACACCAATAATTGCACTAATCTGAGCAGGCGCCTGGGCTTGCTGTTCAGTGATAGCTCAGTCTTTAATTTCTGATGACACTTTCCCAATTTGAACCCTCTCCCTTTGTCCCAAGTTATGAATTAAGTTGGATAATTGCCCAGCTTGTGTTCAAAAGGGGGCAACGGATTGTACGCATTACTACCAACACTGGAGTAGATCTTGACTTTGTGCCTTGGTGTAAAATGGGCGATTGCTAATTGGCACCCTGTTTCACATCTCACGATTTTTATTTCCATTGTATTCAACAGAAATAAAAATCAAGAGAGATATAAAACAGGCTGCCAATTAGCAAACACCTGTTTTAACTATGGCACACAGTCAAGATTATATCCCAACCTGCTTTCGAGCACATGAAATGTAAAGATTATTCTACCTATTATGCACACTTTGGGCTTTTACAATGAGAATTCACTGCATAATCGTACAAACCAGCGTCCCCAGGTTTGACCCCTCACCTGTGCTGAATTAACTGTTTTCAGACAAGGCGGCAGTGGCAACACATATGGTTTGGCTCAGGGTCCCTGGGCTAGGGAGCGGAAGATCAGCCAGGGTTCCCCTCATAACCCGTATCTGGGGACCTGTGCTGTGAAGCGCATGGGCAGAGTTTTTTTTTATTCGTTAATGGGATGTGGGCATCGCTGGCAAGGATAGCATTTATTGCCCATCCCTAATTGCCCTTGAGAAGGTGGTGGTGAGCCGCCTTCATGAACCGCTGCATTCCATGTGGTGAAGGTACTCCTACAGTGCTGTTAGGTAGGGAGTTCCAGGATTTTGACCCAGCGACAATGAAGGAACGATGATATACTTGTAAGTCAGGATGGTGTGTGACTTGGAAGGGAACTTGGAGGTGGTGGTGTTCCCATGCGCCTGCTGCCCTTGTCCTTCTAGGTGGAACAGGTCGCGAGTTTGGGAGGTGCTGCTGAAGAAGCCTTGGCGAGTTGCTGCAGTGCATCTTGTAGATGGTACATACCGCAGCCACGGTACGACGGTGGTGGAGGGAGTGAATGTTTCAGGTGGTGGATGGGGTGCCAATCAAGCGGGCTGCTTTGTCCTGGATGGTGTCGAGCTTCTTGAGTGTTGTTGGAGCTGCACTCATCCAGGCAAGTGGAGAGTATTCCATCACACTCCTTACTTGTGCCTTGTAGATGGTAGAAAGACTTTGGGGAGTCAGGAGGCGAGACACTCGCGGTAGAATACCCAGCCTCTGACCTGCTCTTGTAGCCACAGTATTTATGTGGCTGGTCCAGTTAAGTTTCTGGTCAATGGTGACCCCCAGGATGTTGATGGTGGGGGATTCGGCGATGGTAATGCCATTGAAAGTCAAGGGGCGGTGGTTAGACTCTCGCTTGTTGGAGATAGTCATTGTTTGGCTGTGATGCCTCTGCACAATCAAATAGCCTGCGGTCTCTCACTCAGACATGAAGTTTGGTAAACAGAGTGAGGTAAAGGAGCTTTGGAGGCAGCCATAGAACAACCAGGAGGAGTCACTGCCTTCAGGAGGTGAAAGGAGAGGAGAAAAAAAGCTGCATGAACATCCAATGCTGAAACTGCAATGAAATGTAAACTAATATATGTGACTCCAGACCCACAGCAATGTGGTTGACTCTTAACTGCCCTCTGCGGTTCAAGAAGGCGGCTCTTCTCAAGGGCAATAAATGATGGCCTTGCCAGCGACGCCCACATCCCATGAACGAATTTAAAAAAAAACTGATTCAGCTGTTCTGTCCGTGAGGAATTCCTTAATAAACTGCACCATCTTTTTTAATAGCTCCTACCTCAGATGTGTCAGGAGCAGTGCCATCTCTGCCAGCTCACAGTCAACACCGAGCGACTTAAAGAAGAGGAAAGAACCTCCCGAGTACCCTGAGCAACTGGTAGCCATGCTGATGGGTCTGTCACTCTTACACACTGGAGAAATAAACAACATCCAGCTGTCTTTGTTGGGCTCTGTGAGAGATGCTGGCACTCTAATAGAAAGTATTAGAAAATGGTCAACAGAAACAAAGACCTGCATTTATATTATAGTACCTCTCAAACATCTCCAAATACTACACATTACGATGGATTGCTTTGAAGTGTACTGGCTATTATGCAGGCAAACACAGCGGCCATTTTGCACAGAGCAAGATCCCTCAAACAGCAATGTGATGAATGACCGGTTAATCGGTGGGTTTTTTGGGAGTGTTGCTTGAGGGAGGAATGTTGCAAACAGGATAAAAGGTTTTTAACATCCACCAGAAGATGCAGGATCTTGGGGTTAGCAACTCATCGGAAGAACAACGCGTCCAATAGTGCAGCACTCACTCTGGTGGTTGGAATCTGGAACTCTCTGCCTGAAAGGGTGGTAGAGGCAGGAACCCTCACAACATTCAAGAAGCATTTAGATGAGCACTTGAAACGCCATAGCATACAAGGCTACGGACCAAGTGCTGGAAAATGGGATTAGAATAGACAGGGCTTGATGGCCGGCGCAGACACGATGGGCTGCTTCTATGACTCTATGGTGTGCCAACTTGAGATTGTGTGCTCAAGTCCGGGGCTTGAACCCAGAATATTCTGACTGAGAGGCAGGCCACCAAATCAGCTTGTATTGATCAAGATATCACAATGATTAAAGACACAATATGTTGTGTCTATTTGCATGAGATAACAGGAGGTGGGATACATAGCCCAGATACACATCCACGAATCTGTGAAAAATGCAGATAAATATAATAGCCCGTATTTTCCGATCCCTATGGGTGTGTACGAGCTGTGTACACACCCAAAGGGCCCTCGCAAGTGCCGGTTTCAGGCATGCGCTGAAAACCGACACTTCCAATCTGTCAAGAATCCTCTTGACAGATCCTCCGCCTGCCCTGGAGAAGGGCCTCTGCGGGTGGAGAGTTCCGCTTTCTGCAGAACCTCCGCCTGCTGAAATCACTTAAAAATCTTACGCCTGGTAAAAGCAGGTGTAAGGCCTGCTTTTACCAGCATAGAGTTTAAAAAAAGTTTAAAAAATTTTTTTTTCACTCATTTATAATTTTAAAATACTTTTAAAAAAGGTAAGTTTATTTTTAGCCCCGTAATTTTAACTAATTTTAAAAACGTGATTTAAAAAAAAATGTATTTAATGTTTTGATGTCTTTGTGGAGTGATCTCCATTCATACATTTGACGGGTCTAAGCTGAGAGACCTGTCAAAAGTATGAAGGGAGATTCCCTTCTCCCATTGGTTCCCCATGGCCCACGTGATCCCAGGGACTCTTGCGAACCGCCTGCGCCCCTGGGATACCTGGGCCCTGCGTATTTCGACTTTGGACAGGCCCAGGATCGGAAATGGCCGGACCTCGGGAGCCCTCAGGTAAGCACGCAGGAAGCCTCCGATCAGAAAATACGGGCCATTGTAACTTGTCACTATTACATTAAACTTCTTTATTTTCTTTGCAGGGAAGTGTTTGCTTTATTTTTTTCTCAATTTTGGTGCAATGGTATTGTTTCAGGTTTGTATTTTGATGAGTTGGTGCTGTTTTAGGTACATGTTTTGGCTCTTGGTACCTTTTTAAATCACCCTTTCACTCTGAGAGAAGACTTTGGGGTATAAATGCACCTTGGCTGGTAACACAAAATGGACGATAGTGAATCGGCCACCCGTTTTCCACATTGAAGTCAATGGAAAAGTCGGGTGGAGTTTCAAAACAACTCAAATGAGGAGCACAGAAGTGGAAGAATTGCCCTTTAGTGCACCATTAGCGAGTTCATCGTCTTTAATGAAGGTGAATTTTCAAAAACAGACAAAAATGATTTGAGAAATTTCTAAGAAGTTCATGATTTGCACAGTTTCCAGATTTTTTTGTATTAAAAAGTTCCTTTTGCCTCAAGAATGGTTTAGAAGAATTTTTTAACTGCAGTTTCCACAGAAGTGAAGGCAAGTGACTAAAAAGAAATAAAAAACAGAAAATGCTGGAAATACTCAGCAGGTCAGGCAGCATCTGTGGAGAGAGAAACAGAGTTAATGTTTCAGGTCGATGACCCTTCGTCAGAACTGGAGAAATCCATTCTCGATGATGTTTTCTTTTCTCACTGTCAACAAAGAAAGTGAAAGAAAGAGCGTGCATTTATATAGCACCTTTCACGGCCTCAGGACGTCCCTAAGCTCCTTACGGCCAATGAAGCAAGTGTAGTCACTGTTGGAATGTAGGAAACAAAGACACTCAGACCACAGGTGCTCTCTGTCTGCAAGGAGTTCAGAACAGAAAAGCATTTACATTCATGAAAAATGTCATCATTTGCCTGAAATAAAAACTTTGAGAATTCAGTCTCCAGCTTGTTTGAAAGTCTTTTGCGAAAAGCAAAGAAACTCTCAAATCCTCATAGGATGAGGGGACTCATGCTAATGCATAGATTTAATGCTGGAAAGTTATATAAATTGCGCATACTCGGAATGCACAGATGTGATTAAAAGCTTTCCAACTGTACTGTAGTGAAAAGCTCCAGTTGAAATCCAGACTTTGAGGCAGGATGAGGCCTTGAAGTAGAAACTTTAAGGAAGGCACAAAAGACAATTCGGTGGGTGAATTTATGCTGGATGTTGTAAAATCTATACTTTTTAATTTCTGTTACAACTTTTTGGGAATTTTGGCCATTAGAAAATGTAGTTACTGAGAAAAAAAAAGCAGGTGATTTTTTTTTTAAAGCCTTTGGAGTAACTTGATTAGTTTGTCAAGAAACCTTGATGGCGAATTATTGGGATACAGTTTTTCCATTATGAAACATATAGGCAGTTTCAATAAAAATATTAACTAGCTGAAGTAAAGTTTGTGGATAGGATGTGTGTGCCCGAGGAAAGATTTTTAACAATGTCCTTCCAGTGTGAATTGGAAAGAAACCAGCACTCTGTGAGAAAAGACTTGCATTCATGTAGTGCCTTTCACGACCTCAAGATATCCCAAAGCACTTTACAGCCAGTGAAGTAAATTTGAACTGCAGCCACTGTTGTAATGTAGGAAATGCGACAGCGAATTTGTGCACAGCAAGGCTCGACAAACATCAATTAAATGAATGTCTAGCTAATCTGTTTTGAGTACTGAATGCCTTTTGGAACTTGCACGTTTGATAACTGACAAAAATTATTTTTCTGACTGAGGAATAAATAATGGCCAGGACATAGGGGAGAACTCCCCAGCTCTTCTTCGAATAGTGCCATGGGATCTTTTACGTCCACCTGTGAGGGTAGACGGGGCCTGGGTTTAACGTCTCATCCGAAAGACGGCACCTCCGACAGTGCAGCACTCCCTCAGCACTGCACTGAAGTGCACTGGACTGAAGAAGCTTGATTTGTGCTGGGATTCACCAGTTATTTAGTCGGAGGTGTAGGACTTCATCAATGCTCAAGGCACATGTCAAACAATTGCCACGGTTCGCAAGTTTCTTTCCTACTCTCTCCCTCGTTTTGTTTTAACCAGTCTGCTGCTGTAAAGACAGGACAAATCTGGTGAGCTTACTGGAACCTTTCATTCATTGCCCACTGACTCTGGAGACATTTTCTGAGCCATTCCCGGAAAGCAATTACTTTGTGTTCAAGGAAATGGTGAATTTGTCAGAATCAAATGTTATATTGTATGGTACCTTTCATTTCCAAGGCAGGCCAAATGGACTGTAGCAGTTGGGTCATTTATTAATGCTCTCTCTCTCTCTCTCTATTTACCTCTATTTTTAGCTGGAATTTTCCAGGGTGGTAGCGGGCGCAATCAGTGGCGGGTCAGGTGGGAATGTTGTTATTTTTGACAGCGAGTCGGGAACCCGCTGTCATCTCGCGCCCACGCGCCTTTCCCCCAGACACGTCTGTCATCCCGGAGCCGCCCCGACCGGTAGCGGCGGGCGACCCAATTGAAATCATTATCAGGTAGTTTACAGACACTTAAGAGCCTTTTTCCACTTATTTTTTAAATTTCCCTGCATGGCAACGGGATTCACGCAGCTCGGGAACCACGTCTGTCAACCTGAGGCGGGAGTTCCGTGGCCATTGCTCCAGCTGATTACTTGACAGCATCAAATGTACAGTAAAAGCCCCCACCTGACAGATGATCACTTTCCTCAGGCAGAAGCTGTTGCTCAGTCCATTTCCAGCACAGATTCTGCAGGCTGCAAGTGTTTCCAGCAAAGTCTCCGTCCAGTGTCACCTCATTGGAAGAACTCTCTCACCATTGACAGATCGCTTCTGTCATCTGTACTTCACCTGCCATCTATTCCATCAGCATGGGTACCGTTTATACTGTCTCACCTTGGTCATCAGAATTGGACCACGATCAGCCCCAACACCAGCAGCACCAGGCACACCAGCAGCACCAACAACACCAACTTTCTCCGCAATCACCTGATGCTGCACAGGACACAAGAAATCAGCTCCCGAGCACATTGCAGCCCGGGAGGCAAGGGATGGCCTCATCATGGCCAGATTTAGTTAACTTTACACTAAACACCCATATGGCTGCCACATGATGTGCCAGGTTGGCATCACCCCACACCAACACCATAAAGCATCCCTACAATGCTCAAGCCATTCCTTGCACACTCATCATCTTTGCGGGTGGTACCGTTATGTCTCACCATTCACTGCAACTCACTCAGCCACTTCCAAAGGTGCACACAAATCTGTCCAAGACCGGAAAGTTTTGAAAATAAAGATTTTGATGTTTGACATCACATTAACAGAAACTTTACATCAATATTGCATAAAACATCCAAGTGGCTACCCTCATGTGTTCTTAGTTGGTATGATTATACAAGGATGAGGGTGAGGGGTGATTAGTGAGATGGGGATGTGATAATGTAGATAGAGAGAGAGGGATGGGTGGGGTGCAAGGTAAGTTGGTGTGAGTAAGGAGGTGCAGGAGTAGGGTAGGGAAGACAGAGTGATGGGGATGTGATGATAGGCACAGCAGGATGAGGTAGAGTGTGGCTTTGTACTAACGTTTCCTGATCTAATGAGAGCATTGAAACGTTTGTGGCACTGCACCCAGGTCCTCCTGACCACATCCCTGCTTGTGACCTCTGCATGGCAATGTGCAACCAGGCTGTCTTGATCTCCTGGGGAGGTCTCTTCCGCCCATCGGAAGGGAAGAGAACCTCCCTGCGTGCTCTGTCTCCCTCCATAAGCATATGGATGGAGTCATCGGAGAACCTGGGTGCAGCCCTCTGCCTCTGTGCCGTCATTGTCAGTGTTTGCAGCACTCCAATGCTGTAGTACACTGACAGCACTATGTTAGATTAAACTTCAAATGTAATGTGGCCATGGTCCCTTTAAATATCCTGGCTGAAAACACGTCATGAATGACATCACCAGACCCACTCCATCTAATCGGGCCAGGTAACGCGCTGGGCGGGCTTAATAGGCCTCATTAAGGTAAGTTCATTTTCAACAGCGGGATGGAGCCAGGTGCGGGGTCGCGACCCGCCACGGACACCACCCACACCGGACCCGCTGAGGTAGGCAAAATTCCGGCCAATATCTCTATCGTTATCCATCTTTATCCTTTATCTATCTTTATCTCTATCTTATCTATCTATCACTCTATCTTATCTATCTATCCAAACTTTTAACACTTATGTAATGCTATATAGCTGCATGTTACAGATAAGTCTATTGAATTACAGCCCCTGGATGAAGAATACTGAAATCTCTGTGCTGCCTTTCATGGTTTGCCAGTTGAAATTTCAATTTGGCTTCAGTCTCAGGTTAGTGCGTTCCTGAATTGCTAACATTCGGACAGATGGGGATGGTTATATTGTTCACTGTTGCCAAGATGCAAATGGTACTTTCTTTCCAAGTAATTTCTCTAGTGTTGTTTGTGTCTACACCCTGGGGCGATTTTGCCAGCCCTGTGGAGGCGGGTTTGGAGGTGGGACTGCTGGGAAAATGGCAGAATCTGGGGGCGGGTACCCATCCCACCCCCAACCTGCCTCCGTGCCATCTTACCAGGAGGCGGGTACCCGACCCTCACCGGGTCCCGTCTCCCGGAGGCGGGAAGGGGATTACAGCCACTTAACTGCCTGTTAACAGGTAGTTAACAGGCAGTTAAGAGGATTATCCCCATTTTTAATACAGAGGTGCAGCTTCCTGACATCGGGATACCCCGCCAGGGTCAGCAAGGCGAGCAGTGGATCTGCGGGGGTGAGAGGCGCCCAAAAGTGCGCTGTGGAAGTGAGTGATGGGTGCAAGTGTGGAGAGGTAAGTATGTGAAGTGAGTGAAACGTCTTAGAAAAAGTTTCCTTACCTTTGTTTCTTCCTGCAGGCTTCAATCGTTGGGGATCCGGAGGCTCCGGCATCTCACCGGCAGAGATGACAGAATGGCTGCTGCATTCTCCGATGCAACAGCCATCTGCTTTCTGCTAAATAAAGAGGTTTGGTGAGCCTTGCGTACAAGAACTCACCAAACAACAGAGAATGTCAGTGTTTGACAGCTTCTCATAGGCTGACGTTCTCTGTCACCGGCTTTCTCTTGATTGGCCTGCTAAGCCCGCTGGGCGGGCTTAACCAGGTCAATCAAGGGAAAATAGCGTGGATTGGCCACAAGTCGATGGAGGCGGGACTAAAACCCGACAAGCAGCAGTCCCGCCCCCAACGCGCCCCCATTGGCAAAATCACCCCCCCCTGTTTTCCTTTCCGCTCTGGTTGAAAAGGTGAGGGGAACATTACACACCCCACACCCCCCAATATCTGGAGATGTTCATTGAAACAAATCAGCCTTTGCCTTCAGATTTGATGATACAGCAATGCTGCAAGAGATGCAAAACCTAACCCCAAGACAAATGCACCAAAGGTGAGGGTAGAAATTGTTCTGGGTTTCGGACAAAATGCTGTCATACCTAAGATATAGTGCAGCCCAGGTTTTTGTTTTATCAATACCACCGAGGAACTGACATTAAAGCTGCATTTCTCTTTTTATTTGGAGAAGCTTGAAATTTCTCTTTGTTTACAATGGTGCATTTGAAGCTTGGATGAGAGCCAAAATGTCACTTTAGCACTGAGCACAAGGCGGTGGGGGGACGATGAGTTTCATCTGGTCCAGATTGGATGAGAGATGGTTCCTTCAATCCTAGCCAATTTAGTCCCTTTCATTGGGTGAGTGCGTTCAGCTCTTGACATTCAAACTGTAGCTTTGGTTAAGCTTGTTTGCACACACAGATAAAGGGCGTTAAGGGGCTACAGTGACCCACAAGGGGTAAACAAATGTGAAGCAGGAGACTTCTCGGCTCTCTGTTTTAGAATTGAGAAGATGCCTTCTTGTCAGGACGTTCTGGCACGTAAACTAGAAATAATTTAAGTCAACAAAACTATCCAAACAGATGTATTCGACATATCCAGATATCATGTGTGTTATGGCTTCTTCAATAATGTGTTTTTTGATGGGTTTAAACAGTAATATTTCTAGAAGCTTCAGCATGTTGACAACACTCCAAAGAGTTGAAGGGCATCCATCTATACAAAGCTGTATCCAGCAAACATTTCTGTTTAGTTTGTTGATGGAAAAGTCACGATACGTGACTCAAGGTGCATTTGATGTAAATAATGTTATTGAATTACTGTAGAATTAGAGATTCGTACTACAAAGATTTTGCACAGGTGAACATTTTCTCTACACTCTCCAAGTTCTGTATAATCACGGTAAATGTTGGTTCCCTGTGAAAAGTGTCCATTTAAATTTATTGCAAAACAATGGCCGGAATTTTCCAGGGTGGTAGCAGGCGCGATCGGTGGCGGGTCGGGTGGGAAAGTTATTTTTGACAGCGGGTCGGGAAACCGCCGTCATCTCGCTCCCACGCGCCTTTCCCCCAGGCGCGTCTGTCATCGCGGAGCCGACCCGACCGGCAGCGGCGGCCGACCCAATTGAAATCATTATCAGGTAGTTTACAGACACTTAAGAGCATTTTATCACTTACATTTTAAATTTCCCTGCATGGCCACAGGATTCACGCAGCTCAGGAAGCACGTCTGTCAACCTGAGGCGGGAGTTCAGTGGCCATTGCTCCAGCTGATTGCTTGACAGCATCAAATGTACAGTAAAAGCCCCCACCTGACAGATGATCACTTTCCTCAGGCAGAAGCTGTTGCTCAGTCCATTTCCAGCACAGATTCTGCAGGCTGCAAGTGTTTCCAGCAAAGTCTCCATCCAGTCTCACCTCATTGGAAGAACCTCTCTCACCATTGACAGATCGCTTCTGTCATCTCTACTTCACCTGCCATCTATTCCATCAGCATGGGTGCCATTTATACTGTCTCACCTTGGTCATCAGAATTGGACCACGATCAGCCCCAACACCAGCAGCACCAGGCACACCAGCAGCACCAACCTTCTCCGTAATCACCTGATGCTGCACAGGATACAAGGCATCAGCACCCGAGCCCATTGCCGTCAGGGAGGCCAGGGATGGCCTCATCATGGCCAGATTTAGTTAACTTTACATTGTACACCCATAAATATGGCTGCCACATGATGTGCCAGGTTGGCACTACCCCACACCAACACCATGAAGCATCCCTACAATGGCCAAGCCATTCCTTGCACACTCATCACCATTGCGGGGAGGTACCGTTATGTCTCACCATTCACTGCAACTCACTAAGCCACTTCCAAAGGTGCACACAAATCTGTCCAAGACCAGAAAGTGTTGAAAATAAAGATTTTTATGTTTGACAGCACATTAACAGAAACTTTACATAAACATTGGATAAAACACCCAAGTGGCTACCCTTGTGTGTTGTTAGTTGATATGATTGCACTAGGATGAGGGTGAGTGTGAGGGGTGGCTAATGAGATGGGGATGTGATAATGTAGATAGAGAGAGATGGGTGGAGGTGCAAGGTATGTTGGTGTGAGTAAGGATGTGCAGGAGTAGGGTAGGGAAGGCAGAGTGATGGGAATGTGATGAGAGGCACAGCAGGATGAGGTTGAGTGTGGCTTTGTACTCACCTTTCTTGATCTAAGGAGGTCATTGAAACGTTTGCGGCACTGCACCCAGGTCCTCCTGACCACATCCCTGCTTGTGACCTCCTCTGCAATCTGCAGCCGGGCTGTTTTTGTCTCCTGGGGAGATCTCTTCTGCCCATCGGAAGAGAAGAGGACCTCCCTGCGTGCTCTGACTCCCTCCATAAGCATATGGATGGAGTCATCAGAGAACCTGGGTGCAGCCCTCTATCTCTGTGCAGTCATTGTCAGTGTTTGCAGCACTCCAATGCTGAATTACACAAACAGCACTATGTTAGATTAAACTTCAAATCTAATGTGGCTATGGTCCCTTTAAATATCTCGGCTGAAAACGTGTCATGAATGACGTCACCAGACCCACTCCATCTAATTGGGCTGGGTTATGCGCTGGCCGGGCTTAATAGGCCCCATTAAGGTAAGTTCATTTTCAACAGCGGGATGGAACCAGCAGCGGGGTCGTGACCCGCCACGGACACCACCCACACCAGACCGCCCAGGTAGGCAAAATTCCGGCCAATATGTTTACAATCCAGTCTGCTTATATAAGTCTGGCCAAAGAATCCCAAGCCAGGTTGGTTAGGGGTGCCAGGTCCCTGCCCCAACCTAAAGCCACAGTTATATTGCCCCTATGGTCCTCTTACAGATCTTCATGGGGTGCAGGCCACAATCTCGACCTGAACCCATCGGTGCACCTTGCATCCATCCTTTTGTCAGCTGCTGCCAGGTGTACCTGCACCGACCATAAGCCCAGTCCTGAGGTAGGCCAAAGACATGGGAATTCCAACATCTGGAGTATCCTGGGCAGCATCAGTGGTCTTTGGAAGTAGTCGGGCTGAGGCTCTGCCTCAGCAAGATCATTAGGAAACTTGGCCTCAAGGCCTTGACTGGCATATCCAGGTTTCCCCGCTATTCTGGTAGACTCCCATCAAAGTAATGGCGTGCATCTGCCTGAATGCTGCAAATTTTCAGGGCCAGTAGGCATTTAACATCATTGAAAAGATCTCTGCAGGGGCAACATTGAACATAAACACTTCACTAAACCATAATTACTATAATTACACACCACCTCATCTTCTCAAGGAAATAGCACTGAAAGAATGCAAACTTAGATTTCTGTTTCAATTTATTTTTAAAAATTAATTATACAGCGAAAGCTCAAGCAGGGTCACCGAAACGAGAATATTTCTCCGGTGCCTGGCTTCCTCTGAGGAGAAAATGAGAATCACAGAAAATACAGTTTGAAGTTGCTGCCATAACCTTTACTTTTATTTGTGCTTAATTGAATCTCACCTAGTGAGAATGAATGAGATTCTCCACCACACATTTATTTAAAGTAGCTCAAGGAATGCCTGAATCTGTCACGTAGAATTTACTCTACCTTTGTTTGTAAAAATGTTAGGAGTTGCACAACACCAGGTTATAGTCCAACAGCTTTATTTGAAATCACAAGCTTTCGGAGCGCTACTCCTTCGTCAGGTGAAGACTTCACCTGACGAAGGAGCAACGCTCCGAAAGCTTGTGATTTCAAATAAAGCTGTTGGACTATAACCTGGTGTTGTGCGACTTCTCACTTTTGTCCACCCCAGTCCAACACCGGCATCTCCGCATCATGTAAAAATGTTGGCCTTGATACTACATTAATTTCAGCAAATTGAGGAGGGATCTGGCCCATGTAAATTGGAGTCAAAGACTGGCAAGCAGAAACGTAATGGAGCAATGGGCAGCCTTTAAAGAGGAGGTGGTTCGGGCACAGTCTAGGTGCATTCCCACAAGGGGGAAAGGGAGGGCCACCTAAGCCAGAGCTCCCTGGATGACGAAGGAGCTAGAGAGTAGGATGAAACAGAAAAAGGGGGCGTATGACAGATGTCAGCTTGATAATACAAGGGAGAATCAGGCTGAATATAAAAAATGCAGAGGAGAAGTGGAAAAGGAAATAAGAGGGGCAAAGAGACAGTACGAGAATAGACTGATGGCTAACATAAAATGAATCCAAAGGTCTTCTTAGCATATTAACAGTAAACGGTGGGGCTGATTAGGGACCAAAATAGAGATCTATTGGTGGAGGCAGAGGGCATGGCTGAGGTACTAATGAGGACTTTTCAAGGAAGTGGACTTTGCCAAAGCTACGGTAAACGAGGAGTTTGTTGGGATGCTGGATGAGATAAAAATAGATTAGGAGGAGGTACTAGAAAAGCTGGCAGTACTTAAAGTCACCCGGTCCAGATGGGATGAATCCTAGGTTGCTGAGGGAAGTAAGGGTAGAAATTGCGGAGGTGCCGACCACAACCTTCCAATCCTCCTTAGATACAGGGGTAGTGCCAGAGGACTGGAGGATTGTAAATGTAACACCCGTGTTCAAAAAAGAGGGGAAGGATAAACCTGGCAATTACCGACCCATCAGTTTGGCCCCAGCTGGAGTATTGTGAGTGTATAGATGGAATGATATTGGGCAGTGCAATTTTAAGCCCTTTGTTCTTTCCAAGGCCAACCCTCCAGTCTTGGGTCAAATGGCGTAGATGGCTCCAGTGAATCAATATGCCCTTCCTATTTTTGCTGCCGCTGTCCTCTCACCCACAGCTGCTAACTGATTTAACCAGTAGTTTATAAGCACTCAAACTGCTTTGAAAAAGAATGTATTTGCCGATTGTAAAGATAAGTTAAAAAAATCTAAATGGTATTTGAGCTAAAAAGGAGGCTCTTAGTTTTGCTGAGCCACTGAAACAGTTCGGGCCAAATCTCCCTGGAACGATAGCGGCGAGTTCACAACGCACACTGTCATTAATGCACAAACTGGTCAGCAGGTTCAGGCAATTAAGAGAAGCGCCGTGAGTTGGGAATCTCCAGAACTTGCTGGTCGATTTACGCCACTCTGCCACTTGCTTTGCAGAAATGGCATCTCGCCTTTAGCCTCCCTATTATTTTTAAGAACTTGCTGGATTTGCACATTAATTGCCCTTTAAACTTGCCGCAGAAAGTTAGGCCTCATAATTAACACCGTAAGAACTCTTTTAACTACGTTATTATTGTTAATGCAATGCTAATCAATCTCTCTGGCCCAGAAAGGGAACAATTTAAACTGTTGCGCCTCATTCCGACAGGTAGTAAATTATTGTTAGAAATTTAAATTTTTTTTTAAACATTTTTACATTTGTTTCTTACTTTTTCTTGCTGTCTCTATTTTTCTCTCTCTTAATTCAATCTTCTTTCCCTATCTTTATTTCTCTTTCTATTCCTGATTTGACTCTAGTTTACCATTCTCCTCCATCATTCCTCTGTTTCTTTCTCAACCCTTAAATCTCATTGGTTAAGGAAATAGACTGTTGGTCCCATTGCTCACTAAGGTCCCAGATGCCCCGCTGTCCTCACTGCACCGTTATCAGCTCGTACTTCTAGCAAGTTATGGCACAAATTATATTCGCGCTGAAGGGTGCAGGAAAATGTTGAACTAACGGTGCACGCCACGAGATGCCCTGCTCCAGCAAGACTTGTCCCTTCATAGCTAGTTTATTTACTTATAAAGGGTTGGTGCAGTTGAAAGACTCACTGGTGGCATAAACACTATGAAGAGTAGTTTCTGGGAGGTGAGCTGCCAAGGAAGAGAAGGACAAGTAAATAAGGGCAGGGTTTGGGTCATAGGATCAGGGGCCATGGGTCATGAGAGGGGAAGGAGTGCAAGACCTGTGGTGATAGGCATGAGGCCAGCATTATATTACGAGGGTATGAAATGGGACAGGAAACAGCCGGAATACCAATCCAGTAACCAGACGTGGGTTGGGTGGGTCAGCCTGAGCACACAGTTAAAGGCCAGCCACTATACCACCAAGGAAAGCAAACATTATTTGAGAGAGGCGGGGAGACCTGAAATCAGACACCCATAAATGGGGGTAAGAACCCAAAATTTGGGTTTTAAATGGCCAATAAATGGGGAAAAAAGCCCAGAATATTGGGTAGAGTCACCTGACTTGCACCACAGTGCCACTTAGTGGCGGGAGGCCTGCAGCTACAGCAAAACGGGCAGATAGGCTTTGCCCATTATAAAAACGTTGATGTGGCTCTTTGCCACTATGAAATGTTGACTTAAAACACAAATCACACTTGGTACAAGACACCAACAGTCCGCAACTTTATATATTATCAGGTAATTCTAACTGTTTTTTCAACCGTGGGATAACCTGGAGGGAGAGGTATGGAGAGGACAGGATGGTGCTGAATTCAGAGGAGAGAGGGTAAGGGGAGCTGAGATGCAGAGAATGCATCAGCTGTGCTGTCTCAGGTTGTTAACAGGCAGTGTAGTTAATGACCTGGCAGGTCCCTGTGTGATCAGTTCCACAGTGCTGCTGGCATGAATTGGACCTGTGTATGGGAGCGATTGAAGTCTAATAATAACTTGAGGTTTTCACATCTATGCTGGAGGGATTGACTAGGCAGTTTCCTGACATATTTGTAAGATTATAACCTGGGAAAGCAATGTATGCACCTTTAGTAAGGCCCCCTCATGACCTGCCCTAAATCCTGCTATGCCAGCTAGTACTATTCTTTTTAGCAATATAATCTGTTGATATTTTGAGTTATGGTTTTTCTTTTCTGGAGTCTCTCTTTAAGGATGCATTAGCAGTGACAAAGAAAAAGATGGTGGAGTAGAGTTTGTGCCTAAAATTGCGCCTGTTTTGAAAAGTGTTTTTTTTCCCCATGAGTTTCCGCTTTAAACTCGGGCATATCGCCGAACACAAAATCTGCCATGAATTTTTTTTTTTAAATTTTCCTTTAAAAAATATTCCTTGATGTATTTAAGAGTGGTGACTTGGCAAAGTTTGATTAATACAGCTGAAAATGGGTTTATCACAAAAAATAAGCATTTTAAATCACAGTGTCAATCCACCACCTCTGAGTAAACCGATTTTAAATTGCTGAAAATAACTTTTAAAAAACATACAAAACTATTTTCTAGTTAGATTGGGGTACAGTAGTCAGGCCCTTAGTAAAGTAAAAAACAAATTAATTCAAAACCTTTTAAAACGTGCCTATTAGGGGCTTTGCGTCCAAAGGTTCCAGCTTAATTTTTGGAGCCTCCTCAAAGGCCTGTAAACGAGGATAATTAGCTGGAACTCCCAATGGTGATTAACTCCCCCTGGGGGGTGTGGCCAGTTTTGTGGGCTGAGCCAGCTTCTAGTGCAATGTTTTTAAAACTAGCGAAAAAGATCGCGGAAACTCGATTGGCGCTTAAAATTACATGATTTTTTGCACCAGTTACACCGATATCAGGAGAACTGCACCGAAAAAACCAGCACAATTGTGTGGAAACTCCAGGCTAAAAACTACAAATGCTAGAAATCTGAATTAGAACAGGCCATTTTTCCACAGCTTGTATGAGGATTCTACGTTGGTTTTGTTTCAACAATGGGCCCTTATTCCGGCTGTGGGTAATTTTTTATGCCCACTTACTGACGTGGCAAGTGGCAGTCCAGGGGTTGAGGCTCCTGCTGATGGTACTGAAGTACTAAATGCCACTAGGTACTTCACACTGGTAGACTAGCAACACCAATTATCCGGGACACGAGAAAGACGACCACCGCGAATCTGAATCACCTTGTGTGTTCCCACAGTTACAAGGTGTACTCCAGCCCTTCAAAGGATACAACTTTGCACTAATCAGACAGTCGCACACTCTTGAGGCAAGATCAAGAAGTCGTCTTTCATAGCTTCACATGAGCAATACCACCCTGCCAAGCTCCTTTCTTGGACTATCTGTGCCAGTGAGCATATTTACTAAGTAACTGTAAGAACATTATAGGCCGGAGAAGCATCCATTTTTGTGTGACTATAATCATTTTGAAACTATGCGAACAGCCATTACCCAATTTCCGATGTGACTTCCTACAATCAAAGCGAACTACTTTCTGAAATTGGGAATGATTGGATAGAATCCACAATGCCTCCCAGCAGCACTTCAATTCTCTTCTAATAGCAATAACTCTGAAACCTTTCTGTCAATCACCATCAGTTGTATTTGTGGCTTTGTACCAATAACGTTCTCAGTTGTCTTTGCAAAATGGGGCATGATCGGATAACAGTGGGGACTGGTGCCAGCAGTGGGTTGGTTTTCATCAAGTTGTGATTAACTATGAAACTGCAATCCTTCAGGCTTTTCTTACCAGAGCTTTGTAACAGTTGGGAATGGATGGGCTTGTCAATAAGGAGCAAAGCAGCAAAAAGACTTCCAACATGGAGAAAAATTCTCAAAAACAAGTTACACGATTGGCCTCGATGAGGGAAGGGGAAAAATCCCGGTTCTGCTTATTCTCCAGTGACCCCTGCTGGAAAATGTACAGTTGGACATCAAGTGAGGACAGCTGTGGCGGAGTCCATAAATAGCTTGCTGAGATTCACTGGGCTATAAATTGGTTAGCCCCCGAAAACGGGCGCGGGGATCGTGATGCACGATTATTTCCCGCCCGTTGAGTGGAATGCAGGCAGCACGCCAACTCCATGCTGCCTGCTAATTGTAATGATTTCTGCATGCAGCCAGTGCTCCCCGCACTGTTCATTGGCTGCACGCATCAGCAGGGGGTCCAATATCGTTAGTAACATGCACTTCTTAAAGCTAGCCTGCATTGCTTACAGCTAGTCTGCACCTCTTAAAGGGGAGGTGCATTGTGACTGCAGCAGGTGCTGGGAGTCGTTCTGCAACTGAATCTGACCTGGGAAATAGAGAAGAATGGCTGACCATGTAAGACAGCGGGCCCCTAGGTTTTTGGATGCTACACTGGAGGTCTTGATGAAGGAGGTGGAAAGCAGGAGAGATGTCCTGTATCATCAGGGGGCAGGAGACCCTCCAGACACACATTGAGAAGGCAGTGGGAACAGACCGCTGCGGAGTGCCAGGAGTGCAGTATCACAAGAGTTTAATGGCCTTGCACGAGTGGTCAAGGTCAGTGAATGCATCTTCAAATGCCATATCATACCAACTGCACCACTAGCCTCGCACACTGCTTAATGCACCACACCCCCATCACTCACCTACCAACAATCTGTATCAATCAGGACTCATACCTAACATTCGTATGCTTCACCTCACCCTCACACAGTTAGTACTATTGCAAGCCTCACACCCGCATCTCACAGCTTGAACATAGTGCCAGCTATTCAACCATGGCAGCCACATCACCCAAAAAGATAGCACAACACTCACTGTCACACTTCCCTCTCTCTTGCAGGAGAAGGTGGCGCACAACCGGTGGCAGCAGGAACTAACTGGAGGGGGACAGGCACACCTACATGTTCTAACCCCCATGGAGGAGACAGTGCTGGCCATTGTGGGAAGGGCCATTGCTGAGGCCGTGGCCACCGGCGGGGCTGAAGCCATTGACAGTATCCTCATACCTAATCCTTTTTTTCACATCCCACTTCTCCCTCATTCTTAACTCTCTTCTGACTCACAAGCTGCAGATGGTGTAAGCAAGCCTTTCTTACTTTCTCCTCTCCCCTCACCACAACCCAACCCTTGACCCTTTTTCATTTCAGATACCCAAGAACTGCAACCTGCCCAGGCAGTGGTGGAAGAGCAGGAAAACAGTGAAGATGAAGGTACACCGTCACTCGATTTCACACTCGCAGCCACCAGCTCAGATACTGACACTGTGTGTAATTTAGAGGATAGCACAGAAGCGGGATCGGCACATTGTAAGACACTAGGCACAAGTGCTCTGCATCCACGGCAGGGGGAAAGGAGAGCCGGAGGGCGAGGTCGCACACTAGTTCTGCTGCAGAGGACTCAGATGATGACTTTGATGGGCCAGAAAGCCTGCATGCAATGTCAAGGAGCGTGGAGGAGTCCGGCACCAACTTGGCACAGGGCTTTGCGCAGAGCTTGGACTCCATCCTTTTCAGCATGGAACTGGTGGCCAACTCCATCAACTCGCATGTGGAACCAACCATGATGCAGCGTCTGACGGCCGATGTCTCAGCTTCCACTGCAGTACAAGCAACAGCTTCCTCCTCCTCATGCTCCTGCTCCTCAGCTTCTCGCCTGATAGGTGGTGGCAAGGGATGTTCCCTCATGATGGCAAGGTTGTGCAGCATGCTGCATACCACCACAAATCTTGAGAGCCGCTCAGCCGAGTACTGCAGGGCGCCTCCAAATGGTCCAGGCATCGGAATTGTTGCTTCAGGATGCCAGTGGGCTGCTCTATCCGATTTCTTGTGGGAGCATTGCTCTCGTTGTACGCCTGCCGCGCAAATGTGCGTGGATTGTGAACCGAACTCATGAGCCATGTCGTCAGCAGATAACCCTTGTCACCCAGTAGCCACCCTTTGGTTTGATGTGGTGGTTGAAATACAGCTGGCACAGCGGGCTGCCACAGAATGAAGGCATCGTGACTGCTGCCAGGATACCAGGCATTAACCTGCATGGTGCCCTGCCTATGGTCACACACCAGCTGCACATTGAGGGAGTGGAATCCCTTTCGGTTCAGGTACATGGCAGAGTTGACATGAGGCGCACGCAAAGCAATGTGCGTACAGTCAATGGCACCCTGCACCATGGGGAAGCCTGGAATCTTTACAAACCCTCATGCCCGCTCCGCCTGCTTCTCTCTGGCAAGAGGGCATGAAATTAAGTTCTCTCTCTGCATAGAGAGCCTCAGTGAGCTCCCTCATGCAGCAGTGCACTGCAAACTGCGAGATGTTGCTAACATCTCCAGCACCAGCCTGGAAGGAGCCAGACACATAAAAGTTCTTGGCCACAGTCACCTTCATAGCCACTGGCACTGCTGTCCTTGCCCTGCTCTGAGGTTGGAGTTGTGGCTGCAGCAGTTGGCAGATTTCAGTGACGACCTCCTAGTGAAGCGCAGATGTCTCAAACATTGGTCGTCACTGAGGTTCAGGTAGGAGAATTGCGCCCTGAACACCCTGGGCAGATATGGCCTCCTGCTGAGAGCCCTTCTCCCCCTCCTCCTACTCCCTCTTCTAGCAGGCTCTGCGTGGCCTCTGCTTATTCTCCCAGTCACGCTCAATTCCAAGCTGAAGGTCTACTAGGTCACACATGACTGGAAGCAACTGGTTTGTGCACAAGCCTTTAAGTTACCAAAAAAGTACCTCAGCACCAGCCAGACCACTCCCTGTAGACTATTTAAACTTTTAACAAGTATGGAAAAATACCCAAAATGCGTAGAATTGCAGCAACTGCCAAAAGAAATAATCCAGCAACTAACCTGTCAGTAGTTGATGGTCCCTTTAAATAGCGCTGGTGGGGAGTCCTTCGTGCCATTAAACATGTGTTCAGCTGTGGGAGGTTAAGAGAGGGCATAGGCTGGAGCGTGATGCTCCAAAATGGCAGCGCTAGCATCAAATCAACGTTGCAAGCTGATTGACGTCATGGTCTGCATATGTCCAGCGGACGTTAGGTGCGCGCCGATAACCCCTTTACCAATATGGCGTCAGGCACACTCTGCATGGATGCCACTTTGGAGCTTTAAGGGGCCTCATAGTGCCCAAAAGACGGGCGCTACCTAGCCTAATTTGTGTCCCACTGTCTGAGCTCATAAATGGGGAATGGATACTTGGATAAAGGCTGAGGCATGAAGGAAAATGATATCGGATATATCTTGCTGAATTCCCAGTACCTTCGAGCAATACCCTGCGAGCTCAGAGGTCACAGTATCTTTGAGGCACTTGCAACCAGCCAATCCTCCCCAACAATGAAGTGGAAATGCGATAAGAACATCAATTTGTCAAGCCTGCCCAATTCCTCAGACCCTCTTTCAGGATCCAATGTATCTTTTGTCATCTCCCTCCCGCCTCTGCACCAACTGTCTATCTCATTCCTTTTGAGTGCTGAGTTGAGTCAGCATTTACTCTGCCTAGTAGTGGTCATGTTCAACTTCTAATATTGCACCTGGTTTCTGATATAGGTTCCACACAAAATACCTATTTTGATCCATTTGTTGAGTGATTGATTTAAGAAAAAAACTTGCATCCCATCATCTTCCATTACCTCCATTTCTTCTTCCACTAAGAATATAAATAGATCCAACAGATTCAGCACCATTCCACAATATACAGCTAGGAGCTCATTCTGTTCCCCTTTACTGAACTCTTTCTACTGATTTCATTGTTTAATATTCTACCTTGAAATAGCTGCATTCCAAATCTCATTTAATTGACAATTTTTTCAAGTTTTTTGATGCTCAGTATGTCGGCTTCAGGATATCTCTTGGGAAGGAGCAGAAAGCAGTAACTGCTTCACTAGTTCAGCTTGAGTCAGACAGTTCAAGCAGAAACCTTTCTGAAAGTCCTGAGCAGATTTATTTTTGGGCAAGGGCAGATTCCGAATGTCCGTCTCCAAAAGGTAATCCAATCATGGGTCAGCAGCTGCCAGTTATGTGGTTTGGCTAAAATTGAATTCACTTTCAGGTTGTTGAAGGTGTGTTGTGTCAGTGGCGGAGACCCTTTCACCCGTTGCCTGCTGGTGTTCAGAAGGTTGGGAACATCAACAGGAAATGGGTGAAAGGGTCTCAGCCACTGACACATGTAAGTCAGGAGTTCGGATCAATATTTCATTTTTTTTAAGTAAGAGCCAAACACTGTGGATGCTGGAAATCTGGAATAAAAACAGAAAATGCTGGGAACACTGTGGAGAGAGAAGCAGAGTTTCAGGGTGATGGCATTTTTTAATCTTTATTCATTCTCGGGATGTGGGCTTCACTGGCAAGGCCGGCCTGTATTGCCCATCTCTCGTTGCCCTGAGAATGTGGTGGTGGACTGCCTTCTTAAACTGCCGCACTCCATTCTTTGTAGCAGTTTGATACAACTGGGGGGCTCGCTGGGCCACTTCAGAGGGCCGTTAAGAGTCAGCCATGTTGGTGTGGGACTGGAGTCACATATAGGCCGGACCAGGTAAGAATAGAAGGTTTTCTTCCCTAAAGGGCATTTGTGAACCAGTTGGGATTTTACAACAATCCAAATAGCTTCATGGTCACTTTTACTGATATCAGCTTTTTATTTCCAGATTTTATAAAGTGAATTCAAATTCTCCAACCGCCACAGTTGGATTTGAACTCACGTTCCCTCAAAGAGTTGTGAATCTTTTGGAATTCTCTGCCCCAGAGGGCTGTGGAGGCTCAGCCGTTGAATATATTCAAGAAAGAGATCGATAGATTTTTTGGATACTAAGGGAACCAAGGGATATGGGGATAGTGTGGGAAGGTGGAGTTGAGGTAGAAGATCAGCCCTGATCTTATTGATTGGAGGAGCAGGCTCGAAGGGCCGAATGACCTACTCCTGCTCCTATTTCTTATGTTCTTATGTTCCCTGAATTATTAGTCCAAGCCTCTAGATTACAAATCTGGTAATGTAACCATTACACTACCGTACCCTGCCCTGAGTATCTGGATAGTGCCACAACCTGAATTCGCCGTTACATCAATACAGGCATTTAGATATCTGTTTTTAGAAAGATACGTTGAAGTATATTTTATAATATAAAAGAAATGACTGATATGTAATGCAGCATCTTATTGTGTATTCGGTATGTCGCAAAACACTTCACAACCAGTGAATTATTATTGCAGTCCAGTCACTGGTGTTCTGTAAGTTAACAGGTTTTCTGTGGTGTTGTTCATGGTAATTTGCTGTTTTATAAAGACGGGAGTGTTGTACTATGGAGCACAAGGTATTCTTCTATTGCTAATGCAGAGCAGTGGTTAACTGGTCTGTTGTGGCGGATCGCCACCTAAAACGGGCATAATCCACTCTTCCGTCTGTGGACAAATTTCCAGCACCTTCCCCTTTAAGGCACATTACCTTTAAGGCAGAAGGGGGCGGGGCCTCAGGTTTTACCCAGAGAATGCTGGAAGTTTTTCCAGAGAATTCTGGGAGCAGCTCGCTCAGCCATTTTGTGTGCCATGCAGTGAATTAAAGTTTTCTTGTTTTTCACATATGGATTCAGTCTTAATTCGTGTTTCGCGGCAGCCTCAACATTGGTGACCCCGACACTCAGAACGTATTCCGAGCACTGCAATGGCGGACACGAACGCAGTTTCCGTGAAACTGCCGGAGTTTTGGGAAAACCAGCCCGAAGCCTGGTTTCTCCAAGCTGAATCTCGCTTCCGGCTGCGACATATCACCACAGATGGGACGAAGTACGACTATCTCGTCACATCACTCAGTAGCGCCGCAGTTTCCAAGGTTTGGACAACGCTGCAGAACCCACCAGAGGAAGGCAAGTACGCACATCTCAGAACAGCGCTCCTTAAAAAATTTACGGCCTCGGCATATCAGCGAAACTGCCACCTCCTCGACCTTCCAGGCCTCGGTGATGCCTCACCATCAGACCTCCTCTCCCACATGTTCTCCCTCACCGACGAGAGCCCACCCGGATCCCTCTTCCGCACGCTGTTCATCCGCCAGCTCCCTCTCAGCATCCGCCCAGCGATCATGGCGTCCGGCCTCACGAACCTGGAAGCCCTGGCCGATGAGGCCGACAAGCTGCTGTCCGCTCACTCCAGCTGCGACGTCACTCCGGACCTGGCAACCAATGCCTGGGCACGCCCCTCACCATCCAGCACACGGCTACAAGGGCCAGTCACCAGGCCCACGGGGCCTTCACGCCCCACTAACCCGGGCCACTGTTACTACCACGCACGGTTCGGCGCCAGGGCACAACGGTGCACACCTCCCTGCTCTTTCAAGTCCGCCCCCGTTCCAGCCCCCGCGATGGCCGTGGGCCACGCGGGCTCCCTGCTGTTCGTCACGGATGACAAAACCGGCCGCCGGTTCCTGTGCGACACTGGGGCTCAGCACAGCATCATCCCGGCCTCCTCCCTCGACATCCAAAAGGGCGAACGAGGACCGGCGCTGGCTGCTGCTAACGGCTCGGAAATCCGGACGTATGGCACCCGGACAGTCACCCTCGACCTCGCTGGTCACCGCTACCGATGGGAGTTCATCACTGCCAAGGTGCTCTCCCCCCTCATCGGCGCAGATTTCCTGTGTGCCCACGGCTTACTGGTAGACATCCCTCGTCACCGCCTCGTGGACATGAACACCATGTCCCCCATCCTGGGCACCATGGCCCCCCATCAACCCGCCGACATGGCGTCACAGTGCCATGCCCGGGCCACGGATGACAACTCGGCACTCCTGGCCGAATCCCCAGCCCTTACCAATCTGACCTTCTCCGCGGAGGCCGCCAAACACGGGGTGGAACACTTCATCCCCACCACAGGCCCCCCAGTGTACGCCCACGCCCGCAGGCTGGACCCGGCCAAACTGGAGATCGCGCGGACCGAGTTTGCCACCATGGAACAGCTCAGCATCATCCGCCGCTCCAACAGTCCCTGGGCCTCCCCACTCCACATCGCCCCCAAACCAGGCGGAGGTTGGCGCCCCTGTGGGGATTACTGCCGCCTCAATGACGCCACCACCCCTGATCGGTACCCCGTGCCGCACATTCAGGACTTCTCAGCTAGACTGGCCGGCCGCTCAGTCTTTTCCAAGGTCGACCTGGTGCGCGGCTACCACCAAGTCCCCGTCCACCCCGCGGACGTCCCCAAGATGGCCGTAATCACCCCCTTCGGCCTGTTCAAGTTCCTGTGGATGCCCTTCGGCCTCAAAAACGCGGCCCAGGCATTCCAACGGCTCATGGACTCGGTCCTTCGGGACCTGAAGTTCCTGTTCGTCTACCTGGACGACATCCTGGTAGCCAGTTCCTCCAAGCAGGAACACCTCGAACACCTTCGCATCCTGTTCGGGCGCCTCAGCGACCACGGGCTCATCCTCAGCCCAGCCAAATGCCAGTTCGGCCTGGACAAGATCGACTTCCTCGGCCACCACATCACACATGCTGGGGCCATTCCCCTGCCCACCAAGGTGCAGGCCGTCCAACAATTTATCCGCCCCACCACCATCAAAGGCCTCCAGGAGTTCCTCGGGATGGTGAATTTCTATAACCGCTTCATCCCCAAAGCGGCGTCCCTCATGAGGCCCCTGTATGAAGCCCTCCGGGGCAGGAGCAGCAAGATGGCGGTCGAATGGACGGCAGACACGTCCGCCGCCTTCGATTGCACCAAGACCGCGCTCGCCAACGCCACCCTGCTCACGCACCCACGGCCCAATGCCAGGGTAGCGCTCACCACGGACGCCTCCGACCACACGGTCGGAGCCGTGTATGAGCAGTGGGTCGACGGCGCCTGGCAACCACTTACCTTCTTCAGCCGCCAACTACGCCCCCCCGGAGGTCAAGTACAGCACATTCGACCGCGAGCTCCTCGCGCTGTTCCTGGCGGTCCGCCATTTCCGGTTTTTGCTTGAGGGCCACCCCTTCACTGCGTTTGTCGACCACAAGCCCCTGACATTCGCAATGGCAAAGACAACCGACCCATGGTCCGCCAGGCAGCAGCGCCAGCTCGTGGCAGTGTCCGAGTTCACCACGGACATCCAACACGTCTCCGGCCGAGACAATGTGGTAGCTGACTGCCTCTCCCGCCCTGCCATCCACGCCGCACACCTAGCAGTCGACTACGCTCAACTCGCAGCAGACCAGATCACCGACCCTGATCTGCTCTCCGCACCCACCAACCTACCAGGGCTACGCCTGGCCGACGTCGCCTGTGGCCCGACCGCAGTCACGGTCATGTGCGACATATCCCTATGTCAACCTCGGCCCGTCATCCCAGCGTCCTGGCGCCGCCGGGTATTCGATATTCTCCACAACCTCTCCCACCCCGGCGCCCGCGCATCCATCAGATTGGTAGCCAACCGCTTTGTCTGGCGTGGCCTTCGCAAGGATGTGCGTACTTGGGCCAACTCCTGCCTAGCCTGCCAACAGGCCAAGGTACAGCAACACACGAAAGCACCCCTCGAGGAGTTTACCGTCCCCTCGCGGAGATTCGACCACATCCACGTGGACATCGTCGGGCCCCTGCCGCCGTCGCAAGGCCACACGCACTTGCTGACCATTGTTGACCACACCACACGCTGGCCTGAGGCAATTCCACTGACCTCTACCACACCGCGGTTAAAGAAGACCTCCACGCATCGGCAGCAGAGCTCGTGTACGGTCAGCCGCTGCGCGTACCCGGTGAGTTCCTGCCCACCGCCACGACACCCTGGTCAGCCGACCAGCAACACCACGACTTCGCCTCACCGCTGCTGCAGTTCGCCCCGGTGCCCATTGCCCGATGCGGCGAATCCACCTCACACGTCCCACTAAGCCTGCAACAGGCACGGTTTGTTTTCGTCCGGCACGACGCCCACCGCGGACCCCTTCAACCCCCGTACGACGGGCCCTACAAGGTGCTACAGGCTGGGGACAAATTTTTCACCCTGCAAGTGGGCGACAGGACCGAAAAAGTGTCGGTGGACCGACTCAAGCCAGCACACTCGGAGCCCGGGGAGCAGGTCCCTGTAGCTCGTCCACCTCCACGCGGCCGACCTGCCCTCAAGCCGGTTCACCCGGCTGCTCCACGCCCGGCCGTTCCACGTCCACCGGTGTCCTACAAGAGCCACTCCGGCCGGCCCATCAGAGCGCCGCACCGTCTCGTCCACACCTCCTCAGCGGATTCTGGGGGGAGCTGTGTGGCGGATCGCCACCTAAAACGGGCATAATCCACTCTTCCGTCTGTGGACAAATTTCCAGCACCTTCCCCTTTAAGGCACATTACCTTTAAGGCAGAAGGGGGCAGGGCCTCAGGTTTTACCCAGAGAATTCTGGAAGTTTTTCCAGAGAATTCTGGGAGCAGCTCTCTCAGCCATTTTGTGTGCCATGCAGTGAATTAAAGTTTTCTTGTTTTCCACATATGGATTCAGCCTCCATTCGTGTTTCGTGGCAGCCTCAACACTGTCCCTTTAAAGCCACATGGTCTAATTGCAGTAAATAGACAAACCTGAAATCAGATGTTAAATCTGTCTTTCTTTTTCGTTCAGTATAATTCTGTAAAACTATTCAGTTCAAATTTATTGGTATTTAATACAAAGTGGGATGTCTGGAGTTTTTATTTATTCGCTTATGGGATCTGGGCGTCACTGGCAAGGCCAGCATTTATTGCCCATCCCTAGTTGCCCTTGAGAAGGTGGTGGTGTACCGCCTTCTTGAACCGTTGCAGTCCGTGTGGTGAAGGTATTCCCACAGTGCTGTTAGGTAGGGAGTTCCAGGATTTTGACCCAGCGACGATGAAGGATTGGCGATATACTTCTAAGTCAGGATGGTGTGTGACTTGGAGGGGAACTTGGAGGTGGTGATGTTCCATTGCGCCTGCTGCCCTTGTCCTTCTAGGTGGAAGAGGTTGCGGGTTTGGGAGGTGTTGCCAAAGAAGCCTTGGCGAGTTGCTGCAGTGCATCTTGTAGATGGTACACACTGCAGCCACAGTATGCCGGTGGTGGAGAGAGTGAATGTTTAAGGTGGTGGATGGGGTGCCAATCAAACGGGTTGCTTTGTCCTGGATGGTGTCGAGCTTCTTGAGTGTTGTTGGAGCTGCACTCATCCAGGCAAGTGGAGCGTATTCCATCACACTCCTTACTTGTGCCTTGTAGATGGTGGAAAGGCTTTGGGGAGTCAGGAGGTGAGACACTCGCCGCAGAATACCTAGCCTCTGACCTGCTCTTGTTGCCACATTATTTATGTGGCTGGTCCAGTTAAGTTTCTGGTCAATGGTGACCCCCAGGATGTTGATGGTGGGGGATTCGGCGATGTTAATGCCATTGAATGTCAAGGGGCGGTGGTTAGATGCTCGCTTGTTGGAGATAGTCATTGCCTGGCACTTCTGTGGCGCAAATGTTACCTGCCACTTATCAGCCCAAGCCTGAACGTCGTCCAGGTCTTGTTGCATGCGGGCATGGACTGCTTCGTTATCTGAGGAGTTGTGAATGGCACTGAACACTGTGCAGTCATCAGTGAACATCCCCACTTCTGACCTTATGTTGGAGGGAAGGTCATTGATGAAGCAGCTGAAGATGGTTGGGCCTAGGACACTGCCCTGAGGAACTCCTGCAGCAATGTCCTGGGGCTGTGATGATTGACCTTCAATCACCACAACCATCTTCCTTTGTGCTAGGTATGACTCCAGCCAGTGGAGAGTTTTCCCCCTGATTCCCATTGACTTCAGTTTTACTAGGGCTCCTTGATGCTACACTCAGCCAAATGCTGCCTTGATGCCAAGGGCAGTCACTCTCACCTCACCTCTGGAATTCAGCTCCTTTGTCCATGTTTGGACCAAGGCTGTAATGAGGTTGGGAGCCGAGTGGTCCTGGCGGAACCCAAACTGGGCATCAGTGAGCAGGTTATTGGTGAGTAAGTGCTGCCTGATAGCACTGTTGACATCACCTTCCATCACTTTGCTGATGATTGAGAGTAGACTGATGGGGCGGTAATTGGCCGGATTGGATTTGTTCTGCTTTTTGTGGACAGGACCTACCTGGGCAGTTTTCCACATTGTCAGATAGATGCCAGTGTTGTAGCTGTACTGGAACAGTTTAGCTAGAGGTGCGGCTAGTTCTGGAGCACAAGTCTTCAGCACGATAGCCGGGATGTTGTCGGGGCCCATAGCCTTTGCTATATCCAGTGCGCTCAGCCATTTCTTGATATCACGTGGAGTGAATCGAATTGGCTGAAGACTGGCTTCTGTGATGGTGGCAACCTCAGGCCGATATGGATCATCCACTCGGCACTTCTGGCTGAAGATGGTTGCAAACGCTTCAGCCTTGTCTTTTGCACTCACGTACTGGGCTCCACCATCATTGAGGATGGGAATATTCATGGAGCCTCCTCCCATTAGTTGTTTAATGGTCCACCACCATTCACGACTGGATGTGGCAGAACTGCAGAGCTTTGATCTGATCCGTTGATTGTGGGGTCGCTTAGCCCTGTCTATAGCATGCTGCTTCTGCTTTTTAGCATGCAGCTTCCCCATGCACCTCATTTTTAGGTACGCCTGGTGCTGCTCCTGGACTGCTCTTCTACACTCCTTATTGAACCAGGGTTGGTCCCCTGGCTTGGTTGTAAGGGTAGAGTGAGGGATATGCCGGGACATGAGGTTACAGATTGTGGTGAAATACAATTCTGCTGCTGCTGATGGCCCACAGCACCTCATGGATGCCCAGTTTTGAGCTGCTAGATCTGTTCTGAATCTATCCCATTTAGCACTGTGGTAGTGCCACACAACACGATGGAGGGTGTCCTCAGTATGAAGATGGGACTTCGTCTGCACAATGACTGTGCGGTGGTTACTGCTACCAATGCTGTCATGGACAGACGCATCTGCGACAGGTAGATTGGTGAGGACGAGGTCAAGTAGGTTTTTCCCTCGTGTTGGTTCACTCACCACCTGTCGCAGGCCCAGACTGGCAGTTATGTCCTTCAGGACTCGGCCAGCTCAGTCAGTAGTGGTGCTACCGAGCCACTCTTGGTGATGGACATTGAAGTCCCCCACCCAGAGTACATTCTGTGCCCTTGCTACTCTCAGTGCTTCTTCCAAGTGGTGTTCAACATGGAGGAGTACTGATTCATCAGCTGAGGGAGGGCGGTAGGTGGTAATCAGCAGGAGGTTTCCTTGCCCATGCTTGACCTGAAGCCATGAGACTTCATGGGGTCTGGAGTCAATGTTGAGGACTCCCAGGGCCACTCCTTCCCAACTGTATACCACTGTGCCACCACCCCTGGTGGGTCTGTCCTGACAGTGGGACAGGACATACCCAGGGATGGTGATGGAGGAGTTTGGGACATTGACTAAAAGGTATGATTCTGTGAGTATGGCTATGTCAGGCTGTTGCTTGACTAGTCTGTGCGACAGCTCTCCCAATTTTGGCACAAGTCCCCAGATGTTGGTGAGAAGGACTTTGCAGGGTCGACTGGGCTGGGTGTGCCGTTGCCGTGTCCGTAGCAGGTGCCGAGGTCGATGCCGGGTGGTCCGTCCGGTTTCATTCTTATTATTTTGCCCCTTCCCATTCCCATTCCCACTCTGACATCTCTTCCTTTGCTATGTACACATTCTTGGTTTCTCTAATGTCTCCTATTCCTTCAGTGCCCCTGACAGTGCCACAGAGCCAAAGCTTTTATTGGTACGGGCGATTATGCAAAATACGTCCGCAGTATATCTTGAGGTAGTTAGTTTTTATTTTCAAGAATCTGAGATTTTAGTTTCTGGCAAATACTTAATAATTTTGTCAAAACCAGTTTTATATTTGGAAACTCACTTCCTGGTTATGTGTCCTCCATGTAAATTCTGTGACAGTCGACACCTGGGTATTGAAAGAAACAATACAGGATCCGGCTGATGCCCCAGGGCACTGCACAAAGATTGTTGATACTTTAGGTTCTGCTGATTTTCATTATGTTGGATGGATTGCTTCACTTTTGCCTTTACCCTGACTAAACACTATAAAACTGCGATCTCTGACTTTTCTTTGCCAATGGGCTTCAGGCCGAAAGGGAACGTTTGCCAACGATGATAGTGCAGCTAAACTGCAGTTGTTGCACCATCATCCCTTTGGTCATTTAATCACTCCTGCCTTCCAGCTTGTTACAGACCTTCCCTTTTGCCCTTTCCTCCTCTCCACCCGCACCTCCTTTCCCTGCCTCTGTACTTGCTTAAAAACTGTTACATCGCTAACTTCTTCCAGTTCTGACAAAAGGACATCGACCTGAACCGTTAACTCTGTTTCTCTCTTCACAGATGCTGCCTGACCTGCTGAGTGTTTCCAGCATTTTCTGTTTTTATTTTAGCTATGTAATCAGTGGTTTGTTGGAGGGCAGCAAAACTACCTTTAACTTCTGCACCTTCTTCAGGGAACTGCAGCTCATACGATTCAGTCGTGTGCAGCAAGTAAAATGCAGAATGCTGCAGGTGCTGGCAGACTGAAACCAAAAAACAGAATACACAGTAATACAGGCATCTGTGGTGAGGACAGTCTCCATTTCGGGTACAGAACTGAAAAATAATGAACGGAGAAGCTTGTTAATACAATCAGAAAGGGGATAGGGGAATAATTACATGTTACAAACAGGCAAACACAGGTAGAAAACATCAGTGGAATGATGTAACAGATCATCTCAATCAAGTAACAGACAGAGGCACTGAAGAAATAAAACTGAAGAAAGTCTGAGGAAAAGTAGAAATCGTGGAAAACTGGGGGTCCTTGATGAAGTTAAAATAGGTTTGAAAATGTGGACATAGTTACTGAAATCAATGTTCAGATCATGGGTTGTAAGATGCCTAGGAAAAAGTTAAGATACTGTCCCTGAAGCTTGCATTGAGCTTTGCTGGAACAGTATACAATGTCAATGATAGAGGTCAGAGTGGGAATGGGAGATGGAGTTAAAGTATGGTCTCCTCTGCAGTGTGGAGACCAAACACAGATTAGGTGGCCACTTTGCCAAACACCTTTCTGTTTGCAGGTGCAACCCTGGGCTACCTGTGGCTCGCTACTTAAAGTCCCCTTCCCATTCCCACTCTGACATCTCTTCCTTTGCTATGTACATATGCTTGGTTTCTCTAATGTCTTTTATTCCTTCAGTGCCCCTGACAGAGACGATCTGGTCTCATTATTACACCGATGCTTCCTCTCTCTGTTTGTTTACCTGTCTGTGTTTTCTATCTATTTCCCCTCCCTCTCATTCCGACTGTATTGATATGACTGTCCATCTCTTACTTTGCAGTTCTGAAGAAAGGTTTGCATCCAAAATTTTGTTCTCTCCTCTATAAAGTAGTGGCATTATAGTCTAAGACTGGGAACACCCTGTAGCTAATGAGTAGCTGACATTAGCTGATGGTTAACTAGGATGTGTGATCCATCGAGACTGAAGTATAGTTAGGGGATAGTACCAGATTGTGATGTTAATTCCTGTGGATTGATCAAGAAATAATCATCAGTTTGCCAGAATAAAATTCTATGTCCTGTAAATATAAAACTGTGATCAATCAAAGAAGTCAAACTGTATCAATAACTGGATGTTGGCCTACCCAATCCTGTGTGTACAGAGTATTTGGTACCATTTCTATCCTATAAGTATACAGGAGCTATTATGCTACTGAGTGTATAGTATAGGCCAGCAAATAGTGATAAGGAGATAGAGGAGCAAATTTGCGGCAAATTACAGAAAGATGCACCAACTTCAGAGTAGTGATAATGGGGGACTTCAATTAACTTAATATAGACGGGGATCGTAACCGTGTAAAGGGCAAAGGGGGAGGAATTCCTGAAATGTGTACAAGAGAACTTTCTTGATCAGTATGTTTCCAGCCCAATGAGGAAGGAAGCAGTGCTGGATCTAGTTCTTGGGAATGAAGTGGGGCAAGTGGAGCATGTTTCAGTGGGAAAGCATTTGTGGAACAGTGATCATAATATCATCAGGTCTAGAATAGTTATGGAAAAGGACAAGGTACAGTCAAGCATAAAAATACTTAATTGGAGGAGATTAACTTCAGTGAGTTGAATTGGGATTTGGCCCAGGTGGATTGGAAGCAAAGATTGGTAGGCAAAACAGTAATTGAACAATGGGAGGCTTTCAAAGAAGAGATGGTTCGGGTACAGATTAGACTCATCCCCATGAGGGGGAAAGGAAGGGCATCCAAAGCTAGAGCTCCCTGGATGACTAAAGTTATAGAGGTTAAAATGAGACAGAAAAAGGAGGCTTGACAAATGTAAGGTTAATAATACAGTGGAGAATATAGAATTTGTATATAGCTGAATATAGAAAGTACAGAGGAGATCTAAAAAAGGGAACAAGAGGGGCAAAGAGAGTCTATGAGAATAGATTAGCAGTTAACATAAAAGGAAACCCAAAAGTCTTTTTCAATACATAAAAGGTAAAATGGTAGTCGAAGAAAGGGTGGGGCCAATTAGGGACCAAAAAGGAGATCTTCTTGAGGTGGCAGAGGGCATGGCTGAGATACTAAATGAGTGCTTTGCACCCCTCACTTCACTAGAGAAGAGGATGCTGCCAATGTAGCAGTAAAGACAGAGGCAGTAGCGATATTGGATAGGATCAAAACAGATAAAGTGGATGTATTAAAAGGTTGGCAGTCCTCAAAGTAGAAAAGTCACCCAGTCCGAATGGGATGTATCCTAGGATACTGAGGAAAGTAAGGGTGGAAATTGTGGAGGCTCTAGCCACAATCTTCCTTGGATATGGGGGTGGTGCTAGAGGATTGGAGGATTGCAAATATTACACCCCTGTTTAAAAAAGAGGAGCGGGATAAACCCAACAACTGCACGTCAGTCAGCGTAACGTCGGTGGGGGGGAAACTTTCAGAGACAATAATTGGGACAATATTAATTGGCATTTGGAAAAGTATGGGCTACTAAATGAAAGTCAGCACGGATTTGTTAAAGGCAAATCATGTTTGACTAACGTGATCGAGTTCTTTGATGAAGTAACGGAGAGGGTTGATGAAGGTAGTGCGGTTGATGTTGTGTATATGGACTTTCAAAAGGCGTTTGACAAAGTACCACAGAATAGACTTGTTAGCAAAATTAAAGCCCATGGGATTAAAGGGACAGTGGCAGCATGGATATGAAATTAGTTAAGAGACAGAAAGCAGAGTAGTGGTGAACGGTAGTTTTTCAGACTGGAGGGAAGTATACAGTGATGGCCCCCAGGGGTTGGCATTGGACCATTGCTCTTCTTGATACACAAAAAGCATACCAAAAATAGTGGAGAACCAAGGGGCTAATAACAGTAAGGAACTTAAAGTAATTAATATCAGTAGAGAAAAAGTACAAGAGAAACTATACTCACAACTAGGGGGATCAAGGGGTATGGCGAGAAAGCAGGAATGGGGTACTGAGGTAGCATGTTCAGCCATGAACGCATTAAATGGCGGTGCAGGCTCGAAGGACCGAATGGTCTACTCCTGCACCTATTTTCTATGTTTCTATGTTTCTAAACTAATGGAACTAAAAGCCGCCAAATCCCCTGGACCTGATGGTCTACATCCTAGGGTTCTAAAAGAAGTGGCTGCAGAGCTGGTTGATGCATTGATTTCCCTAGATTTTAGAGTGATCCCAACAGATTGGAAGGTAGCAAATGTAACCCCGCTATTCAAGAAAGGTGGGAGAGAGAAAACAGGGAACTACAGGCCAGTTAGTCTGACATCAGTCATCAGGAAAATGCTGGAATCCATTATTAAGGAAGTGGCAACAGGGCACTTAGAAAAACATAATATGATTAGGCAGAGTCAACATGGTTTTATGAAAGGGAAATCATGTTTAACAAAGTTATTAGAGTTTCTGAGGATGCAACTAGCAGGGTAGATAAAGGGAAATTAGTGGATGTAGTTTATTTGGATTTTCAAAAGGATTTCGATAAGGTGCCACATAAAAGGTTGCAAGATAAGGGCTCAAGGGGTTGGGGGTAATATATAAAGCCAGGGGCATTCAGCCTCGGATATGCGGGTAAGCGTTCTCCAAGGCGGCCTTCGAGATACACGACAGCGCAAAATCATAGAGCAGAAACTGATAGCCAAGTTCCGCACTCATGAGGATGGCCTCAATCGCGATATCGGGTTCATGTCACGATACAGAACGTGACTTGACATCATGGCCGGTCTTCCCAGGTGTTTTTTTTTAAAAAAAAGGCTAACACAAGAACCTACACAGATTGACAGGATATGCAGCCAGCAGGTGGTTTGACACGTTGGACCCCCTGGGACACATCTCATTGTCTTGGCTATGCTCTTTGATGTAGGAAAAGATTTGAATATATTTTGTCTGTGTTTAAATTGTGAATTCTGGGAGATTCTCTCACTGCTAAACTTACCTGACGAAGGAGCGAACTGCTCCGAAAGCTTGTAAAATTAAATAAATCTGTTGGACTATAACCTGGTGTTGTGCGACTTCTCATTTTTGTCCACCCCAGTCCAACGCCGGCATCTCCACATCATGGTAATATATTAGCATGGATAGAGGATTGGTTACGGACGGAAAACAGAGTGTAGGGATAAATGGGTAATTTTCCGGTTGGCAAGCTGTAACTAGTGGGGTGCCGCAAGGATCAGTGCTTGGGCCTCAGCTATTTACAATCTATGTTAATGACTTAGATGAAAGGACCGAGTGCAATGAATCCAAGTTTGCTGATGATACAAAGCTAGGAGGGAAAGTAAGCTGTGAGGAGGACACAAAGAGCCTGAAAAGGGATATAGACAGGTTAAGTGAGTGGGCAGTAAGGTGGCAGATGCAGTAGAACGTGGAGAAATGTGAGGTTATTCACTTTGGGTAGGAAGAATAGAAAAATAGAATATTTTTAAAATGGTGAGAAACTATTACATTTGGTGTTCAGAGAGATTTAGGTGTCCTTGTACAGGAAACACAGAAAGTTAACATGCAGGTGAGCAAGCAATTAGGAAGGCAAATGGCATGTTGGTCTTTATTGCAGAGTGGTTGGAGTACAAGATTAAGGAAGTCTTTCTACAATTGTACAGGGCTCTGGTGAGACCACACCTGGAGTATTATGCACAGCTTTGGTCTCCTTATCTGAGAAAGGACTTACATGCCTTAAAGGCAGTGCAACAAAGGTTCACTAGATTGATCCCTGGGATGAGAGGGTTGTCCTATGAGGAGAGATTGAGTAGATTGGGCCTATACTCTCTGGAGTTTAAAAGAATGAGAGGTGATCTCATTCAAACATAAGATTCTGCGGGTGATTGACAGGGTAGATGCTGAGAGGTTGTTTCCCCTGGCTGGAGAGACCAGAACTAGGGGGCACAGTCTCAGGATAAGGGGTCGGCCATTTAAGACTGAGATGAGGAGGAATTTCTTCACTCAGAGGGTTGTGAATCTTTGGAATTCTCTACCCCAATGAGCTGTGGCTGCTGAGTCGTTGAGCATATTCAAGGCTGAGATAGATTTTTGGACTCCAGGGGAATCAGGGATATGGGAATTGGCGGGAATGTGGAATTGAGGTCGAAGATCAGCCATGATCTTATTGAATGGCGGAGCAGGCTCGAAGGGCCGTATGGCCTACTCCTGCTCCTAATTCTTATGTTCTTAATATTAATGACATGGACTTGGGTATACAGGGCATAATTTCAAAGTTTGCATATGATACGAAACTCGGAAATGTAGTAAACAATGAGGAGGTTAGTAACAGATTTTAGGAGGACATAGACGGGCTGATAAAATGGGCAGACACATGGCAGATGAAATTTAACACAAAATCTCACTTGTGAAGTAATACATTTTATTAGGAAAAATGAGGAGAGGCAATATGAACTAAGTGGTTCAATTTTAAAACGGGTGCAAGAACAGAGGGACTTGGGGGTGTATGTACACACATCTTTGAAGGTGGCAGGACTAGTTGAGAAGGCTGTATAAAAAAAACATATGGGATCCTTGGCTTTATTAATAGATGCGGAGATGCCGGTGTTGGACTGGGGTGGACAAAAGTGAGAAGTCGCACAACACCAGGTTATAGTCCAACAGCTTTATTTGAAATCACAAGCTTTCGGAGCGGCTGCTCCTTCGTCAGGTGAAGTGAAGAAATACAAATGGGCACAGCATATATAGTCAGAGAACAATGCCTGTGCAGAGAACAATGCCAGACGACTACAGTTAATCTTTCTAACTGCCCTTTATCACACCTCGGCGGAGAGACAATCACGGCAATCAAATCCAACCAGGTCAGTCAGGAAGACATTACATCAAAGACGATGGCAAAATACAACAAAGACAATGAGGTGGGGTCACAGGGGGTCTAATGTGGCAGATGCTGCAGTCTGTATGGAAAACCAAAAACTTTAAACTTTTTACTTTTTTTGCTGGAAATCACAGCAAGTCCGGCCGCATCTGTGAACAAGCCAACGACGACTCGAGTCTGGATGACTCTACGTCAGGTGGGGTTACATGTAGCGTGACATGAACCCAAGATCCCGGTTGAGGCCATCCTCATGGGTGCGGAACTTGGCTATCAGTTTCTGCTCGATGATTTTGCGTTGTCGTGTGTCTCGAAGGCCGCCTTGGAGAACGCTTACCCGAAGATCGGAGGCTGAATGTCCTTGACTGCTGAAGTGTTCCCCGACTGGGAGGTAACACTCCTGCCTGGCGATTGTTGCGCGGTGTCCGTTCATACGTTGTCGCAGTGTCTGCATGGTCTCGCCGATGTACCATGCTCCGGGGCATCCTTTCCTGCAACGTATGAGGGAGACAACGTTGGCCGAGTCACATGGCCCAGTCGGGGAACACTTCAGCAGTCAAGGACATTCAGCCTCCGATCTTCGGGTAAGCGTTCTCCAAGGCGGCCTTCGAGACACACGACAACGCAAAATCATCGAGCAGAAACTGATAGCCAAGTTCCGCACCCATGAGGACGGCCTCAACTGGGATCTTGGGTTCATGTCACGCTACATGTAACCCCACCTGACGTAGAGTCATCCAGACTCGAGTCGTCGTTGGCTTGTTCACAGATGTGATTTCCAGTAAAAAAAGTAAAAAGTTTAAAGTTTTTGGTTTTCCATACAGACTGCAGCATCTGCCACATTAGACCCCTGTGACCCCACCTCATTGTCTTTGTTGTATTTTGCTATCGTCTTTGATGTAATGTCTTCCTGACTGACCTGGTTGGATTTGATTGCCGTGATTGTCTCTCGCCGAGGTGTGATAAAGGGCAGTTAGAAAGATTAACTGTAGTCGTCTGGCATTGTTCTCTGCACAGGCATTGTTCTCTGTCTATATATGCTGTGCCCATTTGTATTTCTTCACTTCACCTGACGAAGGAGCAGCGCTCCGAAAGCTTGTGATTTCAAATAAAGCTGTTGGACTATCACCTGGTGTTGTGCGACTTCTCACTTTTATTAATAGAGGAATAGCATATAAAAGCAAGGAAGTTATGTTAAACCTTTATAAAACACTGGTTAGGCCTCAGCTAGCATATTGTGTTAAAATCTGGGTACCACACTTTAGTAAGGATGTCAAGGCCTTGGAGAGGGTGCAGAAGAGATTTACAAGAATGGTTCCAGGGATGAGGGACTTCAGTTATGTGGAGAGACTGAGAAGCTGGGGTTGTTCTCCTTGGAGCAGAGAAAGTTAAGAGGAGATTTGATAGAGGTGTTCAAAATCATGAATGGTTTTGATAGAGTAAATAAAGATAAATTGTTTCCAGTGGCAGAAGGGATGATAACCAGAGGGCACAGATTTAAGAAGATTGGCAAAAGAACCAGAGGCGACATGAGGAAACATTTTTTTACACAGCGAGTTGTTGTGATCTGGAATGCGCTGCCTGAAAGGGTGGTGGAAGCAGATTCAATAGTAACATTCAAAAGAGAATTGGATAAATACTTGAAGATTAAATTTACAGGGCTGTGGGGAAAGAGCAGGGGAGTGGGACTAATTGGATAGCTCTACCAAAGTCCAGGCACAGTTACGATGGGCCAAATGGTCTCCTTCTGTGCTGTGTCATTCTATGATTCTAAGTGCAGCTGGTCACAAAATTCTCATGTGACGATACAATTAATCAATCTTCATTTTCCTTTTCATTTTGTGGGGCGAGAGTTAAATATGCTTTCTATTTTCTATTATCACCTCATTCAAGGTAGAATAAGGTGACTGACTTCACACTACTTATAAGTCTGTATCACTCAGTTGACTTCAACTAAACACATTCTTGGTCTCGCAATCCAATATGTCAATCTTCACTTTCCTCAGTCGAATCAAATCCCTAACTTTGTTCCCAATGAATTACTTTTAATGCTGAACACACTGGGGGACATTTTCATCTTCACCGCCTGGGTAGTAATCTTGTAGATCAGATACCCCGCCCGATTTTCATTCCATTGAGAACTTACCCCACGGAATGGCAAACACACTTCCAAACTTCACTAAACAATGGCAGCAGATTTAAATAGTCTATTGAGATTTGTGTGACTGATCATTTTCTTTTCGAGTATCTTCTACTTAGATTGAATTGCTGATCAGTGGAGCATTGTCTAAAGATTTGCAAAGTGATTACTTTTATTCAATTCATTGAAATTTTAATTCCAAGTATGACATTTACTTGGACCCAGTTCTGACAAAACGCCATCGACCTGAAACATTAACTCTGCTTCTCTCTCCACAGAAGCTGCCTGGCCTGCTGAGCAGTTGCAGCATTTTCTGTTTTTATGTAACATTCACTTGATGGACAATATGGTCACACTCAGTAAACAGCAGGTTCCACTCTGACTCTGATTATAGTCACTCAGTAACAGCAGACTGTCGATATCGCAGCAGTCACTAATGGCAGGTTTCACGCTGGCAGACTTCAATAGAAGTGTATTTGATGGAATCTGCGAAGTTTACAATTACTTTGAACCAAATAATGCAGAGAAAGTCTTTAGTAACTGAATGCTGTTAAGTGTGATAGATCAGTGTTTACAGCTAAAAGGATTAGCATAATTGTTAGTGAGGTAGTTTTGTGTACAGGATTCGGGGTCAAGAGGATTTTAATATGAACTTATATTAAACAAAAATGATTGCCAGTATATACTGTGTGAAAGATTGTTCTGCTTTTGCTTAGTTCCTTGTAGTACAAGAAATTACAAATGTTAAAATATGGCTAATTGTAGCAGGAAAAACAATGAATTAAGTCGTATCCTGAGGATACAAATAGGGAATTAGCAGGCTGCTCGAAATACAGGGCTGCCCCTTGCCCAGTTCTAACAGCACATTAGGGCCTAGTCACTGCACAATGTTTTCACTTATTGATGGATTAATTCGAGAAAGGGATTCGCAGTTATCCTCATTGTAACATGGTTCTTGGACACAGGCCAGGTCATGACGAGTCACGTGATACAGTGAATGCTACATCACTGCAAAATATGTAACTGAATAAAGGCCAAGGGCTTCCAGCTCGATAACAGCCACAATCCAGTTCCGCCTCCCCCATTAGCACAGGTGGCCTTTTCTTCCATTGGGAAACCAAAGTGAAGAATGTTAAAAGGAGAGAAGACAAGATAAGTCATGAAGTCATGGTTGGGTGATGATCGTATAAGTAGATGGAGAAAAGAGAAAGAGTCAAACAGGGTCTTTAACCAGTTCAGGTTCCTGGAGCATCCTCAGGACTTAGGTTACACTCTTCACTCTCGTGACTAACAGGAAACCAGGGCTACTCGAGTATAATTGCATCATTTTCTGCCATGACACGTGGATAAAATCTTAGTTGAGACAATTCTTCACTTGAAGCCCCTTGTGATCTATTGCTCCTCACAAGAGGGAACGGGCTCTTAAGGGAAGAGTCTACTCTGTGCCCCCTGTCCCCACTCTGCCACTGGTGGCACAGTATTCAGCCATCTCGCCACCACACTCTGGAACTCCCTCCCTGAACACTTTCGTCTTGTTACATCTCTTCCCACCTTTATTGTCCACCTGTTATGGCAGACAAAGGATGCAATTATACTCAAATAACCCTGGTTTCTTGTTAGACTACACTCCACTTCTTTACTCTCATAACCAGGATGGTCCAGGGACCTGAGCTGGTTTCCAGACCCTTTGACCATTTCCCCTTTTATCCCTGCTTAGGTCTGACACCCAACAAGGCGTCATCTTGGGAAGTTTTGCTATGTTAAAGGAGCTACATGAATAGAGGTTGTTGTTGTTGTTGCTCTTGATCCTGTCGGTGTGACTTTAAAATTATTCACCAAAAAACAGGGGGCTCCGCTAATTATTCAGCGAACGCATTGGCCCAGTGTGGAACTGAGCCATACACCCCGAGAAGGCTACAGATTCTTTATTGAATTTGTTGATCTCAGCCGGGGTGGGAGTTGGATTGCTACAATTGGCCTCAATGTCCCCATGCTAACAGAGAGGACAAATTAGCCGGGGTTCCTGCCCCGATCACACCATCAGGTGACCACTGCCAGAAAAGATCTGTCCGTGGATGTCAGATGAGGACAGGAAGGGTCTCGGCTTTGATGCTGTCCAGAGCTGAATAGCCACTGACATTGACTGTCCAGACTCACACATGACGATTGACCACTCCTTCAGCATGATCATCTTCAGGAGAAGAGGGGAGGTTTATCTGCGAAATACAAAGGAATTCATACGCATTGAATGCAATTTATATTTAACTCTGTGTTTATGTACCTACATCAGGGTCTGACTAATCCTGCGGAATGTATTATTTTTCCTTCCCTGGCACTCTAATTTCTCAGATGTTCGGAATGGGAAGCTAAAGTAGGGAAATAATTAAGTTACGATCGATCACTAAATAGTAAAGAAATACAATATTTACACTTGGTTGCCGCTGAATTGCTCCATTAAAGCCACAAGCGCAACGTTGTCTAATGCAGCACAAATTGATACTAAACTGGTAACCTCATACACGGAGGTCATACTAATAAATGGCATTTGGAGCAGAAATTATACGCTGATGCGTAGTAGGGCACTGTTCTGAGATCAGAATGACCATTACTCTGTATCTGCCGGAGTTACATCTAATCTGGGAATGTTGGATGCTGACACTGGGTGGATTAAATGGGAAAGGTTTCTGTTCCCAGACTTTAATGTTGATCTGTGCAAAATTCAACTAAAATATAAGGAGCAAAATCAAAGATAAAAGTTGTTGCTGGTTGGTGAAGCCTGGCTACATTCAAATTCACACATCCTGTCTGCGTGCACAGGTACATAATGTCCCAGTTTTAAATCACTACTGACTATTAATGGGCTTAAGGGGATGCAAGCCATCGGTCCCCTGTGTCCCTCCAGGAATACATGGATGCATTAGAAACAGTTCAGAATGACCAGGGTGGTTCCAGGACTCAGGGCTTTATATCTGAATGTGTTTCATTCGCGGAGAGTAGAGTGAGAGCGGACATGGTCCAGTTTTTTTTTAAGTGCTAGGAGGCATAGCTAATGTCGATGTGTGTTGAGATTATTTAACCCGGACTTTGAATAACCCAAGCTAGAGGACACGAGTACAATATGAAGAAGTCGTGAGCGAGATTAGGGGTGAGAAGGAATCATCTTGTTCTTTCTGCATAGATTAGAGGATGTTTTAAACAGATTCCCAGCTAGAACAGAAAGTCCTGGTAAATTGGGGGAAGGTTTCCTCTGGTCACTCTGTGTTAGTGGCATTGTGTAGGGATTGAAGAAACAATTCTGTATTAAAAATTTCTAACAAAATGATAATATCTCTCTCCCCAACCTCCCTCTCAAAATGATGTCACCAATAGTCAATGTTTTAAACAACAATAATTTTAAAAACTCATTGCCCCACACTACAGATCCTTCTGTACCCAAAGGCTCCAGGCCGCAGACAGTCTGGCCTTCGTGCTCCAGGCCTCATCCAATGTTGTCGCCATGCTCTAGACATCTGCCGGTGTTGTCTCCGTGCTTCAGGCCGCTGCCGGTGTTGCCTTTGTTCTCCAGACTTCTGTAGTGTTGCCTCCATGCTCCAGGCCTGTACCAGTGCTGGCTTGGTGCTCCAGGCCTCTGTCAGTGCTGCCTCTGTTCTCCAGGCCTCTGCCAGTGATACCTTGGTGCTCCATGCCTCTGCCAGTGATACCTCTGTTCTCCACACCTCTGCCAATGTTGGCTCAGTGCTCCAGAACTCTGTCAGTGTTGTCTTGGTGCTCCAGGCCTCCGCCAGTGTTACCTCAGTGCCCCAGGCCTTTTCCAGTGTTTCCTCTGTTCTCCAGTCCTCTTCCAGTGTTGCCTCGGAGTCCCAGGCCTCTTCCAGTGTTGCCTCAGTGCCCCAGGACTCTGCCAGTGTTGTCTCTGTTCTCCAGTCCTCTTCCAGTGTTGTCTCTATTCTCCAGGACTCTGTCAATGTTGGCTCAATGCTCCAGGCCTCTGCCAGTGTTGCCTCAGAGCCCCAGGCCTCTTCCGGTGTTGCCTCTGTTCTCCAGGCCTCTGCCAGTGTTGCCTCAGAGCCCCAGGCCTCTTCCGGTGTTGCCTCTGTTCTCCAGGCCTCTGCCAGTGTTGCCTCAGAGCCCCAGGCCTCTTCCGGTGTTGCCTCTGTTCTCCAGGCCTCTGCCAGTGTTGCCTCAGAGCCCCAGGCCTCTTCCGGTGTTGCCTCTGTTCTCCAGGCCTCTGCCAGTGTTGCCTCAGAGCCCCAGGCCTCTTCCGGTGTTGCCTCTGTTCTCCAGGCCTCTGCCAGTGTTGCCTCAGAGCCCCAGGCCTCTTCCGGTGTTGCCTCTGTTCTCCAGGCCTCTGCCAGTGTTGCCTCAGAGCCCCAGGCCTCTTCCGGTGTTGCCTCTGTTCTCCAGGCCTCTGCCAGTGTTGCCTCAGAGCCCCAGGCCTCTTCCGGTGTTGCCTCTGTTCTCCAGGCCTCTGCCAGTGTTGCCTCAGAGCCCCAGGCCTCTTCCGGTGTTGCCTCTGTTCTCCAGGCCTCTTCCGGTGTTGCCTCTGTTCTCCAGGCCTCTGCCAGTGTTGCCTCAGAGCCCCAGGCCTCTTCCGGCATTGCCTCAGAGCCCCAGGCCTCTTCCGGCATTGCCTCTGTTCTCCAGGCCTCTTCCAGTGTTGACTCGGAGTCCCAGGCCTCTTCCGGCATTGCCTCAGTGCCCCAGGCCTCTTCCAGTGTTGCCTCAGTGCCCCAGGCCTCTGCTACTTTTGTCTTAGTGTCCCAGGCCTCTTCCAGTGTTGCTTCAGTGTCCCAGGCCTCTGCTACATTTGTCTCAGTGCCCCAGGACTCTGCCAGTGTTGCCTTGGTGCTCCTGGACTCTGCCAGTGTTGCCTTGGTGCTCCTGGACTCTGCCAGTGTTGCCTTGGTGCTCCTGGACTCTGCCAGTGTTGCCTTGGTGCTCCTGGACTCTGCCAGTGTTGCCTTGGTGCTCCTGGACTCTGCCAGTGTTGCCTTGGTGCTCCTGGACTCTGCCAGTGTTGCCTTGGTGCTCCTGGACTCTGCCAGTGTTGCCTTGGTGCTCCTGGACTCTGCCAGTGTTGCCTTGGTGCTCCTGGACTCTGCCAGTGTTGCCTTGGTGCTCCAGGCCTCTTCCAGTGTTGCCTTGGTGCTCCTGGACTCTGCCAGTGTTGCCTCAGTGCTCCAGGCCTCTTCCAATGTTGCCTCAGTGCTCCAGGCCTCTTCCAGTGTTGCTTCCATGCTCCAGCTTCTCAAGTGGTCTGTATGAAGCTAATGTGAATTTTATTTTTTGAAAATGTTAGCCATGACTGATCTCATAGAAAAAATAATTGTAGCCTTAATATTTTATATTTCAGTAATGAGAGAGGTTTTGTACACAAACAAACTTATCTTGAATGGGATTTAATCTCATCAGGGGTGGTCTTTATTTATTTATTTTATTTCCCCATACCCTGAACATTAGAGCATTCTATAAGTCTCCTAATGTAATTCTTGACTGAGATGTTGGTAAGTGTATGTTAGGCCTAAGGTTGCTCACACCCTTTAATGGCAGTGTGTGTATACTTTATAGAGACCTATTAATAAAGAAACGTCAATAAGGCTGAAAATTGCAGAAGTTGGTTTCTCCTGCTCTCCCCTTCTCTGCACTTTTTGTATAAATGCTTTTTCACCTATTTCCCCGATGAGGTGTTTAAGCAAAGCATTACCTCTGTCATAGACTGTAATGATCCCAGAACATTCTTTAAGCAACATTGCATGCACCACCTTGTTTTCCTTCCTTCCCTCTGCAGAAGACCTCGGCCCAGAGTGCCTCGCTGTGATACTACAGTTTGCACCAAACACTGTGCAGTGAATTGTACTCACATTCCACAGCCCTATTGTTCCGGAACATCAATTTTATGTTAAGAAGACTACATAGAATTTGTATTATTTCGGTTCCAGTATAGTATTCTTTATAAGGACAGAAGACGTAGGAGCAGAGTAGTTCATTTGGCCCCTCGAGCGATTCAATAAGATCATGGCTGATCTGATCTTGGCCTTAACTCCACTTCCCTGCCCGCTCCCCATAACCCTTGACTCCCTTACCTTTCAAAAATCTGTCTAGCTCCACGCTTTCTTAAAGTCTACTCGAACCTGAGGGCTCGATGCTGCAGTAACTCCAGCAACCCAGGAAGGCGGGGGACAGTTAAAGGACATTTCTCGGCACTTATTCCCCAGTGTTGGCTGTCCCGATGCTACAAGCTGTTGAGCAGAGGCCAGCGGCCTCCCCACAGGGTGGGAGAGAAGAAATAGAGAGAGCGGGCTAAAAATGCAGTTGCGTAGCGCCCATTTGTTTGGGCGCTACGGGTGCCGAATTGGGTCCAAAATGGCGTCTGGTGCGGCCCCCACCAGAAGTCTGCGTGCGCTGCTCGTGGTGAGGGTGGTCGGGCGGCCTTTAAGAGCGTGAGCAGGAAGTATGGTAAGTAGGCAGATCGTGACGCTGATTTGATGCCAGCGCTGCCATTTTAATAGTCATTGCTGGAACTAACCCCCCCGTCTTAACCTCGCACAGCTGGACATGCGTTCAGCAGCAGGAAGGACCCCCCACCAGCGATATTTAAAGGGATCATCACCAACTTTCAGCTAACTTGCTTTTTGATTTCTACTGACTCTGTGTAAGTTTATGGAAATGCTTGCAGGTTTCTAGAGTTGTTTAAAGTTGGTGAGATGATGGGGGAGTGGTGCTGCAAGTGGAGAAGGTCTTGCTTCTGATTTCAAGGGTTCTGGTCATGGGTGCTCTAGTTGTCATCCCTATTGGCCTGCAGCATGACACGGAGATGGAGCAGAGGCAGCAAAGAAGAGGAGAAGCTGCTCGCAGAGGGAGGAGGAGGAGGGAGAGAAGGGCTCTCAGCAGGAGGCCTTACCAACCATGGGTCTTCCGAGAGCGATTCTCTTACCTCAGCCTGAGCCAGGAGCAGTGTGTGAGGGGTCTGCGCTTTAAGAGGGAGGTGCTCACAGAACTCTGCTACCTCTTGCAACCAGACCTGCAGCCTCACACCAGGGCAAGGACAGCGCTGCCAGTGGCTGTGAAGGTGACCGTAGCTCTGAATTTCTTTGTGTCGGGATCCTTCCAGGCTGGAGCAGGCGACATCTGTAACATCTCACAGTTCGCCATCCACTGCTGCATAAAAGAGGTGACAGACGCTCTTTATGCCAGGAGAGGGGATTTCATTGTCTTCTCTCTGACCAGAGAGAAGCAGGCGGAGCGTGCACATGGCTTTGCCAGGATAGCGGGCTTCCTCATGGTGCAGGGCACCATCGACTGCATGCACGTGGCTTTGCTTGTGTCGCTTCTAAATGTTGAGATGTACCCCAACCGCAAAGGTTTCCACTCGCTGAATGTGCAGTTGGTGTGCGACCATGGTGAATGCCCAGAATCCTGGCAACAAGTCATGATGCTTTTATTCTGCACCAGTCCGCTGTTCCCTCAGTCTTTGAGTCACCAAGATAAGCCAGAGGGTGGCTACTGGGTGACAACATGGCTCGTGACTCCGCACCACAACCTAACCACACGTGGCCAGCATGTGTACAATGAGAGCCTTTCTGTCACAGGAAACATCAAAGGGCAGACCATTGGGGTGCTGAAGCAACGGTTCCGCTGCCTGGATCGCTCTGGAGGAGCCCTACAGTACTCGTGTGTCCCGATTCGTATCCACCACAACCTGGCCATCATGAGGGCACAGCCCTTGCCACCAGGGATACAGCCACCAGCTCAGGAGCAAGAGGAGGAAGCAGAAGAGGAGGAAGCAGAAGAGGAAAAAGCGTAAGGAAGGAGGCAACCCAGCCAGCCCCTTTCTGGCCGGGATATCCAGGATCGAATCATCCACCTGCGGTACCAGTGACCACAACCCCAATTCCTCATTCAACATTAGTCCCATACCTTACCTTCCCTCTGTTATTGACCACCACAGCATCCTCTTGGCCACAATGCTGAAATAAAAACCACCACAAAGCAAACTTTCCAATCCAACTTTATCCATATATGTATCTAATACTTCATTAAAAAAAATCAACTAATCACACTTCCCTTAGTGTGTGCCTTTGCCTATCCTAGTGCTTCTATGCAGTGCTACCCCAGTGGCTGCAGCAGGGCTGGTGGAAGGCTGCTGACTTTCAGTGGGGGAGACTGCAAATGACATTGCAGGATGACCTCGAGCAGATCTGTGCCTAGTAGTCCCAGCTAGGACTGCACCACCTCAACATGCGCGGCAGCAGTCTGGTTTGGCTGACTGACAGGCAACAGCAAGGGCACTGGTGGAGTGGCAGTGGTGGGAGTATGAATGCTGTCATCCTGAGAGAGAACAGCAGGGTCGGCCTCTATGGATCCATTGAAACTCCCCCGGGGCAGCACCTCAACAATCCTAATAATCTGCTGGAGTACAGACTGCTGGATTGCTGTGACACCCTGCAAGCCCCTTTCAACATTGGTAAACCCAGCCATGATGTGCTTGCGTGGCAGCAAGCTGAGCTTGCATGTCTTCAATCTGAGCTTCCGTTGCAGCACTCAGACGTTGGGTGGCTTCTGCTTGTGCTGCAATGGAAGCCGAGATTACGGCCATCAGACACAGCATGATGGTTGGGTCCACAAGTGCGTTAATGGATCTGCCCATCCCTTCCAAGCTCTGCCCAAAGACTTCTCCATACTCCTTGACATTGCATTCAGGCTTTATGGCAGGCCTGCCAATGCACCAAGCATTTCATTGTGCATACCCATCAGCGTTCTTCTGTAGGCCGCCCCCATCATCGAAATCTTCATCTGAGACCTGTGCAGCAGAACTCGTGTGCGACTTCGCCCTCCATGGAGCTGGCACCTGCGCTACCCTTTCCTCCTGTTGTGGCTGCAGCCCACACAGGCCCAGTGTCTCAGCACGTGCAGATCCCGCATCTAATCTATCCTCTAAAGTACGCAGAGTGTCAGTATCTGAGCTGGTGCCTGGGAGTGTGAAATTGAGTGACAGTGTTTCTTCTTCTGCTTTGCTCTCCTCTCCCTCATCTTTGTCAACCACTTTGCTGGGCAGGCTGATTTCTTGGGTGTGTGAAGTGAGAAAGGCACAAGCTTAGGGTTACGGCGAGGGGAGGGGGGATGAAATAGGTGCACGCTTACACCATATGCTGATTGTAAATCAGAAGAGATTGTGGGATGAGGGGGAAGTGGGATGTGAGAAGGAGGATAACGTATGAGATACCGGCATTTTCTATTCTTTCAGCCTCGCCGCTGGCCATGGACTCAGCCATGCCCCTGCCAAGAATGGCCAGCACCGTCTCCTCCATGGGGATGAGGTGATGCAGGCGAGCCTGTCCCCCGCCGGTTAAGGTCTGCTGGTGCCGGTTATGTGCCACCTTTTCCTGTAAGAGAGAGGAAAGTGTGTCACTGAGTGTGGTGTGATGTGTTTGGGTGAAGTACCTGTCATGGTTGAATAACTGACGGTGTGTTCAAGCTGTGAGATGTGGGTGTGAGGCTTGCAGCAGTGGTAAGTGTGTGAGGGTGAGGTGAAACTATGAATGTGAGGTGTGAGTCGTGTTTGGTAGACATTGTTGGTAGGAGAGTGATGGGGTTGTGGTGCATTGAGCATTGTGTGAGGCTAGTGGTGTAGATGGTGGGATATGGCATTTGAAGATGAATTCTCTGACCTTGACCACTCGTGTGAGGTCATTAAACTTCTTCCTGCACTGAGTCCAGGTCCTCGAGGCTACACTGCTGACATTCACCACAGTGGCTTTCTGCTCACACTGTACTCTGGTCTGTTGCCCGGAGGGCCTCCTGGCCCCATGTGGAAAGAGGACATCTCTCCTGGAGGTGACCTCCTAGATCAAGGCCTCCAGTGCTTCATCGGAGAACCTAGGTGCACTCTCTCCCCTGTTGCGCCATCATTATAACTTTGTTGTCCACTGTCTTCCCAGCCACTTCAATCACCTATTGCAGGCAGAAGGCACCTCCCCTTTAAGAGGTGCAGACTGCCTTTAAGAAGTACAGGCTAGCTTTAATTGGTGCTAGCCTCGCACAAACTTGGGTCCCCTGCAGAGCATTCAGCCACTCAGCAGGGTGTACAATCGTGCTAATCAGCAGGCAGGACGAAATTTGCATGCTGTCTGCAGTCTTCTGAATGGGTGCAGGATGATCGCGCATCACGATCCCCGCGCCCGTTTTCAGGCCTTATCCAAATCCTCGGCTAGCATCTTTCCATGTTGCTCTTCTGCATCATTTGCAAAGCAGACCACTCACGTTTGGCCATATTTGCCAGGGGATAGTGTGTGCTATGGCGGCAAGAACAGGCCAGAAAGGTCAATTATATGTAATCCTTTTTGTTTTCTTGTGGGCCTGGAGGAGCAGAAGGTGCTCCTCTAGGCCCACAAAGCAACCATGGGCCTCCCTTGTCCTGGACTTCCCTCCCACTCCCCCGACCATGATGTCCTCCTAAGTACTTGCCTAACTACTGGAGACCATTCCTCTGGATCCCTGGTGGCAGCCTCCGACCGCCAAAATCCTGCTCCCACCCAGCTAGCGATTCCCGCCAACTTCGGGCAGGAGACTGACAGGCCCTGTGTAGGTGAGGCTCGGAAGTAATAGTCACCCGGGCCTCACTCTCTGGACGGCCAGACTGCTCCCCGCCTGCTCCGACATGCCCCACCCCCTGCCCCCCCCCCCCACCAACCCCACACACACACACACCACTCCTGCCGGGAGTTCAGAATCCAGGCTTAAGAAGCTATTGTTTGAAACCAACTAATAAGACGTGGTTGAACAAATGGGACATTACAGAAAGAAACCCAGCAGTACTTTAATGGTCCAGTGTGTGTGTGTGTGAATAGAAGCTAAATTGCCTGTCAGTTTTGTAAGGATAAATCATTTAGTTCAGTCTGTAAATTACTGTCAATTGATGTGATCTGTCAGCTTTTATTGAGCACCTATTGCCTTATTATAAGCCGGTGATCCTTTGACTGAGTTTTGTCACTACAGCACCATGACTGGTGGGTCTATCGTGAATGATACCGCATTCTAATCAAACCTCTTTATTTTGTTAAGTGCACTAGAGTGGCTGCCAGGTTTTTGGACAGACGGTTACAGTTTTCTACATCAGCACCTTCCCACCCAGGGACACTGGGGATGAAATTGTGTAAAAGCTTTCTAGAAATGATTACCAAGTGCTTTTACAGCTTGTTGACGTGCAGCGATCATTCATCAGGTCTTCACCCCCCGGGGGCTGAGGAAAGCAGCCCTCTTTGAGACAATGGTCACGCTATTATCTGCAAACAAGCAGCAGAACTGGCTTCCCGTAAATGTGCGCAACTAAAGTTTAGGAAGCAAAGCTGCCGATAAAAAATGAAGAAAGAAGCTGTACGGGAAAGGACTTTCAGTGTAAAGGATTTTGGGTGAGGAGATGAAATAACACCAGACTGATCCTATCCCACACAAAAAAAAGAAAATACTGCAGATGTTGGAAATCTGAAATAAAAACAGAAAATGCTGGAGATACTCAGCAGGTCAGGCAGCATCTGTGAAGAGAGAAACAGAGTTAACGTTTCAGGTCGATGACCTTTCGTCAGAACTGGAAAAAAGCAGGAAATGGAACAGATTTTTAAGCAAGTGTAGGGGCTGGGAAATGGGGGAGGGGATGAAAGAACAAAAGGGAAAGTCCGTGATAGGATAGAAGGCAGGAGAGGTTAAGAGACATTAAGAGATATTCAAGGCAAAAGGTGATGGTAATGGGACAGGTTAAGAAACAAAGGATGGCTCTAGATGAAGTGTGAATTGCGCTGGCAGAATGAAAGACAGCTGCCATGTGGGAGAGAACAGAAGGCACAAACAAAAAGTGTGGATAAAAAATATAAATATGATAGGGGCCGGGGTTATGATCTGAAATTGTTGAACTCTATGTTGAGTCCAGAAGGCTGTAAAGTGCCTAATCGAAAGATGAGGTGCTGTTCCCCGATCCTATCCCATACCTGGTAGGAGATATTGGCACTAAGGATGTTCTTTTCCCTTCCTTGGAGAGCACGAGTTGGGGGGAGCTAAGGCTAAGAGGCCAGAGGGGGCAATAATTACCTCATTATCACCCCATTTATGCCCAAAAATGGGGCCATAGTGGAATAAAATCGCGTAATAAACTGACCCGCCGACTCAATGCTGGTTGTCCCCTGTTCCAATTTGTGGGCGGATACCAATTTAGGCAGCCAGAGTTTGGGCCTGTAACTGCTGGCCAGAACTCTGTCAGGACCCCAACACTAGTTTTGTCTCTACCTGCATTTCTACCACCAGGTCCTCAACCCACTCACCAACCATGGGTGGTACAAGTCAGAAGGCAGCCATTACCAGCAGTACTCAAAGGGATCCTCAATTGCTTTCAGTTATACCACTGAAAAGGTTTGGGAGACATTTTGCTTGTATGAGATAGTTTAACTTTTTGCTGCTCAGGTGATTTTAAAAAGCTTGTAGCGGCTGTACAACCTTCTGAACTCTTAAGGGGCTTCTGGAAAGGATTCTTTTCTTCACGGGCCTCCTTCTGACATTTCCACTCTGGCTAGAAAACAAGAAGGAGAAGCAACAGGAGGCAAGAGTAAACCGAACTGCAGGAATAGGAGGCAAAAAAGAAGGAGATGAGCTCACAGGAATCCTCACCCTCCCAACAGAGTGTATAGGCCCAGGACTGAGGAGCAGTGCATAAGGACGCTGCACTTCTCTGGGAAGGCTGCCACAGAGCCGTGTCGCCACCTACAACAAGAGCAAACACTTTGATCAAAGAAACAACTTGGATTTGTATAGCGCCTTTCATGACCTCAGGACATCCCAAAGCGCGATACAGCCAATGAAGTACTTCTGAAGTGCAGTCACTGTTGTAATGTAGGGAAATGTAGCAGCCAATTTGTGCTCAGCAAGATGTCACAAACAGCAATGAGAAAATGGGCAATTAAATTGTTTTAGTGATGTTGGTTGAGGGATAAATACTGGGCAGAACACCAGGAGACCTCTCCTGCACTTCTTCAAATAGTGCTAGGGGATCTTTTACGTCAACCTGAGAAGAAAGATGGGATCTTGATTTAACATCTTGTCTGAAAGATTCCACATCTGACAATGCAGCACTCCTTCAGTACTGCACTGGGGGGTCAGCCTGGATTATGTGCTCAAGTCTCTGGAGTGGGGCTTGAACCCATAACCTACTGACTCAGAGGTGAGAGTGCTACCAACTGAACCACGGCTGACATTCCATTGTAGCAGGATAGGTCTCTGGGGTTTGCACAGATTGCAGGATTCCCCCAGTTCCAGGGTGTATCGACTACACCCATGTCGTCTTGCAGGCTCCTTCACACAACCCCACTTCTTTCATGAATCACAAGGGCTTCCACTCCATTGATGTGCAACTGGTGTGCGATCAGCAGTAACTCATTGAAGAGTGCTCTGGCTGAATATTCCCTGCTCCTCTCAATTAAAAGTCATGTCCAACATCTGTCCCCGTCCTTCCACCCTTGAATAAATTGCATCTGCCCAAAGATATTCTTGTCTACATTAATATTGATGTCAACTAACATTGCAGGGTCACCAGCTACAACAGGAGCACTCTCTGCACACAAAGATAGGAACATAGGAACAGGAGTAGGCCATTTAGCCCCTCGAGCCTGTTCCGCCATTCAATGAGATCATGGCTGATCTGCGATCTATCTCCATATACTCGCCTTTGCCCCATATCCCTTAATACCTTTACTTAACAAAAATCTATCAATCTCAGATTTAAAATTAACAATTGATCTCGCATCAATTGCCATTTGCAGAAGAGAATTCCAAACTTCTACCACCCTTTGTGTGTAGAAGTGTTTCCTAATTTCAGTCCTGAAAGATCTGGTTCCAACTTTGAGACTATGCCCCCTAGTCCTAGATTCCCCCGACCAGCAGGAATAGTTTCTCTCTCTACCTAACCTATCTGTTCCCCTTAATATCTTGAAAACTTCAAGCAAATAACCTCTTAACCTTCTAAATTCCAGGGAACACAACCCCAGTTTGTGTAATCTCTCCTCTTAATTTAACCCCTGGAGTCCGGGTATCATTCTGGTAAACCTCCGCTGCACTCCCTCCAAGGCCAATATATCCTTCCTAAGGTGTGGTGCCCAGAACTGCTCACAGTACTCCAGGTGTGGTCCAACCAGGGCTTTGTGTAGCTGTAGCATACCTTCTGCCCCCTTGTATTCTAGTCCTCTAGATATAAAGGCCAGCATTCCATTAGCCTTTTTGATTATGTTCTGTACCTGTTCATGACATTTTAATGATCTATATACTTGGACCCCCAAGATCTTTGGACCTCCGCTATTGTTAGCTTTTCACCATTTAGAAAGTACCCTGTTCTATCCTTTTTAGGTCCAAAGTGGATGACCTCACATTTGCCTACATTGAAATCCATTTGCCACAGTTTTGCCCATTCACTTAATCTATCAATATCTCTTTGTGATTTTATGCTTTCATCTACACTGCCTACAATGCCACCTATCTTTGTGTCATCGGCAAATTTGGATATGTGGCTTTCTATCCCATTATCCAAGTCGTTAATAAATACAATGAATAATTGGGGGCCCAACACAGATCCCTGCGGGACACTACTAGTCACATTCTGCCAATTAGAGTACCTGCCCATTATCCCTACTCTCTGTCTCCTGCCGCTCAGGTCAATAATTTGCCTTCAATTCCATGGGCTTCTACTTTAGTTAACAGTCTCTTATGAGGGACTTTATCAAATGCCTTCTGGAAGTCCATATAAATAACATACATCGACATTCCCCTGTCCACTACTTTAGTCACCTCTTCAAAAAATTCAATCAGGTTCGTCAGGCATGACCTACCTTTCACAAATCCATGCTGGCTCTCTCTGATCAACTGAAAATTTTTGAGGTGTTCAGTCACCCTATCCTTAATTATAGACTCTAGTAATTTCCCGACAACAGATGTTAGGCTAACTGGTCCATAATTCCCTGGTTTCCCTCTTTCGCCATTCTTAAATAGCGGAGTGACATGTGCAATTTTCCAATCTAAAGGAACGGTTCCTGAATCGAGAGAACTTTGGGAGATTATAGTTAAGGCATCTGCAATGTGCTCACCTACTTCCTGCAAAACCCTGGGATGGAAACCATCTGGTCCTGAGAATTTGTCACTCTTTAGTGTCATTATTTTCTTCATTACTGTTAATTTGCTTACGTTAATTTTGTTGAGTCCCTGTCCCTGATTCAATATTAGTTTCCTTGGGATTTCCGGCATGCTATCCTCTTCCTCTACTGTAAATACTGATGCAAAGTAATTATTCAACATGTCCACCATTTCCTTATTATCATTAATTTCAAAAGGACTATAATTTTACCTACTTACGCAATTGCCTACATGCTAATTATCACTCAGGTTTGAGCCCATAGTGCCTGTTTTAAGTGCTCTCTTAGTTATTCTGCTGCTCCTATCAGGTGTGCCCCCAGTGGCACCAGCATGGGTGGTGGAAGGCTGCTGTGGATCAGTCAAGGGCTCTTGAAATGCTTATGGCCGTCGACCTCTTGGAGCTTAGGCATGAGACAGTCCAGCTGCAGATTGCAACAACTTGGCATCTTCCAGGACAATCTGGACCAGCTGGCTTTCTGGCACCAGGGCAGGCGATAGTTGAGGGGGTGGCAATGGTCCAGACATAACTGTCGTGTTGAGAGAGGGCACAACTGCCCCTGTCACCAGGCTGAAGCTCAGCACTCCCACTGATCGGCAAGAGAGCAGATTATAGGAGATCTGTGATCTGATTGGGCCCCTATCCATTCATTCACCCAGCCTGTCCAAGGAGGAGAAGATGGTGGAGCCCTGGAGCCTGCTTGGCCCCAGTTTGAGCATCCCAGAGAAATCTTACGATTGGTGTCACAGGCTCCTACCACTAGGAGTGTCCACTGAGGTGACCACACATTCCAAGTTTGACTGCAGAGCATCAATGTTTCTTTGTTCGTTCACTTAAGAATTGTAAAATAATCCAGTTTGTTCATTTTCATTTGGCCTCATCTCGGTATGCCTTTGGAAGAATGGGGACGTTCATGTGGAATCACATGTAAGGTTGCAGTATCCCGTTCATTTAACACGGGGCTTTATTATTATGGTCCTGGGTCACACTATTGTATCACTGGATATTGGGCAGTGAGCTATCTTCCCCCTTTATATTTTTTTTGGGTGCGCGGCCCCTTTAAGGGGTTGCATGGTCCATTCAAAATAGCGCGCATGCGTGGTTTTTCGCATTGAAAAGCGGGCGAGGCGGCTGCACGGGAGGTTCTGAGAGAATATTGGCAGTGAGGGTAAACTGACCATAAGGGACATGGGATCTGCCTACAGGAGGGAGCAGTGATGTTGACCCCAGGGAATATCTAGAACAGACCGTAAATTTGATTCAATCGTTACAAAACTACCAACTAATCTTCCCCATGTATCTGTTATTTTTACATCATTCATCTTTCTTCCTTTCTAGCTGGTTGGGGTACTATGGCAGCAATTGCAGTTACCTCAATCCAGTGCCCATCATTTATATCTCACCCTGGACAGTGAATATCAACAGCTAATTGACATTAGAGCCTCAGTATATTCTAGCCCAATCCTGTACTTGCTCAGGGCTTGCACAGGCGCACTTTCTAGTAGGAGTCACTCGATAGCGATGGTAGCTCTTGGCAGGTTCCTTCCTCTTTTTTTTCTTATCCAGCCCAGGCTAATTAGTGATCCGTTAGCTCAGTCGACACCATGAATTGGGACCTTCTCCGACTGTATAGCTCAGTTCATTACCAAGTGGTACATTTCATTACTGAGACATGGAGAGAGCTACATGGGGCTGTTTTACTTGAGTTGGGTACTTGTTGATATGGTATTTTGATCAGTGATGGTGATGATGGAAGCTGACTGGCAGTGCACTATGGGTAACCAATCCTACAAATTCTCCTATGTGATGTCACAATCTCCTGCCTGCCTCCTCAGCATTGCCATCTTGTGTGTGTTGTGCTTATTTCCCATCATCTCCCTTACTTTCTTGTACTTACTGCTATTGAGACAGAGGTATCCCAACATTTGCAGTGGTAGTATCAGCCATGGCCCAGTGGTAGAACTCTCGCCTCTGAGTCAGAAGGTCATGAGTTCAAGACCACAGTACAGATACTTGAGCACATAAGCTAGGCTGACACACCAGTGCAGTGCTGAGGGAGTGCTGCACTGGTGGAAGTGTCGTATTTCGGATAACATGTTAAACCGAAGCACCGTCTGCCTTCTCAGGTGGACGTAAAAAATTCCATGGCACTATTAATAGAAGAGCAGGAGATCTCTCTCGGTGTCCAGTCCAACATTTATCACCCGACCAACATCACAAAAACAGATTATCTGATAATTTATCTCATTGCTGTTTGTGGGATCTTGCCGTGTGCAATTTGGCTGCCATCTGTCCCTACATTACAACAACGACTACAGTTCAAAAGCACTTAATTGGCTGTGAAGTGCTTTGAGATGTCTTGAACATAAGAACATAAGAAATAGGAGCAAGAGTAGGCCATTCGGCCCTTCGAGCCTGCTCCGCCATTCAATAAGATCCTGGCTGATCTTCTACCTCAAATCCACCTTCCTGCACGATCCCCATATCCTTTGGTTCCCTTAGTATCCAAAAATCTATCGATCTCTGTCTTGAATGTACTCAACGACTGAGCATCCACAGCCCTCTGGGGTAGAGAATTCCAAGAATTCACAACCCTTTGAGTGAAGAAATTTCTCCTCATCTCAGTCCTAAATGGCCAACCCCTTATTCTGAGACTGTGGCCCCTAGTTCTAGACTCCCCAACCAGGGGAAACATTCTCCCAGCATCTATCCCATAAAGCCCCTTTAGAATTTTATACGTATCAATGAGATCACCCCTCATTCTTCTAAACTCTAGGAAATATAGGCCTAGTCTACTCAATCTCTCTTTGCAGGACAATCCTCCCATCCCAGAAATCAGTCTAGTGAATTATTGTTGCACTCCCTCTAAGGCAAGTATATCTTTCCTTAGGTAAGGAGACCAAAACTGTACACAATACTCCAGGTGTGGTCTCATATAACTGCAGTAAGATTTCTTTATTCTTATACTCCAATCCTCTTGTAATAAAGGCCAACATACCATTTGCTTTCCTAATTGGTTGCTGTGCCTGCATGTTAACTTTCAGTGATTCATGTGCAAGGACACCCAGGTCCCTCTGAATACCAACATTTCCCAATCTCTCACCATTTAAAAAATATTCTGCTTTTCTATTTTTCCTACCAAAGTGGATAACTTCACATTTTTCCACATATATTTTTCCCCTGTCTATATCCCTTTGCAACCTCTTTGCATCCTCCTCACAACTTACTTTCCCACCCAGCTTTGTATCGTCAGCAAACTTGGATACATTAAACTCGGTCCCCTCATCTAAGTCATTAATATAGGTTGTAAATAGCTGAGGCCTAAGCACTGATCCTTGCGGTATCCCATTAGTTACAGCCTGCCAACCTGAAAATGACTCATTTATTCCTACTCTCTGTTTTCTGTCCGGTAACCAATCCACAATCCCATGAGCGCTAATTTTGTGTACTAACCTCTTGTGTGGTACCTTTGTGAAAATCCAAATACTCTACATCCACTGGTTCCCTCTTATCTACCCTGCTAGTTACAACCTCAGAAAACTCTATTAGATTTGTCAAACATGATTTCCCTTTCGTAAAACTGTATTGACTCTGCCCAATCATATTATGATTTTCTAAGTGCCCTGTTACGACGTCCCCAATAATAGATTCTAGCATTGTCCCTATGACTGATGTCAGGCTAACTGGTCTACAGTTCCCTGTTTCTCTCTCTCTCATTTCTTGAATAGCAGGGTTACATTTGCTACCGTCGAAATCCGCGGGGACCATTCTAGAATCTAGGGCATTCTGGGAGATCAAAATCAATGCATCCACTATCTCTATAGCCACCTCTTTTAAAACACTAGGATGTAGGCCATCAGGTCCATGGGATTTGTCAACTTTTAGACCCATTAATTTATCCAGTGCTACTTCTTTACTAATACTAATTACTTTAAGTTCCTCACTCTCACTCGACCCTTGGTTTCCCATTATTTCCGGAATGATTTTTGTGCCTTCTTCCATGAAGACAGACACAAAGGCCAGGATTTTCCCGTTTCTCACCCACACGGTGTGGGGGGACCCGGTAGTGGCGTTCCGGGTTTCCCTGCACGCTGTGGAGTTTTAACTCCACAACATGCGTATGACGTCATGGCCGGGTTCCCCGCCTGGACGTCAGCCTGATTGACAGGCTGGCTTCAGTCGGGCGGGGAACGCAGGCTGGACACTGCAGCAACAGGTAAGTGCTGGGTCCAGGTGAGGTGGGGGGAGGGGGATTCAAAGCCCGTTGGGGGGTGGGGGTGTCCAATCCCCCGGGAAGGGTCCGATCCCCAACCCGGGCGGGGTGGCCGATCCCTGACCCTGGGGGGTCCGATCCCCAACCCGGGCGGGGTGGCCGATCCCTGACCCTGGGGGGTCCGATCCCCAACCCGGGCGGGGTGGCCGATCCCTGACCCTGGGGGGTCCGATCCCCAACCCGGGCGGGGTGGCCGATCCCTGACCCTGGGGGGTCCGATCCCCAGGAGGGGTCCGATCCCCGACCCGGGGGGGTCCGATCCCCAGGAGGGGTCCGATCCCCGACCCGGGGGGGTCCGATCCCCAGGAGGGGTCCGATCCCCGACCCTGGAGGGTCCGATCCCCGACCCTGGGGGGTCCGATCCCCGACCTGGGGGGGTCCGATCCCCAGGAGGGGTCCGATCCCCGACCCTGGGGGATCCGATCCCCAGGAGGGGTCTGATCCCTGACCCTGGGGGGTCCGATCCCCAGGAGGGGTCCGATCCCCGACCCTGGGGCGTCCGATCCCCAGGAGGGGTCCGATCCCAATGCTGGTGTGGGGGTCTCCAATCCCCGGGAGGGGTCTGATCCCTGTCCCGGGGGTAGTTGCGATCCCCAGGGCTGAGTTCAATCCCCATCCCCGGAGGGTGCAGGCTGCTGGTGGGGAGCTTGGGGGGCCGGGAGGAAGCACTCCTGCTCCTCCCGGCCCACAAGGATTGCTCCCAGAGGCTGTGGCCGCCTCGTTGCAGCTGCCGGGAATCCCGAGCCCCAGGATCCCCGGCCGCCTATAGTTAAACCTGTAAAGCAGGTTAAAGTAGAGGCTTCAGGCCTCATTTTCATATTTAAATTGCCAGCCTGCCCCCTGGCAGCGGGTAGGCTGTCCGCCCCTCCGCCGCCCCCACCCCCCACCCCCCGGCCTGAGTAATAGGTGAAAGTGGGCGGGTTGGAGCCAAGTTGGGGTTGGGTTTTAGATTTTTCCAACTTTCACTTCCCCCCTCCCCATTACGGCACAGAAGGAGGCCATTCGGCCCATCGAGTCCATGCCGGCTCTCTGTAGAGCAATCCAGTCAGTCCCATTCCCCTGCTCTATTCCTGTAGGTTGCAAGTTTATTTCCCTCAAGTGCCTATCCAATTTCCTTTTGAAATCATTGATCATCTCCACTTCCACCACCCTCGTTGGCAGCGAGTTCCAGAGTTGTCTCTGCCATTTCCTTATTCCCCATTATAATTTCTCCCGTCTCTGCCTGTAAGGGACCCACATTTACTTTCGCTAATCTCTTCCTTTTTGCATACCTATAGCAGCTTTTACAATCTTTTTATATCTCTTGCTAGTTTACTCTCATATATTCTCTTTTCTCTCTCTTTATCAATTTCTTGGTCATCCTTTGCTGAATTCTAATATCCTCCCAATCCTCAAGCTTACTGCTCTTTTTGGCATAATTATAAGCCTCTTCCTTTAATCTGATACTACCTTTAACTTCTCTTGTTAGCCATGGTTGGACCAATTTTCCCATGGGAATGTATATTCGTTGCGAATTATGAATTGTTTCTTTGAATGTTTGTCATTACTTATGAGGTCATGAAAGGAGCTATAGAAATCAAAGTGTGTTTTTTCTAGTAAAATCTCCCTATTGAACCGAGGGGTCTGTAGATTTATTAGGGCTCATTGACTGTTATTGTGAATGCTGGGTTAGCCTTGGCTCCATAATGTTATCTTGCTTTCTCTCCAATATAACATTATGGAGGCTGGGCCATCCCAGCCTTCACCTCAAAGCCAGATACGTTGTTAAGAAAAAAAAGAAGGAAAAAGAGAGAGGAAAAAAAGTGGGAAAGAGGATGAGAAAGATGGCCATCTCCTGCAGCCCAAGTTGATGTCTTTTAACCATTTGTTCTTGGGATGGGCTTATGGTTCAGATGTTTGGCTCGCACCTTAAAATCTCACCACTAGGATTTACCCAATGTTGACAACTCGGCAAATCGTGCAACATGAATACAGCACTCATGGTCATGGTGTATGTTTAGTAGGACTAATCCACAGCTGATTGCCAGGAGCTGTCAGTCAGTCAGTGTAAAAAAATCAAACTTTCAGCATGTTGGACTGACCAACAATCCAAGAGGTCCACATTCTAAAACCTGCAGTTAGTCACAGGGCCTCAATCAAGGCCAAGCAGTCTCACTTCTAATGCCTGGTTTTGGTCTATATCGGCACTTTTTCAGTCTAGTGACTATGATCTATGGGGTAGAAATTAGGTCACGCCCCATTTGGGGCGCAAATATCGTCTGGACGCAAATATTAGCGCCTGGCGCTAATTATCGGCACTGACTGGAAACTTCACTTTTACCGCCCCGGGAGGTGAGTGGAGCGCTAAATCAGGCGCTGCACACCTGTCTTAAGGCGCAAAGGCCAAGGAGTGAGGCGCTAACTCAGAGCGCTGGCGAAGCTCATGTAATGTCAGTCAGCAATGGAACACACACACAATGGCACGGGCCAGTTCTTAAAGGGGATGGTTAATCTTGCTTTCCATCCACATCCTGTTCATTGCAGCCTTGAATCTCGGCCTGGAGAGACTTGCACATCAAATGTGCTGGAAAGAACAATGGAGAGTACCAGGCAAAGAGCTCAGAGTGCAGCTCCCACAGTCTCTGCTAAATCGATACAAGGAATGGCAAATCAAAATGAACCTGCAATGTGCTGCTCAGTACCCAAAACTCCTTCACACAACGTTGAATCTCTCCAGAAGTCTCTCCCTCTCTCTCTCAGAATGCGTAGTTCAAAAATGCCACCAACAATAAAAGACAGGAAGAGGCCCCCTTTAAATAGCGCCCCCCCCAGCCCCACAGCGATTGATAGCGTTCCAGTCTTCTGGTCGTTGGATGCGCCAGGCGGTAAGGCAGGGGGCGCCACTCAATTTCCGCTCCGGGGCGCCACAAGGGCGTTGCACCATGGAATGACGTCACAATCTGCGCGCGCAGGTGGTCGCAGCGGTAAAGTTTAGCGCCGCCGCACAATGTCAAGTTAAGTTCCCGAGCGGCGCAAACATCGCTGCGCCCGGGCATTAGCGGCTTTACGCCCCATTAGCGCCCTCTTAAGGCGCTAACGGGAGGCGCAACCAACTGAATTTTTACCCCTAAGTCTTTTAAACCCATGACCTGATGTTGTTTTTCTTCACTATTTAAAGGAAAGTGTGGACCTGGGGGAAATCATGTTCTCTCTCTGCTATCTGCCGACTGCTGGCCGACTGACATTGACAGTCATCAAATGCAGGAATCTCAAAGCCATGGACATCACTGGCTACTCTGGTGAGTGTACATTATTTTCTAAATAAAAATGTGCATTTATTGATGTACAATTTGCAGGTAAAACCTATCCAGCCAGGCCTGGAAATGCTCGATCAGATTATGCTAAATGAACTGGAATAAAAACAGAAAATGCTGGAAATACACAGCAGGTCAGTCAGCAGCTCTTTAAAGAGAAAAGGCAAGTTGCGATGTTTCGGGTGTGTGTCCTGAACGGAAGATGGAAAGGTAAATAGGCATTTTAGTATCGCTGATGAAGGGGTACTCACCTAAAAGTGCCATTACCTCTCTTTTCTCTTCACAGATACTGCGTGATTTGCTGTATATTTCCATCATTTTTTTTTTGTTTAAATCCAAATTTCCAGCACTTGCAGTTACTCTTTCATTTTATTAAACGAGGTGACTGACGTGCAGATCTTTTTTTGAAAAAGCCATTGTAAAACCATTTTAATGACTGAAAGTTAACTTCCTTTATTATAATTGCCAACAATTCTTCTTTGATAAGAGGGGACTTTTCAACTTTCTGACACTAGACCAGAGGTATAATGGGGTCAGTTGCCAGGAAGAGAGCTAATCATTTACATCATGCCCACATAGAATGCTACTGATCAAAGGGAAGGCTTGTTCTGGGCACCAAACTATAGCAAGATCATAAACACAAACATATTTTACAATTTTCCAGCAACAACTGGATGCGGGAATCTTTCCCTCCCAAACATTTCCCACTAAATCTAATGGTGTCCTTTTGGCTTGTTTGTTTTTGATTTTTAAACCACGTGCCTCAGGCTTTTGTTTCGAAAACGATCTGGGTTGGAACGAATAAACCTCAGGTCTTATCAGCAGGGGGACAAAGGTCAAGCTTTCCCTGTGTGTGGAGGAGTCACATACATCAAGTGCACACTGAGCAACACCCTCGTCATATTTATTGAACGGATGTACAGTGTGTCATCTGTTGAGTCCTTTCTCTTGGGAAAGGGATGACGGCTGCAGCTCTTCGCCTTCTTCCTGCTGAGAATGGCAGCTTCCTGGGCCTTTGATCACTGCGGCGGTGCAGTAAGAGTCATAAAGCACCCGTGTTGGCATCTGTCAGGTGTGGAAAGCTGCCCAGCTGTGAATTCTGACCCTGCCAGTTCAGTCATTAATTGAAGTCAATCTCAGCATATCCGGCCTGCCAACAGGAGGATCTGTTTTGCTGTCGACACTTTGATCCTCCTTTCAATACCGCAGCTAACCAGCATCTTTTGGGTTATCCCACTCTTCAGTGCACCCAAAGGAAAGTATTCCAATTTTCCAGCTGTTTGCCAAGTATCCTTAAAGAGAGAATAGGCTGCACAATGATGACGGTTTAAATATTCATTCAAACGGGCATGGTTGGGGGAAGGGAGCTGAAATAACACAGTCAAACTATGAAACGAGCAATGGATATAAGGGTTTTCCCCCCTCAAACATCCCCTCACTCACCAGCTCAATGTCCTGTCGCCTCACTCGTGACCCCTAACCCAGCAACATCACCCTTTTTACAGCGTTATGGATTTGTTTTTCAACCAGTCCTTTATCAAAATGCAATTCTTTAGAATTAAAACTCTCTTTCATATGGGTCCAAACTGTGGTCTATAATATAACCAAGTGGTCGAGTTTAACTCCAACGGAGATGAAAAGTCAGCCAGGGTTCCAGTGGTCTCTGCTGGAAAGTGAGAGTGTGGATACTGGGTGAGGGCAGGATGAGACAGCTGTAATGCCCCCCACAGGCAAAAGGCCTGCCTGCACTCACTGGGGGAGAAATTCGGTATCGCCCCGGCGCAAAGTTTAGCGCCTGGTGCTAATTATCGCCTCCGACTGCAAACTTGGCTTCTATTGCCCCTGGAGGTGATTGGAGCGCTAAATCAGGCGCTACACACCTCTCTTAAGGCGCTAACACCGAGGAGCAAGGCGCTAACTCAGAGCGTTGGCGAAGCTCAGGTGATGTCAGTTAGCGATGGAATACATACACACTGGAGCCGGCCAGTTCTTAAAGGGGAGGGTCGATCTTGCTCTCCAGCCACACCCTGCTTATTGGAGCCTTGAATCTCTCTCTCTGTCAGAATGAGTGGTGCAAAAATGTCTACCACAGAAAAAGCCAGGAAGAGGCCGCCTTTAAATAGCACCCTCCAGCCCCTCACCGACTGGGAAACATTCCAGTCTCCCTGTTGTTGCTTGTGCCAGGCGGAAAGGAGGGGGGCGCCACTCAATATCCAGTCCGGGGCACCAACAGGGCGTTGCACGCTCGACTGACATCACGATCTGCGGACGCAGCAGATCGGGGCGGTAAACTTTTGCGCCGCCGGAAAAACTAGTCAATTTCGCGAGTGGCGCAAACATCGCCGCGCCCGGGCGCTCGTTGCTTTGCGCCCCATTCTAACGGGAGGCGCAAGCCAACTGAATTTTTCCCCCACTGTCTTTGTTCATCCACGAGGAATGGTCTTTTAGATGGGTATCAGAGGATTTGAGAAATGGACCCGGCGCGTGGAGGGTGGGAAAACACAAGCGAGATTCCAGTATTCAGAGCAAGAGGTTTCATTGTTCCCAGCTTCCGAGTCACATCATCATATGACTAGATGCTGGATGGCAAAAGGTAACCTCCTGATCGTAAGGGATGTAGGATCCACTTACAGGAGAGGCCAGTGAAATTGAATCCAAGTGAATATCCAATGCAAATGTAACTGGAAATTGTTGTGAAGAATTCTGTTTCCCCTGCCTGTGAAGCTCGCATTTCAACTGAATTGCTCTGTGCAGGTACCAGTGTCAACGTTATAGCATAATGACATAGGTGTCAGCCGTGGCTCAGTGGTAGTCAGAAGGTTGTGGATTCATGTTTCACTCCAGAGCCATGAGCACATAATCCTGGCTGACACCCCAGTGCAGTACTGTGGGAGTGCTACACTGCTGGCGGTGCCGTCTTTCGGATGCGATGTTAAACCAAGACTCCGTCTGCAATGTTCCCTTTAAGCTGCGCGGCCACGCAGTGCTCGGCAGGTCCTGCGCAGCCAGTGAACCAGCTTTTAGACAGAAAAACCGTGCATGCGTGGAATTTAAATGCCCCACGCAACCCGTTAAAGGGGCCGCGCAGGCCCAAAATAAAGAGAGGGAACATTGCCTGTCTGTCCTCTCAGGTGGATGTAAAAAATCACATGGCAAGTTTCAAAAAAGAGCAGCAGAGTTCTCCAATACTTATCCCTCAACCAACATCATTACAAAAAACATTGGGGAAAAAATTTGTTTGATTTGCGCCTCCCGTTAACGCCCATAAGGGCGCTAACGGGGCTCAAAGCATCTAGCACCCGGGTGCGGCGCCACTAACACCTCCCACGAAATTCAGCGGGAGGTTAGCGGCGGCGGTAACCGTTAGCACCCCGCGGAGCTGGGCCTCCAGCGATGACATCATCGCCGTGCGCAATGCCCCGCTCGCGCCCCGGCCGCAATCTTCGGTAGCGCCCCGACTTATCACCGGACGCTATGTCCGACAGAGTCAGGGGGGTGTACTTGCGGCTGGGGCGGCGCAAATTAAAATGGAGATGCCAGGCGGCCATTTTTGTTGCTGGCCGCCTACCAGCACCTGCCCCGTTGCTGTCCCCGGCCTCCTGTGAAGCCCCCCAGGCGGGGTGCTAGCTGCGCTCCGTGAGCCCGGCATTCCTCTTGAGTGCCGGGCTCTTTTGACGGCACTCCGATCCCTGGTGGGCCAGCTGGGCCCCGGGTCGCGCTGCGCAAGACCCCTCCTGTTTAATAAGGGAAGGAAGGCCTGCAGTGCCGCGGCGCGATGTGCCGCAGCGTATGGCGCTGTTGCACGTAGCGCCACGATATTCAGTTGCAGCACCGCAAGAGGGAGGGGGAGCGCTTCCAGTAGCGCCCCGCCTCCCTCTTGGGGCGCTACCAGTGAATTTCGGGCGCAGGGGCGCTAACATTTTCGGGGCGGAGAAGTTAGCGCCCCAAAGGGGGCGCGACTCAATTTTGCCCCCATTATCTGGTCATTCTCACATTGCTGTTTGTGGGACCTTGGTCTGTGCAGATTGGCTGCCGCATTTCCCTTAATTACAACAGTGATTACACTTCAAAACTATTTAATTGGCTGTAAAGCGATTTGAGACAACCTGAGGTAGGGAAAGGCGCTATACAAATGCTAATTCGTTCTATCTTACATAAAAGTTTATTTTGGTGGTAGTAGAATAGGAAATATTCGATTCTAAAAGGGGTAGTAAATATTGTTTGCATTTTGCACATGAGTCACAGCTGTAAGGAAGTGTGCTTGATGCAGTGCATCAACACAAAAGCGGGGTTAAAAGTAGCACTGGGTGGCAGAAGTGGGTAAAATGTTGCCCACCCCAGCTGCATCTCAATGAGTTCAACGGTCACTCAGATAGAAAACAGAGATGACACTTAAAAAAAAAATCTAAAATCTTCCACAATTCCACATGCACTGACAACTTTGCCTCGTGTAATTCCAATCATTGTTACAAACCATTAAATTAACTTTCCGTTTTGTCTGGGGAAATTAACCTGATAGAATGAAAAGGGCACACATGAGTAATGACTCTTGAGTGGGTGGGTTGAAGCTAATGAACCGCGAATTATTTGGACTGTCACTAAACAGTGTTTGTTAAAAGAGCTATTAGCCCCAAAATATGTTGCTACATGATGGGAATGGGAATTACCTTTGCTGCTCCTGATCCGACAAGTTTGGTATCCTTTTGTGGAGCGGCCACCAGCGATCCCTTAAAGGTCTTCTGGGCGCTCACTTTGTACTTCAAAAACTTAACTGGACCAGCCACATAAATACTGTGGCAACAAGAGCAGGTCAGAGGCTAGGTATTCTGCGGCAAGTGTCTCACCTCCTGACTCCCCAAAGCCTTTCCACCATCTACAAGGCACAAGTAAGGAGTGTGATGGAATACTCTCCACTTGCCTGGATGAGTGCAGCTCCAACAACACTCAAGAAGCTCGACACCATCCAGGACAAAGCAGCCTGCTTGATTGGCACCCCATCCACCACCTTAAACATTCACTCCCTCCACCACCGGCGCACCGTGGCTGCAGTGTGTACCCTCTACAAGATGCACTGCAGCAACTCACCAAGGCTTCTTTGGCAGCACCTCCCAAACCCGCGACCTCTTCCACCTAGAAAGACAAGGGCAGCAGGCGCATGGGAACACCACCACCTCCAAGTTCCCCTCCAAGTCACACACTATCCTGACTTAGAAGTATATCGCCGATCCTTCATCGTCGCTGGGTCAAAATCCTAAAACTCTCTCCCTAACAGCACTGTGGGAGCACCTTCACCACACGGACTGCAGCGGTTCAAGAAGGCGGCTCACCACCACCTTCTCGTGGGCAACTAGGGATGGGCAATAAATGCTGGCCTTGCCAGCGACGCCCACATCCCATAAACGAATAAAAATAAAATTGTGATCCTCCAATGGTATACGACCCCGATTTGCTTATTTAAACAGCCTCCAGCCCAAAACAAGTGGGCCTGCTGTTTGCCCATTTGTAGACCTGCCTAAAAATTGCATCAGACCGGCTTTGGGCATCCCTGAATTTCAACTGCGGGCAGCCAGTTTTCATAGGAACAATAGGAATTGCTCGACGAAGAAAGACCAAGGTCCATCTAATTCATTTTCTACCATCCTGGTAGTCGCTTGATACAGTGATAATGGAATTGTTGACCAATCATAGCAATCAATCTCTATCTATTAGTCTACAGCAGACCCAGACATGATGAGAAATGGGCAGACGGCGGTTGAAATCACCCCCCAACTCAATGTAACGTTGCCCCGTCAGCTTGATAGTCATTTTGCAACTGCAGCCTAACACGTAACATGTACTGTGTCCGAGTTTGTTCCAGTAAGAAAACACGAGATCCAATACCCTCGTTCAGGTTGCTAAATCTTTATTGACCACAAGTGATCAGATTCGTGCTAATTTACTGTACATATTTAGGCTGATCAATGAACTCGTTACATGATAGGGGTTATTCCCCAATCCTGTGTTCACAGGGGCACAGCGCCAGTGCTATAATGTTGAATTCCTACTGTAGCTTTTAAAAGTTCTGAATTAATTTGTCTGTGACTACACAAATCACTCTGGGTACAGATATATTGTGTATCAGTAAAACAGGTTTATTAAGCATTAAACATCCAGTACAAAGAAGTAATACTTAACAAGAAGATAGTTGCAGTCTGTTCAATGAATCCTGGCGTTCCTTCCGAGTGACTGTGGCTCGGTCTCTTTATTCTCTTGCTGTATTCTGTTGACTGAAGCTTCTCACCCTCTGGTTTCGCGCTGCCTTCAGTGATCAATAGCTGTTCCTTTATACCTTTTTTCCCTTCAAAATACATAGCCACTTGCAGCTGCTTGGGCTATCTCACCATTCTGATCTTCAATAGTACGGTCTATGATTCCCTCCCCTTTTCTGCTGTGAGCTTTGAGTATGAGATCTTTTACATAGCCAGACTTCCCATGAATTACTATCGATGTCTTTTGCCTTTCCCATAGCCCATTATCTAGACTGGTCTGAAACTTCAGCGATATGGGATGTTAGGTATTGAAAACCCTCTATCTTACTTTGAGACTTAATTAATGTTTTGTTCTTCACTGGCTTCTTGTTTTTAATATAACAGAAAATCTACACGACCTCAGCACTATTCTCGCAGTTAACATAATGTTGGCTTAATTTTACCATCATGCTTTGCTTCCCAGCCATTCGCCATTTTATACAGGCTTTTTAGGTTTTTAACATACAATTTCACATATTATAGTTATATAAAAATCTTACAATGTTTACTAAATCCTACAGGTACACTCTATCCTACACTACCTCCTTCCTGTGAGCACTCCAGATGGGATCACAGATTTGCCCCTTACATGCAAATTTTCTAAATAGCATTTCCCAGTGTATAATGTGCACAGTCTGACTGATGTAACATCTGCTCTCTCGCTCCAATTCGTTATTTATGAGAATCCTCACTCGGAAAGGCACAGATACTGAATACATAAAGCAGTTCTAACCTGCAATCTCTAGAAAGTGTAAAATTTCCATTAATATTCTGTGATAGCTCTTGTTGTGATGCTGTCTGACACTTATTATCCATCCTTGGGGGAAAAGAAAATACAGTAAATGAAGAGTATTTGCTAAGAGGAGCAGTGCAATGGGATTTTATTTTTCTTCTGTAAGCAGAGATTGGATTGAATGATACACAAGTTAATAAAACAGTGAAAGAAAGAATTTTCATTTACATAGTACCTTTCATGACCTGCAGACGTCCCAAAGTGGTTCACAGCCAATGAAGTATTTTTTGGAGTGTAGTCACGGTTGTAATGTAAACAGCCAATGGCACACAGCCAGGCCCCAACTAATGGTAATGGAATAAATGACCAGAAAATCTGTTTTTTAGTGATATAAAAAACAGAAAATGCTAGAAACACTCAACAGGCAGCATCTGTGGAGAGAGTTAACGGCCCCGATATTAATGGGGAGACAGGGAGGATGCGGGGAGCCCGGTGGCGGGTGAAGAACCTGGCAAGGCCTGGGACGTGGAGGATTTGAATAATTTTGAACCGACTCCCACCCAACAGTGGGCGGGAGCAGGAAGTAGCGGCAGGAGGCCACAGCCAGCCAGCGGCGAGGGGTGGGGAGGAGGCAGAAGTTACGGTCTGAGGTCGGGGCTGGGGTAAGGGGCCAAAGACTTCCTTGTGATTGGGCGGCGGAGCACTCCTGCTCCTCCTGGCCCACAAGGAGTGCTAAAAGGAGCTGATCTTCAGAACTTACCTCCGGCAATCATCGCCTCCCACCTCAGATCTGTTGCTAGGCAACTGACAGAGTGGGCCTCCCCCTAACCTACAGTTAAGTTTAAGTCATGGCTTTGATGATGTCATTAGGTCACGGCTTTCAAATGTTAATTAGGCTCCCGCCTGCCTTTTGCAGGAGCCTCGTCGATGACCTGATTTGGGTTTGTAAAAATTTAAACGGACGGAAATGGGTCAGTTGAGTTCAAGTTGATTGATTCTGTTTTTTAACACCTCGCCCCCCACCCCGCGCGTCCCTCTCCTACCCATCCAGGGGGGTGGGTGGGGAGGTAAAATTGAGGCTAACATTTCAGGCCAATGACCTGTAATGCAGGGTATCTAGAATTCCAAAAAGGTTTCAATGAAGCTTCGCGAGCATAAGGCAGTGGGTATCCTAGCTAAAACATGGAGGTGATAAGGAATTGGCTGAAAGAGAGGAAACACCGAGTATTATTTAGGGGACTGTATTGTGTGGAGCAACCTAGAGATCGGTGCTGGGGTCCCTACTGTCTCTGCTCTATGTAATCTACCTGGCTTCAGAAATGCAATGAAAGTTGGTCAGATTCACCGATGATACTAAAGTGAGGGTGGGAGAGGGGTTGGCAGTTGAGTCTGATGGAACAGCCAAGGAAGAACAATAGGACCAGAAGTGGGCAGAACGGTGTCAGATGAAAATCAATACAGGTAACTGCATGGTTTGCATATTAGAAGAAAAGATGTGGGGTACACTAATAATGGGGTTAAGCTTTCTAAGGGAGATGCTTAAAGAGATCGGGGAGTGTCTGGGAACCATTGCAAAGCAGCAATTAGAGCAAGCAAATCAGTAGAGTATGGGAAGAATGGTCAGTTAAAGAGAAGTGTCAGACTAGGGGGACAAAACGTGACGACATTTAGAAAAGCTCAAAAGATATCTCACCCATGAGACGCCTTCGCCAAAGCTGATGGGACCGACACAAAGAAGAGAAAGGAAACTCCACGGGTAGGCATAAGACTGCAGGTATATGACAGGGCAGCCCAGCCCATATCTGATCAGTTCTCCCCTTCATGTTCTCTCCTTGCCCAAAGTACCTAAATCACAAGGCCTCTGGAAGGCAGTAGAGGCCTAATGAGTAGATCCTGTTCTCGCCCTCTCAACCAGGGAGAGTGTGCAGAAAGAGGAGTCTTAAGAGAGGAAACTGGGGAGAAGATAAACCTCCTGACGAAGGGTCATCGACCGGCAACGCTGACTCTGTTTCTCTCTCCATAGAGGCTGCCGGACCTGCTGAGTGTTTCCAGCATTTTCTGTTTTTATTTCAGATTTCCAGCATCCGCAGTATTTTGCTTTTGTCAAAGATAAACCTTAACTGGTTTTTGGTTTCCTGATCTATTACTCTGCAAAACTACATCCCATCACATTAAGTTAATTAGTCTCATTAACACCGCATAATGTGCACCAAAATTAAGTTTTTAGCTCAAGCATGTAAATAAACAGATGGCTTATAGAAATCAATATCTTGACACCAGCAGCCTACCTGTTCAACACAAGTACTCAGAGGATGCGGAGTGGTTCATTGATGTTCTGATATTTTCAAAGTGGCCTGGGGTTGGTTATCTGTTTATGAGGAGAGAGAGATGAGGAGTAAACATCTGTTCTTGTCACAAATTGTAAGTCAAGCAAAGCGTTCTGTTGATGTTATAAACTAAACCGGATTACGAAAATCAGTAGAATCCCAAGACCTCTCTGATAAGAGGACTCAATTATGAGGAGAGACTGGCAAAAATCGGGCTCTGAAAGATGATCGAAGAGGGGCCTCGTAGAAACACATAAGATCGCAACGTCACCCGCCTTTGATCGTCCCTCAGCTCCTCCGTCACTGAAACTCTTATTCATACTTTCATCACCCCCCAGACTTAACTACTCCGATGCTCCCCTCGTGTTGCATGCGTTAAGAGTTGAGATTCACAGGGTTTATTGTCGTATGTACCAAATCACTTTCCTTACATGTGTTGCGAGTCGAGACTCCCAGTGCAGAACTTTGCTTACCAGGAGCACGGATTAGACAGTCGGATGTGGAGGTCAGTAAGTCCCATTCACCGCGTTCTTGAATTTCTGGTGATTAATTTGAATGACCAGAAAATTAGGGGCACCACGAATTGGGTCTGCCAATTATCTGCACTCTTAACGCAGGGAACACATTTTGCTGCACAAATACCACAACTTTGGATAAAACATCCCAGCTTCTGAAAGGATCAGCGTGCTAACAAATGATTTCCCTTAATAATGGGGTATACTGTCCTCCGTTCACTGATGGCAGTCAACAGATCAGCGAATATAAAGCAGGAAAGCGCAAACTCCCGTCAACTATTGGCGGACATCAGTGAAGGGAGTAAAATACACCCCAGTAATCACTCTACTAAATTCTTCTCAGATCAGAACATAGTCTTTTTACTTTCATTCCCACTTGGCAACAGTGCCGCTGTTGGCAGCCCTAACTTTGATGGTCACAATTTGAGGTAAATACAGTGCCCCTTTCCCCCTTTCAGAGCACTGAGGATCACTTAAAGAAGTGGTGTTTGACAGCCTCACTGGGAGCAGAGCCTAGCAGAGTTTACCCTGTTTATTATGTAACAAGACATCGGGCCGTAATTTGCGACCCCTACGGGTGCGTACGAGGTGTGCACGTGCCTGTAGGGGTCGCGCAAGTTCGGGTTTAGGCATGCACTGCGCGTGCGCTAAAACCCGGAACTTGCAATATGTCAAGAATTCTCTTGACAGATCATCCGCATCCCCAGGAAAAGGGCCTCCGCGGGTGGAGAGTCACGCTATTTGCCCAACTTCTGCCCAGCGAATGCCCCTGAAATTCTTACAGCGTAAGAGTTTAAAAAAAATAAAAAAATTTATCAATAATTTATACATTTAAAAACCTGCAAAATATGGTACGTTTATTTTTAGCCCATTTAAAACATGTAAATTTATTTTTCAAAAAATTACATTTTTGTTTTAAATATATGCCATTTTAATTCATTTTAAATATGTGATTTTTTTTTTTAATTTATTCGATGTGTAGACGTATTTTTTGGGGTATTCCCATTCATGCTTATGGGGTTTCCGTACTTACAGAATCCCCATAAGTATGAATGGGGATCCCCTTCTTTCATTGGTTGGGCCGGCCCACGTGATCCCGGGGCACTTGCGAACCGCCTGCGCCCCTGGGCTACGGGTACCCGGAGAGACCCAGGACCGCGAGTCTCCGTGGACCCCGAGGCCCCAGATACGCGGGCATTTTATTTGCGGATTGGAGGCATTTCCCCGCGGGAAGCCTCCGACCACAAATTCAGGGCCAATAATATCATAAAGGGTTTCTCAGATTTTACTTTGAGGTTCGTGCTGCCGAAAAGTAGCGACTCGGCCTAAAATTCAACCGTGTCAAAACTTTGCTACTTTGGTATAATTGGAGCCGAACTAACCCCTGCAACAGATCGCCTTTGGGTGATACTTGGGTTCATCTCACTAGTGAAATGAAGATGAATGAATCTGAATCATCTTTGCACTTCATTGAGCTGTGGGAAGAAACAGCAACATTGCTGCCTCCCGTTTAGGATTCTTTAGCCGCCCAGGCCATCCATCGATAATATAGGCATGTTATATAAAGCCTCTGCTTTATTTTCTAGATCCATACGTTAAGGTGTCTTTGCTGTGTGAAGGACGACGGTTAAAAAAGAAGAAAACAACCATAAAGAAAAACACACTAAATCCTACTTACAATGAGGCAATTATCTTCGACATTCCTCCAGAGAACATGGACCAGGTCAGCCTGCTGATCTCAGTCATGGACTATGACCGGTAAGTACCAGAGCCCTTGTAGGATTGAGTGGCTCCACAAGACATGATGTTCCACTTCAAATCAGCAACACATCAGGAGGAATTCTTCTGATAGCAGATTGAAAGATCCCTTGTATAAGTTTTTATTCTACAGTGTGTTGCATGAGAGGGACTCTGGAAAGCAGATGATAAATGAATCTTAAAGCGAATTATTATTTTGGTAATCCATTGCAGTGTAAGTAAAATTCACCACAAGCGTAGTTAATCTTTCTTTAACGGCCAATACTGTGCATTGTGTGCGCATTCATACTGACTGGTTGAGGCAAATACCATTGCATCTCCTGGCTCCACTGCAGTGCCGAAGACCATCCTCTCCCGATCGCATCCCGTCCCCCCTCCCGATGGCCATTCCCCCTCTCTCCTGATCGCCTCCCCCCTCTCTACTGATCGCCTCCCGGATCTCTCCCGATCGCCTTCCCCTTTCCCGCTTGTCTCCCCCATCTCCTGATTGCCTCCCCTCTCTCCCAATTCTCTATTCCTCTCTACTGATCGCATCCCCCTCTCTCCCGAATGCACCCTCCCCTCCTGATCGCTTCCCCCCTCTCTACTGATCGCCTCCCGGATCTCTCCCGATCACCTCCCCCTTTCCCGCTCGTCTACCCCTCTCTCCCGAACGCATTCCCCCTCTCTCTCCCGCTCGTCTCCCCCCTCTCCTGCTTGCCTCCCCTCTCTCCCAATTCTCTATTCCTCTCTCCTGATCGCATCCCCCTCTCTCCCGAACGCATCCTCCCCTCCTGATCGCACCCCCCTCTCTCTTGAACACATCCACCTCTCCACCGATCGCATCTCCCCTCTCTCCTGCTCGCTTCCCCCTCTCTCTCGATCGCTTTCCCCATTGCGATAGCTCCCCTCCCTCTCCTGATCACCCACCCCTCATTCCCGATCGCTTGCCCCCCCGGATCGCTCTCTCCCCCCCCCCCCCCACCCCGATTGCGCCCTTATGTCTTCCAAATTGACAGATAATGTAGAGTGGATCCTACAAGTTTTCCTGATTAATGTTGATAGAATATTACAGCGCAGAGGAGGCCATTCGGCCTATAGTACCTGTATCGGCTCTTTGAAAGAGCTATCCAATTAGTCTCACTCCTTGTTCTTTCCCCATAGCCCTGCAATTTTTTTTTCCTTTTCAAGTATATATCCAATTCCCTTTTAAAAGTAAAGGGAATGTTCAGCTTGGGGTACACTAAATCAATATGGTAGAGAGTAAACAATGCAGGTGTTAGCTCACAGGAGATGTTGCCTCCTTATGAAAGCTGTTAGCAAGCCGTTTGCAGCAGTAATAGTCATTGGAAAAAGTCTGAACTTTAACAATCACATTCCTGAAAATCAGCTCTTCCCATATTCACTCATAGTCAGAAACTAATAGTACATGAATTGTATACAAAATGTCAGCTTGGGATCTTCATCACCAAATCTTATCAATGTCCTGACTGGTACAAACTAGGAAGTTAGTTTATTGTAAAAAAAAGTATATCAACCCATCCTCCACTGCACAGTGTCATGGAGGTCAGTTCATTTGGGTTTTTTTCCCCTTGAAATTTCCCTCTTCCGCTCCTGAAGGCACTGACTCATGTTGGGTGCAGCTGTTCATGTGTAGGCACCTCTCTGGTACATCAGGCAAATGTCATTCTTCAGTTGTGGCACCAGATTGTGCATATATAAGCATTTGAGGACGATCCTCTCCTCAACCGACATCCACACACTTTCCAGCTCGGGGAGTGACCAGGTGTAGGAACTCTGGCTGATTTTACACCTTCCTAGCCCAGGGGCACTGAGCCTAATTGTAGCGCCCCATACTGCTGACCTGCTTGAGGTCAGCTAACTCAGCACAGACTGGGGCTCGAGCCATCACCCTTCCTGGTGCCTACGGCCCTGTTCCACATTGGGAATCTAGTTGTGCACTGAACCATCAGAGGAGGATGGTCATTTCATTCTTGGTGTGGGTTAGATTTGGTACATCTCTGCTACTGTAGATAGTGGAAGGTGCATGAAGGAATACATGTTAATGAGCATTTCTTTCTCTTCATGATGGTCAGTGTTGGGCATAATGAGATCATTGGAGTGTGTCGTGTGGGCATTAACGCTGAAGGCCTGGGGAGGGACCACTGGAATGAGATGCTGGCGTACCCGCGCAAGCCAATTGCACGTTGGCACCCGTTGGTGGAGGTAAGAGAACTTCAGGCTGCTTTGTGGTAAATGTACAAAACATGCATGCCAATAGTAGTACATGTTTCAGCGATATAGAGTCAGTATCCTTTATACATAGTCTTACAGTTGAATACAAACAAGTTGTAAATAATGATTCCTGAAATACTACAGTAGAAATGATAAATCTACATGTTATGGTTAAATCTAGCGAATTCTAATGAATACAAAAGCAAAATACTGCGGATGCTGGATATCTGAAATAAAACAGAAAATGCTGGAAATACTCAGCAGGTCAGGCAGCATCTGTGGAGAGAGAAACAGAGTTAACGTTTCAGGTCGATGACCCTTCATCAGGGACACTATAAAAAAATTTTAACTCTGTTTCTCTCTCTACAGATGCAGCCTGACCTGCCGAGTTCTAATGAATGTTGGGTTCAAGGGGGCTGATTTTGTTCCAAAGCAGTAGTAGAAAACATTCAGTGTAAACACATTTGGTGTCATTTTTATCTTCACCGCCTGGGCAGGAATCTGCCGGGTGAAAATGTGGCCCGTCATACAACGGCGGTTGAACCGCTCGGCCAGATTGCTGCCCAGGTGTTGAAGGTGAAAGTTACCCTTGTTGGTTTCCCCATCATCTCTAACTCTCTGTTAAGTCTGAATCCTTTCCGACTTCAATTCTGCTCCCATATCTGGGAGGCTCTCTGACTGTCTGGTCTTTACCTCTGGACAGGGTACAAGAGAAGCCAGTTGGCTGATGGGCGATCCTTCTCTCACCTAGCCTCCAAACTCTCACTCCATCGCCATTTTTCTTCCTCTCTCTGGATTTTAATGATACTACTGTAATCAGCACTGCGCTGTACTTTCCCCTCCCTTGTATTTCCGAGGTACCGAATACCCTGTCCTACACACTGATCCTCGCAGTGTTGAAATTGTGACAGTGCATCATCTCTGACTTCTCACCCTTTTATTCTTGAGACCGCAAAACTGTGGAGCTCCTCGTCTCCTGGTCTCCCGAGCTCCTCGTCTCCCGAGCTCCTACTTGCTTCAACTTTAAAAAACACCAAGTGTGGCATCATCTGACCACTACTTGATTTATCTCATGTTCTCTCCTACTTTATTTTCATCTTTGGTGCCGTCATACTTTACAGGCCTTGGGCCTTTACTCAATAAAAGTTGTTGTTACTGAAGTGAATTGTGAAAGAATAAACAGCCCGTTCTGCTCTAAAACATCAGCTCATTTGCGTATGACGGTGGGGGCTGGGTATGAATAGATGTTAACTTTGATCCCCAGCCTGATTCACATTTGATATTGGTTGGAGGCAGCAGAGCCTCACCTCCTTGTGGATCTTGCGAAGTTCCATTGGATTCACTGGACTCTGCTTCCAGTACAATACCGGATGGAAAAGTAAATGAGAGGTCAATGCCAGGAAGCTGGTACAGTATCAGTCTCCCAAGACTGGTGCAGCAACTTAAAAACACCTAACACTGGTATACAGTGAGTAAATGTGGCGTAATAGCAGGATTACAAACACGCCAAGTAACACACCAGAATACATGACTAATTTGGTGGCCATTTCATTCCTTTCCAACGCAGTCACAGAGCCCTGTAACTGATCCAGTTACTGAAGGGTCTCAAACGAGGGGAAATAGATGCACGGTTAAACATAAAAGATTTTGGGTAGAGAGCAGGAGAAGCTTTTTGAGTGAGGCTGTGGGATGCACTACCTGAGTTAGTGGTTTTGTAGAGATCCAAGCAACGTTTAAGAATAGGTTTGATATGTGATTGAAGGAAAGGGGGAATAAAGGGTTATAGGAACAGGGTGAGCACATGGGATTAGGACCATTGCTCATGTGGAGGATAAACACCAGCACGGGCTGGTAGGGCGTGTTGTAATTTCTATGTAATTCCATGTAACCCCAGGGCTTCATTTCCAAAAGGTTCTCGAATGAAGAAGAAGAATTGCATTGTTTTATATTTGCGTTTGATTTTCTTAGCAATAAGTTTAATTTCTAAATGTTTACAGCATGGTTTTATTAATAATTATTCTTTTTCTTGGTAATGGGTAGCCCCAAAATATGAATAATAAATCTACCTTAACTCTGGTAATCTCAGAATAATTAAAAAATACACTTGGTGAGACTTGATTAGAAAAACATACTTATATGGATATCCAACTGATTATCTTAATAAAGTAGAACAAATCCTTCTAATTAAATACTAAACACATCAGAGTTTGAGTTCATTACTGAGTGCAGTGACGATCTACTCGGTTCAATGTTGCTCATTAAGCTTGCCTAAAACCAACAAAATCTAAATATACTTCAGAGGAAGATGTGGCTCGTGGATCCGACATGAATAATTTTCTTTGATTTGATTCAGTCTCAGTCAAATCCAACAAAACCCACTCTTTGGGCTCAATTTTAATTCCCCCTGCTTGGGGGGGGCAGTTAAAGGTGGGGGGGGGGGGGAGTTACCCACTCCGTTCCCCACTCCGTTCCCGTCCCGATCTGGCCGACTACAATTTTAAAAGCTGACGGGGTCCTTTTGAAATATGCAGTTTGGGCTCCAATGACACTCTCGGGGCCTAACTGCCATTTTAAGCTGAGGCCTGAGCAGCAGTGTTTCCTCAGGCCAGCTGTAACGTTTGTCTGAATTAAAATAAAGTAGACATGCAGCCTCTCAACGCCTAAATCAGATAAAGCTCTCTCTTTCCCCCCTCCCTTTCCCTGTAATTGTGTTTAACAAAAGAGGTTACATTTACCTTTTCTTATATACCTTTATATGGTCCCTTCTAGTTGATTCCTTTCAAGGCTGAAAAGCCCAAATTTCTCCTCAGGACCCAGTCCTCTCACACCAGGGATCAGACTCGTGGCTCTTCTCTGAACTGCCTCATGCTTGAATGTCTTATTCCTGTTTCAGTTCCCAAATCTGGACACAGTAGTCAGTGCCACCTCGGATTGCCAACTCTGGTTGGCCATATTCCTGGAGGTTTCATCACATGACTTCCTCCAACCGCCCGGCCCTCACACTCCTACTATTGGTCACCTGACACCTCATGACGCTCCGCCTTCCTACACCAATCGGAAAGTGAACAGACTCTTCATTACCCGATTGGATGATTCTTGACTGTCACTCAAATAGTCTTCCTCGTCCCCCACCCCCAACATGTCCAATATTATTATAACTACTAAACAAAAGTGTTCAAAGACTTCTTTTAAAAAACACAATTTTTTATGATTTTTCTCCCGGCTTACTCGCAGCAGCATCCTGGAGATGAGTCTTTAATTCCTGGCGACTCCAGAGCAATCCTGGAGGGCTGGCAAACCGAGTGCTGCCACACACGCTGCATCTGCTACAACATGAGATTTTTAAAACATTTTTTCCTTTACATGTCTGAGCTTGTTTAAAAAAAAACACAAAGGAATCTGAAAATCCTTTTTAATGCAAAGCAGTTGCGAACATCGATGATATCGCATTATCGTATTGCCATTTACATCATCCAACAGTCCCCTATATAAACACATGGTAAAGTGTCTCGCAAGATCACAATGTCTTCAGGGTAGGATTCTCAAATATTTTCCCCACCCAGTTTCTGGGGGTTGGGGGTGTAAAATTGAGCAGGGCCGTATAATACCACCTCCCTGTCCGTGAGACATACCGCTCGATTTTCTGTCAGAAGCGATGATGGAAGTTAGAAGTGATCAAATAAGGGCGGCTTCAAATCACGTCAAGACGTCAAACATCCGATTTCCTGACATTTGCGCCTCTGGCTTACGCAGTGTTGGCAGCACCATCATAGAGGAGGTGTCCAGTGAAGCTCAGCCAGCTGACCGGCAGAACTAACTATAGAAGGAAGTGAACTTTAAAATGTGAAAACTTCTTGGTTAATGACCATCCAGAGTAATTTGTGTTTCCCTCAAGAATCATAGAATCTTACAGCGCAGAAGGCGGCCTTTCAGCCCATCGTGCCTGTGCCGGCTTTTTGAAAGAGCCAGCGCAGCTCTCATCCCACCCCCCCTGCTCTTTCCCCATAACCCGACAAATGTTTCCTTTTCCAGTATCCATCCAATTCCCTTTTGAATCCTGAAAGTCCTGCTTCAACGTGTGCCTAATCCAAGACACATCCCCACCGAGCCAAATGTGGGAACGCACAACTTTAGTGTGACCACAATTTTTAACGGAAAGACAACACGCTACCATGAGCCTTTTGAAACTGAGGTGCCCCTCGTCTCAGGGCAGCTGAGGCCCCAGAGCGATCTGCTGCAACTTGTATTTCCTGTGCAGCAGCAAGAGATGCCTGGCCCTGGCTGGCTGGCTTTTGGTTGCTCGGATGACACGCACACATGATACTGTCTTGAGAGACAGCATCATCGTGGGAGCACACACCTGCAGAGCCAGTAATGTTGGACCTGGACTTTGATTGACCACTGATCAGTAGAAAAGTGCCCGATCGTGAAGCCCTGAGAGATACTTGTCAGGATTCCAGCCCGACTTGTTTGGAATCTCGAGGAGACAGCCTTCTCCATACTGGTACCCAAGGTGTCTATGACAACAGTTGCAGCTGATATGCTGGGAGATATGACTCTTTAGTTTCTCTGTTGAGCGCAGATAGTTCTGGGATTGCCACATGCTTCAGGGTTGACTGAACATCCATCCATCATGGTGCAGCAGATGTAATTAGTGAACTGTTCAAATGAAGCCATCACCTGCAGTGCATCTGGGACACCAACCCCACTGCTGTACGTATGTTTGCTCAACAAGCTTCGTTCTTTTAAAAACATCACCACGGAGATCTGGGTCCCAAAGCCCTTCCACCGAGGGTAGATGTCTCCTGACTTTATAAACAGCGACATCTGACACCTCATCTTAAATCCCAGCACCTTATGCCCAGTCATGCTTTGCGGTTTACACTGTACGCTCCTCTGAGGCTCATTAACTATTCCCTCACTGTGTGGGTGTCTCTGTGATGGTACTTAGGAGGGAAGAGGATGATTGATGGCATGTGTAAAGAGTTGATGGTAGGACCCGACTAGGGGGCCAACATCCTCTTGCTGGTCCTCTGCTGCTTGTTGGTGTGGCACACCTAGGAGGACACAAAAAGAGGAGCGCATTGCTACACATTGGCCGGTCCCCTTGCAGTATATCGCAAGGGGGTCAAATTGTTTAGTTATTGTTGTTTTCGTATCTTCACACTCTATCCCTAGTGTGAAATGGTGGGAGGATTTGCAGGCTGATTAACAGTCTGACAGGTCATGATGCAAATGCAGCTTCTGTGGCTGTAACCATCTTGATACCAGCCAATAGTCCAATATAGCAGGAGGGTATTACGGGCTCCAACAACCCATACGATGAGGTGGGGTCCACGAGTATCCCGCCGGATGTCAACCCAGAACTCAGAGTTGGAGCTCCGGTCTCGTTCATCAGGACTGTCTGGAGTGGGGTTGGCGCCCTGCACCTTCTGACTCAGAGACGGGAATACTACCAATAATCCAGAGGCTCACTCCAAAATATTTAGTGATGCCAGGTTATATGTGTCCTGCAGGAAATGGAGAGAAATGAGATGATGAATTGTATGACCAGCCTGCATCAGCCACCGCCCCTCCTATCTCCCCGTCTCCCACTCCTTCTCCCGTTTGTCTGCCCAAAAGTTCTTCGGGCTTCCTCTCCGTATGGGGTGAGCGGTCGGAGGTTGTTGGGGGGGGGAGCACAGTTTGCCGCTTTTTTCTCGGACATTGGTTCTGGTTCATTTTCTCCTTTAAAGAATAAAGTAAATCGTGTGAAATCATATGGAATGTGAGCCAGGTGCCAGTAAGCATTCCTTAATAGGGGGGGAACGGGGGAATGACAGGTGCAGGAAATGAGCAACTACATATCGTGAGGCTTTTACTGCTTCCCTTTGTCTTAGGCTGTGAGTGAAGGCACACTTGCAGGGGAAGGAAGCGGTTGTGAAGGGTATAGTGGTACCTCCTGCACATTGCTGGTAAGTTGTAGGTGGTGTTCAATACTGTGAGGGCAAGATGGCTGGAAATGAGAAACATGTTTATGACAGTGCATTGTTGGACTGCCTTCTCGTACCTTGGCTGCCCTGGTGAGGTCATTGACCTCCTTCTTCCGGCACTGAATTACCATGCGGGGGTTTGTGGAGGTTGCACTGACTGCCAAGACTACCTCCTTCCACTGTGCCCGGACCCTTTCTTTCATTGGCCTCCTTCCCTCTGCCCCAAATATTTTCTCAGAGAACTTCTGTACTCTGCTGCGCCACTTAAGGAGACTATCTTCTTTTTGTTTCACTATTTGAAGTACTTGCTCCCAGATTTTAAATTGTTGGCCTGCTCCTGTAAGGTGCCGCAGCCATTTAAATGCTGCAGCGGTGCCAGATTTCCTGCCCCACCAGAGGTGAGTTCCCAATATGTAGTGCTGATAGTGTTTGAAACCCAGTCTCATTATGATGAGTCTGACTCCACAAAGTTCAGCAGAGGCAGAACAAGATCATGCCAGTGACTGAAAGTCCCGCCCCAAACATTTCTGCCAGGAAGCCCACTGAATTGGAAACTCCAGCCTTAATTTGGTGACAGTGACCCTTTATAAAGTAATACTCCAGAATATGTCCCTGCAGTGGCATTATGATAATAAACCCCTTATTTGTTTAAATGCCAATTTGTAACTTTAATTTGTTTTAAAAGGAAATGATACGAAGCAGTGGCTGAGTGGCAGCCATCTTTGTTTTGAGGCTGAAACATAACATTTGGGACTCACCTGGTCGAACATCTGTTTCTTTGCTCAGCCTCAGAAACATCATGATGTAGGTACCCTCAATTACAGCCAGCCACTGTGTGAGAATTAAAAGAGGGCACATTTTTTCAGTGACTACTTGATTGTGGTACCTGATGCCAGAGTGTTTATTGAAATGTAAATATATGATAAATATGCAAAAACGAGGCCGTAAATTTATGTTGATATTTGTTCATTATTGCCATGAAAACGTGGTATTTTGACTTTGAATGCTTGACACCACTTCTGTGTTATCAAACTCCTTGACCTTGGATGAGCTATAAACTTCCTTCAGTTAAACATTGGGAAGACTGAAGCAATTGTCCAGCTCCTCCACAAGTTACGATCCTTCGCCATTGACGCCATCCCCCTCCCTAGACTGTTTGCAACCTCAGGGTCCTGTTCAACCCTGAGCTGTGTTTCCGACCCCATTTCTTCTCCATCACAAAGACCACCTACTTCCACTTCCTTAACTCTCCTTCCTGCCTCATCCCATCCACTGCTGAACCCTCACACATACCTTTGTCACCTCTAGACTCCATGATGCGGAGATGCCGGTGTTGGACTGGGGTGGACAAAAGTGAGAAGTCGCACAACACCAGGTTATAGTCCAACAGTTTTATTTGAAATCACAAGCTTTCGGAGCGCTGCTTCTTCACCTGACGAAGGAGCAGCAGCTCCGAAAGCTTGTGATTTCAAATAAAACTGTTGGACTATAACCTGGTGTTGTGCGACTTCTCACCTCTAGACTCAATTACTCCAATGCTCTCCTTGCTAGTGACCTGTCCCATTCTCCACAGGCTCAAGTTTGACCTAGACTCTGCTGCTGCCTCTAGCCTATCCTGTACCAAGTCCTGCTTTCCCATCACCTCACCTTCATTGAGCTACAGGGACCTTGGTCCTCCAACACCTCAAATTTAAAATCCTTGTTCTTGTCTTTTAGTCCCCTATCTCATGAACCTCTTCCAGCCCTTCATCCCTCCTCCCAAAAGTCTCTGTTAATCTAATTCTGGCCTCTTGCGCATCTCCCTCCCTTTGCCCCAACATTGGTGGTCATTCTTTCACCTGCACTAGGTCTGACTCTCTGTCATTGCCCCCCTAAACATTTCCACCTTACTTTCCTCCTTTGAAACCCTCGAGAAAGCTTTTGGTCACCCCTCTAATCTCTTCTTTGGCTCAGCATCCATTTTCCATACGCCTTCTGTGAGGCGTCTTGGGACATTTTTCTATGTTCAAGCCATTATATAAATGCAAGTTGTTGTTCAATAAGAGAGTAACACAAGGATTTTCTACCTTTTCTTTTCAGTGGCAAGGCCGCACTGCCAGCTTTGACAGCCAAGGGTCCTGTCCATCTCCTAAACCTCCATCAACACCATGAATTCCAGTGCAGAGAGATTCTGTGGATCCTTCAGTGTTCTGAACATAATGTAATGTCAGTAGTTCAGTCTCTTTCCTCACAGGAAAACTACATTATACTCAGCAAAGTGGACACAACTATCATGGAGATAGCTTGTCCCTGCTTGGATAGAAAGCAAATCCAAAAATTGGGTGACTTTCAGAAGTTGTGTGAGAAGGAGACAGGATTATCATTGTGGAGCCAGGTGTAAATAAGGGGGAGGCACAACTGTGTTCTGAACTAGGGAGAGAAAATGGAACCAAATGTTGTCGGTAGCGTGTGAAATTTAATTTGTATCAGCAGCTTAAACCAATACACAGGTTGAGTAAGGTGCCTCTAAAATGATGCTGGCCTGTGTTAAAACTTGCATTACCGTTTTCCTTGTTGAGCAGTCAATACAGTTTCTCAGTTCCATAAAAGACCAAAATTATAGGCTTATCATGGATCAAAACTCGCAATAGTTCAACAACCTCAGGCTACCAAGATATTAGTCAGGCAACTACATTTTCAGTGTTTTTATTGTGTGGAAAGGGTCCTTGCTGTGCAAAATAATCACTTTAATTTTCATTTGGCAAAAACATGCTTAAAAAGTGATGCTTTACCATGTACAACATCAAAGAGAGCAAAAAAACTCTTGGCTTTGGGCTACCATATACTTCAGTAGGCTACTGAAATTGATGAACATTTGGGTGCTCATGAGTAAACCAATCTAGCTACATATCTGCTATAATTGTTGAATCAGTTAATTGAAGGTATGCTTCGTCAGGGTTTTGTATGGACCTCCGCACCCCCCCTCCCCAACCCCAACTAAGATGGAATGTTCTACTGCACTCCATTCTATGTGGTGAGACTTGGCCAATGAGGATGGGGGAGTGTTTGCATTGGCCAAGGTCAGGACTTAAACCCATAGCACTTTAGTTGAGCCATTGGAGAAAAGGACTAATATCCTAAAGATTAAGTGCAGCACTATCCTTTTTTTTTTGCTAACACTCCTGTGAAGCGCCTTGGAACGTTTTATTACGTTAAAGGCGTTATATAAATATAAGTTGTTGGTTGTTGTTATCCCAGGGGAATGGTAGGCATAGTGCACAGGCATTGTATTTAAATCTCTACCCCTGTGGTTTGAATCTAGCTCAAGAAAGCTGGATTGAAAGTGTTCTCTCTGTATTGATTCAGAGCACTTTGAAAACTGGCTTTTTAAAAAAACAAATGTTATGGTGAAGTGACACTGGAAGAGGCTTCATATATTTGTTTTAACATTTCATGGGTGTAATTTGTATGTTTATCTTTTTTTCTCTGAAATTTGACGAAATATGAATAAGAGATTCAACAATAAAAGATGCAAAATGGTTACGTTCCCACGGGAGGTGCTTCAGATGTAATGCACCCCTTCAAAAAGAAGTCTATCAGCCGTTACCTCATTAATATTTATTCTCCTATTTAAAAATACAGTAGCGAATCCACACTCTGTTATCCAGTCCCACCTCAGCTCTACCACTCTCTGGCCAAAACTATTTCTTGCCTGAAGAACTTAATTCAATTCCTTAAGTCGACCTCTCCACTCCCTGGTTTATGTTGACTGTCATTTTGTAATCCACATTAGAAATGGGCTGGCTTCCCTTCCCTTACTGTGAATCAAAAAACAGAAAGCAGGTTCCACTCGCAGTGCAGTCTCGTGATGTTCTGCAGTGAGTTTTTTTTGTGTTTTCTTTTCTTGCTTCACTTGTTGAATCAAAAATCAATTCTGACATTTCAGGAGACACTGGAGGCTTATAATAGAGCAGCAGGCAAGGTCCCCATTGCACGTAGTGAGCTGAGAAACCAAATGATTAAATCCTCTTCTAAAATGTGCAGTTTGTACAAATTGTTTGCACCCACGTGCAGTGTGTATAGGAGGTAAGTGTGGACCTAATTGTTTTTAAGCTTATGTTTTACCTTTGGTTCCGGTGCTCTTGTCATGGAACTGCATCAACTGGGTGAGCCTACTGGGAAACTGCACATTATGACTGGAAGATTAAAGGCTGTAGGTGTGAAGTTTCTCAGTGCGCACACCTGGCAGGTACAGCTGTGCCCAGGATCACCAAAGTGGGGAAAACTCCCCTTAAATCTTCCCACTCAGAGGACAATGAGACGTGCAAAGTGGGAATGTCAGTAAGAAAGAAAGAAAGAATTGCATTTATATAGCGCCTTTCATGACCACCTGACGTCTCAAAGCGCTTTACAGTCAATGAAGTACTTTTGAAGTGGAGTCAGTGTTGTAATGTGGGAAACACGGCAGCCAATTTGCGCACAGCAAGGTCCCACAAACAGCAATGTGGTAATGACCAGATAATCTGTTTTTGCTATGTTGGTTGAGGGATAAATATTGGCCAGGACACCAGGGATAACTCCCCTGCTCTTCTTCGAAATAGTGCCATGGGATCTTTTACGTCCACCTGAGAGAGCAGACGGGGCCTCGGTTTAACATCTCATCCGAAAGACAGCACCTCCGACAGTGCAGCACTCCCTCAGTACTGTACTGGGAGTGTCAGCCTGGATTTTTGTGCTCAAGTCTCTGGAATGGGACTTGGACTCAGAACCTTCTGACTCAGAGGCGAGAGTGCTACCCACTGAGCCACAGCTGACACTGTAGGGAGTCGATTGAGGCGAAGTAGAAAAAACCTTGGCTTACATTAACCATATTATGTAACTAACTTGGAGTACTTAATGGTGACATAGGGGGTGATTTTCTCAATGGGGAGCTTTTGGAGGCGGGACTCCCACTTGTCGGGTTTCAGTCCCGCCTCCATCAACTTCTGGCCAACCCACGCTATTTTCCCTTGATTGACCTTGTTAAGCCCACCCAGCGGGCTCAGCAGGCCAATTAAGGGAAAGCCGGTTGCAGCAAATGTCAATGTATGACATTTCATCTGTCAAAAATTTTTGACAGATGAATTGTCATCGTTTGACAGCTCTGTGAAGCTGTCAAACACTGACATTCTCTGTTGTTTGATGAGGTCTTGAATTCAAGACTCATCAAACCTCTTTCTTTTGCAGAAATGAGATGGTTGTTTCATTGGAGAATGCAACGGCCATCTGCCATCTCCAACGCGGAGGTGCGAGACTCTCCGCATACCCACCGACTGAAGCCTGCAGGAAGAAACAAAGGTAAGGACACTTTTTCTAACACTTTGCACTTACCTCAGATACTTACCTCTCCACACTTGCACCCATCACTCACCTTCACACCACACTTTTGCACCCCCGACCCCCGCAGACCCTCTACTCGCCTCGCTGACCTGGCGGGTTTCAGAGCCTTCAGGAAGCCTGCACTTGTGAGGGCAAAAAGGGGATAATCCTATTTTCTGCCTGTTAACTACCTGTTAACAGGCAGTTAATAGGCTTTAATCCCTTCCTGCCTCCAAGGAGACAGGACCCGGCGTGGGATGGCTACCCGCCTCCTGTCAAGATGGCATGGAGGCGGGTTGGGGGTGGGTTGGGCACCCGCCCCCAAATTCTGCCATTTTCCCAGCAGTCCCGCCTCCATACCCACCACCCCAGGGCTGGCAAGATCGCGCCCAATAGTACAAGGAGTGAAAGTGTATTCTCTATCACAAGCATCCCTCTCTTTGATGAGAACAATATTCATTCTTGAAATATGTTTAAAATAAATCATTTAATGGCTTGTCATCTTTGTGAAGCCCAAGCAGGCTGACACCTAATCTATCTGACACACAAACAGAACTCATTAATACCAATTTCAAAACTACCGCACAGACTTCATTTGTTACCAGCACGTGGCTGCAAACAATTGTACAAACTGCCCAGATTTGATAATGTATTGCACAAATTCAGTCATGTTATGATAGTTAACATACAGTGCAAAATATCATTATGTTAGGAACTAGCGCAACTCAATGGTTTAAAAAGTAAAGGTGGCAGTAATGGTACTTATTGATCAGTCTGGTAACTTCAGGACTGCAATTTAGGCTCTCAATTAGACCCACTCTTGAGTGATAGTTGAACTTGCATTCCCCTCAGGAAGCACTGTTGATCGTGCTCATGAAGATATCTTTGAGGTCGACCACTCCATGTACCTGTCTGTAAGGAATAGTGTGGTGAGGAATATGGAATTACTTTTTACAAGATGAATTTACTAATATCTTCAGATGTGAAAATTCTCAACATACACTTTCAACAGTGGCAGAAGAGTTGCCTTGTCTATTGCTTTCTTTGACACTCAGCTAACTTAAGGTCCATATGTGATGCCAAACAGATATTACTATGGTAACAGACTCTGACCAGCACAATACAACCAATACAAGCTGTCTCCAAGATTAAGAGGGTGAAGGGGGAGTTAATAGAAATTTGAACCTAGAATTTCAAGATAATGAGACCAGTGGGGAAGCATGTCAGAGAGAGTGATTTAACGGTATGTAAACTGCTGTGTTGCCTTTACCATTCAAACCTTTCCTTTCAGAATCTAAAGTTCTAACAAGTTGACACAAATTGCTATTTGAACAACTGAAAAATTGAGAGATCAAGTGAGCTCAGAAGAGAGTTGGGCATTTGGGATTTGGCTAAGCCTTGACCACGTGGTATTCGATTTTCACCCAAATTTCATTGAAGGCTTTCCTGGTTGATTCGGGTCTCCAGACCAAAGTGTGTCTCTTCAGAACCCCTAAGACACCTCGTTGAAATCCATCCAAAGAAAATCTTGATGACCTAAGCGCTCATGTCTACTGGCTAAACTAGACTCACTATGAGCGCATGTCTTTTGTTCCTAAAATTAACAAGAAACGGGAGGTAGAGGCTATGTTGTTGATTAGAAGTGTCTAACTGTATCATTCTGATGCATTGCAATGACCTGTTTTGTGTTCTGTAGTACAATGCCGCAAAACCAGATGAGAGCTTAATTTGCACAATTCTAAAGACACAGTCACACTTCACTAATCCAACCATCTACAGATTTTTGTTGAAAGCAAATAATGAGATTTACCTCATTCACAAACTCAACTGGTTGAATTAACAGTGTGACTGGAAGCTTTCCAGATGCCCATTAATATTACCCTGTTTGTTCTTAATGAGATGTTTGTTTTTGGATAATTCTCAATATTTCCCCTTAATGCATAGAAAATCATGATGTTTTGTTGCAGCATAAGTACTGACTGTAACACAATGCAAAAGTCCTGTCAGCATTCAGTTTATTAAGTAAATTGTAAGACTAAACACAAAAAGCTAGAGACTGAAACTTGGGGAAACTGTTTTTAATCGCCACCCTTGGGATGAACTGCGAGTATTTTTCATTGGTAATCTCAAATACAAGTTGTTTTATGAATTTTGGGGGTTGGTATTATGCGTCACCACGCACAAGTAGTCTCCCTATAACACTGGTTTCATTAAAATTCAAGTGTGCGGTTAAAACTGTGCAGAAGGCGGCACTCAATCAGATATGTGGAAGGCATTTTTAAGTGATTCATAGTTCTCAGTTAGTCCACCTGAAGCCCCATTCACCCCATCTATAATTACTGGGGTAGTAATATGAAGATTAGAATTGCTACATTGACTCTCGAATATCAGAATGCTCCCTCCATTGAGATACTGGGGACAGGTTTTGTTAAAGCCATGTATTTTCGTGCACTGATGAACCCAAGAATGCACAGAAAAACAACCACTCAATGACTGCAGAATGTTCATGTTACAAATGAACCAAATGGCAATAATCCACCTTCCCTGCTAGTTCTGCATCATTATTGTGAATAGGCTTAATTGAAATCAAAGGGTATAATCAGGAGATTACCTCAGGATGTCAAGCGTTTAAATGTAATTTGAATGGGGCTTTAAATTACCTTCATTTCATTATATGTTTTCTTATTTTCCCTTTTCACTTCTACCTTCACCTTTTGCTGATCATGGATGAAAACAACATTGAGACAATGGGCTAGATTTCCAACCCATTAGCTGTGAATAGGCAGAAAACCATCCTACTTGACTCACAACATATAATCATTGAATCATAGAAAGTTACAGCACAGAAGGAGGCCATTCAGCCCATCGTGTCTGTGCCGGCCGAGGAAGAGCTCTCCAGCCTAATCCCACTTTCCAGCTCTTGGTCCGTAGCCTTGTAGGTTACAGCACTTCAAGTGCATATCCAAGTACTATTTAAATGCGATGAGGGTTTCTGCCTCTACCACCCTTTCAGGCAGTGAGTTCCAGACCCCCATCACCCTCTGGGTGAAAAAAGTTCTCCTCAATGCCGCTCTGATCCTTCTACCAATTACTTTAAATCTATGCCCCCTGGTTATTGCCCTCTCTGCTAAGGGAAATAGGTCCTTCCTATCCACTCTATCTAGGCCCCTAATAATTTTATACACCTGAATCAAGTCTCCCCTCAGCCTCCTCTGCTCCAAAGAAAACAACCCCAGCCTATCCAATCTTTCCTCATAGCTAAAATTCTCCAGTCCTGGCAACATCCTCATAAATCTCCTCTGTACCATCTCTAGTGCTATCACATCTTTCCTGTAATGTGACCAGAACTGTACGCAGTACTCTAGCTGTGGCCTAACTAGTGTTTTATACAGTTCAAGCATAACTTCCCTGCTCTTACATTCTATGCCTCGGCTAATAAAGGAAAGTATCCCATATGCCTTCTTAATCACCTTATCCCTCTGTTCCTCTACATTTCTCAATATCCTACCATTTATTGTGTATTCCCTCCCCAAATGCATTACCTCACACTTCTCCAGATTGAATTCCATTTGCCACTTTTCTGCCCCCCTGACCAGTCCATTGATATCTTCCTGCAGTCTGCAGCTTTCTTCCTCACTATCAACCACACGGCCAATTTTTGTATTATCTGCAAACCTCTTAATCATGCCCCCACATTGAAGTCTAAATCATTGATATATACCACAAAAAGCAAGGGACCCAGTACTGAGCCCTGCAGAACCCCACTGGAAACAGCCTTCCAGTCACAAAAATACCCTTCGACCATCAGCCTTTGCTTCCTGCTACTGAGACAATTTTGGATTCAATTTGCCACTTTGCTACTTGGATCCCAGGGGTTATTGCTTTTCTGACCAGTCTGCCACGTGGCACCTTGTCAAAAGCCTTGCTAAAATCCATGTAGACCACATCAAATGCGCTACACTCATCAACCCTCCTTGTTACCTCCTCAAAAAATTCAATCAAATTAGTCATACACGGCCTTCCCTTAACAAATCCATGCTGACTGTCCTTGATTAATTAGTGCCTTTCTAAATGATGATTAATACTGTCCCTCAGAATTTTTTCTAACAATTTTCCCACTACCGAGGTTAGGCTGACTGGCCTGTAATTACTCGGTCTATTCCTTTCTCCGTTTTTAAACAACGGTACAACGTTAGCAATCCTCCAGCATCACACCTGTAGCCAGAAAGGATTGGAAATGATGGTCAGAGCCTCTGCTAATTCATCCCTTGCTTCTCTTAACAGCCTGAGATACATTTCATCCGGGCCTGGTGATTTATCAACTTTCAAAGATGCTAAACCCCTTAATGGTTCCTCTCTCACTATGTTTATTTCATCTAATATTTCACACTCCTCCTTAACTACAATGTCTGCATCGTCCCTCTCTTTTGTGAAGACAGGTGCAAAGTATTCATTAAGATCCATACCCACATCTTCCGCCTCCACACAGAAGTTATCTTTTTGTCTCTAATAGGCCCTACTCTTTCTTTAGTTATCCTCTTGCTCTTTATGTATTTATAAAACATCTTTGGGTTGTCCTTGCCAATATTTTTTCATGCCCTCTCTTTGCTTTCCTAATTTCCTTTTTAATTTTACCCCGGCACTTTCTTTACTCCTGTAGGCTTTCTGCAGTTTTTAGCTCTCGGTATCTGACATAAGCTTTCCTTTTTCGCCTTATCCTACCCTGTATGCCCCTGACATCCAGGGGGCTCTAGGTTTGGGAGTCCCACCTTTTTTCTTTGTGGGAACATATTTGTTCTGAACCCTCACTCTCTCCTCCTTGAATGCCTCCCACTGCTCTGACACTGATTTACCTTCAAGTAGCTGTTTTCAGTCCACTTTTGCTAAATCGCATCTCAGCTTTGTAAAATTGGCCTTTCCCCAATCGAGAACTTTTACTCCTGGTCTATCTTTGTCCTTTTCCATAACTATGCTGACAGTGTTGTTACTTTATGCAGAAATATCTATAATTATTTAGTCCCAGTTTTGAGGGTTTGTTATTATTCTCCAGCAGACTCTTTCTCTTCTTGCTGTTAATCTGATTGAAACCTTATTGCTGCTGGCTGGCCTGGTAGCTCAAGCTGCTGTTTTAATTGGCTGCCAAGTAGAAGGTCATGGATTAGGGGGTCACCAAAGCTTCATGCTTATCTCACCAGTCCTCTCCATGGCTTATAGAATATGTCATCCAGAGGTAGGCAATGCCTTAATTGCAGATGATAGAATCTTACAGCACAGAAGGAGGCCATTTGGCCCGTTGTGCCTGTGCCAGCCCTTTGAAAAAGCTATCCAATTAGTCCCACTCCCCTGCTCTTTCCCTGTAGCCCTGCAAATATTTCCTTTTCAAGTATATATCCAATTCCCTTTGAAAGTTAATATTGAATCTGCTTCGACCACCCTTTGAGGTGATGCATTCTAGATAATAACAACTCGCGGCATAAAAAATATATCCTCATCTCCCCCTGGTTCTTTTGCCAATATTCTTAAATGTGTCCACTGGTTATTGAGCCTCCTACTACTGGAAACAGTTTCTCCCTATCTACTGTGTCAAAACCCTTCATAATTTTGAACACCTCTATTAAATCTCCCCTTAACCTTCCCTGATCTAAAGAGAACAATCCCAGCTTCTCTAGTCTCTTCACAAAACTGAAGTCCCTCATCCCTGGTACCATTCTAGTAAATCTCCTCTGCACCCTCTCCAATGCCATGACATACTTCCTAAAGTGTGGTGCCTAGAATTGAACACAATACTTCAGCTGATGCCTAACCAGTGGTTTATAAAGGTTTAGCATAACTTCCTTGCTTTTGTACTCTATGGGCTGGATTTTGCCAATGGGGAGCTTTTGGAGGCGGGACTCCCACTTGTCGGGTTTTAGTCCCGCCTCCATCAACTTCTGGCCAACCCACGCTATTTTCCCTTGATTGACCTTGTTAAGCCCGCCCAGTGGGCTTAGCAGGCCAATTAAGGGAAAGCCGGTTACAGAGAACGTTAGCGTATGATGTTTCATCTGTCAAAAATTTTTGACAGATGAATTATCATCATTTGACAGCTCTGTGAAGCTGTCAAACACTGACATTCTCTGTAGTTTGATGAGTTCTTGAATTCAAGACCTCATCAAACCTCTTTCTTTTGTAGGAATTAGATGGTTGCTGCATTGGAGAATGCAATGGCCTTCTGTCATCTCTACCGCGGAGGTGCAAGACTCTCCGCATACCCACCGACTGAAGCCTGCAGGAAGAAACAAAGGTAAGTACACTTTTTCTAACACTTTACACTTACCTCAGATACTCACCTCTCCACACTTGCACTCATCACTTACCTTCACAGCGCACTTTTGCACCCCCCCCCCCGACCCCCAGCAGACCCACTACTCGCCTCGGTGACCCTGGCGGGTTTCGGAGCCTTCGGGAAGCCCGCACTTGTGTGGGCAAAAAGGAGATAATCCTATTTTCTGCCTGTTAACTACCTGTTAACAGGCAGTTAAGTGGCTGTAATCCCTTCCCGCCTCCAAGAAGACTGGACCCGGCGCAGGTCGGCTACCCGCCTCCTGTCAAGGTGGCATGGAGGCGGGTTGGGCACCCGTCCCCAAATTCTGCCATTTTCCCGGCAGTCCCGCCTCCCCAGCGCTTGCAAAATCCAGCCCATGCCTCTCTTTAACAAGTGTGTCCTGCGTGCAGCCTTTACAGATTTGGGCAGGTTGAGTGCAGTGGGCTCAAAATTAGTGAAATTGAAACAGAGAGAATGCTGCAGGGTGAGAAGCAAGGCTCATCGTTACTGAGCAACAGTAACATGGCAGTAGGAAATGAAAGGGAAGGTTAATTGAGGAAATGGTATAAAGTTGAACTTTTTGGCACTGGACACACTCTGAGATGTGGTTAAAAATGATTTTGTATTAGTGATTCGCACACTGAGGGGTCAGTGCCCATTTTGTTAAGTCAAATTAACTTTGAAACAGAGAGTCCACTGTCTTACCTATGACTATCAACGTAGCTTTGGCCTCGGATTTACCAATTAGGCTGCAGCTTAGTTATTGTACTCTCTGGAGTTTAGAAGAATGAGAGGTGATCTCATTGAAACATACAAGATTCTGAAGGGGATTGACAGGGTAGATGCTGAGAGGTTGTTTCCCCCAGGCTGGAGAATCTAGGACTAGGGAGCACAGTCTCAGGATAAGGGGTCGGCCATTTAAGGCCGAGATGAGGAGGAATTTCTTCACTCAGAGGGTTGTGAATCTTTGGAATTCTCTGCCCCAGAGGGTTGTGGAGGCTGAATCTTTGAGTATATTCAAGGCTGAGATAGATAGATATTTGGACTCTAGGGGAATCAAGGGATATGGAAATCGGGTGGGGAAGTGGAGTTGAGGTCGATGATCAGCCATGATCTTATTGAATAGTGGAGCAGGCTCGAGGGGCCGTATGGCCCACTCCTGCTCCTATTTCTTATGTTCTTATTATAATAATGGGAGAAATTTCAGCACCAACTCAGATAGCTCCTTCAACTGGCAGATCAGGAAGCAGACTTGATGTTCGAGGCTTCTATGTCTCAGACAGTCTAAAACATCCTGGCTGGTGGTATGTGGTAGAAGGCGGCCTACAAAGGGAAGAAAATGGCGAGGGATTAGATTTATTTAGTCATTTTAAGCCAACATTTGTTGATAACCCAACCATCTAATTCAATCTTATGTCACTTCATTAGTATTTTACTGAAAGCTTTTAGAAATTTCACCAACACTGTTTAACATATCAGTTTTGGCACTAGTAGGGTACAGTGAGTTGTGTGATGCTACTTTTTGTCAGTGTTCAGGATCAGTGAACGATCTAATTCTGACCCCTTAAAATGTACGCCACTCTGGAAAAGTACAGTGTCCAACTTTCTTGTTCACATCCTCATTTCATTATAGCCAGCAACTGGTTAATCTGGCAGAAATACTGCCATTTCATTTGCATACAGTCTCCCCCCTCCCCGCTCCTAGATTTAGGCCCAGCCATGAATAGATTGAAATAAAAACAGAAAATGCGGGAAATACTCAGCAGGTCAGGCAGCATCTGTGGAGAGAGAAACAGAGTTAACGTTTCAGGTCGATGACCTTTCATCAGAATTAAGTTGGCATCACTAATTTGCACATTTTCGATGTCAGCTGTAATAACAGAAATTTAACGCAACCAATCAAGCTATCAGTGGGGTTTCTGCTATGCTAATTAGCTGGAGAGTACATTTATTAAACGTACTAGTGGATGACCTATTCATTTATGATAGATTTTGAAGCCTTCAAGTGAATCCTTTAATAAAGGCATGAACAGACAATTCAATGAATAAATTAAATCATGTTATCGTGAAATGTGTCATTTTGAGATTTTTTATTTATTTAAACTCTTATTTTGGACATTAAGAAATTTCAGATTCTGAGAGAAGAAAATGGTAGAAGAAAAAAACAATCAGAAAGCATTTTGAGTGATTTATGGGAAGCCTGGGTCAGACTGTGCAATCACAGGTTGATATATTGTCACTGGCAAATTGCAACTATTATGGAGTCGATTTTAACTCAGAGCAGGTTTTGGCCGGCAAGTGCAGAATATACCCTCATTGGCCTTAGTTTCAGGCCTGGGCTATTTTAACCTCCGGGCCTCCATTAAAAGCCACCGGTCCATTTCCCGCCCAGAGCGGGCATGAAGAGAGCCCAGAGCAGCTGCCAGTAGGTGAAGATCGGATGGACATTGGTTGCCCACCGGCTTCCAGGTAGCTGGAGGGGAGTGACTGTCAGGAGGGGAGGGTAGGAGTCCAGGGCAGGGGAGGCCGGGACTTTCCTTGTGGGGCCTGAAGGAGCACACTTGCCCTACCTGTTCCCACAAAGGAAAGTTTTAGATTTACCAGAAGCTCCTGGTTAATATTGCATCAGGGTCCTATCGATGCAATAGGATCCTGATTTGCATAAATTTATGAGGCGCCTTATCCCCCTTCAAGTTAACATCAGCAGGAAGGTAGGGTTAAAATCAACTGACACCTTTAACATTGAAAAGGCCTATCACAGAATCAAATACGGGAGTAACTCGTATGGCAGGTACTTATAATGAGTTTTCACATACCAAATTTGATGTAATGAATTATAGATAGATATTCTTGTGCAAGACTGTCTGGTATGAGAAATCCCAACACATCAGCCTTTTAATTGTTCCTGGATTTACTAGTATGAGGCTGGGGTTGTCTGTCTATACCTATCCACATAACCATTATTTCCGACCACATCTTTAAAAAAGAGTTAGATAAATCAGTTAATCATTCTCCGCCTGTATCTCAGATTCACAGTCAACCAGAAGCCTTCTCGATCTTTCCCTGTAGTCCAATTAGACGTTATATTTGCTGAGAAGCCCCAGTGCACTGTGGGATTCTGCTTCCAATACTATTTCAGCCATTGATCTTGAGAAAGGTTCCAATAATGCATTGCTCCAACTGAGTATGTCCTGTTAAGTGATGAAGGTCATTCTATTGGTAGCACAGTTTTTCTGGACCACAGCAATGTCTCTCTGGTGTAGGTGCCAAGTGAATGAGTCTGGCTTTCCCAATAAGGAATTCTGAGAGATTATGTACAAGAGTGACAAGTATTTCCCACATTGTAAATTGTGCATTGATTTTATTCCTGTTTTAACCTGCCATTTTAACTAGCATTTCTGTCGTAGTTGATTTAGTTCTTGAATACTGTAACTTTATTGGCATTTTCACGTGAGAATTAATTGGCTTGTGTGATTTTTTTGTGCGCTGACACTTTTAGAAGCCAATTCAAGTATTATCATTTATGACAAAAACACAGAATTTTGTACTAAAGCAATGATTGTATTTGTAATATGAATGTTTTGGGGTCGGTCTGTATTTTAAATAAAATGAATAAAAGTGTTAGTTCTTCAGCTATATCTTCCCTAAACTGAGTTGGCTGTTTTATTCATGGCTTTCAAAAGGGAATTGTATAAATACTTGAAGAAGAAAAATGGTAGGGCTATGGGGAAAGAGCGGGCGAGTGGGACTAACTGGGCTGCACATCGAAAGAGCCGGCGCAGACTTGATGGGCCGAATGGCCTCCTTCTGTGCTGTACTGTTCTATGATTCTTTAGTTATAAAATTTTCTGCAGCATTAGGAATTTCCAACAGATTTTGAAGCAATGTCTTCCCCACGATGGCCTAGTACAGGGCTGTCTAACAACCATCTGTTTAACTCATGTTTTACATGTTGAGGCCAGTTCACTAAATATATTCAAAAGGGAGTTAGATATAATACTCACAACTAGGGGGATCAAGGGGTATGGCGAGAAAGCAGGAATGGGGTACTGAGGTAGCATGTTCAGCCATGAACGCATTAAATGGCGGTGCAGGCTCGAAGGACCGAATGGTCTACTCCTGCACCTATTTTCTATGTTTCTATGTATGTTTCTATGTTTACGGTGAATGGTCTCTTGCTCACTCTCCTTCAAATAACTTTGGGACAGCCTCAATCTCGGCCCTAGGGGGTGATCGTCCACAGTTAAAATGTAGCACTAATTGGCAATAGGGTGCCTGATATGAGGATTGGAAAAAATTTCACACCAACAATTTAGAGTCTGGCATGGGTGTGTCAGTATTTCCAGGGATGGAGGGGTGCGGGACGAGTTGGTACTTGTGCTGGGGACCCCCCTGTCGGAACGTTGCTGGTGGGGTGGTCTACAGTCTTGGTGTCAGCCTGCTTTTTTTAAAATCTTTCACCAGACTCCTGGGCCACTGGAACCTGCTCTGCCTTGCTGGTTTTTCATGCTCTCCTTTCGACCTAGAATAATAGAATGCTCCAGCACAGAAGGAGCCCATTCAGCCTATCATGCCTGTGCCGGCTCTTTGAAAGAGCTATCCAATTAGTCCCACTCCCCTGCTCTTTCCCCATGGCTCTGCAGATTTTTCCCCTTCAAGTATTTATCCAATTCCCTCTTTCAAGTTATTATTGAATCTGCTTCCACCACCCTTCAGGCAGCGCATTCCAGATCATAACAACTCGCTGAGTAAAAAAATGTCTCCTCATCTCCCCTCTTGGTTCTTTTTCCAATCACCTTAAATCTGTGTCCTCTGGTTACCGACTCTCGTGCCAGTGGAAACAGTGTCTCCTTATCCAAACCCTGCATGATTTTGAACACCTCTATCAAATCTTCTCTTAACCTTCTCTGCTCGAAGTTTCTCCAGTCCCTTTAACTATTCACACACTCTCTGGGGGTGATTTTAATCCCTCCCAACACCCCCCACCCCCAGCAGCCAGGAACAAGGGACGCAAGGGGTGAACATCACAAGGATGTGCTTACCACCCCAGAAGTCCGCATCTCTGTCCCGCTCAGCAGAGCTGGGAGAGGGCCTTGCCCTCCAACGAGTCGTCTCCTGGGCTGTCCTTCGTCACCAGTCATGCAGAGGCAGTAAATCTCTGAATGCTGGGGGTGGGGGGAAAGGATCTGTAACCAGGTGCAATGCAAGAGATGGGGAAAGGAGGAGCTGTACTCGCCCTTGCTGACCTTGTGAAGTCATTGAATCTCTTGCTGTACTGTATCCAGGTCCTTGGGCTGATGCTTGTGGAGCTCACTTGTTCTGCCACCTCTTTCCAGGCTTTCTGAGTGAGGCTCTTGGGCATCTTCTTCCCCCTCTGTGGGAGAAGCACTTCCCTCCCGGCCCTGGCTTCTGCCAACGACACCTCCAGGGAACCTGAGAACCTGGGGCAGACCTTTCCTCTCATTGCAGTGATCTCCAATCTCCAACAGAATCAAACTCTGATTGCAATACAGTGATTGCATTCAGTGAATGCAACCTCCCTTTATGAGATGCATTCACCCTTCAAATATGCTGCCTTGGGAGACCCATCGGAAGTTGTGCAAACAGGAGGGCGAGCAGACGTTCCCAACACGGGCCTGTCCACCCCGCCCCACCCCTCTTCCCCCCACCACCCACACAGATACCGCTCTCTTTGAAAATCTCCCATCGGTGTCTCATATCTCTCTTTTGTTTCTTTGATTTATCTCATTATATCTCCTTTAGTCTCTTGCTACTATCATTTCAACCATTTAACCATCTCATGCTCTCCACCCAAGCTCTTCACAAGACATTCTATTTCTTTTCCTCTATGGGTGTGTGTGTGTGTGTTTCCCTTCACCCTTTCCCTTGTTCCATTTCCTTTTTAAATGCTGTTCATCTGACAGGGCCTCAGTTTAATATCTCATCTGAAAGACAGCATGTCCAACATCACAGCACTCCAGGAGTATTGCACTGGAGTGTCAGCGCAGATTATGTGCTCAAGCCTCTGAAGGGAGACTTGAACCCACAACCTTCTGATGCTGAGGTGAGCGTGCTACCACTGAGCTATGTAGGGGGTGGTGTGGTAGGGGTCAGCCTCACCTCTGACTCAGTGAGCGGTTCGAATCGCTCCCACGCCCCTGGTTCTAGACCTTGGACTTATTTTGGGATTGTGAACAAAGGTGCAGTAGACAACAGGTTTTGATGAAAGAACTTTGACTTTTATTCAAGAAAAAGTAAAACACAACACAAACACTCTTATCACTCTAAAGGTGGGGAACACATTGGTACAAGCGAGGGAAATAACATTAGAAGAATACTTCACCCCTCCCAATCCAACTTCACTAGCTAGGTTGGACTCTGGAGAACCAGGGATAATGCTCACCAAACGAATCCTTGACAGTTGAGACTTAGGGTTTAGAGTCTTTTGAGTAAAAGGTTTCGTAAGGCCCTTGTTGCCGTGAGGTGTCTGATGGTCACTGAGGCAGTCGCTCTGGTTTCTTCTTGCGTGTCGGTCTGCTTGTGAAGCTGTTGGCCTTCTTTGTTTAACTTCTTGCTGTAACTCTGCCTCTGTTTAAACTGTCTTCTTCCGAGCTGTGGAACTACCTTCTTGCAGAACTGTGGAAACTGCCTTCTGCCTGCTTGTCCTGAACTCTGTAACTCCAGCACTGACTTTGCTGAAAACAGGCTTTTCGATTGAACTGCAGAACTGCCTTCCATTGAACTTGAACTGTAACTCTTTTAACTTCAACTGTTGTAACTGCTTGATGGGCCTTCAATTATACTAAATTGAAGTGGCCTTGTCAAAACCAAATCAAATCCTGGTCATTGTAAGACCTCGTCAACAGTAATGACTTTACTAAGTGTCAAATGGCTTGCGTCCTGTCGATCTGTTGTTTAATCGGAGTTTGCATTGTCCTCATGTTTTGGGTTTCTTGCTGGGCCTAGCACTCCTATCTTTATGCATGTCTTTAATGAGTTCTGTGATAGGTTTTAATGGATCCTGTGTTTTGGGTGGGGCTGCCTTCTCCCAGGGCCTATTGTCCAAATGTTAATGCTTGCTGGGGCTTGAGTGAGGTCATCACGATTCCCAGACAATGCAATTTAACTGCAATACCCAAAACTGCTATTACAGAGGTTGATCCACCTCCTATGCAGCCTTCTCTCCCTTACAGGTCCAGACAAGTCTTTTTTTTAAATGCCAAAACTTGGGTTTTGGTCTTAAATTCCTTATGTTAGGCCCAAATGCATTTTTATCGCTCTGGGGTAGTTCCAAAGTCCTTTTTCCTTAGGTTTTGGGGATCTGCAAATTTTGGAAACCTTACAGCTAAGGCTTGACACCTAAATGTTTTTGCCTCCATCCCGGTAAGACAGTGTGGCCTTTGTTAGCACCTCCTCATGAATCTGTGCTGTGCCAAATAACAAGTGCAAGTCCTACTGACCCTGGGCACAGCCACTAGAGTCCTGTCAGCCGTGCCACCTTGGCAATAATTCTTTATAATCTCCCACCATGTCCTTTTTAATTCACTGCTCACTAGAGAGTGACTCTGACAAATACAAACCAGTTATCATTAAATGCTTGACTGCCTCACACGTCATTCCTGAATTCATTTGGAGAGTGCTACCCATAGAGATAGCTCAGCAGTGCCAGTGAGCACCAACTTCTCAAGGGATTGACAGCATTTCTTAGGAGTTATGGATCTGTCATACTTGTGAGCATGCACTAACTCACTGTCACCGATAAAATGTCCTCTGACCTCTTTCAGGTTTTGCACTTTTTTTAATGGTTGCATTTCAAACTGCATTACTTAAGGTAGACTAACTGAAAGATCCCAGTTTCATGAAGCTTTTCCACACATGCCCTCTGTCCTCTTCCAGGGGGTTTCAGATATTGTACGGGGGTGGAAGTGGGTGGTGCAGTGTGTTAGACACTGGCCTGTCACCTCCGGGACTGGCATCAAAACCAGCTCATGGTGATGTTTGATTGGTCTCTTCTATCCAGTCAAACACATCTCAATTAAGGTTCCTGTATGAGTTGGGGCAGTTTCAATCCAACTCCTAGTGGCCATGGGTTCACAGCACAAACCCACTCCTATGTTGTCACTGAATTTTATTTGCATTTAAACATCTTGGCCTCGAAATTGGAGGTGTTAGCACTGGCCGTTAAGGCCCGTTTTGGAAAAAAACATGGCAGCTGCCTCACTTCTGCCCACTGCAGGCAGGTCCCACAGCAGCCGCCATTTTCATCTGGGTGGCAGCGCTGCCGATGTCCACGCTTGCTGGGGATATGTAGAGTATACAGATTGTGACGTCAGTGAGTGTGCAACGCTCACCTGATGCCCGATCTGCTATTTTCGAGTTCGCCGCTCCACTTACCAGCCTGAGTTAATTGCGACCAGCTGACCAAGCATTGACAAGCAGGGAAGAGGTTCCCGCAGCGTTATTTAAAGGGACCATCAGCAACAACTTGCAGCTGACATACTTTTTCAGTTTAACTGGCTCTGTGTAACTTTCTGCAACTCTTGCAGCTTTCTAAACTTGTTTCAATTTCCTAAGATAACAGGGAATGTTGGTGCAAGTGGAGAACGCCTTCATTCTTATTTAAAGGCTTCTGCTCACAACACTTGTTCACAGTCATGGGGCTGTACTGGCAGGAGAAGAGACTACATTGTCTTCTCTCTGAACACGCATGTGGCTTTGCCAGGATAGCGGGCTTCCCCATGGTGCAGGATGCCATTGCACACACATGGCTTTGCGGGCGCCGCAAGACAATCCTGAGATGATCTGTAAAAGCAAAGGCTACCACTCACTTAATGTGCAGTTGTTGTGCGGCCACCCCAGCACATCATGATGGTGAATGCCCACTATCCTGGCAGCAGTCATGATGCCTTCCTCCTGCGTCAGTCCGGTTTGCCAGCAATCTTCCAGCCACCACATCAAACCCGAGGGTGGCTGATTGGAGACAAGGTCTATCCGTTCTCCACCTGGCTGATGACTTCCCTCCGCAACCCCAACACTCCTGCCCAGCACTTAAATAATGAGAGCCATGCTGCCACCAGGAACATCATCGAGCAGACCATTGGGCTGCTGAAGCAACGGTTCTGCTGCCTTCACCGCTCGGAAGGAGCTGTCCAGTACTCGGTGGAGTAGGTGTCCCATTTTGTGGTGGTCTGCTGCATGCTGCACAACATGGCGATCATGAAGTCGCAGCCCTTGCTAGCAGGGATTGCGGGACCACCTCAGGAAGAGGATGAGGGAGCAGAGAAAGAGGAGGAGGAGGAAGAGGAGCAAGAGGAAGAGGAAACGGAGGAGGACGCGGAGGAAGGAAGGAAGCAGAGAGCAAATCCCACTTCCGGACGGGCTGTCCGTGATTGCCTCTTCAGACTCCGATTCAAGTGAATGAAACCCCAGATCCCTGTCCTGTAGAAAAAGTTAACCTGGACTATTGCTTTAAATTTAGAAATGGGGTCATAGGTTCAGACTCATAAAAGGCAATTTTAAGACTGAAATCAGGAAATTCCTCTTCACAGAAAGAGTGATTACGTGTGGAATAAACTTCCAGACAGAGTAATGGTGGCAAAAACTCCTGAGAACTGATTCCGTTAAGAAACAATTGGATGCTGCAATGGGAGGACATTAGGGTCTCTTTGGATAGATTTTTTATTATTCATTCTCGGGATGTGGGTGTCGTTGGCAAGGCCAGTATTTATTGCCCATCCCTAATTGCCCTTGAGAAAGTGGTGGTGAGCTGACTTTTGAACCACTGCAGTCCGTGTGGTGAAGGTACTCCCACAGTGCTGTTAGGGAGGGAGTTCCAGGATTTTGACCCAGCGATGATGAAGGAACAGCGATATACTTCCAAGTCAGGATGGTGTGTGACTTGGAGGGGAACCTGGAGGTGGTGGTGTTCCCATGCTCCTGCTGCCCTTGTCCTTCTAGGTGGAAGAGGTTGTGGGTTTGGGAAGTGCTGCCGAAAAAGCCTTGGTGAGTTGCTGCAGTGCATCTTGTAGATGGTGCACACTGCAGCCACGGTACGCCGGTGGTGGAGGGAGTGTATGTTTAAGGTGGTGGATCGAGTGTTAGTCAAGCAAGCTGCTTTGTCCTGGATGGTATCGAGCTTCTTGAGTGTTGTTGGAGCTGCACTCATCCAGGCAAGTGGAGAATATTCCATCACACTCCTGATTTGTGCCTTGTAGATGGTGGAAAGGCTTTGGGGAGTCAGGAAGTGAGACACTCGCCACAGATTACCCAGCCTCTGAACTGCTCTTGTAGCCACAGTATTTATGTGGCTGGTCCAGTTAAGTTTCTGGTCAATGGTGACCCCCAGAATGTTCATCATAGAATCATAGAAATTTACTCACAGAAGGAGGCCATTCAGCTCATCTTGTCCGTGCCGGCCAACAAAGCTATCCAGCCTAATCCCACGTTCCAGCACTTGGTCGGTAGCCTTGTAGGTTATGGCACTTCAATTGCATATCCAAGTACGCTGCCTCTACCACCCTTTCAGGCAGTGAGTTCCAGACCCCCACCACCCTCTGGGTGAAAAAATTTCTCCTCAAATCCCCTCTAAACCTCCGACCAATTACTTTAAATCTAGGCCCCCTGGTTATTGACCCTTCTGCTAAGGGAAATAGGTCCTTCCTATCCACTCTATCTAGGCCCCTCACAATTTTATACACCTCAATTAGGTCTCCCCTCAGCCTCCTCTGTTCCAAAGAAAACAACCCCAGCCTATCCAATCTTTCCTTATAGCTAAAATTCCCCAGCCCAGGCAACATCCTCGTAAATCTCCTCTGCACCCACTCTAGTGCAATCACATCCTTCTGGTGACCAGAACTTCATGCAGTATTCTAGCTGCGGCCTAACTAGTGTTTTATACAGTTCATGCATAACCTCCCTGCTCTTGTATTCTATGCCTCGGCTAATAAAGGAAAGTATCCCGTATGGCTTCTTAACCACCTTATCTACCTGTCCTGCTACCTTCAAGAATCTGTGGACATGCACTCCAAGGTCCCTCTGATCTTCTGCAGTTCTCAGTGTCCTACAATTTATAGTGTATTCCCTTGCCTTGTTAGCCCTCCCCAAATGCATTACCTCATATTTCTCCAGATTGAATTCCATGTTGATGGGGGATTCGGCAATGGTAATGCCATTGAATGTCAAGGGCAGGTGGCTAGACTCTCGCCTGTTGGAGATGGTCATTGCCTGGCACTTGTGTGATGTGAATATTACTTGATGAGTTAAGATGGGCCGACTGACTTTCCTCATCTGTAATTACCTTGTGAAAGTGTCCTTTATACATTGCTTCTCCCCTTTTATACATTCTCCAACATGTACTGGATTCTAATGTGTAATACGGAGACCCAAAGGAGAAACATGCTGGACTGACTCCCCGCATTTACATTTGTGAAGCAGTTGGTCATAGCCTGACAGAAAATTCCCTGCAGATCCCACCATTTATACTCGGGCTTCAGCCAGCCACATCTTCAGTTTATGGCATTCCTGTAATGTAACCTTAAGGGAACTTGCTTCTGTTGGCCACATACTATTATGGCTTTGCTATTTTCACTTTTGAGCCTGTTCTTTTGATTTTTGTAACTTTGTTTCCTCGTCCACTCCTTTCTTGCACCAAAAAAGCTGTAAACAAGTCAGAGAAAACAATTCAGAGTTCTGATGAAAGGTCATCGACCTGAAGTGTTGACTCTGTTTCTCTCTCCACAGCTGCTGCCTGACCTGCTGAGTATTTCCAGAAATATCTCTTTTTATACTGGAGAAAATATTGCATTAGTAGCTCAATTATAAGAACATAAGAAATAGGAGCAGGAGTCGGCCATTCGGCCCCTCAAGCATTCAGTAAGATCCTGGCTGATCTTCTACCTTATCTCCACTTTCCTGCACTATCCCCATATCCCTTGATGCCCTTAATATCCAAAAATCTAACGATCTCTGATCAAACACATGGAACATTACAACACTCCATCACCAAAGGATACATCTGTAAATGGAAAGAAGAAAACCCAGTGACCATGTTTCCAATTTCCAGCATGTCATTCTACAATATGTACCTACGTGGTTAGTTCTAAGTTGATTCAAATCACATCAGAAACACACATCAAAATAACTCCAGCTCCATCTCATTTCAAATCCATAATTATAAAGCTGCTGTACTCAAAAGAAGTGTTCCATTAGCCTAATTGGAGTAACAGTACAAATATTACTTACTCTGTGAGGATTAATGGGCTTGATGATGGGAAACAGGGCAAATTAAACCATCCATCTAAACTAAGGTGCCTTTGAAAGCTCTCTAGAAAAGTTAGTGATGCAGTGAAATCTCATTTGATGCAAGGCAAATAAACACTCAATTAGCTTAGGTGCAAAGTAATTTTTCTTCTAATGATGGATCATCCTCACAATCTTTCCCACAGCAGTTTCTCTCCAGTCTCCCTAACCTTCTCAATCCAATCTTATCATTTATAAACTATACTATGTTACATAACATTTGCTTACTCTGTTCCAGTTCACAAAATAATAAGGCCAAGAGACCCCCCCTGTCATAATTTACCTCAAACTTCGCGCATCAACGGAAGCGCTGAGGAAGCCAGGGAGAGTTTAGGAAGATATTACAAATTTTTACAAAGTATTTACAGCACAGAAACAGGTCCATGCCGGTGTTTATGCTCCACACGAGCCTCCTCCCACCCTTCATCTAGCCCTATCAACATATCCTTCCAGATATCAGGTGACCTTCTGGCTGCCATTGCTCCTTGGAACTCCAAGATTTCAGCTAAAGTCAGTACGCTTGACATCTCACCACTTTACGTCAGCTTGGCTCAATTGGTAAGAGGCTTGCCTCTGAATCAGAAGATTGTGGATTCAAAGCCCGATCCAGGAAGTGAGCACAAAATCTATCACTTCAGTGCATTAGTGAAGGAGTGCTGATTAGTGGCAGGTAACATTTGCGCCACAGAAGTGCCATTCAATGGCATTACCATCGCCGAATCCCCCACCATCAACATCCTGGGAGGTCACCATTGACCAGAAACTTAACTGGACCAGCCACATAAATACTGTGGCAACAAGAGCAGGTCAGAGGCTAGGTATTCTGCAGTGAGTGACTCACCTCCTGACTCCCCAAAGCCTTTCCACCATCTACAAGGCACAAGTAAGGAGTGTGATGGAATACTCTCCACTTGCCTGGATGAGTGCAGTTCTAACAACACTCAAGAAGCTCGACACCACCCAGGACAAAGCAGCCCACTTGATTGGCACCCCATCCACCACCTTAAACATTCACTCCCTCCACCACCGGTGTACCAGTAGCTGCAGTGTGTACCATCTACAAGATGCACTGCAGCATCTCGCCAAGGCTTCTTCGGCAGCACTTCCCAAATCCGCGACCTCTTCCACCTAGAAGGACAAGAACAGCAGGCGCATGGGAACACCACCACCTCCAGGTTCCCCTCCAAGTCACACACCATCCTGACTTGGAAATATATCACCGATCCTTCATCGTCACTGGGTCAAAATCCTGGAACTCCCTCCCTAACAGCACTGTGGGAGCACCTTCACCACACAGACTGCAGCGGTTCAAGAAGGCGGCTCACCACCACCTTCTTAAGGGCAATTAGGGATGGGCAATAAATGCTGGCCTTGCCAGCGACGCCCACATCCCATAAACGTATATACATTTTTTTTATCAGAGGTGGCTTCCTTCAGATGAGATTGAACCAAGGCCCTATCTACGTGTTCCGATGGGTCAGGTCAAAATTAAAGATCCCGTGACACTATTTGAAGAAGAGCAGAGAGTTTTCGTGGGGATCTAGCCAACAGTGTTTTCTCAACCAACATCACCTAAACTAGATTAACTGGACATTCATCCTGTTGTTTGTAGGATCGTGTTGTGTGCAAAACAGCTGCTGCATTCATCGACATAACAACAGAGATTAAATTTCAAAATAACAATTTATTCCATTGAAGCACTTCGAAAAATTTCTGAGATATATGTTATGTAAATTCAAGTTTATTTGTTCTGTTTCTCTCATCATGCAACCCGAGAAAAGATGTTGTGTATCTCATATAAAATAATGTTCAAATGAGCCACTTTCATTGTAAATAGAATGGGCAGGTGTTGTTTGAACACATACGCAGTATTCAACTGATAACATTCCTTGCTATGCTGACGTTGAAGTCAATTGAACCTTGTAAAAGGGAAATGTATTCAATTTAATTTCTACATAATTCCAAATGTTATAGAGATTTCTTTCAGTTCTCCCAAGTCCTCTGTCGCTCTGTTTTATATTTTGAAACTATTAATCAGAGACAACTGGAGTAGACAATTGTTGTCCAGTAACGTCTTGAAATTCCTCTCAAATGACCTTGCAAATTGCGACTGCACCCCAGATTTTCTGATATTGGTACAGTTTAGACCTGAATGGATGTTGGTTTGTTTTAGATGTAGACAGATGGAAGTGAGAAAGACACACATTCATGGTCCAACCACAACCCATTGGTAACTTTGTCATTCATGCATTCTGCAGTGGAGCCACTCAATTAATTACTAGTGTGCTGGATGTATCTACCCAACCAAATAATATTTCTGAAAGAACAAACCCTATGGCCGGAATTTTCCAGGGGGTCAGTGGGCGGGATCGGTGGCGGGTTGGGTGGAAAAGTGTTTTTTTTGACAGCGGGTCTGCAACTCGCTGTCAACCCACCCAACACGTCTTTCCCAATGTCGGGTCTGTCAATGCTGAGCAGACCCGACAGGCAGCGGCGGGCAGCCCAATTAAACTCATTATAATCTATTTTACTTGACTTTTTTAACTTACTTTTTAAAATTAACTTCATGGCCACGGGAACCACGCTGTTCGAGGACCATGTCTGTCAACCTGAGGCGGGAGTTCAGTTGCCATTGCTCCAGCTGATTACTTGACAGCTTCAAATGTACAGTAAAAGCTCCCACCTGACTGATCATCACTTTCCTCAGTCACAAGCTGTTTCTCAGTCAATTTCCCGCACAGATTCTGCAGGCTTTCTACTTTCCACTCTCCATCCACTCTTACCTCATTGGAAGAACTCTCTCACCATTGACAGAATGCTTCTGTCATCTCTACTTCACCTGCCATCTATTCCATCAACATGGGTGCAATTTATACTGTCTCACCTTGGTCCTCAGAATCCGACCATGATCAGCCCCAACACCAGCAGCACCAGGCACACCAGCAGCACCAGGCACAACACCAACCTTCTCTGCAATCACCTGATGCTGCATCAGCACCCGAGCACATTGCTGCCTGGGAGGCCAGGGATGGCCTCATCATGGCCAGATTTACTTCACTTAACACAGTACACCCTGGCTGCCACATGATGCGCCAGGTTGGCACCACCCCACACCAACACCATAAAGCATCCCTACAATGTCCAAGCCATTCCTTTCACAATCACCACCATTGCAGGTGGTACCGTTATGTCTCACCATTCACTGCAACTCACTAAGCCACTTCCAAAGGTGCACACAAATCTGTCCAAGACCAGACAGTATTGAAAATAAAGATTTCAATATTTGACAGCTCATTAATAGAAACTTTACATAAATATTGGATAAAACATCCAAGTGGCTCCCCTTGTGTGTTGTTAGTTGGTATGATTGCACTAGGATGAGGGTGAGTGTGAGGGGTGGCTAGTGAGATGGGGATGTGATAATGTAGATAGAGAGGGATGGGTGGAGGTGCAGGGTAGGTTGGTGTGAGTAAGGATGTGCAGGAGCAGGGTAGGGAAGGCAGAGTGATGAGGATATGATGAGAGGCACAGCAGGATGAGGTTGAGTGTGGCTTTGTACTAACGTTTCGTGATCTACTGAGATCATTGAAATGTTTGAGCCACTGCACCCAGGTCCTCCTGACCACATCCCTGCTTGTTCCCTCCTGTGTAATATGGAACCAGGCTGTGTTGGTCTCCTGGGGAGGTCTCTTCCACCCATCAGAAGGGAAGAGGACCTCCCTGCGTGCTGTGACTCCCTCCATAAGCATATGGAGGGAGCCATGGGAGAACCTGGGTAGAGCCCTGCACCTCTGTGCAGTGCTTGTCAGTGTTTGCAACACCTCAATGCTGTAGAATACTGACAGCACAAATGTCAAAAGAAATGTGGCCATGGTCCATTTAAGGAAACCGGCTGACATCACCAGACCCGCTTCCTCTAATTGGACCAGGAAACGCACTGAGTGGGCTTATCAAGCCCTATCAACAGAAATTCATCTTCCAGAGCAGGATGGAGTCAGCAGCGGGGCCGGGACCCACCACCGACATCGCCTGCCCCGGACCCGCCAAGGTAAGGAAAATCTCGGCCTGTGAATTTACCCAGACATAAAATGAATTGGATTTTATCAATGGTATTGATTTTCATCCACTTGTCATCGACGGACTAGATAATGTAGACCATGACCAGCTATTTCACCTTGTCCAGAACAGTAAGACCAGAGGATGCAGCCTGTGCTTGAAGGGAGCTAAATTCAAAACATCAGTGGGAACAATATTTTAGTGAGCGAGTGGTCAATCTCTGGAACAGACTCCCTGGGGAGATGGTGGAAGCAGTTAGTATTGAATCATTCAAATGCACATGAACTAGATTTATTTTTGAAAATAACATTTTGGGATACTGTATATGAGTCTTTTCAGACATGACATGGTAAGTGTAGCATGCTTGGAAGGAACAGGTGACATTGGACCTAAGCTTTCCAAAGCTCTCTGCCAATGGGATTTCCCTTTGATTTCTATGATTTGTCAACAACTCCATTATCACTGTATCATTTGACTACCAGGATGGTAGAAGACAAACTAGATAGACCTTGGTCTTTTTTCATCCAGCGATTCCTATGTTCCTGTCTAAAAATATAATGGGTGACGTAAGAAAACTACTAGGCACTTGGTCTAAGCGTTAAACAAAGCTTTAATCAACTGTTTTCCAACATGGAGATCTAGTTGTGTCCTTCACTAGTTCCTGTTGAGGAATGTCCTAAGCAAGCTGGGCCCATGCCCGAGTATTTATACTCTCCCTGGACAGCGCCACCAGCAGGCCACCCAATATTACTTCATACATGAATGACAAGATTCATGTCAATGGGCATTAATAGAAATTAAGTATCATTAAAAACTTAAAGACTTCTTTCACCCACTTCAATTAACTTGATGTTAATTGTTTACCAAAAATAAATCTTTGATTTAATCAGCAAAACTAGACTATTATATATCCAACTCTTGCCTTTGTCAATGAGTTGTGTATTCCAAGAGTCATTAATTTAGTTTTAAAGTACAACAAAAACTTACATTCATATAGTGCCTTTAATGTAGTAAAGCATCCCAAGTTGCTTTTTTTTAATATTCGTTTATGGGATGTGGGCGTCGCTGGCAAGGCAGCATTTATTGCCCATCCTTAGTTTCCCTTGAGAAGGTGGTGGTGAGCCACCTTCTTGAACCGCTGCAGTCCGTGTGGTGAAGGTACTCCCACAGTGCTGTTAGGGAGGGAGTTCCAGGATTTTGACCCAGCGACGATGAAGGAACGGCGATATACTTCTAAGTCAGGATGGTGTGTGACTTGGAGGGGAACTTGGAGGTGATGGTGTTCCCATGCACATGCTGCCCTTGTCCTTCTAGGTGGAACAGATCGCAGGTTTGGGAGGTGCTGCCGAAGAAGCCTTATCGAGTTGCTGCAGTGCATCTTGTAGATGGTACACACTGCAGCCACGGTACGCCGGTGGTGGAGGGAGCGAATGTTTATGGTGGTGGATGGGGTGCCAATCAAGTGGGCTGCTTTGTCTTGGATGGTGTCGAGCTTCTTGAGTGTTGTTGGAGCTGCACTCATCCAGGCAAGTGGAGAGCGTTCCATCACACTCCTGACTTGTGCCTTGTAGATGGCAGAAAGGCTTTGGGGAGTCAAGAGGTGAGACACTCACCGCGAATCCCCAGCCTCTGACCTGCTCTTGTTGCCACAGTATTTATGTGGCTGGTCCACATGGGCATAATCAGATAAAAATTGACATTGAGTCAAAGAAGGAGACATTAGAACAGGTGACCAAATGCTTGGTCAGAGAGGTAGATTTTAATGTCGAATGTTCGGATAGATTCATCTTTACCAGATACATGGTTGTTTTCTTCCTGCACCTCTCTCTATTTCATTAATTCTGTTTATTTGGAAGAGTTTAGGCTTCTCAATAAACAGACCCTGTTGACTTGAAGAGATCGCTGTTCAATTGTGAAAAATGTGGATCAACCCAATATCTATTACCACGCAAGATTTTCCAACTCAGTTCTCATGCCGATGATGTGACAACATTGTTTCCGTCAATAGCTGAGAGTCCACAAGTGATCAGTGCTGAAGAAATCACTTCTTGCAGGGGAGGATTGTGTTGGGGTTTGCTGCTTTGGAAGGAGGAACCTACGTTGAGAGTGGCAAAGTCAATCCAGGTTTGGAGGTGATGTTAGGGTTTCGACAGCAATTGGCTTTGGAGAAGGGCTACAGGCCCGAGAGCATGCCCTGAAGGAACAGTTTTTCAATTACTGGTCATAAAGATTCATTGGTATTCAGCTTGAGTCCACCAGCAAATCTTCATTTCCGAATGAGACTTCACACACTCAAAGTTCAAGTATGTATTCATTTTCACGATTTTATTTCCAAATAAATTTTTCGAAATTATTTATTATAATTAAAATAATTTGAACTTAATTAAAAACGTTCTCTTCTGTAAGGCTCCATAAACTATCTCGAAATGATGGGAATCCTTCACACAACTTATTTTCACCCTAACCTTTGAGTAATTTAAAGGAGTTATTTTGAGCACATTAAATATGCTGAACAGAAATATGACACATTTCGTGCTATTAAATAACAATGAACCATTTTAAATGCTTCACAAATTTAAAATAGAACATTGGAACATAGGAATTTCTAGATGATAAAACACAATGGCCAGAATTTTCCGTTGCCGAGCGTGCGGGTTTGGGGGCGGGTCGGCAGTACAAATCCTGGAAATAACGAGTGTGTCGGGAACCCGCCATCATCCCGCCTCCTCGCACATTTAACTCGGCGGCTTTGAAGGCGCGACACGGACCCGATCAGCGGAGGCGGGCGACCTCATTCCAGTCATTAAATGCTTGTTGAGAGACCCTTAAGAGGGATTTAACGGCAGCTTTTGACTTTTACTGCAGGAGCACGGGATTCACCCAGCTCGGGTACCTCGCCTGCGAAGGGGAGGTGGAAGGTCAGTGACCATTGGCGAGTTCATTCATTGAGAGCTGGGAAAAGCACATAAATACTGCAACATTACACCTCATTACTTGCCTCACGGAATGGCTCTTGCTCACTGCATTTTGTCCACAGATTTAGGTGTCAGCAGTTTGCAGGTCATTTCTGAAACCTCGGAAGCCACTCTCACCACATTGCTACTCAGTATCACAATATGGAGGGATTGGCCCTCTGATCTCCACTTTACCTGCCATCTACTACATCAGCATGTGTGTCACTTATACTGTCTCACCTTGGTCCTCAGAATCGGACCAAGATGAGCCCCACCACCAACAACACCAGCAACACCATCAGAAGCAGCAGCAACCTTCTACTCAAAGACCTGAGGCTCCACAGGAGAGAGAGGGGGGTCAGCACAGGGGTGCACCACGCCGGAGACGATACCCCTAACCCAGGGTATACTGGCAGAGGATAAGCTTCCTCAACATGACTGATCAGCAGTGCTTCAGGAGGCTCAGGCTATCGCGCCAGGTTGTCGCAGACATTTGTAGCTTGCTGGAACAAGACCTGCTGCCCAGAGGTCCTGGTGGACAATCCTTACCAGTGGCTGTCAAAGTCACCACCGCCCTCAACATCTTCACCTCAGGTTCCTTCCAGGGATCTGCAGAAGACATTTGCGAGATTTCGCAGTCGGCTGCCCACAGATGCATCACACAGGTGACCGATGCCCTGTTTCACAAGTCAGCCAATTATGTCAACTTTGCCACTGATGAGGCCAGTGTTACTGAGTGGGCGCTCGGCTTTGCGGCTCTGGCTGGCTTCCCACAGGTGCAGGGCGTCATCGACTGCACACATGTGGCCATCAAGGCACCCCCTCATCACCCAGGAGTGTTTGTGAACCGCAAGGGCTTCCACTCCCTCAATGTGCAGCTCGTCTGCAACCATGAAAAGATTGGCCCAGAAATTGATCTCGCTCTGTTCCCGCGGGGGTAAGGCTTTCCCGCGATCTCTCACCTCGCTTGTGCTTTTTCAGATCCAGCTCGCACGAACTTCATGTTCTAGAGATCAGCTGGGCAGTGCTTGCGTATCCCAGCAGCGTAGTGAATTCGTGCGAGCTGTGGGATCACGTGACTCAGTTAGAGCCAATGGCAGCACACCATCTTCCATTCATAAGTTTCACAGCACGGCTGTGTAATCTATGAATCTTACACCCCCCCCAAAATAACAGCTAAACCTCAATTAAATTTAAAAAAAAAACCATCACGTTAATAAAATAAGTATAGTTAATTAAATTAACCATTTTAAATAAAAAATTAAATTTTTGAAAAAATTTAAAATCTTTTAAAAAGTTATAAAAATAAACTTACCTGTCTTTAAAGTCTCTAAAAAAGATATACCTGTTAAAAAAAATTCAAAAAAATACTTAATTCACTACTTACCTTCTTAAAAGTGGGTCTTACTCCTCCTTTTTACATTTCCAAAATCTTCCGTACTTACCTGCGCGTCCAAAGCATGAAGTGCACAGCGTGCGCGCAGCCTGTAGCGCGCACGCGATGCACCGAGGACCCGCCCCCTTTTCAGAAGAGCAATTGCCGGTTTTCAGCGCATGCGCAGGGCATGCAGAAAACCGGCAATTGGAGTGGGAATACGCGAGAGTACGCAGTGCGTACTCTCGCGTCCCGGGATCAATTTTCGGCCCATTATCATGCATGTGTGTGCCAGATTCCCTGGCAGCTGTCATGACTCTTTCATGCTGCGCCAGTCCACCCTCCCTTAGCTCTTCACAACTCCAAAGACCGCTTTGCGGAACACCTCCGTTCAGTCCGTAAGGGGGACCCCGAGCTCCCGGTCGCCTGTCACTTTAATTCACCGCTTCACTCCCACTCTGACCTCACTGTCCTCGGCCTATTACAATGTTCCACGGAAGCGCAGCGTAAGCTCGAGGAACAGCACCTCATCTTTCGTTTAGGCACGCTACAGCCCACTGGACTCAATATCGAGTTCAACAAGTTTAGATCATAACCTCAGCTCCAATCACATTTATATTTTATTTTTTCATCCACCCTTTTATTTGGCCCCCCCACCCCCCACTTTTTTTTTCTCCTAGAAGCTGGCAGCTGTCCTTCATTCTGCCAGTGGATTTCACACTTCTTTCAGCCTTAACCTGTCACATCAACACCACTTCTTGCCTTGCATATCTCTTAATGTCTCTTAATGTCTCTTTATCTCCCCTTTTGTTCCTTTATCCCCTCCCCCTTTTCCCAGCTTTATCCTTGCCTTAAATCTATTTGATTTCCGGCTCTTTCCAGTTCTGACGAAAGGTCATCGACCTGAAACGTTAACTCTCTTTCTCTCTCCACGGATGTTGTCTGGCCTGCTGAGTTTTTCCAGCGTTTTCTGTTGTTATTTTAGACTTTCCGGCTGGCTGCTTGGAGATAAGAGCTATCCACTAAAGATGTGGCTCATGACACCCTTGAGGAGGCCAAGTACTGAGGCTGAGGAGCATTATAATGACAGCCACAACTCCAGCAGCTGTGTCATAGAGCAAACAATTGGCATGCTGAAGATGCACTTCAGATGCCTTGACAGATCTGGAGGAGCCCTTCAGTACGCACCAGCCAGGGTCTCCAGAATTATCGTTGTTTGCTGAACGCTGCCCAACATAGTGCAGCAGCGAGGATTGGAGTTGCAGGAGGAGCAAGGTGCAGAGCGCACAGCCTCTTCAGAGGAGGAGGAGGAGCAGGTGGAAGACGAGGAGGAGGAGAAGGAGAGACCTGAGGAGGAAATGGCACCAGCAGTGGCGCATATTGCTGCCCGGGAGGCCTGGGATGGCCTCATCATGGCCAGATTTACTTAACTTGCTCCAATGCAGCCACATGCCTGCCACATGCTGTACTAAGTCCCACCCCCTCCCCACCCAACAACACCATAAAGCAGCCCTACAATGACCAAGCCATTCCTCTCACCCAAACCCCCAGTGCTCGAGGTTAATTAATGTCTCACTATTCACTCCAAGTAACAAAGCCACTTCCCAGGTAGCAGGCAAAAATGGAAAGTGGTGTAAAGGAAAACATTTATGTGTGTCATCAAAATAACTGAAACTTAACACTAACATTTTTTCATACACCCATGAGCATCTACTTTTGTGTCTTTTTTCTTTTCCGAGTGCTTCTACGAGGTGCAACCCCTGTGGCTTCAGCAGAGGTAGAGGCAGGCTGCTCACTTCCCTGCTGCGACTCGTTCGACACTTTTGTTGGACGTTCTCTGGGTTTTGAAGTCTGTGATGGCCCCGCCAAAGTCTGCTCCTCCTGCGACTGTGCAGGGGCAGACTCGGCCATCGGGATCCGAGGAAACATCTGGGGTTCTGACTGAAGAGGAGGCAACGGGGGAGAAGTGGGAGCGCTTTGAGAAGAGCCCCCACTTCCATGTCCCCTCTCACCATCATCCCTCTCATGGGCCACCCGCACTTCCCTGCTAGCAAGGAGCTGGAGAGCACCTTGCTGCACAGCAGTGGGGCGATGAACGCCCAAGTTTCTATCCCTCCTAGAGAGGAGGTCTATGAGCCTCTGCCATCTATTCTCCATAGATAGCATGTGCTCCTGTGACTGGCACATCTGCTGCTCCATGCAGGTGGCCATCCTTTCCATGGAACAGCACATCATCGCCATCGCCGGTGACACGTTAGTGCTCATGTTGGAGATGGGCTCCTCCATTCTCTGAACATTTGCAGACATCACGACTGCAAAAGCTGCCAGAGCCTCATGCAATTGTTGTTGCCCCTCCAAGATCACCCTCTTTCTCGATGGCCCCTGAGGCTCAGCTTCTGCATGCAGCTCAGCAGAGCTTGGAGCGTCCTGCACCCTCTGGTGAGGAGTCTCCACTGCTGTCCCTATCAACACCATCTGCTCTTGCTCACTTGAGAATTGTGCGACATCAGGTAACAACACTACTCTCTCTCGCACAGGACCCACTGAGGTGTGAGTATCTGCATTGGTGCTGGGTGCGCTTTGGTTTGCTGATGCTGCATTCTCAGAGATTGGAGGTTCCTCTGAGGAGTCGTCTTCCTCCTCCAGCTGGACAGTGGGGGGTGGGGGGGGGGGGGCACTTGATGGACCTGTGGGAGAGTAAAGAGATGAATTAGAAGTGTTAGAATAAGAATGGGTAACGTTACCATTGTGCACATGATGCTGACATCAGTCACCATATGAGTGACTGCTGTACGCCATGTGGCTGTATGAGATTTAATTCTGTCACCAGGTTGCTGGGATGTCCCCCTCTCTCCATCTCCCACCACCAGCATCTCTCCAACTCCCGAGATCTCCAGGGCCCCCTCCTCTGCTGGTGTTAGTTGAGTGAATACTGGAGGGCCACCTCCGGTTCTCTGTCTCTCCCGCATGTTCTGGGCTCTTATCTCCTGCAAGGAAGGAAAGAAGAGAAGTTTGAATGAGAGTGATGGAATGAGTGTAAGGAATGTATGGGTTACATCCGTAGAGGGTGACTGTGAGGGGGTGGGGTGACATTGCCAAATGGTCTCCTTCTGTGGTGTTACTTGCTATGATTGTATTAGGATGAGGGTGAGTGTCAGTGGTGGTTAGTCAGATGGGGATGTGAGTATGTACATAGAGAGGGATGGGTGGACGTGCAAGGTATGTTGGTGTGAGGAATGATGTGCAGGAGTAGACTTGGGAAGGCAGAGTGATGGGGATGTGGTGACAGCCACATCAGGATGAAGGTGAGTGTGACATTGCACTCACTTTTCCTGACATCATGAGATCATTGAATCTTTTCCTGCACTGGATCCCGGTCCTCCTCACCACGTCCCTGCTGCTGACCTCCTCAACTATATCCAGCCAGCTTTTTTGGTCTCTTTTGGAGGTCTCCTGCGCCTATCAGCAGGGAAGAGGACCTCCCTGCATGCTCTGACTGCCTCCACCAGGGATGCGTCTGAAAATCGTGGTGCATCCCTCTGCCTTTGACTACCCATCATTGATCATTTAGAACAGTACTCAGCCCTTCGTATTTCAGCTTCCACACTCGTCTAGCAACCTTCAAATGAGTTGAGTGCAAGGCTACTTTAAATATCGGCGCTGGAAACGAGTCATCGATGACCTCATCAGACCCGCTCCATTTAATTGGGCGGGAAACGCGCAGGACTGCTTTAAGTGGGGCCATTAAGTGAAAGTCGCCCTGAAGAACGCACTGAGCAGAACATCGCGCCCCGACCCACTACGCAGCCCGCACACACCCGACTAGACTCCATGGTAAAAATTCCGGCCAATGTTCCAGCTAGTTTGCCTACTACCATCCTGGTAATTGTAGGATACAATGAGTTGTTGACTAATCAATCAAAATCCATCAATGAGTCTGCAACAGAACCAGTCATGAGGTGACAAAAACCCCAGAGGTAGAGAGCTTTGGAACCATTGGTTCAAAGTCACCTGTTCCTCCCAAGAACACTGCACTTACCGCATGTCATTTCTCAAATTACTCATAGACTACATTCCAAAATATTACTTTCTGAATTTGGAAGTATATTTTTGTCTGTTATTATATAAGGATAGGACAGCAAAGAGACACTGCAACAATTTTTGCATCAAATCAGCATCCTGATTGTTTTACTAAGGTGCTCTAATGGCAGCTGAACAGTTACATTTCTGAGGTTTATATAACCAGCGTCTCTTTTAATGGTTTCATGTCAGTTCTCGTAAGTAGATGTTGCCTCCTATGCTTAGAAAGCCGTATTTTTTCTGTAATCCGTCCTCTCCGTCTTGCTCGACCCGCAGATTAGTTGTGACCATACTTGCAGTAACCTGCTACTTGGGTTAAGTGTAGTCTCACAGTAGAATGCCACGCTCACTTTGCAACGCCAATATTAATTGTAGATTAGATTGCAGGCTAAAACAACTCATATAGTAATTCACTGTTGAATAAAAATATGAAGCACAAAGGTTTGGCAAATACTAAAAATTACAATATAAGACGTAAGTAGACTGAGAAAAATCAGGATTGTGTCAATGACCCGATAGCAAAATACTGCGGATGCTGGAAATCAGATAGAGTTCAACAATTTCAGATCATAACCCCGGCCCCTATCACCTATATATATATTTTTATTTTACTTTTTCATCCACCCTTTTGTTTGGCCTTTTTTTCTTCCCTCCCAGAAGCTGGCAGCTGTCCTTCATTCTGCCAGCGCATTTCACACTTCAGCTAGCCTCAGCCTGTCACATTACCACTTCCTCTCGCCTTGAATATCTCTTAATGTCTCTCAATGTCTCTTAATTTCTCCTGCTTTCTATCCCACCACTGACCTTCCCTTTTGTTCTTTCATCCCCTCCCCCTTTTCCCAGCATTATACTTGCTTTAAATCTATTTCATTTCCTGCTTTTTTTCCAGTTCTGACGAAAGGTCTTCGACCTGCAACGTTAACTCTGTTTCTCTCTCCACGGATGCTGCCTGGCCTGCTGAGTTTTTCCAGCGTTTTCTGTTGTTATTTATGTCAATGACCCTTTGAAAGAATGGCCTGAGATATGAAAAGAAATTCTCTGACACTTGTTGGAAAAAGTTGTCTCTCCAAATGGTAAATTCCACTTGTTTTCCTTGTGATTTGCTGCTTTTGGTATTGCCATATTGTTTTTGAATTGTAAGGGGAAATAGAGAACATGATCCACACACAGGGAACAGATGAAATATATTATCCTTCCAGTAGATAATCCCAAACTGATGGAAACTTTAATTTTAATACACTCAGTGCCAAATCCCTCTATTCTGTGCAACCTCAACCCAGGCCCAAATGTTCCTGATTAACATTAGGTGATGGTTCCCAAACAGACTGACCCCTTACTTAAACTCAATTAATCACAGTATGCACTACAGAGCACACTACACACTAAGACAGAACACATTTCTGTCTGTGTGGATCCACTTAATTAACATATTTCTATGATCATCAGGTTTGTAACATGCAACTCAAAATGGAAAAATACAATTAAATTGTTCAGACGCGGGAAACCTGTGCTATTTACACTGGTACAGCCATCAGCAACTTAAATGAGTAAATCAAACTGATCCGAGACCAAAAGGCCTCATCTGTTTCTTTAATTGAGAATTAAACAAAGCAATTCAAGACTCAGGACACCTTTATAAAGCTGTAATATAAATGTAAAATTCTCAGACAAAATGAAATTCTTCACAGTCAATATTTATATACTGACTTTTGGGAAGATTCCTTCTGTCTGGTATATCAGTGAATAGATTTAGGTCTTCACTACACATAGGGACTCAATTCCTGATTGAGTTCTCCTAATGAGAAGCATTGCTCGCAGGAAGCGCTGGCTGGGAAATCTCAGGCCTACAGAACTTGATTTTCCCTCCATTTAAATTACTGACTGGAACATCAGAGGCTACGAGCCTCCAATTTACCAACCAGTGCTCCCTTGAGCGCTATTCTTCACTGGCAGCGCTCGGATCAAGGATCAGCCTTACATTCCACTGAGGAAATCTTCCCCTTCAGGATTATTTGAACCAACAATTTAAAGTTCAGGGATTGGAAATTCTCCCTTCCTGCCAGCATCTGCAAGGTGCTGAGGTAAGTCTGCTTGACATTCCTCTATTTGCTAGAACACACAGATTATTTTGGAAGCTGTGCTGCTCTGTTACTTTGAATCAATTGCTCAAGGCCAACAAAAAGTACTCTGCACCTGCGGCCTATAGTTATGTTGACATTAATTGACTTTCTGTCCTGTTTGATAATGTTGACATGTTTGAGTGGCATTGTGTTATGGTGTTGATGTAAATAGGGAACAATTTAAATACCCTGGAGTGCAACGGTCGACGCTGCACGATGTATCAAGTAAGGTTGCTATATATATATGTTAGAAATAAAGATTTGCCTGGAGGTAATGGAATGAAAACTATTTCCATAAGAACAACTGGCCTAATATTTAATGAGCTACAGGATTGCTGGTAGGTTCATGGTGTATTTTTCTAATAATTTTCTGAAGCCCCTACAATACTAAGATTTAGTGAAGAAATCTGGGCATTTTTATCTTGCAAACCCGTGTTCATTATAAAACAGGCGAGACCTGACAAATCTCATCTATTAGGAGTGACAATCAATTCTTTTAAATGTTATAATGTGCTTATTTTAATGTAGAAATATTATTATATTATAATTATTCACAGTTTAATGAGGCAAGGATTTCTGTTGTGTGCGACACACAGCGTAGTTTTACACACTCTTATAAAGAATGCATTTAGGAATTTGTTCCACAGAATGGACTGAGGAAATCTTCCTCGCAATGTGTTTAAAATGGAGTTACAATCTGAGTCACTCTTGTTGATCACATCACTCCTGGTCTGTGTCCTACCTTGGCAGCTCCATTGGGTTTCAACTGCCTGAACTCATTTCCTATCGGACCTTTGCAACCAATAGAGAGAAGGAGGCAAAAGCAAAAATACTGCGAATGCTGGAAATCTGAAATAAAAAAGGAGGCAATCCAGATTCCCAAAGTGGACAGTTAGTGATGTAATGCATTACATTGGCACTAGTCAGTGTGACATTTGCAATATTCGTTCCCAGTGTTCTTGATGGTGCTTATTTTTACTTTGTGATTTATTGGAAGTGCTGAGTATTTTGTGTTGGACTTTAATGAGTTGATGCTATGTTTTAATGGACACTACTTGATGTGTAGGAGGAACTGTAACATTGTGAGAAACTTATACTGAGTGGAACAGCTGCAGATGTTACTAGACAACATTAAGATTACATGCAAGCATGCTTTCTGCTGGATGCTGATGTTAACATGGAGCAACAGTGCATACAAAGTCCGTGAGGTGATTACCGACCCATGCCTCCTCTTGAGTGTTGAGACATGGGACCAGTCTCCCCTAAACACTGCCCTCCTTTTGGCAGTAAAGGTAGCAACGGTTCACAATTTCTACACCATTGGTAGCTTTGAGACTCTAATGGGGAACATCCTTAGGCGAGCTGCCGTCTGCTCCAGAGCATTAAACAGGTGATTGATGGGTTTTTCTTTTGTCCATAAACACCAGTACATCAACTGGTGCAGCTCCCTAAGGTTCAAGGAATCATCAAATTGTACTCATGTTGTTTTCAGTTACAGTCCAGCAATGTAATGGCACGCACAAATCAAAGGCCTTTCTTTCTTTCGCAGTGGGATGTGACTTCCCACCACCAACTTAGAATTGTGTATATATGGCTGCTTCCTGGAGAGCACCAGTGATTCATGGATTGTGAACTATTCCACCATTACCATGCTTTTCCTGATGGATGATTGGTGGGAGATATGGGCTAGGTGTTACAAAGGTGGCTTATGACATCTCTGCATAACTCATGTACCAGGACTGTACAGTGATGCACTTAGTTACACCTGGACCAGGGTACTGTTTGAACAAACTTCCCGTGTGCTCATAAATGCACTTAGCATGTGACTTGCTGCACAATGTGGCCATTGATAGAGTTATCAGCATGCAGTTCACTGACAATGAGCAGGGCCGGGGAAAGAGGAGGATGAGAGGGTAACAACATCTGGCTGCTGAAGAAGGACTGCTGGCAGCATAAAGACAGAGGCAGCAGATGACTGAGGGCTTCTCCTCCTGAGGTTCTGCACTAGAATATTGGTCTAGTGTTGACTGCGATAAAGTCCAACCTCTCTGCTTGTCCACCATTGCCCTGCACCTTACCAGTAACATATCCCTTGGCGTTTACAGAACAGGCAATGTGAGACTTTAATTAGGAGCGATGTTCATGTAATTGTAAGGTGTAGGTCTGTATATGTGTTATAAGTTCCCAAGTGTCTGTGTGCCTTTAGCTGAATGTTATGTACAGAACTACAATGTGGGTAAAGATTGACATGTAATACGATGGACATGGGTGCCACCTAAGGAGCGGGTGAAATTAATTTGCTACGTCTGTTTACACTGCTGTGCTCTTGTGGTTCTAGAGCTCCTTCTCCAGCCTCTGGGTCCTAATCTATCACTACATGTGAATCACAAGTTTGACAACATCCTCTGTGATTTGCTGTCTTGACTGTCCTATATTTTAGCCTTTTCACGGCATTTAAAGGGGCCGATTTTAACTCGCGAAATTGGTGTGAACAGGGCAATGACGGCCTCAAAATGGGGTCCATAGACTTACAGCCCCCCCCCTGCCTTAATGCTAACACTCTGGCCACTGCCATTTTTACAGGGGCCTACTGCTAGGTGGCTGACGCACCTGCCTGATTCGGGTGGTTGGCCTGCAGGGAAAACTGATGGATGAGGAAAAGCAGACTGGTGCAGTTGAATGACTCCAGTCCCACTCCTGCATTCATAGGGACACAAGCAAACTAAAATCAAAAGTAATTCAAACTCTCGCCTTTCCCCTTATCAGTTGGTGTGCGAGGCAGAACGGCAAAGGGGCGGAACACTCGGGGAGTGATTTTCAACAACAGCCTGTCCTGTTTACAAGGGTGTCCATCAATTAATAATGACCAGGAAACATCCCTCGACCCTTACTTGCCCAAGGCCCGCCTGATGTAATTTTCAGGTGGGCCTGCAAATGGATCCTAAACAGGCAGGAGGCTACTTCATTATGCAAATCGGGGGTCCTATGTCAGTTGTAGATCCCCATTTGCAATGTTCAAGTACAAGTGGGAGGACTGTGCACCCTATCCCGCTCCACCCATTTGTACCAGGCAGCGAGCGGCAAAGCCAAGGCCTGGAACGGGTTTGGGGAATTCTGGTGTGGCCAAGCAGAGCAGGAGTGCTCGTTGTGGCTGCACTAAGATATTGGGTAGGCCCCCTCCAGGTGTACTTCTGGTTCTGGTATTATAACCCAGCTTGACGAGAAGAATGATACCATTTTAGCAAATGATGCTGCTAAAGGTTGGTGGGCAGAGCTGGCTGTTTTATCTACAAGAGTGGGTCAGTGATGGTAAACGTGAGACAAGGTGCCATTCATGCCCTACTACAATAGCAAAATACTGCGGATGCTGGAAATCTGAAATAACAACAGAAAATGCTGGAAATACTCAGCAGGCCAGGCAGCATCTATAGAGAGAAACAGAGTTAACGTTTCAAGTCTGGGACCCTTCATCAGAACTGGAAAAAGCTGGAGATGTAACAGATATTAAGCAGGTGCAGAGACTGGGATGGGGGGGGGGGGCGGGGGGGGGGGGTTTAGGAGGGGAGGAAGGAATTGAAAGAACATACTGTGCTTATGTAAGAGGCAGGAAAGATAAAATGTTGCAAATGGGAATGGCAAAATCATACAGCATGAAAAATGGGGGCAGGGATTATTGTCTGAAATTGTTGAACTCGATGTTGAGTCTGGAAGGCTGTAAAGTGCCTAATCGAAAGATGAGGTGCTGTTCCTCGAGCTTACGTTGAGCTTCATTGGAACAGTGTAATAGGCCGAGGACAGAGAGATCAGAGTGGGAGTGCAGCGGAGAATTAAAGTGACAAGCGACCGGAAGCTCAGGGTCACCCTTACGGACTGAACGGAGGTGTTCCACAAAGCGGTCACCCAATCTGCGTTTGGTCTCCCCAATGTAGAGGAGACCGCATCGTGAGCAGCGAATACAGTATATTAAATTGCAAGAAGTACAAGTAAATCGCTGTTTCACCTGGAAGGGGTGTTTGGGGCCCTGGACAGTGGGAAGGGAGGAGGTAAAAGGGCATGTGTTGCATCTCCTGCGCTTGCACGGGAAGGTGCCGGGCGAAGGGGAAGGGCTGTTAGGGGTGATTGAGGAGTGGACCAGGGTGTCGCGGAGGGAGCGGTCCCTTCGGAATGCTGAAAGGGGAGGTGAGGGGAGGATGCGTTTGGTGGTGGGATCACGTTGGAGGTGGTGGAAATGGCGGAGGATTATCCGTTGAATGTGGAGGCTGGTGGGATGAAAGGTGAGGACAAGGGGAACCCTATCATGGTTCTGGGAGGGAGGGGAAGGGGTGAGAGCAGAAGTGCGGGAAATGGAACGGACATGGTCAAGGGCCGTGTCAACCACTGTAGAGGGGAATCCTCGGTTGAGGAAAAAGGAAGACATGTCGGAAGCACTGGTATGGAAAGTGGCATCGTCAGAACAGATGCGGCGGAGATGGAGAAACTGGGAGAATGGAATAGAGTCCTTACAGGAAGCGGGGTGGGAGGAAGTGTAGTCCAGGTAGCTGTGGGAGTCAGTGGGCTTGTAGTGGATGTTTGTCGAAAGCCGATCGCCAGAAATGGAGACGGAGAAGTCAAGGAAGGGAAGAGTCGGAGATGGCCCATGTGAAGGTGAGGGAAGGGTGGAAATTGGAAGTAAAGTGAATGAACTTATCTAGTTCAGGTCGAGAGCAGGAAATGGCACCGATACAGTCATCGATGTACCAGAAAAAGAGGTGAGGGAGCGGACCTGAGTAGGACTGGAACAAAGAATGTTCCACATATCCCATGAACAGGCAGGCATAGCTAGGGCCCATGCGGGTTCCCATAGCAACACCTTTAATTTGGAGGAAGTGAGTGGAGTCAGAGGAGAAGTTGTTTAATGTGAGAACAAGTTCAGCCAGGCGGAGGAGGGTGGTGGTGGATGGGGACTGGTTGGGCCTCTGTTCAAGGAAGAAACGGAGCGCCCTCAGGCCGTTCTGGTGGGGGATGGAGGTGTAGAGGGATTGGACGTCCATGGTGAAAAGGAGACGGTTGGGGCTAGGAAACTGGAAACTGTTAAGGTGACGGAGGGCGTCGGAAGAGTCGCGACTGGACAAGGGGAGAAAAAATAGAGTCGAGATAGGAAGAGATAAGTTCCGTGGGGCAAGAACAGGCTGAAACGATGGGTCTACCAGGACAGTCCTGTTTGTGGATCTTGGGAAGGAGGTAGAAGCGGGCTGTGCGGGGTTGGGGGACTATGAGGTTGGCGGCCATGGAGGGAAGATCTCCAGAGGAGATGAGGTCAGTGACAGTCTTGGAAACAATGGCCTGATGTTTGCTAGTGGGGTCATGGTCCAGGCGGAGGTAGGAGGAGGTGGTGTCGGAGAATTGGCGTTCAGCTTCCGCACGGTAGAGGTCAGTTCGCCAAACAACAACAGCACCACCCTTATCAGCAGGTTTAATGATAATGTTAGGGTTGGATCGGAGAGAATGGAATGCTGCAAGTTCAGAGGGAGGTAGGTTGGAGTGAGAGAGGAGAGCAGAGAAATTGAGACGGCCGATGTCACATCGGCAGTTAGCAATGAAAAGATCTAGAGAGGGTAAGAGGCCAGAGGGAGGGGTCCAAGTAGAACGAGAATTCTGTCAGCGGGAGAAAGGGTCAGCTGTGCGGGGGGAAGACTCCTGGCCAAAGAAGTGGGCACGGAGACGTAGGCGACGGAAAAAGATCTCAGCATCGTGCCGAGCTCGAAATTCATTAAGATGGGGGCGTAAGGGGATGAAGCTCAGGCCTTTGCTGAGGACTGATCGTTCGGGGTCAGAGAGGGGAAGGTCAGAGGGGATAGTGAAAACACGGCAGGGGGTGAGATTGGGAGAAGCGGGGTCAGAGGAAAGTGACCGGGAAGAAGGTTCCAGAGGGGCATTGCTGTCCAAGAGTTGATGAAGCTTGCGATCCTTGACATCAGAAAGGAAGAAAAAAAGTTTTTTGTTGAAGCGTCGGATGAGTCGAAGGATGAAATGAAACTGTGGAGCCGGACAGCTTTGAGATAGAGTGCGTCGGTGCTGCTGAAGAGAGAGGTCGAGAGTGTTCTTGTGGTGGCGCATGGCGTTGAGCGTGGATCTCAAGATTCATGCCCTGTTGTGCCAAATGATGCACAGAGAATACCAATTCCTCAGTGAAAGTCCTGGGTTGCTCCTTAACTGCATGTAATGAAACAGGATGTGACTTCTTCAGTTATTGTACACCAGTGGACCCAGTTCTAAATGGATAGCATCGTAGAACGTGAACACAAAAGAATTCGTAACAATCCTGGGATCCCATGTAATAAAACAATTGAATTTAACTTATTTGGATGACTTTAAACCACTGCCCCTGCTTCTTCGTGCAACATTATGAATTATGAAAGGAATGTTTCCACCTTTTGCCAAGTCCCAGATTGGCAGGAGCTGCAATACAGGTGGAATTCCCAAGGGTGGAATTCTGAAATTTTATTTCAATAATGAATGATCATTAAAACCTTAATAGCGTCTCAATATCCGGAGGCACAGAACTAAGTGCAGGGAAGGGGGAATGGATTTTTTATTTTGAATCCAGACTTTTGGGATCTGATTACATTCTAGATATTTCCGGACATCTTGCTCAAAAGCTGGACCATGGCATCCACATGCAAAAGTGAAGTACAAGTGGCTCTGAACATCATCAAGACACAGCATTTAATTGCAGTCTTGAATTGTTATTTGTTGCTATAGATTAAATCATGTTGAGTATTTTAAAACGGTGTTTGTCCTATTACAGATTAGATCGAATGTGTTCCCCACAGGATTTGGTTTGGTTCAGAGACACATGATGTAATGTGAAGAGTATGATTGCTAACTGTAATATTTGACCACAGGGCCAATAAGACAGGATGTTAACAGTGATGACAGGTGAAAGCCTGCTAAAAGATTAGGGGGGGAAAATTTGGCTGATTTGCACCTCCCGTTAGTGCCCTATTCAGCAGGAGGTTAGCGGCGGTGGTAACCGTTAGCACCCCGCGTGCTGCGCTGCTGGCAATGACATCATTGCCGTGCGCAGCGCCCCACTCGCACCCCGGCCGCGATCTTTGGTACAGCCCCCTGATTTACCACCGGACACTATGTCCGACAGGGTCAGGGGGGCCTAACTGTGGCCGAGGCGGCGCAAATTAAAGGGGAGGAGCCGGGCGGCTATTTTTGTTGCTAGCCACCTGCCACCACCTGCCCCCGTTGCTGTCCCCGGCCTTCTGTGCAGCCCCCCCCGCGGGGTGCCGGCTGCGCTCCGTGTGCCCGGCATTTCTCTTGAGTGCCAGGCTCTTTTGCCGGCACTCCGATCCCTGGTGGCCCAGCTGGGCTCCAGGTCGCGCTGCGCAAGGCCCCTCCCCTTTAATAAGGGGAGGAGGGCCTGCAGTACCGCGGCGCGATGTGCTGTGATATTCACTCACAGCGCCCCAAGAGGGAGGTGGGGGCGCGTCCAGTAGCGCCCCACCTCCCTCTTGGGGCGGTACCAGTGAATTTCGGGTGCGGGGACGCTAATTTTTTCGGGGCGCTAAAAGTAGCGCCATGGCGAAGATTGCACCCCAAAGGGGGCGCGACTCAATTTTTCCCCCTAAGGGGTGATCTAATTGAGGTGTTTAAGATGACTAAAGGATTTGATATGATAGATAGAGAGAAACTATTTCCTCTGGTGGGGAGAGTCTGGAACCAGGGGGTATAACCTTAAAATTAGAGCTAGTCTGTTCAGGGGTGATGTCAGGAAGCACTTCTGCTGCAAATCTGGAACTCTTTTCCCCCATAAAAGCTGTTGAGATTGGGGGTCAATTGAAAAATTCAAAACTGAGATGGATAGATTTTTGCTCGGCAAGGGTATTAAGGGTTATGGAAACAAGGAGAGTAGATGGAGTTAAGTTACAGACCAGCCATTATCTAATTGAATGACAGAACAGGCTGGAGGGGCTGAATGGCCTACTCCTGTTCCTATGTTCCTAAAAGTAGATAAACACTGGGATTTGACTGTGAATGAACCCCCTGTACTAGCTCTTTGAATTGCATGGTATTTTCTATGCGCATTAGCACAGTTATCCACTGACAACATAATGGAACAAAAGACGCTGAGAAATGGTTTATCGAGGTATGATTTCAGAGTCAGATAAACATTATTAGTGTGATTAGAAGTTACTGCTTACAAAAATCAATATGATGTGATAATGCATATAAATGATCAAGTGTGCAATAATGTCTTTATTCAGGAGGCCCTTTACTGTTTGATAGCTCTTTATTTCTGCACAAAGCAGACAATCTAAAACACTATGACTTAGAACTGGTTCTACACAGTTAAGTAATTAATAAAGCATATTGCTGACCTTCCTACATTCTAGATGCTCAGTATCTGCAGCTACTTAAGTTTGTATCATGGTCCCAAGGGACCCAGTTGTCTGCGAATTCTACCAATATCATTACAGTGAGAACAAGGATAGAGGGGTAGTTCCTTGAACAGTTGGCAATGTCTCAGTATTATCGATGGATGATTTTGTGAATTCTTTTCTGAAGTAAAGTTTGCAATTGGTCAAAGTTAAGGAATGTAATCCTTTCAAGAATAGTAGGTTCAACTTTGTCCCAGGCAAGGAATCAATTGGTCACTTTGAAACGGTATGTCCCACTCAGGTCAGTGATTGTCAGCTGATGGAAATGCCACTTCCCATTCCTACAACGATGGCATTCAAGGGGTAGTTTTGTAAAGTTCTGCTGCCAGCATGGAGCCTCGCTAGTGGAGAGCATGAGTCGGAGAATAGCTCTGATCCAAGCTGCAGGTTTAGCACTCAAGTGCTGATTAGACCAATTTCCCTTGAGCTGTATATGTGGAGTGTTCTGGCTGACACACAGCGGAAGGTTGCAGGATGGCTCAGGAACCGAGTGAGAGGGCGCACAGGTTTTTGGACGCAGCAATGGATGTCCTGGTGGAGGAGGTCCAGCGGAGGAGGGATGTCCTGTACCCGCAGGGGGGAAGGAGTCTGCCTCGCTCTCCTGTCCCTCTCTCCTGCAGCAGCCGGTGCTGCTCTGCCTGACCTCATGTCCTCTCTCTATTTCTCCTGCAGACCAAGGGGGGACCCCTAGCAAGATGCTGATGACCAACCACTTCCTTTCTCCTGGTGAATCCTATAAGGAGTCCAATAAGGTGGAGCAGCACAGCACTTACTCTTTTTAGGTGAAGTCCTCAGAGAATTTCCAGAATAAATGTTGATAGAGTGTTGGTGAAGGCGAAGTGTCCCAGAAAGTCTTCTGATGTGTTTCAAAAGTCCTCTTCAAACAGCAAGTGAACAGTAATAGGTGATATACCTTTAAGTAGCACTCAAAATCCTCAGCAATGACTTGTTTACTCCTGTTCAGCTGGTCGCTGTTACTTGTCAATCAGCCCCTTACTGATCCTCCAGGCAGCCGTTCCAAGCATGCGCATCAATGCCTTTACCAAGATGGCGTCTTGGGCTAAATACAGGCTAAACCAGCTTTGCAGCTTAAGACCCCATCTTAGCCACCTCGGAGGCTCTTTAGCGCCTAAAGTATCCAGGGGAAAATCACCCCCAACAGTTTTCCAGAAAGCGGCTCCATACATCCTTATCTGGGGAACACAGCTCAGAACCAAGGGTGATCAGGTCCTAGTTCTGGGAGATTTGAGGGGGTGAATTATTCGTCAACAGCTTCTTCCTTGTATGCTGTTTGTGGTCTCCTGAAAAATCACTTGTGAGCCTAAATGTTTTATATGTTTTCTTTCTAAAGTCTCTTACTGCGCAAATTAGCTTATTGTTTTCCTCTCAGCTCTGACGGTGCAGCGGTCTTATCTTTTTATCTTGTTTATCTCTCATTGTCAGTAGAATGAGTAAATGTCCCTGAAAAGTACAGTACATTCTCTCTCAAGGCAGCTTTGAGCAAAAACAAGATCTAGCATGGTCTCTGATTTCAGCCAAGTTAACAATTATGGCCCATAGACCTTTGCTCCATTGGAAGTACGATATAACGATCTGTTCCTCGGTAGGCTATCGATCCAAAATCAGTCTACCTGTAATTTTGTTTTTTATTGTATTGGCTGCACATGAGTTATCCTTTATTAACCACTTACGCTCTTGCACCAGTATTCACCCTGCTAATCCAGGGTTTCAAGTCCATTCCTTTAGTAGGAATAAACGGGTCATTTTCGGGTTGGCAGGCTGTAACTAGTGGGGTACCACAAGGATCAGTGCTTGGGGCTCAGCTATTCACAATCTACATCAATGATTTGGATGAGGGGACCAAATGTAATATATCCAAGTTTGCTGATGATACAAAGCTGGTGGGAATGTAAATTGTGAGGAGGATGCAAGAGGCTTCAAGGGGATATAGACAGGCTAAGTGAGTGGGCAAGAACATGGCAAATGGAATATAATGTGGAGAAATGTGAAGTTATCCACTTTGGTAGGAAAAATAGAAAAGCAGAGTATTTTTTAAATGGTGAGAGATTGGGAAATGTTGGTGTTCAGAGGGACCTGGGTGTCCTTGTATACGAATCACTGAAAGTTAACATGCAGGTACAGCAAACAATTAGGAAAGCAAATGGTATGTTGGCCTTTGAGTATAAAAGTAAAGATGTCTTACTGCAATTATATAGGGCTCTGGTGAGACCACACCTGGAGTATTGTGTACAGTTTTGGTCTCCTTACCTAAGGAAGGATATACTTGCCATAGAGGGAGTGCAACGAAGGTTCACCAGGCTGGTTCCTGGGATGGGGGGATTGTCCTATCAGGAGAGATTGAGTAGAGTAGGCCTATATTCTCGAGAGTTTAGAAGAATGAGAGGTGATCTCATTAAAACATACAAAATTCTTACAGGGCTTGACAGGGTAGATGCAGGGAGGATGTTTCCCCTGGCTGGGGAATCTAGAACCAGGGGTCACAGTCTCAGAATAAGGGGTCGGCCATTTAGGACTGAGATGAGGAGAAATTTCTTCACTCAGAGGGTGGTGAATCTTTGGAATTCTCTACCCCAGAGGGCTGTGGAGGCTCAGTCGTTGAGTATATTCAAGACAGAGAGCGATAGATTTTTGAATATTAGGGGAATCAAGGGATATGGGGATAGTGCAGGAAAGTGGAGATGAGGTAGAAGATCAGCCATGATCTTACTGAATGGCAGAGCAGGCTCGAGGGTCTAAATGGCCTACTCCTGCTCTTATTTCTTATGTTCTTATGTTCTTATCCATCCCACGGTTCCCAGGCGAGTGTCACCCAGACAGTTCCTGCTCCATATGCCTTATTTAGCCCTCCTTAAGAGCAGGCAATAAAAGTCCATATCCAAAAGCTCAAAATCCTTCACTATCCTACAAACATAAGATGAATAATGAGTTAATCTGCTTTTTTTAATGATTTTGGTTGAGGAGGCAATGTTGGCCAGGACACCAAGAAAACTCCCTGTTCTTCTTTGAATATTGCCATCCACCTGAGCCACTGGAGTAAGCTGACAGGGTAACATCTCATCCAAACGATGACATCTCTGACAATGTAGTACACCGTCCCCCAACCTGTATCGCAACAAAGCGTCAGCTTAGATCATGTACTCAAGTCCCAGCATGGGGCTTGAACCCACAACCTTCTGCCTGAAAGGCAGCACTACTACTAAATGAGCCAAGGCTGACACTGGAAGTGAAAAATAAGAAGTATTAGAAAGAGAAAATTGGAAAAGCAAATTGATGTTAGGAAAAATAAGCAGTTAAAACATTGGAGAGAGACTACTTAAGGATTGCAGGGTTATCAAGTGGGAACATCTAATATTATTGCACATCATCTAGATCTTTTTTCCGTAATGATTTCAGCACTGAAGACCTTGATAGCATTAATAATCAGTTGTTTTAAAAATCGTAATGCATGCATGCTCATGGGGAGATAAGAGCAAGGGTGAGGAATAAAATTGCCATTAATAAACTGGTGTTTTCACAATTTACAAAGCACCAGGAGCATTTGGCCTGATTCCAAGCAAACTCGTAAAATAGACCAGAGTTAAGGAGTGCTGTGGACTTAAGAGAGCTAAGGGCCCCAGTAGATTAGAAAATAATCAATGTTATTCCAGTGTTCAAAGGAAAGGTCAGAAACATGATCCGAGAAATTGCAAGCTGTAAGATTGATGGCTGTAGCGTGGGAAATGTTAGAATCTATTATGAATGAAGAGAATGAAGGCAGTAATTCAAGCAGATGTGTGTCTCCATGCCCAACAAATTTAGTGGAATTTTTTTTGAAGATATAACTGGGTTTGTAGGCATCTTAGCAATGTTGCAGCCTCCCCTTCTCTCCTGAAGGCATAGACACCTTGCTGGAACGTGGTCCCATGGGCACTGGCCACTCTCCAGTAGCTCACACAAATGGCTATTATTCACTTGTGAGTCTCAACAGTGAGTGTATTTTAACGGATGGAGAAATGTGGGTGGGGAAATTGGAAGCATTAGCGGCGGTTGCTACCGCCATAAAATGGCGAAAAGACAGCGGCCGGCACTCTTCCGCCAGCTGGTGGCGGATCCATCGCCGCGGTCGATTTTCCAGCTGCCGGTAGTGCTGCCGGTAAACACTAGCACCAGGGAGATTTAAATGAAAGAGATCATGACGTCAGTGAGTGTGTAACGCTCACTGGATGTCCGATCTCCAACATTGGATTTAGCCATTTACCTTAACGGCAGCGCAGAACAACGATAGGGAGAGCTGGTGTCTACCAGCAGGAAGCAGGCTGCAGCAGCGATATTTGAAGGCACCATCCCCAATCAGCTGCACCTGGCAGAGTTCTGCAGTTTCAGTGCCTGTTTGCTACTTCCTGCAACTGAAACAGCTCTCTTTAGTTATTTCAAGTTTTTTTGGTGACAGGGAGTGTTGATTCAAGTGCAGAAGTCACTCATTATTTGTTGAGGTGATACTTTTCAAGATGGCTCCTGGGCTGGCAGCTCCTTTCTCAGCTGTTCTTCTCTTCAACTCTATCTATGGTCATCCACTACCATCTTTTGCCCTTTCTTCCCCCAATCTTCTTTCCTCCATCGCTTAAGATACCCTGGCTCTGGTAGTGAAGGCATTTCAGCCCAAACTACAAGTTCAAACTTCAAGTTTAAAGCTCTCCCTGCAGAGTCCACTGCCCATCCCCCGACCCTGCGTGTCTTTGTTCTCACTGGGCTCTTTCAACTGCCGGAACTCTGCTGAAACTTGACCTCCATCACTGGATTCCTCATGAACAGGACTTCGTTGACTACACGGTTTGACTCAGCGGCTGTGGCGCTCTCTGCTTTTCAGTCGCTTCAAGTCTTAAGCTGCTGAATTCTTTTGTCAAATTGGTTTACGATCTCCTGGACTTCTCTGGACATCTGGACTACGTTTCTACCCTGGACTACACTGTAAGACTTACCTGCTATGTCTCTATCTCTGCTTCTAAAAGATTTTTACCTTTTAAACTGCGGCTGATCTCTGCTGAACTGGTTGACATGAATCTTGTCATTCATGTGGAAATGACTGATGAAGTAATACTGGGCGGCCTGCTGGTGGCGCTGTCCAGGGAGAGTATAAATACTCGGGCATGGGCCCAGCTTGCTCAGGACATTCTTTAACAGGACACAACTAGACCTCCATGTTGAAAAATAGTTGATTAACGCTTTGTTTAACGCTTAGACCAAGTGCCTAGTAGTTGTCTTACATTGCTGGTTCTACTGGTTTTTCAGCTCTGCTGGCTCCTAGCTAACAGCTGCTGCTTCACTTGTCCTACTGGTTTTCAGCTTTGCTGGTCACTGGCTTGTGGTTTTACTTTTTCTGCTAAATTGATGGCTAAATTGATGCAAGTTGGTGACCTCCAACTTGCATCAATTTAGCCATCATCTCTCTGCACCGCTAACGACTTTCATTCCTACGGCAACAACCTCCATCCTCGAACTCTCTACCCCTCAAATAGCTTCTGGACTTCACTCACCTGCTTTGGACAGCGGTTCATCGATGCTCGTACCGGCCCCATCCTGCTCACGTCGGCTTTGTCCTTCCATGGGACCTCTGACTTTGACCCTGGGCTCCCTACTATTGTCTCCAACCTTCTCGCCCAGCGTGCCCACTAGGGGCAAATCTTGCCAATCTCCTCCCCATCCAGCTCATCCCCCCCAGCGCTGACACTGTGGACTCTGGCAGTGAGACAGCCATCACCGACCCTTCCGCAGCTCTCTCCAGAATGTCCATTCACTTGTGAACAAGGCCTTGCCATCCATGAGCTTATCGTGGATGACTGCATCGACATAATGGCACTGACGGAAACTTGGTTGAGGGGTGATGACACCTTACCCTTAAATGAAGCCTCCCCACCTGGCTATACCTTCCACCACTTGCCCCGCTCAGGCCACCATGGTGGTGGTGTGGCTCTCATCACCAAATCACACCTTGGTCTGTCCCCCTACTCCTCCGGCACCTTCTCCTCCTTTGAGCATCTCACCTTATTCCACCCCTCCCACCTCTCAATTAAAATTCTCATTCTCCACCGCCCACCCAAGTACCATAAAAATGTTATTACCGAGATACTTTCACTGCTTTCCTCCCTCAGCCTCTGCACCGAACGACTTCTCATCCTCGGTGATTTCAACCTCCATCTCAATTCATCATGCTCTCTCTCCTCTGAGTACACTCACCTCCTATCCTCCCTTAATCTCTCCCTCCATGTAAACTTCCCAACCCATATTCACGGCCACCCCCTCGACCTTACCATCTCTCGTGGCCTCACTACTCCTATAGTGTCAATCACAGATAAGGCCATCTCTGATCACTTCATCGTATTGCTCTCCACCCACATCCCCCTTCCACCCCCCCCACCCCTCTGCAAACTTACTTCCTTCTGTGTCCGCCCCTGGAAAAAACTCTCTCCCAACTCTTACAATGGCACTTATGAAATCCCAACTGTCCAGCCTTTGACCCTCCATTCACCATGACATTTCTGCAGCTACCGATCTGCTCAACCATACCCTCAGACCACCTTTGATGCCCTAGTCCCTATTAAAACAATTACTCTCTCTCTCACCCTGGCTGCTCCCCCTGGTACGGCCCTCATCTTCGCTCCGTTAAGTCCAAGGGATGCAGACTTGAACGGATATGGCGGACAACTGGTTTAGCCATTCACCGCCAGATATAGCTAGACCACATAAAGCATTATTGGGTTCTGCTCTTGTCTGCCAAAATTGCTCACTTATTCCAGTGGCGCTGGAGGAGAATACAGAGTTAGGGAGAGGCGAGGTCATGGAGGGATTTGAAAACAAGGATGAGAATTTTAAAATTGAGGCGTTGCTTAACCAGGAGCCAATGTAGGTCAGCAAGAACAGGGGTGATGGGTGAATGGGATTGGTGCAAGTTAGGACATGGCAGCAGTGTTTTGGATGACCTCAAGTTTAAACAAAACTGAAGCACACTGAGGTAAACCAACAGTATAGACCGTGGCTGGAACACAGGAATTTCTGTTCTGCATGGCTTAGAATTACACTAAGCAATGTCACTGGGGAACATTATTCAATTTACAACTTCCTCCACTGCTTCGGCTGACAGTTAACCACAGACTATGGGTCGAACCTCGGACCTTCCTGATCTTGCTGTATAAGGTCACTGATCAACTGGGGAGTGAACTAATGTGGTTAATGACATATACCTTGACTTGAAGAAAGCATCTGATCCGTCAGAGACTCGTGGTTAAAGTGAAAGCTATTGAGGTCAAGGAGGAAGTTATAAATTGAGTAATATTCCCCAGTGACATTGCCTAGTGTCATTCTAACCCATGCCGACCAGAGGTTCCTATGTTTCATCCACGGTCTATACTGTTGGTTTATCTCAGCCACGATGGGGCCTTGGTTAGGGAGCGGAAAGAGCCAGCTGCAGGTTGCTACTGGCTGACCCTGGCTGGAAGGTGCCAATGTATAAGAACAAGTTTGGGCTTGGCTGTGATGTCCTGTACAGCTTGCCAGCACTTTCTGGGGCACTTGAGTGAGTTACCAGGGGAAGTGAACCCCTAAAGGACTCATGAACCTTTAAGGAAACAGGACATAAAATTGGAAATGAAAGGATTTTTTGTGAATTCATTCTTGGGATATAGGCGTCGCTAGCCAGACCAGCATTTATTGCTCATCCCTAGTTGAGAAGATGGTGGTGAGTCGCTTGAACTGCTACAGGCCGTGTGGTGAAGGTACTCGCACAGTGCTGTTTGGGAGGGAGTTCAGAATTTTGACTCAGCGACGATGAAGGAACTGCGATTTATGTCTAAGTCAGGATGGTGTGTGACTTGGAGGGGAACTTGGAGGTGATGGTGTTCTCATGCACCTGCTGCCCTTGTCCTTCTAGGTGGAGGAGGTCGCGGGTTTTGGATAAGCGTCTAAATAATATGAAGCAAACTGTATTAATAGAATAATTAGGCAGCTGTGACCAGCAGAGGTTCGCCAGTGGTCACTCCTCTGAACTCTGTTGTTCACTATACTCACTAACGACCTCGATGAGAATTGTGTAAAAAGAAAAGTATTCACATTCACTTTAGCCACAAAAGTCTCATGAGGAATCATACCAGCTGGTCAAGATTCATAATGTCAAAAAATTTATCTCAGCTCATCAATCAAATATTACAGTGAATTTGTAGGAAAACAGCATGTTTGGGAGAGAAAGTTATTATTTAAAAGTGTTGCCAGATTTACCAAATGGACTGACAGCTGGATACGAAATCTTATTTCATATTTAGGAGTATGAGGTAATGCACATTGGTGCTAAAATTGGCAAATATCTTTGCATAATAAAGGCAATGTCATTACATTAATTGCAACAGATTAAAGATCCGGGTGCGATATATAATTTTCACAAACGTGCCAGTTGACCAAGCCCTGATATTACCACCAGACAGTACGGTAGCCAAGGCAAGCATACTCTGGGGGTCAACCCAATGGTCTAAAAGTCTGAGCTCGAGAAGGAGACACTGACAGGGTGGAAAATCTTGGTAGAACCATAACTGGGTTATTAATGAGAAGTCGCACAACACCAGGTTATAGTCCAACAGTTTTATTTGAAATCACGAGCTTTCGGAGCGCTGCTCCTTCGTCAGGTAAAGTGAAGGAATACAAATCAGCAAAGCATATATAGACAGAGAACAATGTGTAGCGTACAATGTCAGACGACTACAGTAAATCTTTCTGACTGCCCTCCATCACACCTCGGCAGAGATACAATCAGGCCAGTCAGGAGGCATTACATCAAAGACACAGCAAAATACAGCTAAGACAATGAGGTGGGGTCACAGGGGGTCAACGTGTCAAATGCTGCAGGCTGACTGGCCTGATTGTATCTCTGCCGAGGTGTGATGGAGGGCAGTCAGAAAGATTTACTGTAGTCATCTGACATTGTACGCTACACATTGTTCTCTGTCTATATATGCTTTGCTGATTTGTATTCCTTCACTTCACCTGACGAAGGAGCAGCGCTCCAAAAGCTCGTGATTTCAAATAAAACTGTTGGACTATAACCTGGTGTTGTGCGACTTCTCATTTTTGTCCACCCCAGTCCAACACCGGCATCTCCGCATCATGGCTTATTAATGTTTTACCCTTTGCACCTCTCCTTACATGAAGATGTGGACTCCTGCTGCTAAGTTCCATAGTGGCACCAGCAGTGGTGGAATTACCAGTTAGAAGGGGGGGTGTTCGCAGGGTGGGACTGGGGAGGGTGTACTGGGGGTGGGGGGTACTGGGTGGGTGGGACTGGGGTGGGGGACCGAGCTGGGAATGCTGACTTACCTCATCCAAAGGCTGAAAATGGGAGTTGGAGGCCAAACCTGGAAGATGGGTGACAGAGAAATCAATTAAGTCCTCCTTTATCCACGTTAGCCAAACCCCAAATGTTTTAGGACCAATAACCACACCCCACCCTTCCTGCAGGCTTCAACAGTTGGGGATGCGGAGAGTCTCGCATCTCACCGGCAGAGATGACAGATGGCTGCTGCATTCTCTGATGCAACAACCATCTAATTTCTGCTCACAAAAGAGGTTTAATGAGTCTTGAATACAAGAACTCATCAAACAACATAGAATGTCCGTGTTTGACAGCTTCACAGAGCTGTCGAACGGTGACAATTCATCTGTCAAAAATTTTTTTGACAGATGGAACGTCATACGCTGACGTTCTCTGTAACCAGCTTCCCCTTAATTGGCCTGCTAAGCCCGCTGAGCGAGCTTAACAAGGTCAATCAAGGGAAAATAGCATGGGTTGGCCACACGTCGATGGAGGCGGGACTAAAACCCGACAAGCAGCAGTCCCGCCTCCATCGCGCCCCCATTGACAAAATCGCCCCCCAGGTATCTAACCCGAGATGACCGAGCTTTTCTGGGTCTCCTAAAATTCACAGCTTTGAGGCAAGGAGACACCAAATGAAGCAGAAACTGGCATAAGATTACCGTCAAATACTGGCAACTCTCTTAAAGTAAGAATGGTGCAGCACTTCAGTAAAGGAGAGGTTCACTCTTCAGAGCCCCCGGGCAGTGTGAGGCAGCAGCAGAGCCCAACAGGGAAGTGGACAAATTAAAAGAGGTTCACCAGGGTGAAGCAAACATAGAAGGGGAGAAACAGAGGGAAGTACAACTAAAAGGTGAGCAATTGAGAGAAGTATAATTAGGATGGGAACTATGAGGAGGTCGATTTTCACCTCGGTTTTGAGCAGGAATGGGTAGCAGTGGGCTGACAATTGTGACGTACTACTTTACCACCATGTTCCCACAGACGTGAGGCAGGAAACAGACGAGCAGCGCACCCACCCGAAACAGATGGGAGCCAACTAAAACATGCAAATCGGCGATGTATGTCTTCTGAAGGACCCCGACACAATTTTGGTATTCCCAATGGGCAGAGCACACCCCCACCCCGCCTCCCCACCATTCAGTGCTGGCTGCTCGCTGAAAGTATTCTAATGAGACCCGACCACGGAAATAGTTCGGGCCTTTCGCTAGTGCCAATGGTGCAATCGCTCTGCCCACTGCCCATCTGATTTTGACTGCCACAGTGCCTTCATTTGAAAGCAATCCTTCATGCCATTTTGACCCAGAAAGGCAAGTCTGTCAATGGCTTCTGATGGCTTGGAGACCAAGGCTCCCCTCTGCAGCCATAGCTAATGACCGCTGTGCCGTTTCCCAAGCTCAGCACTTGTATAATGAGGTCTACTTATCCATCAGGCTAATAACTGAGCAACAGCAACTTGCATTTACATAGCGCCTTTAACGTAGTAAAATGTCCCAAAGTGCTTCACAGGAACAGGCGACACACCATTGCAGGTATGCTTCAGGTACTTGGATCAATCTGGGTGCATGCCGCAATATAACCCTGTTACGATACTGTGTGTGCTGCATATTGCACAAAGTTGCCTTACAATGTAGTCTTATCATGGAGGCCCAGAAGCACCAAGGCTCCAGTAGGCTCCGATGGGTTCAACAAGAGGAGCAGTGGCCATCAGGGGATTTGGAAGACAACCTAATGCTGGCTGCAAGAGACATGTGTGCCAGTTTCGTACAGGAAACCTTCTCTTGACTACGATGTCTGGCCAATGCATTAACAGTCCTGCCTACATCTTTCCCCCTTCCCGCCACAAATATGCCATCATCTACAGACCCTTCTCTCTGTGCAGCATCTCGCAAAGTTCCACTTGTGCCAGTATATTCAAGCAAACTCCACACCTCTACATGAATGATGTCTGAATGCACAATTTTAGTGTAGCCATAATATTAATGTGGAACCATATTGTACGTGTTTGTGCCTGGTGTTTCTTACCATGGTGCTTTGCCTTGGTGCCAGTGTGCTCTTAGCACTAGCCTCAGGCTTCTCCTCGATGTTACCTGTGTAGCAGGCTATTGACTCAAGTGCTGCACCATTCTTACTTTAACAGAGCTTCCTGTATTTGAAGGTAATCTTATGCCAGGTTTTCCTTCTTTTGGTGTCTATGTGCCTCAAAGCTGTGGATTTCAGGAGACCCAGAAAAGCTCCCATGCCGGTCATCTCGTGTTAGATACCTGGTCCTTGCTGAGCTGGCTGATCTCAGTCGGGCTTCCGCGCCCCTGTGCTCGGCTCATGATCACTTTCCAATGATGCTTGATGACAAGTGCCCAGGTGAGGACATGATGGGGCTCACCCATGATGCCTTCCACGTTTATTGGCTTCCTGGCACTCACTGGACTGAGGTGCCCCGTATCTCATGGTAAGCTAAGTTCTGGACTGGGCCTGCTTTTATGGTACTGCATGGGCAACCTGGCCCTGCATCCTTTCTACTACATCAGCAGCCATTGGAGAGAGCTGGCAGGAGAGCGGACACGTACTGCCATCCTGAGACACAGCATGGTCCTTGCCTATTCTGCCACCCAACAAGTACTGTAGACTGGCTCAGCATGGCCGCCGAATATATACTTAGGGAATGACAAGCAGAGCAAGCATAAAGACCAATTTATGGACCAGAGTGACTTAAAGTCCACTTGTGGAATAGAGTGCCACCTGATACAGTGAATGCTGACTCACTTAATATATTCAAAAGACAAATTAATCAATTCCTTTTAATCGATAGCAGACATATGTGGACTTAGCGTAGAAGTATCTGGGAGGTGAAAATAGCCTCTACTAGTACTGGGTCCCTTTAATGCAGAAAATATACTAGTGCTGTGATCCTTTAATGCAGGAAGGATACTAGTGTTGTGTTCCTGTAATGTGGGAAAGATATGAGTGCTGGGTATTTTAATGTGAGGATGTCACTATTATTTTCAGATAGTCATACTTATTCTGCTTTTCGCTCCAGCAAGTATGCATCTCTTCAGCCGAGTCCCACAGAATTATTTTTAAGTTATATTCTTCATTAGTAAAATTACGGAGGTAAATCAACAAGACTTGGATTAGTCTCTTCCGGCTGATGCAGGGTACTGCCAAGTTCTGGAGCTGCCCAGTTTATAACAGATCACAGTGGGGCATCTCAGACGAGAAATAGAGGGGGGAGCTGATGCTGTGCAACCCAGCCAAGGGGATCTGCATCACACTGCTGACGTGTCTCATCGCATCGTGCATTCAGGATGATGGGCAGATGCCAACCCTGCATGCAAACACTGAAGGGTCTGGGGTAGTTGGTTATAGAATCATAGAATCTTACAGCACAGAAGGAGGCAATTCGGCCCCTTGTGCCTGTGCCGGCTCTATGAAAGAGCTACCAATGAGTCTCACTCCCCTGCTCTTTTCCCATAGCCCTGCAAATGTTTAGTTTTTAAGTAGAGATCGAATTCCCTTTTGAATCTGCTTCCACCATCCTTTCAGGCAATGCATTCCAGATCATAACAACTCGCTGAGTAAAAAAAAAACTCCTCCTCTCCTCCCTGGCTTTTTTGCCAATTATTTTATATCTGTTTCCTCTGGTTACCAACCCTCCTGCCAGTTCTACTAGCTATCAGCTTTGTGATGTAAATCCAACCCTGGGACCCATGGCTCCTGTTGTGAGATTTTGTGCTATTTTTATCGTGACGTCAAATCTGCATCATCTTTTACTGTGGAATAAAGTCTCCAATATAAACAGGTCTTGTACACGACATCCAGTCTGTAACCCTTTGTCTGTCTTACTGTGATATCACAGGTATAAGCTTAATTTCACACACAGAGATCAATATGTAGGGATCAACTGAATTCGATGGTTAGTAACAGCTACCTCTACACAAAGTGGTAAGTATAATATGTGATTTTTATTAAGGAAGATTTATGAAAGGTAGTTGTCATTCTTTAGCCCATTTATTAAGGGGGATCGCCAAGATCTCATTAACTACCCATCATCCAAGCCCTGCATCAACAAGGAGAGCAGATGACCTACTCCCAAGACTCTCTCTAAAATTAATGACCAGGACATGTCCAAGAATGGCTTGGCTTGAGTTGTCCTTTGTTTCTGCCTCTTTTTTTTTCCCACAGAGGAAGTGCCTCACTCAATTTAGCACGTGCCGAATTCAAGATAGAATCATGACCCATCGATCTAATGAAATCCATTAATCTGCTAACATCCTGCCACAAGACCACCATTTCTCAAATGGTTTAACACAATGCAGTTCACAGCAAGATGAACAAGCAGCAAGATGTCTTTCTCAGTTGGGATGCGCAGCATCAGCAACACTTTGTTTAGTATCGTGAGTGGCACAATGTCAGGCTGAGAGGAAATGTTGATTGTAATCCTGAAAGGGTCAGTGCTTGGGCATCTCTTTTTCTCATCTACATAAATAAGCTGTGTACCAAAACTAACCAAAGGATGGTTACATTTGCTGATGACTCAAAATTAGGGAAAATGGTAGAGTCTGGGAATGCAGTGAAAGGTCTGCAAAAAGATTTAGATCAGTCAGCCCTGGCTCAGTGGGTAGCACTTCTTGCCTCTGAGTCAGAAGGTTGTGGGTTCAAGTCCTACTCCAGAAACTTAATCACATAATCTAGGCTGACACTTCATTGCAATACTGAGGGAGTGCTGCACTGCCAGAGGTGCCGTCTTTTGGATGAAATGTTAAATCAAGGCCCCGTCTGCTCTCTCAGGTAGATGTAAAAGATCCCATGGCACTATTCGAAGAAGAGCAGGGGAGTTCTTCTGTCCAATATTTATCCCTCAAGCAACTTCAGTAAAATAAATTATCTGGTCATTATCTGATTACTGTTTGTGGGACCTTGCTGTGCACAAATTGCCTGCCACATTTCTTTACATTACACCGGTGACTACACTTCAAAAAGTAGTTAATTGGTTATAAAGTGCTTTGGGACGTCCTAAGGTCATGAAAGGTGCTATATAAACACTAGGGGGGAGAAATTTAGTATCGCCCCATTTGGGGCGCAATTATCGGCCTGGCGCAAAGATTAGCGCCTGGCGCTAATTATCGCCACCGACTGCAAACTTGACTTTTATCGCCCCTGGAGGTGATTGGAGCGCTAAATCAGGCGCTTCACACCTGTCTTAAGGCGCAAAGGCCGATGAGCGAGGCGCTACCTCAGAGCGCTGGCGAAGCTCATGTGATGTTAGTCAGCAATGGAACACACACACAATGGCACCGGCCAGTTCTTAAAGGGGATGGTTGATCTTGCTTTCCAACCACATCCTGCTCATTGCAGCCTTGAATCCCGGCCTGGAGAGACCTGCACATCAAATCTGCTGGAAAGAACAATAGAGAGTACCAGGGAAAGAGCTTAGAGTGCAGCCCCAACAGTCTCTTCTAAATCGATACAAGGAATGGCAAATCAAAATGAACCTGCAAAGTGCTGCTCAGTACCCAAAACTCCTTCACACAGCGTTGAATCTCTCCAGAAGTCTCTCTCTCTCTCTCTCAGAATGCGTGGTTCAAAAATGACACCAACAATAAAAGGCAGGAAGCGGTCGCCTTTAAATAGCGCTCCCCCAGTCCCTTCATGACTGCAAAACGCTCCCCTCAACCTGTCGTTGCTAGCGTCAGGCAGTAAGGCAGGGGGCGCCACTCAATATCTGCTCCGGGACGATACCGGGGCGTTGCGCACTCGACTAACGTCACGATCTGCCGGCGCAGGAGATCGTGGCGGTAGTGTTTAGCGCCGCCGCAAAATGTCTAGTTAATTTCGCGAGCGGCGCAAAAATCGCCGTGGCTGGGCGCTAGATGCTTTGCGCCCCATTAGCGCCCTCTTAAGGCGCTAACGGGAGGCGCAACAAAATGAATTTTTCCCCCTAGTTCTTTCCTTCCCTTATGCAATTGGGCAGAAAGCTGGCAGCTGACTTTTAACACTGATGAATGTAAAGCATTGCAAATAGGTTAAAAAATAATGAGAGACATAAATATACGATGAATAGGATTGAATTCAGACAGGAAGACTTAGAACCTGGGAGCAATAGTAAACATACAATTTTTATGTCCAGACAAAGTAATGAAAAAGGTTTGTAGAAACTTGGGGTATATAGGAAAAACAGTGAAATATGCGCATACAAAAGTCATAATAAAGTATTACTATGAACTCATTGGAATTAGAACACTGAGGCAGGAAGTCTGTGCTCCAGTGCACATGGAAGGGCATACGTCACAAAATTGCGCACTGCCAGCCTGTGATCTTCCATTCATGGGCAGGCGTTCATGAGGTGCTAATGGGCTGCTCGTATGAATCAGGAGAAAACATTGGGGTAACTCAAAAGGACGCCGAGAAAGAGCAACAAGATTGATCCCATGTGTAAAAGGGGTGGTCTATGAGGGAAAGGTTAGGGAAACATAAGGTTTATAGTCTGGAAAGAAGGTGGTTAAGGAGAGCGCTCATCAAAGCATATAAAATATTAAAGGGTAAGGTAAACCTAGAGAGTAGGGCTCAAGGAAAGATAAATGGAAATTGGTGAAAAATAAATTTGGAATGAATACAGTACAAGGAAAAGCTTCTTTGCTCAGAGAGTGATGAATCTTTGGCATAATCTACTAAACAAGGGAATAGAGGCAATTCCAAACAAAATGAGATGCTTTGGGAGTTAACATGCCAGAAGGATGAGTTTCAGTGGATCAAATGGCCCGTATTTGTCCATAATCTTTCTTTATTTCCTTATGAGGTGCTCCACTGTGAGGCTGTTTTAAAGTTGCACCCAATCAGTCTACATGAGTGTGCCCAGGAGCACTTACAATAGTAACAGCAGGCAGAAAGTGAAGTCACTATCTGAAACTCCGATTGCTTCTTTAGTAAATGCCACACTTTCCTGCTTTAACTCATTCAGGCCTTCTAACTAGACATACAAACCTAATCACAGGGCAACATTGTTGAATATGTTAACAGTCAAACTACTTCTACACTTTTCTCACCTGCCAGCATACAAGAACAAATTTTGTGCAAAAATTTAATATTTACATTTTTTTTCTCTCTCAACAACAACATTAACAACTTGCACCTTTAACGTAGAAAAGCATCCCAAGGCCCCTCCACAGAAGGAAAATCAAAGAGAAATAGACACCAAGCCAAAGCAGGAGTTGTTAAGAGGGACGACTAAAAGCTCGGTCAAAGAGGGTGGGATACGGCGGGTCCCAAAGGTGGAGAGGGAGGAGGAGAGGTGGGGAGGTTTAGGGAGGGAATTCCAGCGCGTAGGGCCGAGACAGCTGAAGGCACGACCGCCAATGGTGCGATGAGGGAGAGGGAAAAGCACAGCTCTCTGCTGTTTACCTCTGAAGTACTGAATGTAAAAATGGAATATCATTTTATTTTATAGATAAAATAAGCATGCAAGCGCCCACATTTTAAACAGTTTAAAGCTGAAAACATTGCATCTAAATGATCTATATTGCCAATATAGTAGTCACTTAAAAAAAAAATTGGATCTGAATGGGATTGCTTTAACTAATCGCCTTGCACAAGTCTCAGTACTGTGGACTGTCACTTTAAAGTGGAGTAAGGTATTGTTTTCACATTATAGTCATCCATTGTGACTGTGTGTTCTTGAAACTAATTGATTTTATTAACAAGCGGTATAAAGCCATGCCTGAAGGAGCTGAGGGACACTTGCCCTCGGTGCCGGTTGTGTAGTATATTAATCTGCGATAGCTGGAGGGGAAAAGTGGTCCCGTTTTTTTCAATGGTCTCTAGTGGCCTCCTTGATGGAACTCAACTACCTTAGACCGAGCTGTATTATTATGATACTCCAATCTAATCTTTCACCCTGACTCTTACTGCAGTCTTCAAGAGTCTCAATATGACAGCTTACATAAGCAGAAAAAAAATTATTTTAATACCCTAGATCCCAATTGAGATTATTTGAAATGCAGCACTAACAACTAATTGCTGAAGAGAGGCACACAGCGTCTTGTTTAGTTCAGACTAAATCCCACCACATTTACTCATTTAGTAATTACCACTGAATTGATATTAATCACTTCAATGGGGAAACGTGGATTAATAAAATGAAAATTAAAACCAAAATGATGAAGAGGTTGCATGCCGCAGACCTAAATCCCTTCACACAACACTCAGAACTGGCTTATGGTAAATAGGTCTAGTAATAAGACAACCTCTCACAGCTGAGAGCACGGAGTCTAAAGTAGGTTACATGCTTAAGTTTAATGCTTCTGTCCAATAGACATCAAATGAATTGAAGCACATAGTTATAGGAACCATCTGGTTTATACTTGCTGCTCTAGAGCCCTTTTGAACTGTAGTAACAGCAGTGCATAACTGGAAGCGGAGTATCGTGGCCCAGGATACAGCAAAGGCTATGGACCCCGACAACATCCCGGCTGTCGTGCTGAAGACTTGTGCCCCAAAACTTGCCGCACCTCTAGCCAAGCTGTTCCAGTACAGCTACAACACTGGCATCTATCTGACAATGTGGAAAACTGCCCAGCTACGTCCTGTCCACAAAAAGCAGGACAAATCCAATCTGGCTAATTACCGTCCCATCAGTCTACTCTCAATCATCAGCAAAGTGATGGAAGGTGTCGCCGACAGTGCTATCAAGCAGCAATTACTCATCAATAACCTGCTCACTGCTGCCCAGTTTGAGTTCCGCCAAGACCACTCAGCTCCAGAACTCATTACAGCCTTGGTCCGAACATGGACAAAGGAGCTGAATTCCAGAGGTGAGGGGAGAGTGACTGCCCTTGACATCAAGGCAGCATTTGACCAACTGTGGCATCAAGAAGCCCTAGTAAAACTGAAGTCAATGGGAATCGGGGGGAAAACACTCCACTGGCTGGAGTCTTCCCTAGCACAAAGGAAGATGGTTGTGGTGGTTGGAGGTCAATCATCACAGCCCCAGGACATCATTGCAGGAGTTCCTCAGGGCAGTGTCCTAGGCCCAACCATCTTCAGCTGCTTCATCAATGACCTTCCCTCCATCATAAGGTCAGAAGTGGGGATGTTCACTGATGATTGCACAGTGTTCAGTGCCATTCGCAACTCCTCAGATAATGAAGCATGCAGCAAGACCTGGATGACATTCAGGCTTGGGCTGTTAAGTGGCAGGTAACATTCGCGCCACACACGTGCCAGGCAATGACTATCTCCAACAAGCGAGCGTCTAACCATCGCCCCTTGACATTCAACGACATTACCATCGCCGAATCCCCCACCATCAATATCTTGGGGGTCACCATTGACCAGAAACTTAACTGGACCAGCCACATAAATACTGTGGCAACAAGAGCAGGTCAGAGGCTCAGTATTCTGTGGCGAGTGTCTCACCTCCTGATTCCCAAAGCCTTTCCACCATCTACAAAGCACAAGTCAGGAGTGTGATGGAATACTCTCCACTTGCCTGGATGAGTGCAGCTCAAACAACACTCAAGAAGCTCGACACCATCCAAGACAAAGTAGCCTGCTTGATTGGCATCCCATCAGCCACCTTAAACACTCACTCCCTCCACCAGCGGCATACTGTGGCTGCAGTGTGTACCATCTACAAGATGCACTGCAGCAACTCACCAAGGCTTATTCGGCAGCACCTCCTAAACCCACGACCTCTTCTACCTAGAAGGACAAGGGCAGCAGGTGCATGGGAACACCACCACCTCCAAGTTCCCCTCCAAATCACACACCATCCTGACTTGGAAGTATATCGCCATTCCTTCATCATCGCTGGGTCAAAATCCTGGAACTCCCTCCCTAACAGCAATGTGGGAGTACCTTCACCACACGGACTGCAGCGGTTCAAGTAGGCGGCTCACCACCACCTTCTCAAGGGCAATTAGGGATGGGCAATAAATGCTGGCCTTGCCAGCGACACCCACATCCCATGAATGAATAAAAAATAAAGGCTTTTTCTCCCCTTGCCATTGATTTTTCAACGGTTCTGGGGTGGGTGGATAAGCTAATCGAGGGTCGCAGTTCACTGCGTTCCTACTTCCCTGCCATTTTCAGGTGGCCAGGTTCATCGGGGTAAATGAGGACACACAGCCTCCACCACGTTTTCTGCCATTTTCGCTATTCATATGCCAGCCCTTGTGCCCAGCATTCAGAGGCTAGCGAAGTGGGCCGCGAGGCAAAGATTGAAGAGAGACCTGTGAAAGTGCTCTCGGAGCATGGCCTATGCAGGCCCCAGTAAAATGATGAATTTTCCTGGGGGAGGGGAAATTTAACCAGCAGTGTGATGTCCGCCTCCTTTTCCCACCGCAGGTCTCCACTCCCAGACCGCTGCGACTTGCTGGCAGCGGCTGGGGAGCCCAAGTGGAAATGCAGCCAGCGTCAGTGGGGCACCTCCAGGATGGGTGGATGTTTCACACTGTCGGAGCTCCACTCCCATCAAAGGGGGCAGTGGAAAGCCTAGTCCAACGAGTGTAAGCCCCCGACCCCCCTTGCACTATCACTTTCAAAGCAACGTAATCATTTACCGCTTCTACTTAGCCTCGTAATGTTCCAAAACCGTTTTGTATTTGATATTTTCTTCTGAGATTCAAATTCAGCATTAATGACTCGTGCTGAAAACCTAACTTTACATTGTGACTTTTGTTTATACCACCATGCTGTTGTGGATGCATGGACTACGAATGCATGGATGAATGGGACGTGGGCAAGTTCAGAGCATTCAGACCGGCTGAGAATACCATACAACCTTCAGCTGTCTAGGCCCTAAGCTCTGGAATTCTCTCCCCAAGCCTCTTCACCTTTCTCTCATCCTTTTTAAGACACTGCTTAAAACATAGCTCTTTAAGCGAGTGTTGGGTCACTTATCCTAATGTCTTCTTCTTTGGCTTGGTGTCAATTTTTGTCTGATTACGCTGCTGCAATGCGCCTTGGGATTTTTTTAACGATAAAGGCACTACATAAATGCAAGTTGTTGTTGAAGTATGCTGTAACCTTTGTCCTGAATGCATAGAAATTACAGCTCAGAATGAGGCTATTCAGCCTATTGAAGTTTTGCCAGTGCTATCTCTTCAACTAGAATTATTTACCCTAATCCCATTACCCGACCCTTTCCCATATCCTTTTATATTCTTTCTTTTCAAATTCCTATCCAACTCTGTTTCAAAAGACATTATTATAGTCTCTGCCTCAGTAGTCACTTGTGGAGAAGTTTTCCATGTCCTAATAAACCAATAACTTCTTCTATCTTTCCCTGTTATTCTTATAGAACCTTAGAAGTGATGACACAGAAGGAGGCCAATTGGCCCAGTTGTCCATAAAAGGAGCACTTTCATTTGAATCTGTGGTGGAGTCAAAGATCTTGTAGGGGAGGGAGATACCCAAAGCAAATAGATCATTATTGATCAGCCATAGCTTGTAGTTACTGAAAACTGTGTTTTGACTAGCCTGATTGGTTCAGTTGTTGGGCTGTCATTACAGATACTACTCGGCACAATGCCATTCAGCTGTCACTGTTTTGGAAGATATTAGATTCACTTAATTAAATTTAAATGGTTAGTTCATACAGACGTACATCTTGCATACTTACGTCTTGTAGGTCAAGCCTCTTTGAGTAGCACCTCCTCCCCCCCTGCCCCCCCCCCTCCATCCCCACCCCGCACTTCATTAGCATGAGATTTTTCTTTCCAAAGCCAACCATCACTATGCTCTCTCTCTGTCAGAATGAGATTGTCAACTTACTGCTGAATTATGGGCAGTTTTGCCCCAGTGGGATCAGTGCTGAAGACAGTTTTATTTAACATAGGATCTTTAGAACTGGCAAAGAAGAACTCTTCATTCCACCAGGCCGGGCTGGATTCGCATCCAAGTCCCAGACATAGGAACATAGGAACAGGAGTAGACCATTGAGCCCCTCGAGCCTGTTCCGCCATTCATTGAGATCATGGCTGATCTGTGACCTAACTCCATATACCCGCCTTTGGCCCATATCCCTTAATACCTTTGGTTAACAAAAATCTATCAACCTCAGATTTAAAATTAACAATTGATCGAGCATCAATTGACGTTTGCGGAAGAGAGTTCCAAACTTCTACCACCCTTTGTGCGTAGAAATGTTTCCTAATTTCACTCCTGAAAGGTTTGGCTCTAATTTTTAGACTATGTCCCCTAGTCCTAGACTCCCCAACCAGCGGAAATAGTTTCTCTCTATCTACCCTATCAGTTCCCCGTAATATCTTGAAAACTTTGATCAGATCACCCCTTAACCTTCTAAATTCGAGGGAATACAACCTTAATTTGTGTAATTTCTCCTCGTAATTTAACTCTTGAAGTTCGGCTATCATTCTGGTAAACCTACGCTGCACTCCCTCCAAGGCCAATATATCCTTCCTAAGGTGTGGTGCCCAGAACTGCTCACAGTAATCCAGGTGTGGTCTAACCAGGATTTTGTACAGCTGTAGCATAACTTCTGTCCCTTTGTATTCTAGTCCTCTAGATATAAAGGCCAACATTCCATTACCCTTTTTGATTATTTTCTGTACCTGTTCATGACATTTTAATGATCTATGTACTTGGACCCCAAGTCTCTTTGGACCTCCACTGTTTTTAGCTTTTAGAATCATAGAATCATAGAATGGTTACAGCAAAGAAGGAGGCCATTCGGCCCATTGAGCACTTCAGCGAGTCCCACTCCCCCGCCTTTCCCTGCAATTTGTTTTCCTTCAGGAACTTATCCAATTCCCTTTTGAAAGCCACGATTGAATCTGTCTCCTCCACCCTGTCAGGCAGTGCATTCCAGATCATAACCACTCGCTGCGTAAAAAGGTTTTTCCTCAAGTCACCTTTGGTTCTTTTGCCAATCACCTGAAATCTGTGTCCTCTGGTTCCTGATCCTTCCGCCAATGGGAACAGTTTCTCTCTATCTACTCTGTCTGGACCCCTCATGATTTTGAACACCTCTCAACCTTCTCTGTTCTAAGGAGAACAACCCCAGCTTCTCCAGTCTATACACGTAACTGAAGTCCCTCATCCCTGGAACCATTCTCGTAAATCTTTTCTGCACTCGCTCTAAGGTCTTCACATCCTTCCTAAAGTGCGGTGCCCAGAATTGGACACAATACTCCAGTTGAGGTTGGACCAATATTTTATAAAGGCTCATCATATCTTCCTTGCTTTTGTACTCTATGCTGCTATTCATGAAGTCCAGGATCCCATATGCTTTTTTAACCGCTTTCTCAACCTGCCCTGCCACCTTCAATGATCTGTGCACATACACCCTCAGGTCTCTCTGTTCATGCACCCCCTTTAGAATTGTACCCTTTAGTTTATATTGCCTCTCCTCGTTCTTCCTGTCACTTAGCCAATTTAGTATCCATGCTGCCACTGTTCCTTTTATTCCAGGGGCTTCAACTTTGCTGGCAAGCCTATTATGTGGCACTTTATCAAACACCTTTGGAAGTCCATGTACACCACATCAACCATATTGCCCTCATCAACCCTCTCTACTACCTCATCAAAAAACTCAGTCAAGTTAGTTAAAAATGATTAACCTTTGACAAATCCAGGCTGGCTTTCCTTAATTAATCCACACTTGTCCAAGTGACTGTTAACTTTGTCCCGGTTTATAGGCCGCGGTTTTGCCGACCGAGGCGGGGTCGGTGTCGCGATCCCAGCCCGCTGCCTGCTCCAGCCCGCACTCTACAAGCGATTTTTCATTGATTGGGCTTGTTAAGCCTGCCCTGCCAGGTTCCCAGCCAATTAATAGGAAGCGGGTCTGATGACATAATTTGATGACGCTTCATCAGCCAGTTTCCTTAAAGGGGCCATGTCCAAATTGATAGAAACATAGAAGATAGGAGCAGGAGTAGGCCATTCGGCCCCTCGAGCCTGCTCTTCCATTCGATGAGATCATGGCTGATCATCCAAACTCAGTACCCTGTACCTGCCTTCTCCCCATATCCCTTGATACCTTTAGCTTTAAGTTATGATCTTGACAGTTCTGCTGTCAGTATTCTACAGCATTGAGGTGCTGCAAACACTGACAAGCACTGCACAAAGGTGCACGGCTGCACCCAGGCTCTCCCATGACTTCCTCCATATGCTTATGGAGGGAGTCACAGCACACAGGGAGGTCCTCTTCCCTTCCCATAGGCGGAAGACACCTCCCCAGGAGATCAACGCAGCCTGGTTGCACATTGCACAGGCGGGCACAAGCAGGGATGTCATCAGGAGGACCAGGCTGCAGTGGAGAAAACCTTTCAATGATATGAGCAGATCACAAAACGTTACTGCCAAGCCATACTCAACCTCATCCTGCTGTGCCACTCATCCCATCCACATCACTCTGCCTTCCCTACCCTTCCTGCACATCCTTACTCACACCAACTTACCTTGCACCTCCACCCATCCCTCTCTCTCTATCTACATTATCACTTCCCCACCTCACTAGCCACCCCTCACACTCACCCTCAACTTACTGCAAGCATACCAACTAATAACACACAAGGGTAGGCACCTGGGTGGTTTAGCCAATGTTCGTTTAAAGTTTCTATTAATGTGTTGTCAAACATTGAAATCTATATTTTCAACACTTTACCTTATTGGACAGATCTGTGTCTCAGTGAGTTCCAGTGAATGTTGAGACATAACTTCCCCCCCGTCCCCCCAATTGTGATGAGAGTGAAAGGAATGCTTTATGGTGTTGGTGTGGGGTGGTGTCAGCCTGGTGCATCATGTGACAGCCAGGGTGTACAGCATCAAGTGAAGTAAATCTGGCCATGGTGAGGCCATCCCTGGCCTCCCGGACAGCAATGTGGTTGGGTGCTGATGCCCTGTGTCCTGTGCAACATCAGGTGATTGCGGAGAAGGTTGGTGTTGTTGTTGGTGATGTTGGTGTGCCTGGTGATGTTGGTGTTGGGGCTGATTGTGGAAGGATTCAGAGGACCAAGGTGAGATTTTTTCAAGGGAATAGATGGCAGGTGAAATTGAAATGACAGAAGCGATCTGTCAATGGTGAGAGAGCTTGCTCCAAGGAGGTGACAGTGGATAGAGAGTTTACTCCAAACACTTCCAAACTGCATACAGCTCAAAAGTGTCTTCCAAGTCCTGAAGGCTCAAGCTTCTAACATTGGAAAGTGATCAGCTTTCATACCACTTTTGCAGCTGTCACCTATTCACAGCAATGGGGAGACATAGAGAACCCGACCTACTTACCTGACGTGATCTCCGAACGACGTGAACCTCGTTAAAAAAGTGGGAAAATAGAAATAGGCTGGCAAAATACTAGTTAACAAGTGTTTAACAAGCAGTTAAGTATCTTAAATGCCTCCGCCGTCGCTTGGTGTTGGGTCTGTTCTGAAATCGCAGACCCGACACTTTAGAAACTTAAATGGAGGCGGGTTCGGAGCGGGTTCCCAATCCGCTGTCAACCATTTCGATTTTAAAAGTGGACCCGCCTCCAAGTGCCGGCAAAATCGGGGTCATAGTCTCTAAAAGCTTCCCCACTACCGAGGTTAAACTGACTGGCCTGTAGTTGCTGGGTTTATCATTACACCCTTTTTTGAAGAAAAAATTAGCAATTCTCCAGTCCTCTGGTACCACCCCCGTATCCAAGGAGGTTTGGAAGATTATGGCCAGTACTTCCAAAATTTCCACCTTTACTTCCCTCAGCATCCTAGGATGCATCCCATCCGGTCCTGGTGACTTATCTACTTTAAGTTCAGCCAGCCTTTCTAGTACCTCCTCTTTATCAATTTTTATCCTATCCAGTATCTCAACTACCTCCTCTTTCACTATGACTTTGACAGCATCTCCTTCCTTGGTAAAGACAGATCCAAAGTATTCATTTAGTACCTCAGCCATGCCCTCTGCCTCCATGCATAGGTCTCCATTTTGGTCCCTAATTGGCCCCACCCCTCCTCTGACTACCCGTTTACTATTTATATGCCTATAGAAGACTTTTGGATTCCCTTTTATGTTAGCTGCCAATCTAGTCTGATACTCTCTCTTTGCTCCTCTTATTTCCTTTTTCACTTCCCCTCTGAACTTTCTATATTCAGCCTGATTCTCCCTTGTATTCTCAACCTGACATCTGTCATACACCCCCTTTTTCTGCTTCATTTTACTCTCTATCCCTTTCGTCATCCAGGGAGCTTGGGCTTTGGTTTCCCTACCTTTCCCCCACGTGGAAATGTACCTCGACTGTACCCGAACCATCTCCTATTTAAAGGCAGGCCATGGTTCGATTATAGTTTTGCCTGCCAATCTTTGATTCCAATTTACCCAGGCCAGCTCCATTCTCAACCCACTGAAATTGGCCCTCCTCCAATGAAGTATTTTTACTCTAGATTGCTCCCTGTCATTTTCCATAGTTAATCTAAACCTTATTACTATGATCACTGTTCCCTAAATGTTCCCCTACTGACACTTGCTCCACTTGACCTACCTCATTCCCCAGAACCAGATCCAGCAATTGTGGGGCCGGAAACGTACTGATCAAGAAAGTTCTCCTGAACACACTTCAGAAATTCTTCCCCCTCTCTGCCCTTTACGCTATTACTATCCCAGTCTATATTAGGATAGTTGAAGTCCCCCATAATCACTACTCTATAGTTCTTGCACCTCTCTGTAATTTCCCTGAAAATTTGCTCCTCCATATCCTTCCCACTAGTAGGTGGCCTATAGAATACACCTAGCAATGTAATGACACCACTATTGTTTCTTAACTCTAACCAAATAGATTCTGTCCTTGACCCCTCCAGAGCATTCTCTCTCTCTAGCACTGTAATATTCTCCTTAACCAATACTGACACCCCACCTCCTTTCTTTCCTTCCCTGTCTTTCCTGAACACCTTATATCCAGTAATATTTAAAATCCAATCCTGCCCTTTTTTGAGCCAGGTCTCCATTATCGTCACAACATCATATTCCCATGTGGCTATTTATGCCTGCAGCTCACCAACCTTGTTTACCACGCTTAGTGTGTTTGCACACATGCACTGTAAAACTATCTTAGACCTTCCTGTATTCTCTCTTAGTCTGACCCCACCTAATACTGTGCTATTTCTTACTCTAGTGCTATCTGTCTCTCCCAATCCTTTGCGCACCTTGTTTCTCCTTTCTAATGGTGCCCATCCCCCTGCCAAATTAGTTTAAACCCTCCCCAACAGCACCATTTTCACCATTTAGAAAGTAACTTGTTCTATCCTTTTTAGGTCCAAAGTAGATGACCTCACATTTGCCTGTGAAGGAATTCTACACTATAGCCTTTTTAGAAAAATACACTATCTAACTTTTTTAAAGGAAGGCATGGCAAGCTGGATTTGGAAATCCTACTTTCTGAAAGAATTCTGGCCTCGTTGAGATAAGACAGTAGTTAACCCTGAAGAGTACCTTATAAGGAATTCTCCTTATAAATTCTTTGGAACATGACAAACTGGGTTTGGAAATTTAGAAACCTAACTATGAAATAGCTATGAAAGAATTCTGGCTATTGAAATAGGACAAGTTGTTGACCCTGAATAAGTAACCTTATTGAAACAGAAGAATGGGTGGCCCTGAATGGGTAACCTTATTAAAATAAGACAATGGTCAGCCCTGGATGAATGATCTTGATTAAAACCTCTTGAGAATGACATGATATAAGGTACAACATCTGCCCTTTGCCCACATATGGTAAACTCCCAATAGCTATTGATGATGTGGCAGTAAGAATTTCAGTAGGTCAGCTAAAAGATGATTAGTGATAATTAACTTGGATCAACAGAAACCTTATGAAAAACAACTGAAAAAGGGGTATAAATATTGGAGTCTCGAATGAGAAAATCAGACTCGCTTTAATCGGGCAAAGCGATTCTCGACTACAGGGGCGGCTCTGTAGTCCTTCACTCTTTTGTACCTCAGGGATTGAAGGTAACTGCTACCTTGATAATTGATGGATATCCTGTAATAGACAAGTTTAAGAACGGTAATACTGTAGTGAAGTTAAGATTTATAAGTAGGATTCTCTGTTAAGAATAAGATTGTATTTTTTTTCATTTTAAAACTGTTAACGTTGCGATTGACTGATTCACCAACTGTAACTTGCATGTCGGTTTTTTAATAAATCTCTATATATTGTTAGAATTGGCTCATATAAGTCTTCTGTATCAATAACTCACGAACCCAATCTTTGTACACTCTTTGGTGAAGAGTTACAATTTCTGAAGGAAATCTCTGGACCCTCATAATATCAGGGACATTACTGTCTGGCTAAACTTACTAAATGTGCTATCTGGAGGACGGTAACATTCTCGGGTTGTTCCTTTCCTTTAGAGAGAGATAGCCCGGACCTTTAGACCCAGTTAAGCGTCTTTAAGATTCCGCTACCTCAACCTTTAGTTGAAGGTGAACATCTGAGAAATACGCCTGATTCGGGATAGCCCCAAAGGGGCTAGGACAAGTAAAAATCCTTTCATGCCTACATTGAAATCCATTTGCCACAGCTTTGCCCATTCATTTAATCTATCAATATCCCTTTGTAATTTTATGCTTTCATCTACACTGCCTTCAATGCCGTCTTTGTGGCATCGGCAAATTTATATGGCTTTCTATGCCATCATCTAAGTCATTAATAAATACTGTGAATAGTTGAGGCCCCAACACAGATTCCTGTAGGACACCACTAGTCACAACCTGCCAACTTGAGTACCTGCCCATTATCCCTACTGCCTGTCTCCTGCCGCTCAGCCAATTTCCTAACCAGGTCAATAATTTGCCTTCAATTCCATGGGCTTCTACCTTAGTTAACAATCTCTTATGTGGGACTTTATCAAATGCCTTCTGGAACTTCATATAAATAACATACATCGACATTCCCCTGTCCACTACTTTAGTCACCTCTTCAAAAAATTCAATCAGATTTGTCAGGCATGACCTACCTTTCACAAATCCATGCTGGCTCTCTGATCAACTGAAAATTTTTGAGGTGTTCAGTCACCCAATCCTTAATTATAGACTCTAGTAATTTCCCAAGAACAGATGTTAGGCTAACTGATCTATAATTCCCTGGTTTCCCTCTCTCGCCATTCTTAAATAGCGGAGAGACATGCACAATTTTCCAATCTAAAGGAATGGTTCCTGAATCGAAAGAACTTTGGGAGATTATAGTTTGGATAATCTGCAATGTGCTCACCTACTTCCTTTAAAATGCTGGATGGAAACCATCTGGTCCTGGGGATCTGTCACTCTTTAGTGCCATTATTTTCTTCATTACTGTTATTTTACTTACGTTAATTTTATTGAGTCCCTGCCCCTGATTCAATATTAGTTTCCTTGGAATTTCCAGCATGCTATTCTCTTCCTCTACTGTAAATACTGACCCAAAGTAATTATTCAACGTGTCCGCCATTTCCTTATTGTCATTGACAATATCACCACTTTCAGTTTTTAAGGGGCAAACATTGTTCCTGACTACCCATTTTTTCCTAATATAATTGTAAAAATTCTTTGTGTTGATTTTGATATCCCTTGCAAGTTTCTTTTCATACTCCCTGACATGAATCTTGTCATTCATGTATGAAGTAATACTGAGCGGCCTGCTGGTGGCGCTGTCCAGGGAGAGTATAAATACTCGGGCATGGGCCCAGCTTGCTTAGGACATTCCTCAACACGAACTAGTGAAGGACACAACTAGATCTCCATGTTGAAAAACAGTTGATTAAAGCTTTGTTTAACGCTTAGACCAAGTGCCTAGTAGTTTTCTTACATCACTCCCTTTTTGTAGCTCTCACTATCTGTTTTGTGACCCTTTGCTGTTCTTTGTATCTTTCCCATTCGCCAAGATCTGCGCTATTTTTTGCATTTTTGTATGCTTTTTCTTTTAGGTTTATGCTGTCCCTTACCTCCTTAGTTGTCCATGGCTGTTTTCTTTGGCAAGTAGAACTCTTGCCCCTCAGGGGTATAAACTGGTTCTGTATCACATTAAATTCTTTTTTGAACATCTCCCACTGATCTTCAGTCATTTTACCCATTAACAGATTTCCCCAGTTTACTGTGGACAGTCTCTGTCTCATTGCCTTGAAGTCGGCTTTACCTAAATCTAGAATCTTAGGGCTGGATTTTGATATTGGGGTGGGTTGGGGTCGTGTCATCCGCATTTTGTGTTATCCACCCGACTGCAAGTGGATGTAGGAGATTGATGCAATTTTCACTTAATTGGGCAATTGAGTTCCAGCATGTGGGAACCCATGAACCAATTAGTGGTTTCAGTCTGAAAGTCGCCTCTGATGATGTCATCATTGCTGCTGCATTGCAGATCAGAGACTGCCTGGTCTCAGAGACTGCCTGGCCTTTGCTATGAGAGGATCTGGATGCAAGATGAGCAGCATCTGAGAGAGAGAGAGAGAGAGAGAGAGAGAGAATTTTTTTTGCATCCAGGTCCTCTCACAGCAAAGGCCAGGCAGTCTCTGAAGACATTCAATGCAGCAGCATCACAGGCAACTTTCAGACCTAATACTACTACTACCTTCATCACATCTCCGTTGTAATAGTGGACCTGCAGCTGATAGTCAGCTATCCACTTCTGCTCCCGCCAGGTTTCACTGGCGTGTTTCACATCAGACGTGCTTCATGTCGGAAAAGGGTTAAACTAGCTAAAACGTTTCAAAATGGCATTACACAGCCAATTTAGGGCTTGTTAAGGGCTTTAATGGCCTCTCCCGCCTCTTGGAGGTGGGACAGAGTTGGGAACACCGCACACGATTTTGTCAAAATTGCGTGGAGGCGGAATGGAGTCGGGATCAGGTCCGCCCAACACTTTTCACTATTTTAACCCCCCACACGCCTCCAAACCCGCCTCCACGGCCCTATGAAAATCCAGCCCTTAGTATCTGTTTTGCGTTTCTCCCTTTCAAACATTACGTTGAACTCGATCATGTTATGATCACTATTGGATAAATGTTCACGCACTGATAGGCTGTTAACTAAATCTGGCTCCTTACTCATTACTAATTCTAATATGGCATACCTCTTTGTTACTTCTAGGACATATTGTTGTAGAAAACTATCCCGGATACACTCAAGAAATTCACTACCTTTCTGGCAGGTGCTAGTCTGCTTATCCCCATCTATATGAAAGTTAAAATCCCCCATTAAAACCACTCTGCCTTTACTACACGCTTGTCTAATCTCTGCATTTATACAATCTTGCACTTCACAGCTGCTACCAGGGGGCCCCTATACACAACTCCCACTACAGTCTTAAATCCTTTCCTATTTCTTAATTTTACCCATAAAGTCTCCACTGCCTGCTTACCTCTCATATCCTCTCTTATCATTGAAATTATTCCATCCTTAATCACTAAAGCTACTCCTTCCCCTCTGCCATTTGCCCTATCTTTCCTGTAGACCTTTTAACTGGTATATTTAGTTCCCAGTCCTGACCGTCTTGCAGCCATGTCTCTGTAATGGCTACACTGTCATACCCTCCAATTTGAATCTGCGCCTGCAGTTCATTCAATTTATTCCTTATACTCCATGCGTTTGTATAAAGAACACTTGTTTGGGCCACACACCCTAGCCTGTCCTTCAGCTCTGATGTTTTACTCACATGTCTCTTATTTCTCTGGTTTAATCACTTTACATCTTTTAGTTTTCCCTAAAGCACAATTTCTGACTGTTACTCTGCTCTCTTCCCTTTCGTTTGTTTTTGAACTATTATTTGTACTACAATTTCCACCTGAGCCCTTTCCCCCATTTACTTGTTTAAAGTCCTTGTGACCGCCCTATTTATCCTTTCCGCTAGACCCTGGTCCCAGACCGGTTCAGGTGGAGCCCGTCCCAATGGTACAGTGCCTTCCTGTCCCAATACTGGTGCCAGTGCCCCATGAAATGGAACCCCTCTTTCCCACACCACTCCTTTAGCCACCTGTTCACTTCCCTAATAAGCTTATCCCTACGCCAATTTGCACGTGGCAATCCAGAGATTATAACTCTTGAGGTCCTGTTCTTTAATTTCGCTCCCAGTTCCTGGTACTCCCCAAACAGGACCTCTTGCCTACTCTTCCCTATGTTGTTGGTCTCAACATGGACCACAACAACTGGATCCTTCCCCTCCCTCTCCAATATCCTTTCAAGCCAGTTCGAGATGTCCATCACCCTGGCACCAGGTAGGCATCATACCATGTGGGAGTCTCGATCTTGCTTACAAAGGATGCTATCTGTCCCCCTAATTACAGAATCCCCTACAACTACCACATTACGCTTCCTCTCCTCCTCCTCCTCCCCCCTTAGGACAGCCTCCTGCTCCAAAGTGCCATGGTCCGCATTCTGGCTGTCCTTCCGATAGTCTTTATCCTTATCCTCACAGGTAGCAAGTACATTGTACCTGTTGGATAGGATCAGTTTCTGTGGATCCTCATTCCCTTTCTTACCTGGGTTCCCCTTACTCTGCACACTATCGTTCACACCAACACCATTCTGTACCTGCACCTCTCTACGAGGTGTGACCAAGGTCTGGAGCAAACTGTCCAGATTCTCTTCCCCCTCCGTTATGTGCTTAATGACTCTGAGCCGGAGAGATTCGAGACGGAGACATCTCCTGCAGACGTGTTTGCTCGGGACAGTCTCGCCGTCCACAAACTCCCACATACTGCAGTCCAGACACACAACCTGCCTTGCCATATCTTAGTCTAACCTTGTTTTATTTATTTCATCAGTTAAAGTCTTTATTCAAATGATTATTTATAGTTGTATCAATTAATCTCGCTCAGTTGTTAATTTAATAAAGTGCGTTATAGTTTCCCAGCTTTTAGTTTAAACCACTGTCCTAGTTTAGAGAGAAGAAAATGTTAATACTCATCAACCAATCACCTTCCTGCTGTCCTGTGACATCACTCTATTTTTTTTGTTGCTTTTAATTCGCCGGAGATTTTCTGCCTCCGCTGCTGCCGCTGCTCAGGTCCGCGCTCTGTCCTCTGTCCTGATGTGAAGGGACATTGTGCTAATGCATTGTGCCACTCAGATACCTCACCACCATTCTTACATTTATCAATAAAACCTTATCTCTATTCCAAGTTATACTTTTGCCTTAGCTGTCTGTCATTTCTCATTTGTGTAAAAAATACACTTGTCTTCTCTGTTAGCTCGTTTCTTCAGAAATAAACTTTCACATATACTTTAGAATCAGTGTCAAAATGGCATGAATTTAACTCCTTCCAACTGCAGACGTTGAATTGTTCATCTTGATGGGCTGTGTGGCCTTTAATTAAAGTCGGCTTGGTGTCTCATCTCAATTGGAAGCCGATTCTGCAAGGGTCACCTAGGGTTTAACTGAAAATGCTCCAGTGTCTTACAGCAGATCTCAAGAGAAGAATTAAGGGAAGAGAACTGTTGCACTTCCTCCACTGAGGCTAGTTAACCCCTTTGAGCACAGAATGTCTTTTTAAACTTTGCAAATACATATCAAAAAGAAACATAGAATCATAGAAATTTACAACACAGAAGGAGGCCATTCGGCCCATCTTGCGTGTGATAACTCCTCATTGCTCGTCCAGTGAGGGCTGTCAATATTGGGAAATGGATCTTTTTCTAAAGTCTTAGCATCCAAGACTTCCAGCTCAGACACAAGAAGACTTAAGTGCACGGTAATGCTAATTCTATGGGCTGTCTAAGTCTCTATTTACATTCTAGGGGCAATTTTACAAGCATTGCTGTCAGTTAGATAATTGTGGCAGTCATGCCTTAATCTCAGCTGCGCGCTTCCAGTGGGCAAGGGTCCCTGCCAGGAATGCAGACATATCCCCGCCACTATTGGAGGAGTGAGCCATGCTTTTGCTTTGTACTGACAATCCAGTTATAGGGACTGACCTTACAGACTCACACTCCTGGTGCGAAGAATTCCCAGCCAGGAACACATTGTTACATTTTTGGATATTCTCCTTGAAATCTTTTTATTATAATTAATTCCCGGGATGTGGGCATCGCTGGCTGGGCCGGCATTTATTGCCCATCCCTAGTTGCCCTTGAGAAGGTTGTGGTGGCCTTTCTTCTTAAGCCCATGGTAGCAGTTTCATACAACTGAGGGGTTCGCTAGGTCACTTCAGAGGGCAGTTAAGAGTCAACCATGTCGGTGTGGGACTGGAGTCACATATAGGCCCGGCCTGGTAAGGACGGCAGGTTTCCTTCCCTAAAGGACATTAGCGAACCAGTTGTTTTTTTTTATGAAAATCCGACAGCTTCATGGACATTTTTACTGACACCAGCTTTTTATTTCCAGATTTTTAAAAACCTGAATTCAAATTCTCAAACTCACATGTTGGGAGCTGAACTCACATTCTCTGGATTACTAGTCCAGTATCATAACCACTACGCTATGGTACCCAATTGTAGCAATATTGACCACTCCTGCAAGTGGACCTCATGTCCCCTGTGAACTGGAGTGTGCCTTTATTTATCCAATATCTAGATAAATGTAGTGGAACCCAGGGATAGAACAGAGAGCCATTGTTGCTGCACTGCAGCTTACTGGAATATATCGCGCACTGCCATGCGATCTCCATTTCTGAAGATGGAAGAATATACTACTTTATTAAACCATGGTTCAGGCTATAAGCCAAGCTCGGTAAAAGCTCAAAGAAACACTTCACCTCTATGTGGACCATGAAGTGTAAATGCACCTTTAGAAAGTGCATCATCCCCATTCTCAAAGTATCATCCACAGCACTGTTAAAACAAGCCCACTGACCCCACCCACCTCCCACGAGGTCACTGAATGAAACTTCCGAATACAACAAATTTGTACATTTGGGTTGCTCGGTCCAAACTCACTTTGCTTACAACCTTTATTCTCATCAGAGAGAGAAAGAAAGAAAGAATCTGAACTGAATTCAAATACTAGTGGTTGAAGGAATATTATTTTTTGCTCACTGCCCCATCTTATCCCTCACGACACTGAACATCTAAGAAAAAGATTTCTCTTCACTCGCATTTTAAATCTTAATCGTTAAATGTTCCACTGGTCCTATTTTTATGGGATCTTGCTCTGCACAAATTGGCTGCCTCATTTCATACGAACATACGAACTAGGAGCAGGAGTAGGCCACTCGGCCCCTCGAGCCTGCTCCGCCATTCAATAAGATCATGGCTCATCTGATTACTCCACATTCCTCTGCGGTCTCAGTTGTCCATTTGGGGGAGCGGGGGTGGTGGGGTGGGGGTGGTGGGGGCGGGCGGTGGGTGGGTGTGGGGGGGCAATGGCCTCTTAGTTGAGGTATTCATCTAATCAACTGAAAACTAACTCCTGAGGTCAGGCATTCAGTCAATCAAGCCTGAAGACTCTGAAGAGTGACCTGGGTGTATTGTAGACATGACTAGACCTGATGAAAGGTCATTGACCTGAAACGTTAACCTTACCTTCCTCTCTCCACAGATGCTGCCTGACTGACTGAGCGTCTCCAGCGTTTTCTGTTTTAATTTCAGATTTCCAGCATCTGCAGTAGTTTGCTTTTTTCTGATGCCATATTGTTGCTTCAGACAGAGACCATTTATCACTCTGAAGTTACATTATCCACCATGTTAATAACATGTACTTTCCAAGTTGGTAATTTGACAAATGTAATGTCTCAATTCAGTGAGGACATTAGCACACATCTAATGAACGGATAATATATTCCTGAGTGTACATGTATAAAATGTATGTGGGTGGAAGAGTGAAAGCAGCTTCATTTTGGGCTGAAAAGACAGTGAGCTACACGAACATCAAATTATTATTTCATTCAAACCTATTAGTTTTTTTTATAATCGTTATACATACTAGTGCATTTCAGGTGCTGTTTCACCGAGGTAATTTTAGATCTGGAGCATGATTATGCTGTTTAAATGCTAAGCTGGCATTGTGCCTTTTAGAGTACTGCTCGAAATAGACAGATCCAGTTAACTGGAGCTAATGATTTGGTGTATGACAGATGCGAGACATACATAATCTCTCATGGCATTGCTCATGGTGAATCAGAGGTTATGCTGTTGTAAGCACACCCCTCTGTGACTATACTTCAAAAGTACTTCATTGGCTGTGAATCGCTTTGGGACGTCCTGAGGTAGTGAAAGGCGCTATATAAATGCAAGTTCTCAGCCCCGTGGCCATTATTCATCTGTCAGCTTTGACAGTTTGGGCGCGATCTTGCCAGCCCTGGGGAGGCGGGTATGGAGGCGGGACTGCTGGGAAAATGGCAGAATTTGGGGACGGGTGCCCAAACCACCCCCAACCCGCCTCCATGCCATCTTGCCAGGAGGCGGGTAGCCGCCCCGTGCTGGGTCCCGTCTCCTTGGAGGCGGGAAGGGGATTACAGCCACTTAACTGCCTGTTAACGGGCATTTTGCCCACACAAGTGCGGGTTTCCCGAAGGCTGCGAACCCCACCAGGTCAGCGAGGCGAGTAGTGGCTCTGTGGGGGTCGGGGGGGGGGGGGTGCAAAAGTGTGCTGTGAAGGTAAGTGATGGGTGCAAGTGTGGAGAGGTGAATATGTGAGGTAAGTGGAAAGTGTTAGAAAAAGTTTACTTACCTTTGTTTCTTCCTGCAGGCTTCAAGAGTTGGGTCTTGCACCTCCGCGGCAGAGATGACAGATGGCCGTTGCATTCTCCAATGCAATAACCATCTAATTTCTGCAAAAGAAAGAGGTTTGATGAGGTCTTGAATTCAAGAACTCAGCAAACTACAGAGAATGTCAGTGTTTGACAGCTTCACAGAGCTGTCAAACGATGACAATTCATCTGTCAAAATTTTTTGACAGATGAAACGTGATACGTTGACGTTCTCTGTAGCCGGCTTTCCCTTAATTGGCTGGCTAAACCTGCTGGGCGGGCTTAACAAGGTCAATCAAGGGAAAATAGCGTGGGTTGGCCAGAAGTTGATGGAGGCGGGACTGAAACCCGACAAGTGGGAGTCCCGCCTCCAAAAGCTCCCCATTGGCAAAATCCAGCCCATAGTGTCTCTAGGCCATTTGACCAGGGGGTAAATCACAGTCCTGTTGTCACCCAACGTACACACACCAATTTCCAGTCGAGCTCACTTGATAACAATCCAGTCAGGAAACTCTGTGATCAATTGAGACCTAATGGCGGAAACACACAACTTAACAAAGATTGGAGTCTGAATCTGGAATCATCTGTATGGCTTAACTCATCACTGGATAAACTAGCTGAGGCATCAGGACATGGGCTCTGATATATTTATGTACATGGCATTTCCAATCAATTGGACAGATTTCCGATTACGTGATTTCTCCCCTGTTTACTTCGGATTGTAAAAGCATTCTACACTCACCGGGCTAATCTCTGTATGGATTTCAAATAATTATATCCTGCAGCAGCTTCATGTATCATAAAAAAACATTTGTGGTGCTCTATTTGTTCAAAAGCCATCAATTCCCTGAGCAATCCCCAGCACCAGCTCTCGTTGCTTGGGTTGAAGAAATACCTCAGCGTAGCGGCTAGATTTTGTCTTTTGCTTCGATGTCCTCAAGTCCAGACATCACGGTGCAGGCCCGGCTGCTGTATTATGGGCTGGAGCTAGTAACTAGTGGCTACACAAATTTAGTGAGCTCGGCATCCACCAGGGCAACCACCTGAGCCATCATGTCGGATTGTCGTTTGTAGAAGGTGCAATATACAGCTTAAATGGCGATGCTACAGAATAAAGTCCGAGGCAAAACGTGGGATTGGATTATTGCCATGGAAAAAGAAGTTATAGAAAGAAAGACTTCCATTTACAAAGTGCCTTTAACAACCTCAGGATCTCACAGGGCGCTTTACAGTCAATGAAGTACTTATGAAGTGTAGTCACTGTTGTAATGTAGGAAACGCAGCAGCCAATTAGCTCACAGCAAGCTCCCAAAAATAGCAATGAATTAAATGACCAGATAATCAGTTTTAGGTATTCCAAACATTCTACAGTGTCCTCTCGATCCTCAGTTACCTCTATAAGGCTTATTGCTGCCAGATGGAAGTCGTGTCATTAATTGGCTTTTCAGGCAAACGAACTGCATTGAAAATATCCTGAGAGCCTGTCTGGCTCTTCCTCCTCAGAACCACATGCACCCATTGGTTGAGGGTTAAATGGTGGCCCCCCCCTGCTCTTCTTTGAATAATGCCGCAGAATCTCATACGTCCACCTGAGAGAGCAGACGAGGCCTCGGTTTAACGTCTCATCCGAAAGACGGCACCTCCGACAGTGCAGCACTCACTCAGCACTGCGCTGGAGTGTCAGCCTGGAATATGTGTTCAAATCACTGGGTAAGTCTTATTGTGATCATTGTTATTGTGATAACTGTTTCATTTTTAAAATGAAAAATCTGATTTTTTAATATGTGAAAGAGTGAATGAATTCAACATGAACACCTTCTGGTTTTGGTCAGTCTACTCTGAATGTAAAGTTACTCAATTTGAATTATCTTATAATACAATTTTTTTAGCACTAAATTCTCAGGTTGCTGTGTTATTTATGTTGCTTAATTTAAATCATTGGACAATTCACATTTTTTTCTGTAAAAACACCATTTGAATTATTAGGAGTGCGCTAAATACCAAAATTCCCTCTGCTGAGCAACATGTTTTCTTTTGCAGAAGTTTGCACTCAAGTAGGTTTTTTTAATGAATTTTAGTGACATTAATGTTATAGAATAAAAGTAGTGCTCACTCATTTAGCCAGGACAAAATCAGACCAAGGATGGAGGTGACTTCAGAAAAAGCTTATTGTAAAAAATTGAATGTTATTAAGACAAAGCATTATTTGGTATATTGTGTGGCTTTCTCTCTCTATCTCTCGCTCTTTCTCTTTTTCTCTCTCTCTTTCTCTTTTTCTCTCTTTCTCTCTATCTCTGGTCGTGAAATTCACCCCCGTAGCGGTGGTACTTGTGGCCTTTTTTAAAAAATGGCATCCGCCTCACTTCCGCTCTCCTCCGGCGCGGCCCGCGCTGTTCGCCATCTTGGCGCGGGCGGTACGTGCGTGCGCCGGCAGTATGCAGAGTAGGCAGATGGTGACATCAGTCAGCGTGTAATGCTGATTTGACGCACAACCTGCCATTTTCGCCATTGCCGCTCCATTCAACGCCCTCTCCTAAACACGCACGGCTGAACACGCGTTCAGCTGTGGGAGGGACCCCCCACCAGCGCTACTTAAAGGGACACATCCAACTTGCAGATAAGTTGCTTATTGCTTTTGTGCTGGCTCTTGCAGAGTTTCTAGGCAGACTGGGATGCTATAAGTGATTTCAAAAAGTTGCAGTCCTCCTTGTGTTGCAGCATGACAGGGAGATGGAGCAGAGGTAGCAACGAAGACAAGCTGCTCACAGAGGGAGGAAGAGTTGGAGGGCTCTCAGCAGGAGGCCTTACCCACCTAGGGACTTCAGGAGCACTTCTTCTATCTGCACCTAAGCCAGGAGCAGTGTGTTTGACAGCTCCGCTTCACCAAGGAGGTGGTCACAGAACTCGGCCACCTTTTGGAACCAGACCTGCTGCCTCAGAGTAGGGCGATGGCAGCGTTGCCATTGGCCCTCAAGGTAACCGTTGTGCTGAATGTTTTCGCCAGCAGATCCTTCCAGGCTGGAACAGGTGACATACCAAACATCTCGCAGTTCGCCGTCCATCGCTGCGTCCGGGAGGTCACAGAGGCTCTGTACGCTAGGAGAAGGGACGTCATTGTCTTCTATCTGACCAGAGAGAAGCAGGCGGAGCATGCATGTGGCTTTGCCAGGATAGCGGGCTTCCCCATGATGCAGGCGCCATCGACTGCACGCACATGGCTTTGCAGGATCCGCATCTAAATGCTGAGATGTACCGGAACCGCATTGAATGTGCAGTTGGTGTGCAATCATGCTCAGCACATCATGATGTTGAATGCCCGATATCCTGGCAGCAGGCATGATGCTTTTATTCTGTGCCAGTCCGCTGTTCCCTTAGTCTTTGAGCCACCAAGATAAACCAGAGGGTGGCTACTGGGCGACAAGGGCTATCCACTGACCACCTGACTCATGACTCGGCTCTGCAATCCAACCTCACGTGGGCAGCATACAATGACAGCCACACAGCATCTGATAGAGCAGACCATTGGCATGCTTAAGCAATGCTTCTGTTGCCTGGAACGCTCTGCAGTACTCATCAGAATGCCTCTCAAGATTCATCGTGGTCTGCTGCAGGCTCCACAGCCTCGTAATTATGAGGGTACAGCCCCTGCCCCCAGGCATAGGGTGACCAGCTGAGGAGGAGGACAAGGAGGAAGAGGAGGAGGAGGAGGAAGAGGCGGAGGAGGAGGAAGAGGAGGAAGAGGAGGAAGCGGAAGGGAGGAGGCAACCCAGACAGCCCCTTTCTGCCCGGTCTGTCCGTGGTAGACTTATTTGATTGCAGTACCAGTGAACGCAACCCCAATTCCCCATTCAACAATCGTCCCACACCTTACCTTATCTTCCCTCTGTTACTGAGCATCACAGCGTCCTCTTGGCCACACTGCTGAAATAAAAGCCACCACAAAAGAAACATTCCAATCCATATTTATAAATCAATCATTCCAATACTACATAACAAAGTCAAGTAATCACCCTAGTGCATTCCCTTAGTGCCCATCTTGCGCCTGTCCTACTGCTCCTATGAAGTGCTACGGCAGTGGCTGCAGCACAGCTGATGGAAGGCTGTTGACTTTCAGTGAGGGAGACTGCAGATGGCCTTGCAGGATGACCTCGAGCAGCTCTGGGCCTAGAAGGCCCGGCTACGGGCTGCACCACCTTGGCATGCGCGGCAGCAGTCTGGGCTGGCTGGCTGACAGGCAACAGCAAGAGCACTGGTGGAGTGGCAGTGGTGGAAGTACAAATACTGTCATCCTGATTGGTCCAGTTTTGCTATTTTGTTGTAAACTGTGAAACATTGGATCTGAAAACAAGACAAAAACACGCTCTTGAGCATGAATGACAACAAGTTAATTTCTCAGAAGGACCGGTGCATGCACGGCAAGTGATATCATTGGACCAGACGCAATCCGGATGTACACAGAGGGGTGGCACACATGCACGCAGTCGGACAGCCCAAAAACCAGATGGTAGGACACAGTATCACTATTCACTTCATAATGTAAAAGATGACCGACACCCCCACAGCCCCCACTCTAGCCAATAAACCTGAAAACAATAAAACAATCCAGGGCCCAAACATAATGCCCCATCAATCACTACCGCTCTCTCCCAGAGTGTTTAGTTTGAAGGAGTGATTAGCGACAGTGTGGGCACTTCCAGTTTTCGGTCGATTTGATGACGTCATCCATCTGTGCATGTGTAGTGTTGGCACCTCCTCCAATATTAGCACTTGGAGAGTGTTAGCACAGTGCGTTGTCAGAACTCGGGAATGTTAGTGCTGTGCATTGTCTGAACTCGGGAATGTTTGTGCTGTGCGTTGTCTGAACTCGGGAGTGTTAGCGCAGTGCGTTGTCAGAACTCGGGAACGTAGTGCTGTGCATTGTCTGAACTCGGGAGTGTTCACGCTGTGCGCTGTCAGAACTCGGGAGTGTTAGCGCAGTGCATTGTCATGTGAAGGAATAAGCCATATTCAGAAAAATACACCATTCTATGAAAGAATTCCAGCCTTAGTAAAACATGACAAACTGGGCTTGAAAATCTAAAAACCTAACAATGGAAAAGCTGTAGCAGCATTCAGGCTATTGGGATGAGATAAGTTGTTGACACTGAATCAATAACCTTATTGAAACAGGAGGTTGGAGGCTCCTGAAGTCTGAAGCTTTGGAAAGAACACAATGGTACACCCTGTTAAGGTGTTCTACATTACACTTCGGAAAGAAACACATAAAATTAAGAAACATATGCCTTCGTAAAAATGACATCAAATGAAACACAGGAGACACGATTCTGTGTTGCAACCAGCTGAGGTAACTAAGAATTGCATAGATCACCCTGGTTCAGGTGTTTTAATTTACACATCGTAAAAAGACACAAACAGAAGACCTTGATAAGAATGACATCAAATAGATGCAACTGCTGTTACACCGTTTTTTATGATAAGCTTCGAACACCTAAAGGGGAGACACGAGTCTGTAATGCTACTAGCTGATCTAACTGTAAGAATAGCAGGGGTCAGCAGAAAAATGACTAGAGATAATTAGCTTACATCAGCAGAAAACTTCAAAGGGAATACCACTGAAAAAGGATATAAATATTGAACTTTTAAATGGGATGATTGATTCGCTGTAAAGGGGCAAAGCGATTCTCAGGCTTCAGAGGCAGACTCTGTAAGTCTACAACTCTTTGTATCTCGGGGATCAACGGTACTGTATTTGATTTTGGTGGCTATTCTGAATAAGACTAAGAACTGTAAAACTGTAGAGAAGTTAAGATTTGAGAATAAGGATCTCTGATAATAAGATTGTAAAAGCTTTCTCTTTTTGGAACTGTTAATGTTGCGATTGAAACACCTACTGTAATTACATGTCGGTTCTTTAATAAATCTATATATTTTTAGAATTGTCTCACATAATACTTCTGTATCAAACTTGCGAACTCAATCTCTGTATGCTCTTTGGTGAGGAGTTGCAGAATTCTGGGGGAGTTTTCCGGACCCTCTTAATGGGCCAGAAATTCGGCTTTCCGGCTTCGTGCAGGTGCAAGCATCGTGCGCGTACTTGCCGACCGCGCCTGCAGTTGTGCTTTGGGCCCACGAGGACTTCGGGTCCTGGGCCTTCTGCAGCTGCCAGCGCGCAGTGCTTGTGTATCCCAGGGGCGCAGTTAGTTCGAAGCGTCCCCTGGGATCATGTGGGCCATGGAGAGCCAATCCTAGCAGGGCATTTTCATTCATAGATTTGACAGGAAGACCTGTCAAATCTATGAATAGAGATCGGCCCCAAAACCACACTTAAACTTCAAATACATTTTTTTTAAAACATCAGATTTTTAAAATAACTATAAGTTACATAAATTAACTACTTTAAACAAAAATTTAAATTTTTGAAAAAATTAATTATACTTTTTAACGGTGCTAAAAATAAAGTTACCTTTCTTTAAAGTATCTAAAAAAGATAAATCTGTTGAAAAAATGTTTAAATTGTAATTAATTAACCACTTACCTTGTTAAAAACAGGCCTTGTTCCTCCTTTTTAAAAGTGCAGCTTCTTCATACTTACCCTCCCGGAGAAACCTGAAAAAAAACCTGAAGTTTGCTGCATACGCGCAGCCTCTCCTGCGCATGCGGTTCACCTCTGAACCCCTCCCTTCAGGGGAACGGAAGTTCCGGTTTCCCACGCATGCGCAGTGCATGCAGGAAACCGGCACTTCAGGTGGCCTTACGGGTGAGTACACAGCGCGTACTCACCCGACAACAGCCGAATTTCTGGCCCAATATCCGGAACGTTACAGTCTAGCTAAACTTATTAAAAGTGCTATCTGGAGGACAGTAACATCTTCAGGTTGTTCCTTTGCTTTAGGGAGAGATGGTCCAGACCTTTAGACCCAATTAAGCGTCTTTAGGATTCGGCTACCTCAAACTTTAGTTGAAAGTGAACGTCTGAGGAATACGCCTGATCTGGGGTAGCCCTAAAGGGGCTAGGACTAGTAATAATCCCTTCAGTCAGAACTCGGGAGTGTTAGCGCTGTGCATTGTCAGAACTCGGGAGTGTTAGCTCTGTGCATTGTCTGAACTCGGGAGTGTCAGCGCTGTGCATTGTCTGAACTCGGGAGTGTTAGCTCTGTGCATTGTCTGAACTCGGGAATGTTAGCGCTGTGCATTGTCTGAACTCGGGAGTGTTCGCGCTGTGCGTTGTCTGGACTCAGGAGTGTTCGCACTGTGCATTGTCTGGACTTGGGAGTGTTCGCGCTGTGCGTTATCTAGACTCTGGAGTGTTCACGCTGTACATTGTCTGGACTCAGGAGTGTTAGCGCTGTGCATTGTCTGGACTCGGGAGTGTTAGCGCTGTACATTGTCTGGACTCGGGAGTGTTAGCGCTGTGCATTATCTAGACTTCGGAGTGTTAGCGCTGTGCATTGTCTGGACTCGGGAGTGTTAGCGCTGTGTGTTGTCTGGACTCGGGAGTGTTAGCACTGTGCATTGTCTAGACTTTGGAGTGTTAGCGCTGTGTGTTGTCTGAACTCGGGAGTGTTAGCGCTGTGTGTTGTCTGAACTCGGGAATGAACATAGGAACATAAGAACATAAGACGTAGGAGCAGGAGTAGGTCATTTGGCCCCTCGAGCCTGCTCTGCCAATCAATAAGATCATGGCTGATCTGATCTTGGCCTCAACTCCACTTCCCTGCCCGCTCCCCATAACCCTTGACTCCCTTATCGTTCAAAAATCTGTCTATCTCCACCTTAAATATATTCAATGACCCAGCCTCCACAGCTCTCTGGGGAAGAGAATTCCAAGGATTCACGACCCTCTGAGAGTAGAAATTCCTCCTCATTTCCGATTTAAATGGGTGCCCCCTTATTCTGAAATTATGCCCCCTAGTTCTAGATTCCCCCACGAGGGGAAATATCCTTTCTGCATCTACCCTGTCAAGCCCCTTCAGAATCTTATGTGTTTCAATAAGATCACCTCTCATTCTTCGAAACTCCAATGAGTATAGGCCCAACCTGCTCAACCTTTCTTCATAAGACAAACCCTTCATCTCTGGAATCAACCTAGTAAACCTTCTCTGAACTGCCTCCAATGCAAGTATATTTTTCCTTAAATAAGGAGACCAAAACTGTATGCAGTACTCCAGGTGTGGTCTCACCAACGCCCTGTACAGTTGTAACAGGACTTCCCTACTTTTATATTCCATTCCCTTTGCAATAAAAGCCAACACTCCATTTGCCTTCCTAATTACTTACTGTACCTGCATGCTAACTTATTGTGATTCATGTACAAGGACCCCCAGATCCCTCTGTACCTCAGCATTTTGTAATCTCCCCCCACTTAAATAATAATTTGCTTTTTTATTTTTCCTACCAAAGTGGATAACCTCGCATTTTCCCACATTAAACTCCATCTGCCAGATTTTTGCCCACTCACTTAACCTATCTATATCCCTTTGGAGATTCTTTGCGTCCTGCACACAATTTGCTTTCCCACCTATCTTTGTATCAGCAGCAAATTTGGCTACAGTACACTCAGTCCCTTCATCCAAGTCATTAATATAGATTGTAAATAGTTGAGGCCCCAGCACCGATCCCTGCGGCACCCCACTAGTTACAGTTTGCCAACCTGAAAATGACCCATTTATCCTGACTCTTAGTTTTCTGTTAGTTAGCCAATTCTCCATCCATGCTAATATATTACCCCCAACCCCATGTGCTCTTATCTTGTGCAGTAACCTTTATGTGGCACCTTATCGAATGCCTTCTGGAAATCCAAATACACCACATCTGGTTCCCCTTTATCCACCCTGCTCGTTACATCCTCAAAGAACTCCAGCAAGTTTGCCAAACATGATTTCCCTTTCATAAAACCATGCTGACTCTGCTTGACTGTATCATTATTTTCTAAATGTTCTGCTACTATTTCCTTAGTAATGGATTCCAGCATTTTCCCAGTGACAGATGTTAGGCTAACTGGTCTATAGTTTCCTGCTTTCTGTCTCCCTCCTTTCTTAAATAGGGACATTACATTTGCAGTTTTCCAGTCCGCTGGGACCTCTCCAGAATCCAGGGAATTTTGGTAGATTACAACGAATGCATCCACTATCTTTTAAGGCTCTAGGATGCAGGCCATCGGGTCCAGGGGACTTGTCCACCTTTAGTCCCATTAGTTTGCCTAGTACTTTCTCTCTAGTGATAGTGATTGTTTTAAGTCCCCCCCCCCACACCTCAATAGCCCCTTAATTATCCATTATTGGGATGCTTTTAGTGTCTTCTACCATGAAGACCGTTACAAAATATTTGTTCAAGGTCTCCACCATTTCGCTGTTTCCCATTATTAATTCCCCAGACTCACCCTCTAGGGGACCAATGTTTACCTTAGCTACTCTCTTCCTTTTTATATACCTGTAGAAGCTCTTACTGTCTGTTTTTATATTTCTTGCTAGCTTACTCTCATAAGCTATCTTCTCTCTCTTTATAATTTTTTTAGTCGTCCTTTGCTGCTTTTTAAAAATTTCCCAATCCTCTGGCCTTTCACTATTCTTTGCAACATTGTATGCTTTTGTTTTCAATTTGATACCATCCTTTACTTCCTTAGTTAGCCATGGATGGTTTATCCTTCTCTTAGAGTCTTTCTTTGCTGAGAGTTATGAAATATCTCCTTAAATGTTTGCCACTGCTTTTCTACAGTCTTACCCTGTAATATATTTTCCCAGTCCACTTTAACCAAGTCTGCTTCATACCTTTGTTTAAGTTCAGGACATTAGTTTGAGACCTAGCTTTCTCACCCTCAAACTGAATTTGAAATTCTACCATGCTATGATCACTCTTCCCAAGAGGATCCTTCACTCGAGATCATTAATTAATCCAGCCTCATCACATATTACCAGATCTAAAATAGACTTCTCCCTGGTTGGTTCCACAACATATTGTTCCAAGAAACCATCCCGTATACACTCTAAGAACTCTTCCTCAAGTCTACCTTTGTCAATTTGCTTTGTCCAATCAATATGAAGATTAAAATCTCCTATGATTATAGCCTTACCTTTCTTACAAGCTTCTATTATTTCTTGATTTATTCTCTGTCCTACAGTGTGGCTACTGTTTGGGGGCCTGTAGACCATTCCCACCAGTGATTTTTTACCCTTATTGGCCCGAAAATTAAACCTTATACGCGAGAGTACGCACTGTGTACTCTCGCATATTAGGTCCCGAATTGCCGGTTTCCTGCATGCACTGCGCATGCGCGGGAAACCGGCACTTTGTGAATTGCAAAGGGGGCGGTTCCTAAGTGAACCACATGCACGCTACAGGTTGTGCGCACGCAGTGCACTTAGTTTTTTTTTCAGGTTTGAACGCGCAGGTAAGTGGTGAAGATTTTACACATAAAGAAAGCAGGCGTAGGACCCCCTTTTAACAAGGTAAGTAGTTAATTAAGTGTTATTTTAAATTTTTTTCAACAGGTTTATCTTTTTTAGAGACTTTAAAGAAAGGTAAGTTTATTTTTATAACTTTTAAAAAGATTTTAAATTTTTTCAAAAATTTAATTTTTTGTTTAAAGTGGTTAATTTATTTAACTATACTTATTTTATTAATGTGATGGCTTTTTTTTAAATTTAATTGAGGTTTAGCTGTTCTTTTGGGGGTTTGTAGTATTCATAGCTTTGACAGCCCTTGCTGTCAAAACTATGAATGAAAGATGGTGTGCTGCCATTGGCTCTAACTGAATCACGTGATCCCAGAGCTCGCATGAACTAATTGCGCCTCTGGGATACGCAAGCACTGCACAGTTGCAACAGGGAGAGGCTCTGAAACTAAAGTTTGTGTGGGCCCCAAACAAAAAGGTAGGCGTGGAGTGCGATATCGCGGGGAATCCTTACCCCCGCGGGAACCATCGATGTTTAATTTCTGGGCCATTATTTCTTATCTCCACCCAAACTGATTTCACATCTTGATCTTCTAGGCCAATATCATTTCTCATTACTGCACTGATCTCATCCCTTATTAACAGAGCTACACCACCTCCTTTTCCTTTCTGCCTATCCTTACAAAATGGCAAATACCCCTGAATATTCAGTTCCCAGCCTTGGTCACCTTGCAACCATGTCTCTGTAATGGCTATCAGATCATATCCATTTATTTCTATTTATGCTGTCAACTCATCTATCTTGTTACGAATGCTGCGTGTGTTCAGATATAGAGCTTTTAATTTTGTCTTTTTACCATTTTCCCTACTCTGACCCTTCTTTCTGATGCACTCTTATGTGTATACGCTCTGTCCCTTCCTGTCACACTCTGGTTATCATTACCCCTATTGCTACCCTGCACTTTTGCCTTCTCATTTTTCTTTGACTTTTTTAATTTCCGCTCAGCGTATCCCTCCCCCCCACTATTTAGTTTAAAGCCCTATCTACAGCCCTAGTTATTCGATTCGCCAGGACACTGGTCCCCGCCTGGTTGAAATGAAGCCCGTCCCGACGGAACAGCTCCTTCTTATCGTGCTATGTAATGTCTGAACTTGGGAGTGATAGCGTTGTGCTTTGTCTGAACTCGGTAGCCTGCCTGACAATGACTGGATCAAATTACACATTGAACCTAGCCATGTAGAGAACTTCAGTGAAGTGCTGTGAGACTGCAGCTTGACTGGATCAAATTACACATTCCAGGCAAAGTGTTGGGTGATTATTGTCCTGCCACGTCCTGGCGGTGTCCAATGCAAAATTTTGTGAATTACACCAGGCAATGTCACTAAAAGCAGATGAAAGTTCATTGACCTGAAGCGTTAACTCTGTTTCTCTCTCCCTCGATGCTGCCTGACCTGCTGAGTATTTCCAGGATTTTCTGTTTTTATTATGTATTATAAATGATGTGTTTGTATAAATGTATCTTCTTTCTTTCTGACTATGAATGGGCAAGTTCATTTCAAAACGGATCCCTGCTGTATAACTGGACTGCCTTTCTGCAGCAACAGGAGAGATGGACAATAGCGCAGGACTGCTTCAAGAAGCAGCCTACACAAAATGACTCCTTGCGTTTGGTGTGAACAGGCCACATTCCGGAGGCCCTGTCCACATGTCCATGGACTACAATTAGCATGGACCACCAGACCCCTCTCACAAGCACCGTTCCCGAAATGCAACATTGCTCAAATTTCCTGGACAGATGCCTAAATCATGAAATGTTAGTCAATTATTCTTTTAACCGAGTGATAAAATATGAAGCAACATTGCGGTGTTGGGCGGGGAACACTGTATAAAACTAGCCATGAGTAGATGCTGAGATGGGGGCAGCTGTAGGCTTCTGTCCCTACATTACAACAGTGGCTAAACTTCAAAAGTACTTACTTGGCTGTAAAGCGCTTTGGGACGTCGCGAGGTCATGAAAGGCGCTATATAAATGCAAGTTCTTTCTTTCTATGAAAGATGGAGCTCAATCGGCTGACTGGCCTCCCTCATCTCTGTTTACCTTTGTGATCTTTGGAAGCTTGGTGACAACACGCGTGTGTGTTTAGATAGACTGTGCTGCCTAATAACATATTGTATAATACCTGGGTCTACAAGTCTGCTGCTGGGCAATGAAAAATAAACATTTAACAGCAAAAACACCAGAAGTTGCCTCACAGCATCTGAATTAGAAGAACAATTAAAAAGTGGCTTAAACGGAGCCCTGAGGTCGATAGCTGTGGGTTTGACTGCAGTGACCTTTGTCTTTGTTATGTCTTTGAAATTCCGATACATGAGGAATGATCCCTGATTAATCTGTCTGAGCTTAGTGGACGTCAGAGACCCAAAGAACAAGAAACCATCAAAAGAGCTCCATGCAGTCATTTGTAAACATAGATTGTGGCCTTGGGGGTTGATGGTCTAGTTGTCATCTGTCTTGGGATTAATTAGCCAAAGGATTTATAGCCTTATGTACACATTTTAGTGTCATCAAATTCCATAAGTGATATTTGGAGGCTGTAAAAAGATACCATAAAATGCTTCGACAATATTGACACCTTTATGCACAAATCCCTCGTGGAAAAATGTCTTTGGAGAAATTTACAGTGATCCATAAATTGAGGAGTCCGCAGTTTACATGTCTGATTTCCAGTTTTCCCGGTGGTACTGGGAGGGATGCATATACTTGGTCCTCGCATCGCTTCTGTTAATAGCAGTTCATTTAAATATTAATGACATTTATGGCTATTTCAGGTTGGCACTGAAATAGCAGATTTTGCGTGACTGCATAGGGGCTGTGTTGAGAATCCAACCCTTATTCAGCACTAGTGTAACGAGCCCTAGCAAATGGGTGTCCAGGGGTAAGCAGCTTTTTCATCTGTCCCGACTCAGCTTATATGAAAGGATTCCATTACACTCAACACAATGTATGGTAAGCTATTTTCCTGGAGGTTATATACATGACCTTGAGTAGGTAAACTGCCTCCTGCCATTAGCTCCGAGCGACATAATGCATTCTCAGTTAGCACAAGGTCCCTCCAGGGTAATGGATTACTGCTGCTATGACTCTCAGCAAGTATTAAAACCAGTGATAGTCACACAGTGACTTCCTGAGGTGATGTTTCAAATGGATGAAGAGCTTTAATAATACCAGACAATCAATGTCTCACTTTAAGCACCCACACTGCATTCAGACAATAAGGGGATTATTTTGAGCTTGGGTGATAGTGCAAAACGGGCGACCGCAAATTAAGTCAATGAAAATTGGGAGCGATGTAAAAACGGCCTGCCGATTCGCTATCACCTGTTTTACAAGAGAAACGCAGGGAACAGCACCAACCGCTGTACATGACCTTCTTTGATCTCACAAAGGCCTTCGACACTGTCAACCGTGAGGGATTATGGAGTGTCCTCCTCAAATTCGGCTGCCCTCAAAAGTTTGTCACCATCCTCCGCCTGCTTCACGACGACATGCAAGCCGTGATCCTGACCAACGGTTCCACCACAGACCTAATTCACGTACGAACCGGGGTCAAGCAAGGCTGTGTCATCGCACCAACGCTCTTCTCGATCTTCCTTGCTGCAATGCTCCATCTCACCCTCAGTAAGCTCCCCGCTGGAGTGGAGCTAATTTACAGAACAAACGGGAAACTGTTCAACCTCCGTTGCCTCTTGTCCAGATCCAAGGTCGTCCCATCCTCTGTCGTCGAATTACAGTATGCAGACGACGCTTGCGTCTGCACTCACTCGGAGGTCAAACTCCAAACCATCGTCAACACCTTCACCGAAGCGTACGAGAGCATAGGCCTTACACTAAACATCCGTAAGACAAAGGTCCTCTACCAACCTGCCCTCGCCACACAGTACTGCCCCCCGATTATCAAAATCCACGACAAGGCCTTGGACAACGTGGACCACTTTCCATACCTCAGAAGCCTACTGACAACAAGGGCAGACGTCGACGACGAAGTCCAACACCGCCTTCAGTGTGCGAGTGCAGCCTTCGGTCGCCTGAGGAAGGGAGTGTTTGAAGACCAGGACCTCAAGCCCGGCACTAAGCTCATGGTCTACAGAGCAGTAGTGATACCCGCCCTGCTGTATGCCTCAGAGACATGGACTATGTACAGCAGGCACCTCAAAGCACTGGAGAGGTACCACCAACGCTGCCTCCGCAAGATCCTGCAAATCCATTGGCAGGATAGGCGCACCAACGTCAGTGTTCTTGCTCAGGCCAACATCCCCAGCATCGAAGCTTTGACCACGCTCGATCAGCTCCGATGGACGGGTCACGTTGTCCGCATGCCTGATACGAGACTCCCAAAACAAGCGCTTTACTCGGAGCTCCGGCACGGCAAGAGAGCCCCAGGTGGGCAGAGGAAACGCTTCAAGGACACCCTCAAAGCCTCCTTGAAAAAGTGTAACATCCCCACCGACACCTGGGAATCCCTGGCCCAAGACCACACAAAGTGGAGGAAAAGCATCCGGGAAGGCGCCGAACACCTCGAGTCTCTTCGCCGGGAGCAAGCGAAAGCGAAGCGTAGGCAGCGCAGGGAGCGCACGTCAACCCAAGCACCCCACCCACCTGCCCCTTCAACCACCGTCTGCCCCACCTGTGACAGAGACTGTAGGTCCCGCATTGGACTCATCAGTCACCTGAGAGCTCATTTTTAATGTGGAAGTAAGTCATCCTCGGTTCCGAGGGACTGCCTAAGAAGAAGAAGAGAAGAAGAAGACTATTGCCCAAAGTCAAAATGAGCCACTCAGTGCTTATACAATCAAAATTATGCCAAACAAGTATTGCACCCACTGTAGGAGGTTCCATTTAAAAGAGACACTTTTACATTGCCACTGAGGGTGAGCGGTAGTCGCACCATGGATGGCCGCGATAATATTAAGGTGGCCTCCTTGCCGCTAATGATGCCTTGGGCCCAGCTTATCCTGAGTACTGAGAGTGCCGGTGAGTAGTGAAGGAAACAGGGGACCTCTTTCCATTGACCTTCAACAGGGCCACATTCACAGGTAGCACTCTGATAGAAGTAGCACTTGGGAAGTCATAGTTCTCCTCTGGACCATTGGACTCCCCGACATGAAGAGAAATGTTAAAGGGAGTAAATATTGAACGACCTTTAGTACTGTAGAGATAAAAAGGAAAAACTACAAATGCTGGAACTCCACAGTCGGTCCATTAGCACCTGAAAAGACAGGTTAATGTTTTATGTAGAGCCACTTTGTCAGATTGAAAAAGGAAGCTGGGTGAACTTCTTTATATAACTGATGAGAATAAAGAGGCAAGGAGAGAACAAGAGGCGAAGATCACTAGTCAAATATGCTAAATACGCATCGTACAAAGAGACAGATTTAACAGCCTGTCAAGAGAGCTGGAAATGCCAAAGTGTTGGATGATCAAAATAGCAAATCTCAGACAGACTGCTTGAAATTGTTCTTCCACATGGAATTTTCACAGCTATTACCGCAATATGATCTCAGGTTTAGGGCGTTGTAGTGTTGTAGGCCAGACCCCATATAGGGCAATTATAGATTACAATTCATATTTTGATGTGCTTTTCGGAAAGCACCTTGTCCCATGTGCCCCTATCCCCATTTCTATATTCAGATTGCTGTCACTCTCTATAGTTGGATCCACTATGAAAGCCAGAGACCTGTTTGAATGGACCGTGTTTGCTTTTTGAAAGTACATATATATGATTTAGCTAAAAAAATACCCAACAGAGGAACTCTTCACAAACACACCTAGAAACATCAACCAGAGGAATTCTTCAAACACACCTAGGAACAGCTTCCCATTCTACACCGAGGAGCAATGTGTGATGAAGCTTTAGTAAGGATACAGTGGCTTAAGTCTGATATGTGGTGCAAGGCACAGCCAAGCATCGGCAATACCCCGTTGATGGAAGTGAAGATAACCACTGCGTTTATGTTTCTGCTGCTGATCCCTTCCAGACACCCAGGGAGACAGCGCAGGAGTCAGTGACGTGCTACACACTGCTGCATTCAGCTCATTACTGAAGTCCTGTGTCCCCACGTACTGCAGTACAGGGGACAGTAACGAGGACAACTGGACTTTGTGTCTTGGGAGCTCCCCCAAGGTATAGGACATAATTAATATAAAGAAACAAAAGAAAGACTTGCATTTATATAGCACCTTTCACTACCCCAGGATGCCCCAAAGTGCTTTACAGCCAATGAAGTACATTTGAAGTGTAGCCACTGTTGTAATATAGGAAATGCGGCAGCAAGCACCCACAAACAGAAATGTGATAACGACCAGATAATCTGGGGGAGAAATTCAGTAGCGCCCAGGAAGGGGCGCTAACTTTTGAGAAGTTGAAAGTTTAGCGCCAGGCGCTAATCAATCGTGCTGCCCGCTAAATTCAGTCTCAGCACTCAAAGAATGCAGGGGAGCGCTAAATCAGGCACTAATGGCATAGGTGAGTGGCGTTAGGCTCCAAGCGATAACAAATATGAGATGTTGTGTAATCGGGAGTGAGCATTGACGCAGGCGCCTTCCAGCCATTAAAGGGGAGGGTCACTGGAGTCTGCAGACCAGCCCCCAGTGATTCAGGGAGTGCAGAACGGCGATATGCTGTGGGATGAAATGCAAAGTGCTTTGACAAGCCACAACACTCCGGGGACTAAGAAGCCTTTATTTGGCTGCAGATACATCCTGCGCTCTCTGCCGCTCATAACTGACCTTTGGAATGGAAGCTCCTTGACAGCTGGGGCGCATCACTTTAAGTAGCGACCCGCCAGCCGGCTGCTTCACGTCTCCGCTCCCTGGTGCTGTCTGCGCGAGGCGGTAAGGCGGGGGGCGCTACTGAAGTTTGCAGATCAGGCGCCCAGTGAGCGTTGCACACTCGCTGACGTCACGATCTGCATGGCGAAAGGGACCGAGGTGCTAACTGTTATCGCCAGCGCTACGGGGCCGGCGAATTTGCCGTGCGGCGAGGGATTCACCCCGCCGCGGCGCTAATGCCTGAGCGCCCCATTAGCGCCCCCACCAGCCGCTAACTGGGTGTGTTAACCTACTGAATTTCTAGCCCTCTGTTCTTTAGTGATGTTGGTTGCACACATACAACCATTAATGCACATGTAGCCTTTGGTGGGAGGGGTTCTACACACTCAACAATGCTGGGTATTACATGAATTGTAAGGGCAACTACAGCATAAATGTGCAGATGGTATGCAACCAACACATGAATATCATGCATATTAACAACAACCTTTAGGAAATCCAAATATACTACATCCACTGGTTCCCCTTTATCTAACCTACTAGTTACATCCTCAAAAAACTCTAATAAAAATGTCAAACACAATTTCCCTTTTCCTTAAACCATGTTGACTCTGCCTAATCATATTATGATTTTCTAAGTGCCCTTTACCACTTCCTTGATAATGGATTCAAGCATTTTCCCAATGACTGATGTCAGGCTAAATGGCCTATAGTTCCCTGTTTTCTCTCTCCTTTCTTGAATAGCGAGGTCACATTTCCTACCTTCCAATCGTTGGGACCGTTCTAGAATTTAGGGAATTTTGAAAGATCACAACCAATGCATCCACTATGTCTGTAGCCACCTCTTTTAGAACCCTAGGATATAGGCCGTCAGGTCCAGGGGATTTGTTGGCTTTTGGTCCCATTAGATTCTCAAGTACTTTTTCTCTACTGATATTAATTGCTTTAACTTCCTCACTCTCAATAGCCTCTTGGTTCCCCACTATTTTTGATATGCTTTTTGTGTCTTCTACTGTGAAGACAGTTACAAAATATTTGTTTAAAGTCTCTGCCATTTCCTTTTTCATAGGATTACATAGGATTACATGGGATATACAGCACAGAAACAGGCCATTCAGCCCAACCAGTCCATGCCACTGTTTATGCTCCACTCAGGCCTCCTCCTGTCTTTTCTCATCTAAATCTATTAGCATAACCCTCTATTCCCTTCTCCCTCATATGCTTATCTAGCCTCCCCTTAAATGCATCTATACTATTCACTTCAACCACTCCTTTATGGGCAACACGGTGGCATAGTGGTTAGCACTGTTGCCTCACAGCACCAGGGACACGGGTTCGAATCCAGCCTCGGGTGACTGTCTGTGTGGAGTTTGCACATTCTCCCCGTGTCTGCGTGGGTTTCCTCCGGGTGCTCCGGTTTCCTCCCACAGTCCAAAGATGTGCGGGTTAGGTTGATTTGGCTATGATAAATTAACCCTTAGTGTTAGGGGGATTAAATACGTGGGGTTACGGGGATAGGGTGGGATATGTGTCGGTGCAGGCTCGATGGGCCAAAATGGCCTCTATCTGCACTGTGGGGATTCTGTGATCCTTGTGGGAGCGAGTTCCACGTTCTCACCACACTCTAGGTAAAGAAGTTTCTTCTGAATTCCCTGTTTGATTTCTTGTTGACTATCTTATATTGATGGCCTCTAATTTTGCTCTTCCCCACAAGTGGAAACATTCTCTCTGTGTCTACTCTATCAAAACTTTTCATAAATTTAAAAACCTCTATTAGGTCACCCCTCAGCCTTCTAAGAGAAAAGAGGCCCAGCTTGTTCATCCTTTCCTGATAGGTATAACCTCACATTTCTGGTATCATCCTTGTAAATCTTTTTTGCACCCTCTCCAGTGCTTCTATATCCTTCTTATAATATGGTGACCAGAATTGTATGCAGTACTCCAAGTGTGGTCTAACCAAGGTTCGATGCAAGTTTAGCATAACTTCACTACTTTTCAATTCTATCCCTGAAGAAATAAACCCTAGTGCTTGTTTTTTTTAATGGCTTGATTAACCTGTGTCACTACTTTTAGTGATTAATGTATTTGCACTCTTCTACTCCATTTAGATTCTGATTTTCTAAGTAATATGTGACCTCCCTATTTTTCTTACCAAAATGTAATACCTCACATTTATCTGTGTTGAATTTCAATTGCCAATGATATGCCCATTCTGCAAGTTTATTAATGTCTTCTTGTAATTTGTTGCAGTTCTTCTCAGTATTGATTACCACCACCCCCGCCCCCCCCCCCCAACCCCGCCAATTTGGTGGCATCCGCATATTTAGAAATTGTGTTTTTGATTCCAAAGTCTAAATCATTAATATAAATTGTGAACAACAGTGATCCCAGCAATGATCCTTGTGGAACACCACTTTCCACCTTCTGCCACTGTGAAAAGCTATCATTTAGCCCTACTCTTTGCTTTCTGTCTTGAAGCCAGCTAGCAATCCATTCTGCTACTTGTCCCCTGACTCCGCATTCTCTGACCTTATTCATTAGTCTATTATCTGGTACCTTATTGAAAGCCTTTTGGAAATCTAGATAAATTACATCGACTGCATTACCTTTTGGGATGTCTGATGGTCGTGAAAGGCGCTATAGGAATGCAAGCTTTCTTTCTTCCTTTACCCTTGTCTACTCTCTCTGTTACCTCTTCAAAGAATTCAATGAGGTTAGTCAAGCAAGACATTCCCTTTTGAAATCCATGCTGACTGTTCATTATTATATTTTTGGTTTCTAGATGTTTTTCTATTTTCTCCCTTAGTAGGGATTCATTATTCTTTCTACCGCCGATGGTAAGCTGACTGGTCTATAGTTCCCTGGACATGTTCTATCTCCCTTCTTAAATATAGGTATTATGTTAGCTATCCGCCAATCCTCTGGCACTACACCTTTTTCTAACGAATTATTAAGTATGTATAATAGTGCCTCTGCTAAGTGTCAGCTGTGGCTCAGTTGGTAACACACTTGCCGCTGAGTCAGAAGGTTGTGGGTTTAAGTCCCATTCCAGGGACTTAAACACATAAAGCTAGGCTGACACTCAGCTGAGGGAGTGCTGCACTGTTGGAGGTGCCGTCTTTCGGATGAGACATTAAACTGAGGCCCCGTCTGCTCTCTCAGATGGACGTAAAAGATCCCATGGCACTATTTTGAAGAAGAGCAGGGGAGTTAGCCCCGGTGTCCTGGCCAATATTTATCCCTCAATCAACATAACAAAAACAGATTATCTGGCCATTATCACATTGCTGTTTGTGGGAGCTTGCTGTGCGCATATTGGCTGCCGCGTTTCGTACATTACAACAGTGACTGCACTTCAAAAGTACTTCATTGGCTGTAAAGCACTTTGAGACGTCCGGTGATCATGAAAGACACTATATAAATCCAAGTCTTTCTTTCTTTTCCCTAAATTCTTTTAAAATGCGCCCGTATGTAATCCGTCCAGATCAGGGGCTTTATCCTCTTTGAGTTTGATCAGTTTATTTAATATTCCTCCTCTTTTTATTTGAAATGCAGTTATATCATTTCTAATCTCATCTTCCAGTGTTATGTCCACCTGATCTGTCTTCCTGATAAATACTGAAGCAAAGTAATTATTTAATATTTTTGACATTTTGCTATCGCTGCCTGTGATTTTATCCTGTCTATCCCTTAGTGGCCCTATTCCCATCCTGACTTTCCTTTTTTCATTTATGTGCCTGTAGAATATGTTACTATTTTGTTTTATGTTCCTTGATATTTTAATTTCATAGTTCCTCTTTGCCTTCCTAATTGTTTTTTTTTACTTCTCTCCTAATCTCTTCTTATTCTCCCTTGTCATGCTCTCCTCTGCTGTCCACGTACTTAGTGTATGCCTCTTTCCTTACACTCAATTTTTCCCATATGTCTTTATTCATCCATGGTGTCTCATTAGTGTTTAGCTTGTTCCTGTTTTTTAGCGGAATATATTTTTCCTTGACTCTGCTAAACACCATTTTAAATGTTTCCCACTGTTGTTCTACATCATTGTTTGTCAAAATTGTTATCCATTCTATTTTCCCAAGTTCTATTCTCAGCCCCTCAAAATTGGCTTTTCTCCAATCTATTACCCTGGTCATCATTATATTTGTCTAGATGTTCTCCGACTTTTACCTCTCTTATCTGCTCTGGTTCATTCCCCATTACTAGATCCAGTAACAAATCCTCCCTTGTCGGGCTTCTTACATATTGGTTTAGAAAGGAGTCCTGTACACATTGTAGGAACTCCATTCCCTTAACCCCTTCACCTACCTCTTCTGGCCAATTAATTTCAGGGTAGTTGAATTCCCCCATGATTATTATTCTGTTTTTTTACTCATTTCCCTAATTTGTTTGCATATTTTTTCCTCCACCTCCCTTCCACTATTAGGTGGTCTGTAGACTACCCCTTTTAGTGTGATTGATCTTTTATTATCTTTTATCTCTATCCACATGGATTCTATTGCAGTCTTACTGATAGCTGCGTCACTTTTTTCTACTGCCATTATGTTATCTCTAATAAGTACAGCTACTCCACCTCCCCTTTTCCCTCTCTATCTTTTCTAAATATGTTATACCCTGCAATGTTTAATTCCCAGTCCTTATTTTTCTGTAATCATATCTCAGTAATCCCTACTATATCTGGTTCCTCGCAACGTATTATTGCCTCCAGTTCCCTATTTTATTACAGACACTGTGTGCATTTTTGTACAGACAGTTTAACTCATTTTTAATAGCAGTTCCTCTCACTTTATTGTTAACGATCTTTTTACACTCTTATTCTATAACTCTATTTATTCTCTGGCCATCTATATCCTCCCTTAGTTTAGTCTTTCCTATGTTCTCCTTTCCTGCTTCGTTTATATTTAGGGTGGTTTCATTTCTTGTAGATTCCTCCCCCCGTCTTACAATTATAATTATAATTTCTCCTGTTTCTAAGGGCCAATGCTTACTTTCGCTATTCTCTTCCTTTTTGTGTACTTGTAGAAGCTCTTACAATCTGTTTCAATATTTCTTGCTAGTTTTCTCTCATATTCTATTTTCTCCATTTTTATCAATTTTTTCGTCATCCTTTGCTGGTTTCTAAAGCTTTCACAATCCTTAGGCTTACGACTATTCTTCACAACATGAGACGGAGAGGTTTAGGGAAGCAATTCCAGAGCTTAGTGTTGTAGTTCTGGAGGAGGTTACAGAGATAGGGAGGGGCGAGGCTATGGGGGGATTTGAAAATAAGGATGAGAATTTTAAAATCGAGGCTTTGCCAGCCAATGAAGGTCAGCGAGCTCAGGGGTGATGGGTGAACGGGACTTGATGCGAGTTAAGGTACGGGCAGCTGAGTTTTGGATGAGTTCATTATCCTTTAAGAGAAGGTGAGATCTCCAGCCTCATGCAGTGCACATTGTGAGGTAAAGTTACATGTAGTTGCGAGCTCTCTCTTCTTCTTGTGCTCTTTGATACTTCCTGCTGGATTTCCTGCCCATGTGCCTCTGCAAAATGACTGCACAGAATAGAGAAACTGTGCGATGGGTAGTGCCAGTATATAACCCCTCACCTCTTGCTCATGTATTAGGCGCCAAGCAGTTCCTACCTATCACTAATGTCAGCCTCTCAGCCCTTGATTGGCACAGAGTCCAGGATTTATAAAACCATCAGGCCTAATTCTGTCGCATATATCCCTGCACTCTTGGGCTATGTCAGATAGAAAGGTCAGCTCATGCAATCATGACATTTTGCTCTGTTTACTGTTTCAAACCCACAGGAGGAGATGAAATAGAAAGAGGTTCCGCTGATTGATATTTTTAGCTAGTTGTGAATGCAGTACGAGCTCAGCCTTTGTCGCGGGGATTAGTATGCGATCGGCCTCCAACATTTATGAACTTGCGACTAAAAATAGTTCTGCAATCATAAAAACGTTGTTTCAGTCTGAAGCTCCCGGCAGGGTCTTTATATTGCAGACAAAGCTCAAAGCACAACTCGGGCAGCCAATATCGTGCTTTCAATTATTCACATATTAAATAGCGCAGCATGCTATTGGGATTATTAATTTAAAAAGTGAAAAGAAAGCTAGTAAATAAAATCTCTTCTCGGGTAAACTCTGAAAGCCACACAGAATATTCCCAATAGCTTTGTTTCAGCCCTAAATAAAAGTCATGGTTAAACTGCCAAGATTTCATAAGAACATAAGAACATAAGAAATAGGAGCAGGAATAGGCCACTTGGCCCCTCGAGCCTGCTCCGCCATTCAATAAGATCATGGCTGATCTTGGGCTCAAGGCCACTTCTCTGCCCGCTCCCCATAACCCTTCACTCCCTTATCTTGCAAAAATCTGTCTATCTCCACCTTAAATGTATTTAATGACCCAGCCTCCACAGCTCTCTGGGGCAGAGAATTCCACAGATTTACGACCCTCTGAGAAAAGAAATTCCTCCTCATCTCAGTTCTAAAAGGGCGACCCTTTATTCTGAAACTATGCCCCCGAGTTCTAGATTTCCCCATGAGGGGAAACATCCTCTCTGCACCTACCTTGTCGAGCCCCCTCTATATCTTATGTTTCAATAAGATCACCTCTCATTCATCTAAACTCCAATGAGTATAGGCTCAACCTTTCTTCATAAGTCAACCCCCCCCATCTCAGGAATCAACCGTGTGAATCGTCTCTGAACCGCCTCCAATGCAAGTATATCCTTTCTTAAATAAGGAGACCAAAACGGTACGCAGTACTCAAGGTGTGGTCTCACCAATACCCTGTACAGTTGTAGCAGGACTTCCCTGCTTTTATACTCGAACCCTAGACTCACTGCAATTAGATTTAAAAAATAATTCTGTGATTTTAGTCAGTGTTGATGTTTTTCCACTTTCATAATTAATTGCACAGAGTGAAGCAAATCAGATGTTGGGATGTATTAAAAGGTCAATATTAAGCCAAAAGAAAAGAAAAGAAAGATTTGCATTTGTATAGCGCCTTACATGACCTCAGGAATGGTAACGGTAGCATAGTAGTAATGTCACTGGGCTAGTAATCCAGAGGCCTGGACTAATGATCTGGAGACGCGAGTTCAAATCCCACCACGGCAGCTGGGGAATTTAAATTCAGTTAATAAAATAATCTGGAATAAAAAGCTAGTATCAATAAAGGTAACCATGAAACTATCGGATTGTTGTAAAAACCCATCTGGTTCACTAATGTCCTTTAGGGAAGGAAATCTGCCGTCCTTACCTGGTCTGGCCTCTATGTGACTCCAGACCCACAGCAATGTGGTTGACTCTTAACTGCCCTAGCAAACTACTCAGTTGTAACAAACCGCTACAAGAAACAATAATAAGAATAAAACGGACAGAACATGGCACCGGCTTCGGACACAACAAAGGCACACCCAGCCCAGTCGACCCTGCAAAGTCCTCCTCATTAACATCTGGGGAATTGTGCCAAAATTGGGAGAGCTGTCCCACAGACTGTCAAGCAACAGCCTGACATAGTTATACTCACAGAATCATACCTTTCAGCCAATGTCCCAAACTCCTCATCACCATCCCTGGGTATGTCCTGTCCCACCAGCAGGACAGACCCACCAGGGGTGGCGGCACAGTGGTATACAGTCGAGAGGGAGTGGCCCTGGGAGTCCTCAACATTGACTCCGGACCCCGTGAAATACACCATGAAGAAATTATTTCACCTTGTCCAGAACAGTAGCACCAGAGGACATGGCCTGCACTTGAAGGGGGGTAAATTCAGAAATAAGCTGTGGAAGCAATATTTCAGTGAGGAAATGGTCAATCTATGGAACAGACTCCCTGGGGAGACAGTGGAAGCAATCAGTATTGATTAATTTAAATGTAAATTAAATAGATTTCTTTCAGAAAGTAACATTTTGGGATATAGTATATTAGTAATTTGAGTCACGGGGCTGGATTTTCATTGACCCGTGGAGGCGGGTTTGGAGGCGTGTGGGGGGTTAAAATTGCAAAAAGGTGGCGGGCGGGCACAAGTCCGCCTCCATCCCGCCTCCACACAATTTTGATGAAATCGTGTCTGCTGGTTCCGCTTGCGTCCCGCCTTTAAGAGGCGGGATAGGCTGTTAAGGCCCTTAACAAGCACTAAATTGGCTCTATAATGCCATTTTGAAAGGCCTTTGTGATTTTAACCCTTGATCTACGTGAAGCACGCCTGTTCTGAAACACGATTGTGAAACCTGGCGGGAGCACATGTGGATAGCTGAATATCAGTGTCTGCGCTGAGTATCAATCAGTGAGTGGCTGGCTGGCATCTGGGAGTGGTGGAGCAAAACAAAATTCTCTCTCTCTCTCTCTCTCTCTCGCTCATTTTGCATCCAGGTCCTCTCACAGCAAAGGCCAGGCAGTCTCTGACCTTCAAAGCAGCATCAATGATGACATCATCAGAGGCGACTTTCAGACTGAAACCACTAATTGGTTCATGGCTTCCCACATGCTGGAACTCAATTGCCCAATTAGGTGAAAATTGCATCAATCTACCACATCCAATTGCAGTCGGGTGGATAACACGAAATGCGGATGACACGACCCCAACCCGCCCCAGTATCAAAATCCAGCCCATGATGTGGTACGCGTAGCATAGGAACAAGAGTAGGCCAATAGGCCCTCGAGCCTATTCCGCCATTCAATGAGATCCTGGCTAATCTGTGACCTAACTCCATATACCCGCCTTTGCCCCTTATCCCTTAATACCTTTGGTTAACAGAAATCCATCAATCTCAGATTTAAAATTAACAATTGACATAGCATCAACTGCTGTTCCAAACTTCTACCACCCTTTGTGTGTAGAAGTGCTTCCTAACTTCATTCCTGAAAGGCCTGGCTCTCATTTTTAGGCTATGACCCCAGTCCTAGATTCCCCAACCAGCGGAAATAGATTCTCTCTATCTACCCTATCAGTTCCCCTTAATATCTTGAAAACTTCAATCAAATCACTCCTTCTAAATTCTTCTAAATTCTAAATTCCAGGGAATACAACCCTGGTTTGTGTAATTTCTCCTTGTAATTTAACCCTTGGAGTCAATGTATCATTCTAGTAAATCTGAGTTGCACTCCCTCCAACATACCTTCCTAAGGTGCGGTGCCCAGAACTGAACACAGTGGGCTGGATTTTGTCAATGGGGAGCTTTTGGAGGCGGGACTCCCACTTGTCGGGTTTTAGTCCCGCCTCCATCGACTTCTGGCCAACCCACGCTATTTTCCCTTGATTGACCTTGTTAAGCCCGCCCAGCGGGCTCAGCAGGCCAATTAAGGGGAAGCCGGTTACAGAGAACGTAGGCGTATGACGTTTCATCTGTCAAAAATTTTTGACAGATGAATTGTCATCGTTTGACAGCTCTGTGAAGCTGTCAAACACTGACATTCTATGTTGTTTGATGAGTCCTTGTATTCAAGACTCATCAAACCTCTTTCTTTAGCAGAAATTAGATGGTTGTTACATTAGGAGAATGCAGCAGCCATCTGTCATCTCTGCCGGTGAGATGCGAGACTCTTCGCATCCCCAACTGTTGAAGCCTGCAGGAAGAAACAAAGGTAAGTAAACATTTTCTATCACTTTCCACTCACCTCACATACTTACCTCTCCACACTTGCACCCATCACTTACCTTCACAGCGCACTTTTGCACCCCTCCGACCCCCGCAGACCCACTGCTTGCCTCGGTGACCCTGGCGGGGTTCGCAGCCTTCGGGAAGCCCGCACTTGTGTGGGTAAAGTGGGGAAAATCCTCTTATCTGCTTGTTAACTACCTGTTAACAGGCAGTAAAGTGGCTGTAATCCCCTTCCCTCCTCCAGGAGATGGGACCCGGCGCGGGTCGCTACCCGTCTCCTGGGAGGATGGCACGGAGGCGGGTTGGGGGCGGGATGGGCACCCTTACCCCCAGATTCTGCCAATTTCCCAGCAGTCCCACCTCCAAACCCGTCTCCCCAGGGCTGGCAAGATCACACCCAGTACTTCAGGTGTGGTCTAACTAGAGCTTTGTATCATTGCAGCATGACATAAGAACATAAGAACATAAGAAATAGGAGCAGGAGTAGGCCAATCGGCCCTTCGAGCCTGCTCCGCCATTCAATAAGATCATGGCTGATCTGATCCTCACCTCAAATCTAAAGAACACAAGAAGTAGGAGCAGGACCCGGCCACTCAGCCCCTGGGCCCGCTATGCCACCCACAGGGCCTCGACCGATCCGAACTCAGCCTCATGTCCAATTTCCTGCCCGCTCCCCGTAACCCCTAATTCCCTTTACTTCTAGGAAACTGTCTATTTCTGTTTTAAATTTATTTAATGATGTAGCTTCCACAGCTTCCTGGGGCAGCAAATTCCACAGACCTACTACCCTCTGAGTGAAGAAGTTTCTCCTCATCTCAGTTTTGAAAGAGCAGCCCCTTATTCTAAGATTATGCCCCCTAGTTCTAGTTTCACCCATCCTTGGGAACATCCTTACCGCATCCACCCGATCAAGCCCCTTCACAATCTTATATGTTTCAATAAGATCGCCTCTCACTCTTCTGAACTCCAATGAGTAGAGTCCCAATCTACTCAACCTCTCCTCGTATGTCCACCCCCTCATCCCGGGGATTAACCGAGTGAACCTTCTTTGTACTGCCTCGAGAGCAAGTATGTCTTTTCTTAAGTATGGACATAGACAAAGATCAACATCTAACCTCTTGCATTCTAATCTTGGAGATATAAAGGCCAGCATTCCATTAGCCTTTTTTTTTGTACCTGTCCATGACAGTTTAATGATTTCTGTACATGGACCCCTAAGTGTCTTGGACCTCCACTGTTTTTAGCCTTTCACCATTTAGAAACTACTCTGATCTATCCTTTTTAGGTCCAAAGTAGATGACCACACATTTGCCTATATTGAAATTCATTTACCACATTTTCCCCATTCACTTAATCTATTAATATCTCCTTGTAATTTTTTGCTTCCATCTACATTGCTTACAATGCTGCCTATCTTTGTGTCATTGGCAAACTTGGATATGTGGCTCTCTATCCAGTCATCTAAGTCATTAATAAATAAAGTGAATAGTTTAGGCCCCAACACAGATCTCTGTGGGATACAACTAGTCACATCCTGCCAGTTAGAGTACCTGACCATTATCCCTACTCTCTGTCTCCTGCCGCTCAGCCAATCTCCTAACAAGGTCAATAATTTGCCCTCAATTCCATGAGCTTCAGCTTTAGCTATCGATCTCTTATAAGGAACTTTATTGGATGCCTTCTGGAAGTCCATATAAATAACATCCATAGACATTCCCATGTCCACTACTTTAGTCGTTTCTTCAAAAAGCTCCATCAGGTTTATCAGGCATGACCTACACTTTACAAATCCATGCTAGCTCTCTCTGATCAGCTAAAAACTTTCAAGGTGTTCAGTCACTCTATCCTTATTTATAGATTCTAGTAATTTCCCGACAACAGATGTTAGGCTAACCGGTCTTTAATTCCCTGGCTTCCCTTTCTCACCTTTCTTAAATAGCGGAGTGACATGTGTAATTTTCCAATCTAAAGGAATGGTTCCTGAATCGAGAGAACTTTGGAAGATCATAATTAGGGCATCTGCAAAGTTCTCAGCTACTTCCTTTAAAACCCTAGGCTAAAAACCAGCTGGTCCTGGGGACTTGTCACTCTTTAGTGCCATTATTTTATTCATTACTGTTAATTTGCTTACATTAATTTTGGTGAGTCTCTGTCTCTGATTCAGTATTAGTTTCCTTGGGATTTCCAGCATGCTATCCTCTTCCTCTACTGTAAATACTGATGCAAAGTAATTATTTAACATGTCTGCCATTTCTTTATTTTCATTTATAATATTACCTTTGTCATTTTATAAGGGGGCCACATTGCTCTTAACCACCCTCTTTTTCCTAATATAATTGTAAAAGTTTTTTGTGTTGATTTTGATATCTCTTGTAAGTTTCTTTTCATACTCCTTTTTGTAGCTCTTGCTATCTGGTTTTGTCACCTTTTGTTGTTCTTTGTATCTCTCCCATTTGCCAGGATCTGTGCTATTATTTGCATTCTTGTATGCTTTTTCTTTTAGTTTTATGTTGTCCCTTACCTCTTGAGTTATCCATGGCTGTTTGTTTTGGCAAGTAGATCATGTTTGTAAGGTACAGATGACTTTGTGCTCAAGTCTCTGAGGGAGGGCTCTATTTTTCCACCACTGGGGCTTTCCTCGCGTCTGTTGTCGACTAATTGATAGAGATTGATTACTATGATTAGTCAACAACTCCATTATCGTTGTATCAAACAACTACTAGGATGGTAAAAGGTGAACTAGATGGACCGTGATCTGTTTTCATCCAGCAAAGTTTATCTGGGTTGCAAGCTGTTTGGTTCCTCTCCTTAGGGAGAGGCCAGGTGACTCGGCCAAGCAGTAGGAAATAATTGGCTTTATTTGTTGGCCCTTTCTTTTATTAAAGATTTCTCGGTTGTAATTGATGTTATTTTACATGAGGTGCGGTTTCTGAAGGATGATGGACACTCTAAATGTAAGACATTTATAAACGTATGGACAGAAAAATAGAGCCCTCCCTCAGAGACTTGAGCACAAACTCCAGGCTGACACTGCAATGCAGTGCTGAGGGAGTGCTGCACTGTCGGAGGTGCCGTCTTTCAGATGAGACGTTAAACTGAGGCCCCGTCTATCCTCTCAGGTAGATGTAAAAGATCCATGGCACTATTTAAAGAAGAGCAGGGGTGCTCTCCCCAGTGTCCTGGCCAATATTCATCACTAAAACAGATTATTTGGTTATTATCACATTGCTGTTCATGGGACCTTGCAGTGCTCAAATCGGCTGCTGCATTTCCACAGTGACTACACTTCAAAAGTACTTCATTGGCTGTAAAATGCTATGGGATGTCCTGAGGTCGTGAAAGGTGCTATATAAATGCAAATTTTTTCTTCTTTCAAAGTCATACTGTCATCGGCATCAGGACACTAAGGGCTAAAAATTCGGAAGCTCAACGCCACCCGTTACCGGTAAAAAGTTGCGTAAAGAGAGCGGCCACCGCTCTTTCGCCAGCTGGTGGTGGGTCCCACAGCGTCCGCCATTTTCGAAGGCCCGGCAGCGTTACCGGTGAGATCCATCGCCCTGCAAATTGAAATGAGGGAAAGGTGACGGCACACTGACTTATCACCACGGCAAACTTGGACCTTTGCGTTGAGTTCAGTGCTGGGCCCTAAGCTCGCCAGGTAAATATAGTGTGCAGCAGACTGACAGAGGCACTGTCAGCACCTCTTAAAGGGACGCACGCATCTTTCAGGTAAGTTTGCATTTAAACTTTTGGACTGGGTTTTTTGATTTTATTGAAGTAGTGGTTTGCTGCAATGCATGTTAAAAGTTTTTTTAAGTGTGTAGGGAGTGCTGCTGGATACTTGCAAGGCCGCAGATGGTAAAGGAAGGTCTCTGAGAAGACAAAAAATGCTGCAAATACTCAGCAGGTCAGGCAACATCCGTGGAGAGAGAAACAGAGTTCACGTGTCAGGTCAAGATGCTGCTTGACCTGCTGAGTATTTTATGCTGTCATGGCTATGATAAATTGACCCTTAGTGTTAGGGGGGATTAAATATGTGGGGTTATGGGGATAGGATGGGATATGTTAGGGGGAATTAAATACGTGGGGTTACGGGGGTAGGGTGGGATATGTGTACTGTGGGGATTAAAGCAGGGACAGGGTACTGGATTTGGATGATCAGCCATGATCGTATTGAATGGCGGAGCAGGCTCGACGGGCTGAATGGCCTACTCCTGCTCCTAGATTCTATGTTTCTATGTTTCTATTTCAGATTTACAGCATCCGCTCACAGAGGAAAGAGGAAGACGCAGAACAGGAAAACGCAGAAAAGGAAGACGCAGAAGAGGTGGAAACAGAAGAGGAAGAAGCTAAAGTGGAGGAAACAGATGAGGAGGAAGCCGAAGAGGAGGAAACAGAAAGAAGGAGGCAACCCAGACAGCCCCTTTCTGGCCGGGATATCCAGGATGGAATCATCAACCTGCGGTACAATTCCCCTTTCAACATTAGTCCCACACCTTACCTTCCCTCTGTTACTGACCATTACGGTGTCCTCTTGGCCACAATGCTGAAATAAAAGCCAGCACAAAGCAAACTTTCATATCCAACTTTATACATCTATCCATCCAATATGACATCAAGAAATCAACTCATCACCGTTATGCATTCTCTTAGTGACTGTCTTGTGTGTGCCTTTGCCTGTCCTACTGATGTCACGCAGTGCTACCCCAGTGGCTGCAGCATGGCTGGTGGAAGGCTGCTGACTTTCAGTGGGGGCCACTGCAAATGGCCTTGTTGGTCGACCTTGAGGAGCTGGTGGCTGGGAGTGTCAAATCAATCTTCTTCTTCTTCATCTCTTCTCCCTCTTCTTGGCCAACCACTGGCTGGGCAGGCTGCATTTCTTGGGTGTGTGAAATGAGGTAGGCACAAGGGTAGAGTTGTGGTGAGGGGAGGATGGGAAAGTAAGAGGTGCATGCCAGAAGGAGGATAACGTATGAGGATACCAGCATCTTGTATCCTCTCAGCCCTGCCGCTGGCCAAGGGCTCAGCCATGCCCTGCCAAGAATGGCCAGCACCGTCTCCTCCAAGGGGGTGAGGTGAGGCTCGGAATGGGAGTGTGCCTCGTGATTGGTGCAGATTGTTGGTAGGTGAGTGATGGGGCTGGGGCGGGTGGGGGGATCGTGCATTGAGCAGTGTGTGAGGCTAGTGGTGCAGTTGGTAGGAGACGGCTTTGGAAGATGTATTCACTGACCTTGACCAATGGTCTGAGGTCATGAAGTTTCTTTAGGCACTGGAGCCAGGTGGTGGTGGCGACACTGCTGCCAGTGATGACCTCGGTGATCTGGTCCCACATTATACTTTCTAGAGGGCCTGCTGGCCCCTGTGGGTAGAGGGCCACTCTTGCAGTGTTGACCCCCTGCATAAAGCTGGAGTGCTGCATGCGAGACCTGAGCCATTTGTATTAGTGCTCAAGCAGTGTTCCCATGTTTTGAGGTGCGGAAGGGAATTCAGCTTTAAGAGATGACGATTCCCCTTTGGGAATTCTTTTTAATGTTAATTATTTTTAAAGGCAGTATGGGCAGAAAACTGCATTTTTTTCACTTCATTTTTATTATTAGCTCAGAAGGCATTGCCCTTTTAATGAATTTCCCTTTTAATTTCCCACAATGCCAAGCGAACTCTATTGCCTCGCTCCCAGAGGCTGTTAGAAGCTGGAATGCCGCTTCTGGACGGCAAATTCGACTTCCATTCCTGCACTAACGCCACCAGGAGGGCATTACACGGTAAGTTAGCGCTGGGCTAAAAATCTTTACTCCCCAGCACGAATTTTTCTCATAAGAACATAAGAAATAGGAGCAGGAGTCGGCCATTTGGGCCTTCGAGCCTGCTCCGCCATTCAATAAGATCATGGCTGATCTTCTACCTCAACTCCACCTTCCCGCGCTATCCCCATATCCCTTAATTCCCTTCGTTCCCAAAAATTTATCGACCTCTGTCTTGAATATACTCAATGATTGAGCATCCGCAGCTCTCTGGGGTAGAGAATTCCAAAGATTCACAACCCTCTGAGTGAAGAAATTTCTCCTGATCTCAGTCCTAAATGGCCGACCCCTTATTCTGTGACTGTGACCACAGGGGCGATTTTGCCAGCCCTGGGGAGGCGGGTTTGGAGGCGGGACCTCCGGGAAAATGGCAGAATCTGGGGGCGGGTACCCATCCCGCCCCCAGCCCGCTTCCGTGCCATCCTCCCAGGAGGCGGGTACCCGACCCGCGCCGGTTCCCGTTTCCTGGAGGCGGGAAGGGGATTACAGCCACTTAACTGCCTGTTAACAGGTAGTTAACAGGCAGTTAAGAGGATTATCCCCATTTTTCCAGCAGAGGCGCGGGCTTCCCAACGTCGGGAAACCCCGCCAGGGTCAGCGAGGCAAGCAGTGGGTCTGCGGGGGTCGGAGGGGTCCAAAAGTGCGCTGTGGAGGTAAGTGATGGGTGCAAGTGTGGAGAGGTGAGTATGTGAGGTGAGTGAAAAGTGATAGAAAATGTTTACTTACCTTTGTTTCTTCCTGCAGGCTTCAACCGTTGGGGAACCGGAGACTCCTCGGGCTGGATTTTGTGAATGGAGGCGAGTTGGAGGCGGGACTGCTGCTTGTCGTGTCAATGTCCTGCCTCCATCCTCGCCTGACCAATCAGAGGGATTTTCCCCTGATTGAGCTTGTTAAGCCCGCCCTGCGGGCTCAGTAGGCCAATTAGGGGGCAAGTCACTGACAGATCACGTCAACGTCAGACATGCTATCTGTCAAGACTTCTTGAAAGAAGAAATGACAGTGTTTGACAGCTCTGTGAAGCCGTCAAACACTGACATTCTCTTTAGTTTGATGAGGCTTTGTGGTGAGGACTCATCAAACCTTTCAACTTTATAAATTTCACATGTCTGTAGGATCGGAGGATCCAACAGCCATTATGTGAAATTGATAAGGAGAATGTCAGCTCTCCCCATCCAGCGCGGCTAAGGGCTGTAGAAAGAAAACAAGGTAAGTGCACATCTTTTTAAACTTATCACTCACCTTGCATACTTACCACTCCACACGTGCACCCATCACTCACCTCTACACCTTACTTCCAGGTGCCTCCGACCACCGCAGACCTCCTCCACGTCTCCTCCAACCCGGCGGGGTTCTCCGAGGTTGGAAAGCCTTCACCTGTGAAGGTCAAATAGCACTAATCCTTTTTTCTACCTGTTAACTACCTGTTAACAGGCAGTTAAAAGGATTAAATGCCTTTCCCGCCTCCAGGAGACAGGACCCGAAGCGGCACATCCTCCTGCCTCCTGGCAAAAGGGCACGGAGGCGGGATGGAGGCGGCGGGTTTGCCATCCGCCCCCACTTTCTCCGATTTTATCGGCAGTCCCGCCTCCATGCCCGCCTCCTCGGGGCTTGGAAAATCCAGCCCCTCATCGCACCGGCAGAGATGACTGATGACTGCTGAATTCTTCGATGCAACAGCCATCTGATTTCTGCTCAGCAGATAGGTTTAATGAGTCTTGAACACAAGGACTCATCAAACAACAGAGAATGTCAGTGTTTGACAGCTTCACAGAGCTGTCAAACGATGATAATTCATCTGTCAAAATTTTTTGACAGATGATAAGTCATACGCTGACGTTCTCTGTAAACGGCTTCCCCTTAATTAGCCTGCTAAGCCCGCTGGCAAGCAGCAGTCCCGCCTCCAACGCGCCCCCATTGGCAAAATCACCGCCCCCCCCCCCCACCCCCCCGTGTTCTAGATTCACCAGCCAGGGGAAACATTTTCCCAGCATTAACCCTGTCAAGCACGTTAAGAATTTTATATCTTTCAATTAGATCACCTCTCATTCTTCTAACCTCTAAGGAATATAGGCCTAGTCTATTTAATCTCTCCTCATAGGGCAATCCCCTCATCCCAGGTACCAGTCTAGTGAACCTTTGCTGCACACCCTCTAAAGCAAGTACAGGAAACTCTTTTGTATCCGGCACCGACGGGACCGGGATGGTGCCGGTTGATTAAAAATTCCGGATAACGGAGAGGTATATCTACAGAGGCTATTTTTAACAAACAAAAATAAAAAAATCAAGAAATGTGCAGTTTAATTGGGTACTCCCCTACAGAATGTTGTGTTAAATGGATGGTGGAAGATGCTTGATTAAGTACAGTACTGCCAGTTGAGGGTAATCCATAACTCTTTAATTACTTAACAGTAAAACAAAACTTATAAACGACTGTATACTGTAGTTTTCGGAGTATGAATTCTGCCGGTTATTAGAGAATTCCGGATATTTAGGTGCCGTTTAAACGAAAGTTTCCTGTATGTCTTTCCTTAGGTAAGGAGACCAGAACTGTACACAACACTCCAGGTGTGGCCTCACCAATGCCCTGTATAACTGTAATAAGACATCTTGGAGGCGAAATTCGGTTACGATCCGGCCGCTAAATTAGTCTTACCTCCCCGGCGAGGAAGCGGAGCGCTATCTCGGGCACTCCACATCCTCTTGGGGTAGTGCGTGGGGCACAAAGCGCGGTAGAAGGGGAAGGCCGTTAAAGGGGAGGACCGCTGTGTACTCTGCAGGCCATTTGACGGTCTCCACTAGCCCACCAGGGCGGTGTGGTGCCGTGGCCGCAGCCCAGCACCGAGACACGGTGCCGGACGGCGCGATGGCGACCACAGACCGTGCCAAGGGCCGCTAAGAGGGGCCGAACTGGAGGTTGGCCCAAATAAAAAAATTTGCGTGGGGCGCAGCCGAACCGCCCCTTTAATTAGCACCCCGCCAGTGGAGGTCGACCCGGCTCGTGACCCGCGAGGCTGTCGCTGACATCGCTCGCGACAGTCTCGCGGGGCGCAGCCGAATTTTAGCGGCAGGGCGCTAAGGGGTCATGTCGCTCGCCAATGACATCATCACCGGCAGCGCAGCGGCCCGGGGCGCTACCAGCAGCAGGTGCAGCGCTAACGGCTAGCACCTCAGTAGCACCCAGCTGAATTTCTCGGCAAGCGCTATTAGCGTCCTGCCCGGGCGATAAGCCCCTTGCACCCAGTTAGCGCCCCCCGGAGGTGCTAACGGCAGTCGCAAAGGAGGCAAATTTCACCCCCAGGGGGAAAAATTGGGTATCGCCCATTTTGGGGCGCTAATATCGACCAGGTGCAAAGTTTAGCAAAGTTTAGCGCCCGGCGCTAATTATCGCCTCCGACTGCAAAATTTGCCTCTATCGCCCGGAGGTCATTTGAGCGCTAAATCAGGCGCTACACACCTCTCTTAAGGTGCTAACGTCGTGGAGTGAGGCGCTACCTCAGAACACTACCGAAGCTCAGACGATGACAGTTACCATGGAAGCCAGACAGAGTGGCGGCGTCCAGTTCTGAAAGGGGAGGGGCCATCTTGCTGGCCAGTCAGACCCTGCTCATTGCAGCCTTGAATCTCGGCCTGGAGAGACCTCTGTTGCAATTTTGTGTTGGAAGCACTAATGGAGAGGCCCAGGGAAAGAGCTCACCGGTTTAGCGACCAGGCATTGGTGGCTCTGGTTGGCACTGTGGAACGGCGACGGGCAGTGCTCTTTCCAGAGACTGGCAGGAGGCCATTGCCCCGCGAATTTCAAAGAGTGTGGAGGGAGGTGGCCCAGCATGTGTCATCGCGGAGCCTGGTGCAAAGGACACATACTCAGGGGGCGATTTTGTGAATGGAGGCGCGTTGGAGGCGGGACTGCTGCTTGTCAGGTTTTAGTCCCACCTCCATCGATTTGTGGCCAACCCACGCTATTTTCCCTTGACTGACCAGTGGGCTTAGCAGGCTTATTAAGGTAAAACCGATTGCAGAGCACGTCAACATATGACGTTGCATCTGTCAAAAATTTTTGACAGATGAATTGTCATCGTTTGACAGCTCTGTGAAGCCGTCAAACACTGACATTCTCTGCAGTTTGATGAGCTCTTGAATGTAAGACCTCATCAACCTTCTTTCTTTTACAGAATTGAGATGTTTGTTGCATCTGAGAATGCAACGGACATCTCTCATCTGCAACACGGAGGTGCAAGACTCCCCGCATAGAAACCAACTGAAGCCTGCAGGAAGAAACAAAGATAAGTACACTTTTAAAAACTCTTCGGACTTACCTCAGATACTCACCTCTCCACTCTTGCACCCATCACTTACCTTCACACCACACTTTTGCATCCCGACCCCCGCAGACCCAGTACTGTACTCGCCTCGCTGAGCTGGCGGGTTTTGGAGCCTTCGGGAAGCCCGCACTTGTGAGGGCAAAAAGGGGATAATCCTATTTTCTGCCTGTTAACTACCTGTTAACAGGCAGTTAATAGGCTTTAATCCCTTCCCGCCTCCAAGGAGACAGGACCCGGCGCGGGACGGCTACCCGCCTCCTGGCAAGATAGCATGGAGGCGGGTTGGAATCATAGAAAGTTACAGCACGGTAGGAGGCCATTTCGGCCCATTCTGTCCGCGCCGGCCAACAAAGAGCTATCCAGCCTAATCCCACTTCCCAGCTCTTGGTCCGTAGCCCTGCAGGTTACAGCATCCCAAGTGCACATCCAAGTACTTTTTAAATGTGGTTAGGGTTCCTGCCTCTACCACCCTTTCAGGCAGTGAGTTCCAGATGCCCACAACCCTCTGGGTGAAGAAATTTCCCCTCAACTCCCCTCTAAACCTTCCCCCAATTACTTTAAATCTGTGCCCCCTCTGCTAAGGGAAATAGGTCCTTTCTATCCACTTTATCTATGCCCCTCATAATTTTATACACCTCAATAAGGTCTCCCCTCAGCCTCCTCTGTTCCAAGGAAAACAGACCCAGCCTATCCAGTCTTTCCTCATAGCTAAGATTCTCTACTCCCGGCAACATCCTTGTAAATCTCCTCTGTACCCTCTCTAGTGCAATCACATCTTTCTTGTAATGTGGTGACCAGAACTGCACGCAGTACTCTAGCTGAGGCCTAACTAGTGTTTTATACAGTTGAAGCTCTTGTATTCTATGCCATGGCTAATAAAGGCAAGCATTCCGTATGCCTTCTTAACCACTTTATCTACTTGGCCTGCTACCTTCAGGGATCTGTGGACTTGCACTCCAAGGTCCCTTTGTTCCTCTACACTACTCAGTGTCCTATCATTTAATGTGTATTCCCTTTCCTTGTTAGCCCTCCCCAAATGCATTACCTCACACTTCTCCGAATTGAATTCCATTTGCCACTGTTCTGCCCACCTGACCAATTTATTGATATCTTCCTGCAGTCTACAGCTTCCTTCTTCAGTATCAACCACACAGCCGATTTTAGTATCATCTGCAAACTTCTTAATCATACCCCCTATGTTCAAGTTTAGATCATTGATATATACCACAAAAAGCAAGGGACCTAGTACTGAGCCCTGCGGAACCCCACTGGAAACAGCCTTCCAGTCACAAAAACGCCCATCAACCATTACCCTCTGCTTCCTGTCTCTGAGCCAGTTTTGAATCCAACTTGACACTTTGCCCTGGATCCCATGGGCTTTTAACTTCGTGACCAGTCTGCCATGTGGAACCTTATCAAAAGCCTTGCTAAAGTCCATATACACGACATCAAATGCACTACCCTCATTTACCCTCCTTGTTACCTCCTCAAAAAATTCAATCAAATTTGTCAGACACGACCTCCCCTTAACAAATCCGTGCTGACTATCCTTGATTAATCCGTGTCTTTCTAAATGAAGAGTTATCCTGTCCTTCAGAATTCTTTCCAATAATCATCTCCTGCCTCCACACACAGATTACCCTCATGATCTCTAATAGGCCCTACTCTTGCTTTAATTATCCCCGCCCCCAAATTCTGCCATTTTCACGGCAGTCCCGCCTCCATAACCGCCTCCCCAGGGCTGGCAGAATCGCCCTCTCAGTGTCGGGAAAAGTTCAACTACCTCACTCGGGTGGTCAGGGTGAGTACCTGCTTTTCAATACCTCGACACCCCACCATCTCAACTTCACTCTGTGCCCAGACCGTTTAAAAACCCAAATGCCCATCACTCATCCAAGAACTATGGCCATCTCATAAAACTCACATGCACATCACTCACCTTGCACCCATTAATGGCTATTCAATTATGGGAGGCACATCTGCCAAACACATGGCTGCACACTCATTCACACGCTGTCCTTTTTCTTGCAGGCCAAGCTGTCTCATAACAGGAGGGAGCAATAACGCACAGGAGGAGGACCGGCGGACCTACACCCCCTGAATGAGTTGGAGGACAGAGTCCACAGGCTCATTGCCAGCCAGGTCATAGGTGCCATGGCCGCTGGAGAGGTCGATCCCTTGGGGACAGCAATGGTATGTTCATCTTTCTCTCCTCTCTCATACCACTTCTCCCTCACAACACCAGCCTCTTACACTTTCAATCTAACTAACTGTCTCCAGTCCTTGCTCCCTTCCTGCCCCCCTGCCCTCACGCTAAAGCCACTCTTGTACCTTCCTGCTTTCAGTTAGTGATCCACCAGCTGACCAGCCTGTCCCTCAGCCTGCCAGTGGGAGCGATGCACCAGAGGAAGAGGAAGAGGAAGCCGGAGCCTCACTGCCTGCGTCTCCCGAGGGTGACACTTCCGACACTGGGGCCACGCCTTCCCTGGAGGGGAGCAGGGGGTTTGGATCTGATGTGAGTGAAGCTCCGGGACCCAGCGGGCTGCAGCAACACCATGGGGGAAGGGAAGCTCGGGGGCCATCTCCCCGGAGGGTGAGTACGCGCACGAGTTCTGCTGCACAGGACTCAGATGAGGACCGCGCCATCGCGGCCATGAATACTCAGGCTGTGAGCATGCACACTGAGCTCATGGGTGCAATGGCAAGGGTGCCCGACAGCATGGATGCACTGGCTAGGTGCGTGGAGGAGTCCACCGCCAGCACAGCTGTCATCTGTGCGCAAACCCTTGAACCCATCCTTGCCTCGTTGCAGAGGATGGTTGAATTGCAGGGAGACCGTGGGGAACCAGAGCCCATGCCACATGTAATGGGTGAGGTGGCAGCATCTATTGCAACGCAATGGTTTGTGCTGCAATCGAGTCATTGGCTGGTGCTATCCAGTCTCAGACTGCTCTCATGCAGTCTCATATTGATGTCATGCAAGCACTGACTGCTGCCATCCTCGCTGGGTCGCTCACTGTCCACCGGGGATCTCACGGTGCCACAGCAGACCAGCAATCTGTGCTCGAGCAGATTGCTCCGGATGCTGAGGTGCTGCCCCTTGGGAGTGCCAGTGTGTCGGTCGAGCAGGAAGGTGCTGTCCTCTCTCAGGATGACAGCATTCCTGCTCCCACCACTGTCACTTCCCCATTGCACTTGACACCGCCTGCAACACAGCCAGCCCAGACTGCTGCTGCCCATGCAGAGTTGGTGCAGTCTGCAGCCGGGCCCTCCAGGCCCAGAGCTGGTCGAGGGTGTCCTTCAAGGCCATCTGCAGTCTCTGGATCCAAGATTCAGCAGCCTTCCACCAGCCTTGCTGCAGCCACTGGGGCCACATTACGGAGGAGCAGTAGGGTGGGAAGGGGGGAAGTGCGCAGGGGATGGTGTAGGGGGTGGAGGTTTGTGTCAGCTTCACCTCTGACTTCTGAGCAGTTCGAATCGCTCCCACTCCCTTGGTTCTAAACCTTGGACTTATTTGGGGGTTGTGACAAAAAGTGCAGCAGACAACTGAGTTTGATGAAAGAACTTCAATCTTTATTAAAAGGTAAGACAAATAATAACACTCTTAACACTCTAAAGGTGGGGAACACTTCAGTACAAGCGAGGGAAACGACAGTAGAAAAATACTTCACCCTTCCCAACCCCACTTTTCTAGCTAAGTTAGGTTTTGAAGGACCAGGGATAATGCTCACCAATCCTTTGACAGTTGGGCTAAATCGCGGTTTTGGGGTTCGCTGTTTATGGAGGTTAGTGTCTGCTGTACCCCGTACGCGGTAGAGGACTTCACCTGCGTCTCTGGTCAGTCTTCGCGAGTCCGCTGATGCGGTAGGGATTTATCTGGTGAGTACCCAATTTCTTTGGTTTAGCAGTAGGGTTTAGAGTCTTTGGGGAAAATCTTACCCAGGGGTAAGTCAGGAGTAGATTGTAGAGTGGAAACTTTGCGGTTCTTCGGGTTTTCTTCCCTTGAGTTGGTCTTTGTTGGTCGCGGTGGCCTGCTATTACCCGGTCAGTTGGGGGTAATATGCGGTTGTTGGTTACTTGAGGCCTTTGGTTTCCGCGATGGTTTTGGGCCTTGTCTAGTGTGTCGGTCGACCTTGTGGAGCCGTCGGTGACTTGTTGCTGTTTGTTGCTCTGGGTGACTGTGTTGGGACCGTTGTTGGAGGTCCGTCGAGGTGGTATCTTCACGGGCTGGACTCAGGTGTGTCTGAGTGGCGAGAGATGCTGACTCGCTTCCAGCTCGGTTTGTCTTCTTCCTGGTTTCTTCTTCTGATGACCACTGACCTTGAACTGCTTAACGGGCCTTCAATTATACGGAATTGAAGTGGCCTTATCTACCCGCCAAATCTACTCAGTTCATTGTCTGGTTTTGGCGGGCTCGTTAATCGGTAACGACTTACTAGCGTGTTAACTGGTTTTTTAACAGGCCTTCAATCTCACCCATTGAACATGGCCTTATCTACCCGCCAAATCTGCTCAGTTCATTGTCTGATTTTGGCGGGCCTGTTACCAATAACTGCTCTGTAAGTGTCAAATGGCTTTTGGGATGGCTTGCATCCTGTCGATCTCCTTGGTTGATCACTGGTGATTGATTTCATGTTTGGGTTTCTAGGCTGGACTCAGTCTTTCTATAGAATGGTCCTGAGTGGGTTTTATTATGCATGTTTCTGATGGGCCCTGTAATCGGTTTTGATGGGGCCTGTATTTTGGGTGGGACTGTCTTCTCCCTGGGTTGATTGTTCAAATGTTAAAGCTTGCTGGGGCTTGAGTGAGGTCATCCCGGTTCCCCAGACAGTGCAATTAACTGCAATAACCAAACTGCTTTTACAGAGGTAGAACCCACCTCCTTGTCCCTTTACAGGCCCAGACATGGTTTTTAAAATGCCAAAACTTGGTTTTTGGTCTTATATTCCTTAGGTTAGGCCCAAATGCATTTTTATCACTCTGAGGTAGTTCCAAAATCCTTTTTCCTTAGGTTTTGGGGATCTGTAAATTTTGGAAACCTTACAATTGAGGTCACCCTCGAAGGCCCAACAGTAGAATTTTTTAATAAATGGGGGGAATGTTTGTGGAAAGTTCAATGTTGATGTTATTATATTTGTTTACTGTTTTGCCGCTTATCTCGATGTTGTGAGAACGAGTTTTGTTTGTTCATGAATTGTTGGATTTGTTTCTAATTGTTTGTTCTGAATAAATGACACAGAGTTTGTAATATAAATAAAAAATGTTATTGTTACTTTATATCTTTGCTGATTTGACTCATTACAGCTTTGCCTGGCAATAGGGGGTGCGAGATGCCTGCAATGATGTGCGCCTTCATCCCAGAAGCCATCTTCTCTGTAAATGGTGAGAAACGGTGTCTTATGAGCCGTTCACGGACGGCCCTTGCAGTGGCAACATTGTGCGCCTCCCTCCCACGTTGGTGCTGCTGATCCTCCTCTTCCTCTTCCTCCTCCTGAGGTGGTCCACCAATTCCTGGTGGCAATGGCTGGGTCCTCATAATTGCGAGGTTGTGAAGCATGCAGCACACAACACTGAAAAGCGAGACTCGATCGGGGGAGTACTGCAGGGCTCCTCCAGAGTGGTCAAGACACCGGAACCGTTGCTTCAAGACGCCGATCGTCTGTTCAATGAGGTTCCTGGTGGCGCTACGGCTCTCATTGTAGGAGTGGTGTCATCAGCCAGGTGCAGAGTGGATAACCCTTGTCCCCGAGGAGCCAGCCACGAGGTTGATGCAGTGGTTGGAACAGGTCTGGGACTCCAGTCTGGCGCAGGATGAATGCATCGTGGCTGCTGCCAGGATAGCGGGCATTGACTGCGAGGATGCGCTGTCTGTGGTCACACACCAACTGGATGTTGAGAGAGTGGAAGCCTTTGCGGTTTCGGAAATCCTCTGCATTCTCATGAGGGGCTCGCAATGCCACATGCGTGCAGTCAATGGCGCCCTGAAACATGGGGAAGCCCGCTATCCTAGCGAAGCCACATGTGCGTTCACGTTGTTTGTCCCGGGTCATGGGGAAAGAGATGTACTGCCGTCTCCTTTTATACAGGGCATTTGTGACCTCCCGGATACAACAATGGACAGCGAACTAGGAGATATTGGTGATGTCCCCAGTAGCTGCTTGAAAGGAGCCGCTGGCATAAAAATTCAGAGCCACCGTCACCTCCACTGCCACCGACAGAGACATCCTGGTCCTGAGCTGAGGCTGCAGATCTGGTTGCAGGAGGTGGCAGAGCTCAGTGACCACCTCCTTGCTGAAGTGAAGCCTGCGCAAACACTGCTCCTCAGACATAGAATATAGGAGAATTGCTCCCGGAATACCCTGGGAGGGTAAGGTCTCCTGTGCAGAGGCCTGTTGGCCCTCCTCCCTCTGGCAACGTTTGCCACTCTCTGTCTGCTGCCTCCAAAGGTGAAGCTGGTGGAAGACGCCCCGAGTTAGTACAGCACCCATAAAAGCTTTTAAATGTGCTTAATATGAAGGTCAAATAAATAGGAACCTCAAAAGTAGTGCTGAGGACCAAAACTCCTTAGGACAGCGTTAAATCTCTCCAAATGTCTCTCTCCCTCTCAACCTGCGTGGACCAAAAATTTTGCTGACAAGAAAAGGCAGGAAGCGCCCGCCTTAAAATAGCGCCCCCCAGCCCTTCCCGACATGAAAACGTCCCCCTCTACCTGTCGTTCCTAGTGGCAGGCGCTAAGGCAGGGGGCGCGACTGAATATCTGGTCCGGGGCGCTACCGGGGCGTTGCACACTTGCATTACGTCACGATCTATGGGCGCAGGAGATCGTGGCGGTTGTGTTTAGCGTCAGCACAAAACGACAGGTCAATTTCGCGAGCGGCGCTAAAATCCCAACCGTATTTTCCCCCCTAAGTGCCCAGTGGATTCATTAAGTGCTTTAGAGATCTTGAGAAGCCTACAAAAGAGTAATGGCTACTTAGAATACATGGGAACAGGAGTAGGCCACTTAGCCCCTCGAGCCTGTTCCTCCATTCAATGAGACCATGGCTAATCTGCGACCTAACTCCATACGCCCCATATCCCTTGATACCTTTGGTTAACAAAAATCTTTGGGGGTGAAATTGGGTGGCTTTGCGACCGGGCATGGCGCTGACATCGACTCCCGCCATATTCGGCAGGAGTTTTGTGGTGGCGCGGAGATCGTGACATCATCGGCGTGCACATCGCCCCAGTAGCGCCCCCGACCCGAAATTGACTTTCGCCCCCTGCAGCAGCGCCGGTCGAAAACACCGACAGCTGCAGGAGGCGTGCATCAGGCGGCCGGCCGCTTCAGGGGCAACGAGTAAAGGTGAGGTGGCCCGAGGTAAGTGGAAAAATACTTAGCTTTCTTGTTCCAGTTATTTTTGCGGGTTCCTGCCCGTGATCGATCAGCCTGGCACTCTGCTTGAGTGCCGGGCTGATCGCGAGGATCGCGGCTGCCTTGGTGGTCCAGGTAGGTACTTTTTAAATTGCAGAGAATGCAGCGATGACCCTTCCCTTTAAGGGAGGGAAGGAGCCTTTGAGCGCGGCAGCGCTGCATGGCCCAGTGCTGCACGGCCCAGTGTGCAACGCTGCTGAAGTCTCCGCCCAGCTCTCCGACATTAGCGCTCTAAGAAGGAAGTGGAGCGTTGAGCGCGCAACTTCCCTCTTGGGGCATAAAAACTCAATTTTGCGGTTAAAATTAGCGTCCAGGCGATGTTAGCGCCCCAACATGGTCGATACCGAATTTTTCCCCCTATCAATCTTAGATTTAAAATTAACAATTGATCTAGCATCAATTGCTGTTTGCGGATGAGAGATCCAGACTTCTACCACCCTTTGTGCGTGGAAGTGTTTCCTAGCTTCACTCCTGAAAGGCCTGGTCCTAATTTTTCGACTATGCCCCCTAGTCCTAGACTCCCCAACCAGCGGAAATAGTTTCTCTCTATCTACCCTTAATATCTTGAAAACTTTGATCGAATCACCCCTTAACCTTCTAAATTCCAGGGAATACAACCCTAGCTTGTGTAATCTCTCCTCGTAATTTAACTCTTGGAGTCCGGGTATCATTCTGGTAAATCTACGCTGCACTCCCTCCGAGGCCAATATATCCTTCCTGAGGTGTGGTGCCCAGAACTGCTCACAGTACTGCAGGTGTGGTCTAACCAGGGTTTTGTACAGCTGTAGTCAATGTTCCCTTTTAGGTCGTGCAGCTTACAGTGAACATTGGCTGCAGCGTAATTTCTACCCCCTTGTAATCTAGCCCTCTAGATATAAAGGCCAGCATTCCATTAGCCTTTTTGATTATTTTGTATACATGTCCATGACATTTTAATGATCTATCTACCCAGACCCCCAAGTCTCTTTACCAAGGATAATGAAATGATAACACAAGGCAATTAATATCTACATAAACCTAGCACAGAGGTTGGGAAGGAAACCTAATGAGCGAGGAAAGATTATAAGTAGGACAGTAGGGCAGTGTCAATGTGATAATGATTTTCTGTTTGCTGTTGTAAGAGATCTATTATAAACACAGCAGTACTGTATGCACCATAGCATTTTCTCAATCTCAGTCATTGTGATATCAGAATGGATCTTATTGTTTCCTTGTAAAAATCTGAAATGTATTCATCTTCATATTAATACAACATTTGGTCAGATTCTTTTCTCCCCTGTGTTGACTTTCTCTCCCCATGCACCTGTTGCTCACGTCAGATACTGTACCAGTGGGTTTCATTGCACACAAACATTGCATTTAGGTCAGAGAATGGCTTCAAGTCTGGTTCCTCTGTAATACTCTTTGCCGAAGAATCTGGCCCACTTACATTGTGAGGAGACTTCTTCAGCACCAGCAGTTACAGACACGAATGGTAACGTTCCTTTCTGGCTGCTGTACCTTCCTGAATGATTGGGGAGGGTGCAAGGCTCAAGCCAGCGTGTGGCCAGATTATTGGGAGCTGTTTCTGTTCCTGCTGCAGCGCTCCTGAATATAAGGGAAGGAAACAACACTTGAGGAATTTTAGGGGTCGAAATTTGTCTAGGCCCATTGTCGGTCAACCAGCACGCCCAAGGCTGACCCGAAATTGGGCCTTGGGCCTCATCAACATTTGAAGAGCACGAATGTCGGACTGCTTACCTCGCCAGCAGCGGCCTGAAGATAAGTCCCGGGAGAAGGGTTGGATCAGGCAGCGGTGGGGGAGGGGGGGGGAGTTGAGGCGGCCCGATGGCAATGACTGGAGTCGGGGGAGCTCTCCTGCTCCTCCTGGCTCCACAGGAAGGATTATGTAAACCTTTGCTTTAAAGGGCGGGGCAGGCCCAACATCTGCCCCACTCATTGCTGCCCAGTTTCAGTGAGGGCAACTAAAACAGGTGTTAGGCCCCTCATTTACATATTTAAGGGACCGAAGGCCTGTTTTAGGCAGCTGACAGGGATGCGTTGAAAATGACCCAATTTCTGGTCGGCCTTCTTTCAGACGTCCTTGGGGAGCAAAACATTGGTCTTTGTGCCTGTTTTATGCCCGTAAAATTGGCACAATGAGGTCCAATTTCTACTCCTTATAATCTCTCTGCAAAATGCTGGATTTTCACTCTGTCCCTTTGCTCCCAGAATTCATCCAGATCTACTGCCGTGGAGACTGAATGAACATCGTCTACACATCACTCAGCCTGGAAATAAAACTGCCAACAATGCTGGTGTTAGGCGCTAGTGGGAAAATGCAGTGAGGTTGCACTCCTGGATCAGAGCCTCGCTAGATGGGAGCACGAGTCAGAGATAGGAGTGTAGCCCTACTACTGTACATTCCTTTTTACATTTTATGGGGCCTATCGCAACCTCAGGATGTCTCAAAGCGCTTTACAACCAACAAAATATTTGCAAAGTGCTATTACTGCTGTAATGTAAGGAAATGTGGCAGCCAATCTGCACACTGCAAGGTCCAGAGATAAATGATCAGGTGGTCTGTTTTAGTGATGTTGGTTGAGGGATAAATGTTGAGCAGGACACCAAGAAAACTCCTCTGCTCTTCTTCAAATAGTGGCATGCGATCTTATATGTCCACCTCAGAGAGCAGGGAGGACCTCGATTTAATGTCTCACCTGAAAGACAGCACTTCCAACAGTGCAACACTCCTTCACTACTACACTAAAGTGCCAGCCTAGATTATGTACTTAAATCCTGGAGTGTGGCTTGAACCTAAGACCTCAGAGATAAGAGTGCTACCCGTGAGCCAAGGTTGACACCCTGTGTATGCACCACTCTGGGATATCCTTGTCTAGAAACAGTTACTACAGCTCTGAGGTTAGGTAGATCATGCATATTTAATATAATCTCAGTCATTCCCCAAGTACTTAATTAACCCAACAGCCCCAGGCCCTAAGTTGTGAAAGGATCGTTTGGTAAATGAAAACATGAATTTTTCTTTCCCCCCTTTGAGATTTGCTCAGGAAATTAGTTTGCTGCCACCCGGGATGAGAAGCAAGCATTCTCAATTAAACGTGTGCTTTGTGTTGTGTTTTTTCAGTTGTTCAAATAAATTCACCTGAGGATAAGAGAAATTATTCCCAGGCAACTATTTAGCTAAGGGTGAATAAAAGTCTGATGGTGCAACACTGGCAGGTTTTGGGGAATTACTGTGGAAAAGAACATTCCACTGTGCGATTTAATCTATCTATATATTAGTGCAATAGTTCAAACACCAAGACATTTGTATTTCTACATCCAACTCATGTATAACTGATTACAACAATTTTAACTATCTCAGAAATGTTTTTACCCAGAGGCTTCAATTAAGCTTAATTCGAGCCAGCCATATTTGATTCCAATTTGAAACAAATTATTCTAGCCTCATACAGATCATTAATGAGGCCAGATTTGGAAACTGTGTGCCGTTTTGTGCACCTTATCTTCAAAAGGGGTACAGGTGCGTTGGTGATGGTTCAGTGAAGATCAACAGGGACGCTCCTGAGACTTAAGGCTTTATGTTTTATGAAGATACGGACATTGGCAGACAGGAAACGACCCACTGGTCCACCCAGCCTGTCTCACACAATTGTGACGCCTTGCGCATCACAATGGGCCAGAAAGTCGGCTCTTGTCGGGTGAGTACGCGCTGTGTACTCACCCGTAAGGCCACCTGAAGTGCCGATTTCCTGCATGCACTGCGCATGCGCGGGAAACCGGAACTTCCGTTCCCCTGAAGAGAGGGGTTCAGAAGTCGAACACGTGCGTGAGAGAGGCTGCATGCACGCAGCGAACTTCTTTTTTTTTCAGGTTTCTCCGGGAAGGTAAGTATGGAGAAGCTGCGCTTTTAAAAAGGAGGCGTAAGGCCTGTTTTTAACAAGGTAAGTGGTTAATTAATTACAATTTAAACATTTTTTCAACAGGTTTATCTTTTTTAGATACTTTAAAGAAAGGTAAGTTTATTTTTAGCACCGTTAAAAAGTATAATTAATTTTTTCAAAAATTTAAATTTTTGTTTAAAGTAGTTAATTTATGTAACTTATAGTTATTTTAAAAATGTGATTTTTAAAAAAAAATTATTTGAAGTTTAAGTGTGGTTTTGGGGCCGATCTCTATTCATAGATTTGACAGGTCTTCCTGTCAAATCTATGAATGAAAATGCCCTGCTAGGATTGGCTCTCCATGGCCCACGTGATCCCAAGGGACACTTCGAACTAACTGCGCCCCTGGGATACGCAAGCACTGCGCGCCGGCAGCTGCAGGAGGCCCAGGACCCGAAGTCCTCGTGGGCCCAAAGCACAACTGCAGGTGCGGTGGGCAAGTACGCGCGCGATCCTTGCACCCGCAGGAAGCTGGAAAACCGAATTTCTGGCCCAATATGTACACTCCGCACCCAAAACCTGGGAGAGGTGAACTCCTGGGAGAGGTGAAAAACCAGGTTAAAAACCCAGGCCGATTCGGAGGAAAAGTCTGGAAAATTCCTCTCTGACCCCTTTAGCTGACTTAAACTAGACGAGAAGACGTAATGGGGGAAACTTACTTGGAACATCCTGAACTAAATTGTCACGACATTTTCACGCACCACCTGACAGGTTAAGCTGCGACAAGGTGTAGTAGATTCAAGCTTTTTCCAATTATTTTATGATTTCCTTTCAGTGAACTGCAGAGCCACTGCTCCTATAGTAGTGATGGAAGTGGCGATGTACCCTGCTGCCAAACCCCGCTCAGTCTGATATTATATGCAGCGTTTCTTATGAAGGAAACATAATTTGTTTTTGATGCCTGTGGAAATGAAATGAGCCAAAATTTTAAACCCTTTGAAAGCGTGGGTTTGTACAAGTAATTGACTTCATTTCAAACTATGTGGTCTCCTTTGTGGAAGAACTATTCCATTTTGTGAATAAATAATTGGGGAACTGTTATTTCCGTCAGATGATTCTTGCATTTAGACCTCATTCCCTCACGCGCCTCAGTACCAATCTCTCTAATTATTAAGTCAGTCATTTGCAAACACATTAAGCACCAGGCATTTCAAAACAAATGGTGGCACTTCTTCACTGACTTGGCGGAGGGGACGGTGCCCAAGTTCCCTGGTGATGAATAGTTGAGGCATTATCTGTATTCCCTGTCACTCAAGGGAGTAATGTGAGAAGTCGCACAACACCAGGTTATAGTCCAACAGTTTTATTTGAAATCACAAGCTTTCGGAGCGCTGCTCCTTCCTCAGGTGAAGTGAAGAGATGTATATCGGCACAGCATATATAGTCAGAGAACACTGCCAGACGATTACAGTTAATCTTTCGAACTGCCCTTTATCACACTCATGTCCTATAGTAGTGATGGAAGTGGCGATGATCCCTGCTGCCAAACCCCCTCAGTCTGATATTATATGCAGCGTTTCTTATGAAGGAAACATAACTGCCCTTTTTCACACTCATGAATTTTATGTCACTCAAGGGAGTGACACTGCTCTCCATTTGCACTATAGGACTGCACTGGGGACATTTCAGCTGTTGATCATTTAGAGTGATATAAATTCTCAATACTACGACCGTTGTGGCTCCAGTAGTTATGATCAATTGGAAGAGCAGTATAAAAAATGATCCAGAATCTTTTCACAACAGCATAATCTTTATAAAGTGCAGTCCCCGGCGCGTGCGTTCGTGCTAACGGGATTTGTCCGCTGTACGTGTTGGACGGTAAAACCATTATAGGCGGTAGCGATGAATTAACTCCCGTAATTGTTGCAATCAGCTGTTTGTACTGTTAACAACTACAGGAGGCAGTGGGAAAGTGAAGTCTTTAGGCAGCTCCAGGAATTTCAGGGGCCGACTGAAAGTCGGAGTTAACGTTTCAGGTCGATGACCTTTCGTCAGAACTGGAACATTAACTCTGTTTCTCTCTCCACAGATGCTGCCTGACCTGCTGAGTGTTTCCAGCATTTTCTGTATTTATTTCAGATTTCCAGCATCCGCAGTATTTTGCTTTTGTCTCATTATTTTTAACCTATTTTAAGGTCTTTTGTAATCGAAGACTGATTAAAAAAAGATACATTTATTAATATTTTACAATTTAATTACAGCAGCAGTGACGTCTCTACTGATAGAACTCCATCTTCAGTGCCCTTTAGTGTAGTCTATATCAAATCGATATCAAATCTGTAGTCTAATTGCTACATTGTCAGACACGGATTGTTAAAGAAATGTCTTTGAATTACACACTTAAACCGATTTAACGCATTGGGCAAGCTTTTGGAGCAGTTGATTGGCAGTCATTAACAATTATCACGTCGTTAAAAGGGAACTAACGCTATTAATTATTTGGCTTAACTTTCCCAGGCAAGTTTAATGGGTAATGAATGTACAAATGCAGCAACCTCATGATGATCACAGGGAGGCTGAGGGGGAGACGCTGTTTTCACAAAGCTAACGGCAGAGCATCGGAAATCGTCCAGCAATGTGTGGCGATTCGCAATTCACAGGCTGTCTCTTCCTCGCTACAAGTTGTGGGCCGATTTTTGCATTAATAACAGCGTGTTTCGTCCAGACGCTGTTATTTTTACAGCCAAATCTGACCCGTTAACATTTACTGAGGTAAATAAGCATGTATAAATGTTCATATGTTATTATTACATAGGCCACTGGTCTGAACTCCACTTTCATAGAATCATACGGCTAGCATTTCGTTTGCCCCCGAAAACGGGTGCAGGGATCGTGATGCGAGATCAACCCCCGCCCGTTCAAAGTAATGCAGGCAGAACGCTAACTCCGTGTTGTCTGCTGATTAATATGATTGTGCCAGCGCTGAACATGCTACTCAGTGGCTGAACGCTCAGCAGGGGACCCAAGTTCGTGCGAGGCTAGCACCAATTAAAACTAGCCTTTATTTATTAAAGGCTGTCTGCACCTCTTAAAGGAGAGGTGCATTCTGCCTACAGCAGGTGATTCAACTGGCTGTGGAACAGAGTCAGAGTAGCACAAAGTACTACTGATGTCACAACAGGGGTCAGAGCTTGCTCCAAGGTTCTTCGATGCAGTACTGGAGACCTTGGTGCAGGAGGTGAACATAAAGAGAGAGGTCCTGTTTCCACAGGGGGCCAGGAGGCCCTCCAGGCAAATGCGGGAAAGGCAATAGGAGCAGAAAGCCATTGTGGTCAATGCCAGCAGTGTAGGCCCGAGGACCTGGATGCGGTGCAGGAAGAAGTTTAATGACCTCACACGAGTGGTCAAGGTCAGTGAATTCATCTTCAAATGCCATATCCCACCATCTGCACCACTAGCCTCACACACTGCTGAATGCACCACACCCCCATCACTCACCTACCAACAATCTCTACCAAACATGACTCATACCTCACATTCATAGCTTCACCTCACCCTCACACACTTACCAATGCTGCACACTGTCAGCTATTCAACCATGACAGGCATGTCACCCAAACACATTGCACCACACTCACTGTCACACTTCCCTTTCTATTGCAGGACAAGGTGGCTCACAACCGGAGGCAGCAGGACCTAACCTGCAGGGGACAGGTGCACCTGCATAACCTGACCCCGATGGAGGAGACAATGATGGCCATTATTGGGAGGGCCATCGCTGAGCCCATGGCCCACGGCAGAGCTGAAACAATACAAGATGCCAGTGTCCTCATACGTAATCCTCCTTCTCACATCCTACTTCCCCCTCATCCCACAATCTCTTCTGATTTACAAGCATGCACCTCTTGCTTTCCCCCCCTCCCCTCACCACAACCTTACCCTTGTGCCTTTCTCCTTTCAGATAGCCAATAACTGCCACCTGGCTGGCACTGGTGGAGGAGCCACAAGACAGTGATGATGAAGACACAGCACCATCACTCGATTTCACACTAGCAGCCATCAGTTCAGCTACTGACACTCTGCGTACTTTAGAGGAAAGGTTGGAGGTGGGATCTGCACAGGGTGAGACACTGAGCACGAGTGGCCGGCAGCACAGTTGCCAGCTCCCCGGAGGGCGAGGTTGCACACAAGGTCTGCTGCACAGGACTCAGATGATGACTTTTATGAGGCAGTCTATAGAGGAAGGCTGATGGGTATGCACAATGAAATGCTTGGTGCATTGGCAGGCCTGCCGGAATGGCTGGGTGCAATGTCAAGGACCATGGAAGAGTCCGACACCAACCTTGCACAGGGCTTTGCTCAGAGCTTGGAGCCCATGATTTCCAGCATGGAAGTGATGGGCAACTCCATTAGTGCACTTGTGAACCCGACCATTCTGCAGCGTCTGATGGTCGATGCCTCGACTTCCATTGCAGCACAAACAGAAGCCACCCAACGTCTGAGTGCTGCAGTGGAAGCTCAGATCTCTGCCATGGAAGCTCAGACTGCTCTCATGCAGGCTCAGTTTGCTGCCACGCAAGCTCAGACTGCTGCCATCGTGGCTGCGTTTAGCAGTGTTGAAAGGGGCTTGCAAGGTCTCACAGCGGTCCAGCCATCTGTCCTCCAACAGACTACGAGGATTGCTGAGGCCCCGCCATGGTGGAACAGCAGTGGCTCCGTGGAGCACGAGCCTGCTGTCCTCTCTCAGATGAGCATTCGTCCTCCCACCACTGCCACTTCGCCAGTGCCCTTCCTGTTGCCTGTCAGCCAGCCAGCCCAGACTGCTGCCGCCCATGTCGAGGTGGTGCAGTCTAAAACCAGACCTTCTGGGCCCAGAGCTGCTCGGCGTCGTCCTGCAAGGCCATCTGCAGTCTCCCTCACTGAAACACTTCGTAGGTGCACTAGGACAGGCAAAGGCACATGGAAGACAGGCACTAAGGGAATGCACAAGGGGAACTAGTTGACTTTGTTATGTAATATTGGATGGATTGAGGTATAAAGTTGCTTTGGAATGTTTCTTTTGTGGTGGCTTTTATTTCAGCATTGTGGCCATGGTCCGGAACAGAGGGTTGGTAAGGTTATGACTGTTGTACAATGGGGATTTGGGGTTGTGTTCAGTGGAACCGCAGTCGAATGAGGCGATCACGGACAGCCCTGCCGGAGACGGGATGTGCTGGTTGCCTTCTCCCTTCCTCCTGCTCCTCCTCTTCTTCCTCCTCCTCCCTCTGTAAGCAGCTTGCCCTCTACTTTGCTGCCTCTGCTCCATCTCCCTGTCATGCTGCAGGCCAAGGAAGATGAAAACTACAGCACCCATGAGTTGGAGCAAGTGGTCTGACCAGAACCCTTGAAGTCAGAGCCAAGGTCTTCTCCACTTGCAGCACCGCTCCCTGCCACCTCACCAACTGTAAACAACTCTGGAAAGCAACAAACACTTCTACAAACTTACACAGAGCCAGTAGAAATTAATCAGCAACTAACCTGAGAGTGGTTGCTGATCCCTTTAAATATCGCTGGTGGGGTGGGCGGAGTCCTTGCTGCTGCTGAACGCAGGTTCAGTTGTGCGAGGTTAAGACGGGGCGTCAGCTCCAGCGTTGAGGACGAAATGGCAGTGCTGGCTCCAACTCAGCATTGCTCGCTGATTGACGTCAGAATCTGCCGACTCTACATACTCCTGACGCACGCTCCTAACGACCGCCCTACCCTCCTCACCAAAATGGCGTCTGGCGCGCACCAGAAGTGCGCGCGTGCGGCGCGGACGCCATTTTCGACACAAAATGGCACCCGTCGTGCCGAAAACTTGGGCGCTACGGAGGCCCCTTTTCCAGGATCTATCCAATTCCCTTTTAACAGTTACTATTGAATCTACTTTCCAAATTGTCACAACTCGCTGCATAAAAAAAAATTCTCCTCATCTGCCCTCTGGTTCTTTTGCCAATTATCTTAAATCTGTGCCCTCTGGTTACCGTCCCAGCCGCCAGTGGAAACAGCTTCTTATATATGCTATCAAAATATTTATAAAGCCAAGGATCCCATGTGGTTTTTAACAGCTTTATCCACTTTTCCTGCCACCTTCAAGGATTTGTGTGCGTACACCCCCAGGTCTCTCGATTCCTGCAGCCCCTTTAAAATTGATTTGGGAAATGACTTCAATGTATAAAATGAGCAAAAATTGATCAAAAAAAATCACTTGTCACAGTCATATCAGATTATGAAGAAAAAGTTTTCTATGTGCAATAAGTGTAGCAAAATTGTAAAAGCCGTTCATTATAAACACATTTACAACTTAACTATACTCAGAGAGAAGCGTTCCTTGTGATATCTTCAACATTTACAGTGCTATTGAGACCTGATAGGTGCTCAATTTTTTTTATAGAACATAGAAATATAGAAAAATAGGAGCAGGAGTAGGCCATTCGGCCCTTCGAGCCTGCTCCGCCATTCAATATGATCATGGCTGATCCTCTAACTCAATACCATATTCCCGCTCTCTCCCCATACCCCTTGATGCCTTTTGTGTCTAGAAATCTATCTCCTTTTTAAATATATTCAGTGACTTGGCCTCCACAGCCTTCTGTGGTAGAGAATTCCACAGGTTCACCACCCTCTGAGTGAAGAAATTTCTCCTCATCTCAGTCCTAAATGTCCTACCCCATATCCTGAGACTGTGACCTCTCGTTCTAGACTCCCCAGCCAGGGGAAACATCCTCCCTGCATCCAGTCTGTCTAGCCCTGTCAGAATTTTATACGTTTCAATGAGATCCCCTCTCATTCTTCTAAACTCTAGTGAATACTTGCCTAGTCAACCCAATCTCTCCTCATACGACAGTCCTCCCATCCCAGGAATCAGTCTGGTGAACCTTCACTGCACTCTCTCTATGGCAAGTATATCCTTTCTTAGGTAAGGAGACCAAAACTGCACACAGTACTCCAGGTGTGGTCTCACCAAGGCCCTATATAACTGTAGTAAGACATCCTTGCTCCTGTACTCAAATCCTCTCACAATGAAGGCCAACATACCATTTGCCTTCCTAACTGCTTGCTGCACCTGCATGTTTGCTTTCAGTGACTGGTGTACAAGGACACCCAGATCCCTTTGTACATCAGCATTTCCCAATCTATCACCATTTAAATAATACTCTGCCTTTCTGTTTTTCCTACCGAAGTGGATAACTTCACATTTATCCACATTATACTGCATCTGCCATGTATTTGCCCACTCACTCAACTTGTCTAAATCGCCTTGAAGCCTCTTTGCATCCTCCTCACAACTCACAATCTCACCTAGTTTCATGTCATCAGCAAACTTGGTTCCCTCATCCAAATCATTGGTATATATTGTGAATAGCTGGGGCCCAAGCACTGATCCCTGTGGTACCCCACTAGTCACCGCCTGCCACCCCGAAAAAGACCCATTTATTCCTATTCTCTGTTTCCTGTCTGTTAACCAATTTTTAATCCATGCCAGTATATTACCTCCAATCCCATGTGCTTTAATTTTGCACACAGGGCTATGGGGGAAGAGCAGGGGAGCAGGACTAATTGAATAGCCGAGTGGCCTCCTGCTGTGCTGAATGATTCTGTGATCATTATATACATTTTATAGACGTCAAAATTATCAACAGCTTTTCCAGAGGTAAATTTATATTTTCTCCCGTGCCTAAAAACCTTGCCTTTTGACTTTTTTCTCCATCTCTACTTCCATGTTCATCAAACCTAGCGAATTCATTTCTTCCGCACACACCAGTTTTTCTGCGCTTCATATTGAATGGGGACATGGTTCAATGCGTTCCGTGTACAAAAGACCCCAGCCCCAGCTTCAATTAAAGTGCGTCTTGTAGTGGATTTTTTTTCTCAATCCAATATAAATGGTATTTATGGAGTCCTGAGCAGAATGTATTGATTTTGCAGCTGATTCACACACTCTGGTGAAACGTGAACTTTGCTAAGTTTTTTTTTTAACTCAGACTGCTTTTCTTTCCTGGTGCTCTCCTCCGCTCCCACAGTTTTCACTCCCTTTTTCATGGGCGACCAATGGAGGGAGCATGAGCATGGGGGAGAGGTGGTTGGAGACGGGAGGTTATGTGATGAAACCTCCAGGGAAACAATCGGGGCAATAAAAGAAAAGAAAGACTTGCATTTCTGTAGCGCCTTTCATGACCTCGAGTCGTCACAAAGCCCTTTACAGCCAATAAGGTACTTTTTGAAGTGTAGTCACTGTCGTAATGTAGGAAACGCAGCAGCCAATTTGCGCACAGCAAGCTCCCACAACCAGCAATGAGATAATGACCAGATAGCCTGTTTTAATTATGCTGATTGAGAGAGAAATATTGACCAGGGCACTGGGGAGAACTCCCCTGCTCTTCTTCGAATCGTACGTGGGATCTTTTATATTCACCCGAGAGGGCAGTCGAGGGCTCGGTTTAACATCTCATCCAAAAGATGGCACCTGTGACAGTGTAGCTCTCCCTCAGCCCTGCACTAAAGTGTCAGCCTAGATTTTTGTGCTCAAGTCTCTGGAGTGGGACTTGAACCCACAACCTTCTGACTCAGTATTAATCTTTCAAATCAGTCTCCACGTGTAATTCAGACACATGACTTGCACAATTAGTACATGACAAAGTATCAACTAGACTATGGATTTGACTCCAGGAATTTTTGCTGGTGTTTTAGGGATCTCATTCTACCATCTTATCTGTTTTCCATGAAGAAAAAGGAGGGGCGGAGATCAGTTGGCAGATCTAGCGAAAAGGACAGTCTGGAAAGAAAAAAAGGACTGGTTGGGTGCAGTCAGAAAGCACAAACCGATCGAGCAGAGAAAAGACAAGAAGAGAGAAGAGAAAAGAGAAATGGTAAGAGTGAGGAAAAGGAAAGAATAGATACCGCCCCTTCGATACTGCAAGAATGTAGTGTGGGCTCTCTTTTCATACTATGATAAGCTGGAGCCATGCTTTCACTGCTCGCTTCCAGTGCTATGAAATTGGGACTAATAGAGTTCCATGCATACTTACTGCAGTGTACGTGCTGAGAGCCACTTACTGGCCTCCCGCTGCTAGTGTACTTCTTCATGTAGTTACTAGGAGAGGCAACTTGGATGCTTTAACAGTGACCAAAGAGCAGTAATAGGGCAGAAAACTAGCTTTACGCCGTGAGCACACAGCCACAGCTTGCCCCATTTAACCATGACTGTGTTCTGGCTGTGAGAAAACACTCCAGGTGAGTGGCTGATACTGACTCGTGCCTGAAAATCTCAGATGTAGGACCTGCCCGATATTGACGACTCTGAGCGGGACTCGGGATCCACGTTCACGAACATCCTCTGACAACCACACAGTCTGTCAAAGTAAGGAAATGACCCTTCCCCAATGTTGGCCGTGATTTCCCATCGCTATTCTGGCCCCCATATTGATCGGGATAACAGCAGGAACAGCTGGAAAATAGAAATGACACTTCTGCAACTTCGCAGCAGGAACAGCGGGAAAATAGGATGGTGAGGCCTACCGCCATCTCCCCACTCCAACCTTGATTTTCCTGTGCTGGGACAGCTGCTAATCAGTAAATCTGGAACGCCACTTCAAGTTGAACCCTGACAGTGGGGCAAAGTTATGGATAAATGAAGTAATTGGCCCTTCTTGTCCATCCATCCAGAACAAATCTACAATCCTCCCACCCATCACCTGAAAGGAGTGAAAGTAATGAGAAAATGAAATTTAAACTACGTTGGGGGGAGAAATTGGGCACCTTCGCACCTCCCAGTATCGCCTCCAGGGGGCGATAACGGGGCACTAACCACTTACCGCCCGGGCGCGGCGAGAATATCGCCTCCTGCTAAATTTGGCGGGAGGTTTGCGGCGGCGGTATGGCGTTGCGCCCCGATCTCCTTCGCCCGGAGATTGTGACGTCATCGGCGAGCGCATCACCGCGGTTACGCCCCGGATCCGAACTGCGGTTCCGCCCGCTCTGTGCCGGGCGACAACACCGGCAGCTGCAGGAGGCATTGATTGGGAGGCTGGGAGCTTCGGGGGCGATACTTCAAGGGCAGGTGGCCGAGGTAAGCGCCTAAATTTTTCAAACGGTTTTGTTCATTTTTTCTTGCTTCTGGGCCGCGATCGATCAGCCCGGCACTCTGCTGGAGTACACGGAGCTGATCGATCCGGATTGCGGCTGCCGTCGGGGACCAGCTAACTGGCCCCAATGCAGAGCCTGCAGCGATGGCCCTTCCCTTTATGGGAGGGAAGGAACCTCGGAACACGGCAGTGCTGCACCACTACCGCCCCGCCTGCGTCCTTTAGCGCTCCAGGAAGGAAGTGGAACGCTTGATTTAGCGCTCCCCTTCCTTCCTGGAGCGCTAAACCCAATTTCGTGAAAGCCGGCAATCATTAGCACCTGGCGCTAAGTTTCCCAGCTTTCAAAGGTTACCGCCCCCATACGGGGCGATAATAAATTTCTCCCCCTTTGTACTTAATAGGAATCAGGGGGAGGGCTGTACAGTGCAGTGCTATGCTAGAGCGGAAAAAGAAGGCACCCTTGTGTGGGATAATGCTGCGACCATTTCCTATTTTCTTTAATTTTTTTAATTCATTTTTTCTGGGAATATGGGCGAGCATTTATTGCCCATACCTAGTTGCCCTTGAAAAGGTGCTGGTGGGCCTTCTTCTTGAACCGCTGCAGACCGTGCAGTGAACATCTGGAAGTCATTCTTCACACATGGAGTGGTCAACACCTGGAATAGACTTCTGGGTAGGACAATGGAGACAAAGGGCTGGATTTTGAATGACCCATGGAGTCGGGTTTGGAGGCGTGTGGGGGGTTAAATTTGCGGGGTCGGGGTTTCCGACCCCATCCCGACTCCATCCCGCCTCCACGCAATTTTGACATAATCAGTCGCGGGGTTCCCGACTCCGTCCCGCCTCCAAGAGGCGGGAGAGGCCATTAAAGCCCTTAACAAGCTCTAAATTGGCTCTGTAATGCCATTTTGAAATGCTGTAGCTAGTTTAACCCTCTTCTGACGTGAAGCACGCCTGGTGTGAAACACTCCAGTGAAACCTGGCGGGAGCACAAGTGGATAGCTGACTATCGGCTGCAGGTCCACTATTACAACGGAGATGTGATGAAGGTAGTAGTAGTAGTATTAGGTCTGAACGTCGTCTTCAGAGACTGCCTGGGAGGACTTGCTTGGCAAAAAAATTCTCTCTCTCCTCTCTCCTCTCTCCTCTCTTCTCTCTCTCTCTCTCCTCTACCCCACCCCATTTTTGCATCCAGGTCCACTCACATCAAAAGCCAGGCAGGTCCTCTCTCACCAACAGTCTCTGAGACTAGGCAGTCAGCAATGATGACATCATCAGAGGCGACGTTCAGACTGAAACCACTAATTAGTTCATGGGTTCCCACATGCTGCAACTCAATTGCCCAATTAAGTGAAAATTGCATCAGGCATCCACATTAATCTGGAGTCGGGGGGGAAACACGAAATGCGGATTACACGACCCCAACCCGACCCCAAGACAAAATCCAGCCCAAAAACTCTGAAACAGTTGGACCACTTAGATGGGTCCTGGATGGGTTAGCTGGGAAGGATTTAAATGGCCTCCTCATCTGTACTGCTCTTGTGATCAAACAACTTCCCACATAGCTGGAAGCCCTGAGAGGAACAAACTTAGTTAGATATGGAACTTGTAATGAGGGACCGAGATGAGAAAATGAATGTTAAAGTAGTTTTGTACTTAATGGGCACTCAGGGAAAGCTGTAGTTCTGAACAGTTTGCTAGAATTGGAAATGAATGGACCCTTTCAGAGGTAATTTCATATGCACTGTAACCCCAAGGAAAGAGCAAGATATGTTGGAGCACTACAGATGTTTTAATCTGCAAGCAGCAGACAGGAAAGCAAATGGAGAAGCAAGCTGCTGAACTGGCATTTTAGCTGGCCCCTGCCTTTTTGAGGAATTGCATAGCTCTTTTGATCAAAGATAGGGTCATGTGTCCAATAAGAGAATGCCATTTGAGGAGCATTGCTTCGCCAAACAGTGAAGGTCGAGGAAAGAAAATCGAATTCACAGCTTTCGCTGCGAGATGCAATTCTAGGCCAAAAAAACCCCAAAGTACCGTCTGCTTGTTTCAGTGGTTCAGTGGACGTTAAAGATCCCATGACACTATTCAATGAAAAGAAAACTTGCATTTATGTAGCGCCTTTCACAACCGAAGGACGTCCCAAATTACTTCACAGCCATTGAATTGTTGTCAATAATGACCAGCTAATCTTTTTTTAGTGATGTTGGTCGAGGGATAAATATTGGCCAGGACTGCGGGGAGAACACCGCCCCCCCCCCTGCTCTTCTTCGAATAGTGTCAGTGGATCTTTTATGTCCCAAACATTAAACGTGCACATAATCATGCAGGGGCTCAAATCTAACAACCCCTCCCAGCACATAAAGCCCATCAACATGTCTTGCAAAGGTCAGAATTTTAAATAGTATGGGACACTCCAGCATTGTTCTGCTTATCATTTCTCTTTCTGCTTATCACTGGCCACCCTGCCAGTCTATATTAGCTCATTCTTTTGCCTGCAACCAGCTGAGGAGTCTGCACAGATAATAAGTCTTATCTGTCCACAATGCCCATACGTTTTGATTTTTTTTTAAAGTTTTAAACAAGTTGCTTTTCTCATCTTGTCAGGGCAATGGATGGTTGGCAGTGCCCAGCGGAGCATTTCATTTCCTGTTTTGCTATTTTTAGAGTATCATCAACATGTTCACATTAATCACCTGTCAGTGCTGTTTTAACAGACCTTAACCTGTTATAAACGACTGTGCTAAATGGCGCAAACAGGAATTTAAAGTGAACGTGTTCATCGATCACTAAAAATAGAGCACCTCCCCCAGTAGTTCGAACGTTAGGGGGGAGAAATTCGGTATTTCGCCCCGTTTGGGGCGCAATTATCGGCCGGGCGCAAAGTTTAGCGCCTGGCGCTAATTATCGCCTCCGACTGCAAACTTGGCTTCTATCGCCCCTGGAGGTGATTGGAGCGCTAAATCAGGCGCTACACACCTCTCTTAAGGCGCTAACGCCGAGGAGCGAGGCGCTACCTCAGAGCGCTGGCGAAGCTCAGGTGATGTCAGTCAGCAATGGAACACAGACACACTGGCGCCGGCCAGTTCTTAAAGGGGAGGGTTGATCTTGCTCTCCATCCACACCCTGCTCATTGCAGCCTTGAATCTTGGCCTGGAGAGACCTGTACATCAAATCTGCTGGAAAGAACAATGGAGAGGCCCAGGGAAAGAGCTCAGAGTGCAGCCCCCATAGTCTCTTCTAAATCGATGCAAGGAAGGTCAAATCAAAATGAATCTGCAAAGTGCTGCTCAGTGCCCAAAACTCCTTCACACAGCATTGAATCTCTCCAGAAGTCTCTCTCTCTCTCTCAGAATGCGTGGTTCAAAAATGTCGCCGACAAAAAAAGGCAGGAAGCGGTCGCCTTTAAATAGTATTCCCCCAGTCCCTTCCCAACTGAAAAACGCTCCCCTCAACCTGTCGTTGCTAGCGGCAGGCGGAAAGGCAGGGAGCGCCACTCAATATCTGGTCCGGGGCGCTACCAGGACGTTGCACGCTCGACTGACGTCACGATCTGCAGGAGATCGTGGCGGTAATGTTTAGCGCCGCCGCAAAATGTCTGGTCAATTTCGCGAGCGGCGCAAATATCGCCGCGCCCGGGCGCTAGTTGCTTTGCGCCCCATTAGCGCCCTCTTAGGGTGCTAATGGGAGGTGCAAAGCAACCGAATTTTTCTCCCTAAATGTTTAGGGAGCTGGGTGAGGAGAGTCTCTGCTTTCTAAATGTGTCCCCTCCCACCCTCTTTCCTCACTGCCCTATTTACCCTTTTCACAAGGACACGGCTGCCTCTCCAGTTTTGGTGAAGGCCATCCCATCTGTACAGGCATCCCTCGCCCCAAAGCTGGTCGCAGTGCCCCAGGAATCTGAAATCTTCCCTTCTACACAATCCTTCCAGCCACGCCTTGACAATCCTAATCTTTCTCTCCCTGTCTGGTCCAGCACGTGGCACTGGGATTAATCCAGAGTTTATTATCCTGGAGGTTCTGCTCCTTAATCTAGAATTTAGGTCCTTAAATCCCTTTGCAGCACCTCAAGTCTACTCCTATCCATTTCATTGGTTCCCACATGAACCACGACATCTGGCTGCCCGCCCTTCCATTCCAGAACCTTTTGTATTCTGTAATGCCCCGAATCTTAGCACCTGGGAAGCAACATACCTTTCGGTATAAAAACAGAAAATGCTGGAAATACTCAGCAGGTCAGGCAGCATCTGTAGAGAGAGAAACAGAGTTCACGTTTCAGGTCGATGACCCTTCCCCAGTTCTGACGAAGGGTCATCGACTCAAAACGTTAACTCTGTTTCTCTCTCCACAGATGCTGCCTGACCTGCTGAGTATTTCCAGCATTTTCTGTTTTTATTTCAGATTTCCAGCATCCGCAGTATTTTGCTTTTGTAAAACCTTTCGGTATTCTGGATCAAGTCTACAAAAGAAACTATCTACACCTCTGATTATAGAATCCCCCAAAATCACCACTCACCTATTCTTACTGCCTATCCTGTTTCCTCCCCCAGGGTAACTACTTGCTTCCCATGCAGATAGATGAGCAGGAACTTTAATCTAGGAATGGAAAAACATCTCAGAACTAGAGTCACATAAAAAGTTCGGAACAAATCCAATATTGTCCCAGCTCATCAAGTTCATAAAAATTCATCACCCAAAAAGAAGTATCCAGGATGAGGCCATTGGAGTCCACAGAATCACAGGAATCAAGGATATAATTTATTAAATTAATTGGACCTGCCAATGTTTTGGTTGACTTGTTTCTTCCAGGACTGGTTAGGTTGAACTACAATATCCTTGCATATGTAGTAGGAGCTTCTGTAACCACACTAACTGCAAAGTCTTCCGTGAACATGATAGCTCACTCACCAAGAATTGTAACCAGCGCCTTGAAGGGAAAGTTCATGTCTATCATTGTTCTGATTGGTGATGGTCCAAATCCTAAAATGGTTCTAGAACAGAGATGGAAAGTAGCATTTGTGCCTGTTTATTCCATCCCACTTCCAAAGCTGGGCTTGGAATACCAATTGGCAAGAGACTCAATGTCAACTCATCAGGAAATGTTTCAGTGCATGGGAGTACCTTCTTCTTCTTCTCCTTCTTCTTAGGCAGTCCCTCGGAACTGAGGATGACTTGCTTCCACATTAAAAATGAGCTCACAGGTGACTGATGAGTCCAATGCGGGACCTACAGTCTCTGTCACAGGTGGGGCAGACGGTGGTTGAAGGAGCAAGTGAGTGGGGTGCTTGGGTTGACGTGCGCTCCTTGCGCTGCCTGCGCTTTGCTTCCGCTTGCTCCCGGCGAAGAGACTCGAGGTGTTCGGCGCCTTCCCGGATGCTTCTCCTCCACTTTGTGTGGTCTTGGGCCAGGGATTCCCAGGTGTCGGTGGGGATGTTACACTTTTTCAAGGAGGCTTTGAGGGTGTCCTTGAAGCGTTTCCTCTGCCCACCTGGGGCTCTCTTGCCGTGCCGGAGCTCTGAGTAGAGCGCTTGTTTTGGGAGTCTCGTATCGGGCATGCGGACAATGTGACCCGTCCATCGGAGCTGATCGAGCATGGTCAAAGCTTCGATGCTGGGGATGTTGGCCTGAGCAAGAACATTGACATGGTGCGCCTATCCTGCCAATGGATTTGCAGGATCTTGCGGAGGCAGCGTTGGTGGTACCTCTCCAGTGCTTTGAGGTGCCTGCTGTGCATGGTCCATGTCTCTGAGGCATACAGCAGGGCGGGTATCACTGCTGCTCTGTAGACCATGAGCTTAGTGCCGGGTTTGAGGTCCTGGTCTTCAAACACTCTCTTCCTCAGGCGACCGAAGGCTGCACTCGCACACTGAAGGCGGTGTTGGACTTCGTCGTCGACGTCTGCCCTTGTTGACAGTAGGCTCCCGAGATATGGAAAGTGGTTCAAGTTGTCCAAGGCCTTGTCGTGGATTTTGATAATCGGGGGGCAGTACTGTGTGGCGGGGGCAGGTTGGTAGAGGACCTTTGTCTTACGGATGTTTAGTGTAAGGCCCATGCTCTTGTACGCTTCGATGAAGGTGTTGACGATGGTTTGGAGTTCGACCACCGAGTGAGCGCAGACGCAAGCGTCGTCTGCATACTGTAATTCGACGACAGAGGATGGGACAACCTTGGATCTGGACTGGAGGCAACGGAGGTTGAACAGTTTCCCGTTTGTTCTGTAAATTAGCTCCACTCCAGCGGGGAGCTTACTGAGGGTGAGATGGAGCATTGCAGCAAGGAAGATCGAGAAGAGCGTTGGTGCGATGACACAGCCTTGCTTGACCCCGGTTCGTACGTGAATTGGGTCTGTGGTGGAACCGTTGGTCAGGATCACGGCTTGCCTGTCGTCGTGAAGCTGGCGGAGGATGGTGACAAACTTTTGAGGGCAGCCGAATTTGCACTCCATAATCCCTCACGGTTGACAGTGTCGAAGGCCTTTGTGAGATCAAAGAAGGCCATGTACAGCAGTTGGTGCTGTTCCCTGCATTTCTCTTGTAACTGACGTGCGGTGAGGATCATGTCTATTGTGCCCCTTAGTGGGCGGAATCCGCATTGCGACTCTGGGAGGAGCTCTTCGGCCACTGGGAGAAGGCGATTGAGGAGGATTCTTGCGATGACTTTCCCTGTGGCAGACAGCAGGGAAACTCCTCTGTAATTACCGCAATCGGACTTGTCACCTTTCTTGAAGATGGTCACAATTACGGCGTCTCTGAGATCCCTTGGCATGCTCTCCTCCCTCCATCAGGAAATGTTTCAGTGCATGGGAGTACCTTCACCACACGGACTGCAGCGGTTCAAGACGGCGGCTCACCACCACCTTCTCAAGGGCAATTAGGGATGGGCAATAAATGCTGGCCTTGCCAGCGACGCCCACATCCCGCGAACGAATAAAAAAAATGTTGGGAGCCCATCACCTTCTCTTGCAGCAGCACAGGTCAATGATACACGCTGAAAACAGAAAAGTAGGCTTTGGCCACCAACCTTCATCAGGTGGGTTCTGCAGAACATGTGTTATTTATAATAAAAAATATATAGCAGGGCAGTCAGCATCTGAAGGAGAAAGATGGGTTAATATTTTTAGCAGGAACCTCTTCATGGAGAAACCTCTTTATAGCACTGACCAAAATAAAGATGTGAAAGGGTAACAACAGGTACTCAAGAGCTTAACTGTGCTTGCATGACTTGGGTTTAATCACCTGTAAATAGGATTTAAAATGCTGGAAAGAGTCATCAAGTGCTCTACACTATACCAAGATCATCTCGGTCAGGTACTTGAAAGGCATCTGAAGATGAGGAAGGAGTCAGACATGGCTCCAAAATGTAGGGAAAAACCGGGGAATGTGAATGGTCGAGTCCAGCAGGAAAATTGCGGAGGCAGCTGAGATCAGAAGTTGTTAAAGTCAATGCTCAGACCTGAGTTATTTATAGACCCTTAGCCCAGGCACTGATCTGTTTTACAATGTGGACTCATATCCATCGGGAAAATTGTATTGACTTATGCCAAGCATGACTTCTCTCAAATTTCTGTTCCTCTGACCCGTTGGAGCTCTCGGGAACCTTAAGTTTTATCCGCAGGCCTTCCTTTCTGGCAGTATACATGTTATCTCTGTTTCAGCTCTTTGTGTTCATAATTGTGTTTATTGACAGGGCCAGCAATTGAATGGCATTTTCACTAAGTGAGCTTTGACAATACCTGCTAGTATTTGACCATTTGATTTCAGCTTGCAGCAACAGAGCCAGGTCACCATTACCTTGACAACCTCAGACTCGGGCCCTGGTGGTGATGGGGCTGTGCAATTAGAGGGAGTCACAGACTCTGCCACTGGTGTTAGACTGAGACTGACAGTAACTCGGTTTATTTGTGGCATTCAGTAACAACTAATGAGTTTTGCAAGCAGATCTGAGCGGTTTCTGCTTTAAGTCAATAAATCCCACCAGTAAAACTGAGAGCCCTTTCCTCCAGCCCCTGTCCACCCTTTACAGCAAACCTGACTGAAAAATAAGTGGCTCCAACTTTCAAGGCCTTCTCAAACTTGCAGCTAATTAAACTTAAAAACAGAACTGAGAGTCCATTTTCCTTGTTATCTTGGTAACCTAGAGTTAACTGGGATAATAGGTAACCCCTGTGTTTAGGGTTGCCAATCCCCCAGGATTGTCCTGGAACCGCCAGGAATTAGAGGTTAATCTTCTCCTGGACATTGCTGCGAGCAACTTGAGAGAAAAATCATAGGGGCTTCAAACAATTTTGTTTTCATTTTAACACTTTTGTTTCACAGTTATAAAAATATTGGAGATGGGGGGAAAAAAGGCAGTTTGACTGAATGGAGGTCGGAGGGCATGTGATGAAACCTCCAGGAATACAACTAACCGGAGTTGGTAACCCTAGCAACGCCCTAGCAACGTCCAGGCCATCAGTCTAATCTCAAGTGTCGTAGGGCTGCACTTTCCCTTCGTTTTTTAAAAATATATTCATTCTCAAGACGTTGGCATCGCTGGCAAGGCCGGCATTTATTGCCTATCCTTAGTTGCCGTGAGAAGGTGGCTGTGGGCCAACTGAGTGCCTTCTGAGGTCACGTCAGAGGGCAGCTAAGAGTCAACGTTGTTGGTGTGGGTCTGGAGTTACATATAAAACAGGCCAGGTAAGGACGGCAGGTTTCCTTCCCTAAAGGACATGAGTGAATCAGTTGGGTTTTTCCGACAATCCGACAGCTTCGTGGTCACGTTTACTGATATCAGATTTTTATTTCCAGATTTTTAAAACTGCATCCAAATTCTCAAACTTCCATGATGGGATTATGAATTCACATTCTCTGGATTATTAGTCCACGCCTCTGGATTACTAATCCAGTAACATTCTCACTGCACTACTGAACCCTTTTCCCCCCTTAGTTGTGGTGCTTCAGTGGTGTTTTAAGCATTTTCGAAGGGCAAAAGCAACACTACTTATCTGAATTAAGGAGACATATAATAAGGCCCGTAATGCGCCGAATGGTTGCTGGGATTCCCCTGCCTCCATTTTATTCCTTTGCTTTGTCCCGCTGCACAGCCAGAAAAAGAAAGGTAAAATGTGACTGTGGCACCCACAGATCTCACAGCCAGGTGAAGAGAAAGACAGAGAGGAAAAGAAAAGGGCATAAAAAGAGGGAAAAGGCAGAAAGAGAATTTTCTTTGAAAAGACTGGTATATTTTCTGCTTCTGCGCTCCTGGCATGAAGGCTTGCCTGCTGTATGTGATATCGCGAAAAGAGCACTGAGCAGGAGAAGCTTCTCTCCAGGAGAGCAAAAGTGGAAACTTTTCCCTTATGATACAGAAGTGTGGTAAAAAAAAAATGCACTGAACAATGAGATATAAGCTCTGTTATCATAGAGATATAAGTGGCAGTCATGTTTTTATTGGAATATTGCTTCATCAAGAAGCTATGGAAAGCAGGGATTGGTGTCTGGTACTTAAACAGGCTGGGCTCAGTGTATTGTATTGAAACAGGCTGGGCTCAGTGTATTGTATTGAAACAGGCTGGGCTCAGTATATTGTATTGAGTGTACTGAGTATATGGTAGTGTCAGTTGTTGTTTAGTTGGTAGCACCCTCGCCTCTGAGTCAGAAGGTTTTTTATATTCTTTTATGGGATGTGGGCGTCGCTGGCAACGCCAGCATTTATTGCCCATCCCTAATTGCCCTTGAGAAGGTGGTGGTGAGCCGCCTTCTTGAACCACTGCAGTCTGAGGTGAGGGTACTCCCACACTGCTGTTAGGGAGGGAGTTCCAGGATTTTGACTCAACGACAATGAAGGAACAGCGATATACTTCCAAGTCAGGAAGGTGTGAAACTTGCAGGGGAACTTGAAGTGGTGGTGTTCCCATGTTCCTGCTACCCTTGTTCTTCTAGGTGGTAGAGGTCGTGGGTTTGGGAGGTGCTGCCGAAGAAGCCTTGGCAAGTTGCTGCAGTGCATCTTGTAGATGGTACACACTGCAGCCACGGTACGCCGGTGGTGGAGGGAGTGAATGTTTAAGGTGGAGGATGCGGTGCCAATCAAGTGGGCTGCTTTGTCTTGGATGGTGTCGAGCTTCTTGAGTGTTGTTGGAGCTGTACTCATCCAGGCAAGTGGAGAGTATTCCATCACACTCCTGACTTGTGCCTTGTAGATGGTGGAAAGGCTTTGGGGAGTCAGCAGATGAGACACTCACCACAGAATACCCAGTCTCTAACCTGTTCTTATTGCCACAGTATTTATGTGGCTGGTCCAGTTAAGTTTCGGGTCAATGGTGACCCCCCCAGGATGTTGATGGTGGGGGATTCGACGATGGTAATGCCGTTGAATGTCAAGGGGCGGTGGTTAGACTTTCTCTTGTTGGAGATAGTCATTGCCTGTCACTTGTGTGGCGAGAATGTTACTTGCCACTTATCAGCCCAAGCCTGAATGTCGTCCAGGTCTTGCTGCATGCGTGCATGGACTGCTTCATTATCTGAGGAGTTGCGAATGGAACTATTACCCTGAGGAACTCCTGCAGCGATATCCTGGGGCTGAGATGATTGACCTCCAACAACCACAACCATCTTCCTTTGTGCTAGGTATGACTCCAGCCAGTGGAGAGGTTTCCCCCCGATTCCCATTGACTTCAATTTTACTAGGGCTCCTTGATGCCACACTCGGTCAAATGCTGCCTTGATGTCAAGGGCAGTCACTCTCACCTCACCTCTGGAATTCAGCTCCTTTGTCCATGTTTGGACCAAGGCTGTAATGAGGTCGGGAGCTGAGTGATCTTGGCGGAACCCAAACTGGGCATCAGTGAGCAGGTTATTGGTGAGTAAGTGTCTCTTGATATTGCTGTCAATGAGACCTTCCATCACTTTGCTGATGATTGAGAGTAGACTGATGGGGCGGTATTTGGCCGGATTGGATTTGTCCTGCTTTTTGTGAACAGGACATACCTGGGCAGTTTTCCACATTGTCAGGTAGATGCCAGTGTTGTAGCTGTACTGGAAAAGCTTGGCTAGAGGCGCGGCTAGTTCTGGAGCACAAGTCTTCAGCACGATAGCCGGGATGTTGTCGGGGCCCATAGCCTTTGCTGTATCCAGTGCGCTCAGCCATTTCTTGTGGAGTGAATCGAATTGGCTGAAGACTGGCTTCTGTGGTGGTGGGGACCTCAGGAGGAGGCTGATATGAATCATCCACTCGGCACTTCTGTCTGAAGATGGTTGCAAATGCTTCAGCTTTGTCTTTTGCACTTGTGTGCTGGGCTCCGCCATCATTGAGGATGGGGATATTCATGGAGCCTCCTCCTCCCGTTTATTGTTTAATTGTCCACCACCATTCATGACTGGATGTGGCAGGACTGCAGAGCTTTCATCTGATCCGTTGATTCTGGGATCGCTTAGCTCTGTCTATAGCATGCTGCTTCCGCAGTTTAGCATGCATGTAGTCCTGTGTTGCAGCTTCCCCAGGTTGGCACCTCATTTTTAGGTACGCCTGGTGCTGCTCCTGCCATGCTCTTCTACATTCCTTATTGAACCAGGGTTGGTCCCCTGGCTTGATGGTAATGGTTGAGTGAGGGATATGCTGGGTTGTGGGTTCAAGTCCCACTCCAGAGACTTGTGCACAAAAATCTAGGCTGACACAGTGCCGTACTGAGGGAGTGCTGCACTGTTGGAGGTGCCGTCTTTCGGATGAGACGAAAGGCCCCATCTGCCCTCTCAGGTGAACGTAAAAGATCCTATGGCACTATTTGAAGAAGAGCAGGGGAGTTATCCCCTGTGTCCTAGCCAATATTTATCCCTCAATCAACATCACTAAAACATTATCCGGTCATTATCACATTGTTGTTTGTGGGAGCTTGCTGTGCGCAAATTGGCTGCCACGTTTCCTACATTACAACAGTGACTACACTTCAAAAAGTACTTCATTGGCTGTAAAGCGCTTTGGGACGTCCGGTGGTCGTGAAAGGCGCTATAGAAATGCAAATCTTTCTTTCTTTTGAAACAGGCTGGGCTCAGTATATGGTACAAACAGGCTGGGCTCAGTATATGGTACAAACAGGCTGGGCTCAGTGTATGGTACAAACAGGCTGGGCTCAGTGTATGGTACAAACAGGCTGGGCTCAGTGTATGGTACAAACAGGCTGGGCTCAGTGTATGGTACAAACAGGCTGGGCTCAGTATCTGGTACAAACAGGCTGGGTTCAGTGTATGGTACAAACAGGCTGGGCTCAGTATCTGGTACAAACAGGCTGGGCTCAGTTTATGTTACAAACAGGCTGGGCTCAGTGTATGGTACAAACAGGCTGGGCTCAGTGTATGGTACAAACAGGCTGGGCTCAGTGTATGGTACAAACAGGCTGGGCTCAGTGTATGGTACAAACAGGCTGGGCTCAGTGTATGGTACAAACAGGCTGGGCTCAGTGTATAGTACAAACAGGCTGGGCTCAGTGTATGGTACAAACAGGCTGGGCTCAGTGTATGGTACAAACAGGCTGGGCTCAGTGTATGGTACAAACAGGCTGGGCTCAGTGTATGGTACAAACAGGCTGGGCTCAGTGTATGGTACAAACAGGCTGGGCTCAGTGTATGGTACAAACAGGCTGGGCTCAGTGTATGGTACAAACAGGCTGGGCTCAGTGTATGGTACAAACAGGCTGGGCTCAGTGTATAGTACAAACAGGCTGGGCTCAGTATATGGTACAAACAGGCTGGACTCAGTGTATAGTACAAACAGGCTGGGCTCAGTGTATGGTACAAACAGGCTGGGCTCAGTGTATGGTACAAACAGGCTGGGCTCAGTATATAGTACAAACAGGCTGGGCTCAGTATATGGTACAAACAGGCTGGGCTCAGTGTATGGTACAAACAGGCTGGGCTCAGTGTATGGGACTTGATTCCAGATGCACGGAGCCTCTTGCTGATTGTCTGATTTTTAAAGGCTGATATAGCTTTAAATGTGGCTTAATTCTCTTCAACCATCGTAAGTTGAATGGTGGTAAAGCAGGCTGCCAGAGGTGGTTTTAACTTTAAAGCATAACTTTTTTTGACAGATTTGAAACCAGCTGCTTCTATACTACATTCAGTGCCCATCTGTCCCTCTGTGAGTCCACCTCTTCAAGGTGCCCTCTGATAAGTAATTGGCCAAGATAGCAGTTCCTGTAGTTACCAGAAAAAGTGACACAGTCGCTCTAAACATAACTGACAATACTTTGTGACCCAGAGCACCCACATCAGTTTCAATACGACAACAAACAGATTAAAACACAGGCTGACTTCGAATTATATTCCTGTTTTTGGCATGAGATAATGCAGCACATATCAGACTAACTGGAAACTAATGCAGCTGGAAAGTCTAGAACTTGGAGGCATAGACTCAGGATAAGGGGTCAGCCATCTAGGACTGAAATGAGGAGAAATTTCTTCACCCAGAGACTTGTGAATCTTTGGAATTCTCCACCCCAGAGGGCTGTAGATGCTCAGTCGTCGAGTATATTCAAGAATCAGATCGATAGATTTTTGGCCTCTAGGGGAATCAAGGGATATAGGGATTGGGCGGGAAAGTGGAGTTGAGGTCGAAGATCAGCCATGCTCTTATTGAATGGTGGAGCAGTCTCGATGGGCCGTATGGCCTACTCCTGCTCCTATTTCTTTTAATTTCTTCTATTGTTCACTCTCTGCCAGCTCCTATAGCCCACCTCTCCCGCAACCAGCAGCCAGATGAAGGCAAAACTACTGAATTATTTTTATCTATCAGTGGCCACGAAAACATACTTATTCCTGGGTCGTAGAATCTGCCACCAGTCTTAACTTGCCCATAAAACGCACCACAGCAGGGGCAGAGCAACCTTCACCGTGTCTGGACACACCCACCATTATGACATCATGTCATGACATCATCACATTTATACCTCATGTAAACATCTGCCAGTCATCATGTCACTGGGTGATGAAATCATGACATAATTATGACGTGTCAACCGTGGCTGTGGTAGCACTCTCGTCTCTGAGTCAGAAGGTCGTGGGTTCAAGCCGCAATCCAGAGACTTCAGCATATAATCTAGACTGACACTCTAGTGCAGTACTGAGGGAGTGCTGCACTGTCAGAGGTGCCGTCTTTCAGATCAGATGTTAAACTGCCCTCTCAGTTGGACGTGAAAGATCCAATGGCACTATTCGAAGAAGAGCTGGGGGAGTTCTCCCTGGCCAATATTTATCCCTCTACCAGCATCACTAAAACAGATTATCTGGTCATTTGTTTCATTGCTGTTTGTGGGGCCTTGCTGTGGAAGAATTGTCTGCTGTGTTTCCCCACAGTGACTGCATTTCAAAAGTACTTCATCAGATGTAAAGCGCTTTGTGACATCCTGAGGTTGTGAAAGGCGTTATATAACAGCAAGTTCTTCCTTCCTTTCTTTATGTTGCACATGCACCATGGCTAATTTGCCACATGCATTTCCCTTGGAACGTACCTTGCCACAGTTCACAGGTAAATCAGTGGCATAAATTAAAAGCAAATTCTGGAGAGTGGCACTCTTAGACTTTCATCCTAGCTTCTAGGGGTGGTCTCCCAAGATTTAGCATGTAAGAGAAAAGGCATCCCATGTGAAAATCTACCCAGATATCAAAGCCATGGAAAAGGATGCAACGTGGACTGACTAAGATAACAAGGCTAAGAGAACAGAGTTATGAAGAGAAACTTGGAATGCTAGGACTGTATTTACTGGAGTAGAGAAGTTAAAGGCGGGTATCTGATGTGGAGAGATTAGATAAACTGGAATTGTTCTCCTTAGAGCAGAGAAGGTTAAGCAGAGATTTAATAGAGGTGTTCAAAAATTATGAGGGGCTTTGATAGAGTAAATAAGGAGAAATTTTTTCCACTGGCAGGAGGGTCGGTAACCAGAGGACACAGATTTAAGATAATTGGCAAAAGAACCAGAGGGGAGATGAGGAGACATTTTTTAATGGAATGAGTTGTTGTGATCTGGAATGTACTATCTGAAAGGATGGTGGAAGCAGATTCAATAGTAACTTTCAAAAGGGAATTGGATAAATACTTAAAAAGGAAAAATGTGCAGGGCTATCAGGGAAAGAGTGGGGATGTCAGGTGAATTGGATAGCTCCTTCAAAGAGCCGGCACAGGCATGATGGGCCGAATGGCCTCCTTCTGTGCTGTCTGATTCTATGATTCTATAAGCAGTCAAAATTATGAAAAGTGACGGCAAATAGCAAAAGTTGATTTCCATTGGTCAGTGAATCAGTAACAAGGGAGCATAAATTCAGGATTTGTACTAGCAGCAAAAAAAGGGGGAGGTTAGAAGGAGTTTCTTTCATACAAAGAGTTATTAGGATAAGGAATGCTAGTGCTACTGAAGCTAAGGCAGTCACAACATTTAAGAAGGATTCTGATAACACTCGTAGAAGAAAAATATCATGGCACAGGAAAAGAGCTGGGGAATGGGATGAGAGTAGATGGCTCCAGTGGGGGAGCCAGCATCGGCACAGGAACGGTGGGCCAAGTAGGCTCTTCCTGTGCTTCTAAACTGAAAATGGTTTAATTGATGAAACAAAAAAAATAACCTCTCACAATCAGTGCTGCAAACATTTCAGAATTGAACAGGGGCCCTGTTTTACCTCCCCTTGGTTCGCTTTGCGGCACATGTGTCATGCCAGTGAGATCGCAGCAAAGTGGATGGTAGCCAAGTGGGTTTACAGATCACTTGCGTGAAGCAGGAACAGGCCGAAAACGGCGCACGCAGCTCGAGAAATCTGGGAAAATGCAAAAAGGGAAAAAAAAACAGCAGCCTGGAAAGATTTGGGGAATCTAATGGAGTTGATTTCAATGGTTTACCCTGACTCATCTTAAGTAACTGCTGTGATCCCAGAGTAACCTGCACTTTATTTCTTAAGCTATACCTCACAGATTCTGAATCTATAATGGCATTACTTTGTTATAGTTTGAGCTTTCTACAGACAAGGGAGAACTGGCCTTTAGTCCCCTCACTAGCGCACGAGTGCTCCTGATTGATGGAACCAGGCTTCTGTCTCCTGTTGTCTTGGTGATAATTAATTTACAGACTAGCCGCCGACACAGCCTCATAAAACATTTATAGTGTTAGGAAATGTGTCCTTTTTATCAGAATACTGCAGTACAGCTTCAGGTGAATGCAGCTCACTTTAGTCTGGTTATCTTGCAGTGAGCAGCTAACCCATTGCATTTCTAATTATCCATTCAAGCACCTGATCAAAGCCGGCCCTGTTGGAGGGTGAGGGAGCTAATGTAAGTTAATGTAATGCCTTGCATCCATAGCAAGTAACATTTGCAAATAGCATGTCATTATTTCTGGTGCAAAGGGGGCATATTTAAGTCTCAACACTCAAGTGGAGCGAAGGACATGCCACTATATAAATAATTCGATTGAGGATCATCTTCGTCAGGCTAAAATCATTTAGGACCCACATTTTGGGGTCGATTTTGAGTGGCCTCGCCTGATGTAAACAGGGCAGTAACAGCCTCAAAATGGGGTCGGTGGCCTTACGGCCTCGTTAATACAGGCGATGCGGTCGGCACCATTTTAAAAGGGGCCTACCACCAGGTGTCCAAAGCACCCGCCTGTTTCAGGTAATAGGCCCCTTTTAATATGGAAATCGGGGTCCTATGATGTAAATAGGACCCCGATTATCATTTTAGGTAGGAACTGGTCGGAGCCTGCACAGCGCAGACGCTGGATCAGTTCCACGGGCGATGGAAGAGGAGAGGCCCAGCAAATCTAAATGTTGGATTATTTTTGTGGGCCCCAAGGGAGCAGGACTGCTCCTCCGGGGCCCACAAGAATAATCTGAGTTGCTGCCGCCCCGGGACCCTCACCCTCTGCACTCCGCACCCCCTCCCGCTTCCCCTACCGCCCCCCCCCCCCCGACTTACCTTCCTGGGGGCAGCTCCGGCCCATTGTCCTGTGCCGAATCTGGCAAGGAGGCCTGCTTGGTGCCCTGCAGCTCGCCTGGCAAATGGAAATGAGGCCGGAGCCTGAAAATCGCAGGGGGCCTCTTCGCCTCGGGAATGGGCAGCCGCCCAGCGAGCTCCACCGGCCGACCGCCCAAAAGTTAAAATCTTGTCTCAGTTCATACATGAATAATGGGCACTTGGGTGAGGTACTGGTTAACTGACACCATCTAGGAACTGGTGAATAGAGGAGAACATTGGGGTGGCGGGAGGGGAGAAAGCCTTCAATTTAAAAAACATGAACACTGAAGTACTTTTATGAAGAGTAAATAGAAACCAGAAGTGGTGTTAGGCAATTTTAGAAATTGTTGATTGGGTTCAAACAGTCGAGGTCTGTAGTGCTGCAGTGTGGTGAATGGAGTGAGTGTTTCCCGGCCTGTGATGTGCTACAGTGCCAGATGGAGAAACCCTCAATCACATCTCAACAGGCATTGTTTAGCCAATCAGAGAATAATCAAAAGCTTTGGAGGGGATTTTAACCTCCCAAAACGGGGGTGGGGGGGGGGGGGGTTTTGTCAGGTGGGAAGTAAAAATGTTAAAAATTTCAAACAGGAACCAAACCCGCCCATTTCCGGTTTGAACGGTGGCGGGACAAGAGACGGGTGACCAATCCGCTCTCAGGAGGCGGGTCGGTCATTGAAAACGTTAAAGGAGGCTGCTTGCCTTTATTTTAACAAAGTTTCTATATTTTACCGCTGTCGGCCTGGTTTCTCTGGCCTGGGAAACCCGGCAGGTAAAAGGATACGAGAAGGGCTGAATCCATAAGGTAAGTGTCTTTACATCACTGCTTGTGGGCCAGGAGGAGCAGGAGTGTTTCCCCCAGGCCCAACAAGCTTACCCTGTAAACTCCACCTCACCTCCACGATCTCCACCCGACACCACCGCCCCCCGATCTCCCCAACAACTCCCCGGGATCATCAACCCCTCCGCGACCTCACCGCCTCCCCACCCCCCCCCCAGTGGTCCCCCGCAATCACCCACAACCCCCCCCAACCATGCTCTACCCACCCCCGCAATCTATTCCCCTCACCACCACTAAACGTACCTGCTCCTCGGCTGCGGCCTGTTCCAGAGCCTTCCTCGCCCAACAGGTCAGTAGCCTGTCAATCTGCCTGTAAATCTACTTGTCAATCAACCTGGGTTCTGGGCGGGGAACCTGGGAAAAAAATTGAATACGCCCTGGCATTAAAACTCCATGGCGATCCATATGGATGATAGTGACCTGGATAATGGGTGGGTAGTGAGCTGGGATAACTCCTCCCCCACGCTCTGAAACCCCGCCCCAGTAAATATCGGGGCCTTTATCTTTGTCACTTGGGAAAGTGTCCAATAGAATCGCCAACTGGGTTTAATTGTGTAGAATTTGATTTTATATAAAATGTGAATTTTTTTGGAAACGTAGGAACAAGAGTACACCATTCAGCCCCTCGAGCCTGCTCCATCATTCAATTAGATCATGTCGGATCTGTACCTCAACCCCATTAACCCACCTTTTCTCCATAAAAAATACAGTAATGGCTGATAGTGAGCGAGGGGGCGGACTCTAGGCTGGGCTGGGTAATGGGCGGACTCTAGGCTGGGCTGGGTAATGGGCGGACTCTAGGCTGGGCTGGGTAATGGGCGGACTCTAGGCTGGGCTGGGTAATGGGCGGACTCTAGGCTGGGCTGGGTAATGGGCGGACTCTAGGCTGGGCTGGGTAATGGGCGGACTCTAGGCTGGGCTGGGTAATGGGCGGACTCTAGGCTGGGCTGGGTAATGGGCGGACTCTAGGCTGGGCTGGGTAATGGGCGGACTCTAGGCTGGGCTGGGTAATGGGCGGACTCTGGGCTGGGCTGGGTAATGGGCGGACTCTGGGCTGGGCTGGGTAATGGGCGGACTCTGGGCTGGGCTGGGTAATGGGCGGACTCTGGGCTGGGCTGGGTAATGGGTGGACTCTGGGCTGGGCTGGGTAATGGGTGGACTCTGGGCTGGGCTGGGTAATGGGTGGACTCTGGGCTGGGCTGGGTAATGGGTGGACTCTAGGCTGGGCTGGGTAATGGGTGATAGTGGGCAGCATAATGGCTGGTATTTAGGTGGATGTGTAGAGCTCTCCAGCTTTTTACAGCATCAATGGAGTGTTTGTTTTTGGACTCAGTTGTTTACCTGATTGAAATACTGCGTTATTGCTGATACTTGTGATGAATTGCATAGCAACAGGTTGGTACTATGCTGCTCTTCAGACCTGCACTTTCAAGAATTGCAGTAAGGCCTGATTTATGTGAACTATTGTTTTAGTTACAGTCTGAGATATCACTAACAGGGACTGAGAAAATGCCAACACTGCTGCTATAATAACTCAAGTCTTGGACTGGAATAATTACCAATTGCACCAGCTCTATAAAATCCTTTGGATAAAAATGTTTTAAAAACTTATGAATATACTTTGTTCCGGTAATGAAAAAACAGATGTGAGTAAATTGCTGAGCGGCAACAGTAATATGGGGTATTTCTAGGATCCAGTACGCCCAGCGGGAAGCCTGCGATCTCCCCAAACTGTGCTTCTTAAAGACACAGCTCCCCGCTGGACCACTGCATTGCGGAATCACCCTTAGAGACTTTCTTTCTGCTAGCACCTCATTTTTGCGAAAAGGAATGTAAGGAGACTATGGCAGGGAAAAACAGCTCGTTAACGACTTTGAGTGCCTTGTTCGAGTTTTAAGTTAAGACGTGTGTGTGGCGGATCGCCACCTAAACGGGCGCAATCCACTTTTCCGTCCGTGGACAATAAATCGGGCACCTTGCCTTTAAGGCAGGAAAAAAGGAGTGGGCGTGGCCTCTGGCTTTTTGCAGAGAAATGTGGCTGCAGCCATTTTTGACCAGAGATGTGATTAAAAGCTATGTGTTTCACATGTTGACTCGGCCTCAATTCGTGCTTCGCGGCAGCCACAACATGTGTGTGACAAGAAGGGCAACGGTCTGTGGCACGAGCCATTCACGTTGAAAAATGATCAGTGGTGAATTGGTGGGGGGGGATTTAGCACATGCCTATTATTCAACCAGCTTCGGCATACAGACAGCACGCTGAGCACTGACAGTTCACCCTGAATATTAAAATGGAATGGCCCCATGGTGCTGTCATCGGTTGGGCCTAGTAGACCTGCGCTTGCCCGATTTTTGCAGCATTATAAAATCACCCCCCCTCCACCACAATTTTAACATTTATCACCGTTTGTCTGAAAAAGTTGCTTCTGCTACCTCATCGGACCTGAATTTACTTTGCTACTTTATGCTTGTCACACCTGGTAAAGCTTTAGATTGAGCTTGGTGGTAAGCTCCCAGCAGCTGCAGTACTGTTTGCTCAGTACTACGCCTGGCGAGGCCAGACAGCTTTCCTTTTTACAATGGATTTGATAGATCTGGCGAATTGTTTCCTACAGATTAAAGGAATTTTCAATGAATCCTCCTTGTGTGAAGTTATGATCACGGGGGACGAAGATGAATCAATAGACTTTCATGTGCTTTACTCACAGAGGAAGAAAAGGAGAGGAGGCCAGTTGCCACTAAATGATTTGAAATTCCTGATTTATTTTCATTAATCGCGGCTCCGTTCTGTCGTTTAGAAGTCAGTATGTGTGAAGCGGCCTGAGGTTTTCACGACTGTTGGTGCAAAGCTCTAGCGGCCTCGATCTCCCTGTTCAAACTATTTCACTGGGCCGTATTTGGCGACCCCTACAGGTGCGTACGTGGTGCGCACGCGCCCGTAGGGGCCGCGCAAGTTCCGGGTTTAGGCATGCGATGTGCATGCGCGAAAACCCGCCACTTGCGATCTGTCAAGAATCCTCTTGACAGATCCTCCGCATCCCCAGAAGATGAGCTTCTGTGGGTGGAGAGTTGCGATGTTTGCATAACTTCCGCCCGCTGAATGCCTGTCAAATTCTTACGCCTGGTAAAAGCATGCGTAAGGCCAGCTTTTACCAGCATAAGAGTTTTAAAAAATGGAAAAATAAAATTTGATCACTCATTTATAAATTAAAAATACTCTTCAATAAGTAAGTTTATTTTTAGCCCCGTAAAAACATGTACATTTTTTTTCCAAAAAATTACATTTTTATTTAAAATATGTAATTAAATGGCATTTTAAATATGTAATTTTTTAAAACATTTATTTCATGTGTTGGTGTATTTATTAAGTGATCCTCATTCATACTTATTGGAGTTCTGTACATACGGAACTCTCATAAGTATGAATGGGGATTCCCTTCTTTTATTGGTTGGGCCGGCCCACGTGATCTCAGGGGCGACTACGAACCTCCTGCGCCCCTGGGCTACGTGGGCTCTCTGCCCGCGCGTACCCGGAGAGGCCCAGGATCGCAAGCCTCCGTATCTCCCTGGCCACCAGGTACGTTCGTAGAATTTTTGCAGGTTGGAGGCGTCCGCCCGCAGGAAGCCCCCGATCGCAAATGTTGGCCCATTGTTCCTGAGCAGCTCACTTTCTCATGGATGAAAATTCAACAGCATTCGAGCTCTCATCAAATTCTTATCAGTCTCTGGGAACCGCTCCCTCTTGCGGTCTTTCGGAAGTCATAAGCTCCTTTTTCAGTGCGGAATATCGGGGGTGAAAGCGCTCTTGGGCGGCAGCGCTAAACGGGCGATAGCGAATCGGCCGCCTGTTTCATACTCTACCTGATGTTTTTTTCCGTTGACTTCACATGAAAAGAATATCGGCCGGAGTGTAAATCAGGCGCCCTAGACCCATTTCACCCCCCGTTGTTTTTTTTATCTTCAGCTTACAAGATTGATATTCTGATTCTATTGGACTACTTTTGATGTTATTTTATGAGGAGGCATTATTGAGGCTGGCTTCTTCAATTCTTGTTTTCATGGCGATTCTAACACGGATTGTCTTGGATTAGCGACGGGTTAAATCTTGTACAGTATCTTTCGTCCACTGTTGTGATTATTATGTAGACTGATAAAAATCAGGCTAAATTGGAGACGGAGGTCGACGACACAGATTTGTTATGAGCTGCAGAATGAGGCAGAAGGTGGTCTTATCAGGTGGCATTATCTTGAGCTGAGGTCGCATTTTTAGGTGTTTACCCCGCTTATAATTTTTCCGGCCTTTACCTCAGTTCTACAAGCTTTACTTATAATACAGTAAGTGCGTATGCCAATCTTTATCTTAAAATGTGGTATGTGGTGTCTTGGCAACTAGTCTGTTATCAGGGTAGGAGCCTTTTGCTCCACCTGGGTGTTTATCAATCTGTGTCTTGCATTTCCAAACTGTCTGTTGTTCATACATGGAGACAAGATTAAGATTTTCCCTTTACTCCACTATTGCTATAACACTAAAAACCTAAGCGAAAGGATGCTGGGATAGATTGGCCATTTAAACCACTTTAAAACATTCTAACAGTTAGCAAGTGTATCAAAGACCATAGAGCACCCAGTCTCATAGAGCACCCAGCCAGACAGAGCGTAGAGCACCCAGTCTCAGAGCATCCAGCCAGACAGAGCGTAGAGCACCCAGTCTCATAGAGCAACCAGCCAGACAGAGCGTAGAGCACCCAGTCTCAGAGCACCCAGCCAGACAGAGCGTAGAGCCCCCAGTCTCAGAGCACCCAGCCAGACAGGGCGTAGAGCACGCAGTCTCAGAGCACCCAGCCAGACAGAGCGTAGAGCCCCCAGTCTCAGAGCACCCAGCCAGACAGGGCGTAGAGCACCCAGTCTCAGAGCACCCAGCCAGACAGAACGTAGAGCACCCAGTCTCAGAGCACCAAGTCTGACAGAGCTGAGAGCACCCAGTCTCATAGAGCACCCAGTCTGACAGAGCTTAGAGCACCCAGTCTGACAGAGCTTAGAGCACCCAGTCTCAGAGCACCCAGTCTGACAGAGCGTAGAGCACCCAGTCTGACAGAGCTTAGAGCACCCAGTCTGACAAAGCGTAGAGCACCCAGTCTGACAGAGCGTAGAGCACCCAGTCTGACAGAGCGTAGAGCACCCAGTCTCAGAGCGTAGAGCACCCAGTCTGACAGAGCGTAGAGCACCCAGTCTGACAGAGCGTAGAGCACCCAGTCTCAGATCACCCAGTCTGACAGAGCTTAGAGCACCCAGTCTCATAGAGCACCCAGTCTGACAGAGCGTAGAGCACCCAGTCTCATAGAGCACCCAGTCTGACAGAGCTTAGAGCACCCAGTCTGACAGAGCGTAGAGCACCCAGTCTCATAGAGCACCCAGTCTGACAGAGCATAGAGCACCCAGTCTCAGAGCACCCAGTCAGACAGAGCGTAGAGCACCCAGTCTGACAGAGCGTAGAGCACCCAGTCTGACAGAGCGTAGAGCACCCAGTCAGACAGAGCGTAGAGCACCCAGTCAGACAGAGCGTAGAGCACCCAGTCTGACAGAGCGTAGAGCACCCAGTCTGACAGAGCGTAGAGCACCCAGTCTGACAGAGCGTAGAGCACCCAGTCAGACAGAGCGTAGAGCACCCAGTCTCATAGAGCACCCAGTCTGACAGAGCGTAGAGCACCCAGTCAGACAGAGCGTTGAGCACCCAGTCAGACAGAGCGTTGAGCACCCAGTCAGAGAGCGTTGAGCACCCAGTCAGAGAGCGTTGAGCACTCTATTCACACAGCAGACTGGCTGCTACAGTTCTCCTTGTGACAACTTCTCAATCTCAGGTGAGCTCCACAACGGAAACGGGGAGAGAACAAAAAGTTGACTGGCAGCACTATCATATGTATCCAATTGGCAATAACAACAACAACAACTTGTATTTATATAGCACCTTTAACGTAGTCAAACATCCCAAGGCGCTTCACAGAAGTGTTATAAAATAAAATTCGACACCGAGGCACATAAGGAGATATTAGGGCAGGTGACCAAAAGCTTAGCCAAAGAGGTAGGTTTTAAGGAGCATCTTAAAGAAGGAAAGAGAGGTAAAGAGGCGGAGAGGTTTAGGGAGGGAATTCCAGAGCTTAGGGCCTAGGCAGGTGAAGGCACGGCCACCAATAGTTGAGCGATTTAAAATCAGGGATGCTCAAGAGGGCAGAATTAGAGGTGCGCAGATATCTCAGAGGGTTGGGGGGCTGGAGGAGATTACAGAGATAGAGAGGGGGCGAGGCCATGGAGGAATTCAAAAACAAGGATAAGAATTTTAAAATTGAGGCGTTGCTTAACCGCGAGCCAATGCAGGTCAGCGAACACAGGGGCATGGGTGAACGGGACTTGGTGCGAGTTAGGACACAGGCAGCATAGTTTTGGATGGCCTCAAGTTTACGGAGGGTAGAACGTGGGAGGCCGGCCAGGAGTCCGTTGTAATCGTCAAGTCTAGAGGTAAAAAGGCATGGATGAGGGTTTCAGCAGCAGATGAGCTGAGGCAGGGCGGAGACGGGCGATGTTATGGAGGTGGAAATAGGCGGTCTTAGTGATGGCACGGATATGTGATCGGAAGCTCATCTCGGGGTCAAATATGACACCAAGGTTGCGAACAGTCTGGTTCAGCCTCAGACAGTTGCCAGGGAGAGGGATGGAGCTGATGGTGGGAACGGAGTTTGTGGCAGGAACCGAAGACAATGGCTTCCAAATATTTAATTGGAGGAAATTTCTGCTCATCCAGTACTGGATGACAGACAAGCAGTCTGACAATTTAGAGACAGTGGAGGAGTCAAGAGAGGTAGTGAGGTAGAGCTGGGTGTCGCCAGCGTACATGTGGAAACTGACGCTGTGTTTTCGGATGATGTTGCCGAGGGGCAGCATGTAGATGAGAAATAGGATCAAGAGATGCTTTGAAACGAGTTGGTGGCTGCCCTTTTAGTCAGGGTGGAAGACCAAATGAGGTGGAATTAAACTATATTGATAAAACAAGTAGAAAAAGCTTGGGACGTTATGTGGCCGACCTGTGCCTTTATATTTTTACCACAAGGACATATTCAGCTAAGTTATTCGCCTAACAGGAATTCACAGAACAACACTTATTTTGTTTGGTGTCTGCTATCTTTACTAATGGACTGGTCATTATGTCTGGTTCAAGACAAGCAAACATCGCAAATCAGGTAGCAGGAGGAAGGATTATTCCCATTAGTGAATCCTTATTCTTCCAAATGGCTTTGACCTCTGAATATCAACAGGAAGTCAGGATGATACTTGAACAATTACTGGATTATAAACAATGGCCCAGAAATTAAACACTGAGCGTTCCTGCGGGGGTAAGGCTTCCCCGCGATATCTCACTGCGCGCCTACCTTTTCCCTCCGGGCCCACACGAACTTTAGTTTCAAGGCTGCAGCTGTGCAGTGCTTGCGTGACCCACAGATGCAGTTAGTTCGTGCGAGCTCTGGGATCACGTGATTCAGTTAGAGCCAATGGCAGCACACCATCTTTCATTCATAGTTTTGACAGGAGAACTGCTAAACCTCAATTAAATTTTTTTTAAAACCATCACATTAATAAAATAAGTATAGTTAAATAAATTAACCACTTTAAACAAAAATTTAAATTTTTGAAAAAATGTAATATCTTTTTAAAAGTTATAAAAATAAACTTACCTTTCTTTAAAGTCTCTAAAAAAGATAAACCTGTTGAAAAATTTTTAAAATACTTAATTAACTACTTACCTTGTTAAAAGAGGGTCTTACGCCTCCTTTCTTTAGGTGTAAAATCTTCCATGCTTACCTGCGCGTTCAAAGCACTAAGTGCACTGTGTGCGCGCAGCCTGTAGCGCGCACGCGGTTCACTTAGGAACCGCCCCCTTTTGAGTTCACGAAGTGCCAGTTTCCCGCGCATGCGCAGTGCATGCTGGAAACCGGCAATTGGAGACCTAAAACGCGAGAGTACACAGTGCGTACTCTCGCGTATTAGATCTAATTTTCGGGCCATTATAAACTTTTGGACAAAAGTACTGTATTTGTGTTCCGATGAGCTGGTAATAAATTCAGTGTCATGCCTACAGGTTCTCGGCAGGAAGTCGCAGGAGTATTAATTAATGTCACTACATCCTTTCTTTCAGTGAGGCCCCAGAGGTTCGACATCTTTCACAAATGATGCTTTTATAAAAATAAGTGCAACGGGATCACAGCTCATTAGCGTAAATCCCTGACCCAAACAGTATGCTTTTTAAATTCGGACGGCCTTATTAAATCACAGAGTTCAAAGGTTCCAAATCCTGAATGAATAGGTTATATTTTATCAACATATCTGTGTCGCTTCCCTCATTCTCTTTCAACTGTTCCATTGGGGAAGGCCCTATTCAATTTTCTGTGTCATGATCAGAAATTTCCTCCATACCACACCTTCACCCCCGCATTTATCCCGTCCTTCAGATGAGAGAGCTCTGTCTGCCTTTTCCACCGGTTCAGGTGAACACTAAAGATTCCACCGGCATATTTGAAGAGGGACAGGGAGTTCTCCCCGTGTCTGGGCCAACGTCCCTCTTCAACCAACACCACCAAAATATAGTTGCCTCATTGCTGCTTGTGCGATCTTGAGGTGCACAAAATAGCTGCCCTGCTTATCTCCATAACGCGGAGATGCCGGTGTTGGACTGGGGTGGACAAAATTGAGAGGTCGCACAACACTAGGTTATAGTCCAACAGTTTTATTTGAAATCAGTAGTAACTCCGAAAGCTTGTGATTTCAAATAAAACTGTTGGACTATAACCTGGTGTTGTGCGACCTCTCAATTATCTCCATAACAACAGTCAATGCACTTGAAAATAATTCACTCTAGACAAAGTGCTTTTGTATATTTCAGAGAGAAGTGATAAAGTGCTATATAGATGAAAATCAATCTTTCAAGTCTGTGGCAAATTTTGTTTGATAAAGCTCCGGTGAAGCACCTTGAAATGTTTTACTATGTGAACGGTGCTATATAAATGCAAGTTGTTGATTTTTACTTTTGCTTGGTTTTCCAATATAATTCTCAAAAAGTATGGAAGTAATTAAAATGTTTCCTTCTCTTTTTTTGAAGCATTCGCAGCATGCCGACACTGGGAAACTATTAAACCAAGGTTAAGGCAGAAGATTTATTTGATTACTGCTTGGATCTCTCTGATTGCTTTTCTCTCCTTGGCCTTGCTGCTTCTTTTATGCTTTTATTTTAATTTGCCTCCTGTTGTTTCACTTACCATTTTCATTTCTGGTCTTTCTTTCCATTTCTCTCCTCAATACACGTCACAAGTTGCAACATTCGTGCTGTTTTATGTTAAAAGTACAGCAAGCTTTTTTTTATTCATTCATGGGATGTGGGCGTCGCTGGCAAGGCCAGCATTTATTGCCCATCCCTAATTGCCCTTGAGAACAACGGTAATTGGGACAAGCAACTTTCTTGAACCGTTGCAGTCCGTGTGGTGAAGGTACTCCCACAGTGCTGTTAGGGAGGGAGTTCCAAGATTTTGACCCAGCGACGATGAAGGAACAGCGATATATGTCCAAATCAGGATGGTGTGTGACTTGCAGGGGAACTTGGAGGTGGTGGTGTTCCCATGCGCCTGCTGCCCTTGTCCTTCTAGGTGGTAGAGGTCGCGGGTTTGGGAGGTGCTGCCGAAGAAGCCTTGGCGAGTTGCTGCAGTGCATCTTGTAGATGGTACACACGGCAGCCACGGTACGCCGGTGGTAGAGGGAGTGAATGTTTAAGGTGGTAGATGGGGTGCCAATCAAGATGGCTGCTTTGTCCTGGATGGTGTCAAGCTTCTTGAGTGTTGTTGGAGCTGCACTCATCCAGGCAAGTGGAGAGTATTCCATCACACTCCTTACTTGTGCCTTGTAGATGGTGCAAAGGCTTTGGGGAGTCAGGAGGTGAGACACTCGCCGCAGAATACCTAGCCTCTGACCTGCTGTTGTCGCCACAGTATTTATGTGGCTGGTCCATTAAGTTTCTGGTCAATGGTGATTCCCAGGATGTTGATGGTGGGGGATTCGACGTAGGTAATGCCATTGAATGTCAAGGAGAGGTGGTTAGACTCTCTCTGACCACCAGACAAGGGTTAATTGGACTGAGTGCTTTGTATCTGGGGTTTAGCCTACAACGTCAACTTTACAGGGTGCCTTTGATATAGAAAAATATACAGGCACACTTTACAGAAGCTAAAGCAAAGGATAAAGCAGGTGAAAGGGAGGGACAGCAAGCCAAGAGTTAGGAGAGGATTCCGCTCTATGAATGTGTGAACAGATGCTTTCAGATTTCACTTCTGAATGGCCTAGCTCGAATTTAAAGATTGTGCCCCCATCAGAGGAAATAGCTTCTCTGTATCTACCCTATCGAATCATTTTATTATTTTAAGCATCTCAATTAAATCACCCCTCAACCATCTAAACGCAAGGGAATACAAGCCAAGTTTATGCAATCTGTCCTCAGCATTTAACCCTAGGTATCCTGTTGGTTAATCTGCACTGCACCCCCTTCCAAAGCCATTATTTAGGGCCAGATTTTCCGATCGGAGGCTTCCTGTGTGTGGATGTCTCCGATCGGGAAAAATCTACGCACTTACCTGCTGGCTCCGTAGGTCCCGAGATTTCCGATCCTGGGCCTCTCCTGGTGCGTGCGCGCAGAGGCCCAGGTAGCCCAGGGGCGCAGGCGGTTCGCAAGCGTCCCTGGGATCACGTGGGCCATGGGGAACCAATGGAAGAAGGGAATCCCCCTTCACACTTTTGACAGGTCTCTACGCACAGATCCGTCAAAAGTATGAATGGGGATCACTTAAAAAACAGTTAAACATTAAATAAATTTTTAAAAATTGTCACGTATTTAAAATTAGTTAAAATTACATTAAATTAAATATTTTAAAGAAAAATTTTATTAAAAAAAAATAATTAAAGGTTTTTACAGGGCTAAAAATAAACTTACCTTTTTTAAAAGTATTTTTAAATTATAAATGAGTGAAAAAAAAATATTTTTTAAACTCTTATGCTGGTAAAAGCAGGCCTTATGCTTTTTAAAGGTTTTCAGCGGGCGGAGGTTCTCCAGAAAGCGGAACTCTCCACCCGTAGAGGCCCTTCTCCCAGGCAGGTGGATGATCTGTCAAGAGGATTCTTGACAGATAGCAAGTGCGGGGATTTAGGGCATGCGCTTTGCACGCCTGAAACCAGCACTTGCGAGGCCCCTACGGGTGCGTACACACCTCATACACACCTGTGGGGGTCGGAATATCCGGCCCTATATCTCCTTCCTGAGGTGCAGTGCCCAGAACTGAATGCAATACACCAGATGGAGTCTGATCAAGGCTTTGTACAAATGGAGAATCACGTCCTCCCCTTTATATTCCAGCCCCCTTGAGATAAAGGCTAGCATTCCATTAGCTTTCTTGATGACTTTTTGTACCTGTGCACTAGCTTTTAGCGGTTTGTGTGCCTGGACACCCAAATCCCTTAACTGCTCCACAGAACCCAGTCTCTCACCATAAAGAAAATATTCCCATTTGTCTTTCTCGGATCCAAAGTGGATGGCCTCACACCTCCTCATTGAACTCCATCTGGCACAATTTTGCCCACTTAGTCTGTCTATGTCCCTTTGTAACTACCTGCTCCCATCTACACAATTTACTGTGCCTCCTAAGTTAGTGCCATCTGCATAACTCTCTATTCTATCATCCAAGATACTCTGGATATTCAACTCTCTATTCCTTCATCAAAGTCATTGATATATATGGTGAAAAGCTGAGGCTCCAGAACAAATCCCTGGGCAATACCAGTTGTCACATCCTACCAATCAGAGTACATTCCCTTTATCTCTCCGCTCTGTCTCCTATATCACAACTAATTACCAACCCATGTCACGAAGGCTATCCCCCATTCCGTGTGCTTTTATTTTTTGCTGATAATCTCTTGTGCGGAATCAAGTACCTTCTGGAAGTTCATATAGACAACGTCCATAGACATTGCCTTGTTCACCCTGTTAGTGGCCTCCGCCCCTCGAAAATTTCAATTAGATTAGTCAGACATGACCTGCTTTTCACAAATCTCTGCTGACTCTCTTTGATCAGCTCATACTTGTCCAAGTTACTGATTATAGATTCCAGTAACTACTCCATGATCATGATTAACTGACAACCCTATCTTCAAAGGAATTAAGGATTAAAAAAAGAGGAGCTTTCAGCGTTTAGCAGTTCTATCTGATTTTTGGTGTTTGCCAAGGCACAAGAACTTCATTAGTGTTTGTCTCCCCATGAGAGAGTGTTATATTTCAAAGTGTCAGCCTTAGCTCAGTGGCAGCACTCTTACCTGAGTTAGAAGGTTGTGGGTTCAAGCCCCAGTCCAGAGCAGTACTGAGGGGGTGCTGCACTGTCAGAGGTGCTGTCTGTCAGATGAGACATTAAACCGTGGCCCCTTCTGTCCTCTCAGGTGGACGTGAAAGATTCCACGACACAATTCAAAGAAGAGCAGGGTTCTCCACTGTGTCCCCGGCAACATCTATCCTTTAGCAACATCACTAAAACATTATCTGGTCATTATGTCATTGCTGTTTGTGGGATCTTGCTGTGTGCCAATTGGCTGTCTTGTTTCCTATGTTACAATAGTGACTACACTTCAAAAGTATTTCATGAGATGTAAAAAGCTTTGGGACGTCCTGAGGTTGTGAAAGGCGCTTTATGAATGCAAGTCCTTTCCTTTAAGAGATTGTCAAGCTTACATAGAATTACATATTACTTAGAATGTACAGCGCAAAAACAGGCCATTCGGTCCAACTGGTTCATGCCAGTGTTTATATTCCACATGAGCCTCCTCCCACCCTCAACATAACCTTCTACTCTTTTCTCCCTCATGTATTTATCTAGCTTCCCCATAAATGCATTTAAGCTTTATGTGTATCATGTAAGAAGACCTGAAGGAGTCTACTGGTAGAAGTGTTTGCTGGACTGTTTAACCTAGAAATTCCTGTGACGTTCCGACTGGAGTTGGAATGGAACTTCCACCACCTCATGGATGTGTCCGCTAACTCCATCCCAAGTCCCTGGGTCAGGGGCATTAGCATAATTTGGGTGGGCAGTCACACCACTGTTAGTGCACCTGGGACACCCACCTTGCTGCATTGTAAACATAGAAACATAGAAGATAGGAGCAGGAGGAGGCCATTCGGCCCCTCGAGCCTGCTCCGCCATTCGATGAGATCATGGCTGATCATCCAAACTCAGTACCCTGTACCTGCCTTCTCCCCATATCCCTTGATACCTTTAGCTTTAAGAAATATATCTAACTCATTCTTGAATATATTTAATGACTTGGCCTCAACTACCTTCTGTGGTAGAGAATTCCACAGGTTCACCACTCTCTGGGTGAAGAAATTCTTCCTCATTTCTGTCCTAAATGGCTTACCCGTTATCCTTAGATTATGACCCCTGGTTCTGGACTCTCCGACCATCGGGAACATTCTTCCTGCATCTAGTTTGTCCAGACCTGTCAAAATTTTATATGTTTCGATGAGATCCCCTCTCATTCTTCTATACTCCAGCGAGTATAAGCCCAATCGACCCAATCTCTCCTCATATGTCATTCCTGCCATCCCAGGTATCAGCCTTGTGAATCTTCGCTGAACTCCTTCCATGGCAAGAACATCCTTCCTCAGATAAGGCGACCAAAACTGCACACAGTACTCAAGGTGTGGTCTCACCGAGGCCCTGTACAACTGCAGCAGGACATCCCTGTTCCTATACTCAAACCCTTTCGCTATGAAGGCCAACATACCATTTGCCTTCTTCACCGCCTGCTGCACCTGCATGCTTACTTTCAGCGACTGCTGCACAAGGACACCCAGGTCTCGTTGCACTTCCCCTTCTCCCAATCTATTGCCATTCAGATAATAGTCTGCCTTTCTGTTTTTGACACCAAAGTGGATAACCTCGCACTTATCCACATTATATTGCATCTGCCATGCTTCTGCCCACTCACCCAACCTGTCCAAATCATCCTGGAGTTTCTTGGTATCCTCCTCGCAGCACACACTCCCACCCAGCTTTATGTCATCTGCAAACTTGGAGATATTACATTTAGTTTCCTTATCTAGATCAGTGGGCCAGCTGTGAAGAAAAGTTTTGAAAGTCTGATTTTGAATTTCCTACTTTCTCTATGGCAATCGATGCCTCTGCCACTGATTGCCACAGGGCAACCAGCCTTCGAGATGACACTTCCTCCAGGATCAGGCCCTGGCATGCTCGTGTGCCAGCTTCATACAAGCGTACAAAACACAAGGAACAAGGGAGACAAAACTGATGAGGATTCTGCGCGATGACATCACCCTGCCAGTCCCTGGAAAATTGCAGTAATCAAGTGATTGCGATCAGGGTTAATTGTTAGGCACATCGTGTGTTATGATGCACAGCTGAAAGATTTCAGATCATAAGGAACATATCTGCTAATAGAAACTGAAGTCAAACCAAATGAGTGAGAAAATAGTGTTGGTAAAAGCCTGAACCGTGACGGTGAAATTACGTTTGTGGTCTGTGACTTCTGCTTCTGTTCTTTCCTCTTCCCAATCCTTTTGTTCCTTCTCTTTCTCTCTGCTTTCCTCCTCCTCACTTCCTGTGTAATTCATCCACCCTTTCTTTTCTTCTCTCTGCCTGTTGTTGTTCCCCTTCTTTCTCTCTTCCTCTCACTTTTTAAAAATGAGAAGTCGCACAACACCAGGTTATAGTCCAACAGATTTATTTAATTTTACAAGCTTTCGAAGCAGTTCGCTCCTTCGTCAGGTAAGTTAGCAATGACGAAGGAGCGAACTGCTTCGAAAGCTTGTAAAATTAAATAAATCTGTTGGACTATAACCTGGTGTTGTGCGACTTCTCATTTTTGTCCACCCCAGTCCAACGCCGGCATCTCCACATCATGATCTCACTTTTTAATTCATCCACCTCTCTCTCTATCTATCATGCCTCTCCTGTCTGCTATTGCTCTGCTGTGTATTGTCCCCCTCCTCTTTCAATCTGCCATTTTTCCCTTGTCTCTTCCTTCTGCTTCTTCCTCTGCTGTTTTAATGTAGGAAGCACGACAGCCAATTTTCACACAGCAATGTAATAACGACAACATAATCTTGTATTTTAGTGTTTTGGTTGAGGGATAAATATTGGCCAGGACACCGGGGAGACCTCCCCTGCTCTTCTTCAAAATAGTGCCATGGGATCTTTTATGCCCACCTGAGAGAGCAGACGGAGCCTTGGTTTAATGTCTCATCCGAAAGACGGCACCTCCAACAGTGCAGCACTCCCTCAGTGTTGCACTGGAGTGTCAGCCAAAATTTTGTGCTGAAGTCTCTGGAGTGGGACTTGAACCCACTGACATGAATCTGTCATTCATGAAAGAAAGACGTATGAATTAATACTGAGTGGCCTGCGGGTGGCGCTGTCCAGGGAGAGTATAAATACTCGGGCACGGGCCCAGCTTGCACAGGACATTCTTAACAGGAACTAGTGAAGGACTCAACTAGACCTCCATGTTGTAAAACAGTTGATTAAAGCTTTGTTTAACGCTTAGACCAAGTGCCTAGTAGTTTTCTTACATCACCCACAACCTTCTGATTCAGATCGAGAGTGCTACCCACTGAGCCATATTTGTCACCGGATGTGCGAGACCTGTGTGTCAGGAGCCGGTGGGCCTTCAGCAACATAAAAGCAACTTTAAAAGCTTGTCATCAGTAAAACAGGTTGGTGCTGAGTGAAAAGAGATGGTTGTTTAGGGTAGTCAATCTTCTTGATAGTGCTGTCCTGAGCAACAATACAAGAGGAGTGCTTCGACAGACAAGGTGCTGTAAAGAATATGTTGTGAGTCTTTGTTAATGAGAGAGTCATGAATAATGCATGTTCTACCAATGCTTGTGGTAAATCAGCAGGTGTTCTAGTCAGCAACTGCTATACAGCCCAGCTCATGATAAATAGGTTTTAGATACCTTGGCTGTGGGCTGAATCAGACATGTTGGGGCATTGACTCTGAATCTGGCAGCCTTGTGAGATCCTAATGTAATGTTTATTAACATGGCCTCTGTGTTAAGGAGTAGTTTTTTTATATATAATGTGAAGCACTTATACTGCTCCTAATGTAAAAAAGAACATCTCAGAGCGCTTACCATGGGGCAGGAGATGAACACCAAACAGGAAGTAAGGAATTTTGGAAGCATGGGGGTAAAAATGGGTGGGTTTGGGTCAGATTGGAAGTTAAAATGTTAAAAATCTTAAACAGGAACCCAACCCGCCTCAAACACGCCCATTTCTGATTTTAACGGAGGTGGGATTAGGGGCAGGCGACCAATCCGCTCCCAGGAGGCGGGTCAGTCGTTGAAACCTTTTAAGGAGGCTGTGTGCCTCCATTTTAACAATGCTTCTATTTTTAACCACAGTCAGCTGGGTTTCCAGGCCTTGGGAAACCCGGCAGGTAAAAGGAGGTGAGAAGGGCTGCATCCATCAGGTAAGTGTTTTTACAGCACTATTTGTGGGCCAGGAGGAGCAGGAGTGTTCACCGACCCCCCTGTGTACATCGATCACCCTCCACAATCACTAACTGCACCACCCCCTGCCATCACTGACACCACCTGTGATTAACAACTCTCCCCCAACCCCCCATCTCTCTCGATCTCTCTCCAACCTCCCCATCGCTCCCTCCGATCTTTATCCGACCTCCCAATCTCTCCCTCCGATCTTTCTCCAACCTCCCCATCGCACCCTCCGATCTTTCTCCAACCTCCCCATCGCTCCCTCCGATCTTTATCCGACCTCCCCATCTCTCCCTCCGATCTCTTCCTGACTCCCCATCTCTGCCCCTGATCTCTCTCTGATACCCCATCTCTCTCTCTGATCTCTCACTGAACCCCCATCTCTGCCCACAGTCTCTCTCCGACCCCCTGCGATCATCCCCGTGACCCTCCAAACCACGCTGTACCCTCCCCCCAACCCCGCGATATCTACCTTGAGCCGCACAAAACTTACCTGCTCCTGGGCTGTGGCCTCTTCTGCAGCGTTCCCCGCCAGACAGGGAGTCAAGCCTGTCAATCAATGCCGTTAAATGCCTTGGGACATCTTCCGATGTTAAATGCACTATATAAATGCAAGTTGTTGTTGCTTGTTAATAAAATATCAATTGGCATTAAAACACACAAGACTGGCACCTCCAATGTGATTTTGAATTAAACAGCAACCGAAGCACATTCCAAGACCCACATTTTTCACGTGGCTTTACTACAGGTGGGATGCTTTATATTGTGCAATGCTGGGATGAAGGAAGAAATGCACAAGTCCGGCTCCTCCAATTCTGCAGTCAGCGGCCGCCAGTAGGGAAGGCAATTTGAAAAGTGACGAAGAAAATAAACAAACGGCTCCGTTAGAGAAGAAATTAGAGCAAATTTTACACCAAAAATTCTTAAGTTAACTAAAGTTATCAGAACGGAGCAGCATCAAGTTAAATGTACTGCAGGTAAGACATACTGCAGGTTAGATATACTGCAGATTAGACATTCTGCAGATTAGACACACTGCAGGTTAGATACACTGCAGGTTAGACATACTGCAGATTAGATACACTGCAGGTTAGATACACTGCAGGTTAGATATACTGCAGGTTAGACATACTGCAGGTTAGACATAATGCAGGTTAGATACACTGCAGGTTAGACATACTGCAGGTTAAATATACTGCAGATTAGACATACTGCACGTTAGACATACTGCAGATTAGACATACTGCAGATTAGACATACTGCAGATTAGACATACTGCAGGTTAGACATACTGCAGATTAGACATAATGCACGTTAGACATACTGCAGGTTAGACATACTGCAGGTTAGACATACTGCACGTTAGACATACTGCAGGTTAGACATAATGCAGGTTAGACGTACTGCAGGTTAGACATTCTGCAGGTTAGACATTCTGCAGGTTAGACATGCTGCAGGTTAGATATACTGCAGGTCAGACATGCTGCAGGTTAGATATACTGCAGGTCAGACATACTGCAGGTTAGACATTCTGCAGGTTAGACATTCTGCAGGTTAGACACACTGCAGGTTAGATATACTGCAGGTCAGATATACTGCAGGTGAGACATACTGCAGGTTAGATATACTGCAGGTTAGACATATTGCAGGTTAAACATACTGCAGGTTAGATATACTGCAGGTTGGACATTCTTCAGGTTAGACACACTGCAGGTTAAACATACTGCAGGTTAGATATACTGCAGGTTAGACACACTGCAGGTTAAACACACTGCAGGTCAGACATTCTGCAGGTTAGACATACTGCAGGTTAGACATATTGCAGGTTAGACATACTGCAGATTAGACATATTGCAGGTTAGACATACTGCAGGTTAGACATATTGCAGGTTAGACATATTGCAGGTTAGACATACTGCAGGTTAGACATACTGCAGGTTAGACATACTGCAGGTTAGACATACTGCAGGTTAGACATTCTGCAGGTTAGACATACTGCAGGTTAGACATACTGCAGGTTAGACATACTGCAGATTAGACATACTGCAGATTAGACATACTGCAGATTAGACATACTGCAGGTTAGACATACTGCAGGTTTGATATACTGCAGGTTAGACATACTGTAGGTAGACATACTGCAGGTTAGATACATTGCAGGTTAGACATACTGCAGTTTAGACATACTGCAGGTCAGATATACTGCAGGTTAGACATACTGCAGGTTAGACATACTGCAGGTTAGACATACTGAAGGTTAGACATGCTGCAGGTTAGACATGCTGCAGGTTGGATATGCTGCAGGTTAGACATGCTGCGGGTTAGACATACTGCAGGTTAGACATTCTGCAGGTTAGACATACTGCAGGTTAGACATTAGACATACTGCATGTTAGATATACTGCAGGTTAGACATACTGCAGGTAGACATACTGCAGGTTAGATACATTGCAGGTTGGACATACTGCAGGTTAGACATGCTGCAGGTTAGACATACTGCAGGTTAGACATACTGCAGGTTAGACATTCTGCAGGTTAGACATACTGCAGGTTAGACATTAGACATACTGCATGTTAGATATACTGCAGGTTAGACATACTGCAGGTAGACATACTGCAGGTTAGACATACTGCAGGTTAGACATACTGCAGGTTAGACATACTGCAGGTTAGACATATTGCAGGTTAGATACATTGCAGGTTGGACATACTGCAGGTTAGACATACTGCAGGTTAGACATACTGCAGGTTAGACATACTGCAGGTTAGACATACTGCAGGTTAGACATTCTGCAGGTTAGACATACTGCAGGTTAGACATTAGACATACTGCATTTTAGACATACTGCAGGTTAGACATACTGCAGGTTAGGTATACTGCAGGTCAGAAATACTGCAGGTAAGACATACTGCAGGTTAGACATACTGCAGGTAAGACATACTGCAGGTAAGACATACTGCAGGTTGGACACACTGTAGGTTAGATACACTGCAGGTTAGACATACTGCAGGTTAGACATACTGCAGGTTAGACATACTGTAGGTTAGATACACTGCAGGTTAGATACACTGCAGGTTACATACACTGCAGGTTACATACACTGCAGGTTAAATACACGGCAGGTTAGACATACTGCATTTTAGATACACTGCAGATTAGATACACTGCAGATTAGACATGCTGCAGGTTAGATACACTGCAGGTTAGATATACTGCACATTAGATATACTGCAGGTTAGACATACTGCAGGTTAGACATGCTGCAGGTTAGACATGCTGCAGGTTAGATACACTGCAGGTTAGATATACTGCAGGTTAGATATACTGCAGATTAGATACACCGCAGGTTAGACATACTGCAGGTTAGACACACTGCAGGTTAGACACACTGCAGGTTAGACACACTGTAGGTTAGACATACTGCAGGTTAGACATACTGCAGGTCAGACATACTGCAGGTCAGACATTCTGCAGGTTAGACATTCTGATGGTTAGACATTCTGCAGGTTAGACATTCTGCAGGTTAGACATTAGACATACTGCATTTTAGACATACTGCAGGTTAGACACACTGTAGGTTAGACATACTGCAGGTTAGACATACTGCAGGTCAGACATACTGCAGGTCAGACATACTGCAGGTCAGACATTCTGCAGGTCAGACATTCTGCAGGTTAGACATTCTGCAGGTTAGACATTCTGCAGGTTAGACATTCTGCAGGTTAGACATTAGACATACTGCATTTTAGACATACTGCAGGTTAGACATACTGCAGGTTAGGTATACTGCAGGTCAGAAATACTGCAGGTAAGACATACTGCAGGTTAGACATACTGCAGGTAAGACATACTGCAGGTAAGACATACTGCAGTTTGGACACACTGTAGGTTAGATACACTGCAGGTTAGACATACTGCAGGTTAGACATACTGCAGGTTAGACATACTGCAGGTTAGACATGCTGCAGGTTAGATACACTGCAGGTTAGATATACTGCAGGTTAGATATACTGCAGGTTAGATATACTGCAGATTAGATACACCGCAGGTTAGACATACTGCAGGTTAGACACACTGCAGGTTAGACACACTGCAGGTTAGACACACTGCAGGTTAGACATACTGCAGGTCAGACATACTGCAGGTCAGACATTCTGCAGGTTAGACATTCTGCAGGTTAGACATTCTGCAGGTTAGACATTCTGCAGGTTAGACATACTGCAGGTTAGATATACTGCAGGTTAGACATTCTGCAGGTTAGACATTCTGCAGGTTAGACATACTGCAGATTAGACATTCTGCAGGTTAGACATACTGCAGGTTAAACATACTGCAGGTTAGACATACTGCAGGGCAGATACACTGCAGGTTAGACATACTGCAGGTTAGATGTACTGCAGTTTAAACATACTGCAGGTTAGACATACTGCAGGGCAGATACACTGCAGGTTAGACACACTGCAGGTTAGATGTACTGCAGGTTAGACATACTGCAGGTTAGACATACTGCAGGTTAGACATACTGCAGGTTAGACATACCGCAGGTTAGTTATACTGCAGGTTACACATACTGCAGGTTAGTTATACTGCAGGTTAGACATACTGCAGGTTAGACATATTGCAGGTTAGACATACTGCAGGTTAGACATACTGCAGGTTAGACATACTGCAGGTTAGACATACTGCAGGTTAGACATACTGCAGGTTAGACATACTGCAGATTAGACATACTGCAGATTAGACATACTGCAGATTAGACATACTGCAGGTAGACATACTGCAGGTTAGATGTACTGCAGGTTAGACATACTGCAGGTTAGACATACTGCAGGTTAGACATACTGCAGGTTAGACATACCGCAGGTTAGTTATACTGCAGGTTACACATACTGCAGGTTAGTTATACTGCAGGTTAGACATACTGCAGGTTAGACATATTGCAGGTTAGACATACTGCAGATTAGACATACTGCAGGTTAGACATACTGCAGGTTAGACATACTGCAGGTTAGACATACTGCAGGTTAGACATACTGCAGATTAGACATACTGCAGATTAGACATACTGCAGATTAGACATACTGCAGGTAGACATACTGCAGGTTAGATACATTGCAGGTTAGACATACTGCAGGTTAGACATACTGCAGGTTAGACATGCTGCAGGTTAGACATGCTGCAGGTTGGATATGCTGCAGGTTAGACATGCTGCAGGTTAGACATGCTGCAGGTTAGACATACTGCAGGTTAGACATACTGCAGATTAGACATACTGCAGGTTAGACATACTGCAGGTTAGACATACTGCAGGTTAGACATACTGCAGGTTAGACATACTGCAGGTTAGACATACTGCAGGTTAGACACACTGCAGGTTAGACATACTGCAGGTTAGACATATTGCATGTTAGACATTCTGCAGATTAGACATTCTGCAGATTAGACATACTGCAGATTAGACATACTGCAGATTAGACATACTGCAGGTTTGATATACTGCAGGTTGGACATACTGCAGGTAGACATACTGCAGGTTAGATACATTGCAGGTTAGACATACTGCAGGTTAGACATACTGCAGGTTAGACATGCTGCAGGTTAGACATGCTGCAGGTTGGATATGCTGCAGGTTAGACATGCTGCGGGTTCGATATACTGCAGGTTAGACATGCTGCAGGATAGACATTCTGCAGGTTAGACATTCTGCAGGTTAGACATACTGCAGGTTAGACATTAGACATACTGCATGTTAGATATACTGCAGGTTAGACATGCTGCAGGTTAGACATACTGCAGGTTTGATATACTGCAGGTTAGACATACTGCAGGTTAGATATACTGCAGGTCAGATATACTGCAGGTTAGACATACTGCAGGTTAGACATACTGCAGGTAGACATACTGCAGGTTAGATACATTGCAGGTTTGACATACTGCAGGTTAGACATACTGAAGGTTAGACATGCTGCAGGTTAGACATGCTGCAGGTTGGATATGCTGCAGGTTAGACATTCTGCAGGTTAGACATTCTGCAGGTTAGACATTCTGCAGGTTAGACATACTGCAGGTTAGACACACTGCAGGTTAGACACACTGCAGGTTAGACACACTGCAGGTTAGACACACTGCAGGTTAGACACACTGCAGGTTAGACACACTGCAGGTTAGACATACTGCAGGTTAGACATACTGCAGGTTAGACATACTGCAGTTTAGACATACTGCAGGTTAGGTATACTGCAGGTCAGAAATACTGCAGGTAAGACATACTGCAGGTAAGACATACTGCAGGTTAGACATACTGCAGGTTAGACATACTGCAGATTAGACATACTGCAGATTAGACATACTGCAGATTAGACATACTGCAGATTAGACATACTGCAGATTAGACATACTGCAGGTTAGACATTCTGCAGATTAGACATACTGCAGATTAGACATACTGCAGATTAGACATACTGCAGGTTTGATATACTGCAGGTTAGACATACTGCAGGTAGACATACTGCAGGTTAGATACATTGCAGGTTAGACATACTGAAGGTTAGACATGCTGCAGGTTAGACATGCTGCAGGTTGGATATGCTGCAGGTTAGACATGCTGCGGGTTCGATATACTGCAGGTTAGACATGCTGCAGGATAGACATTCTGCAGGTTAGACATTCTGCAGGTTAGACATTCTGCAGGTTAGACATTCTGCAGGTTAGACATACTGCAGGTTAGACATTCTGCAGGTTAGACATTCTGCAGGTTAGACATTCTGCAGGTTAGACATACTGCAGGTTAGACATTAGACATACTGCATGTTAGATATACTGCAGGTTAGACATGCTGCAGGTTAGACATACTGCAGGTTTGATATACTGCAGGTTAGACATACTGCAGGTCAGATATACTGCAGGTCAGATATACTGCAGGTTAGACATACTGCAGGTTAGACATACTGCAGGTAGACATACTGCAGGTTAGATACATTGCAGGTTTGACATACTGCAGGTTAGACATACTGAAGGTTAGACATGCTGCAGGTTAGACATGCTGCAGGTTGGATATGCTGCAGGTTAGACATTCTGCAGGTTAGACATTCTGCAGGTTAGACATACTGCAGGTTAGACACACTGCAGGTTAGACACACTGCAGGTTAGACACACTGCAGGTTAGACACACTGCAGGTTAGACACACTGCAGGTTAGACACACTGCAGGTTAGACACACTGCAGGTTAGACACACTGCAGGTTAGACACACTGCAGGTTAGACACACTGCAGGTTAGACATACTGCAGGTTAGACATACTGCAGGTTAGACATACTGCAGGTTAGACATACTGCAGGTTAGACATACTGCAGTTTAGACATACTGCAGGTTAGGTATACTGCAGGTCAGAAATACTGCAGGTAAGACATACTGCAGGTAAGACATACTGCAGGTTGGACACACTGTAGGTTACATACACTGCAGGTTAGATATACTGCAGGTTACATACACTGCAGGTTAGATACACTGCAGGTTAGATACACGGCAGGTTAGACATACTGCAGGTTAGCTATACTGCAGATTAGATACACTGCAGATTAGACATGCTGCAGGTTAGATACACTGCAGGTTAGATACACTGCAGGTTAGATACACTGCAGATGAGCTACACTGCAGATGAGCTACACTGCAGATGAGCTACACTGCAGATGAGCTACACTGCAGATTAGCTACACTGCAGATTAGATACACTGCAGGTTAGATACACTGCAGGTTAGATACACTGCAGGTTAGATACACTGCAGATTAAATATACTGCAGATTAGATACACTGCAGGTTAGATATACTGCACATTAGACATACTGCAGGTTAGACATACTGCAGGTTAGACACGCTGCAGGTTAGATACACTGCAGGTTTAATATACTGCAGGTTAGATATACTGCAGATTAGATATACTGCAGGTTAGATATTCTGCAGGTTAGATATACTGCATGTTAGACATACTGCAGATTAGACATACTGCAGTTTAGATATACTGCAGGTTAGACATACTGCAGGTTAGACGCACTGCAGGTTAGATACACAGCAGTTTATATATACTGCAGGTTAGATATACTGCATTTTAGATATACTGCAGGTTAGATATACTGCAGATTAGATATACTGCAGGTTAGATATATTGCAGATTAGATACATTGCATGTTAGATATACTGCAGGTTAGATATACTGCAGGATAGATATACTGCAGGTTAGATAGACTGCAGGTTAGATAGACTGCAGGTTATATATACTGCAGGTTAGATATACTGCAGGTTAGATAGACTGCAGGTTAGATAGACTGCAGGTTAGATAGACTGCAGGTTAGATAGACTGCAGGTTAGATATACTGCAGATTAGATACACTGCAGGTTAGATACACTGCAGCTTAGATACACTGCAGATTAAATATACTGCAGATTTGATATACTGCAGATTAGATATACTGCAGATTAGATACACTGCAGGTTAGATACACTGCTGATTAAATATACTGCAGATTAGATATACTGCAGATTAGATACACTGCAGGTTAGATACACTGCAGGTTAGATACACTGCAGATTAGATATACTGCAGGTTAGACATACTGCAGGTTAGACGTACTGCAGGTTAGACACACTGTAGGTTAGACACACTGTAGGTTAGACATACTGCAGGTTAGACATACTGCAGGTTGGACATGCTGCAGGTTAGATACACCACAGGTTAGACATACTGCAGGTTAGACACACTGCAGGTTAGATATACTGCACGTTAGATATTCTGCAGGTTAGATATTCTGCAGGTTAGATATACTGCAGATTAGACATACTGCAGTTTAGACATACTGCAGATTAGATATATTGCAGATTAGATACACTGCAGGTTAGATACACTGCAGATTAAATATACTGCAGATTAGATACACTGCAGGTTAGATATACTGCACATTAGATATACTGCAGGTTAGACATACTGCAGGTTAGACATACTGCAGGTTAGACACACTGCAGATTAGACACACTGCAGGTTAGACACACTGCAGGTTAGACACACTGCAGGTTAGACACTCTGCAGGTTAGATGCACAGCAGGTTATATATACTGCAGGGTAGATATACTGCATTTTAGATATACTGCAGGTTAGATATACTGCAGATTAGATATACTGCATTTTAGATATACTGCATGTTAGACATACTGCAGATTAGATATACTGCATTTTGGATATACTGCATGTTAGATATACTGCATGTTAGATATACTGCATGTTAGATATACTGCATGTTAGATAGACTGCATGTTAGATAGACTGCAGGTTAGATAGACTGCAGGTTAGATAGACTGCAGGTTAGATAGACTGCAGGTTAGATAGACTGCAGGTTAGATAGACTGCAGGTTAGATAGACTGCAGGTTATATATACTGCAGGTTAGACATACTGCAGGTTAGATAGACTGCAGGTTAGATAGACTTCAGGTTAGATATACTGCAGGTTAGATACACTGCAGGTTAGACACACTGCAGGTTAGACATACTGCAGGTTAGATACACTGCAGGTTAGATATACTGCAGGTTAGACATACTGCAGGTTAGATATACTGCAGGTTAGACATACTGCAGGTTAGATATACTGCAGGTTAGACACACTGCAGGTTGGACACGCTGCAGGTTAGATACACCGCAGGTTAGATACACAGCAGGTTAGATATACTGCAGATTAGATATATTGCAGATTAGATACACTGCAGGTTAGATACACTGCAGGTTAGATACACTGCAGGTTAGATACACTGCAGATTAAATACACTGCAGATTAGATACACTGCAGGTTAGATACACTGCAGGTTAGATACACTGCAGATTAAATATACTGCAGGTTAGATAGACTGCAGGTTAGATAGACTGCAGGTTAGATATACTGCAGGTTAGATATGCTGCAGGTTAGATATACTGCAGATTAGATACACTGCAGGTTAGATACACTGCAGGTTAGATGCACTGCAGGTTAGATGCACTGCAGGTTAGATACACTGCAGGTTAGATACACTGCAGGTTGGACATGCTGCAGGTTAGATACACCGCAGTTTAGACATACTGCAGGTTAGACATACTTCAGGTTAGACATACTGCAGGTTAGACATACTGCAGGTTAGACACACTGCAGGTTAGATATACTGCAGGTTCGATATACTGCACGTTAGATATACTGCAGGTTAGATGCACTGCATGTTAAATATACTGCAGGTTAGATATACTGCAGATTAGATATACTGCAGGTTAGATATACTGCAGATTAGATACACTGCATGTTAAATATACTGCAGGTTAGATATACTGCAGGTTAGATATGCTGCAGGTTAGATATACTGCAGATTAGATATACTGCAGATTAGATATACTGCAGATTAGATATACTGCAGATTAGATATACTGCAGATTAGATATACTACAGGTTAGACAAACTGCAGGTTAGACACACTGCAGGTTAGACACGCTGCAGGTTAGACACACTGCAGGTTAGATATTCTGCAGGTTAGATATACTGCAGGTTAGATATACTGCAGATTAGATACACTGCATGTTAAATATACTGCAGATTAGATATACTGCAGATTAGATACACTGCAGGTTAGATATACTGCACGTTAGATATACTGCAGGTTAGATATGCTGCAGGTTAGACATACTGCAGGTTAGATATACTGCAGGTTAGATATACTGCAGGTTAGATATTCTGCAGGTTAGATATACTGCAGGTTAGATATTCTGCAGGTTAGATATTCTGCAGGTTAGATATTCTGCAGGTTAGATACACTGCAGGTTAGATACACTGCAGGTTAGACATACTGCAGGTTAGATATACTGCAGGTTATATATACTGCAGGTTAGATACACTGCAGGTTATATATACTGCAGGTTAGATATACTGCAGGTTAGTTATACTGCAGGTTAGATATACTGCAGGTTAGATACACTGCAGGTTAGATACACTGCAGGTTAGACATACTGCATGTTAGATATACTGCAGGTTATATATACTGCAGGTTATATATACTGCAGGTTAGATACACTGCAGGTTAGATACACTGCAGGTTAGATACACTGCAGGTTAGATACACTGCAGGTTAGATATACTGCAGGTTAGATATTCTGCAGGTTAGATATTCTGCAGGTTAGATATTCTGCAGGTTAGATACACTGCAGGTTAGATACACTGCAGGTTAGATACACTGCAGGTTAGACATACTGCAGGTTAGACATACTGCAGGTTAGACATACTGCAGGTTAGACATACTGCAGGTTAGACATACTGCAGGTTAGACATACTGCAGGTTAGACATACTGCAGGTTAGACATACTGCAGGTTAGACATACTGCAGGTTAGACATACTGCAGGTTAGACATACTGCAGGTTAGACATACTGCAGGTTAGACATACTGCAGGTTAGATATACTGCAGGTTAGAGGCACTTCAGGTTAAACACACTGCAGGTTAGAGGCACTGCGGGTTAGAGACACTGCGGGTTAGACAAAGTGCGGGTCAGACAAAGTGCGGGTCAGACAAAGTGCGGGTCAGACAAAGTGCGACGGACTGCAAGTTTGACGGACTGCATGTTAGATATATTGCAGGTTAGATATACCGCGGGTTAGATCCCCTGCAGGTTAGATATACTGCAGGTTAGATATACTGCAGGTTATATATTCTACAGTTTACATACACTGCAGGTTAGATACACTGTCCAGCAAATCACCTCAAATCCAATCACAGAAGAATGTCCTTTACTTCACTGGCGCATTAGTTCCATTTCCTTCTCCGACCATTCTTGTGGCCTGTGTGTGAGATTGCTCACTCTCTAGTGAGATTGCTCATGACGACAATTTTGTAGTGCGGACTTGCACCTGCTTGGAATTGGACCAAGACTGTTCCAACGCTCTCCTGGTTGGCCTCCCATCTTGCACCCTCTGTAAACGTGAGCTCATTCAAAACTCTGCTGCCCATATACTAACTCTCACCAAGTCTCGTTCACCCAACACCCCGTGCTCACTGACCTACATTGACTCCCAGTTAAGCAACGCCTCGATTTCAAAATCATCATTCTTGTTTTCTAATCCCTCCATTGACTTACCCCTCCCTATCTCTGTAACCTCCTCCAGCCCGACAGCCCTCCGAGATCTCTCCAATTCTGACCACTTGAGCAACCCCGATTTTAGTCGCTCCACCATTGGTGGCCGTGCCTTCAGCTGCCTGGGCCTAAGCTCTGGAATTCCCTCCCTAAACCACTCCTCCTCTCTACCTCTCTCTCTTCCTTTAAGATGCTCCTTAAAACCTACCTCTTTAACCAAGCTTTTATCACCTGTCCCAATATCTCCTTATGTAGCTCGGTGTCAATTTTGTTTGAAGCACCTTGGGGCGTTTAACTACGCTAAAGGCGCTATATAAATGCAAGTTCTTGTTCTTGTTGAGATTGTGCACACTCGTTTCATGTCAGGTTCTTTCAGCTAGAAAGAGGATGCTTTTGTCTTCTCAGTCTGCATTGATTGATGTCCAGGTCCTGGGTGTGAAAGGACAGCAGGCGACAGCGTGCCAAACCATTGTACCACCCAGTCCATCTGCCCCAGAACTAAAGGCTTGATTTTTAAATGACTTAATCGCTGATGACTAATCTGTTTGTTTGAATAAATCGCTCAATGTACCATTTTCAGATACTCGTAAAGCCTGAACTCACTATCCCTGTGGAAATATTTTGGGTGAACGAGAGCATAATGACATGAAGTCTGCGTCGTTTGTGCAATTTGCATAATTCCCAGAGAGCTGCTGGAATAAGTCATTAAATGAAGAGAGTCACAGCTTGCTGACTCAACAAATTATAAAAGGGAGTCTCGGTCCCTGAGCTGATTTTAACCCTTCTGTCCCATTTACATTAAGTACCACTTGAAGTGGAAGCATTTCCAATATATCATATATCATATATTTCATATATCCCTATTGCTCTTATGTAGAGATATTATAGGATATTGTCGTACATCCTTTACCTCTAATACAAGTAGGAAATATTGAAAAACGTCCGGTTATTACTATTTATTAAATCAAGTCAATGAGATAATAAAACATAACCCCTTACACGCAGTGTATATGAGATATAGGTACCAATTGTACTCACATATCTCAGGAGATGTCATCTTTGCTGCTTACGCTAGTCTCAGAAAGAGTAGATTGAAGAGTGCTCCTCACAAAAATGCCTCTCCTTGAAGGTAGCTAAAGTTCCCTAACTGAGTGAAGCTTCATATCTCTCTTTTAAACTGTTTTTAGGAAATTAGCATCCTTATCATTAACTAGCACATTGTCTAATTTTTACTGAGCTTTAACTTTATTGGGCAGTTTATGACCCTGAGCTCATTGAACAGATTGCTGAACACCCAGCCATAGAGGGATGATATATAGTATGGTGGAGTTCTACATTAGGATGGAGAAGGAAACAGTTAATTCAGAGACCATGGTCCAGAACTTAAATAAGGGCAACTTTGAGGGTATGAGGCGTGAATTGGCGAGGTTAGATTGGCAAGCGATATTTAAGGGGTTATCAGTGGAAGGGCAATGGCGGACATTTAGAGATCGCATGGATGAACTACAGCAATTGTACATCCCTGTCTGGCATAAAAATAAAAAAGGGAAGGTGGCTCAACCATGGCTAACAAGGGAAATCAGGGATAGTATTAAAAGCAAGGAAGTGGCATACAAATTGGCCAGAAGTAGCAGCAAACCCGGGGACTGGGAGAACTTTAAAACTCAGCAGAGGAGGACGAAGGGTTTGATTAGGGCAGGGAAAATAAAATATGAAAGGAAGCTTGCGGAGAACATTAAAACGGACTGCAAAAGCTTCTATAAATATGTAAAAAGAAAGAGGTTAGTAAAAACAAATGTAGGTCCCCTGCAGTCAGAAACAGGGGAAGTCATAATGGGGAACAAAGAAATGGCAGATCAATTGAACAAGTACTTTGGTTCGGTGTTTACTGTGGAGGACACAAACAACCTTCCAGAAATAAAAGAGATCAAAGGATCTGGTAAGAGGGAGGAGCTGAGGGAAATCCTTATCAGTCGGGAAAAGGTGTTGGGGAAATTGATGGGACTGAAGGCTGATAAATCCCCAGGACCTGATGGTCTGCATCCCAGAGTACTTAAGGAGGTGGCCTTGGAAATAGTGGATGCATTGACGATCATTTTCCAACATTCCTTAGACTCTGGATCAGTTCCGAAGGAGTGGAGGGTGGCTAATGTAACCCCTCTTTTTAAAAAAGGAGGGAGGGAGAAAGCAGGGAATTATAGACCGGTCAGCCTGACATCGGTGGTGGGTAAAATGATGGAATCAATTATTAAAGATGTCATAACAGACCATTTGGAAAGTGGCGACATGATAGGTCCAAGTCAGCATGGATTTGTGAAAGGGAAATCATGCTTGACAAATCTTTTGGAATTTTTTGAGGATGTTTCCAATAGGGTGGACGGTGGGGGGAACCAGTAGATGTGGTGTATTTGGACTTTCAGAAGGCCTTCGACAAGGTCCCACACAAGAGATTGGTGTGCAAAGTTAAAGCACATGGGATTGGGGGTAATGTGTTGACGTGGATTGAGAACTGGTTGGCACACAGGAAACAAAGAGTAGGAGTAAATGGGTACTTTTCAGAATGGCAGGCAGTGACCAGCGGGGTACCGCAGGGTTCGGTGCTGGGGCCCCAGCTGTTTACATTATATATTAATGATTTGGACGAAGGGATTAATTGTAATATCTCCAAATTTGCGGATGACACTAAATTGGGAGGCAGTGTGAACAATGAGGAGGATGCTAGGAGGCTACAGAGTGACTTGGACAGGTTGGGTGAATGGGCAAATGTATGGCAGATGAAGTACAATGTGGATAAATGTGAGGTTATCCACTTTGGTGGTAAAAATAGGGAGGCGGACTATTACCTGAATGGTGGCAGATTAGGGAAAGGGGAGGTGCAACGAGACCTGGGCGTCATGGTACATCAGTCACTGAAGGTGGGAAGGCAAGTGCAGCAGGCAGTCAAGAAAGCAAATGGCATGATGGCCTTCATAGCAAGGGGATTTGAGTACAGGAGTAGGGAGGTGATGCTACAGTTGTACAGGGCCTTGGTGAGGCCACACCTGGAGTATTGTGTGCAGTTTTGGTCTCCTAACTTGAGGAAGGACATTCTTGCTATTGAGGGAGTGCAACGAAGGTTCACTAGATTGATTCCTGGGATGTCCAGACTGACATATCAAGAAAGACTGGATCAACTGAACTTGTATCCTCTGGAGTTCAGAAGAATGAGGGGGGATCTTATAGAGACGTTTAAAATCCTGACTGGTTTAGACAAATTAAATGCGGGCAGAATGTTTCCAATGTTAGGGAAAACTAAAACCAGGGGTCACAGTCTAAGGATAAAGGGGAAGCCATTTAAGACTGAGATGAGGAGGAATTTCTTCACCCAGAGAGTGGTGAATCTGTGGAATTCTCTACCACAGAAGGTTGTTGAGGCCAGTTCGCTAAATATATTCAAAAGGGAGTTAGATATAATACTCACAACTAGGGGGATCAAGGGGTATGGCAAGAAAGCAGGAATGGGGTACTGAGGTAGCATGTTCAGCCATGAACGCATTAAATGGCGGTGCAGGCTCGAAGGACCGAATGGTCTACTCCTGCACCTATTTTCTATGTTTCTATGTTTCTATATCCTGGTCAATATCCTGTTCCATCCTTCTAAAGTTTCATCCTTCAACATTGTTACATGAGCAACCTTTGCTTCCTATCATTGCTGTTCTTGAACTATGGCTTCAGTGACACTATGGATTGTCAATGTGATCAAAAGATAAGATTCTGCCAGCATACAGTTTAAACCAACTCTGCCTATTCATGTGGTTTAACCATAATTGCTACATTAGCTGTTCTGTCTTTGTTCCATATTAAAACAATGTAAAAACCTATCTATAGTCTTACACCAGGAACCTTCCATACTCTCTTATAATGCTGGACATTTTTAACTGTTTCTCAAGTGAGTGTGCTCAGAAACACTCTTCCGCCTGTGGTTGTCCTGGACACTCACGATTTTCAGAATCTCTCATGTCGGGTAAGCTTTACACAACACTGGCTTTCAATGTCTTTTGACTCAGAAACTGAAAGTAGCTTCAAACCAACACTTTAGTGGCAAACTTTAGTTCAGTCTAAGCTCACTCTGCTGGTCTCTCTCACACAATCAGTTAATTCAAACACAGATACCACTTTTAAAACAGCCAAACAAAATCACACCCAGCCACCAATACTTTCACACTGAGTTTGTAAGTCAAACCAACCCAGTCAGTATTCCTGGCTTTTCCCTTTAAGACGGCCAATTGAGTGCCAGGTTTGATTTTTACTCATCTCCACCTGCAATTGGATTGAAACTGGCCAAATTCATTTTCCATAGGACTCCACGCAGCCGTCAGAGAAAAGAAGTTATCCCATTAGTCTAGGCTGGATTCAAACCTACTTCTCAGAGATGAAAAGACTCCATTGTGATCTACTATACTAGCTACTTCCCTCCAACCTGTCTTTTTCAAACAGGGAAGGAAGGAAGGAAGGAGGGAGGGAGGGAGGTGGGAGGGAGGAGGGAGGGAGGAAGGAGGGAGGGAGGGAGGAAGGAAGGATTGAGTACAGTGTGCGTAGATACCAGAGGGAAGTTTCCTCTGCCCCAAGATGTGCCCCAATCTCAACCTCAGAAAAGGACCACTGCTGTACCACTGAGATTCCCAGTTAGTGTTGAATTAGGGATGCTTTATGCTGTAGGCTTATGCTCACTAAAGCTGGCTTGAGACGACTCAAATTCTTTTGATGTAGCAGACAACCAGCAGAGAGAGGAGACTTTCATCTTCTCAGTCTGAACTTGATTTGAATCGAGGTGTGAATATTCTCATTTTCTCTCCCATATATCAACCCCAAAATAATAAGTTGAGGAACACATCTTTGGAGTAGGAGACAGTAGTAGACTGCAGGGACCATGCAAATTAAAGGTGCAAATCAGCATTGCCTCATGCTACCATCTGGTGCCAGACAGATGGGAACAATTTAAGGAATGTCTATAGTATATTTTTTAGTCTGGCTTTAGATGGACAGAGAAAATGTGCTTCAAAAATTGGCTTCAGCCAGCAGTATTCCCTCAGTGACAGTTATGTGTCTGTATCATGAAGATCACAGATGCGTTGTCTAGGTTAAAGCTCAATAAATTTGAACTCAGGAAAATCAAATTATTGGTCCTTTGAAGGACAGTGGATATTTTATGTATGATCGCCTGTTCATGTTAAGTTCTGGTTTCAATTGCTGTCAAAGGTCAAAGGCAAACAGATTGTCAGATGGCAAAAGGGTCTACAATTCAGTTTATCAGTTTAAGTGTTTGACTGTTGGGAAGAAATCGGCTGATCATCAAATGGGCCTGCTTTAACATTAAAGTAAAGGTAACCGTATAATTGAGGAACAATCTGTGTTCCCCCAGTTCCCTGCTTTCCAGTGCTTCAACCATGTGAGCGAGACCGTGGGAGTCATCTCCCATATAACATTGATCTGAGGCTCAGTTAGAAGCAAGGAACTACAAGGGTCTGACAGCGCCTCGATTTTAAAATCATCAGTCTTGTTTTCAAATGCCTCCATGTCCTCGCCCCTCTCTATCTCTTTGACCTTCCCCAGCCCTGCAACCCTCCGAGATCTCTGCGCTCCTCCAATTATGGCCTCTTGCGCATCCTCCATTTTCATCGCTCCACCATTGGCGGCCGTGTCTTCAGCTGCCTAGGCCCAAAGCTCTGGAATTCTCTCCCTAAACCTCTCTACCTCTCTCTCCTCCTCTAAGTCACTCCTTAAAACCTACCTCTTTGACCAAGCTTTTGGTCGCCTGTCCTAATATCTCCTTATGTGGCTCAGTGTCAAATTTTGTTTGATAACGCTCCTGTGAAGCACCTTGGGGCATTTTACTACGTTAAAGGCGCTATATAAATGCAAGTTGCTGTTGTTTATTCTGAACTAGCACATTTGTTTGAAAAGAGTTTATAAATTAAAGAAAGAACTTGCATTTATATAGCGCTTTTCATGACTTCAGGATATCTCGAAGCACTGTACAGTCAATTCAGTATTGTCGAAGTGTAGTCACTGTTGTAATGTAGGAAACATTTGTTGAAGTCTAGTATTTTTTTAGTAACTCGCTGTGTCATAATGCTTCTGTACATTACCTTACTTGTGCAGTGCAAGATTTGTCTCTTACCCAAAAAACAAGATAAAGTCCTTTACTGAAATATTTTTTTCACTGTGGACCAAGCGCAAAGTCATTCTCTTGTAGCTGTATCTGAGGGAGATTAGTGCGGCATCAAGTAGACTCTGCTTTGATGGTTATTGAATGCTGTTTTTTTAAGACTAGCAATATTGGAATGAAGGACTTGTAAGATAGCTATTTGATACTTTTACAGCTATTCTCGATGTTTTGATGGTTATAATTGTTCTGATTTGCTTGATAACACTGGCAGTGCACTGGGTAAATGAGCAGTGTGCGGAACAGGGGTATAGAGCTGTGGATAGTCTAATTCTTCATATCAATCATCACATCAGGACAGTAACATGATCTTTCCCAGCAGAAGTCTTGTGCTGAAGCCTTAATCCAAAATTTGAATAATTTTCCCTCACTATCTGCAAATAGACATATGTTTACAGTATATATGTCTGTGTGTGTATGTGAGATATATATGTAGGGTTCATACATGTACCCAGACAATCATGTGTATATATATATATATCTGTACATGTCCATATTTATTTCCTTGCATTTATACACATCTGTACCATTTGTCTCTCTTTTCTCGTTTAGTTGTACAGACTCATTTTTCTCCATTATATGGTGATATTTGGAATTCGATGGCTGAGTACTGGCTGTCCTGTGAGATTAAACGTATTTAGGATTGAACTCCTAACCAGAAGAATTCAATTGTGGTATACATGATTGAAAAGTCCCTACGGTGCTTCAATTAATCCAGGCTACAAATGTACTATGGTTGTTGTTCTTGTATAACTTTGTGCTCGAATCTGGATTCGGTATTATCAAAGGGTCTCTTCTACTCTGCTGTTCTTTGTGTCATTGGTAAACACTGTAGAAAAGAGGGTGTTTTGGTAATAGCACAAGATTTACCAAGCCTATTTATCTTATCTGATTTGATCTATTGCTTATAGATCAATGTCTATCAGTACTTTGTTGACGATTCATCCAAACTCTTAACCGCTTCACTAACTTCACATCATGGGGGTGATTTTGTCAATGGGGGCACATTGGAGGCGGGACTGCTCCTTGTCGGGTTTCAGTCCCGCCTCCATCGACTTCTGGCCAACCCACGCTATTTTCCCTTGATTGACCTTGTTAAGCCGGTTACAGAGAACGTCAGCGTATGACGTTTCATCTGTCAAAAATTTTTGACAGATGAATTGTCACCGTTTGACAGCTCTGTGAAGCTGTCAAACACTGACATTCTATGTTGTTTGATGAGTCCTTGTATTCAGAAACTAGATGGATGTTGCATCGGAGAATGCAGCAGCCATCTGTCATCTCTGCCGCGGAGGTGCGAGACTCTCCGCATCCCCAACTGTTGAAGCCTGCAGGAAGAAACAAAGGTAAGAAAACATTTTCTATCACTTTCCCCTCACTTCACATACTTACCTCTCCACACTTGCACCCATCACTTACCTTCATAGCGCACTTTTGCCACCCCGACCCCCGACCCCCACAGACCCACTGCTTGCCTCGGTGATCCTGGCGGGGTTTCCCGATGTCGGGAAGCCCGCGCCTCTGTTGGAAAAATGGGGATAATCCTCTTAACTGCCTGTTAACTACCTGTTAACAGGCAGTTAAGTGGCTGTAATCCCCTTCCCGCCTCCAGGAGACGGGACCCGGCGTGGGTCGGCTACCCGCCTCCTGGGAAGATGGCACAGAGGCGGGTTGGGGGCGGGATGGGCACCCGCCCCCAGATTCTGCCATTTTCCCGGCAGTCCCGCCTCCAAACCCGCCTCCCCAGGGCTGGCAAGATCGCGCCCCATGAAACACAGGAGAAATATTTCTACTTTACAGATCAGACTTTCTGGTTTATATTTTAAAATGTCTGCAAACACCAATTAAAAATGAGACTGTCCTGTTTAAATTTGGACTGGTGGTATCCTTGATGTCTTGTTTATACCCTTGATGAATGGAATCAACTATGCAAAACATTCGTTGTATCGTACTCAAATACGACAAATCACAATACAGTCATTCCGTGATAAAGTTAAGGGACATATCGGGGAAAATCAGATGGTCACAGAACCTTCAAATATAAATGGGAGAATGTGACACAAAGTGAACTGATAAATGAGTCTAAGTTGGCCAATTTTATATTGCACTGGATATCACTTCAATACAGACAATCAGATTGACATTTTAAAAGCTCCAGCATGTTATAAGAAGCACTTGTCAAAATGTAGCAACCCATTTACGTTTAATCAGAGCCAGATTTCATGCTGCAAATGAATCAAAATCACTTTAACCTTTTGTGGATGATGGGCCTGATTTTAGTTTTTGAAAAACAAAATCCTTTCCATCAAAATTCAAAACACTCTGCACAAAACGACAGCTTAATATTACAGGATGTCATGACGTGAAGTGCAGGCAAAAAAAATGTCTTTGATTTTCCCTCTTCTAAAATGGTCGCATTAGGTCCTGTAGGTGGAGCTGAGCGAGAGGTTGAGCTGGATGGGTTGGATAGAATTTTCTGGTTTTTACATTCTTGTAGAACCAACGGCATTAACAGCACAGAAGGAGGCCATTTGGCCCATCGTGTCTGTGTCAGCTAAGCAACATCAACAACAACAACTTGCATTTATATAGCGTATCTAATGCAGTAAAATGGTCCAAGCACTCCACAGGAGCGTTACTAAGCAAAAATTGACACTGAGCCAAAGAAGGACATAGTAGGACAGGCAACCAAATTGTGGGATGAAGATAGTGGGGGATGCACAAGAAGAAGGCAGAGTCACCTCATTAAGTGGAGGAGCGCAAATATCTTGGAGGGTTGTAGGGCTTGAGGAGGGGTAAGGCCATGTAGGAACTTGAACACAAGGAAAAGAATGTTAAAATCCAGGCGTTGCTGGACCGGGTGCTAATGTAGGTCAGCGAGCACAGGGGTGATGGGTGAATGGGACTGGATGTGAGTTAGGATACAGCCAGCAGAGTTTTGGATGATCTTAAGTAAATGGGAAGCTAGATAAGTACATGAGGAGAAAAGAAGAGAAGGTTATGCTGATAGGGTAGATGAAGTAGGGTGGGATGAGACTCATGTAGAGCATAAACACTGGCATAGACCAGTTGGGCCGAATGGCCTGTGTTGATGCTGTAAGTTCTCTGTAATTCTATGTAAGTTTATGGAGAGTGGTGTAATGTATTATCACATGGTTTTGTATGAGCATGCTCAGTTCGGGCTGGCCTAATAAACTATCTTATGGATGAGCAACTCATCCCGTCTCTGTCCCACATTTGTTCTACCGAAGTATATTACATTTTGCCGATGATGATGAGATCCCAAAGCCATTTTTAGGGATCATGGAAGGACACAGTGTTCAACCTTCAAGTGGACAAGTTTAAGGTGAATTTGTGACACCTAAACTGAATTTTTGCGATGTTTTACTGTTAATGCTCGTACAGAATTGTCTGTGCTTCGCCTTCACGTGTATGTATACACAGCAACAGCGGCGTTGATTCTCACAGGTACACAGCTAGCGTGCTGAGTCACTGTTCAACGGGATCGGGACAATCATGGGCGTGCCTACGGGATTCATCGGAAGCCTCAGCATATATGACCGAGCTCGTGAACCATTCAGTTCTTACATTGAGCGGATGGAGATGTTTGTTAGGGCCAATAACATTATTGAGACTGATGGTGCAGATGAGATTGTTCAAGCTCAAAATAAAGCAATTCTTGAACAGAAAAAAGCAATTTTTCTAACGGGGATCGGGCCACATGTCTACGGAACATTGACAAACCTACTCACACCCGAGAAAACGAAGGATGCGTCATTTAACTACATTGGAGGAAAAATTCGTCCCCTTAGTGCCACCCGTTAATTGCGGCATTGAGAGCTGTAACAACAGCTCCTGTTAAATCCAGCACTGCACGCCGAATCGGCACCCCGTAGCGCTGCTGGTAACAACGATAGCCGGGGACTTCAACGCCAGTGAGATCGTGACATCAGTGAGTGTGCAATGCTCACTGAACGCCCGATCTACCAAATTGCTTCTCGCCACTTACCTCACCGCCTGGAGTTAACAACAACACAGAGAGCTGGTGTGCAGCACCAGGAAGCCGGCTCCAGAGACGTTATTTAAAGGGATCAGCCCCAATCACTCGCACCTGACAGGTTAGTGAAGTTTCAGTGCCTGTGTGTTAGTTCCTGATATTGCAAGTTTTACTTAGTGATTTGAAGGTTCTTTGGTATCAGGAGTGTTGTGGCAAGTAGAAAAGTGCAAAATTTATTCTTGAAAGATTCAACCTACAACACTTGCTAAAAGTCATGGGGGCTGTACTGACAGTCCACCTCGCCCTTAAGGATCTATGACGGAGGGAGCGGAGGCAATGAGGAAGACAGGAACATGTGCGCAAAGGGAGGAGGAAGATGATGAGGAGGAAGAAGATGAGGAAGAGGAGGGAGGGAGGAGGCAGCTGGACAATTGGGCTTCTGGATGGGCGGTCCATGACCAGCTCATCGGACTCTGATTTGAATGCAAGGTGAAATGAGAGAGACCACAAAATATTCCTAACACTATTAATAAATTTATACATAAATATATCACATTCATTCTAATAACTAATGACCCTTGTGCCTGCCATAGTTGAATAGCTGTCATTGTGTGCAAGGTGTGAGATGTGGATGTGAGTGTTGCTAGGTAGAGATTGTTGGTGGGTGAGTGCAGCGGGTGTGGTGCATTGAGCAATGTGTGAAGCTTGTGGTACAGATGGTGGTATGTAGCATTTGTTGAAGCCTTCACGCACCCTGCCCACCCGTGTGAGCTTGTTAAAGTTATTCCTGCACTGGGTGTGGGTCCTGGGGACCACAGTGCTGTCTGTGATGTGGTGTGCTACCTCCCTCCACATAGTACGGCAGACTTGTGGCGAGGGCCTCCTGCCAGTTGGTGGGTGCAGGACTAGCCGCCTTCTCTCCAATGCTAAAATCAATGCTTCCAAAGCTTCAATGGAAAACCTCCGGGTTCTCTCCCCGGGGTGGCGATCTGTCATCAGGATTTGTAAATAAGTGCTCCTTCTCCTTGTCCTTCTTCTTATGGTTGTTGAGGCAGCTGCACAGCCAACAATGCTGAGAATGAGGTGCTGCAGCATCAGGGGACTTCCCCTTTAAGCAGTGAAAAAAGCCAGTGGCAATCATTACTTGTGTTTAGACTGCCCCCGATATTGGGCCATCTTTTCAGTGTAATGCCAATGAGCTTGGGTTTATGGACCAGAATCATGACTGCAATCATTTTAATGAGGAGTGAGGATAATTTTTGCGTGCTGTCTAGACGATTTTCACCTGGCACTATTTCACCATTTTTAGTCTAAACACTGCCCATTCCTTGGATATAACGAATTTCCAGCCCATTGTCAAGAAACTCGAGGACCATTTCCACCCAAAGCTGTTAGAAATAGCAGACAGCTATAAGTTTGGGACCAGAAACCAAAAACAAAGTTTTACATCGGTCGGTACAAGGTATGAACTTATTGAACTGCCCGAAATAATCAGCGCCTTTGTAATTGATGCCTATGGTAATGGCGAACAGCCAGCACCATTTGCCCGATATAGGCGGCTGCCTTGGTAAGCGCAAATGGTGTCAATGGTGGGGACTGTACTGCGGGAGCAACAGGGTACGATGTACGAGTCTGTGCCTGTGTGGACAGTTGTTCAAACGTCGCAAGTGCAACTTTCACCTTTTCAGGAAAAGGCTTGTCCACGTCAGCAATACAGAAACAAATTTCAAAACTTATTTCACAGTGGAATCCTCCCGTTGTTAACGGGCTTGCTAACAACTTCACAAAGAGTAGAGATAGCTGCAGCAACCTGCTGCAATTATTCCATTTCACGTGGTGCGTATTGTGTTTATTGGTGTGAGACTGCACCAGTGGGAAGCCCTGCAGCCACTTCCTGTTATTTCCATTCTATGAGAGATAGTTCATCCAATTCCCATTGTGCTGCTGCCACTTGTTTAACAAGTGTGATCTGAGTTGCATATTTTCCCTTCAGTTGCCCGAGGGAAAGGGAACATTTATACCGAGGGATGTGTTTCTTAGGGATTTGTTATCCTGTGGTACAATTCTCATCCTGACCTGAGTACATTTAAACGATTAGCATCAGTCATTCCCCACATCAGGAAATGTTTGACTGGGATTCACTCACAAAGAACAAATATGGATTTTAATATCATGCTCAAGTTCATCACTTAATTCTCAGGTGCTATCAAAGAACCACGTCCTACGATGACAAGCTCTGTGGTTCTACTTTTCAGTGAACTGGGTATGAATATTTTCGGAAACAGTGAAAAGTTTAATTTTGACCAGTTATTGATAAGAATAAAAGCGTAGAGGAAGAAAAGATCATTTGAGAATTGATGTGTGATCCGTGTCCCCCGTTATAAACATAGAAACATAGAAGATAGGAGCAGGAGTAGGCCATTCGGCCCCTCGAGCCTGCTCCGCCATTCAATTCGATCATGGCTGATCATCCAAATTCAGTACCCTGTCCCTGCTTTCTCCCCATATCCCTTGAACCCCTTAGCCTTAAGAAATATATCTAACTCCTTCTTCAATATATTGAATGAATTGGCCTCAACTGCCTTCTGTGGTAGAGAATTCCACAGGTTCACCACTCTCTGGGTGAAGAAATTCCTCCTCATCTCAGTCCTAAATGGTTTACCCCTTATCCTTAGACTGTGACCCCTGGTTCTGGACTCCCCGACCATCTGGAACATCTTTCCTGCATCTAGTCTGTCTAGTCCTGTTAGAATTTTATAAGTTTAAATGAGATCCCCTCTCATTCTTCTAAACTCTAGCGAATACAAGCCTAATCGACCCAATCTCTCTTCATACGTCATTCCTGCCATCCCAGGTATCAGTCTGGTGAATCTTCGCTGCACTCCCTCCATGGCAAGAACATCCTTCCTCAGATAAGGCGACCAAAACTGCACACAATACTCAAGGTGTGGTCTCACCAAGGCCCTGTACAACTGCAGCAAGACATCCTTGCTCCTGTGCTCGAATCCTCTCGCTATGAAGGCCAACATACAATTTGCCTTCTTAACCGTCTGCTGCACCTGCATGCTTACCTTCAGCGACTGGTGCACAAGGACACCCAGGTCTCCTTGCACTTCCCCTTTTCCCAATCTATTGCTGTTCAGATAATAATCTGCCTTCCTGTTTTTGCCACCAAAGTGGATAACCTCGCATTTATTCACATTATACTGCATCTGCCCAATCACCCAATCTGTCCAAATCATACTGGAGTTTCTCTGCATCCTTCTCACAGCACACACGCCCACCCAGCTTTGTGTCACTTGCAAACTTGGAGATATTACATCTAGTTCCCTCATCTAGATCATTAATATATATTGTGAATAACTGGGGTCCTAGCACCGATCCCTGCAGTACCCCACTAGTCACTGCCTGCCACTCGGAAAAAGACCCGTTTATTCCAACTCTTTGCTTCCTGTCTGCCAACCAGTTTTCTATCCAAGTCAGTACCTTACCCCCAATCCCATGTGCTTTAACTTTGCACGTTAATCTCTTATGTGGGACCTTATCAAAAGCCTTCTGAAAGTCCAAATATACCACATCCACTGGTTCTCCCTTATCTATTCTACCAGTTACATCCTCAAAAAATTCCAGTAGCTTAGTCAAGCATGATTTACCTTTTGTAAATCCATGTTGACTTTGTCCGATCCTGTCACTGTTTTCCAAGTGCTCTGCTATTACATCTTTTATAATGGACTCGAGCATTTTCCCCACTACCGATGTCAGACTTACCGGTCTATAATTCCCCGTTTTCTCTCGAACACCTTTTTTAAATAGTGGGGTTACATTAGCTACCCTCCAATCCATAGGAACTGTTCCAGAGTCTATAGAATTTTGGAAGATGACCAGCAATGCATCTACTATTTCTAGGGCCACTTCCTTAAGTACCCTAGGATGTAGATTATCAGGCCCTGGGGATTTATCGGCCTTCAATCCCATCAATTTCCCTAACACCATTTCCCTACAAATACTGATTTCATTCAGTTCCTTCCTCTCATTAGACCCTATGTTCCCCGACATCTCTGGGAGTTTATTTGTGTCCTCCTTTGTGAAGACAGAACCAAAGTATGTATTTAATTGGTCTGGCATTTCTTTGTTCCCCATTATAAATTCCCCTGATTCTGACTGCAAGGTTCTACGCTTGACTTCACCAATCTTTTTCTCTTCACATATCTATAGAAGCTTTTACAGTCAGTTTTTATGTTCCCTGCAAGCTTACTCTCATACTCTATTTCCCCCCTCTTAATTAATCCCTTTGTCCTCCTTTGCTGAATCCTAAACTGTTCCCAATCCTCAGGTTTGCTGCTTTTTCTGGCCAATTTATATGTCATCTCCTTGGATCTTATGCTATCCCTAATTTCCCTTGTTAGCCATGGTTGAGTCACCTTTTTTGTTTTATTTTTATGCCAAACAGGGATGAACAAATTCTATAGTTCATCCATGCGACCTTTAAATGTTTGCCATTGCCTATCCACCATCAACCCTTTAAGTAACATTCCCCAATCCATCCTAGCCAACTTGCGCCTCATAGTATCGTAGTTTCCTTTATTTAAATTCAGTACCCTAGTCTCTGAGTCAACTACTACTTCACTCTCCATTTTAATGAAGAATTCTATCATATTATGATCGCTCCTCCCCAAGGGACCTCGCTCAACAAGATTGCTAATTAATCCTTTCTCATTACATAATACCCAGTCTAAGATGGCCTGATCTCTAGTTGGTTCCTCGACATATTGGTCCAGGAAACCATTCCGTATACACTCTAGGAATTCCTCTTCCACAGTATTGTTACTAATTTGGTTAGCCCAATCTATATGTAGATTAAAGTCACCCATGATAACTGCTGTGCCCTTATTGCATGCATCTCTAATTTCCCGTTTAATGCCATCCCCAACCTCAGCATTACTGTTTGGGGGTCTGTATACAACTCCCACTAACGTTTTCTGCCCCTTAGTATTTCTCAGCTCTACCCATACAAATTCCACATCATCAGAGCTAATATCCTTCCTTACTATTCTGTTAATCTCCTCTTTAACCAGCAATGCTACCCCACCTCCTTTTCCTTTTTGCCCGTCCTTCCTGAATATTGAATACTCCTGGATGTTGAATTCCCAGCCTTGGTCACCCTGGAGCCATGTCTCCGTAATCACAATTATATCATATCCGTTTACATCTATTTGCGCAGTTAATTCATCCACCTTATTACGAATGCCTCGCATTAAGACACAAAGCCTTCAGGCTTGTTTTTTTAACACTCTTAGGGGGAGAAATTCAGTATCGCCCCATTTGGGGCGCAATTATCGGCCAAGCGCAAAGATTAGCGCCTGGCGCTAATTATCGCCACCGACGGCAAACTTGACTTTTAACGCCCCTGGAGGTGATTGGAGCGCTAAATCAGGCGCTACACACCTGTCTTAAGGCGCAAAGGCCGAGGAGCGAGGCGCTAACTCAGAGCGCGGGCGCAGCGCAGGTGCTGTCAGTTAGCAATGGAACACAGACACACTGGCGCCAGACAGTTCTTAAAGGGGAGGGTCGATCTTGCACTCCAGCCACACCCTGCTCATTGGAGCCTTGAATCTCGGCCTGGAGAGACCTGTGCCTAAATCTTCCATGGAGAGGGTGAGAGAACGAGCTCAGCGCTTCAGCGAGCGGGCCTTGGATGCTCTGGTTGGCGCGGTGGAGCGCAGAAGATCAATACTATACCCAGAGAGTGACAGGAGGCCTTTGCCGCGTGAGTACAGAAGAGTGTGGAGGGAGGTGGCTCAGAGCGTCTCCTGCAGGAGCATGGTGCCCAGGACCCATGTACAATGTCGGAAAAAGTTCAACGACCTCACTCGGGTCTTCAGGGTGAGTGGCTTTTTTTCAATACCTCTCCATCCCTCCATCTCAACCTCACTCTATGGCCAGAGGGTCTTAAAACCCCAATGCACAACACTCATCCAACACCTATGGCCCACTCATGAAACACACACGCACATTCCACACTATGCATACAGTAAGGGCTATTCACCGATGGGAGGCACATCAGGCAAGACCATGGCTGCATACAGTAAGGGCTATTCACCTATGGGAGGCACATCAGGCAAGACCATGGCTGTATATTTACTCAGACGCCATCCTTTTTCTTGCAGGCCAAGCTGTCTCATAATAGGAGACAGCAGCAACGGACGGGTGGAGGGCGGCCTCAGCTGCAACCCCTCAGCGATCTTGAGGCGCGCGTCCACAGGATTGTGGCAAGCCGGGTGATCGGTCCCGTCGCCACTGGAGACGCCGACCCCGTTCTGGACAGCAATGGTAAGGTCATCACCTTTTTGTCCTCTGTCCTTCCACTTGTCCCTCACAACACCAGCCTTTGACACTTTCAATCCAACTTACTAAATCGCTGCACTCATTCCTCCCTTACTGCCACCCTGTCCTCATGCTAAAGCCACTCTTGTACCTCCCTGCTTTCAGATGGTGATTCACCAGCTGAGGAGACGGGCCTTCAAGCTGCCAGTGGGAGTGAAGCTGCAGGCGAGGAGTAAGATGAAGGCAGAGCATCAGTGCCACCCTCTCCCGAGGAAGCCCATGCCCACACTGGGAACACGCCTTCCCTGGAGGGGAGCAGGGGGGAAGGGTTTGATGAGGGTGAAGCTCCAGGACCCAGCGGGCTGCAGCAACGCAATGGGGGTAGGGAAGCTCAGGGGCCTTCTCCCCGGAGGGAGAGTAGACCAGCGAGTCCTGCTGCACTGGACGCAGAGGAGGAGCGGCTCATCGCTGAAATGAACACCCAGGCGGTGGACATGCACACTGAGCTCATGGGTGCAGTGGGAAGGGTGCCCGAATGCATTAAATCACTGGCAAGGAGTGTGGAGCACTTTGCTGTAGCACAGGCGGATGCCACGCTAAAGCTTAGTGCTGCAATTCAGTCTCAGACTGCTGTCATGCAGACTCAGATTGAGGCCATGCGAGCACTGACTGCTGCCATCCTCGATGGTTCGGACACATTTCCCCGGGGCTCTCACCGCGCCGCAGCAGGCCAGCAATCTGTGCTCCAGCAGATTGCTCCGGATGCTGAAGTGCTGCCCCTTGGGAGTGCCAGTGTGTCGGTCGAGCAGGGAGTTGCTGTCCTCTCTCAAGATGACAGCATTCCTGCTGCCACCACTGTCACTTCTCCACTGCACTTGCCACCGCCTGTAGGACAGACTGCTGCCGCCCATGCAGAGTTGGTGCAGTCTGCAGCCGGGCCCTCCAGGCCCAGAGCTGGTCGAGGCCATCCTTCAAGGGCATCTGCAGTCTCAGGTTATGAGAATCAGCAGCCTTCCACCAGCCTTGCTGCAGCCACTGAGGTCCCATTACGGAGGAGCAGTAGGGTGGGAAGGGGGGAAGTGCGCAAGGGAAGGAGATCACCCTCGAAGGGCAAAAAGTAGGAGGTGTGACAAAATGTTTGTCAATTTTTTATTAAAGGCCGAGGTTCGTGTTTAAACTTTTGTTTAGTGTTTTGGACATTATCTCCAGGTTGTGAGAACCAGTTATGTTAATGACTGTTTTTTTGTATTTCTTTCTATTAGTTTGTCATGAAGAAATGACACACACAGAGTTTGTAAAATAAATAAGTTTTTGTATTCAAAATGTACATGTTTGGTCTTTGGAATCATTACTGCCTTGGCCGGCTTAGGGGTTGCGGGTTGGTTTCATTCATGCTGTTCTCAATGGCAGAAGCCATTTCCTCAGCAGGGGCCTAGAAGCGGCTTGCTATCAGCCGTTGACGGACGGCCCTTGCAGTTTCAACATTGTGGGCCGCCCTCCCGCCTTGGTGCTGCTGATGATCATCCTCCTCCTCCTCTTCCTCCTCTTCCTCCTCCTCCTCTGGTGGTGCTCCAAGGCCTGGTGGCATTGGCTGGGTCCTGAGGATTGCCATGTTATGCAGCATGCAGCACACAACTACGAAGTGGGAAACTCGCTCAGGCGAGTACTGCAGGGCTCTTCCAGAATGGTCCAGACAGCGGAACCGTTGCTTCAGCACGCCGATTGTGTGCTCAACGATGTTCCTGGTAGCTTGATGGCTCTCGTTGTACCGCAGCTCAGCAGGGGTGTTGGGCGTACGGAGCAGTGTCATCAGCCAGGTGCTCAGTGGATACCCCTTGTCCCCGAGAAGCCAACCAACTGGCTGATGCGGTGCCTCAAAGTTCTGCCACAGTAGTCTGGCGCAGGATGAAAGCATCGTGGCAGCTGCCAGGATAGTGGGCATTGACAGCGAGTATCAGCTGTCTGTGGTCACAGACCAACTGAACATTCAAGAAATGGAACCCCTTTCTGTTTCGGAAATCCTCGGCATTCACATGCGGAGCACGCAAAGCCACATGCGTGCAGTCAATGGCGCCCTGCACCATGGGGAAGCCCGCTATCCTGGCAAAGCCCAGAGAGCGTTCATGCTGCTTGTCTAGGGTCATGGGGAAAGAGATGTACTCTCGTCTCCTTTTAAAGAGGGCATTTGTGACGTGACGGATGCAGCAATGCACCGCGAACTGGGAGATATTGGCGATGTCCCCAGCAGCAGATTGAAATGAGCCAGTAGCATAAAAGTTCAGAGCCACTGTAATCTTCACTGCCACCGACAGAGACGTCCTGGACCTCAGTTGAGGCTGCAGATCTGGCTGCAGCAGGTGGCAGAGCTCAGTGACCACCTCCTTGCTGAAGCGCAGCCTTCGCAAACACTGCTCCTCAGACATATGAATGTAGGAGAGCTGTTCACGATATACCCTGGGAGGGTAAGCTCTCCTGTACAGACGCCTGTTGGCCCTCCTCCGTCTGGCCATCATTGCCACTCTCTCTCTGCGTCTCTGTCTCCTCCGATTCAGCTGGCGCAGGACGACGCCCCCAATCAGTGCAGCCCCCCGAGTCTCTTAGCAAGCAAAGTTATGAAGGCCAAAAACCAAAGTACCTGCCAAGTTATGATCAATAGCCAAAAGTACCTCACACAGCGTTCACTCAATGCAGAAGTCTCTCTTTCTCTCTCTCCGAATCTCTCTCGCTCTCTCAGAACGAGTGGTGCAAAAATGTCAACCACAGAGAAAGACAGGAAGAGGCCCCCTTTAAATAGCGCCCCCCCCAGCGACTGATAGCGTTCCAGTCTTCCGGTCGTTGGATGCGCCAGGCGGAAAGGATGGGGGCGCCACTCAATTTCCACTCCGCGGCGCCACAAGGGCGTTGCACCCTCGTATGACGTCAAGATCTGCATGCGCAGGAGATCGCGGCGGTAAATTTTAGCGCCGCCACAAAATGTCTAGTTAAGTTCGCGAGCGGCGCAAACATCGCTGCGCCCAGGCGCTAGCTGCTTTGCGCCCCATTAGCGCCCTCTTAAGGCGCTAACGGGAGGCGCAACCAACTGAATTTTTCCCCCTCAGACTTTTTAGAATTATTGTTTACTGTGGCCATGTTTGATTTACACCCTTGATTTCTCTGACTTCCACTTTTGCTTTTCTCCTTCCTGTCTTTTGCTTCTATCCTTGCTTCCCTTTCCTCTGTCTCCCTGCACAGGTTTCCCAACCCCCTGCCATTTTAGTTTAAACCCTCCCCAACAGCACTAGCAAACACTCCTCCTCGGACATCGGTCCCAGTCCTGCCCAGGTGCAAACCGTCCAGTTTGTACTGGTCCCACCTCCCCCAGAACCGGTTCCAATGTCCCAGGAATTTGAATCCCTCCCCCTTGCACCATTCTTCTAGTCACGTATTCATCTGAAATATCCTTCTATTTCTACACTGACTAGTACGCGGCACTGGTAGCAATCCTGAGATTACTACCTTTGAGGTCCTATTTTTTAATTTACCTCCTAACTCCCTATATTCAGCTTTTAGGACCTCATCCCGTTTTTTACCTATATCGTTGGTACCTATATGCACCACGACAACTGGCTGTTCACCCTCCCCTTCCAGAATGCCCTGCAGCCGCTCCAAGACATCCTTGACCCTTGCACCAAGGAGGCAACATACCATCCTGGAGTCTCGTTTGCAGCCGCAGAAACGCCTATCTATTCCCCTTACAATAGAATCCCCTATCACTATAGCTCTCCCACTCTTTTTCCTCCTGTCCTGTGCAGCAGAACCACACATGATGCCAGGAAGTTGGTTGCTGCTGCCTTCCCCCGATAAGCCATCCTCCTCAACAATATCCAAAGCGGTATATCTGTTTGAGAGGGGGATGGCCACAGGGGACCCCTGCACTAGCTGCCTGCGCCTACTACTCTGCCTGGCGGTCACCCATTCCCTTACTGCCTGTGCAGCCTTTACCTGCGGTGTGACCAACTCATTAAACATGATATCCACGACGTCCTCAGCATCGCGAATGCTCCAGTATGTATCCATTCACAGCTCCAGCGCCGCAATGCAGTCTGCCAGTAGCTGCAGCTGGATACACTTCCCGCACACATGGTCGTCAGGGACACAGGAAGTGTCCCTGATTTCCCACATAGTGCAGGAGGAGCATGCCATGGAGCCGAGCTGTGCTGCCATGACTTAAACTTTAATTAATTTAAATTAAATTAAATCAAATCAATACCACAAATTACACTACAATTAAATGATATAGTCAAGGGCCCTTGTTTATGAGCACTCCCCGCTACACAACAGAGACCTTAGAAACTATAACCACAAAATTAAGACCTTCTAAACTTTATAAACTATTAACCTTAACTGTCAAACTATAGAGTAGTATAAATATTCACCTGGCCGTAATCACCCAATCAGCTGCTTCCTCTTGCCCGCGTCACCTTTTGAATCGTGACGTGGCTCTGGAACGCCGCCGCCGGTCTGCGAGATTGGTAAGCCTTGTACCGTCGCTCTCTCCACTCCCGACACCGGCCTCTGCAAAAAAAAGCCCGCGAAAGTCCGGGAAGGTCCGTTCCCCATTCTCATGGTTCGTGCCATTTTTATTGCTTTAGTCATTGACCACAGTCACTTAGTGAATGGAAGCAAATAGTTAAGTAATTATCAGTTGAAGATTACTAATGGTGCTTAGTCATATTGAGGTAGATTTTGACTGTGCGATAGTGTAAAACGGGTGATATTGGCGGCGATTTTGTTAACCTCGGTGGGTCCATAGCGGGCGACGTCAGTGACGGGTCCCGACCCTGCTGCTGTCTCCATCCCGGCCTCTGAAATGAATTTCCCTTGATTGGGCTTGTTAAGCCCGCCCAGCGCGTTTCCCGGACAATTAGAGGAAGTGGGTCTGGTGATGTCATTTGATGACGCATCATCAGCCGGTTTCCTTAAAGGGACCGTGGCCAACTTTATTTTGACATTTGTGCTGTCAGTGTTCTACAGGATTAAGGGGCTGCAAACACTGACAATCACTGCACAGAGGGGCAGGGCTGCACCCAGGCTCTCCCATGCCTCCCTCTATATGCTTATGGAGGGAGTCACAGCACGCAGGGAGGTCCTCTTCCCTTCTGATGGGCGGAAGAGACCACCTCAGGAGATCAACACAGCCTGGTTGCACATTGCAGAGGAGGGCACAAGCAGGGATGTGGTCAGGAGGACCTGGGTGCAGTGCCGCAAACATTTCAATGATCTCAGTAGGTCACAAAACGTTAGTACAAAGCCACACTCAACCTCATCCTGCTGTGCCTCTCATCACATCCCCATCACACTGCCTTCCCTACTCTACCCCTGCATATCCTTACTCACACCAACATACCTTGGACCTCCACCCATCCCTCTCTCTCTATCTACATTATCACATCCCCATCTCACTAGTCACCCCTCACACTCACCCTCATCCTAGGGCAATCATACCAACTAACAACACACAAGGGTAGGCACTTGGGTGTTTTATCCAATGTGGTGTCAAACATTGAAACCTTTATTTTCAAAACTTTGCTTTCTTGGACAGATTTGTATGCACCTTTGGAAGTGGCTTAGTGAGTTGCAGTGAATGGTGAGACATAACATTACCCCCCGCAATGGTGGTGAGTGTGAAAGGAATGGCTTGGACATTGTAGGGATGCTTTATGGTGTTGGTGTGGGATGGTGCCAACCTGGCACATCATGTGGCAGCCAGGGTGTACAGCATCAAGTGAAGTAAATCTGGTCATGGTGAGGCCATCCCTGGCCTCCCAGGCAGCAATGTGGTTGGGTGCTGATGCCCTGTGCCCTGTGCAGCATCAGTTGATTGCGGAGAAGGTTGGTATTGTTGTTGGTGCTGCTGGTGTGCCTGGTGCTGCTGGTGTTGGGGCTGATTGTGGTCAGATTCTGAGGGCCAAGGTGAGAGAGTATAAAGGGCACCCATGCTGATGGAATAGATGGCAGGTGAAATTGAAATGACAGAAGCAATCTGTCAATGGTGAGAGAGGTTGCTCCAGTGAGGTGACACTGGATAGAGAGTTCGCTCCAAACATTTTCATCCTCCAAATAGCTCAATCTATCTTCCAAATGCAGTAAGCAACAGCTTCTGAGCTTGGTAAGTGAAGAGCTGTGAGGTGGAAGCTTTTCTAGCACATTTCAAGCTGTCAAGTAATGAGATAATTCAATGGCAATTCATCTCCCACCTCAGCTTAACAGACATGATCCCCGAGCAGCGAGGACCCCGTGGGCGAGCACGTAAAATCAAAAGGTGAGCTCTAAATAAGGTCATAATGACTTGAATTGGATCCCCTGCCGCTGCGTGTCGGGTCTGCTCAGCGCTGACAGACCCAACATCAGGGAAAGGCACGTGGCAGCTGGTTCACAGCTGAGTCCCGACCAGCTGGGGGAAAAAAAAATATTTTCCCACCCAACCTGGCACCGATCATGCCCGCTGACCCCCCAGGAAAATCTCGGCCATTGAGTCAGCAGCCCGTTTTACATCTCTCCCGATTTTTATTTCCATTGACTTCAGCGTTTTACACAATCACACAGTATTTGTAGGGAAATGGTGTTAGGGAAATTGATGGGATTGAAAGCCGATAAATCCCCAGGGCCTGATAATCTACATCCTAGGCTACTTAAGGAAGTGGCCCTAGAAATAATAGATGCATTGCTGGTCATCTTCCAAAACTTTATAGACTCTGGAACAGTTCCCATGGATTGGAGGGTAGCTAATGTAACCCCACTATTTAAAAAAGGTGGTAGAGAGAAAACGGGGAATTATAGACCGGTGAGCCTGACATCGGTAGTGGGGGAAATGCTAGAGTCCAGTATAAAAGATGTAATAGCAGAGCACTTGGAAAACAGTGACAGGATCGGACAAAGTCAACATGGATTTACAAAATGTAAATCATGCTTGACTAATCTACTGGAATTTTTTGAGGAAGTAACTGGTAGAATAGATAAGGGAGAACCAGTGGATGTGGTGTATTTGGACTTTCAGAAGGCTTTCGATAAGGTCCCGCATAAGAGATTAGCATGCAAAGTTAAAGCACATGGGATTGGGGGTAAGGTACTGACTTGGATAGAAAACTGGTTGGCAGACAGGAAGCAAAGAGTTGGAATAAACAAATCTTTTTCCGAGTGGCATGCAGTGACTAGTGGGGTACTGCAGGGATCGGTGCTAGGACCCCAGTTAGTCACAATATATATTAATGATCTAGACGAGGGAACTAGATGTAATATCTCCAAGTTTGCAGACGACACAAAGCTGGGTGGGCATGTGTGCTGTGAGGAGGATGCAGAGAAACTCCAGTATGATTTGGACAGGTTGGTTGATTGGGCAGATGCATGGCAGATGCAGTATAATGTGGATAAATGCGAGGTTATCCACTTTGATGGCAAAAACAGGAAGGCAGATTATTATCTGAACGGCAATAGATTGGGAAAAGGGGAAGTGCAACGAGACCTGGGTGTCCTTGTGCACCAGTCGCTGAATGTAAGCATGCAGGTGCAGCAGGCGGTTAAGAAGGCAAATGGTATGTTGGCCTTCATAGCGAGAGGATTCGAGTACAGGAGCAAGGATGTCTTGCTGCAGTTGTACAGGACCTTGGTGTGCAGTTTTGGTCACCTTATCTGAGGAAGGATGTTCTTGCCATGGAGGGAGTGCAGCGAAGATTCACCAGACTGATACCTGGGATGCCAGGAATGACGTATGAAGAGAGATTTGGTCGATTGGGCTTGTATTCGCTAGAGTTTAGAAGAATGAGAGGGGATCTCATTGAAACTTATAAAATTCTAACAGGACTAGACAGACTAGATGCAGGAAGGATGTTCCCGATGGCGGGGGAGTCCAGAACCAGGGGTCACAGTCTAAAGATAAGGGGTAAGCCATTTAGGACTGAGATGAGGAGGAATGTCTTCACCCAGAGAGTGACGAACCTGTGGAATTCTCTACCACAGAAGACAGTTGAGTCCAATTCATTAAATATATTCAAGAAGGAGTTAGATATATTTCTTAAGGCTAAGGGGATCAAGGGATATGGGGAGAAAGCAGGGACAGGGTACTGAATTTGGATGATCAGCCATGATCGCATTGAATGGCGGAGCAGGCTCGAGGGGCCGAATGGCCTACTCCTGCTCCTATCTTCTATGTTTCTACCCCATTCTCTTTATCAAGGATCTTTCAAAGCCTCTCTTTTTTTGCTTGAACTAACAGATGGTTCCAGGTTTTTGTCTGGCAGTGCAATCGACTCTCGTAAAGCATGAAACATTCCTCTGTTGTCAAGTTCCTGTCCTTCTGACTTATTACATTTTACAATTTGGTTTCCAGGGCTCCTTATAGGACGCTTAGCTATAAAGTCTGAATTATTTAAGGTTGCTTGGCAGAAATTAAAGACAGCAGACTTTATCTTTTTCCTCATTGCATCAACAATTGTCTCAAAACCAATCTTCTCCCCATGATGAGTTGTTTCTTCTGAATTAATTTGTCGAAGTTTCAAAGTATCCAATTTACAGTTTGAAGAGTTGTTTCAATCATTACTTAGTTGGAGTTTAAACCGCTGGATTAATCTTGGCAAAGTCTCGGAACTATATTTACCAGATTTGTAATTAAGCTTGTAATTGGACTGCATAACCATTAGAGATAGCTTTGGAGTGGTATGAAATTTATGAAGAATATAGAGATAAGTAGTGGACAATAGAACACTGAAGTGTATTGAATATTCATAAGGTGACAGGGCCACCAGATGGAATACGACCAAGTATACTTACGGCAATGACAGTGGGAATGGGGGACTGCCGCGGAGTAATTTTTCCAGTTCATTAAATACAGAGGTAGTGCGAGATGACTGGAAAATAAGTGATGTTGTTGCAAAGATTTAAAAAAATACGATCCTGGGAATTATCGGCTTGTTAGCTTGTCATTTACAAGAGAAAAAAAACATTGGAGTTAAGAAGTTGTTCAAGAGGCTTTATTTACGGGCAGTAATCCCGAGCCAATAATGGCTTGTGACACATAGATCCTTCCTTCACATTTGTTGGAATTCATAGAGGATTTTGCAGAATTGGTGGTTAACGGTAATAAACTGAATATTATGCATCTTGATTTTTAAAAGGCATTTCATAAGATGGTTCACAAAGGACTTGCACTAAAATAGAAGCTCTTGAGATGAAGGATGATGTTGTAAATTGAACAGGAAATTGGCTAATAATGAGTGGTGTGAAGTGGTGAATGATGTTGTTTTTATTGGGTAGAAGGAGCAGGAGAGCTCGTCCCAGCCCACAAACCCAGCCTGGGCTGCTGCTGCTGCTGAGGCTGGGACCCACTTTCCTCCAGCCCAGAGGCCGGCAGCTAGACACCCCATATTGCAACGGCCTGGAGCTGGTGGGCTGCCCTGGGTAATCGGACTCCAGCCGCAGCCCGCCGACCCTCAGAATCGACCAGACCTCCCGGCAGCACGGCCGGTCCTTCCAACAGGTTGACCAGGTTGCCGGCCGGCAGGCCGTCGCAGTCTGCCGGGCAGCCAAACGTTTATCACTCTGGGGGAAGATAAACCACGATTAGTTTGACATCTGTCATGGGTAAAGCAGTAGAAAGCACCCTAAGAAATATGGACTAATAAGGAGTCAACATGGATTTCTGAGAATGAGGTCCTGTCTGAGAAATCTACTGGAATTCTTTGAAGAGGTGAACAGAAAGATTTGCATTTATCCAGTGCCTAACCATGTATCTCAGAAATAGACGCAATGAAATGACTTGAAATGTAGTGACTACTGTCATAGTGGTCACATAGGGATATCTCACAAATAGCAATGAGATGTGTTACCTCCTTGTTTTTGGTGGCAGTGGTTGTACATTTGACGCTGAACTGGACGGGAAGAAATGTGAAATACTTCATGTATACCAGGGCCTGTAGCTTGCGCTCGATAGTGCTGGGTTCTTTTCGGCGTAATTCCCCAATACCGGCGTGACCGGCGCAAAAGATGGCGGAATTTTAAGCACAAGATTGCGTTCGCCGCAACTCGAGTTTCCACGATCTTTTGCGCTAGTTTTAAAAGCATCACGCTAGAAGCAGGCCCCGCCCACAAAACTGGCCACGCCCCCGGGGTGAATTAATCACCGTGGTGAGTTTCCGCTAATTGCGCTCGTGTGCGGGCCTTCAATGAAGGCTCCAAAAATTAAAACTGCATCTTTTGGGTGCAAGGCCACTAACAGGTACATTTTAAAAGCTTTTGAATGAATTTTTTTTTTAATTTACTAAGGAACTGACTACTGCACCCCAATCTAACTGGAAAATAGCTTTGCATATTTTTAAAAAGTCATTATTAGCAATTTAAAATCGGTTTACTCACAGGTGGTGACTCTGCGATTTAAAAGGCTTATTTTTTGTGATAAACCCATTTTCAGCCGTATTAATCAAACTTTACCAAGTTACCACACTTAAATAAATCAAGGAATATTTTTAAAACTAAATTTTTTAAATTACTTTTTAAAATGCTGCCTGATAACTCTGGTTTATCGCAGTATTGTGCGTGCAGCGGTATGCAAATGGGTTTGAGTGGAAACCCGGGGCAGAAAAACAACACTTTCCAAAATGGGCAAAATTTTAGTCACAATTTAGAACAGAATTGCTGATTGCGCCCAAAGCGGAAACTCTACGTGCATGTATTTAATGTAGAATACTCAATAAAAACCATGGGCCGGATTTTCCGATCGGAGGCTCCCTGCGTGCAGATACCTCCGATTGGGAAAAATCTATGCACTTACCTGCTGGCTCCGTAGGTCCCGAGACTTCCGATCCTGGGCCTCTCCTGGCGCGTGCGCGCAGAGGCCCAGGTAGTCCAGGGGCGCAGGCGGTTCGCAAGTGTCCCTGGGATCACGTGGGCCATGGGGAACCAATGGAAGAAGGGAATCCCCCTCCACACTTTTGACAGGTCTCTACGCACAGATCTGTCAAAAGTATGAATGGGGATCACTTAAAAAACAGTTAAACATTAAATAACTTTTTTTGAAATCACGTATTAAAAATTAGTTAAAATGACGTTAAATTAAATATTTTAAACAAAAATTTAATTTTGGGGGAAAAATAAAGTTTTTTACGGGGCTAAAAATAAACTTACCTTTTTATAAAAGTATTTTTAAATTATAAATGAGGGGGAAAAAAAGAATTTTTTTATTTTTTTAAACTCTTCTGCAGGTGTAAGATTTTTAAAGGTTTTCAGCGGGCGGAGGTTCTCCAGAAAGCGGAACTCTCTGCCCGCGGAGGCCCTTTTCCCGGACAGGCGGATGATCTGTCAAGAGGATTCTTGACAGATCGCAAGTGCCGGATTTTAGTGCACGCCTGAAACCGGCACTTGCGAGGCCCCTACGGGTGCATACGCACCCGTGGGGGTCAGAATATCCGGCCCCATATATTTAGATGTAGGATACTCAAGGAATACCCTATATTTAGATTTTAGCCAATCTTTTGAACAGTGCCAGACAGAGGTTTGGATCATAAGGTCATAGGTCCCAGAATAGAGAGAGGCTGCTGGAGTGGATCAGCAATTGACTCAATTAGAGGAAACAAACAGGAGTTGTACGTGAAACTGTATCAGAATGGAAGAAAATGATTAGTGGGGCTGGCGCTAAAGCCATTACTGTTTGCATTGTACATAAATGATTAGGAAGTGGGAACAGGAGTGAAGCTGTCTAAATATACTGATAATATGAAAATGCAAATAAGAGGAGCAAATAGAGAGACCACTGGAAACTTTTGTTTAATGTGGCCATATGTTAGGTGATGAGACTGAAGAAGGGGAATAAGGGCAAATTGATGGGTGGGGATTTGTTTTGCATTTAATTTGTCACTGTATCTGTCTAGGAGCATTAGGAACAGGAGTAGGCCATTCAGCCCCTCGAGCCTGCTCCGCCATTCAGTTAGACCATGGCTGATATTATACCTCACTTGCTGGAGCAATCAAATCTTACTACTACAACAACTTGCATTTGTATAGCGCTTTTAACGTAGTAAAACATCCCAAGGCGCTTCATGGGAGCGTTAGCAAACACAATTTGACACCGAGAACACGCCAGACCTGTAGGACTGTGCTGACTTGATGCTTTGTTTGAACAGTGTGCAGCAGTAAATCAGGACTGGCAAGCACTTTGCACATGATTTGGGATTGTTGTCAGTTAATGAACAAATAATCAAAGCAATTTATGATACCTCACACATTTGAACCACCCAGTTATGTGCAACTGTTTGTTATGGGAGATACTTAAATCCTTAGAGATAGATCTTTACATTTAATACTCCTCCATCTCTGAAACAATAGGGAATTTATTTCTTCTCCAAACTATAACAACCAGATACTGAAAATAAGAGTCATAATAAATCCAGTGCAGCTACGGTACAGTATTTATAACAGAATACAAAGCCCATAAAAACTGAGGTCTTGTCAAGAACTTTATTAAAACCATACATCATCTCCCACATAATCAATCATATTTAGTTACACAGAAATATTACTGAGATAGCTGTGGTCTCATATTGTTAGTGTTATAAATCATTTTAAACATGGGGGGTTAAATTTGATAACCCACGAAAACGGGCGTGGAGATCGCGGTACACGGTTCATTGCGATACAGACAGCACGTTAGATTGGTGCTGCCTGCTTTATATGACTGCTGCTTGCAGCCAGAGCTACCCACGCTGTTCATTGACTGCACGCCGCAGCAGGGGACCCAGTACCGCAAGTGGCTAGCGCTACTTAAAGGCAGCTTGCACCTCTTAAAGGGGAGGTGCATTATGGCTGCAAAAATGGTGGGAGTCGTTTCAAAACTAAGGGGGTGATTTTCTCAGTGGGGAGCTTTTGGAGGCAGGACTCCCATTGTCGGGTTTCAGTCCCGCCTCCATCAACTTCTGGCCAACCCACTCTATTTTCCCTTGATTGAACTTGTTAAGCCTGCCCAGCGGGCTTAGCAGGCCAATTAAGGGAAAGGCGGTTACAGAGAACGTCAACGTATGACGTTTTATCTGTCAAAAATTTTTGACAGATGAATTGTTATCGTTTGACAGCTCTGTGAAGCTTTCAAACACTGACAATCTCTGCAGTTTGATGAGGTCTTGAATTCAAGACCTCATCAAACTTCTTTCTTTTGCAGAAATGAGATGGTTGTTGCATCTGAGAATGCAACGGCCATCTGTCATCTCCAACACGGAGGTCCGAGACTCTCCGCATACACACCGACTGAAGCCTGCAGGAAGAAACAAAGGTAAGTACACTTTTATTAACACTTTGCACTTACCTCAGATACTCACCTCTCCACTCTTGCACCCATCATTTACCTTCACAGCACACTTTTGCACCCCCCCCCCCCCGACCCCCGCAGACCCACTACTCACCTCGCTGACCTGGTGGGTTTCAGAGCCTTCAGGAAGCCCGCACTTGTGAGGGCAAAAAGGGGATAATCCTATTTGCTGCCTGTTAACTACCTGTTAACGGGCAGTTAATAGGCTTTAATCCCTTCCCGCCTCCAAGGTAACGGGACCCGGCGTGGGACGGCTACCCGCCTCCTGGCAAGATGGCATGGAGGCGGGTTGGGGACAGGTTGGGCACCCGCCCCCAAATTCTGCCATTTTCCAAGCAGTCCCGCCTTCATACCTGCCTCCCCAGGGCTGGCAAAATCGCCCCCAAAATCTGCCCTGTGATACTTTGAGGAATGGCTGAGCATGCGAGAGAGCGAGCAACAAGGTTTCCTGACAATACACTGGAGGTCTTGGTGCAAGAAGTGGCGAGAATGAGAGACATCCTGTATCTGCAGGGGGCAGGGGGCAGGGGGCAGGGGGCAGGTGACCCTCCAGACACATGCTCAGGAGGCAGTGAGAAAAAGGGAGATCAATGCCAGGAGTGTTGCTCCAAGAACATGGATGCAGTGCAGAAAGAAGTTTAATGATCTGACATGAGTTGTCAAGGTGAGTGAGTTCAGTCTTCAAATGGCATAGCCTACCAACGGCACCAGTAGCCTCATTCAATGCTCAATTCTCTACACCCCCATCACCCACCTACCAACAATCTCTATCAATCAGTACGCAATCCTTCAATTCATATGCTTTACCTCACCCTCACACACTTAGCACTGTTGCAAGACTCTTGCCCACCCCCACAAGTCGCACATACTGACAGCTATTTAACCATGACAGCCACATCACCCAAACATATTGCCGGACACTCACTGACACACTTCCCTTTTTCTTGCAGGAGAGGGTGGCGCATAACAGGAAGCAGCAGGAAAGAACTGGAGGAGGACAAGCGCATGTTTTAACCCCCATGGAGGAGACAGTGCTGGCCATCATGAGAAGGGGCATCGCTGAGGCCGTGGCCACTGGTGGCGGTGGAAGGATCGATGATGAAGGTATCTGCATACCTAATCCTCCTTCACTCTTCCCAATTCTCCCTCATTCCACAATCTCTTCTGACTCACAAGCTGCAGATGGTGTAAGCACACATTTCTTACTTTCTCCTCTTCCCTCACCACAACCCAACCCTAGTCCCTTTTCCATTTCAGATACCCAAGACTGCAACCTTCCCAGTCAAAGGAGGAAGAGGAAGAATACAGTGAAGATGAAGAGACATCGTCACTCACAACCACCAGCTCAGAGACTGACACTGCATGTATTTTAGAGGCTAGGATAGAGGAAGGATCTGCATGTGGCGAGACATCGGGCACAAGTTCGCAGAAGCCAGGGTGGGGGAAAGGGTGGCGCAGGTGCCATCTCGCCGGAGGGCAAGGTCACACACTAGTTCTGCTGAAGTGGCGTCAGATGAGGACTTCGATGAGGCAGACTACAGAAGAAGGATGATGGGTGTACAAAACCAAATGCTTGGTGCACTGGAAAGACTGCCTGAAATTCTGCGCACAATGTCAAAGAGCATGGAGCAATCCAGCTCCAACTTGGCACAAGGCTTTGTGCAGAGCTTGGAGCCCAACATGGAATGGGTGGTCACCTCCATCAGCACATCTGTGGAACCCACCATGATGCAGCATCTGATGGCTGATTTTACAGCTTCCATTGAAGCACCTATAGCTTCCATCAAACATTTGAGTGCTGCAGTGCGAGCTCAGACTGCTGCCTTGCGAGCTCAGACTGCTGCCATCATGGCTCTGGATATCAGTGTTCAAAGAGGTTTCCAGGGCATCCATTAATCTGTTCTCCAACAGACCAGCGGGTTGCTGAGGCGCTGCCCTGGGAGAGTGGCAGTGGTTCCATGGGACACAAACCTGCTGTCCTCTCTCAGGATGACAGGATTCCTGCTCCCACCCCTCTGCCAGTGCCCTTGCTGTTACCTCTCAGCCAGCCAGCCCAAACTGCTGCAGCCCAGGCTGAGATGGTGCAGTCTGAAGCTGGGCTCTCTAGGCCCAGAGCTGCTCGAGGTAATTCTGCAGTCTCCTCAATTGAAGGTCAGCAGCCTTCCACCACCCATGCTGCAGCCACTGGGGAAGCACCACGTAGGAGCTCATGGAAGACAGTTGCTAAGGGAATGCACAAGGATGATTAGTTTAATTTTGTATGCATTATTTAAGGAGTGAATTTCTAAAATTGGATTAGAATGGGCATTTTCTGGTGGTTTTTATTTTTGTGCTGTCAGAAAGAGAACAATGTGATGGTCAGTGATAGAGGGAAGGTAAGGAGTGTGGGACTGTTGGTGAATGGGGAGGTGTGGTTGAGGTTACTGGTATCGCTCATGAATTAATTGATCACACAGAGCCTGGGCAGAAAGGGGCTGTCTATGTTATAGCTTCCCTTCCTCTTCCTGTTCCTTCACTTCCTGTTGCACTTACTCCTCCTCCTCCACTTCCGCCTCCACCTCTTCCTCCTCCACTTCCTCGTGCTCCTGCTCCTCAGCTTCTCACCTGATAGGTGGCGGCCAGGGCTGTTCCCTCATAATGCAGCATACTACCACAAATCTCGATACCTGCTCAGCTGAGTACAGCAGGGCTCCTCCAGAGCGGTCCAGGCAGCGGAAGCATTGCTTGAGGACACCAATGGTGTGCTCTATAATGTTCCTTGTGGTGGCATGGCTCTCATTGTAGGCCTGCTGTGCATGTGTGCATGGGTTCGGGACTGGAATCACGAGCCATGTCACGAGTAGATAACCCTTGGCGCCATTGACAGCCATAGGCAATGCTGTCCTTGCCCTGCTTTGAGGCTGCATTTGTGGCTGCAGCAGTTGGCAAATTTCAGTCAAGATCTCTTTTGTGAAGCAAAGACATCTCATGCATTGGTCGTCACTGAGTTTAAGGTAAGAGAATTGCTCCCTGAAGACCCTTGGTGGATATGGCCTCCTGCCGTGTGCCCTTCTCCCAATCCTCCCTCTTCGAGCAGCTTGTCCTGCTCTACGTGGCCTCCCTTCATTCTCCCAGTCATGTCCAATTCCCAGAGGAAGCCCTACCAGGCCACCCATGTCTGGAAGCAACTTCTTTCAGCACAATATTTTAAATTACAAAAATTACCTCAGCACCAGCCACCAGCCAACACCTGTAGAGTATTCAAACTTTAGCCAAGTATAGGAAAGCTCCAAAAATGAGTAAAATTGCACCACCAGCCAGAAGAAATAATCCAGGAACTAACCTGTAAGTTCTCCATGATCCCTGTATTAGCGCTGGTGGGGGGTCCTTCATTACATATAACGTCGTGTTCAGCTTTCCAAAATTAAGACAAGGCGTTGGCTGGAGTGTGGAGCTCAAAAATGGCAGCGGTGGCTTCAAATCAGCATTGCACACTTATTCTCATCATCATCTCGCTGCTCTGCATGTTGCCAGTGGTTGTTAGGCGTGATTGCAAATCCCTTTACCAAGATGGCTTCCTGCGCACTTCCCATCGGAAGTCAGCGCACACATCTCGGACCTCATTTTCGAGTCTTATGTGGCCGTGCAACGCCTAAAAATGGGCGCTACTCAGATCAATTTAGCCCCCATGGTGTTTTAAGGAAAATGCATATCTACACGCACATTATACTTGCCTTTTTATGGCAATGGACTAAATTGATAGTAAAATGGTCTGCTTATTATTATGAGGGACTAAATATCTGCATATATTAAAAATCAGCATGTCAATAGTAAGTTATTCTCTTTAAATGAGCATGCAGTGTCTTGCAGGTTTTCTGAAGGAAGGCCAGTCAAACCTAATTCCTACAGACACTATGTCCATTGCTCAGCTTATTAACTAAATGTCAAAACAAACTAATTATTTTGTTTTCTTCTTGGCAACATTGTAAAGCATGTCCTTCAAAAAGCCAATCTGAACATGCCTGTGTGAAACTACCTACCCATTCTCACCATGGCCAGTTCCAATATCCCATTCTCAGCATTCCCCTTGTTACCCCATTCCCACTGTGAACAACATCAATAACCAGTGCAGAATGTATTCGCCTTCTGGCTGTGACCAACGTCAATGAAATCAGTTATTTTTGATCGCTTTTTACATTGTTAATGAATCGTAAGTGCTTATTTACCATGGCTCAGCCTTAGTCCTTTAAGTTGTCGAAAAAAGAAGTGAATGTATACTAGTTCATTAATGGATAGGAGTGAATGAATACTAATTCGTTAGCAGATGGAAGTAAACACATACTAATTCATTAATGAATAGAAATAAATGTATATTTATTCATTAATAGATAGAAGTGAGCACAAACTGATTCACTAATGGATGGGAGTGAATGTACACTGATTCATTAATAAATGTATATGAATTGAATAGTTGTTCACTAATGAATGGGAATAAACATATACTGATTTACTAATGAATGGAAATAAATCATTAAGAGATGAAAGGGAATATGTAATAAATGGAAGTGAATGGATGTGAATGCTGATTCTCCAGTGAATGAGAAAGTCTTCCCTTAGGCTAATAAGGAAAATGTTCAGCTTGGGTTCTTATTCCTACTTGCTATCCAGTGGCTGGAATGTGCATAGAGGTGATGTAAGAAAACACGCCCTCCCCCCCCCCCACCCCGCCCCACCACCCCACTTTTTGCTAGTTGATTGGCTTGAGGACATTCAGGGCTGGATTTTGTCTTGGGGTCGGGTTGGGGTCGTGTCATCCACATTTCGTGTTGCCCCCCCAACTCCAGATTAATGTGGATGAATGATGCAATTTTCACTTAATTGGGCAATTGAGTTCCAACATGTGGGAACCCATGAACCAATTAGTGGTTTCAGTCTGAAAATCGCCTCTGATGATGTCATCATTGCAGGTCAGAGACTGCCTGCCTGGTCTCACAGACTGCCTGGCCTTTGCTGTGAGTGGACCTGGATGCTCAGAGAGAGAGAATGAGAGAGAGAATGAGAGAGAGAATGGCCAGGTCCTCTCACAGCAAGGCCAGGCAGTCTCTGAAGACATTCAATGCAGCAGCATCAGAGGCGACTTTCAGACCTAATACTACTACTACCTAGATCACATCTCCGCTGTAATAGTAGACCTCCAGCTGATAGTCAGCTATCCACTTGTGCTCCCGCCAGGTTTCACTGGAGTGTTTCACATCAGGCGTACTTCACGTCGGAAAAGGGTTAAACTAGCTAAAACGTTTCAAAATGGCATTACAGAGCCAATTTAGGGCTTGTTAAGGGCTTTAATGGCCTCTCCCACCTCTTGGAGGCGGGACAGCGTCTGGAACTCCGCGACTGATTTTGTCAAAATTGCGTGGAGGCGGGATGGAGTCGGGATGGGGTCGGGACCCCCAAATCTGCAACTTTAACCCCCCACACGCCTCCAAATCCAGCCCTCACTGTTTCCTCTCACATATTACTTGGGAGAGATATCCTGTGGAACCATATCATGATTCCGATGAAGACCAGATAAGTTCACACTTGTGAGTTCATTGTTGTGATTGGGTTATTGACATGCACAGGTATTTTAATATATTTGTAATTCTCATGCTTACAGCAAAGAGTTTTTAAAGAATTATCCAAGGTCCTGAAACTGAATATAACTGTTCTCATCGACCAGAAGCCTGCTTTATTTTAACCCATAATGAAGCAATGCTGAGGAACTGATGATAGACTGGTAGATGAAATGATGAAACCACAGGTCAAGTTGATAATTGGTCCAGCCTATTCTCACTTCCACCCGACAGTATACAGGCAAGCACATTATTGTTGCTCTCTCATATAGTTGAGATCTGTTGAAACCTGAGGTTTAAACTGTGCAATGCAAGGTTCAGCACACACCTGTTTCAAAGAGGTATCGTCTGTCAACAGCATCTGAATCGATCCCCTCGATGGAGTGTGAAAGAATAATTAAGCACTAATTAAGATGTCCAAAGATATGATTGAATCTAATTTAAAGAGGTTGCTTTGGGGATTTTTCAAGCGCAGACTGCACCAAGTAATCTGTTTCTCTGGCACTATTTTTGCTGCCAAGGACACACATACTATTGTAATTTGGGATTTTTTGTCCAATTTTCTCCTCTCTCTCCTTTCTCTTTTGAAGGCACTGTCTCTTGCTGGGGCTTGGGTCCAGAGGTGACAGCATCCCTTCAGTACCTTGTCAAAGTGGCCATTATTTCTATCTGACCATGGATGTTAGTGTGTATGCTGTCCAACCTGAAGGGCATCACAGCAATGTTCGGTCATATCCTTGACTGATGTCTACAAGCACACGTTATAGCGGCGTGGGGGAGGAGGGGTGTCACTAGATAGTGGGAACCCTGGATGATTTCCCGCCCCCCCTCCCCACCACTCACTAACCTAGATGTGTTAATGCCAATTCTAGTGCCACTACCAGTTCTCCAGCCCAGAGCAGCTAACTCAGCTCAGACCAGGAATCAAACCTGGGGCCCTCTGGTCTGTATGGTTTAGTTACACAACAACAACAACAACTACTTGCATTTATATAGCACCTTTAACGTAGTAAAGTGTCCCTTTACAGGAGTGGTATCAAACAAAATTTGACACTGATCCACATAACAAGCTATTAGGACAAATGACCAAAAGCTTGGTCAAAGAGGTAGGTTTTAAGGAGCGTCTTAAAGGATGAGAGAGAGGTAGAGAGGCGGAGAGGTTTAATACACAATACTTTTTGATCAACTAAGCCATCAAATGAGCTGACTCATGCTTCATAGTGTGCAAAATCCTCTACTGGGACAAGAATATCTCTTTGTCACGGTGTCAGCCGTGGCTCAGTTGGTAGCACTAACTCGCATCTGAGTCAGAAGGTTGTGGGTTCAAGTCCCGCTTCAGAGACTTGAGCTCAAAATCTCGGCTAACACTCCAGTGCCATACTGACATGGTGCTGCACTGTCGGAGGTGCCGTCTGTTAGGGTAAAAATTATAGGGCTTAAAGCAGCAATGTAAAAGTTAAAGAATGTGCTGTAAAAGGTAAATTCGTAATACAGAATGGTTTTGCTGACACAGTGCGATGAGTAATGTCTGTGGTCAACATGCGTACATGCGAGGCCCACCAAGGAGGCCCACTAAGACAATAATAGCACAACGGTTACACTTGAGAACCAATCACCGCATGACCAGCCAGTCCGGCCGGACAGATGTGACGCAACACTCTATGTTTATAGTTTTGGAAGGGAAGTAACAAGAGAAATTTAGCTTAAAGTGCAGATTATAATTAGGAGCTTGTTGCTGGGGGAATGTGATTGGGTGAAGACATTTGTATGTAATGAATTGCGTATCCGACTCTATAATGTATAAAAGAAGTTCCGATACCACTGTAATGTTGAGAAGTGGATCACTAGACCGTGGGGTCTATGGCTCTTCTCCCAGAGCGCTCTGTTAAATAAACTGTGATCTTCTGCTTTGAGACAGACTCGAGCGAATTCATTTTTCACCAACACCGTCTTTCCGATGAAACGTTAAACAAAGGCCCCATCTGGCACGTCAGGTAGACGTGAAAGAACCCCTGATACTATTTCAAAGAAGAGCAGGGGAATTCTCCCTGGTATCCTGGCCAACATCACTAAAACAGATTGACCGAGTGTGGCATTAAGGAGCCCTAGTAAAATTGAAGTCAATGGAAATCAGGGGGGAAACTCTTCACTGGCTGGCATCATACCTAGCATAAAGGAAGATGGTTGTGATCATTGGAGGTCAATCATCTCAGCCCCAGGACATAGCTGCAGGAGTTCCTCAGCGCAGTGTCCTAGGGCCAACCATCTTCATTAATGACCTTCCCTCCATCATAAAGTCAGAAGTGAGGATGTTCGCTGATGATTGCGCAGTGTTCAGTTCCATTTGCAACTCCTCAGATAATGAAGCAATCCATGCCAGCATGCAGCAAGACCTAGGCGACATTCAGGCTTGGGCTGATAAGTGGCAAGTAACAGTCACGTCACAAAAGTGCCAGGCAATGGCTATCACCAACAAGCGAGAGTCTAACCACCGTCCCTTGATATTCAATGCCATTACCATTGCTGAATCCCCCACCATCAGCATCCTGGGGGTCACCACTGACCAGAAACTTAACTGGACCAGCCACATAAATACTGTGGCTACAAGAGCAGGTCAGAGGCTGGGGATTCTGCAGCGAGTGTCTCACCATCTAGAAAGCACAAGTCAGGAGTGTGATGGAATACTCTCCACTTGCCTGGATGAGTGCAGCTCCAACAACACTCAAGAAGCTCAGCACCATCCAAGACAAAGCAGCCTGCTTGAGTGGCACCCCATCCATCACCTTAAAATTCACTCCCTCCCCCACCGGTGCACCATGACTGCAGTGTGTACCATCTACAAGATGCACTGCAGCAACTCACCAAGGCTTCTTCGGCAGCACCTCCCAAACCCGCGACCTCTTCCACCTAGAAGGACAAGGGCAGCAGGTGCCTGGGAACACCACCACCTCCAAGTTCCCCTCCAAGTCACACACCACCCTGACTTGGAAATATATCGCTGTTCCTTCATCGTCGCTGGATCAAAATCCTGGAACTCCCTCCCTAACAGCACTGTGGGAGTACCTTCACCACACGCACTGCAGCGGTTCAAGAAGGCGGCTCACCACCACCTTCTCAAGGGCAATTAGAGATGGGCAATAAATGCTGGCCTTGCCAGCGACACCCACATCCCAGGAATGAAAAAAAATGATCTGGTCATTATCACATTTTTGTTTGTGGGACCTTGCTTGTGAGCAAATTGTCTGCCGTGTTTCCTGCAGTACAACAGTGACTACACTTCAAAGGTACTTCATTGGCTGCGAGGCATTTTGGGATGTCCTGAGGTAGTGAAAGATGCTGTAGAAATGGCAAGTCTTTTGTTTTTGCTTTAAGGTTTGAACTCAAAAGTACGAAGATTAGAATAAAGAGAAGAATGAAATATCATAAAAAATCATAACAATGCAAATTAATATATTCAATATTGTGCGTGTCAGGGAGGCCAGATTATGAACCAGAGACCCCTCGCAATAATTGGCACACTCCTGGTGACCCCTTGCCAATATTGAATTATTTATCCCCTGAGAAAGCAAGCAAAAGAAAGAATCAACACTTAACATGACAAGAGAGTACCATGTAAACCTGGCAGCAGCTGTTAAATAAAGATAATCCTCAGGAGAGAGAATGTTCAATTTGTTACGCCAAAAACTGTCTGCAATCTACAACTGAAACCTACAAGGGACAAAATAGAAACTCTTTTGTATTCGTCCGCCGGCAGAGAACATCAGTTCAAAATAGTTCAGAATCCTACATTACAACAGTGACTCCACTTCAAAAAAAGTGCTTCATTGGCTGTAAAGCGCTTTGGGACGTCCGGTGGTCGTGAAAGGCGCTATAGAAATGCACGTCTTTCTTTTTAGTGTGGCGGTGGGAAATTTGTCTCGCAGCCTTCTGCAAATTGGATGCTGTGCCTGAGGGTGACAACAAATGACTTGAAATATTTATTTTGTGCACTCACCACTCAACAAGGAAAGAATCCTTGTTAAACCGGATTATCCTGTGTGTCTGAAATAAGTGAAACAAAATGTGATGTTAACAGTAGTTTTATTATTATTGTTGTTTGTGCAACTGTAATGTGCTAAATCTTTAAAGGGCACCATTTTCCTGAAAAGGTGTTTTGCAAAATGATTTTGGGTACTTACATCTGTAGTTTTCAAATATTTCTGCATGGTGGAATCCCTACAAAAAGTGACACACTCCCAGTGACCCGTTGCAAAAATTGGCACACTCCCAGTGACCCCTTGCAAAAATTGGCACACCCCCAGTGACCCCTTGCAAAAATTGGCACACTCCCAGTGACCCCTTGCAAAAATTGGCACACTTCCAGTGACCCCGTGCAAAAATTGGCACACTCCCAGTGACCTCTTGCAAATACTGACATCTCCCAAAGACCTCTTGCAAAAACTGGCACACTCCCAGTGACCTCTTGCAAATACTAACACACTCCCAAAGACCTCTTGCAAATACTGACACACTCCCAGTGACCCTATGCAAAAATTGGCACACTCCCAGTGACCCCTTGCAAAAATTGGCACACCCCCAGTGACCCCTTGCAAAAATTGGCACACTCCCAGTGACCTCTTGCAAATACTGACACACTCCCAGTGACCCCTTGCAAAAATTGGCACACTCCCAGTGACCTCTTGCAAATATTGACACACTCCCAGTGACCCCTTGCAAAAATTGGCACACTCCCAGTGACCCCTTGCAAAAATTGGCACACTCTCAATGACCCCTTGGAAATATTGGTACAATTCCAGGGACCCCCTGCAAATATTGACACAGTCCCAAGGAGCCCGATAAATATGAATACACCCCAGTGACCTCTTGCAAATACTGACACACTCCCAAAGATCTCTTGCAAATACTGACACACTTCCAGTGACCCGTTGCAAAAATTGGCACACTCCCAGTGACCTCTTGCAAATACTGGCACACTCCCAGTGACCCCTTGCAAAAATTGGCACACTCCCAGTGACCCCTTGCAGAAATTGGCACACTTCCAGTGACCCCGTGCAAAAATTGGCACACTCCCAGTGACCTCTTGCAAATACTGACATCTCCCAAAGACCTCTTGCAAAAACTGGCACACTCCCAGTGACCTCTTGCAAATACTAACACACTCCCAAAGACCTCTTGCAAATACTGACACACTCCCAGTGACCCTATGCAAAAATTGGCACACTCCCAGTGACCCCTTGCAAAAATTGGCACACCCCCAGTGACCCCTTGCAAAAATAGGCACACTCCCAGTGACCTCTTGCAAATACTGACACACTCCCAGTGACCCCTTGCAAAAATTGGCCCACTCCCAGTGACCCCTTGCAAAAATTGGCACACTCTCAATGACCCCTTGGAAATATTGGTACAATTCCAGGGACCCCCTGCAAATATTGACACAGTCCCAAGGAGCCCGATAAATATGAATACAACCCAGTGACCTCTTGCAAATACTGACACACTCCCAAAGATCTCTTGCAAATACTGACACACTTCCAGTGACCCGTTGCAAAAATAGGCACACTCCCAGTGACCTCTTGCAAATACTGACACACTCCCAGTGACCTCTTGCAAATACTGGCACACTCCCAGTGACCCCTTGCAAAAATTGGCACACTCCCAGTGACCCCTTGGAAATATTGGTACAATCCCAGGGACCCCCTGCAAATATTGACACAGTCCCAAGGAGCCCGATAAATATGAATACACCCCAGGGACTGTCTGTAAATATTGATATACTTCCAGTGATCCCCTATAAATATGAAGACACTCCCAGGGACCTTCTCTAAAATATTAGGACCCCTGTAAGTATTGCTACACTTCCTTGGACTCCTATGAATATTGTTACTTTCCAGGGACCTGCTGTAAATATTGGCACACCCACATGGATCCCAGTGCTAACTTGTGAAAGACAGTGTCAGCTACACAAACCAGAACAGAAGATGTGGTATATTAGTAAACAGCAACATAATTAGCATGAATACTAGTCAAGAAATACAGAACAGTTCATAAATTTGATGACAGACAAAAATCTAAAAGAAATAGAGAAAGATTTACATTTATATAAGGGGAAAAGTCCATCTCAGCACGCTGGAAGCCTATATCACTGCCAGACTTTGATATTCCATGCATTAAGGGCAGGATTATTACCTCAAAGGCCCTTGTCACATCTCCCAGAAAATGTCCCCAAGCACTTCACAATGAATTACTTTTAACGTGCAGCCACTGATAACTTTGCAAATTCTCTCCATCACTTCACGCACCAGCTAGCTTCTGGAGACTACAGTTTGAAAACCTATGGCTTACAAATCTACAAAATCTTGATGCAAATCATGTACAAATGTATCATTGCATAATTTATGCATAATACTCTTCTCCCTCCCCAAAATAGTACACCGATGAATTTCAGATTTAATAATTTATCATCATATCCACTAACTTGCATGATCCAATATCCATTACTAAACATACTGACTGAACCTTAACACCACACACTGCCATTCATTACTTAACATTACCATTTGCATTTTAACAAACTGGTCTAGATTTTATTTATTTTTTTGTTGGTAGAAAGATATGGGGGGAAAAATTCAGTTGGTTGCGCCTCCCGTTAGCGCCTTAAGAGGGCGCTAATGGGGCGCAAATCATCTAGCGCCCGGGCGCGGCCATGTTTGCGCCGCTCGTGAAATTAACTAGACATTTTGCGGCGGCGCTAAACACTACCGCCACGATCTCCTGCGCCGGCAAATCGTGACGTCAGTCGAGTGCGCAACACCCCGGTATCGCCCCGGAGCGGATATTGAGTGGCGCCCCCTGCCTTACCGCCTGCTGCTAGCAACGACAGGTTGAGGGGAGCATTTTGCAGTCAGGAAGGGACTGGGGGAGCGCTATTTAAAGGCGACCGCTTCCTGCCTTTTATTGTTGGTGACATTTTTGAACCACGCTTTCTGAGAGAGAGAGAGAGACTTCTGGAGAGATTCAACGCTGTGTGAGCGAGTTTTGGGTACTGAGCAGCACTTTGCAGGTTCATTTTGATTTGCTCTTCCTTGTATCGATTTAGAAGAGACTGTGGGGGCTGCACTCTGAGCTCTTTCCCTGGTACTCTCCATTGTTCTTTCCAGCAGATTTGATGTACAGCTCTTTCCAGGCCGAGATTCAAGGCTGCAATGAGCAGGATGTGGATGGAAAGCAAGATCAACCCTCCCCTTTAAGAACTGCCCCGCGCCATTGTGTGTGTGTTCCATTGCTGACTGACATCACATGAGCTTCACCAGCGCTCTGAGGTAGCGCCTCGCTCCTCGGCCTTTGCGCCTTAAGACAGGTGTGAAGCGCCTGATTTAGCACTCCAATCACCTCCAGGGGCGATAAAAGTCAAGTTTGCAGTTGGTGGCGATAATTAGCACCAGGCGCTAATCTTTGCGCCGGGCAGATAATTGCGCCCCAAATGGGGCGATACTGAATTTCTCCCCCATGGTGCGTATCCATGGTAACACTCTGGTGCAACCATCCATCATCGTGACCTGTTCATCTTAGAGTTACCAGAATAATACCGGGGCTTAGAGGGTTAAAGTATGAGGACAGGTTGTGACATGAATCTGTCATTCATGACTTATGAAATAATACTGAGTGGCCTGCGGGTGGCGCTGTCCAGGGAGAGTATAAATACTCGGGCACGGGCCCAGCTTGCGCAGGACATTCTTAACAGGAACTAGCGAAGGACACAACTAGACCTCCATGTTGTAAAACAGTTGATTAAAGCTTTGTTTAACGCTTAGACCAAGTGCCTAGTAGTTTTCTTACATCAAGTTGCATAAACTTGGGGGGGAAAATTCAGTTGGTTGCGCCTCTCGTTAGCGCCTTAAGAGGGCGCTAATGGGGCGCAATGAATCTAGCGCCCAGGCGTGGCGATGTTTGCGCCGCTCGCGAAATTAACTAGACATTTTGCGGCGGCGCTAAACACTACCGCCACGATCTCCTGCACCGGCAGATCGTGACGTCAGTCGAGTGCGCAACGCCCCGGTATCGTCCCGGAGCAGATATTGAGTGGCGCCCCCTGCCTTACCGCCTGACGCTAGCAACGACAGGTTGAGGGGAGCGTTATGCAGTCATGAAGGGACTGGGGGAGCGCTATTTAAAGGCGACCGCTTCCTGCCTTTTATTGTTGGTGCCATTTTTGAACCATGCATTCTGAAAGAGAGAGAGAGAGACTTCTGGAGAGATTCAACGCTGTGTGAAGGAGTTTTGGGTACTGAGCAGCACTTTGCAGGTTCATTTTGATTTGCCATTGCTTGTATCGATTTACAAAAGACTGTGGGGGCTGCACTCTAAGCTCTTTCCCTGGTACTCTCCATTGTTCTTTCCAGCAGATTTGATGTGCAGGTCTCTCCAGGCCGGGATTCAAGGCTGCAATGAGCAGGATGTGGATGGAAAGCAAGATCAACCATCCCCTTTAGGAACTGGCTGGTGCCATTGTGTGTGTGTTCCATTGCTGACTGACATCACATAAGCTTCGCCAGCGCTCTGAGGTAGCGCCTCGCTGCTCGGCCTTTGCGCCTTAAGACAGGTGTGAAGCGCCTGATTTAGCGTTCCAATCACCTCCAGGGGCGATAAAAGTCAGTGGCGATAATTAGCGCCAGGCGCTAATCTTTGCGCCCGGCCGATAATTGCGCCCCAAATGGGGCGATACTGAATTTCTCCCCCTTGGTTTGTATTCCCTTTAGTATAGAGGGGTGAATGAATCGAGGTGCTTAAAATGTTAAAAGGATTCAATAGGGTCAATATGGAGAAACTATTTCCTCTGGTGGGGGAATCAAGAGGACATCATCTTAATATCAGAGCTAGGCCATTGAGGACTGAAATCGGAAACATTTTTTCCACACAAAGGGTAGTTGAAATCTGAAACTCTGCCCCAATAGGCTGGGGGACAATTGGAGCTTTCAAGACTGAGATCGATAGAATTTTGTTAGGTAAGGATAACAAGGGATATGGAGCAAAAGCAGGTAACAGGAGTTGAGGTACAGATCAGCCATGATCCAACTGAATGGCAGAGCAGGTCCAAAGGGCTGAATGGCCTCCTCCTGTTCCTATGTTCTTAAGGAAAATTAGTATAAATAATGCATCCAGCATCTTAAATAGATAAGGTCTCATCTACTACCTCAATACGTATCAAAAAGATATCAAAAAGTGCCAGGAAAGGGACTCTGGGCACATTTACGTTGATGGAGTGCTATCCTCCTCATGATTGGGGAAGCAATTGTTGCCACATTTAAATTCTGCATTAAGCATAATTAACAAGATTGACAGAAAAAGTAGAATAAAACAAGATGGCAGAATACAGGCAAACTAGGTCGCATTTCTCAGACAGTAGCTACAGGAGATGCATGCAACAGAAGGCCCATCATGACCCTCGACCATTCCTAAAATGATTATGTGGAATAATCCTCTGCGGCCAAGTGTTTCCTTATGACGTTTCCCATGCCGAAGATTTGCCATTGTGGCTGTCTGACAGGTTTATTATGTTAACACCCTCCTGACATTTTAGAAACCGAGACTCTTTCTCAGACGGTTTCTCTCTCTTTCTCTTAGGCAGTCCCTCGGAACCGAGGATGACTTGCTTCCACACTAAAAATGAGTTCTCAGGTGGCTGATGACTCCAATGCGGGATCTACAGTCTCTGTCACAGGTGGGGCAGACGGTGGTTGAAGGGGCAGGTGGGTGGGGTGCTTGGGTTGACGTGCGCTCCTTCCGCTGTTTGCGCTTGGCTTCCGCTTGCTCCCAGCGAAGAGACTTGTAAGGTTTCCAAAATTTGCAGATCCCCAAAACCTAAGGAAAAAGGACTTTGGAACTACCTCAGAATGATAAAATTGCATTTGGGCCTAACATAAGGAATTTAAGACCAAAAACTAAGTTTTGGCATTTTAAAAACATGTCGGGGCCTGTAAAGGGAGAAAAGGCTGTGAAGGAAGTTGAGGTCGACCTCTGTAAAAGCAGTTTGGGTATTGCAGTTAATTGCAATGTCTGGGGAGCCAGGATGATCTCACTCAAAGCCCCAGCATGCATTAACATTTTGACAATAGACCCTAGGAGAAGACAGCCCCACCCAGAACAATAGGTCCCATCAAACTGATTACAAGGCCCATAAAGAAATATGCATAATACAGAGCACCCAGGACTAGGCTATAGATCAGCCTAGGAACCCAAAACACAAAACCTATCACCAGCAATCAGCCAAGAAAATCGACAGGATGCAAACCATCCCAGAAACCCATTTGACACTTACAGAGCAGTTACTGGTAGCAGGCCCGCCAAATTCAGACAATGAACTGAACAGATTTGGCGGGTAGATAAAGGCCATATTCAATGGGTCAGATTGAAGGCCTGTTTAAAACCAGTTAACGTGCTAGTAAATCGTTACCGATTTACGAGCCCGCCAAAACTAGACAATGAGCTAAACAGATTTGGCGGGTAGATAAGGCCACTTCAATTCAGTATAATTGAAGGCCCACCAAGCACACACGAGGCAGAAACGGAGAAGCAAGAGAGAGAAGAAGGAAGGAGGGCCAGCGAGAAGAGGAAAGACCAAGAAGAAGAAGGCCCGAGCTGGAAGCGAGTCGGCATCGCTCACCACTCAGACACACCTGAGTCCAGCTCGCGAAAACACCACCTCGACGGACCTCCAACCACGGCCCCAACACAGCCACCCGGAGCACCGACGGCTCCACGAGGTCGACCGACACACCAACCAAGGCCTAAAGCGATCGTGGAAACCAAAGGCCTCACGAAACCAACAACCGCGCATTACCCCCAACTGACCGGTTAATCGCAGGCCACCGCGACCAACAAAGACCAACTCCAGAGAAGAAAACCCGAAGAAACGCAAAGTTTCCACTCTACAATCTATGCCTGACTTACCCCAGGGTAAGATTTTCCCCAAAGACTCTAAGCCCTACTACTGAACTAAAGAAATTGGGTACTCACCAGATAAATCCATAACGACATCCTACCGCATCAGCGGACTCGCGAAGACTGACCAGAGACCCAGGTGAAGTCCTCTACCGCGTACGGGGTACGGCAGACATTAACCGCCATAAACAGCGAACCCCAAAACCGCAATTTAGCCCAATTGGTGAGCATTATCCTTGGTCCTTCAAAACCTAACTTAGCTAGTAAAGTGGGGTTGGGAGGGGTGAAGTATTGTTCTACTGTCATTTCCCTCGCTTGTACCGAAGTGTTCCCCGCCTTTAAAGTGATAAGAGTGTTATTATTTGTGTCTTACCTTTTAATAAAGATTGAAGTTCTTTCATCAAACTCAGTTGTCTGCTGCACCTTTTGTATCACAAACCCCAAATAAGTCCAAGGTCTAGAACCAAGGGTGTGGGAGCGATTCGAACCGCTCAGAAGTCAGAGGTAAAGCTGACACAAAAACACCACCCCCTACAGACTCAAGGTGTTCGGCGCCTTCCCGGATGCTTCTCCTCCACTTTGTGCAGTCTTGGGCCAGGGATTCCCAGATGTCGGTGGGGATGTTGCACTTTTTCAAGGAGGCTTTGAGGGTGTCCTTGAAGCGTCTCCTCTGCCCACCTGGGGCTCTCTTGCCGTGCCGGAGGTCCGAGTAGAGCGCTTGGTTTGGGAGTCTCGTATCGGGCATGCGGACGATGTGACCCGTCCATCGGAGCTGATCGAGCGTGATCAAAGCTTCGATGCTGGGGATGTTGGCCTGAGTGAGACAGTTTAGCTTTATACTCGGCACCTGGATTAGCATCACTGAAAACTGACCACAGCACAAAATATGACATATGAGCTCAGCTCAGTTTGAAGTACTCTCACCTCTGGGTCAGAGAGCGGTGGATTTATACCCCATGCTAGGGTTTGATTCCATAATCCGGGGTGACATTCAGGTGCAGGACTGAAAGAGTTGTGCAATGTTGGAATTGCTGTCCTGAAGATGAAATGTTGAACAGTCTGCCTATTTCAGTGGTTCAGTTGATGCTACAAATCTCACAAAACTATTTGGGGAAAAAAACAGGGGCTTTTACTGGTGCCCTGGTCAACATTCTCCCCTCAACATACTGGTAACTGTGGCTGAGAAATCAAAAGACGTTCTTGTCAAATTGGGTGGGTGGTTGGGGGGGGGCAGGGGCGCAAAGGTTAGAAAACGTCCCAAGAGGGTCAATGTTGAAATCTCAGAGAAGCAAAGTGGATTTACTTCTGGAGTGTAAAACTGACAACATGCAGGCCACATTGAAACAGGCCATTTGGCCCAACTGCTCTAAAAGAAAGAAAGACTTGCATTTATATAGCGCCTTTCACGACCTCAGGATGTCCCAAAGCGCTTTGCATTCAATGAAGTACTTTTGAAGTAAATTCACTGTTGTAATGTAGGAAACACGGTAACCAAGTTGCACACAGCAAGGTGCCTCAAACAGCAATGAGATAAATGACCACATCTTGCTTTGGTGGTGTTGGTTGAGGGATAAATATTGGTCAGGACACCGGGGAGAACTCCCCTGCTTTTCTTTGAAATAGTGCCGTGGGATCTTTCACATCCACCTGAGAGGGAACCGGGCTTCAGCTTAAAATCTCATCCAAAAGACAGCACCTCCGACAGTGCAGTTTATTCCTTCAGTACTGCACTGGAGTGTCAAGCTTAGATTTCTGTGCTCAAGTTTCTGGAGTGGGACTTGAACCCACAATCTTCTGACTCCGTCGGTGAAAGTGCTCACCAACTGAGCCATGGTTGGCATGCTGATGTTTATGCTCCACACAAGCCTCCTCCCACCCTACTTCATCAAACCCTATCCTTCTATTCCTTTCTCCCTCATGTACTTACCAAGTTTCCGTATAATGCATCTATGCTGGTCGCCTCAACCACTCCCTGTGGTTCCACATTCACACCACTCTCTGGGTAAAGGAGTTTCTCCTGAATTCTTTATTCGATTTATTAGTGACTATCTTATATTTGTGTCTCCTAGTTTTTGGACTTCCCCACAAGTGGAAACATCTACCTCCACATCTACCTCTAAATCTACCCTATCAAACCCATTCATAATTTTAAGGACTCTATCAGGCCAGCTCTCAACCTTCTCTTTTCTAGAGAAAATAGCCCCAGCCTGTTCAATCTTTCCCGATAGGTATAACCTCTCAGTTCTGGTATGATCCTTGTAAATCTATTTTTGCACCTTCTCCAGTGCCTCTCTATCCTTTTTATAATATGGAGACCAGAACTGTGCACAGTATTCTAAAGTGTAGTCTAACCAAGGTTCAATGCAGATTTAACATAACCTCTTTGCTTTTCAATTGTATTCCTCTAGAAATGAACCCAGTGCTTTGTTTATATATTATAGACACAAGAACTCCATCCCCAGCCCTGCTTTTACACAGATTTCATGGAATTTACAGCAGAGAAACAGGCCATTCAGCCCAACTGGTTCATGCTGGTGTTTATGCTCCACACGAGCCTCCTCCCACCCCTCTTCATCTAACCCTATCACCTATCCTTCTATTCCAACAGCCACAACAACAACTTGTATTTATATAGCGCCTTTAACATAGTAAAACATCCCAAGGCTCTTCGTAGGAGCGTTATCAAACAAGATTTGACACCGCGCCACATATGGAGATATTAGGACAGATAGAGGTAAGGTTTAAGAAGCGTCTTAAAGGAGGAAAGAGAGGTAGAGAGGTGGAGAAGTTTAGGGAGGGAATTCCAGAGCTTAGGCCCTCGGCAGCTGAAAGCACGGCCGCCAATAGTGGAGCGATTAAAATCGGGGATGCTCAAGAGGCCAGAATTAGAGGAGCGCAAATATCTCAGAGGGCTATAGGCCTGGAGGAGATTACAGAGATAGGGAGGAGTGAGGCCATGGAGGGATTTGAAAACAAGAATGAGAATTTTAAAATCGAGGCATTTCTTAACCGGGAGCCAAATATAGGTCAGCGAGCACAAGGGTGATAGGACTTGGTGCACGTTAGGACACAGGCAGCAGAGTTTTGGATGACCTCAAGTTTGCAGAGGGTAGAAAGTGGGAGGCTGGCCAATCTCCTGTCTCCCTCATGTGTTTATCTAGGTTCCCCTTAAATTAATTTTTCCATCTGAATCTTCCAGTAAAACCAGTCTGCAGCTCGTGTCCCATATACTACACAATTCAATGTAAAGTATACATCTGAGTATCCAAAATTCTAATTATCTGAATTATTCTCTTGTGCTTCAGTCATTTCAGAGGAATAGACTCCGAGGGCTGGATTTTTCCAACCTCGGTGGGCCCGTGGTGGTTGACGTCCGTGACATGTCGGGATCCATCATCTGTCTCGATCCTGGCCTCCAACAAGATTCTCCATTGATGGGGCTTGTTAAGCCCGCCCTGCGAAGTTCCCGGCCAATTAAAAGGAAGCAGGTCTGATGATGTCATTTCATGATGCGTCATCAGCCGGTTTCCTTAAAGGGGCCATGTCCACAATCATTTTGACATTTGTGCTGTCAGTGTTCTACAGCATTGAGGTGCTGCAAACACTGACAAGCACTGCACAGAGGTGCATGGCTGCACCCAGGCTCTCCCATTACTCCCTCCATATGCTTATGGAGGGAGTCACAGCATGCAGGGAGGTTCTCTTCCCTTCCAATGGGTGGATGCGACCTGGTTGGACATTGCACAGGAGGGCACCACCAGGGGTGTCGTCAGGAGGACCAGGCTGCAGTGGCGCAAACCTCTCAATGATCTCAGTGGTTCACGAAACGTTAGTACAAAGCCACACTCAACCTCATCCTGCTGTGTCACTCATCACATCCTCATCACTCTGCCTTCCCTACCCTACTCCAGCACACCCTTACTCACACCAACTTACCTTGCACCTCCACCCATCCCTCTCTCTCTGTCTACATTATCACTTCCCCATCTCACTAGCCACCCCTCACACTCACCCTCATCCTTGTCCAATCATACCAACTAACAACACACAAAGGTAGGCAGTTGGGTGTTATCGCCAATGTTCATGTAAAGTTTCTGTTAATGTGTTGTCAAACATTGAAATCTTTATTTTCAACACTTTGCCTTCTTGGACAGATCTGTGTGCACCTTTGGAACTGGCTTAGTGAGTTGCAGTGAATGGTGAGACATAACGGTACCCCTCCAGTGGTAATGAGTGTGAAAGGAATGGCTTGGATTTTGTAGGAATGCTTTATGGTGCTGGTGTGGGGTGGTGCCAACCTGGATCATCATGTGGCAGCCAGGATGTACAGCGTCAAGTAAAGTAAATCTGGCCATGTTGAGGCCATCCCTGGCCTCCCGGGCAGCAATGTGCTCGGATTCTGATGGCCTGTGTCCTGTGCAGCATCAGGTGATTGCGGAGAAGGTTGGTGTTGATGTTGGTGCTGCTGGTGTGCCCAGGGATGCTGGTGTTGGGGCTGATCGTGGTGGGATTCTGAGGACCAAGGTGAGATTTTTTTCAAGGGCACCGATGCTGATGGAATAGATGGCAGCTGAAGTTGAGATGACAGAAGCGATCTGTCAATGGTGAGAGAGGTTGCTCCAATGAGGTGACACCGGATAGAGAGTTTGCTCCAAACACTTCAAACCTCCATAAAGCTGAAAAGTGTCTTCCAAATCCTGAAGGCTCCAGCTTCTAAGATTGGAAAGTGAACAGCTGTGAAATGGTAGCTTTTATACCACTTTTGTAGCTGCCAACTATTCACAGCGATGGAGAGTCATTGAGAACCCGACACACTTACCTGACGTGATCTCCGAGCACTGGGAACCTCGTAAAAAACATGGAAAAATCGTTAGGACCTGGGAAATGCTGCTTACATACCTTTAAGCAGCTTCTTAAGTATCTCAATTACCTGACTCGCTGCTTAGTGCCGTGTCTGCAAACCGCAGGCAGAGCCGACACTTGGGAAATTAACAAGGAGGCGGGTTCAGAGCGGACTTCCGCCCCGCTGTCAATCACTGCCATTTTGACAGCTGACCCGCCTCCAAACCTGCCCTCTGAGCGCCGGCAAAATTCAGCCCCTACTGTCTTTGTTGAACCTATTTACCTATTGTTTTCTGTTGTTTGCTGATATATGTGCTGTATTGTGTCAAGTGACTGAATTAGTCAGGTTAAACTGACAGGCACACTCCTCCACAGACAGAAGTCTCATTACCATTCTCATTAGTTAACAAAACATCAATTATGAGCTGATCATTAATTTGTCACAAAAATTATTTACGCATGAATTATGTACACTGTGTAGCTCTGTATTGAAAATATACGCCAACTTCTCATATTTGTGTTAATAGTTCTTCTGGTATAATATGCTTCAAGAATAAAATCATACAGCACAGAAGGAGGCCATTCATCCCATCGTGCCTGTACCAGCTCAATGAAAGAGCTCTCCAATTAGTCCCACTCCTCTGCTCTTTCCCCATAGCCCTGCAAATTTTTCCATCTCAAGTATATATCTAATGCCCTTTTGAAAATACAAAGTGGCTCATCAGGATCTGAAAGATGAAAGCAAAGTTAATGTTTTAGGCGGAGACCATTTATTGGAAATGGCATAGGACAGGCCAAGGGCCCCTTTATAACAGTGATCAAAATAAGACGGAGGAGAGGAGAACAACAGTCACGACAACAGCTAGGCTCATTACCTATACAAAGAGGCAGGTATGGGTTTAATAGCCTGGAAACTAATTTTAAATTGTGCGGAAGAGGTGACAAGCACTGGATAATGTGCAAAGATCATCCGATTAGGGCTGTGAAAATGAATTAGAAAGAATTAGAATTAGAGCTCCAAAATTGTAGAGAACACAGTGGGATGTGAACGGCAAAACAACGGTATGAAGCTATGAAGCGTCACGGTGAGACTTGTCAACATTCGACCAAATCTATTGGCAGCTCAGTAAAAATGAGCGAGGGTTCCCATTCTAAATGGATCTTGCACAGGATATTCAAAACTTGTATTGTGAGTCAGTTTCTGAAACTTTTAACCCTTCAGCATTCTGTGCGGAGATGCTCAGTGACCCAAACCAAGTAAAAAACAATTAAAAAACAAATAAGCTTTCTTTTATTCATGTGTTCCATGACTTCTCAGTTTAAGGTCGGGAAATATTCACAGGAAAAGAGGAGACTGAACCAGCAATCTAGCAGAAGTGGTGCGACACAATATGGTGTGGATAACAAGTCATACCTCAATAAGCCATTGTGTTGCCTACCTTAATACGATTGAAAACCGAAGGAAATTTTATTTGGTCGCTGCTCTTCTGGTTGGCTTAAGCTGTCTCCTTGTATTAATCACACGTCGCCGGGGCTTTGCTGCTCAGGTCCCAGTTAAAATTGACGTACTGTAATAGGACCCCGATTAAGCATAAATTCATGAGGTCCCCACCTGCTTTAGGCGGGCGCCTCATCCGCCTGCAGAAGCTGGCTGGTTAAAATTGGAAATGGCACGAAAGGGCTGGGTTACGAGTGGCTAAGGAAACTGCCCGTGTTTAACTGCCCACTGGGCCGGCAGGGTTAAAATCGACGACTAAATGTTTGCCGTAATTGAATGTTTGAAACATGTCTGCTCTTTACCTCCGTTGTGTGGAAGAGGTAAACCAGCATAAAGCGCTTGGGCTGAATGACCTGTCTTGGCGCTGTAGATTCCACGGCCGGGGATTTTCCCGGTCTCAAGCGTGCGGATTTGGGGGGCGGGTCAGCAGTAAAATTCGCGGAAATTGCCAGTGTGTCGGGAACTCGCCGTCATCCCACCGACTCCCACATTTAACTCGGGCGCGTTTCCCAGTTCACCGCGGACCCGCTTGGTGGAGGCGGGTGACCTCATTGAAGTACTTAAATGCTCGTTGAGAGACCCTTAAGAGGTGTTTTAACAGCAGCTTTTGGCTTTAACTTGTTGCGCACGGGATTCACGCACCTCGGGAACCTCGCCTGTGAAGGGGAGGCGGAAGCTCAGTGGCCATTGTGTGAGTCCATTAATTGACAGCTGGAAAAACAGATAAATACTCACACCTTACACCTGCTTCCTTGGCTAATGGAAAGGCTCTTGCTGACTCCATTTTGTGCAGAGATTTAGCTGTCCGGAGTTTGCAGGTCATTTCTGCAACCTCGGAAGCCACTCTCGCCACATTGCTAGTCACTGTCACAACATTGAAGGATTGGGCCTCTGATCTCCACTTTAACTGCCATCTATTAGATTAGCATGGGTGCAGCTTATATTCTCTCACCTTGGACCTCAGAATCGGATCAAGGTGAGCCCCAGCAGCAACAACACCAGCCACACCAGCAGCAGCAGCCACAACAGCAACCTTCTCCTTCAACGACCTGATGCTCCACAGGAGAGAGGGGTTCAGCGCAGGGCTGTACCGCGCCGGAGGCGATACCCCCAACACAGGGTATACAGGCAGAGGATGCGCTTCCTGGACATGGCTGATCAGCAGTGCTTCAGGGAGCTCAGGCTATCGCGCCAGGTCATCACAGACATTTGTAGCTTGCTGGAACAAGACCTGCTGCTCAGAGGTCCCGGTGGACACTCCTTACAAGTGGCTGTCAAAGTCACCACCATTCTGAACTTCTTCACCTCCGGCTCCTTCCAGGGATCTGCAGAAGACATTTGCAGGATCTTGCAGTCGGCCACCCACAGATGCATCACCCAGGTGACCGATGCCCTGTTTCACAAGTCAGCCAATTATGTAAACTTTGCCACTGATGAGGCCAGTGTTACTGAGCGGGTGCTCGGCTTTGCCGCTCTGGCTGGCTTCCCACAGGTGCAGGGCATCATCGACTGCACACATATGGCCATCAAGGCACCCCCTCATCACCCAGGAGTGTTTGTGAACTGCAAGGGCTTCCACTCCCTCAATGTGCAGCTCGTCGGCAACCATAAAAAGATTATCATGCATGTGTGCGCAGATTCCCTGGCAGCTGTCATGACTCTTTCGTGCTGCGACAGTCCACCCCCCCTCAGCTCTTCACACCTTCAAACAGACTTACTGGCCGGCTGATTGGAGACAAGGGCTATCCACTGAAGACGTGGCTCATGACACCCTTGAGGAGGACCAAGTACTGAGGCCGAGGAGCGTTATAATGACAGCCACATCTCCAGCAGATGTGTCATAGAGCAAGCAATTGGCATGCTGAAGATGCACTTCAGATGCCTTGACAGATCTGGAGGAATCCTTCAGTACACACCAGCCAGGGTCTCCAGAATCATCATCGTATGCTGCACGCTGCACAACATAGCGGAGCAGCGAGGATTGGAGCTGCAGGAGGAGCAAGGTGCAGAGCGCACAGCCTCTTCAGAGGAGGCGGAGGAGCAGGTGGAAGACGAGGAGGAGGAGGAACTTGAGGTGGATATAGCACCAGCAGCGATGCACATTGCTGCCTGTGAGGCCCGGGATGGCCTCATAATGGCCAAATTTACTTAACTTGCTGCAGTGCACCCATATGGCTGCCACATGCTGGACTAAGTTCCCCCCCACCCAACAACACCACAAAGCAGCCCTACAATGACCAAGCCAGTCCTCTCACCCAAACCCCTATAGCTCGAGGTTAACTAATGTCTCACCATTCACTCCAAGTGACAAGACCACTTCCCAGGAGGCAGGCAAAAATGGACAAGACCAGAAAGAGGTGCAAAGAAATATATTTAGCTGTGTCATAAATATAACTGAAACTTATCACTAACACCCATGTGCATACCCTTGTGCGTCTAGGATTGTGTCTTTTTTCTTTTCCGAGTGCTTCTACGAGGTACAACCCCTGTGGCTTCAGCAGAGGTAGATGCAGGCTGCTCACTTCCCTGCTGCGACTGCTTAGTCACTTTTGGCGGTCGTCCTCTGGGTTTTGGAGCCTGTGATGGCCCCGCCAAAGACTGCTCCTCCTGCAACTGTGCAGGGGCAGACTCGACCGTCGGGATCCGAGGCAGCATGTAGGGCTCTGACTGAGGGCGAGGCAACGGGGAAGAAGTGGGAGCGCTTTGAGAAGAGCCCCCACTTCCATGGCCCCTCTCACCATCATCCCTCTCGTGGGCCACCCGCACTTCCCTGCTAGCAAGGAGCTGGAGAGCACCTTGCTGCATAGCAGTGGGGTGATGAAGGCCCAAGTCTAAGTTTACATCCCTCCTAGAGATGAGGTCTATGAGCGACTGCCACCTGTTGACCACAACAAGCATATGCTCATGTGACTGAAGCATTTGCTGCTCCATGCAGGTGGCCATCCTTTCTATGGAACAGCACATTGTCGCCATCGCCTGCGACATGGTGGTGCTCATGTTGGAAATGGACTCCTCCATTCGCTGCACATTTGCAGGCATCGCAGCTGCAAAAACTGCCAGAGCCTCATGCAATTGTTGCTGCTCTTCCAAGATCACCCTCTTTCTCGATGGCCCCTGAGGCTCAGCGTCTGCATGCAGCTCAGCAGAGCTTGGAGCGTCCTGCGCCCTCTGGTGAGGAGTCTCCACTGCTGTCCCTATCAACACCATCTGCTCTTGCTCATTGTGATGTGAGGGGCACCAGGTGACAACACTACTCTATCTCACACAGGACCCACCAAGTAGTGCGCATCTGCGCTGGTGCTGGGTGTGCTTGGGTCTGCTGATGGTGCACCCTCAGAGAGTGGAGCTTCCTTTGAGGAGTCGTCTTCCTCCTCCAGCTGGACTGTGGGGTGGGGGGGGGGGGGCGGCACTTGATGGACCTGTGGGAGAGTAAAGAGATGATTTAGAAGTGTTATAATAAGAATGGGTAATGTTACCATAATGTACATGATGACATTTCACTGGATGCTAACATCAGTCGCCATATGAGTGACTGCTGTATGCCATGTGGCTGTATGAAATTTAATTCTGTCACCAGGTTGCTGGGAGGTCCCCCTCTCTCTGTCTCCCACCGCCAGCAGCTCTGCAACTCCAGAGATCTCCAGGGCCTCCTCCTCTGCTGGAGTCAAATGACTGAAGACTGGAGGGCCACCTCCAGTTCTCTGCCTCTCCCTGTTGTTGTGGGCTCTCTTCTCCTGCAACGAGGGAAAGAAGAGAACTTTGAGTGAGAGTGATGGAATGAGTGTAAGGAATGGATGGGCTACATCTGTAGAGGGTGACTATGAGGGAGTGAAGTTACGTTGCCAAATGGCCTCCTTCTGTGGTGTTACTTGCTATTATTGCATTAGGATGAGGGTGAGTGTCAATGGTGGTTAGTCAGATGGGGATGTGAGTATTTACACAGACAGACAGGGATGGGTGGACCTGCAAGTTAGGTTGGTGTGAGGAGTGATGTGCAGGAGTAGGCTTGGGAAGGCAGGGTGATGGGGATGGGGTGACAGGCACATCAGGATGAGGATGAGTGTGACATTGCACTCACCTTTCCTGACCTCATGAGATCATTGAATCTTTTCCTGCACTGGATCCACGTCCTCCTCACCACATCCCTGCTGCTGACCTCCTCTGCGATCTCCAGCCACGCCCTTTTTGTGTCTTTGGGTGGTCGTTTGTGTCGATCGCCAGGGAAGAGGACCTCCCTGCGTGCTCTTACTGCCTGCACCAGAACTCCCAGGGAGGTATCGGTGAATCTTGCTGCTGCCCTCTGTCTCGCCTCAATGACCCACAGTTTTGTCAGTTTTATTGCGTTATTCAGACCTCTGGAAACCACCTTCTGCACTCCTGCATCAACCTTCAAATAGGATGTGTGCAAGGCTGCTTTCAAAATCCACGCTGAAAGTGAGTCACCGGTGATGTCATCAGACCTGCTCCAATTGGGCCGGGAAAGGTGCATGACTGTTTTAATTGGGGCCATTGAGTTAAACGCGCAGTGCAGAACGCGCTGTTCAAATCTTTGGGTTACCGACCCACTACGTGTCCCGCATGCACCCGACCCGACTCCAGGGTAAAGATTTCCGGCCTATGTAATGTTATGTAACGTAGTTCTATGTTGGCTGTGGCCTGTCACCGACCATTTTCCCCACTCCATCTCTCATTGCCTTGCTAGAAATGAACGTAGTAGAGGGTGTGAAGATGGGCCTCATGAGGAGTGACGTAAGAAAACTACTAGGCACTTGGTCTAAGCGTTAAACAAAGCTTTAATCAACTGTTTTTCAACATGGAGATATAGTTGTCCTTCACTAGTTCCTGTTAAAGAATGTCCTGAGCAAGCTGGGCCCATGCCCGAGTATTTATACTCTCCCTGGACAGCGCCACCAGCAGGCCGCCCAGTATTATGTCATAAGTCATTTCCCATGAATGACAAGATTCATGTCAAGGAGCTTGTACCAAACAGGCCTTTTACCTCCTACTAAGTCATGTGTCTGAGGAACTATAGGCCCGTAATTTCCGATCGGAGGCTTCCTGCGTGCGGAGGCCCCCTGTCGGGAAAAAATCTACGCCCTTACCTGAGGGCTCCCGAGGTCCGGCCATTTCCGATCCTGGGCCTCTCCACAGTCGAAATGCGCAGGGCCCACGTATCCCAGGGGCGCAGGCAGTTCGCAAGCGTCCCTGGGATCACGCGGGCCATGGGGAACCAATGAAAGAAGGGAATCCCCCTTCATACTTTTGACAGATAGACCTGTCAAAAGTATGAATGGGGATCACTGAAAAAAGACACTAAAACATTAAATAAATTTTTAAAAAACCATCACGCTTTTAAAATGAGTTAAAATTACATTAAATTAAATATTTTAAACAAAAATTTAATTTTTTGAAAAATGTAATTAAAGTTTTTTACAGGGCTAAAAATAAACTTACCTTTTTTAAAAGTATTTTTAAATTATAAATGAGTGAAAAAAAAATATTTTTCTTACTTTTTTAAGCTCTTATGCTGGTAAAAGCAGGACTTACGCCTGCTTTTACCAGGCGTAAGATTTCTAAGGGTTTTCAGCGGGCGGAGGTTCTGCAGAAAGCGGAACTCTCCCCCCGCAGAGGGCCTTCTCCCGGGCAGGCGTCCGATCTGTCAAGAGCATTCTTGACAGATTGGAAATGCCAATTTTCAGTGCATGCGCTTCACATGCCTGAAACCGGCATTTCCGATGTCCCTACGCAGCGCGTACACACCCGTAGGCATTGGAAAATACGGGCCTATTTGTCCCTGCTGCTCACAATTGCTTTGGTGTGGCTTCCAGGCAGGCCCAAAGATTCTTTCGATGATATTTTCCAGATGGAAGTCCATCTCAGGGTCTGTAAAACCTCTTTGGCTGAACTTTCCTCCCCTTTCTTGTTGCCATATTTATTTATTTCAATAACCCCTGGCTACAGTTTAACTGTGCCTTGTTTATCATTTCAGGCCAAGAGTGGCTAGCACTGTGATTCTTTGACACTAATTGTAGTGTGACATGAAATAACACCTTGGGTGGCACGAACATTTCAATCCACAACAAAAGCCACAGCCCAACCAACTTCTGACATCTGAACTGATTCCTTCTTTCAAGTCAATATTTACTGTAAGTCAAGGCAAACTTTTAAAATGGTTTACAAGGTGCCCCTGAAATGTTGCCATTAATGTTGTGAATTAACGGTTTGAATAAGCCTCCTTTTATTCCCCGCAAAGCCATTAAGTGAACTAAGAAATGAAAGGAAAACCATAGATCATGGATTGTTAATTCACAGTAAACAGAACAAATAGGCGTTGTCACAATGCAACCAAAGGTTGTTTCAGTCAAACAGCCGTAAAATGGATTGCGTTCCTTCACTCTGACAAATACACAAGCAAAATTACTAATCTTAACTGCTCCATGGGAGTTACTAAGGCGAATCAATGCAGTCAAGAAAACCAAATAGTCTTCTGCTTAAAATAAATCCCTTTGTCAAAATAACTAACAGAAACCATGTTGACAAAAATCTAATTGGTGAATTGGGAGGAAATAGCGGAGACTCTGACCATCATTTTTCAATCCTCTCTGGCTACAGGTGTGGTGCCGGAGGACTGCTGACGTTGTGCCATTGTTTAAAAAGGGAGTAAGGGATAGACCGAGTAATTACAGGCAAGTCAGCCTAGCCTCGGTGATGGGTAAATTATTGGAAAAAATTTTGAGGGACAGTATTAATCGTAATTTAGAAAGGCACGGATTAATCAAGGACAGTCAGCATGGATTTGTTAAGGGAAGGTCGTGTCTGACTAACTTGATAGAATTTATTGAGGAGGTAACAAGGAGGGTCGATGAGGGTAGCGGGTTTGATGTAGTCTACATGGATTTTAGCAAAGCTTTTGACAAGGTCCCACATGGCAGACTGGTCAGAAAAGTAAAAGCCCATGGGATCCAAGGGAAAGTGGCAAGTTGGATCCAAAAATGGCTCAGTGACAGGAAGCAAAGGGTAATGGTCAACGGGTGTTTTTGTGACTGGAAGGTTGTTTCCAGTGGGGTTCCGCAGGGCTCAGTACTAGGTCTCTTGCTTTTTGTGGTATTTTTCAATGATTTAGACTTCAATGTAGGGAGCATGATTAAGAGGTTTGCAGATGATACAAAAATTTGCCGTATGGTTGATAGTGAGGAAGAAAGCTATAGACTGCAGGAAGATATCAATGGACTGGTCAGATGGGCAGAAAAGTGGCAAATGTTATTCAATCCGGAGAAGTGTGAGGTAATGCATTTGGGGAGGGCTAACAAGACAAAAAATACGTAATAAATGGTCGGATACTGAGAAATGTAGAGGATCAGAGGGACCTTGGAGAGCATGTCCACAGATCCCTGAAGGTAGCAGGACAGGTAGATAAGGTGGTTAAGAAGGCATATGAAATATTTTCCTTTATTAGCCGAGGCATAGAATATAAGAGCAGGGAGGTTATGCTTGAACTGTATAAAACACTAGTTAGGCCACAGCTAGAGTACTGCGTGCAGTTCTGGTCACCACATTACAGGAAAGATGTGATTGCACTGGAGAGGGTACAGAGGAGATTTACGAGGATGTTGCCAGGACTGGAGAATTTTAGCTATGAAGAAAGATTGGATAGGCTGGGGTTGTTTTCTTTGGAACAGAGGGGGCTGAGGGGAGACTTGATTGAGGTGTATAAAATTATGAGAGGCCTAGACAGAGTGGATAGGAAAAACCTATTTCCCTTAGCAGCGAGGCCAATAACCAGGGAGCATAGATTTAAAGTAATTGGTTGAAGGATTAGAGGGGAGTTGAGGAGAAATGTTTTCACCCAGAGGGTGGTGGGGGTCTGGAACTCACTGCCTGAAAGGGTGGTAGAGGCAGAGACCCTCATCACATTAAAAAGTACTTTGATATGCACTTGAAGTGATGTAACCTACAAGGCTACAGAGCTGGAAAGTGGGATTAGGCTGGATAATCTTTCTCGTCCGGCACAGACACGATGGGCCGAATGGCCTCCTTCTGTGCCGTAAATTTCTATGATTCTATGATTCTATGAATATGAGAAATTGGCATTTAGGCAACTTCACCCTTCCATATTGTATTGAGGAAGCTGTGTTGTTCTTGAGACATCTGTGGCCTGTAGGTCATCACTCGTATTGTATATTTAACTGAAGCCAGAAGTGATTGTAACTGAAAAGGTTCTTCCGCCTCTCATTGTATCATTTGCTTTATTTATGCAATGCTGTCTTTTCCCTGCTCAGTGCGAGTTTATTTTCAGTGATTCAGAACATTCCAAGCTGATTTCATATCGAAACTACTTTTTTAACAAATTAAATAAAGGTCAATGCAAGAGATAAGTTTACTGAAGCATTTGCGTCATAGTTGCCACACTTCATTTAATATTCTCTTCATTCTGGGAAACTCTCTGTTGTGCAATAGAGAAGGAGCCTCTGGCATTATATGAAAGGCTGCAGAGTACAAGAACTCACTGATATGAAAACCAGAGATACAAAATAACAAACCTAAGTTATGGTTCTCTGCCTCCGCCACAAGCTCCATGCCCTGGCCACCAATTCCACCCATCTCCCTGGCCATTGTCTCAAGCTGAACCAGAATGTTCACAATCTCTATTCAACCTTGAGCTGAGCCTCTGACCCATCACAAAGACTTCCACCTCCAGAACATCGCCCACCTGCACCCCTGCCTCAGCCCATCTGCCGCTGAAACTCTCATCCATCCCTTTGGATGAGGGAACCAAATGTAATATTTCCAAGTTTGCTGACCACACGAAACTAGGTGGGATTGTGAGTTGTGAGGAGGATACAAAGAGGCTTCAAGGCGATTTAGACAAGTTGAGTGAGTGGGCAAATAGATGGCAGATGCAGTATAACGTGGATAAATGTGAAGTTATCCACCTCAGTAGGAAAAACAGAAAGGCAGAGTATTATTTAAATGGTGATAGATTGGGAAATGTTGATGTACAGAGGGACCTGGGTGTCCTTGTACACCAGTCACTGAATGCAAACATGCAGGTGTAGCAAGCAGTTAGGAAGGCAAATGGTATGTTGGCCTTCATTGCAAGAGGACTTGAGTACAGGAGCAAGGATGTCTTACTACAGTTGTACAGGGCCTTGGTGAGACCACACCTGGAGTACTGTGTGCAGTTTTGGTCTCCTTACCTAAGAAAGGATATACTTGCCACAGAGGGAGTGCAGCGAAGGTTCGCCAGAGTGATTCCTGGGATGGCAGGACTGTCGTATGAGGAGAGATTGGGTCGACTAGGCTTGTATTCACTAGAGTTTAGAAGAATGAGAGGGGATCTCATTGAAACGTATAAAATTCTGACAGGGCTAGACAGACTGGATGCAGGGAGGATGTTTCCCCTGGCTGGGGGGTCTAGAACAAGGGGTCACAGTCTCAGGATACGGGGTAGGACATTTAGGACTGAGATGAGGAGAAATTTCTTCACCTGTGGAATTCTCTACCACAGAAGGCAGTGGAGGCCAAGACACTGAATATATTTAAGAAGGAGATAGATTTCTAGACACAAAAGGCATCAAGAGGTATGGGGGAGAGAGCGGGAATATGGTATGAGATAGAGGATCAGCCATGATCATATTGAATGGCGGAGCAGGCTCGAAGGGCCGAATGGCCTACTCCTGCTCTTATTTTTCTATGTTTCTATGTTTCTACCTCCAGACTCGACTATTCCAATGCTCTCCTGGCCGGCCTCCCATCCTTCACATTTTGTGAACTTCAGCTCATGTGAAAGTCTGCTGCACATATCCTATCACACACCAAGTCATACTCATCCGTCACTCATGTCCTTGCTGACCTACATTGGCTCCCAGTCCCCCCAACACCTCAAATTTAAAATTCTCATCTTTATTTTTAAATCCTTTCATGGCCTTGCCCACCTCTGCCCCCACCCCCCCCCCCCCCCCCCCCCCCCCACCACATCTCTGAGGCCTTCTCCAGCCCTGAAACCCCATCCTCAGAACTCTGCGTTCCTCCCACGCTGGCCTCTTGTGCATCTCCCCACCCCTTCCTTCGCCCCACCATTGATTGCCGTGCCTTCAGCTGTCTAGGCCCCATGCTTTGGAATTCCCTCCCTAAACCTCTCCGCCTGTCCACCTCGTTCTCCTTTACGACCCTTCTTAAAACGCAGCTCTTATACCAGGCTTTTGGCCGCTCCTCCTAATATCTCCTTCTATGGTTCAACATCCATTGTTGTCTTATTGCACCTCTGATAAAGCACCGTGGGACCCTTTTCTATGTTAAAGACACCACATAAATGCAAGTTATCGTTGTAATGGAAAGGAATAAAAGTGGTAAGATTGGACAGGAGCATATATGAAGTACAAAATAATTCATGATCAGAAAGGTCAGTCCACTCAGTGGGCAATTCTGCCCTCTAGTGGTGTAGTGAGTGCTGCAGATCAAGACGGTTTCTGGTTCAATCCCTTGTGCTGAGTCACTTGATCTTAGCCAGTGGTGAGCACAGTGCAGTTGACTTCAGTGTTGCCCAAGCTGCAGCAGCGGTCAAATCAACAAGGGTTCCTACTTCTGACCCTTTCATGTGTTCATGTGAGGACATTGCGGGTCGGAAATTCGGCAATTATCCTCGGGCAAAAGTGGTGTAGTTCCAGCATAGGGGGATTGAATGTGCTTGTGATGGAGGCAGAACAGGAACAGGACAAGAAAAGAAGAAAAATAACAAAGGACTTGCATTTATATAGAGCCTTTCACATCCTAAAGTGCTTCACAGCCAATGACGTACTTTTGAAGTGTAGTCATTGCTGTAATGTAGGCAAATGCGGCATCAATTTGTGCACAGCAAGGTCCCACAAACAGCAGTGAGATAAATGACCAGATAATCTATTTTAATGATGTTGGTTGAGGGATAAATATTGGCCAGGGAACTAGGAGAATGCCCATGCTCTTCTTTGAATACTGCCATGAGAAGGTAGACTGGGCCTTGGTTTAACATCTCATCCTACAGGCGGCACCTCCGACAGTGCAGCACAGAAATGTGTGCAAAAATGAGAAGCACGCTCACCTTCACCTCCCTCTTGATACCAGCAAGTTTCTTTTTTTATTTTCAGTCAGATACATAGGGCCTGGGTAACTGCGTTGATTCAGTCAGTAATCCCATCATGAAGCTGGCATCTGTGCTTTTACAGAAGGACGTCCTTCAGTCCTAAATAAGGCCACCCGCCCACCTTCCTGCAGCAGGACATCCAAGTCTTCAGCATCAAAGAGTGCAGTGTGAACAATAAGTCTACTCCTCTGTAACCACCACAATTTATGGTGAGCTGCAGCCCTTTAACAGCTGCTTCTTCACGTGGAGTTTGCACACCCCAGCCAAGTGTGCTTCTGGGCCAGTTTTTCCTTTGCCTGTGACCTACTCAAATTGGGAAGTAGGCTTTAGATCGCAAAATTCAACATGGACTGCCCCTGAACGACCAATGCTGGCTCATCTGTCCCATCAGCTAGCACAGCCCAAATTCTGCAGGAATCCATAAATCGGGACTATTGTCTTTATGATAACACAAGGGGCACAGGACAGGAACCAGAAAAGCTGAACTTGACATGATCACATCATCTTTGATTGGGTGACGTACCAGTTTCCTCTTCCCTCTCGTTGAATTTACAACTTCAATTTCAACTTTTTCCTCCTATCTGTTCATTCCCTCTTTTCTGCTCTCATTATTTTTCTCTTAAGTTTCGAGGTCTGACCCGTAAATTATTGTTTAGCATTTCCACCATAGACACCTTGAGCAGTTTTAATAAGATTATAATTTGTAACCATTGTAACTGAGTCTGAAGAGAGCTGGTCAGGCGAGAGTCAAGGTTCAGATCTGGTTCGCTGCTTTTTTATTTGCTGTCTGTCTAAAAATACGTTGAAGAAGAATTTATTTTTCCATTTAAATTTATGGGTAATTCATGACAAGTGTGAACAAACCACTGTCTTAAAGGGACATTGTTCCCTCGCTGGGGAGTTTTCTGGTGGTTTCACTTCATGAACTGCACTGGCGAGTCTTGATCACCATGACAACAGTGCCACGGAATACTCTATTTTTAAAAAAGATAAGCCGTGGAAAATGTGATTCATTTTACTACTTATGACGTTAATCAGGCTGCAAGACTTTATCCTCACAGCCCTGGTCCTTTAAGTCCGAGTACAAAATGTCCTTGGCTGGCATTAAAATGATATTAAAATACTAAAGTAATGAAATCAACCCAGGATTTGCTGAGCTGGCTGGGAAGGCAGTACAGGTGCGGCTGGTGGCCTCAGCATGTCTGGAACAAGGAGGGGGTGAAATCAGCCAACTCTGCTGCTCCAAACCGCTATCCAGGGACCGCTGGAAGGTCCACGTGTGTGAACATCGCCTGTGGGCAGGGTCAAGCTCAGCTCTCGGCCCACAGTCAGGTAGCTCGCTGATACTCGCTGGCTAGACTCACGCCTACATAGGAGCGGACTGACCAACGCGGGAGATTTTCCCGAATGCTCCCGTGAATGGTTCCCCAGGGCTGTATTGTCGGCACCCACCCCGTTGCCCTTTTCCCTTGAGGATCCCAACGAATCCCGTGCCCTTTTGAGGGGGAGGGGGTAATCCGCCCCTGCCCGTGATCAGCAGCCACCTTGGGAAAGGTACCAGACGGTGATTGACGCTCATGGAACTGCCCCTCAGCTTCACTCAGCATTGTTAGAGGGCACAGTGGGGTAGTGGTTATGTTACTTGACTAGCAATCTGGAGGCAGTCTGAGAATTTAAATTTAGCTCAAAAAATCTGGAACTAAAAAAGCTGGAAACTGTAAAAGTGACCGTGAAGCTGTGGAATTGTTATAAAAACCACAGCTGGAAACCTGCCGTCCTTACCCGGTCTGGCCTATATCTCCCACACCAATGTACTTGGTGGAAAAATTCGGTTGCATTGCGCCTCCCGCAAAGCAACTAGCGTCCGGGCGCGGCGATGTTTGCACCGCTCGCGAAATTGACTGGACATTTTGCGGTGGCGCTAAACACTTCTGCCACGATATCCTACGCCCGCCGATCGTGACGTCAGTCGAGTGTGCAACGCCCTGGTAGCGCCCCGGACTGGATATTGAGTGGCACCCCCTGCATTACCGCCTGCCACTAGCAACGACAGGTTGAGGGGAGCGTTTTTCAGTCGGGAAGGGACTGGGGAGCGCTGTTTAAAGGCGACCGCTTCCTGCCTTTTTTTGTCGGCGACATTTTTGAACCACGCATTCTGAGAGAGACTTCTGGAGAGATTCAATGCTGTGTGAAGGAGTTTTGGGTACTGAGCAGCACTTTGCAGGTTCATTTTGATTTGACCTGCCTTGCATCGATTTAGAAGAGACTCTGGGGGCTGCACTCTGAGCTCTTTCCCTGGACCTTTCCATTGTTCTTTCCAGCAGATTTGATGTACAGGTCTCTCCAGGACGAGACTCAAGGCTGCAATGAACAGGGTGTGGATGGAGAGCAAGATCGACCCTCCCCTTTAAGAACTGGCCGGCGCCAGTGTGTCTGTGTTCCACTGCTGACTGACATCACATGAACTTCGCCAGCGCTCTGAGTTAACGCCTCGCTCCTCGGCGTTAGCACCTTAAGAAAGGTGTGTAGCGCCTGATTTAGCGCTCCAGTCAGCTCCAGGGGCGATAGAAGCCAAGTTTGCAGTCGGAGGAGATAATTAGCGCCAAGCGCTAAACTTTGCGCCCGGCCGATAATTGCGCCCCAAACGGGGCGATACCGAATTTCTCCCCCCTTGACTTTTAATTGCCCTCTGAAGTGGCCTAGCAAACCACTCAGTTGTACCACTACCTTCTCAGGACAACTGGGGATGGGCAATAAATGCCAACCTTGCCAGCGATGCCCACATCCTGAGAATGACTTAGAAAAGAGAAGAGGAACTGGGGAAAAGAAATGACTGGATCGAGCGACCTGCCTGTAAATAGGCTAAAACAAGGTGCTGTCGGACTCAAGTTGGATTTGTATTCTGTGGGACTTATTCGACATTATACAAAACATGCTTGTTGCTTAGTGACCTCCGGTGGATTGCACAACAAAGTGTCCATCTCAGAAGATGGCATCTCACAGAAGTGACAGGTAGAATGTGGCATCTCATTTCAAAAAACAAAATGTATAGAGACTTATTGAAGCATTCAGAGATTGGATTGCTGTGGCCCCCTTGCTTCACTGCACCTAATCGCTCCTCAGGGTTTGTCATTTTCTCATCCCTTTATCTGCCAGGAAAAAGTTATTTTTCATAGAACGCTGGATGATAAACAGACAACCCTGATTTGTACGATTCTTTTGTTTTGCTCCTCTGGTGTTGAGGGGACGAGTTAGGTAGAGTGTTGTGATTATTATATAAAACACTGACATGGCTGACACGTGGAAAATGTCTCAGCACAGTTCACAGGGGTTCATTCTAATTTATTATTTGTTGTGACAATGCTCCATGTTTGTGTTGACTGACGTTACCAGTAATTCCCAGTACTAGGTTGGGTATAAGACAGGTGCAGTAGAGAATTGCCCTTACACTCCCCTCGCAGTCAGTGTCAGCACTCGAAGAGCACATTCTGGTGTGACAGAGGGCCTCTCCAAACATGACATTGACAGTTTTGTTTTCTCATAGTAACATTAGGAACAGGAGTAGGCCAATCAGCCCCTTGGGCCTGCTCTGCCATTCAGTTAGATCATGGTTGATCTGCCCCTCAACTCACATTTTTCCGCCGTTTCTCCTTAAGCATGTGGGATCCTTGGCATTATTAATAGAGGTATGGAGTACAAAAGCAAGGAAGTTATGCTAACTCTTTATTAAACACTGGTTAGACCTCAGCTGGAGTATCGTCTTCAATTCAGGGCACCACACTTTAGGAAGGATGTCAAGGTCTTGGAGAGGACTGCAGAGGAGATTTACTAGACTGGTACCAGGGATGAGGGACTTCAGTTATGTGGAGAGACTAGAGAAACCGGGGTTGTTCTCCTTAGAGCAGAGAAGGTTAAGAGATTTGATAGAGGTGTTCAAAATCATGAAGGGTTTTGATAGAGTAAATAAGAAGAAACTGTTTCCAGTGGCAGAAGGGTCGTTAACCAGAGGACACAGATTTAAGGCGATTGGAAAAAGGACCAGAGGCGACATGAGGAGGTATTTTTTTACACAGCGAGTTGTTGTGATCTGGAATGCACTGCCTGAAAGGGAGGTGAAAGCAGATTCGATAGTAACATTCGAAAGAGAATTGGATAAATACTTGAAGGGAAAAAAATTCCAGGTCTATGGGGAAAGAGCAGGGGAGTGGGATTGATTAGATAGCTCTACCAAAGAGCCGGCACAGGCACGATGGGCTGAATGACTTCCTTCTGTGCTGTATCATTCTATGATTCTATGAATTCCCTTTTGAAAGTTACTGTTGAATCTGCTTCCACCACCCTTTCAGGCACTGCATTCCAGGTCACAACAACTCACTGCATAGTTTTTTTTTCCTCATGTCACCTCTGGTTCTTTTGCTAATAACCTATATGTAGCAGCATCGCATATGTGTTTGTGAAGGTTTCTCCCCCATTCAATGTTTCTAGTGAAATTGTAATCCTATTCTAAAGGAACTACAGGAATACCAAACAGGAAATCTGCACTGATGCTGTGAGGATATCGCTCCTTGTGGTGACCAGAGGAATTATGACCCCATTGTGTCATCAAAGGGTCTTTGGAAATCTGCCAACAGCTCTCACAATATTGACTTGCATGAAGCCGGAAGGCAAAAGGAAGGATTTTTTTTCCCCACAGCGCTATGAATATTTAAAATATTCTCCTAGATCAAGTAGTCGATGGTGTGTTTGACACCAGTAGGATTGAGCAGATATCAGGACAGAGAATTTTGGCAATAGGTCCAGATAGAGACAATTGAATACCACACAAAACATGATGGTTCCTGATACACTGGGACCATGGACATGTCAGGCTAAGGAAGGCAATTGGCACAGGATATATAATGTAGGATGCAAGACGAGATTTAAAAAAAATTGTTCATGGGATGTGGGCATCACATTGCCCATCCCTAATTGCCCTTCAGAAGGTGGTGGTGAGCTGTCTTCTTTGAACTGCTGGTACTCCCACAATGCTGACTTGTAGTGGTTTGGTACAACTGAGTGACTTGCTAGGCCATTTCAGAGAGCAATTAAGAGTCAACCACATTCCTGTGAGTCTGGAGTCATATATAGGCCAGACTGGTTTCCTTCCCTAAAGGGCATTAGTGTCACCATTTATGACACTAGCTTTTTACTTTCTGATTTATTTAAATGCTGTGGTTGGTGATTTGAACTACAACATCTTGGCTAGGATTACCAGTCCAGTAACATAACCACTATGCTACTTTACCCCTAACAGGTTTTCTGGAGATTTATTTACCTTTAAGACAGGGCAGGGATAACACTGACAAGCTTTGGGCTAATACGGACAGGCTTTGGGTGAATTACAGTCTACGATAGAACAGATTGTACATGGTTTGACGAAGGAAAGTTCTTTATGGGCTGAATGCTTACCTTTTCTTATTGCATTCTTTCTTATGTTCTTAATGTCTGGCTAAATCTAAATTTATTGGAGTTTAATGTCCTCCTAAAAAAAACCAGGTACTTATTTGCTAACAAGTTTTAGGGCATAGGTGTCAAGTTTCTTAAATTTATTGACCAACTAGGGATTAAACCATGCTATTCCATTACACTGTGTCATTCATAAAATTAGTTGATATACAAGAGAACTAATCACAGCGAATTAGCAGTAAATTGAATGCTACTCAAGGATTGGATGTTTATCCGCGGTGTGCCAGTTCTGCAGTGTGCATGGTGATCCACATCACTGAGTGCACATTTAGTGAAAGACTGTTACATAGTGTGGAATTAAATTCAATAAGCTCGAGTTTAAAGCTGCTTAAATTCATTGCTGTTGCTTGTTCTTAGAATGTGGGTGCTGCTGTCAAGGTCACGTTTATTGCCCATTCCTAGTTGCCTTGAAAGGATGGTAGTGGCCTCCTTGAACCACTGCAGTTCTTGTGGCGAAGGCACTCCCACAGTAATGTGAGCTAGGGAGTTCCAGGATTTCGATTCAGCGAGGACGAGGGAATGGTGATATATATACAAGTTAGGATGGTGTGTAACTTGGAGGAGAACTTGGAGGTGATGGTGTTCCCATTATATAGATGGCCTTGTCCTTCTCGGTGGTAGAGGTCACAGGACTGGGAGGTGGTGTCGAAGTAAGCTTAGTGAGTTTTTAAAAATTCATTCGTGGAATGTGGGCATCGCTGGCTAGGCCGGTATTTATTGACCATCACTAGTTGCCCTTGACAAGGTGGTGGTGAGCCGCCTTCTTGAACCGCTGCCGTCCGTGTGGTGAAGGTACTCCCACAGTGCTGTTAGATAGGGGGTTTCAGGACGATGAAGGAATGGTGATATATGTCCAAGTTGGGATGGTGTCTGACTTGGAGGTGATGGTGTTCCCATGCACCTGCTGCTCTTATCCTTCCAGGTGGTAGAGTCGTGGGTTTGGGAGGTACTGTCGAAGTAACCTGGGTGAGTTGCTGCAGTGCATCTTGTAGATGGTCCTCACATGGTGCACCAGTGGTTGAGGGGATGAATATTGATCCAGTTCATTTCACAATGGCTAATGGAGGGCGAACAAGATGTGTAATTTCTGTCACATTTAAAGAAATATTTGCATTGCAAAGTTTATACTGTATTAAGACATCATTGGTACAACAGTAAATTCAAAGATAGGTCTATTATGACATAAAATCAGCACTGCTGCCTTGCTTCCTTTTAATTAAGATACCTTGGTGAACGGCCAAGGCTCACAGCATAGGGCACAATTCAGGTTGAGTAGAGGAGGAGGGAAGGTGAGATAAATCAGGAAGTACGGCGTAAGAGATGCCAAGCTTGGATTTTAAATACTCTTTACTTTGCAGGAGAAAGGGAAAACTGAGGGACTAAGGAGTTCCGCAGTTTTTTTTAAAATTCATTCACAAGATGGCAAATGTTTTAAAGTCTAAGTTGTATAAATCACCTTTTTCACTGCAGGAAATCTGGGGTGATTCTTATAAAATGGTACTGGGTAGCAATGGGTTTCACTGTGCAACTGCTGCATCCTGGACAGCCACTACGATAAGATTTGCACAACATTTGACATTAGAATAGGTTTTGTTTTCTGTGTGAGTGAACTAAGTGAGGGGAGGAGAGAGAGACCCACATACACAGCATGTAGATAGGTACAGAGAGAGAGAAAAACAGAATACAAAAGGATATCCAGACTGATGGTTAGACCCACAAAAGACTGATAGAAGGAAAAGAAAGAGCTTGCATTTATATAGCGCCTTTCACGATCTCAGGACATTCCAAAGCGTGTTTGATAACGCTCCTTCCAAGTTTTACTACGCTGCATAAATGCAAATTGTCATTGTGGCTTTGAAGTGTAAAGTGAGGAAGGAACCATGATTGTGCAGAGGCTAGCAAGCTTGAAGAGAATGGTGCTAGTGGCTGCTGTGAAGGGAGCAAGGAAGAGGTGAGAGTGTGTTTGTAATGAGAATGAGAAGTGGTGTAGTGTGGCCTTCCGCTGAGTGGTGAAGGATGTGATGGTGGGGGGGGAATTGTTGAGAATGGTGGGGGAGGGGGAAAGGACACTCTTGCCATGTGGTGTTGAGAGAGCTGGAGAAATGAAGAGCTGTACTCACCCTTGCTACTCTTGTGAGGTCATTGAGGTGCTTTCTGCAGTGTATCTATGATTTGGGGGATCTTCCTGGTACTGGTTGGGAAGAGAATTTCTCCTCCTCGCCCTGACCTCTTCCAGCACGACTTCCAGGGAAGCCTTGGAGAATCTGCAGTCGGGGGGGCGGGGGGAGTGGGGGGGTGGGCTTGCTTGTGCCTTATGCTAATTCAGTTTATTTCTGTTCTCAATTTAAGGCAGCATAAGTGGCACCCATCCTGATGTGATAGAGCAGAGGTTTGTTCTATCAGTGTAGATCAAAGCTCCAAAGTGTTGAAGAAACCTTCAAAGAATAGAAGGTCAACTCTCAGCAAAAGTACTGTGAACAAACTCTTTCCCACTAGCAGGTAAGAAAGCAGCTGTGAGTACTGAGTATTTATTGCCATATTTCCCTGAGATTGATTCAGCCCCCTCAATTGCCGCTGTCTACTCGCCTTGCTTTCACTGGCGGGGTTCAGGAAGCCCAGGAAACCCGTGGTCCTGCCGTTAAGTCAAACGTCCGTGTAAATACCACTCTAATCGAGCTATTAACATACGTTAATTGGCAACTCGCTTCTCCCGAGGGGGGTTGCGCGCACGCAGCCTAACACGCTGGAGTGAAATCCGGAAGTCGGCAGGTTGGAGTCGGCTTCCTGACACGCTGCGATTTCACCCAGTTTTAACCCCATGCAAACCCACACGCTCCAGCCCAGAAGCTCAATCATGTCGTCCTTTTAAGGTCCATTTCTATGCTGTTCTCTTTGAGTATGCCAGCACTCACATGCGATTACTTCATCTTTTTTACAATCCCCGGCTCTTTTTTTTAATAGACTGCTTATTTCAGTTTGTTATTTTTACAGTAAAATGATATGAGTCAAACTCCTGCACTATAACTGAACTCCAATAAAACTTAATCCCAGTAGGCTACAAAGCAATCTGCAATACAGAATAATGTGCGTTCCAACCTTTGAAATAACACAACAGGGACTGACGCTCATTTCAGGGAGATTTGCCAATTCAGAGCTATCTTGTCACCTCGTATTTGGATTATTGTTTATGTTCTCCATAGCACACAGGGTTAGGTCGTGTACAAAACAGTGCCCCTGGAGACTGAAATTGCAATTGTGAAAAAGTGCAGACATTTCAGGTGGGCCTCCATTGAAGGATGGATGCATGCAGGAAAGTTGTGACAGTAGTGCATGTGCACGGGTAGTGCTTCATGTGTAAACTGGGTTTGATAATCTGGTTTGGCACTCCTGGGGGCGTGCTGGGAGCATAGGAACATGAGGAACAGGAGGAGGCCATTCAGCCCCTTGAGCTCCACCATTCAATTAGATCATGGCTGATCTGTGCCTCAACTCCATTTGCTGGCCTCAGCTCCATATCCCTAGCTCTCCTTACCCAACAAAAATCTATCGAACTCAGTCTTGAAAGCTCCAATTGTCCCAGTGACCACAGCCTTTTGAGGGAGAGAATTCCAGATTTCTACTGCCCTTTGTGTGAAAATGTGCATCCTGATTCCACTCTCGAATGGCCTAGCTCTGATTTTAAGATACTATCCCTTAGTGCTGTGCGGTATGGTTGAAAATGCCACCTTCGACTAACTCCTTAAACTGAGGCCTCGCCACGCCTCGGTGGTTCATGTCCACATTAAAGATCTCACGGAACTATTCAAATAAAGGCAAGGACCTATCCCACTGTCCTGACCAAGATCCCCTCGTCAACCAAAACCACCCAAAATAAAGATTAATTGGTCATTCCTCTCTTGCTGTTTGTGGGATCTCGGAATGTGCAAGATGCCTGTTGCATTTCCCACTTAACAGCAATCATTGCACTTCAAAGTAAATCATATGACATGAAGCACTTTAAGTTTCAGAGATGCGCTAAGGCTCTATATAAATACAAGTCTTTCTTCCTGACCTCATGACAGCCATTTAGTAAAACTATTGCACACTCCACAGCTCGATGGACTTGCCCGCAATTAAACTGCTTAATGGACTCATTATTATTAGAGGTTTGTTGTTTTTGCTTGTTGAGGAGTTTTTGCCACTCTGCTAGCCAAATTACATAGTAGGAAATTGCCTCTTTAAAAAACTGAATGCATTGCTCAGCAGGTTGTAGATAATGATAAAAAAGAGGGTTATTATTGCTTTATTCAAACCAAAAGGAAAATACAATACTTTGGGGGAAAAATTCGGTTGCTTTGCGCTTCCTGTTAGTGCCCTAAGAGGGCGCTAATGGGGCGCAAAGCAACTAGCGCCCGGGCACGGCGATGTTTGCGCCGCTCACGAAACTAACCAGACATTTTGCGGTGGCGCTAAACACTACCGTCAGGATCTCCTGCGCCTGCAGATCGTGACGTCAGTCGAGCGTGCAACGCCCCGGTAGTGCCCCGGACCGGATATTGAGTGGCGCCCCCTGCCTTACCGCCTACCGCTAGCAACAACAGGTTGAGGGGAGCGTTTTGCAGTCAGGAAGGGACTGGGGGAGCGCTATTTAAAGGCGACCGCTTCCTGCCTTTTTTTTGTCGGCGACATTTTTGAACCACGCATTCTGAGAGAGAGAGAGAGAGAGACTTCTGGAGAGATTCAACGTGTGTGAAGGAGCTTTGGGTACTGAGCAGCACTTTGTAGGTTCATTTTGATTTGACCTTCCTTGCATCGATTTAGAAGAGATTCTGGGGGCTGCACTCTGAGCTCTTTCCCTGGGTCTCTCCATTGTTCTTTCCAGGAGATTTGATGTACAGGTCTCTCCAGGCCGAGGTTCAAGGCTGCAATGAACAGGATGTGGATGGAGAGCAAGATCGACCCTCCCCTTTAAGAACTGGCTGGAGCCAGTGTGTCTGTGTTCCATTGCTGACTGACATCACATGAGCTTCTCCAGCGCTCTGAGGTAGCGCCTCGCTCCTTGGCGTTAGCACCTTAAGACAGGTGTGAAGCGCTTGATTTAGCGCTCCAATCAGCTCCAGGGGCGATAGAAGCCAAGTTTGCAGTCAGAGGCGATAATTAGTGCCAGGTGCTAAGCTTTGCGCCCGGCTGATAATTGCGCCCCAAACGGGGCGATACCGAATTTCTCCCCCTTTGTATTGAAACCACTCTCCTGAGGTCATGAAAGGCACTATATGAATTCAGGTTCTTTCTTTCTTTTTCTCTCTCTCTCTCTTTCTCGCTTCCATTCTTTCTTTTTCTCTCTTTCTCTCTTTCTTTCTTTTTTTCCCTTTGTACATGTCCGTTTCACACCCACCGGATCCTGACCCTGACTTACTGTGAGCAACGCCACAGGAGATGCATTGGGTACAGTGAATGATATCCAGTTGGCCTATAGTACAATCAACGTGGCTTCCTTATGTCTGAGAGGAGACCTTTGTGCAAGAATTTTTTTGAAATCAGGCAGTAAACCTAAAGAGATGGCCCTCTTTGAACAAGTGTTTGCAAAAGACAGTGTCTGCACTTCTGAAAGCCTTGATAAAGGTCAGACGAAATAAGCCCTGAATGAGATTTGCTTGTTATTGATTTGCCTGTAATGAAAATTTCAGTTGCCGGAGTAAAAGACCGATCCCAGGCTGAGAGGCCATGACTGATGACTGTTTGATTGGCTGAAATTGTGAGATAATAGTGGGCTGCAGCAGGGTCTGGGTAATAAATGCGGCAGTAATTATTTTCACTATCGTGGCTGAGAAAGACATAAAATTCTGATACATTTTTCACTGCCAAAACACTCCCCTTTCCTTTGAGGCTTCGGAGGGTCATTACAGAGAAACACGGGTTTAATTGTTTTACCTGTCACTGATGAAAATATATCACAGCAATGAGAGAATGCGTTTACTCTTCATAAATTGAGATGGGCTCCATATTATACATCATACTGTGACAGTTCCTGAAAAAGTTATATTAAACAGACTCTCTACTTAAGTCTGGGCCTCTACTTTTTGCATGCAATCATTTTGGCTAATAAATTGACAATGAATTTAATGTTTAAAATCTCAATACATGTTGAGCTTCTAATCATATTCACAAAACCTGTTTCATAACAATTGGGATTGGAATCCTTGACAAATTTCCAAGAGTGGGATAATAATTAGATACTCTAATAATTTATATAGTGTAATCCTATAGACGGTAACTATTTTAAAAATAAAAACCTAAAATGAAGAGGGTGTCGATTTCCTTGTTGCTACAAATTCGGATCTGCCATAGATACCATTTTGGGTTCAGTGACATCAGTCACTCGTGTAAACTAATTGAGTATCTTACCGTTACAGGAATTGACTCTCACTGCCCAAATCTACAATAATGTGACCCAGAGATATAACAATAGCATCCGCTTGCGATCTTGACTAGACATCATCACTTCCACACGTGTATTTCTTAAATCTCTCCGAAGACAGACCAAGCAAACGGTTGGTGAGGTGAGGCTTGATATGAACCATTAAGCTGCTTTATTTCAGTGAGTGAGCATACAGTGCAACAGTTATATGATCAGATTCACTTAGTTCAATCAGTACAACCCATCGCCTTGTAAAAACACGCCACACTTCCCCACATCAGTAGGTCATCTTATTTGACTTATACAAGATTCCCTCTAACTATCCATCAGCATTTCTAACCTTCTCGTCTCTTGAACAAATCTGACTGCTCACACAGCCTTTCCTGTTTCTCAAGCATGGCTTATTCATTCCCTCTCCTTTTATCACTCTTCACAGAAAGGGATCAAAGGACATTCTCACAGAATTGGCCCCATTATTTAAAGGGAGGTGGGGAGGGTGTGGCGGAGGCCAAAAATGGCCGAAGATCCCGGCAAAACTGGCGATACAGGGGTCCTGCCGAACTTAACGGCAGGATCTCCATTATTTGTTGGATCCGTTTCCCGCCCGGCATCCAACCAAATGGAGTGCACGGTGGGTTGGGGTTGCCTTCCACGCATTTCACTTTTTACCCCCCACCGACCCTCTCCCACCTGTCGAGGTCAGATACTCTGAGCGTGAGCGCGGAGGGTCGGAGACAGATCGGGGGACGAGATGGTGGGTCGGGGGGGGGGGTCGGTGATCATGGGGGGCGGGGTGGTAGGTCCAATCGTCAGGAGGGACACAGGTTAGCATGGGGGGCCGGGGGGATGCGCTCCTGCTCCTCCTGGCCCACAAGCAGCGCTGAAAGGCACTCACCTCTTCCACGCAGCAGTCCTCGCCTTCCTTTAGCAGTCGGGTTTGCCAAGGCCTGGGAAACCCAGCCGGCCAGGGTTAAATCTGGAAGAGAGATAACATCTGAGGCACGCACCTTATAATATTTAAATGATCAAACTGACTCCTGGGAGCAGGTTGGTTCCCTGCCCCACCTCCGTTAAAACCAGAAATGGGCAGATTGGAGGCAGGTTGGGTTCGGGTTTAAGATTTAAAAAATGTTTACATCCCACCCGACCCATACCCACCCATTTTTGGGGGTTAAAATTCCCCTCTCTAATTCTGTCAACGTGGTACCTTTAGAACTCCAATCCTGTCCACAATTGGGCCAGACTTTACCTTTTGAGCCACCACAGAAAGAACCATAGAATGATACAGCATAGAAAGCCATTTGGCCCATCGTGCCTGTGACAGCTCTTTGAAAGAGCTATCCAATTAGTCCCACTCCCCTGCTCCTTCCCCATAGCCTTGCAATATTTTTCCATTTCAAAAATATATCCAATTCCCTCTTGAAAGTTACTATTGAATCTGCTTCCACCACCCTTTCAGACAGCGCATTCTTGATCACAACAACTCGCTGCATAAAAAAATTCTCCTCATCTCCCCACTGGTTCTTTTGCCAATTACCGTAAATCTGTGTCCTCTGGTAACTGATCCTTCTGCTCGGGGAAACTATTTATCCTTATTTACTCTATTAAAGCTCTTCATAATTTTGAATACGCCTATTAATTCTCCTCTTAACCTTCTCTGCTCTAATGAGAACAACCCCAGCTTCTCTAGTCTCTCCATATACCTTAAGTCCCTCATTCCCCTGGTCCCATTCTAGTCATTCTCCTCTGCGCCTTCTCCAAGGCCTTGACATCCTTTCTAATGTGTGTTGCCCAGAATTGAGCACAATACTCCAGCTGCGGTCTAAATAGTGATTTATAAAGGTTTAGATTTCCATGATTTTGTATTCTATTTATATATAGTCCAGGATCCCCTATGTTTTTTTAACAGAGAAAGAAATGACAGCACCTTTTGTGGGAACAACAATTGGAAGCCGAATTTCTACAGAATGAAGCATTATGTGCTGGAGGGGTCAGAGTGACAGTGTTATTCAATTTCCTGTCAAAATGTATTGCTGCTCACAGGAGAGCTGTCGCTCATCAGTGCACTGGGGCCTGTGGTGTTTGCTTTTGATTGTCGGGGTCAGTTCATTCTGATTGTGTGGTTCCAAACATCAGACTCTTCCTTATCCACCTCCTTCATTTCAAAAAAGACCGATTCTATTGTATAAGGATGCTGGAGTTCTCTACCGGTGGTGGATGGAAGATTTTGGTTTGGTCTGGGTTGAAATTAGAGTCTATTCGGTCAGCAGAGGGTAAAAACCCAGCTTCTGGATCTTTAAGAGACAACATTGCGAGACCTATGTGTGGAGGCAGAAGACATAGGTATGGTCCTTAATGAATTCTTTGGGTCTGTCCTCACAGAAGAGAGGAACAATACAGACATTGTAGTTAAGGAGGAGGAGAGTGAATTATTAGATGGGATAAACATAAAGAGAGAGGAAGTATTAAGAGGTTTAGCATCTTTGAAAGTAGATAAATCGCCAGGCCCAGATGAAATGTATCCCAGGCTGATAAGAGAGGCAAGGGAGGAAATAGTGGAGGCTCTGACCATCATTTTCCAATTCTTTCTGGCTACAGGCTTGGTGCCAGAGGACTGCTAATGTTGTGCCATTGATTAAAAAGGGAGAAAGAGATAGACCGAGTAATTACAGGCCAGTCAGCCTAACCTCAGTGGTGGGAAAATTATTGGAAAAAATTCTGAGGGACAGGATAAATCTTCATTTAGAAAGGCACAGATTAATCAAGGACAGTCGGCATGGATTTGTTAAGAGAAGGTCGTATCTGACTAACCTGATAGAATTTTTTGAGGAGGTAATGAGGGGGTAGTGCATTTGATGTAGTCGACATGGATTTCAGCAAGACCTTTGACAAGGTCCCACAAGGCAGGTTGGTCAAAAAAGTCAAAGCCCATGTGATCCAAGGGAAAGTGGCAAGTTGGATCCAAAAATGGCTCAGAGGCAGGAAGCAAAGGGTAATGGTCGACGTGTGATTTTGTGACTGGAAGGCTGTTTCCAGTGTGGTTCCACAGGGCTCAGTACTAGGTCCCCTGCTTTTTGTGGTATATATCAATGATTTCGACTTCAATGTAGGGGGCATGATTAAGAAGTTTGCAGATGATACAAATGTTGGCCGTGTGGTTGATAATGAAGAAGAAAGCTGCAGACTGCAAGAAGATATCAATGGACTGGTCAGGTGCGCAGAAAAGTGACAAATGGAGTTCAATCCGGGGAAGTGTGAGGTATTGCATTTGGGGAGGGCTAACAAGACAAGGAAATACGCAATAAATGGTCAGATACTGAGAAATGTAGAGAAACAGAGGGGCCTTGGAGTGCATGTCCACAGATCCCTGAAGGTAGCAGGACAGGTAGATAAGGCGGTTAAGAAGCCATACGGGATACTTTCCTTTATTAGCCAAGGCAAAGAATATAAGAGCAGGGAGATTATGCTAGAACTGTATAAAACACTAGTTAGGCCACAGCTAGAGTACTGCGTACAGTTCTGGTCACCACATTACAGGAAAGATGTGATTGCACTGGAGAGGGTACAGAGGAGATTTTCGAGGATGTTGCCTAGACAAGAGAATTTTAGCTATGAGGAAAGATTGGATAGGCTGGGGTTGTTTTCTTTGGAACAGAGGAAGCTGAGGGGAGACTTAATTGCGGTATATAAAATTATGAGGGGCCTAGATAGAGTGGATAGGAAGAACCTATTTCCCTTAGCAGAGAGGTCAATAACCAGGGGCATTGATTTAAAGTAATTGGTAGAAGGATTAGAGGGGAGTTGAGGAGAACTTATTTCTTCCAGAGGGTGGTGGGGGTCTGGAAATCACTGCCTGAAAAGGTGGTAGAGGCAGAAACCCTCATTGCTTTTAAAAAGTACTTGGATATGCACTTGAAGTTCCGTAACCTACAAAGCTATGGACCAAGAGCTGGAAAGTGTGATCAGACTGGATAGCTCTTTTTCAGCCGTCACAGATATGATGCGCCAAATGGCCTCCTTCTGTGCCGTAAATTTCTATGAATCTACGATTTAGCCTTTTGTTTCACATTTGGAATAAGGATAAGCCTTTAGGCCTGTTTAGTTCACCCCATGTTGTCACTTTTCTGCACATAATCAATGCCAACAGAAATAATGGGAGTCAAGAGAACAAATGTGACATCTATGTTTATTGGAAGGAAACTTACATGTGGCATTAGCCAGGTGGCAGAATAGATGGGTGGCACGGTGTCTGAACTTTGAACTGGTCGCAGCATAAACTCATCTAAGGAATACATTTCCTGCAGGAATGATGCCAAGGATAAACTGATGCCAGACTGTCAGCCAATGTAACCCTCCCACAAGCACACAGCTTTGGGGTTTGGCTGCGGAGTTTAGCAAATGAGAGCCGGCAGTGTAGATGGCGCACCTCAGAGAGCCCGACATCAGCGGCTTGAATGCTGTGCCTGGATTACGATGGTGGGCTACTTTGAGATGAACTCGAGAGGGGCTCTTTGCCTGCCCCGCAGTGCTGGAGGCAAACGGAAAACGGCTACTGCTGGGAGTGCTGCACCATGTTTTGTTGCCTGGAACAGTACGAGACAGCAGTGTGGGGCAAGTAATCCTCCCGGGAAAATGTAAGTTGTGCTTGCGGCTTTCAAACAATTGCCCATACACAAGCTCATACACAAGCAGCTGTTTTGTGTTGTTGATGTTGCCGTGGAAACTTCCATCTCAACAACATAAATTAAAAACAATAATGGCCCGTATTTTCCGATGCCTGCGAGCTGTGTACACACCCGTAGGGACATCGGAAATGCCGGTTTCAGGCATGCGAAGCGCAGGCACTGAAAACTGGCATTTCCGATCTGTCAAGAATGCTCTTGACAGATTGGACGCCTGCCCTGGAGAAGGGCCTCTGCGGGGGGAGAGTTCCGCTTTCTGGAGAACCTCCACCCGCTGAAAACCCTTAGAAATCTTACGCCTGATAAAAGCACGCGTAAGGTCTGCTTTTACCAGCAGAAGAGTTGAAAAAAGTAAAAAAAAAAAATTTTCACTCATTTATAATTTTAAAATACTTTAAAAAAAGGTTAGTTTATTTTTAGCCCCATAAAAAACTTTAATTATTTTTTTCAAAAAATTACATTTTTGTTTAAAATATTTAATTTAATTTCATTTTAACTCATTTTAAATACGTGATTTAAAAAAAAATTATTTAATGTTTTAGTGTCTTTTTGGGGTGATCTCCATTCATATATTTGACAGGTCTATCTGTCAAAAGTATGAAGGGAGATTCCCTTCTCCTATTGGCTGGCCTGGTCCACGTGATCCCAGGGACGCTTGCGAACTGCACGCGCCCCTGGGATACGTGGGCCCTGCGCATTTCGACTGTGGAGAGGCCCAGGACCGGAAGTGTCCGGACCTCGGGAGGCCTCAGGTAAGGGCGCAGATTTTTTTCCGATAGGAGGCATCCGCACGCAGATAAGCCTCCTATCGGAAATTACGGGCCATTGTTAAAGTTATGGTTATAACATTGTGGGAGTTGCAGAGGCACTTATAGGGAGTTAAATTGGCTAACTCCCGAAAATGGGCGTTGGGATCGCGATCCGCGATTAACCCGCGCCCGTTCATTGCGCTGCGGGTAGCACGTTAAATTGGTGCTGCCTGCCGCTTTACATGACTGCCGCGTGCAGCCAGCACCACCCGCGCTGTTCATTGACTGCACGCAGCAGCACGGGGCCCGATATCGTGAATGGCTAGCGCTACTTAAATCAGACTGCACCTCTTAAAGTGGAGGTGCATTGTGGCTGCAAGAAGTGGTGGGATTTTTTTGAAAAGTGAATCTGCACTGTGATACTTATGAGGAATGGCTGAACATGCAAAAGAGCGAGCACCAAGGTTTTCAGACAATGCACTGGAGGTCTTGGCACAGGAGATAGAAAGAAGGAGAGACATCCTATTTCGCAGGGGGGCAGGAGGCCCTCCAGACAGATGGTCAGGAGGCAGTGGGAAGAAGTAGCGGCGGAGGTCAATGCCAGGAGTGTTGCTCCAAGAACATGGCTGCAGTGCAAGAAGAAGTTTAATGATCTGACGCAAGTTGTCAAGGTGAGTGAGTTCATCTTCAAATGGCATATCCCACCAACTGCGCCACTAGCCTCATCCACTGCTCAATTCACTACACGCCCATCACCCACCTCGCAACAATCTCCATCAATCAGGACTCATCGCTTCAATTCATAGGATTTACCTCACCCTCACACACTTAACACTGCTGCAAGCCTCTCACCCACAACTGACAGCTCCTACACACTAGCAGCTATTCAACCATGACAGCCACATCACCCAAACTTTCGTTTAGGCACTTTACAGCCTTCCGGACTCAATATCGAGTTCAACAATTTCAGATCATAACCTCGGCCCCTACCACATATATATATATATATATATATATTTATATATATGTACACATTTTATCCGCCCTTTTGGTTCATGCCTTTTTCTTTTTTTTCCCTATCTCTCCCCCTACGGCAGCTGTCTCCCATTCTGCCAGCATTTCACACTTCACACTTCTAACCATCTTTTGTTTCTTAACCTGTCCCATTACCATCTCGTCTTGCCTTGAGCATCTCTTAACGTCTCTACTTACCATAGTTATTCCTCCCCCCAGCCTCTCCCTTGCTTTTTTATCTGTTTAATTTCCTGCTTTTTTCTCAGTTCTGACGAAGGGTTATGACCTGAAACGTTAACTCTGTTTCTCTCTCCACAGATGTTGCCTGGCCTGCTGAGTTTTTCCAGCGTTTTCTGTTGTTGACCCAAACATATTGCCGGACACTCACTGACACACTTCCCTCTTTCTTGCAGGAGAAGGTGGTGCATAACAGGAGGCAACAGGAAAGAACTGGAGGAGGACAAGTGCATGTTTTAACCCCCATGGAGGTGACAGTGTTGGCCATCATGAGAAGGGGCATCGCTGAGGTTGTGGCCACAGACAGGACTAGAGGGATCAATGCTGAGGGTATCTGCATATTCCTTCTCTCTTCCCACTTTTCCCTTATCACACAATCTCTTCTGACTCTCAAGCTGTAGATGGTGTAAGTACACACTTCTTACTTTCTCCTCTCCCCTAACCACAACCCAACTCTTGTCCCTTTTTCATTTCAGATACCCAAGAATTGGAACCTTCCCAGTCAGAGGAGGAAAAGGAAGAAGACAGTGAAGATGAAGAGACACCGTCACTCGATCTTACACTTGCAGACACCAGCTCAGAGATTAACACCATGCGTATTTTACAGGCTAGGATAGAGGAGGGATCTGCACGTGGTGAGACACGGGCACAAATGTGCAGAAGCCAGGGTGGGGAGAAAGGAAACCATAAGTGCCAGCTCACTGGAGGGTGAGGTCACACACTAGTTCTGCTGCAGAGGAGTCAGATGAGGACTTCGATGGGCCAGGCTACAGAAGAAGGTTGCTGGATTTACAGAACCGAATGGTTGGTGCATTGGGAAGCCTGCCAGAAAGCCTGCGCGCCAGTGGAACCCACCATGTTGCAGCATTTGATGGCCAATGTCACAGCTTGCATTGCATCACAAACAGCTTCCATCAAAGGTCTGAGTGCTGCAGTGGAAGCTCAGGCTGCTGCCTTGCAAGCTTAGACTGCTGCCACCGTGGCTCTGGATATCACTGTTCAAAGGGGTCTCCAGGGCGTCACAACCTGTTCTCCAACAGATCAGTAGGATTGCTGAGGCACCGCCCCGGGAGAGTGGCAGTGGCTCCATGGAACATAAACCTGCTGTCCTCTCTCAGGATGACAGGATTTCTGCCCCCACCCCTGCCACTCTGTCAGTGCCCTTGCTGTTGCCTGTCAGCCAGCCAGCCCAGACTGCTGCAGCCCAGGCTGAGATGTTGCAGTCTGAAGCCGGGCCTTCTGGGCCCAGAGCTGCTCGAGGGCCAAGGCCATCTGCAGTCTCCTCAACTGAAATTCAGCAGCCTTCCACCACCCATGCTGCAGGCACTGGGGGAGCACCACGTTGGAGCACTGGGACAGGCAAAGGCACACGGAAGACAGGCACTAATTTTGTATGTATTATGTAATGATTGAATTTCTAAAATTGGATTAGAATGTGCGTTTTCTGGTGGTTTTTATTTTTGTGTTGTTGGAAAGAGGATGATGTGATGGTTAGTGATAGAGTAAGGAGTGTGGGACTATTGGTGTGGTTACTGGTATCGCTCATGAATTATTTGATCATGTAGAACCCAGGCAGAAAGGGGCTGTCTACATTCATAGAGGTCATGATGCGGAGATGCCGGTGTTGGACTGGGGTGGACAAAATTGAGAGGTCGCACAACACCAGGTTATAGTCCAACAGTTTTATTTTAACTCACAAGCTTTCGGAGTACCAGGTACATGGTACATACTCATGTGACTCGGCCAACGTTGTCTACCTCATACGTTGCAGGAAAGAATGCACCACGGCATGGTACATCGGCGAGACCATGCAGACACTGAGACAACGTATGAACGAGCACCGCGCAACAATCGCCAGGCAGGATTGTTACCTCCCAGTCGGGGAACACTTCAGCAGTCAAGGACATTCAGCCTCGGATCTGCGGGTAAGCGTTCTCCAAGGCGGCCTTAGGAAAACACGACAACGCAAAATCATCGAGCAGAAACTGATAGCCAAGTTCCGCACTCATGAAGACGGTCTCAATCGGGATCTTGGGTTTATGTCACGATACATGACGTGATCCAGACTCGAGTCGTCGTTGGCTTGTTCACAGATGTGATTCCCAGTAAAAACGTAAAAATTTTAAAGTTAATCGTTTTACATACAGACGGCAGCTTTTGACACGTTAGACCCCATGCGATTCCACCTCATTGTCTCAGTTGTATCTTGCTATGTCTTTGATGTGGTACCTTCCTGGCTGACCTGATTAACTTTATCACACCTCGGCAGATAAACAGTCAGGATGATTGAATTCAGTTGTCTGCAATTGTAAGTTACACATGCATTGTTCTCGATCTATATATGCTTTGACGATTCTGTATCTCCTCACTTCACCTGACGAAGGAGTTGTAACTCCGAAAGCTTGTGAGTTAAAATAAAACTGTTGGACTATAACCTGGTGTTGTGCGACCTCTCAATTACATTCATAGAATCATAGAATGGTTACAGCACAGTAGGTGGATATTCGGCCTGTCAAGCCCGTGCCGGCTCTCTGCAGGAGCACTTCAGCTCGTCCCACGCCCCCGCCCTTTCTCCGTAGCCCTGCCATATTTTTTCTTCAGGTACTTATCTAATTCCGTTTTGAAAGCCGCGATTGAATCTGCCTCCACCACCCTTTCAGGCAGTGCATTCCAGATCATATCCACTCGCTGCATAAAAAAGTTTTCCCTCATGTCGCCTTTGGCTCTTCTGCCAATCATCTTAAATCTGTGTCCTCTGGTTCTCAACCCTTCCGCCAATGGAAACAGTTTCTCTCTATCTACTCTGTCTACACCCCTCATGATTTTGAACACCTCTATCAAATCTCCTCTCAATCCTCTCTGCTCTAAGGACAACAACCCCAGCCTCTCCAGTCTATCTAAGTAACTGAAGTCCCTCATCCCTGGAACCATTATTGTAAATCTTTTCTGCGCCCTCTCTAAAGCCGTCACATCCTTCCGAAAGTGCGGTGCCCAGAATTGGACACAATGGGCTGGATTTTGCCAATGGGGAGCTTTTGGAGGCGGGACTCCCACTTGTCGGGTTTTAGTCCCGCCTCCATCGACTTCTGGCTAACCCACGCTATTTTCCCTTGATTGACCTTGTTAAGCCCGCCCAGCTGGCTTAGCAGGCCAATTAAGAGGAAGCCGGTTACAGAGAACGTCAGCGTATGATGTTTCATCTGTCAAAAATTTTTAACAGATGAATTGTCATCGTTTGACAGCTCTGTGAAGCTGTCAAACACTGACATTCTCTGTAGTTTGATGAGTTCTTGAATTCAAGACTCATCAAACCTCTTTCTTTAGCAGAAATTAGATGGTTGTTGCATTGGAGAATGCAGCAGCCAAGTGTAATCTCTGCCGCGGAGATGTGAGACTCTCCGCATACACACCGACTGAAGCCTGCAGGAAGAAACAAAGGGAAGTAAACTTTTTCTGACACTTTCCACTTACCTCAGATACTCACCTCTCCACACTTGCACCCATCACTTACCTTCACAGGGCACTTTTGCGCCCCTCCGACCCCCGCAGACCCACTGCTCGCCTCGGTGACCCTGGCAGGGTTCGCAGCCTTCGGGAAGCCCACACTTGTGCAGGTAAAATGGGGATAATCCTCTTCTCTGCCTGTTAACAGACAGTTAAGTGGCTGTAATCCCCTTCCCGCCTCCAGGAGACGGAATCTGGCACGGGTCGGCTACCCGCCTCCTGGAAGGATGGCACGGAGGCGGGTTGGGGGCGGGATGGGCACCCGCCCCCAGATTCTGCCAATTTCCCAGCAGTCCCGCCTCCAAACCCGCCTCCCCAGGGCTGGCAAGATCGCGCCCATTTAATGCTCCAGTTGTGGACAAACCAGTGTTTTATAAAGATTCATCATAACTTCCTTGCTTTTGTAATCTATGGGCTCGATTTTGCCAGGCCTGAGGAGGCGGGATTGGAGGCGTGTGATCCCGCCTCCATCCCGCCTCCGAGCAATTTTCCCAAATAGGGTGTTTTCTGACCCCCTTTCCATCCCGCCTCCAAAAGGCGGGATAGGCCCTTAAGGCCCTTAACAACCACTTAATAGCCTCTATAATCCCATTTTGAGAGGCCTTTCCGATTTTTAGTCATTCCCCCCATCCCTCACACCTCCTCTGGAACATGGCAGGTAATGCTGGCGGCCTCACAAGTGGATTGCTTACGAACAGCTGCAGCTCCACCATTACAAAGGAGTTTTCACCAATGATCATTTGCAGGTGGCAGAACTTTGTTGTTTCAGGTCTGGGGGAACTTTTAGCAGGCATACTCAGTGTTATGGAAGTTTGGAGCCTGACACCCATCTCCAGTGTGACCTCCTGGGAAACCCCTCTCCCCACCTTGACTAAGCGCTTCCTCAACTGAGGCATATACCAGAAGCATGCTCACCATTTAATTCCTTTCCTCCTGGACATCAGATTCGGATGAAGACCAGCCGTGGCAGCAGCAGAACCCTGAACAACAGCAGCAGCAACAGCAGGAGCAACAACAGGAGCGCCAAGCTGCTGCTCACCCACCTGAAGATGCACAGGCCAGAAGTCGCCAGAGCGCGACCATATTGCTGCCCGGGATGCAAGGGACGCACCCATGTTGGCCAGATTTGCTTAGCCTGCACAATCAAACACTTTCGCCTCGCACCTTCTTACCAGAGCATCGACAATGGACAAGAATCTGCGGATTCCTATCACTCTGACCACCATACTGACAATTGCAAGTCACTCTAAGCCCTCAATGTGGAAGTCCCATTTGCGAAATGACACAGGCCACAACTTCAACAGTTTGCCATCAGAATTTTTTATCACAACAAGCAACTGGTGGCATTTCAGAAATAAACACAACATAGCACCCAAGTGACTACCCTTGTGACTACTTGTGCATTATATTCCTCTTACGCGTGCTCCTACGTGGTGCTTCCCCTGTGGCTTCAGCAGATGTGGAGGCCCCTTGCTCACTTTCTTGCTGCTCCTGTCTCGACACCTTTGGCGGCCGTCCTCTGGGGTTGCGAACCTGTGAGGGCTCGGCAACAGTCTGCTGCTCCTGCGGCTGTGCAGGGGATAAGACGCCCATCTCAGTTGGGTGAGGACTCTGGTGGGGCTCTGACCGAGGGCTTTGCAGTGGCATGGTCGTTTGAGCGCTTGGAGAGGAGCCCCCACTTCTTTGTTCTCTGCCACCAACATCCCTTTCATGGGTCAGCCCCACTTCAGATCTAGCAAGTGGCTTGACAGCACCTTGCTGCACTTCAGGGGGGCCATGAGGACCCGTTTCTGCATTGGAAGTCCTACTCCAGAGGACTTCCATGAAGGTCTGGTTTCTATGCTCTGTAGCTGACCATCATTCCTCAAGAGATGCCAGTCTATTCTGAACAATGACCATGTTTTCTACACTCTGGCAACTTAGCTCCTCCATGGCCGTAGCCATCCTCTCCTCTACTGTAGCCACCCTTTCCACGGAGGTTGCCATCCTTTCCGTGGTGATGCGTTCATGCGCCAATGCCTCCACAAAGGCTCTGCTCATGTTCGCGATGGACTCCTCCATTCGCTCGACACTCGCAGTGACCCTGGAGACAAAACCTGCCAGAGACTCCTGCACCTGTTCCTGGATTTCCAGCACCGCTCTCGTTCTGGATGGACCCGGAGGCACAGGGTCGACATGCAGCTGAGCCGAGCTGGCAGAGTCCTGCGCCCTCTGACGAGGACTCTCCACTGCTGACGCTGTCTCCACCATCTGCTGATGCTCACTTGTGAGCTGTGATACACCAGTGACAACACTACTCTATCTCGCGAAGGTCCCATCGAGGTGTGAGTGTCTGCGCTGGTGCTGGGTGCGCTGAATTCTGCTGAGGCTGCACCCTCAGAGGTTGCAGCTTCCTCTGAGGAGTCTGGAAGCTCAGGCTCTTCCTCCTGGACAGTGGAGATGGGGGCTTTCGATGGTCCTGTGGGGGAGTAAAGGAAAGAGTTAGAGATGTGAGGTCACGGTTACATTGAATAGTGCAGATGATCATAAGTCAATCTGTAAGAGCATCAGATTCATTATCAGTGACTCATGTAATGTCAATGAGAGAGATGCCAAACTATTCTGTCACCAGCTTGCTGAAATGCGCCCATCTGTCCGTCCCCCACTTGGGAATCCTCCTCGATCCCGGTGATTTCCAGGGCCGCCTCCTCCCAGGCGGTGAGCTGGGTTACTGAGGGTGGCCCTCCTCCTGTCATGGCTCTTTCCCTCTTATTGTGGGCTCTCTTTTCCTGCAATGAGGGACACAAGTGGATTTTGAGTGAGAATGAAGGAGTGAGCGTAGATAACCATAGCATAGATGCTCAGAAGGATACAAAGGACCATCCCTGTGTGTTGAAAGTTGTTGTTGTCATGGCATCACCGTGATAGGGAGTGTGAGGGCTGCATGGTCGAATAGTTAAGTGAATGTGACCTTCGAGAGAGAGGGAATGGGTAAGGGTGCAGGCATGTAAGTGTCAAGTGGCCTGTGGAGGAAGAGGTTGGTAAAGCAGAGTGCTGGTGAGGAGAGGCGATGGGGATCAGATTGAGGGTGATGGGAAAGTCATACTCACTTTTCCTGTGCGGAGAAGATCATGAAACCTCTTCCTGCATTGCAGCCAGGTTCTGCGGCTCAGCGAAATGGAGTTGACCTCCTGGGCCACTTGCAGCCACACAGCTTTAGTCTGCTGGGGTGGCTTTTTTCTCCCTGAGGAAGGGAAGAGCACCTCCTTATTACATCTGGCTCCGTGCAGCAGAGCTTGGAGGGAGGGCTCATCAAACCGAGGTGCACACTTTTGCTTGACCGTGGACATTGTCGGGAAATCAACACCTTCATACAATTTGCAGAGCCTTTGCAGTCTCCAGAGGAAGCAAGGCTGCTTGCAGGTCTTAAATCCAGCAGCATTGATGACGTCATCGGAGGCGACTTTCTGTATGAAAAGACTCATTGGGCCAGGTGTTCCCATACGCAGGAAATCAATTGCCCAATTAGGGGAAAATCCCACTTTTTCAGCACTTCACTTAGGAGTCGGGGTCCTGACACGATTTCCACCTGACACGCCCCAGCCCGCCCACACTGACAAAATCCAGCCCTATGCCTCTATTTACCCCCTGGGACACATCTCATTGTCTTGGCTGTGCTCTTAGTGTGTCTTTGATGTAGGGAAAGATTTGAATAGATTTTGTCTGTGTTTAAATTGTGAATTCTGGGAGATTCTCTCACTGCTAACTTACCTGAGGAAGGAGCGAACCGCTCCGAAAGCTTGTAAAATTAAATAAATCTGTTGGACTATAACCTGGTGTTGTGCGACTTCTCATTTTTGTCTATTTATAAAGCCCAGGATCCCATATGCTTTTTAACCGCTTTGCCAACCTGCCCTGCCACCTTCAATGATTTGTGCACATATACCCCCAGGTCTCTCTGTTCCTGCACCCCCTTTAGAATTGTACCCTTTAGTTTATATTGCCTCTCCTCGTTCTTCCTACCAAAATGTATCACTTTGCACTTTTCTACAGTAAACTTCATCTGCCACGTGTCCGCCCATTCCACCAGCCTGTCTATGTCCTCTTGAAGTCTATCCTTATCCTCATCACTGTTCACTATACTTCCAAGGATTGTGTCATCCTCAAATTTTAAAATAATGCCCTATACTATTTAAAATAGTGCCCTATACATCTAAGTCCAAATCGTTAATATATATCAAGAAAAGCAGTGGTCCTAGTACCGACCCCTGGGGATCACCACTGTATACCTTCCTCCAGTCCAAAAAACAACCGTTCACCACTACTCTCTGTTTCCTGTTACTTAGCCAATTTCGTATCCATGCTGCCACTGTCCCTTTTGTTCCATGGGCTTCAACTTTGCTGGCAAGCCTATTATGTGGTACTTTATCAAACGCCTTTTGGAAGTCCATGTACACCACATCAATCGCATTGCCCTCATCAACCCTCTCTGTTACCTCATCAAAAAATTCAATCAAATTAGTTAAACACAATTTGCCTTTAACAAATCCATGCTGGCTTCCCTTAATTAATCCACACTTGTCCAAGTGACTGTTAATTTTGTCCCGGATTATCATTTCTAAAAACTTCCCCATCACCGAGGTTAAGCTGACTGGCCTTTGGTTGCTGGGTTTATCCTTATACCCTTTTTTGAACAAGAGCGTAACATTTGCAATTCTCCAGTCCTCTGGCACCACCTCCATATCTAAGGAGGATTGGAAGATTATGGCCAGTACCTCCACAATTTCCACCTTTACTTCCCTCAGCATCCTAGGATGCATCCCATCCGGTCTTGGTGACTCATCTATTTTAAGTACAGCCAGCCTTTCTAGTACCTCCTTTTTATCAATTTTTGTCCCATCCAGTATCTCCACTACCTCCTCTTTCACTATGACTTTGGCAGCATCTTCTTCCTTGGTAAAGACAGATGCAAAGTACTCATTTAGTACCTCAGCCATACCCTCTGCCTCCACGCATAGGTCTCCTTTTTGGTCCCTAATCAGCCCCACCCCTCCTCTTACTACCCGTTTATTATTTATATGCCTATAGAAGACATTTGGATTCCATTTTATGTTAGCTGCCAATCTATTCTCATACTCCCTCTTTGACCCTCTTATTTCCTTTTACACTTTCCCTCTGAAATTTCTGTATTCAGCCTGGTTCTCACTTGTATTCTCAACCTGGCATCTGTCATACGCCCCTTTTCTTCTGCTTTATCTTACTCTCTATCTCTTCTGTCATCCCGGGAGCTCTGGTTTTAGTTGCCCTATCTTTCCCTCTCATGGGAATGTACCTCGACTGCACCCGAACCATCTCCTCTTTAAAGGCAGCCCATTGTTCAATTACAGTTTTGCCTGCCAATCTTTGATTCCAATTTACCCGGGCCAGGTCTGTTCTCAACCCTTTGAAATTGGCCCTCCTCCAATTAAGTATTTTGACTCTAGATTGCTCTTTGTCATTTTCCATAGCTAACTTAAACCTTATGATACTATGATCATTGTTCCCAAAATGTTCCCCTACTGAAACTTGCTCCACCTGACCCACCTCATTCCCCAGAACCAGATCCAGCAATGCCTCTTTCCTCATTGGGCCTGAAACGTACTGATCAAGAAAGTTCTCCTGAACACACTTCAGAAATTCTTCCCCCTCTCTGCCCTTTACACTATTACTATTCCAGTCTATATTAGGATAATTGAAGTCCCCCATTATCATTACTCTATAGTTCTTGCACCTCTCTTTAATTTCCCTGCAAATTTGTTCTTCTATATCCTTCCCACTATTTGGTGGCCTATGGAATACACCTATTAGTCTAATGGCACCTCTATTGTTTCTTAACTCTAACCAAATAGATTCTGTCCTTGACTCCTCCAGGACATCCTCTCTCTCCAGCACTATAATATTCTCCTTAGTCAATACTGCCACCCCACCTCCTTTCTTTCCTTCCCTATCTTTCCTGAACACCTTATATCCAGGAATATTTAGTACCCAATCCTGCCATTTTTTGAGCCAGGCCTCCGTTATCGCCACAACATCATATTCCCATGTGGCTATTTGCGCCTGCAGCTCACCAACCTTATTTACCAGGCTTCATGCGTTTACATACATGCACTATAAACCTATCTTAGACCTTCTTGTATTTTCTCTTAATCTGACCCCACCTAATACCGTACTATCTCTTACTCTAGTGCTATCTGTATCTCCCACTTTTTTGTGCACCCTTTCTAATGCTACATCCTGGTGTCCATCCCCCTGCCAAATTAGTTTAAACCCTCCCCAACAGCACGAGCAAACCCCCCTACGAGGACATTGGTTCCGGCTCTGTTGAGGTGCAACCCATCTGGCCTGTACAGGTCCCACCTCAGAACCGGTCCCAATGTCCCAGGAATCTGAAGCCCTCCCTTCTGCACCATCTCTCCAGCCACGCATTCATCTGCTCTATCCTCCTATTTCTATACTCACTCGCGCGTGGCACGGGAGTAATCCAGAGATTACTATCTTTGAGGTCTTGCTCTTTAGTCGCTTTCCTAGCTCCCTAAAATCTGCCTGCAGGACCTCATCCCTCTTTCTACCTATGTCGTTGATACCGATATGGACCATGACCTCTGGCTGTTCACCCTCCCCCTTCAGAGTGTTCGGCAGCCGCTCAGTGACATCCTTCACCCTGGCACCAGGGAGGCAACATACCATCCTGGAATCACGTCTGTGGCCACAGAAGTGCCTGTCTGTTCCCCTAACTATTGAATCCCCTTTCACTATGGCTTTCCTGATCTTCCTCCTCTCCCCCTCACCCCGCCCCCGTAGTGCCGTAGACTGGGCTCTGGCTGTACTCCCTGGAGGAACCGTCGCCCTCACCAATAGGTTAGAGAGTGAGATGCACTCCGGGGACTCCTGCACTACCTGCCTGGTCCTCCTTGCCTGTCTGACGGTCACCCATTCCCTCTCTGCCTGCACACTCTTAAGCTGCAGGGTGACCACCTCCTGAAACATGCTATCCACGTAGCTCTCAGCCTCGCGGATGCGCTGCAGTGACGTCAGCTGCTGTCAAGCTCCGAAACCCGGAGCTGGAGCTCCTCCAGCTGACAACACTTCCTGCACATGTAGTTGTCCAGGACACAGGAAGCCTCCTGGATTTCCCACATGGCACAGGATGTACATTCCATGGGACTGAGATGCCCTGTCATGCCTTTATTTAATAGACTATTAGTTAACTTAACAGAAATGAAATTAAAACTTAAAAAAACACTCACCAGCTACTCACCAATTAACTCCTTCCCTTGTGCTGATGTCACTTTGGGTTTTTTACTCCGACGTCACTCTTTCAAATTCTGCCCATGTTGAGTTGCTCTCAGCTCCGCTCTCGTTCCGCTCCCGCTCAGGTCCACTCCTTCTGGACTGTTGCCTACCTTCCTCTTCATGTTCCTCCACTTCCTGTTGCACTTCCTGCTCCACCACTTCTTCTTGCTCATCCTCTTCCTGCGCCTGATAGGTAGTGGCAAGGGCTGTTCCCTCATAGTGGCCAGGTTGTGCAACATGCAGCGGACTACCGTAAATCTTGATACCCACTCAGCTGAAAACTGCAGGGCTCCTCCAGAATGTTCCAAGCAGTGGAAGCGTTGCTCTTTAGTGAAGCAAAGACGTCTCATGCATTGGTCCTCGCCGAAGTTGAAGTAAGAGATTTGCTCCCTGAAGACCCTCGGCGGATATGGCCTCCTGCTGAGAGCCCTTCTCCCCCTCCTCGTCCTCCCTCTTCTAGCAGCTTGTCCTGCTCTGCGCGGCCTCTCTTCATTCTCCTAGTCATGCTCAATTCCAAGAGGAAGCCCTACCAGGTCACCCATGTCTGGAAGCAACTTGTTTAAGCACAAGCTTTTAAATGAACAAAAAATACTTCAGCACCAGCCAGACCCCTCCCTGTAGCATATTCAAACTTCAGGCAAGTATAGGAAACCTTTAATAAAACAAACAATTGCACCAGCAGCCAGAAGAAATAATCCAGCAACTTACCTGTAAATAGTTCAGGATCCCTTTAAATAGTGCTGGTGGAAGGTCCTTCATTCCACTTAACGTTGTGTTCAGCTGTGTGAGGTTTAAACAGTGCGTTGGCTGGTGTGTGGCATTCGAAAAATGGCAGCATTGGTGTCAAATCAGCGTTGCACACTTGTAGAAAGTATATACAGACCTTTAATTTTTAATATTTCTTTACAAAGTGAAATTGGTGAATGTAACAAGCAGTCTTTCACTGATAAGGCAGGAAACATGGTTGTGACTGCAGGGGGTAATGATAGTCAACAGAGATAAACAAACCCTCTTAGCTTTACAGACATGATGGCTTTTCTGAGGTTAAAGGGGAGGAGTTCTGGAATACAGAATACGACATAACTCATGAACCGAACCAAGTGGTTTTCTGCCACCTTTTGTAAACTTTAGGAGTGAATGAACAATTTTGGGCTGTGATAAGGATAAGCCACACAGGATGAGTTAATGTAAACGTTTGACAGCTCAGACAGCTCAGACCGAACATTAAAGGAACATTTCACTATCTCTGAATTATTGATTTACTGTAAAAGGCAAGGAAAACTGTATAAAACAGAGTGGCTAAAGATTATCGGCACTGCAGTCAGAAGAAGGTGGTTTGGCCAGTCATTTCGCCTACGAGGATTAGGCTGCAGTGGGAAGGAGGGGCCTGGCCAGTCTTTTCGCCTACGAGGGCCTACAATCAATGCTGGACCAATCATCGGCGGGTGGTTGTATGTATGATTTCTTGTAACATTATTGGTGAACTGCTCGAATAGTGGCCGGGGTTTTGAATCTGTCTTAGGAACAATAAAAGGTTAAAGGCAGAACCCGTGTGTCTGGTGAAATTTCTTATAAGTCTCAAATCCGAACTCTAGAACCTGTTGGACGGGGCGAGGGGTAATTCCGCACCTCTTACAGACTGATTCGTGTTATGATCTGCCTGCTCTGCACGCTGACGGTGGTCGTTAGGTGCGCACGCAAACCTCTTTACCAAGATAGTATCCTGCACATTTCCCGTCGAAGTGTGCACGCATCTCGGACCCCATTTTCGAGCGTTAAGTAAACAGGCACTACACAGCCCAATCTAGCCCCTATAGGGTAGATTTTACATTACTCCCTATGGGAGTGCATTTCACAAATCACAGTGGAGGTTAGCAGGCCTCACAGGATTTTCCATCCACTGGCAGGAACCTACCGCCAGGTTTATATTTATTTAAGAAGAGTGAGATTTGACCCTACAGGCCTCCTCCTCCTATCTCTGCGGCTCACTGGAGCAATGCTTCAAAACAGGAGGAATCCGTCAAAGAAAGTTGCATTGGGGATAAAAAAAAAATTCATTCTCTTGGAGTGAATTCTAATTTCATGCCTCATTTGCATGATAATTGACACCAGTGAAAGGCTTAGACAGTATTGCGGCGTAGCATGTGTTTAGTTTAGTCGCAATGGTTTGTTGGTGATTGTGATTTGGCAGGTTAACAGACTCAATGAACCGGATTACTGTCCAACCAATCAGCGAGTGCTAACATGTGGCTATCATTGTGGAACAGAGGTACAATCAGATCTCTTGACATGGACTGAAGAGAAATGTCTGTAGGCTTAGTTTTATGGTTGGGTTTAAGGAATGGCAGTACTGTATAGTGTGTAAATATGTTCCTGGCAAGTTTATTTTTATAAAGGCCCGGATTTCACGGTCAGCGGCGAAGGAATGGTGCTTGCCATTTACCTCGCTCACAGCCGCCCACAAAGTTTTCGTGGGCTTTAGAGCGCAGACTTTCTATAATCCAGTGTATGATCCAGTGCGTCGCCCTCTACAGGGCATCTGTGCCGTCTGTGAGCAGGACAAAAAACAGCGAGGCTCTTCAACCAATCAGATTGAAGAATCCTTACTGAGAAACACAGAGTCTAAACCAAGAAGTATAAAGCTGGAAATATACATTAGATTTAAATGATGTTCAGAAAGTGAAGTAAAGACTGGGAACTACAGATGGGATTACGGGAGATAAAAGAGACAGACAGAAAAAGTAAAAAAAAAAAATTAATTACTTTTTTTTAAAATTTCCAACACCAATTTTCTTCTGAGGGAATGAGACTCCACACTTGTAAAATTAAATTTTCAGGGCCAGTGAGGTTGTTTGGCAGTAATTATCACTTATCACGCCATTAAAAACTCACTTACTCCTGCATGCACCAGCCCTAACTTTTTCATCTGCTTTTAGTGCAGAACTAGTGGGCAAGCACAAGTTCACGCCGTTGCAGTCATTTCAATGCCAAGTCTACTGGTGAGGACTACAACAGCGCACCCTGTGGACGAGCGGGGTATCTCTGACAGCAACTTCCGGATTTGCGCGTTTAACTGCGCCTCTGCAGGTGCCAGAAGTTGCTGTCTGATTTATTCCGTTACAACAGTGAGCGCTCTTAGCCTCACCAGTATTCTTATCACAAAATCCGGCTCATAGGGCACAATCTTGCCAGCCCTGGGGAGGCGGGTATGGAGGCGGGACTGCCGGGAAAATGGCAGAATTCGGGGGTGGGTGCCCAACTCACCCCCAACCCGCCTCCGTGCCATCTTGCCAGGAGGCGGGTAGCTGTCCCGTGCTGGGTCCCGTCTCCTTGGAGGCGGGAAGGGGATTACAGCCACTTAACTGCTTGCTAACAGGTAGTTAACGGGCAGAAAATAGGCTTATCCCCATTTAGCCCACACAAGTGGGGGCTTCCCAAAGGCTCCGAACCCCGCCAGGTCACCGAGGCGAGTAGTGGGTCTGCGGGGGTCGGAGGGGTGCAAAAGTGCGCTGTGGAGGTGAGTGATGAGTGCAAGTGTGGAGAGGTGAGTATCTGAGGTAAGTGGAAAGTGTCAGAAAAAGTTTACTTCCCTTTGTTTCTTCCTGCAGGCTTCAATCGGTGGGTATGCGGAGAGTCTCGCAACTCCGCGGTAGAGATCACAGATGGCCGTTGCGTTCTCCAATGCAACAACCATCTCATTTCTGCAAAAGAAAGAGGTTTGATGAGGTCTTGAATTCAAGACCTCATCAAACTACAGAGAATGTCAGTGTTTGACTGCTTCACAGAGCTGTCAAACGATGACAATTCATCTGTCAAAAATTTTTGACAGATGAAACGTCATACGTTGACGTTCGCTGCAACCGGCTTTCCCTTAATTGGCCTGCTGAGCCCGCTGGGCGGACTTAACAAGGTCAATCAAGGGAAAATAGCGTGGGTTGGCCAGAAGTTGATGGAGGCGGGACTAAAACCCGACAAGTGGGAGTCCCGCCTCCAAAAACTCCCCATTGGCAAAATCACCCCCATTGTTTCTCCATGAGAAAGGGTGAGCAATGATTGTTGCTGAACAAAGGTTAAAATAACAGAAACTCATTCCAGTTTGTAAATGAGCCATGCTCACAGTTATTCATTATCCTTCAGGTGTTCTCCCATCTTGTCTCTCCCCTTCCAAAGACGATGTTCACGTTACTGGCAAACTCTCCAATAACTCACTGTATATGTAAGCCTGGATGTGGAGAGACATCACAGCAAAGTTGATCTTATCCTAAGGAACGTATGTTACACAAGTCAAAAGATGCAGTGCTGAAGTTTATACCCACTTTCCTTTAGTGCAATGATTTTCAAACTTGTATCCCCAGGTCACAAACTTGGGGACCCTAGGGGTGAAATTTGTCTTGATGGGAGCACAAAACAGGTGATAGCAAATCAGCAGCCTATTTTACACTCTGCCCAATTTTCTTTTTTGTTTGATAAAAGAAAATTGGGCAGAGTGTAAAATGGGCTGCCAATTCGCGATTGCCCGCTTTGTGCTACCACCAAAATGAATTTCACACCACCCCCCCTGCCCCCCCACTCCACCCCAACCCCCGCTGTTTACTCATCGGGCTCAATTTTGCCATTGGGGGCGGGCTGGGGCCTGTCAGGTGGTTTTCGTGTCACACCCCAACTCCGATGTGAAGTGGGAAAAAAGTGCGATTTTGCCCTAATTGGGCATTTGATTTCCAGCGTGTGGAAACCCCTGGCCCAATGAGTCTTTTCATACAGAAGGTCGCCTCTGATGACGTCATCAATGCTGCTGGATTTAAGGCCTGCAAGCAGCCTTGCTTCTTCTGGAGACTTTAAAATTTATGCCCATTGTTGTGATCGCTTCCTTCAGCAACTATGTCCAGCAGTAGGCCAAAGTGTGCTCCAAGGTTCGATGAGGCCTCCCTCCAAGCTCTGGTGGAGGGAGCAAGATCAAATAAGGAGGTTCTCTTCCCTTCCTCAGGGAGGAACAAGCCTCCCCAGCAGACTAAAGCTGTGTGGATGCAAGTGGCCCAGGCGGTCAACTCAATCTCTATGTGCCGCAGAACCTGGCTGCAGTGCAGGAAAAGGTTTCATGACCTTCTCCGCACAGGAAAAGTGAGTATGATTTTCCCATCACTCTCAATCTGATCCCCATCGCCTCTCCTCACCAGCACTCTGCTTTGCCAACCTCTTCCTCCACAATCCACTTGACACTGACATCCCTGCACCCTTACCCATTGCCTCTCTCTCTATGGTCACATTCACTTAACTATTCGACCATGTAGCCCTCACACTACCTATCACTGTGATGCAACAACAACAACAACTTACAACACGCATGGAGGGCCCTTTGTCTCCTTCTAAGCATCTACGCTATGCATTCTCTACACTCACTCCTTCATTCTCACTCAAACTCCACTTGTGTCCCTCATTGCAGGAAAAGAGAGCCCACAATAGGAGGGAAAGAGCGAGGACAGGAGGAGGGCCACCCTCAGTAGCCCAGCTCACCACCTCGGAGGAGGCGGCCCTGGAAATCGCCGGGATCGAGGAGGATTCGCAAGTGGAGGACGGACAGACGAACGCATCACAGCAAGCTGGTGACAGAATAGTTTGGCATCTCTCTCATTGACATTGCATGAGTGACTGATAATGATTCTGATGCTCTAACAGATTGACTTATGATCATCTGCACAATTTAATGTGCATGCAACCTTTACCTCACATCTCTAACTCATGCCTTTCCTCCCCCACAGGACCATCGAAAGCCCCCATCCCCACTGTCCAGGAGGAAGAGCCTGAGCTTCCAGACTCCTCAGAGGAAGCTGCAACCTCTGAAGGCGCAACGTCAGCAGAATTCAGCGCACCCAGCACCAGCGCAGACACTCACACCTTGGTGGGACCTTCGCGAGATAGAATAGTGTTGGCACCTGGTGTATCACAGCTCACAAATGTGTATCAGCAGATGGTGGAGACTGGGACAGCAGTGGAGAGTCCTCGTCGGAGGGCGCAGGACTCTCCAAGCTCGGCTCACCTGCATGTCGACCCTGTGCCTCGGGGTCCATCCAGAAGGAGAGTGGTGCTGGAACTCCAGGAAGAGATGCAGGAGTCTCTGGCAGGTTTTGTCTCCAGGGTCGCTGCGAGTGTGGAGTGAATGGAGGAGTCCATCGCGAACATGAGCAGAGCCTTTGTGGAGGCATTGGCGCATGAATGCATCACCGCGGAAAGGATGGCAACCTCCGTGGAAAGGATGGCTACAGTAGAGGAGAGGATGGCTACGGCCATGGAGGAGCTAAGTCGCCAGAGTGTAGAAAACATGGTCATTGTTCAGAATAGACTGACATCTCTGGAGGAGCGATGGACAGCTATTGAGCATAGAAACCAGACCTTCAAGGAAGTCCTCTGGAGTAGGATTTCCAGTGCAGAAACGGGTCCTCATGGCCCCCCTGAAGTGCAGCAAGGTGTTGTCAAGCCACTTGCTAGCTCTGAAGTGGGGCTGACCCATGAGAGGGATGTTGGTGGCAGACAACAAGGAAGTTGGGGCTCCTCTCCAAGCACTCACGCGACCATGCCACTGCAAATCCCTCAGTCAGAGCCCCACCAGAGTCCTCAGCCAACTGAGATGGGCGTCTTATCCCCTGCACAGCCGCAGGAGCAGCAGACTGTTGCCGAGCCCTCACAGGTTTGCAACCCCAGAGGACGGCCGCCAAAGTGTCGAGACAGGAGCAGCAAGAAAGTGAGCAAGGGGCCTCCACATTTGCTGAAGCCACAGGGGAAGCACCACGTCGGAGCACGCGTAAGAGGAAGATAATGCACAAGTAGTCACAAGGGTAGTCACTTGGGTGTTATGTTGTGTTTATTTTTGAAATCCCATCAGTTGCTTGTTGTGATAAAAAATTCTGATGGCAAACTGTTGAAGTTGTGGCGTGTGTCATTTCGCAAATGGGACTTCCACATTGAGGCTTAGAGCGACTTGCAATTGTCAGTTTGGTGGTCAGAGTGATAGGAATCCGCAGATTCTTGTCTGTTGTCGATGCTCTGGTAAGAAGGTGCAAGGCAAAAGTGTGGCTAAGCAAATCTGGCCAACATGAGTGCGTCCCTTGCATCCCGGCCAGCAATGTGGCCACGCGCTGGCGCCTTCTGGCCTGTGCAGCTTCAGGTGGGTGAGCAGCAGCTTGGCACTCCTGTTGTTGCTGCTGCTGTTGGTACTGCTGTTGTTCATGGTTCTGCTGCTGCCACGACTGGTCTTCGTCCGAACCTGATGTCCAGGAGGAAAGGAAATAAATGGTTCCCATGCTTCTGGTATATGCCTCAGTTGAGGAAGTGCTCAGTCAAGGTGGCGAGAGGGGTTTCCCAGGAGGTCACACTGGAGATGGGTGTCAGGCTCCAAACTTCCAGAACAATGAGTATGCCTGCTAAAAGATCCCCCAGACCTGAGACAACAAAGTTCTGCCACCTGCAAATGATCATTGGTGAAAACTCCTTTTTAATGGTGGAGCTGCAGCTGTTAGTAAGCAATCCACTTGTGAGGCCACCAGGATTAACTGGCGTGTTCCAGAGGAGACGTGCAGGACGGGGGAAAAGTGTTAAAATCAGAAAGGCCTCTCAAAATGGCATTATAGAGGCAATTAACTAGTTGTTAAGGGCCTATCCCGCCTCTTGGAGGCGGGATGGAAATGGGGTCTGAAACCCCAATTCTGGAAAAATTGCTCGGAGGCGGGCTGGAGGCGGGATCGGAGCCGCCCGCCATTTTTTGCGATTTTTACACCTCAAACACCTCCAATCTCGTCCTCGGGCCTGGCAAAATCGAACCTATCATGTCCAATCCCCAGACAGACAAAAGTCTGATAATCCCGGATTTCACCAGCACCCCATTTTGAAAATCAATGCCTTAGTGGAAATGATGGATGAAAAACCAACCCTACCATGATCCCATTTTAGCTTTAACATGAGTAGACAGACAGGACCTGAGTTCAACCTTTCATTTGAAGGACGTCAGCTCCAACAATGCAGCACCCCCTCAACACTGCACTAGACTTTCATTGAATAGTGGAACAGGCTAGTGGGGCTGAATTGCCTACTCCTGATCCGATGTTCCTATTTATATCACGGCTGATCTGCACTTCAACTCCATTTATCCACTTTTTCTTCATATCCCTTGATACCCTTACCTAACAAAACTCTATCGATCTCAGCCTTGAAAATTTCAATTGTCCCAGCATCCACAATCATTTGAGGAAGAGAGATCTAGATTTCCAAGAGCCTTTGTGTGATAAGGTGCTTCCTGATAAAACTCCTAAATGGCTTAGCTCTAATTTTAATATTATGCACCCTTTTAAAATTCCCCCAGCAGAGGAAATAGTTTCTCTGTGTCAAACCTATGCAAATTAGCCTCAGAATTTAACCCTTTATGCCCTGGTATCATTCTGATGCATCTGTGCTTTACCCCTTCCAAAGCCTCTCTGAAGTGCAGTGGAAAACTGAATGCAGTATTCAGAAGGCGTCTGACCAGGCTTTGTACAACTAAAGCATCACTTCTTCACTTTTGCATTCCACCCGCTTCTGCGATATTAGCCTTTTTGATTACTTTTTTGTACCTGTGAGAATATCTGTAACAAGTGCTCTGGGGTCAGGTGCTGGATGGTTTAGATGCAGAGCAATGCTCCTGCTACATTGGCCCGAATTTTGCAAGGGCCAAAGACGGTGCATTTACAGCGTACGCCGTCGTGAGCCTTGTAAAAGGCCCCGCACGTTCCGGGTTTCCGCCTGCGCTGCGCACGCGCGAAAACCCGGAACTTGCGATCTGTCAACGTTCGCCTTGACAGATCCGCCAAACCGAAAGAAAAATACACTTTCGCTGGCGCAGATCTGCCCAGCAAATGCCCACAAAACCCTTACGCCTGGTAAAAATAAAAATCAAGCACAAACATTTAAAATTACTTTATGTAAATTTTGGCCCGGATTAAAATATTTAAAATTATTTTTCAAAAGATTAAATTTTTAATGTAAATGCTTCAGTAAAGGGACTTTTAATTAACTGTGAAAATGGGAACATTTATTTTTCTTAGAATTGTGTAAATTTTTAAATTATTTGAGGATTCCATTGCTTGTCATTAGGGGATTCCTTTTGGAAATGACAGCAATGGAATCCTCCTTTCTGATTGGAGGACCTGGCCTACCTGATCCCAGGGACGATTTCGAACTGACTGCGTCCTTGGGATCCTTTGGCCTTTACACAGGCGTACACCGACAGGCCCAAGACCCGGTGGGCTCGATTTTGCCAGTGCGGGCGGTCTGGGGCGTGTCAGGTGGGAATCCTGTCAAGACCACGACTCCAAAGTGAAGTGTCGAAAAATTGCGATTTTCCCCTAATTAGGCAATTGATTTCCAGCGTGGGGGAACCCCTGGCCCAATGAGTCTTTTCATACAGAAAGTCGCCTCCGATGACGTCATCAATGCTGCTGGATTTCAGACCTGCAAGCAGCCCTGCTTCTTCTGGAGACTGGAAATGCTTTGGAAATTGTATGAAGGACTTCATTTACCGACCATGTCCACCAGCAAGCAAAAGTGTGCACCTCGCTTTGATGAGCCCTCCCTCCAAGCTCTGGTGCACGGAGCCAGATGTAATAAGGAGGTGCTGTTCCCTTCCTCAGGGAGAAAAAAGCCACCCCAGCAGACAAAAGCTGTGTGGATGCAAGTGGCCCAGGAGGTCAACTCCATATCGATGAGCCGCAGAACCTGGCTGCAATGCAGGAAGAGGTTTCATGACCTTCTCCGCACAGGAAAAGTGAGTATGACTTTCCCATCACCCTCAATCTGATCCCCATCGCCTCTCCTCACCAGCACTCTGCTTTGCCAACCTTTTCCTCCACATGCCACTTGACACTTACATCCCTGCACCCTTACCCATTCCCTCTCTCTCTATGTTCACATTCACTTAACTATTTGACCATGTAGCCCTCACACTACCTATCACTGTGATGCAACAACAACAACAACTTACAACACACAGGGAGGGCCCTTTGTCTCTTCTAAGCATCCATGCTATGCATTCTCTACACTCACTCCTTCATTCTCACTCAAAATCCACTTGTGTCCCTCATTGCAGGAAAAGAGAGCCCACAATAAGAGGGAAAGAGCCATGACAGGAGGAGGGCCAACCTCAGTAGCCCAGCTCACCGCCTGGGAGGAGGCGGCCCTGGAAATCGCCGGGTTCGAGGAGGATTCCCAAGTGGGGGATGGACAGACGGGCGCATCACAGCAAGCTGGTGACAGAATAGTTTTGCATCTCTCTCATTGACATTGCATGAATCACTGATAATGATTCTGATGCTCTAACAGATTGACTTATGATCATCTGCACAATTCAATCTGCATGCAACCTTGACCTCACATCTCTAACTCTTTCCTTTACTCCCCCACAGGACCATCGAGAGCCCCCATCCCCACTGTCCAGGAGGAACAGCCTGAGCTTCCAGACTCCTCAGAGGAAGCTGCAACCTCTGAGGGCTCAGCGTCAGCAGAATTCAGCGCACCCAGCCCCAGCGCAGATACTCACACCTCGGTGGGACCTTCGCGAAATAGAGTAGTGTTGGCATCTGGTGTATCACAGCTCACAAGTGAGCATCAGCAGATGGTGGAGACAGGGACAGCAGTGGAGAGTCCTCGTCAGAGGGCGCAGGACTCTGCCAGCTCGGCTCAGCTGCATGTCGACCCTGTGCCTCCGGGTCCATCCAGAAGGAGAGCGGTGCTGGAACTCCAGGAACAGGTGCAGGAGTCTCTGGCAGGTTTTGTCTCCAGGGTCACTGCGAGTGTAGAGCGAATGGAGGAGTCTATCGCGAACATGAGCAGAGCCTTTGTGGAGGCATTGGCGCATGAACGCATCACCACGGAAAGGATGGCAACCTCCGTGGAAAGGATGGCTACCTCCATGGAGGAGCTTAGTCGCCAGAGTGTTGAAAACATGGCCATTGTTCAGAATAGACTGGCATCTCTTGAGGAGCGATGGTCAGCTATTGAGCATAGAAACCAGACCTTCATGGAAGTCCTCTGGAGTAGGACTTCCAGTGCAGAAACGGGTCCTCATGGCACCCCTGAAGTGCAGCAAGGTGCTGTCAAGCCACTTGCTAGCTCTGAAGTGGGGCTGACCCATGAAAGGGATGTTGGTGGCAGAGAACAAGGAAGTGGGGGCTCCTCTCTAAGCGCTCACATGACCATGCCACTGCAAAGCCCTCGCTCAGAGCCCCACCAGAGTCCTCACCCAACTGAGATGGGCGCCTCATCCCCTGCACAACCGCAGGAGCAGCAGACTGTTGCCGAGCCCTCACAGGTTCGCAACCCCAGAGGACGGCTGCCAAAGGTGTCGAGACAGGAGCAGCAAGAAAGTGAGCAAGGGGCATCCACATCTGCTGAAGCCACAGGGGAAGCACCATGTAGGAACACGCGTAAGAGGAAGATAATGCACAAGTAGTCACAAGGGTAGTCACTTGGGTGTTATGTTGTGTTTATTTTTGAAATGCCACCAGTTGCTTGTTGTGATAAAAATTTCTGATGGCAAACTGTTGAAGTTGTGGCCTGTGTCATTTCGCAAATGGGACTTCCACATTGAGGGCTTAGAGCGACTTGCAATTGTCAGTATGGTGGTCAGAGTGATAGGAATCTGCAGGTTCCTGTCCATTGTTGATGCTCTGGTAAGAAGCTGCGTAGGCAAAAGTGTTTGATTGTGCAGGCTAAGCAAATCTGGCCAAGATGAGTGCGTCCCTTGCATCCCGGGCAGCAATGTGGTCGTGCTCTGGCGCCTTCTGGCCTGTGCAGCTTCAGGTGGGTGAGCAGCAGCTTGGCGCTCCTGTTGTTGCTCCTGCTGTTGGTGCTGCTGTTGTTCAGGGTTCTGCTGCTGCCGCGGCTGGTATTTGTCCGAATCTGATGTCCAGGAGGAAAGGAAATAAATGGTTGTTAAGGGCCTTAAGGGCCTATCCCGCCTCATGGAGGCGGGATGGAAACAGGGTCTGAAACCCCGATTTTGTTCAAATTGCTCAGAGGCAGGCTGGAGGCGGGATTGGATCGGCCCGCCATTTTTTGCGATTTTAACACCTCACACGCCTCCAATCCCGCCTCCTCGGGCCTGGTAAAATCAAGCCCCAAGGCTGTGTGGGTACAGCTGGCAAGGGATATAACCTCCAGATCTGTGTGCAGATTGGAAGAATCTTTATGTGTATTGATGAAATGCCATCCCTGTTGGAAAGCATTAAAATGATTTGATGGCAAAATGTTGGTGTTATGGCATCTGTTCTTTCGCCTTAGGCAGCTCCACATTGCGGGCTCCGTGACACTTGCATTGTCAGGTTGGTGGCCTGAGTGAAAGGAGGCCAGAGAGTCATGTCCATTGTCAATGATGTCCTAGGATGGAGCCAAGGACATGTGCCAACTTGGGCAACCTATGCAAATCTGGCCATGATAAGTTCATCCCTTGCATCCTGGGCAGCCATGTGCTCGCGTGCTGCCGCTGCCGCTGGTCGATACACCGGCGCTCTGACCTCTCCTCCTCAAGATCCTCCTCCTCCTCCTCAGCCTCCTCCTCCTCCTCCTCCTCATCCTCATCTGAGGTCCATGCAGAAAGAAAACGAATGGTTCCCATGCTGCTTGCAGATGCCTCCTTTGGGGAAGCGCTCATTGCAAGCGGGGAGAGGGTCTTCCAAGGAGGTCCCACAGTTGATTGATTCAAGCTGCAGTACCTCCGACTTTGGAAGGCCTTCTAAAGGTGCTCAGAGACCTTTTAAAGCAAAGGTCTGGCACCTGCAATTAATCCTTGATGCAATAAATGATGTCTTGTTAGACCTGCAGTTGTGAGGAGGCCACCCACAAGTCAACCCACCAGGTTTACCTGGCGTGGTTCAGGAGGTGCATGGAGCACACCGAAATGCTTGAAAAATCACGAGGGCCTCTCAAAATAGGCTTAGAGAGGCCCTTAACGAGCATTTAATGATCACAAGTATCGCTATGGCCAGCTGGAGGTGGGACCGATTCCCGACCTCCAAAACCGGCACCGGCAAAATCCCGCGGAGGTGGGTTGGAGGCGGGTTCCGAACCCGCCCTCATTTAATCTGATTTTCCTGCCTCCAAACCCGCCTCCTCCGACGGCAGAAAATCACCCCCATAAGTTCAGAAAATGAGCATCAATGACTTAACAAATACAAATACTGCTTTTCAAACTGCTGTGTCACCTCATTATGTTGTACACAAGCCTTGCTTCTAATTATTCAGATAACGCTGTGTTGTTGAGGTTGGTCCCTGAAAACCGATGTTCCTCATGGTGTTAAAAATCATTGCTCAATGCACCTGAAGTATCAATTGACCTCAATACCATGATATTAGAACATGGAGCTGGGGGAGACATGGTGATGCATTGGCGTAACGGTAGACCATGGCATAAGACACTATGTATGGGTTTCCATAACAACTGCAGTTAGGAACATAGGCACAGGAGTAGGCCATTCAGCCCCTCGAGCCTGTTCCGCCATTCAAAGAGATCATGGCTGATCTGCGATTTATCTCCATATACCCGCCTTTGCCCCATATCCCTTAATACCTTTTGGTTAACAAAAAGCTATCAATTTCCAATTTAAAATTAACAATTGATCCAGCATCAATTGCCATTTGTGAAAGAGTTTTCCAAACTTCTACCACCCTTTGTGTGTAGAAGTATTTCCTAATTTCACTCCTGAAAGGTCTGGCTCTAATTTTTAGACTATGCCCCCTAGTCCTAGAATCCCCAACCAGCGGAAATAGTTTCTCTCAATCTAACCTATCAGTTCCCCTTAATATCTTGAAAACTTCGATCAGATCACCCCTTAACCTTCTAAATTCTAGGGAATACAACCCTAATTTGTGTAATCTCTCCTCATAACTTAACCCTTGAAGTCTGGGTATCATTCTGGTACGCTGCACTCCCTCCAAGGCCAATACATCCTTCCTAAGGTGTGGTGCCCTGACCTGCTCACAGTACTCCAGGTGTGGTGTAACCAGGGCTTTCTACAGCATGAATTTCTGATCAGTTTTGCAGTTGACAATCAGTACAGCCCAGTGTACAACTGAGCCATTTTTACCAGTAATGTCCCAGGTTTGACCCATTGTGTGGTGAGATAACCAATCTCAGCACTACTACAATTGGAAGCAAGATTTGGCCTACATATGTAATAGGAGCAGGAGTAGGCCATATGACCCTTCGAGCCTGCTCCACCATTCAGTAAGATCATGGGCGACCGTTGGCCTCAACACCACTTGTCCACCCGATCCCCATATCCCTTGATTCCCTTTGAGGCCTGCACTGAGTTCTTTGTTCTGTGTATTTCTCAGTCTGAGTTTCTCACTCTGTCCTAGGGTTCCTGCAATTGGCCATTTACTGGACATCCATGGGATGGGCATAAAGCGAGCCAGGGTTCTCACTCCTGATGGCTATCTTATGGCTCCTGCTGGAAAGGCCTGTGCGTGGACATTGGGTGAGAACAGGATCTGGCTCATCTGCAATATTCTCCATTGTTAACATGCTGCCCCCATGCACTGTGCAGTAGCCACAGGTTTGTGGAAAGCTCTCACCTCCCCCCAGGGAATCGTACTCCAGAATAATTCCGTTTCTTCAACAGAGATGAAGCAGGAGAAGGTTTGGAAAACAAAACAAAAAAAATAGACATGGTGATAATATTGACTCCTTCCATGCTGGTTGATCTCTTGTTAGCCAGACTTTTGAAATGTATTTGAGCGCATAATCTAGGCTGACACTGCACTGAGGGAGTGCTGCACTGTCAGAGGTGCCGTGTTTCAGATGAGATGTTGAACCAAGACCCCGACTGCCCTCTCAGGTGGATGTAAAAGATCCCATGGCACTATTTTGAAGAAGAGTAGCGAAGTTCGTCCTGGTGTCCTGGCCAATATTTATCCCTCAACCAACATCACTGGAACAAAAGATTATCTGGTCATTATCGCATTGCTGTTTGTGGGAGCTTGCTGTGCACAAATTGGCTGCCGCGTTTCCTACATTACAACAATGACTACACTTCAAAAGTACTGAATTGTCTGTAAAGCACTTTGGGATGTCCTGAGGTCATGATAGACACTATATAAATGCAGAAAATGCTGGAAATACTCAGCAGGTCAGGTTCTGATGAAAGGTCATCAACCTGAAATGTTGGGCTGGATTTTACCAACCTTGGCGGGTCCGTGGCGGGCGACATCGGTGGCAGGTCCCGGCCCCACTGCCGGCTCCAGCCCGCTGTGTAGAATGATTTTACGTTGATTGGGCTTGTTAAGCCCACCCAGCGACTTTCCCAGCCAATTGAAGGAAGCGGGTCCGCTGACGTTATGACGCATCATCAGCCGGTTTCCTTAAAGGGACCATGTGCAAATTTACTTTGACATTTGTGCTGTCAGTGTTCTACAGCATTGAGGTGCTGCAAACACTGACAATCACTGCACAGAGGTGCACGGCTGCACCCAGGCTCTCCCATGACTCCCTCCATATACTTATGGAGGGAGTCACAGCACGCAGGGAGGTCCTCTTCCCTGCCCATGGGCGGAGAAGACTTCTCCAGGAGATCAACACAGCCTGGTTGCACATTACAGAGGAGGACACAAGCAGGGATGTGGTCAGGAGGACCTGGGTGCAGTGCCACAAATGTTTCAATGATCACAGTAGATCACGAAACGTTAGTACAAAGCCACACTCAACCTCATCCTGCTGTGCTTTTCATCACATCCCCATCACTCTGCCTTCCTTACCCTACTCCTGCACATCCTTACTCACACCAACATCCCTTGCACCTCCACCCATCCCTCTCTATCTACATTATCACATCCCCATCTCACTGGCCACCCCTCACACTCACCTTCATCTTAATGCAATCATACCAACTAACAACACACAAGGGTAGGCACTTGGGTGTTTCATCCAATGTTCATGTAAAGTTTCGGTTAATGTGCTGTCAAACATTGAAACCTTTATTTCAACACTTTGCATTCTTTGACAGATTTCTGTGCACATTTGGAAGTGGCTTAGTGAGTTGCAGTGAATGGTGTGACATAACGGTAGCCCCCACAATGGTGAGTGTGAAGGGAATGGCTTGGGCATTGTAGGGATGCTTTATAGTGTTGGTGTGGGGTGATGCCAACCTGGTGCATCATGTGACAGCATCAAGTGAAGTAAATTTGGCCATGGTGAGGCCATCCCTGGCCTCCCGGACAGCAGTGTGGTTGGGTGCTGATGGCCTGTGTCCTGTGCAGCATCAGTTGATTGCGGAGAAGATTGGTGTTGTTGTTGGTGCTGCTGGTGTGCCTGGTGCTGCTGGTGTTGGGGCTGATTGTGGTGGGATTCTGAGGACCAAGGTGAGAGAGTTTCAAGGGCACCCATGCTGATGGAATAGATGGCAGGTGAAGTAGAGATGACAGAAGTGATCTGTCAGTGGTGGGAGCGGTAATAAGGTCAGATTGGATGGAAACTTGTGTAAAGACTTGCAGCATTCTCAATCTGTAGTGGAAATGCAGTTTAGAGAAGCGAGTGGTTCAGGGAACATGTCTCAATCAGCTGGGAGCTATGACTTGACATTTGAGGCTGTCAACTCATCAGCTGATTCAATGGCTACTGACCTCCCGCCTCAGCTTCACAGACGAGGTCTAGGCACAGCGGGAAACCGGTGGGTGACCTGTCAAATTCAAAAAACTGGGATAAAAGCATTGAGAAGTGGCTGTAAACAAGCCACTATTACTTTTAGTTGCCTCCCCCGCCGCTGCATGTCGGGTCTGCTTAGCGCTGACAGACCCGAAGTTTGGTAAAGGCGCGTGGCGGCAGGTTGACAGTGGGGTCCCGACCCGCTGCCAGAGTAAAACATTTTCCCATCCGACCTATCATGCCCATTGACCTCCTGCAAAATTCCTCCCGTTAACTCTGTTTCTCTCTCCACAGATGCTGCCTGACCTGCTGAGTATTTCCACCACTTTCTGTTTTTATTTCAGATTTCCAGCATCTGCAGTATTTTGCTTTTGTACTATATGTTGTGGTGGTTGAAGGTCAATCATCACAGCCCCAGGACATCGCTGCAGGAGTTCCTCAGGGCAGTGTCCTAGGCCCAACCATCTTCAGCTGCTTCATCAATGACCTTCCCTCCAACATAAGGTCAGAAATGGGGATGTTCGCAGATGACTGCACAGTGTTCAGCGCCATTCACAACTCCACAGATAATGAAGCAGTCCATGCCCGCATGCAACAAGACCTGGATGACGTTCAGGCTTGGGCTGATAAGTGGCAGGTAACATTCGCGCCAACAAGCGAGAGTCTAACCACCTCCCCATGACATTCAATGGCATTACCATCGCCGAATCCCCCACTATCAATATCCTGGGGGTCACCATTAGCCAGAAACTTAACTGGACCAGCCACATAAATACTGTGGCAACAAGAGCAGGTCAGAGGCTAGGTATTCTGTGGCAAGTGTCTCACCTCCTGACTCCCCAAAGTCTTTCCACCATCTACAAGGCACAAGTCAGGAGTTTGATGGAATACTCTCCACTTGCCTGGATGAGTGCAGCTCCAACAACACTCAAGAAGCTCGACACCATCCAGGACAAAGCAGCCTGCTTGATTGGCACCCCATCCACCACCTTAAACATTCACTCCCTCCACCACCAGCGCACCGTGGCTGCAGTGTGTACCATCTACAAGATGCACTGCAGCAACTCGCCAAGGCTTCTTCGGCAGCACCTCCCAAACCCGCAACCTCTTCCACCTAGAAGGAGAAGGGCAGCAGGCACATGTGAACACCACCACCTCCAAGTTCCCCTCCAAGTCACACACCATCCTGACTTAGAAGTATATCGCCGATCCTTCATCGTCGCTGGGTCAAAATCCAGGAACTCCCTCCCTAACAGCGCTGTGGGAGCACCTTCACCGCACAGACTGCAGCGGTTCAAGAAGGCGGCTCACCACCACCTTCTCAAGGGCAACTAGGGATGGGCAATAAATGCTGGCCTTGCCAGCAACGCCCTGATCCCATAAATGAATAAAAAAAATTAAAATAAAAAAATATATATGAATGCTAGTTCTTTCTATTTGTATTAGGTTGTTGAAAATTTATATCTGGTATCTCAAACCTGCAACGAAACACCTTAAATGAGAAGCTTCACAGGGAACATGAATGCAATTTATAGGCTGACTTATTCATACTGTTCAGTGTTTCAGCTTTCTTTCATTGTCTTTGATTTAACACTGCAGGTCATTAGAATGCCCATATCAGAGTACTGCTGTTTTACACTTTAAAAGTGGCATATTCATAATTCTCTTTAAAATGGTAATCATTGGTGTCAGTGAGTTTGAACAGATGAATATTTTCTAAAGGATGAAATGGCTATTCCATTTTATTGAATTACTGAGTATATATTACAAAGAGATCTCTATCTGAAAGATATGAAAGTTTTTTTTATTATTCATGACAGAAGTTAAATAAATAAGGAAAACAAATTGTACAAAGGTGGGAGAACGCATGGTGAAGAATACAGAAACCTCAACAAATATGAAAATAAAAGGGCACTGGAAATGGTGAAGGGAGAACTAGAAATGAGCATAGCCGTAGAAACTAAAAGCAGTAAGAAACTCTTCCAGTTTTTAACAAGAGGCTGTCAAGAGAGCAATGAAATCCTTTATGGATCCAAATGTGATTGAAACTAAAGAGTAGTTAACTAAATGATTACTTCCGGGAAGCATTTACTAGAAGGGCACCAGTAGCATGCCATCCTGCATAGGAAGTTCTTGAACTAACTATAAAAACATGTTGATTACATCAGCTAACAGATTGATGGAGATTCTGTTCTATTTGAAAAGCTACTGATAAATGTTAATTCAGAAATTCCTAAAGGGATGTGAGTGCTGAAGGCTCCCCTCCTACCCTGGATGGTGAGGGAAATACATTTTTCACTGGCCATTCTCAGCTGTTGCCTTCCAACCCAACAGTAATTGCAGTGAATTGATCTGCACTATAAAAAATGACATATACCATTTAAATACATTTTTGTGTTGTTTCTGGTCAGGTTTTTCTCACAGTATACTGTGATTGTCCAATTACACATTAATTCAAGTCATCAACCGTAACAATTTCATTCTCATCACTCATTCCACTGGTTCAATTTGCTTTCAGTCCCTGAATATAACTAATTAAATTTTTCAGTCTAAGACTTTGGGGGTGAATTTCTGTGGAGGTTCTCTCACTTGTCCATTGTTAACTTCAACGGAAGAGCTGCAGAAATCCCAGAAACATATTGTAAGCACCACTTGCACTGTTTGTCAGGGTTTCTGCAGCACTTCCGCTGAACTTGTGTAAGATTGTAAATCCACCCATTTACAATTACATTTAAAATCTGCTTAATTTTATGTATTACCTACACACACACACACATCTTTTATTTGTACCAGTTACTGATACAAAAGTCTATAGATTTGCGACTAAAGCACCAATAACTTCCCAATTAATGTACTTTTTTAAATTATGTTCTGGATCGTATTTGTAGATGGCATCATATTACTTAATGATAATATTATTTAAATATTTCTTTGTCACTCATATATAACTTTTATTATATTATTGTAAAGTAAAGATTCAACACCCACTTTGTTAGATTAAACTTCAAATGTAATGTGGCCATGGTCCCTTTAAAGAGCCCGGCTGAAAACGCATCATGAATGACGTCACCAGACCCGCTCCATCTCATTGGGCCGGGTAACGCGCTGGGCGGGCTTAATAGGCCCCATTAAGGTAAGTTCATTTTCAACAGCGGGATGGAGCCAGGAACGGGGTCGCGACCCGACACAGACACCACCCACACTGGACCCGCCCAGGTAAAGAAAATTCCGGCCAGTGTTACGCTTTCATAAGTTAATCTGAGACATTTACACCAGTTGTTTTTCACAGCACTGATATTCCATCTTATTCCAAAAGGTTCATTCATGAGCAGAAGTTTCACAATGCACACATTACACTACAGATTAAACATTACAAATTGCATATACAAAACACAGTATAATCTGACATCAACAATAATCAAATACAAGTCATTAAGGAAACAATTTTCCTGTTGGTATCTGTCTGGCAGTGTCGGTCAATTAATGACAATGGCAAGTTTACAAATTTATGAATACCATTGGTTAGGGGCTTCTACCAGCATAACAGAAGGAGAAAGGCCAGACAAGTGATAGGATTGACTTGCTTTTCAAAATGGGATCAACTGTCTCATTGATCTGATGCGAAAGTAAAACACAAATTACTTCAATAATTCTTCAAGTCCTGAGGTGTATATGTGTTTTCATTGGCAAAACATCTTTTCAAAGAGTTAAACCGAAGGTTCTTATTGATTTCTCTCAGCCAGACTGTATCATCAGCATATGGTTGGCTTTGTGAATTTGACATGAAATAAGCATATTCTCATGTCAGTCTGTCTCAGCAAATTCCCAGCTTTCTGATCAAGAACCAAATATTCCTTCCCAAATTTGAAATATTTTCAGTCTATAGGGTGACTTATCACCTGAGGATTCAAGGAAACAATGGATGTTCTCTTGTACATAATGACAATACATTTAGCCAGTGGACATTCGCTTGGTTTTTAATTGAAGCCCTGAGATATTCCAAAACCACAGTACAGTATGAAGCACCGACAAAAGCATTCTACATCCACAAACAGAGCTGATAAGCATAGATAAAGTACAGTATACAACGTTCTCTTTAGTATTGTGAAATCTGGGCTAATTGGGGAAATGAGCTGTTAGATTATGCATTGCAATTACGGAGGTTGGAAATGTAGCTTTTATCCTAGATTACAAATTGTGTGACTAGTCTTGGTTTGTTTGCTCAGAGAATTTCAGTGGGTAATTCAGTCATCTCATCCCTGAATTACTCTTGGGTCATTGAAAAAAAAATTGTCTTCTACTGCGTAAAACCAAATTGCTTTATTGAGATGACTACCAAATCTCCAGGGAGTCTATGCTTCCAGCTTAATCCCAGGTACTGAATGCATCCTATCACCTTGGGATACTGGATCTATTCAAAACTCTCTCAGCTAATTCTCATTCCAGGAACTTTTTTACACCAGAGTCAGATTTGTTACACACGGGCATAATTGTGCTGCTGGAATTATGGAGATAAATTCACTGATCCTGCAAGTTCGGGAGGGAGCCTCACTCAAAGGGAGGATGGGTCAGATATAGTGTTACAACACTGTAGCGCTGATTCTCCAACCCATACTCCACTCTGAGAGACCTGTAAGATTATTTATTAATTTCATTTGTCCCTATGTTTAGGAAAATAATATTATTACTCGTTTTAACTTTTAGCAGAGACAACAACCACAAAAATAGGTATCAAGATTACTAAGCACTTTATTTGATTGCCAAATAACAATAAGCAACAGAGCTAGACAATACTCACAACTGGGATATGGTATGGTATGCAGGTTGACCAAGGTTCAGTGACCCATCCTAATATCTCCTTCTTTGGCTTGATGCACATTTTAGTCTGATTACGCCTCTGTGAAATGCCTTCGGTTGTTTTTCTACATTAAAGGCGCTATATAAATGCCAATTGTTGTTGTTTGTTATTGACATTCACCCAGCCTAGCATCCAACTGCATTTTGATGTCTTCCAATGTCTTTGACTCCACTGCCTTACCTGGTAGATTCATCACTCTTTGAGTAAAGATATTTTCTAAGGTCTATTTTAAATTACTTTTGACAAATTTTAATTTTTTTTGTCCTACTTACCTTACATAATATTTACAGCACAGAAACAGACCATTCGGCCCAACAGGTTTATGTTCCACATGAGCCTCCTCCCACCCTTCTTCATCTAATCCCATTAACATATCCTTCTATTCCTTTCTCTATCATGTGTTTATCTAGCTTCCACTCAACTGCATCTAAGCTGGTCGCCTCAACTACTCCTGGTAGCAAGTTCCACATTCTAACCACTCTCTGGGGAAAGACATTTCTCCTGAATTCCTTATTGGATTTATTAGTGACTTTCTTATATTTATGACCCCTAGTCTCCCCCGCAAGTGGAAACATCTTCTCTACGTCTATCCTATCAAGCCCTTTCATAATCTTAAAGACCTCTATCAGGTCAGCCCTCAGCCTTTTCTTTTCTAAAGAAAAGAGCCCTAGCCTGTTCAGTCTGTCCTGAAAGGTATAACCTCTCAGTTCTGGCATCACTCTAGTAAATCTTATTTGGACCTCCTCCAGCACCTCTATATAGTGTTTATAATATGGAGACCAGAACTGTTCACAGTACTCCAAGTGTGGTCTAACCAAGGTTTTATACAAGTTTAACATAACTTCTCTGCTTTTCAATTCTATCCCTCTAGAAAAGAACTCCAGTGTTTTGTTTGCTTTTTTACGGCCTTATTAACCTGGGTCACTACTTTTAGTGATTAGTGTATCTGTACCCCCAGATCTCTCTGCTCCTCTAGTCAATTTAGACACTTATTTTCCAAGGAGTTTGTGGCCTCCTTATTCTTCCTACCAAAATGTACCACCTCACAATTATCTATATTGAAGTTAATTAGCCAATTATGCACCCATTCCGCAAGTTTATTAATGTCTTCCTGTGTTTTGTTGCAGTCCTCCTCTGTATTAACTACACCCCCCAATTTGGCGTCGTCTGCAAATTTTGAAATTGTAATTCCAATTCCCGAGTCCAAATTGTTTATGTAAATGGTGAACCAGTGGTGCCAGCACCGATTTTTGTGGAACACCACTTCTACCTTTTACCAGTCTGAGTAACTACCTTTAACCCCTACTCTTCGTTGAAGTAATTATCCAAGTCAGTCAGATCGATAGGGGTATGGTAGCATAGTGGCTATGTTACTGCATTAGTAATCCAGAGACCTGGACTAATAACATGATGCGTGAGCTCATATCCCACCATGGCAGTTTGAGAATTTGAGTTCAGTAAAAAGTGACTAGGATTGTCAAAAAAAATTCACTGGTTTATTAATACTCTCTAGGGAAGGAAACCTGTTGTCTTTACCTGGTCTGGCCTATATGTGACTCCACACAACATGGTTGATACTTAACTTCCCCCTAAAGCCACTTCATAGAAGGAGGTGCACTACCACTTTCTTAGTGCAACGAGGATTGGTCAATAAAGGCCTACATCCTAATTTTGAATACAAAAATAACATTTAGTATTTTATAGGGCAGATTTGGATGAGCAGTAACGCGTCTGAAGTACAGTGTTTCTGTCCAGCCTCAAGATTGCAAAGATTTCTTATTTACTTAGTCCCGGGCATCCATGCTGTAGGACCCAGCCTCTGGTAGGACCCAGCACCCAGTGGTAGGGATAGGAGAGACAAGGGTAGCTCCAGACCTCTCAGTCCTAATAAGATCAGGCTCCCACCTTCCCTCACTACCACCACTACCACTGTAGTTGAATAGTCAGCTGCTGTCCCAGCTTACACGTGAGGAGTGGACCAGGCACTCGGGGACTGCCAACTACTGCAGAACTTTGCCCCAGCATGCTTCACTACCATCAGGAATGAACAGACAATGGGAAATAAATTGGAGAGGTAATTCCTATTTCAGTATGCAATCAATCATAACACTTCAATAACACTTATGATCACTTTGCCAGATGTCTTTCATGAATTATTTTCAATATTGTTTCCATTCAGAGTATAAATTTGCAAGGAAACAATAACCTGCTGAATGGTTTATGATTGAGGTGGATGAGCTAAGTGTTCTCAATGGCAAGGCAGTTAGGGCATGACCAAAAAATTAACAGTCAAATATCCATATCTATTCCCTGTGAGCTGCTCAAAAGCAGGGCAATCATTGAAAAATTGACTGTGATTGCTCTGATTGCTTGAGTTATATTCAGACAAACATTCGCTGTTATCCGTCTCCACTGATGGAAGCTACTTAACCCCACTGAAGCCATCTCCTTACTTTTCAGTACATCATCCCAGAATATTCTGCTCTTGTATTGTATAAATTATATGCTGACATGCTTGTAAACAACGAGCTGGTCAGATTTCATTGTGGTGCTACAGTCAATGTTCTACCTGAAAATGAACACCTGAGACTGTTTGATAATGCAAGTGGCAGAGAACTTATTTTTTTATTCGTTCATGGGATGTGGGTATTGCTGGCAAGGCCAGCATTTATTGCCCATCCCTAATTACCCTTGAGAAGGTGGTGGTGAACCACCTTCTTGAACCGCTGCTGTCCACAGCGCTGCTGGGTAGGGAGTTCCAGGACTTTGACCCAGCGACGATGAAGGAACAGCGATATATTTCCAAGTCAGGATGGTGTGTGACTTGGAAGAGAACTTGGAGGTGGTGGTGTTCCCATGCGCCTGCTGCCCTTGTCCTTCTAGGTGGTAGAGGTCACGGGTTTGGGAGGTGCTGCTGAAGAAAAGTTCAGGAATCTAACACTTCACTGCTCACGTTCAATAAAACAAAAATGAAGATATCGGGGAAAACCAAACCAAAAGAACAAGAAGCACAGCATTGAGTTTAAAGTAATTCCAAGTGGATTTAAACTTGTTCTGGGTGCTAGAGTCATTCAACATCGAGAGTAAATCACAAGAAAATTGCAATGATGAAGGGTTCATCAGAGCTCACAAAACAAAATGTGGTGGTCAATTAACAGGATGTCTTCAAATGAAAGGAGAAATTAGAAGGCAATTTGCACCTTCAAATTGATCCCAAGGTCTCACTTACCAAAGAACCATCCTGGCAGCTACCTCTAGTTGTAAACTAATGAAAACCACGTAGCAACAAATTTATCAAGCAACGACTTTGATTGAACTGTTTAACACTGGGACTGTTGGACTTTATAATAGAGATAGATTTAATAAATTCATTGCAAAAAGATGAAGTGGAAAATTTGAGCACAAACCCTGAGATGGGATCAGGCCGTCTTTCGGATGAGACATTAAATCGAAGCCTCGTCTGCTCTCTCAGGTGGACGTAAAAGATCCCATGGCACTACTTTGAAGAACAGCAGGAGAGTTATCCCTGGTCAGGCAGCATCTGTGGAGAGAGAAAGAGTTAACGTTTCAGGTCGATGACCCTTTGTCAGTTCTGATGAAGGGTCATCGACCTGAAACGTTAACTCTGTTTTCTCTCTCCACAGATGCTGCCTGACCTGCTGAGTGTTTCCAGCATTTTCTGATTTATTTCAGATTTCCAGCATCCGCAGTATTTTGCTTTTGTTTGAGTTATCCCTGGTGTCCTGGCCAATATTTATCCCTCAATCAACATATCAAAAACAGATTATCTGGTCATTATCACATTGCTGTTTGTGGGAGCTTGCTGTGCACAAATTGGCTGCCACATTACAACAGTGACTACGGTCCAAAAGTACTTCATTGGCTGCAAAGCACTTTGAGACGTCCAGTGGTCATGAAAGGCGCTGTATAAATGCAAGTCTTTCCTTTTTTTCTTTCATTCCCCTGCTTTTCCATAATCTCCTTGCCCTGGATGTCTGGAGCTGCCTTCTCAAACCGTGTCAGAAGATGGAAATGGGAGGGTCCTTCTCTGTGTGCATTCTGTCCCTGTTAAGTGCAGCTTTCTCCTGCAAGAAGAGTGGAGGGTGTTGAACTACTGACACTGACATTGCATCAGTCTTCTGCCCATCGTGTGTATGAAGACGGGAACAAGGATCATGCTGTTTCAGCAGGTGGAAGGAGTTGTCAGGGAGCATCATGTTAGGGTGTCAGGAGAGTAGCTCTTAATGCTAACAGGAGATACAGCAAAGCCCTCCCTGCTGCATAATGGGTAAATAGGGGCAATCCGAAAATGTCAAGTTCCTCTAGCTCCGGCCTCTTGTGCATCCCTCCTCCCTTTGCCCCACTATTGGTGGCTGTGCCTTCAGTCACTTAGATCCCACTCTCTAGAATTCCTCCCTAACCCTCTTTGCCTCTTCAGCTCCCTCTCCACGACTCCTCCCTGAATTACCTTGGGACATTTTCTGCGTTGGAGGCACTAAATAAATCCAAATTGTTGTTGTACTGTGTGATGCCAGGGGATGGGTCATGCCTTCTGAGATAAAATACTACATTAATGGAAGGTTTGAGTAGGAATTACTATCTTGGCACAGCTGGTGAGATCTCAAAACTTTGTTCAGCACTGCAGACATATCCTTGGAACAATGCTGTCCTTGACCGGGTCCATCGCCAACACCTCCTGCCAGGCATCCTGCCAGCCACATCGTGAGATCTAGTGACTATCCACAGGGAAGAGGACCTCCCTCCTCCGCTGCCTTTGTCCAAGGTAAGTTTCCAATGTCCTGTTAGTAAAGTGAAGTGGCCTTCCATATGAGCAGGGCTGCTCATTGATGTGATTGCTCCCTAACAGTCCTTCTTCTGGACGCTTTGGGAAACAATGCCCCTCTAGGCTGCCCTAGGTCTTTAAGACCTGCAGCAGCACACGATTCCTTGCTCACAAATGGGTGAGCTGCCAGTCCCAAACCTGACTCCCACCTGTTGCTCTCCCACTATATGTTAATCAGGCAGAACCTGAAAATTCAGCTCAGTCCTGGAAGCGCAGGCTCATGTGGTCACAGTTTGAGCCGTGTCTACCTCCCGGCATTTCCGACACCAGATACTAAAACCGGTGGCCATACGCTCAGAGAAGGAAGCGGACATTTTTGATAAAACTTGAGATATGCTGCAGACATTCTCCGAAGAGTTGTTCAAATAGGGCGCGCCTTCCCTTCTCCAGTATGGCTCTCTAAGCAGCCCCCAGGAGGCATGCAAGAGGAACTTTCCATCTTGTAGTCTGTCTCTCCTTGTGGAGAAGTGCCTGATCTATATCATGTGCATCTCACGGCACAGCCCTGGCTCAGTGGTAGAACTCTCGCCTCTGAGTCAGAAGGTTGTGTCTTCATAGACCCACTCCAGAGACATGAGCACAAACCATGGCTGACACATCAGTGTAGTACTGAAGGAGTGCTGCATTGTCGGAGGTGCTGTCTTTTGGATGCAACATTAATCCAAGGACCTGTCTGCCCTCTCTAGTGAGCGTGAAAGATCCCATCGCACCATTTCGATAAAGAGCAGGGGAGTTCTCCCCGGTGCCCTCAACTGAAATCTCTAAAACTGGTTAGCTGGTCATTTATCACATTGCTATTTGTGGGACCTTGCTGTGCGCAAATTGGCTGCTGCGTTGCCTACATTACAACAGTGACTACTCTTCAAAAGCACTTCATTGGCTGTAAAGCGCTTTGGGGCAGCTTGAGGTTGAGATAGGTGCTTTATATGCAAGTTCTTTCTTTCTTGACACTATAAAAAGTCAGCAGGTGCAAGGCAAACTCTGTATTTTGCAGGTTCCTGCTGCTTGTGTGACAATGGGCCAGAAATTCTGCTGTTGTCGGGTGAGTGCGCGCTGTGTACTCACCCGTAAGGCCACCTGAAGTGCCGGTTTCCTGCATGCACTGCGCATGCGCTGGAAACCGGAACTTCCGTTCCCCTGAAGGGAGGGGTTCAGAGGTGAACCGCGTGCGCGGGAGAGGCTGCGCGCACGCAGCGAACTTCAGGTTTTTTTTCAGGTTTCTCCGGGAGGGTAAGTATGGAGAAGCTGCACTTTTAAAAAGGAGGCGCAAGGCCTGTTTTTAACAAGGTAAGTGGTTAATTAATTACAATTTAAACATTTTTTCAACAGGTTTATCTTTTTTAGATACTTTAAAGAAAGGTAAGTTTATTTTTAGCACCGTTAAAAAGTATAATTAATTTTTTCAAAAATTAAAATTTTTGTTTAAAGTAGTTAATTTATTTAACTTATAGTTATTTTAAAAATGTGATTTTTTTTAAAAAAAATTATTTGAAGTTTAAGTGTGGTTTTGGGGCCGATCTCTATTCATAGATTTGACAGGTCTTCCTGTCAAATCTATGAATGAAAATGCCCTGCTAGGATTGGCTCTGCATGGCCCATGTGATCCCAGGGGAAGTTTTGAACTAACTGCGCCCCTGGGATACACAAGCACTGCGCGCCAGCAGCTGCAGGAGGCCCAGGACCCGAAGTCCTCGTGGGTCCAAAGCACAACTGCAGGCGCGGTAGGCAAGTATGCGCGCGATGCTTGCACCCGCAGGAAGCCGGAAAGCCGAATTTCTGGCCCAATGATTGAACAGGTAGATTTATATCTATAAAATATTTGTTGACAATTTTATTTTTTATGTATCTGGTAAGTCAGTTATTTGATTTGATTTTCATCCAATTTGACTTGAATGCTCATATAGCAATTATTCATTCAAATATCCATTAACTTCAAGGATCACTGATTTGCCAGCTCACGAAGGAGTTTTACTTTTACACTGTAATTCCAAGCATGCTAGCATTTCTGTTTCCTGAATTTGCTTCTGGGTGTGAATTTTAATTTAAGAAATCAGATTCTGGGGCCACTTTGATCTGTAATCCTAATTAAACCAAATCTTCATTGCCAATATTGAGCAAGTTCAAATCACATGTTGAAACTCACCATTCACATTCCATAATGGGATCAGCAACTGAATTCACGAAGAAGGATATTGCTTGTATTAAGAAAGCGGGTGATGAATGAAGTTATCAAGGGTGAATATTACTAAATAACAGTATGCCATTATAATGATGATATGAAATGAGTAGGGAAGTTTTTTACTGGTCACCGATGCTGCTCAGCAGAAATTGAATCTTTGCGGAGAGATCTGTCTATTGCCCAGATGGAAATAGCTTCACAGTAAGATCTGGCTACCACTGAGAAAGATATAGCGTTGGGTATGATCTTGACTATTAATAATTGATGGATTATAGAATTGAATTCGGCACCCTGTTGAACTTTCGAAAAAATCTCTGAGATGAGCGAGGAGAAGCATAAATGTATTTTGTTTAAATAACGTCAGAGGACTAAGTGTTCCAGTGAGTGAAAGTTACGGAAATTTGGTTTACAAACTGGGGTTTGGCAGCAGATTTACTGCAGGAAAGAAAGGAAAAATAAGACCTTGCATTTTTAAGGAGTACTGACACAGTATTTTCTACCCTGTAATATCACTGACAACATGTTGAATAGTACTTGAAAAATTGAAAATGGTTCGGCCGCGCAGAGTGCAAGTGAATCATTTGACCCACACAAAATTACACCAGCACTAAGCCGTAATTCTCTCGATGAGCAAAGCATCTTCATTCTGAATCAGGAGCCAGCCATCCTCAGGGAGAAGCAGAACGCACCAAATTCCAAAGGCGGAAAGGCAGCACAAGAGCGGTTTGCAGAGTCACTAAATGCAGTCTAATTAAATGAGTGTGACTGGAATGGTGTGAAGTACCTTTGAATAATCATAAAGAAAGAACGCAGAGGACAAGGTCGGAGGGCCTTGGAGCCAGAAGAGCAGCAGGCACACATTCAAAGACTACTGATCCTCACAGAAGAGAAGGTGGCATTGTTCCTCTCACTGGAATGTCTGCAAGGTACTGAAGGACTGCAGTATAATGATACCTCGCTGAATCTGGTGCATGTTAATACTAAAGGAGTATATCCATATCCATAGGTAATACCCAACATTTTTGGGGGTGAAATTGGGGCGATCGCCGGCCGCAGGCGGGCGTGGCGCTAAGGGTTACCGCCGCCGCAAACCGGCAGGTGAATTTTGAAGGTGGCGGTAACATCGCCGCGCCCCGTTATCGCCCCCCAGAGGCAATAACGGGAGGCGCTAAGGCACCGGATTTCTAGCCCTTCATCTTTTACATAGAAATTGTCCACCAATTGGGACTGTAGTTGCAGCCTATGTATAGGCTTCACAGAACAACTCTCACACTGAACCATCACGATTGTTTTGAACACAGAAATCTAAGTATTTTTTTCTCTCTGTATATTCTGGGTGAGGGGTTGGGGGCATGGGGAAGAAAGGATAGATCCAAACAATCAGATGTGACAAAAGCCTACAATATTAAGCATCAAGACTATATCACAGCACTGCTCACCGACAGAAAAAAGAAAGACTTGCATTTATATCTCGCCTTTCACATCCTTAGGACGTTCCAAAGCACTTTACAGCCAATTAAGTACTTTTGAAATATATAGGGCCAAAAATTCAGCCCTTCCCGGGTGAGTACTGAGTGCGTACTCACCCGTAATGCGTCCCGAAGTGCCGGTTTCCTGCATGCACTGCGCATGTGCGGGAAACTGGAACTTCCGGTCTGGTGAAAGGGGCGGTTCCTAGATGAACCGCGTGTGCGGTAGAGGCTGCGCGCACGCAGCAAACTTAGATTTTTTTTTCAGGGTTCTACGGGAGGGTAAGTAGTGAAGAAACTATGCTAATGAAAAGGAGGCGCAAGACCCGTTTTCAACAAGGTAAGTGGTTAATTAAGTATAATTTAAAAAAAATTTCAACAGGTTTATCTTTTTTAGATACTTTAAAGAAAGGTAAGTTTATTTTTATCACTTTTTAAAAGTATTTTAATTTTTTCAAAAGTTTAAATTTTTGTTTAAAGTGGTTAACTTATTTAACTATAGTTATTTTATAAATGTGATGGGGTTTTTTTTTAATTTATTTTAAGTTTAGCTGTTCTTTTGGGGCCGATTTCAATTCACAGATTTGACAGGTCTTCCTGTCAAATCTATGAATGAAAGATGGTCTGCTGCCATTGGCTCTCCATGGCCCACGTGATCCCAGGGGACGCATCGCACTAACTGCGCCCCTGGGACATACACGCACTGCGTGCCGGCAGTTGGAGCAGGCCCAGGAGCTGAAGTTCCCGTGGGCCCAAAACACAATGGCAGGCGCGGTAGGTAAGTGCAGCGCGCGATCCTTACCCCCGCGGCAAGCCGGAGAGGCGAATTTCTGGGCCATAGTCACTGTTGTAATGTAGGAAATGCAGCAGCCAATTTGCACACAGCAAGCTCCCGCAAACAGCAATGAGATAATGACCTCATAATCTGTTTTAGGTGTAGGCCAGGACACCGGGGGAACTCTGCTGCTCTTCTTCAAACAGTGCCATGGGATCTTTTACGTCCACCTGAGAGGGCAGATGTCTCATCCGAAAGATGGCACTTCCAACAGTGCAGCTGTCCCTCAGGACTGCCCTGGAGTGTCAGTCTAGATGTTTTACTCAATTCTCTGGAGTAGGGCTTGAACCCACAACCTGCTGACCCACAGGTGAGAGTGCTACCTACCAACTGAGCCAAGGCTGGCACCATTGTAGGGAGCATTTCCTGAACCACCCACAGTACACTGCAGTTATGAACAGTTGCAAGCCACTGGAGATGACACAGTGCCGCAAAAACTGTTCGCCCCAGCGTTCCAGATTCAATTCATTATGCTGCAGGCATTTGAACTATGAACTGCTGTGCAATCTGCCACTATAGGCACACAAGCAGTTGTGCAATTTGGTGTGCTAGACCTGCAAGGTACCATGTAGACTGAGTTTGCCTTCCTGCAGGATGGCTCGCTGATTTGAGTGCCAAATTGTCTCACCACTTACTCCTCTCACAACACCCCCAAAAGTATAATTGCCTTGTTTGCTGTACGCTCTATTATTGCCGCATTACAACTAGATATAGAAAGAAAGATAAGGACTTTGAGATCCCCTGGTAACTGTCACTTAGCTGCTGCATGCATGTCCTCCTGGTTGGGTCCCTTGCACAGTCTCTTGGTTGGTTCCTGCATGTCCTCTTGGTTGGGTCCCTTGCACAGTCTCTTGATTGGCTCCTGCATGTCCTCCTGGTTGGGTCCCTGGCACAGTCTCTTGGTTGGTTCCTGCATGTCCTCCTGGTTGGGTCCCTGGCACAGTCTCTTGGTTGGTTCCTGCATGTCCTCCTGGTTGGGTCCCTGGCACAGTCTCTTGGTTGGTTCCTGCATGTCCTCCTGGTTGGGTCCCTTGCACAGTCTCTTGGTTGGTTCCTGCATGTCCTCTTGGCTGGATCTGTTGTACCTTCTTCTTAGTTGGGATTGTTGCCTGTTGCAAGCTGGAGAGAAAGTGAATCACTTTGTAAAAATGTATTTTTCATCTTTTGTACCTCGTACCTGTGGGACTAGGTTTCCATTAAGCCCACAGCTTCACTTGCCTAGAGTTATAATTTAAAGCTTTGCCTAGAGCATCCTTGAAGGAACATGTGCTGCGGTTTTAAGAAGCAGTGAGATGAAAGTGCATTATACATTTGATTCCCGATGGTAGTATTTTGGGCTAAGTTCAGAATTTACATTTTTGTAGATTTCACAGCATGAAGCTTTTCCGTAGATAAGAACATAAGAACTAGGAGCAGGAGTAGGCCACACGGCCCCTCAAGCCTGCCCTGCCATTCAATACGATCATGGCTGATCATCGACCTCAACTCCACTTTCCTGCTCTATCCCCATATCCCTTGATTCCCTTTGAGTCCAAAAATCTATCGATCTCAGTCTTGAATATATTCAATGACTGAGCATCCACAGCCCTCTGGGGTAGAGAATTCCGAAGATTCACAACCCTCTGAGTGAAGAAATCGCTCCTCATCTCAGTAAAATGGCCGACCCCTTATCCTGAGACAATGACCCCCTAGCTCCAGACTTTCCAGCCAGGGGAAACAGCCTCTTGCCATCCATCCTGTCAAGCCCCCTAACAATTTTATACGTCCTCAGTCTGAGCACTGTACTAAAACTTTTATAATGCTACCCTATGTTCACTATGTTCATTGGGTATGGTTGTGTAATGACTATGTTACTGGACTAGTAATCCAGAGACCGTGAGTTCACATCCCACCATGGCAGCTTGAAAATTTTAATTCAGTTAAAAAATCTGGGAATAAAAGAAAGCTGGTATCAGTAAAAGTGACCAAGAAGCTGTTGGATTGTCGTAAAGACCCCACTGGTTCACTAATGACCTATATGTGACTCCAGTCCCACACCAAAGTGGTTGACTCTTAAATGCCCTCTGTAGTGGCCTAGCAAGCTACTCAGTTGCATCAAACTAGCAATGGGCAATAAATGCCAGCCTTGCTAGTGATACCCACATCTTGAGAATTAATAATTAAGAGAAACTTCGCAAATAGTGTCCTGCAAAAACAAAGGGAGAAAAATTCGGTAGTTTAGCATCTCCTGTTAGCGCCAGTAGATGGCGCGAGCGGGGCGCTGGAGCAGTATCACTGGGGTGAGGCGAATCCAGCGCCAAATCCCGCCCCCCTGTAGCGCCGTCGCTAACAGTTATCGCCGGGAGCCTCAACGCCAGGTGGATCGTGGCTTCAGTGAGTGTGCAACGCTCACTGACCGCTCGATCTATGAAATTGATTGTCACCACCTGCCTTAGCGCCTGGAGGAAACAACGACAGGGAGAGCTGGTGTGAAACACCAGGAAGCCAGCACCAGGGACATTATTTAAAGGGATCATCGGTAATGAGTCGCAGCTGTAGGTTAGTGGAGTTTCAGTGCTTTCTTGTCAGTTTCACATAGTGCAACATTCTCATTCCATGATTTCATGGTTATTTTGTATCAGGAGTGTTGTGGCAACTAAAAAGTAGCTACATTTACTCTTTAAAAAATCAAACTGTTACACTTGGTTACATTAATGGGGGCTGTACTGGCAGTCGACCTCACCCTCCAGGATCTACGGTGGAGGGAGTGGAGGGAGTGAGAAAGACTGGAACATGTGGCCACAGGGAGGAGGAGGGCCATCAGGGCTCTCAACAGGAGACCTTACCCTCCCAGGGTATTCCGAGAGCACTTCTCCTACCTCCAATTAAGCGAGGAGCAGTGTATTAGAAGGCTCTGCTTCACCAGGGAGGTGGTCACAGAACTCTGCCACCTCCTGCAGCCAGACCTCCAGCCTCAGATCTCTCAGTGGCAGCCAAGGTCACTGTTGCCCTCAATTTCTTTGCCAGCGGATCCGTACTGTCTGCAACAGGAGACATAGCTAACATCTCGCAGTTCGCCGTCCATTGCTGCTGGAGGTCACAGAGGCTCTCTACAGAAGGAGAAGAGACTACATTTCCTGCCCGATCACCACAGAGAAGCAGGACAAGTCTGCATGTAGTTTTGCCAGGATAGCGGCATTCCCCATGGTGCAGGGCGCCACTGATTGCACCCACGTGGCTTTGCGGGCACCACATAACAATCCTGAGATCTTCCATAACCGCAAAGGCTACCACTCACTTAATGTGCAGTTGGTGTGCGACCACAGACAGCGAATCCTCAATGTCAATGCCCACTATCCTGGCAGCAGCCACGATGCCTTCATTCTGTGCCAGACCGGTGTGCCAGCACTCTTCCAGCCATCACGTCAAGCTCATGGCTGGCTGATCGGAGACAAGGTCTATCTGTTCTCCACTTGGCTCATGACTCCCCTCCGCAACCCCAACACTCCTGCTCAGCACTCATATAATGAGAGCCAGGCTGCCACCAGGACCATCGGGGTGCTCAAGCAATGGTTCCGCTGCCTTGACCGCTCGGGAGGAGCCCTCCAGTACTTGGCTGAGCGGGTGTCCCATTTCATGGTGGACTGCTGCATGCTGCACAACTTGGCCATCAGGAAGGCCCAGCCCTTGCCACCAGGGATTGCGGGGCCACCTCAGGAGGAGGATGAGGGAAAGGAGGAGGAGGAGGAGGAGGAACAGGAGTGAGGGAGGAGGCACAGGAGTGAGGGAGGAGGCAGCCACTCAATCAGCCTTTTGGAAGGGCGGTCCGTGATTCATCAATTCTCACCTCTGAGGCACACACCCAATCACTTATCACTTCTGAGATACTCACCCTGTCACCTCTGACCTCTGAGGCACATAGCCAATCACCTCTGACCTCTGAGGCACAAGGCTGTGTGACAAGGTGACTAGATTTTAATGTATGTCCCGTCGCATCACTACAAAGATAAATCAGTCACTACACCGCAAGGAGCTAATTCAGTTTGATTAAATTATCAACTCAAATTGGATCTGGATTTAATAACTAACATTCATTTGCATTCTTATTAAAAATAATTGATGGCATTTGAAATTAGATGGAAGCTTTTACACCATTAGCTAAACTTTTGTTTTATCTTTATGAAACATCTCATTAACATTATGTTTGTGTAAGTTACATGAATGATACATCAATTTACCTTTTGGATTCGTGTCACTCTTTGGATGCAATACATATGGCAACGAGAGGAACTGTGGTGAAAAACAGGGCTTTCAATTTAGTGCTAGCTGCCAGATTTATTGTAGATGACTCATGTTTTTGGCATGATGTTAAAGCCCTGAAATTTTGAGGCTCCACTAGCAGGGTGAAATATAGGGCTGGATTTTCTGATTGGAGGCGGGTTGGCATCGGGAATGTTAGTCGGCGGGTTCCGGTCCCGCTCCCTGCTCCAGCCAGCCTGCTGTCACAATGTTACGTTAATTGGGCTCGTTAAACCCGCCGTGCATGTTACCCGCCCTGATCACAAGCTGCGGGTCTGCTGAGCTGCTCTGCTGACGTGTTTGCAGCCGGTGTAATTAAAGGGGCCATTTCCCCATTAGATCTCAGGTCGTTTCTGATGCTCCTCAGTGCTGCTTCTCACCACGATGTCTGCAGAGAAACAAAAGGCAGCTCCCCGCTTCAACGAGGACTCCCTCCATGTTCTTGTGGTGGGAGTCAGAGGACGTTGGGAGGTCCTGTACCCATCTGATGGAAGAAGGAAACCTCCTCAGCAGACAAAGGCAGCCTGGCTGCGAATAGCTGAGGAGGTCAATGCCAGGTCTGTGTACAGACGCACCTGGGTCCAATGCAGGAAAAGATTCAATGATCTCCTGCGCTCTGGAAAAGTGAGTATAAACGCACACTTACCTTAATTCTGCTGTGCCTGTCATCACATCCCCATCACACTGCATTGGTAACCCTACTCCTGCACATCCTGACTCAACCCAACATCCCTTGCACCATCCCCCATCCCTCTCTCCCTACGCACAGAATCACTTCCCCATCTTACTATGCACCCCTCACACTCACTCTCAAGGTTATGCACTGACAACAACTAACAACTAAAAAGGAGGGAACTTCGTAATGGGAACCCACTCCTTCACAGTCTCCCTCTAAACATCTATCCTATCCATTCTTTACACTCATTCCATCACTCTCACTAAAACTCCACTTCTTTCCCTCATTGCAGGAAAAGAGAGCCCACAATAAGAGGGAGAGGGAGAGAACAGGAGGAGAACCAACATCGTTCTCACAGCTCACCCACGCTGAGGAGGTCGCTCTCAACATTGCGGGATCAGTGAAACAGCTCGAAGAGGGGGACGGAGAGACAGGCTCAATAGAACAACTTGGTGACAGAATGCTTCTCCATCCATCTTATTTGGCTTTCACGAGTGACACATATGGGATCTGATGTCAATAGAAATTGAATGTTCATCATGTGCACAATGGGATGTGTCTGCAATTTACATATCACATGTCGAACTCATGTCTTTACTCTCCCACAGGACCATCAAGAGCCCCCGTCCCTACTGTCCAGGAGGATGAGCAGGAGGACTCCTCAGAGGAACATCCATCCTCTGAGGGAGCAGCGTCAGCAGAAATGAGTGCACCCAGCACCAGCGCAGAGACGCACACCTCGGTGGGTCGTTTGCGAGATAGAGTAGTGTTGTCACCTGGTGTATCACAACTCACGAGTGAGCAAGAGCAGATGGTGGAGACAGGGACAGCAGTGGAGAGTCCTTGTCGGAGGCCGCAGGCTGCTCCTAGCTCTGCTCAGCTGCATGTAGACGCTGAGCCTCGGGGGCCATCCAGAAAGAGAGCGGTCCTGGAGTTTCAGGAACAAGTGCAGGAGGCTCTGACTGGATTTGCAACCACGGTGACTGCGAGTGTGCAGAGAATGGAGGAGTCCATCTCAAACACGAGCAATGCCGCGGTGCACGCAATGGCGAATGTAGATCCCGCCATGGAAAAGATGGCAACCTCCATGGAGGACATAAATCGCCAGACTCAAAACAACATGGTAACTCTTCTAAATAGATGGTCAGCTATGGAGGATAGATGGGCATCTATTGTGGAGAGGAACCAGAGGTACATGGACGTCCCCGTTATGAGGACTGTCAGTACAGAGACGGGTCCTCATGGCCCCACTGATGTGCAGCAAGGTGCTCTCCAGCTACTTGCTAGCAGGGAAGTGCGGGTGGCCCAAGAGAGGGATGATGGTGGGTGGCGACATGCAAGTGGGCGCTCCTCTCCAAGCGCTCTGACTTCCATCCCCTTGCCAACCCCTCGGTCAGAGCCCCAGATGAGCACCCAAGCAGTGATGGCCGAGTCTGCCCTTGTGCAGCTGCAGGAGGAGCAGACTTTGGCGGGGCCTCACAGGCTCCAAAACCCAGAGGACGACCGCCAAAGGCGACTAAGCAGGCACAGCAGGGAAGTGAGCAGTCTGCCTCTACATCTGCTGAAGCCACAGGGGTAGCACAACGTAGAAGCACGCGTAAGAGAAAGCTGCCACATAAGTAATCACAAGGGTACTCACTTGGGTGTTCTGCTAGAAATCAATGTTAAGTTTCTGTTCTTTTATTCCGTTAGAATAAATTAATGTTGTATGAATGTTTGACATCGTTGCCATTTGTGTGCTCACAATTTGAGGTGGCACAGTGAAGGGTGAGGGCGCCTGTTATGTCCAGCAATGGAGGCGACATTGGATATAGAGTTAACAACAGACACTTAGGGCAGGATTTTCAATGACCCGTGGAGTCGGGTTTGGAGGCGTGTGGGGGGTTAAAGTTGCAGATTCGGGGGTCCCGACCCCATCCCGACTCCAACACGCCTCCACGCAACTTTGACAAAATCGGTCGTAGGGGTTCCCGACTCCGTCTCGCCTCCAAGAGGTGGGAGAGGCCATTAAAGCCCTTAACAAGCCCTAAACTGGCTCTGTAATGCCATTTTGAAACGTTTTAGCTAGTTTAACCCTTTTCCCACGTGAAGTACGCCTGATGTGAAACATGCCAGTGACACCTGGCGGGAGCACAAGTGGATAGCTGACTATCAGCTGCAGGTCCACTATTACAACGGAGATGTGATGAAGGTAATAGTAGTACTGTATTAGGTCTGAAAGTCGCCTCTGATGCTGCTGCATTGAATGTCTTCAGAGACTGCCTGGGAGGACTTGGTTGGAAAAAACACCTCTACCTCTCTCTCTCTCTCTCTCTCTCTCTCTCAGCTGCTGCTCATTTTGCATCCAGGTCCACTCACAGCAAAGGCCAGGCAATCTCTGAGACCAGGCAGTCTCTGACCTGCAATGATGACATCATCAGAGGCGACTTTCAGACTGAAACCACTAATTGGTTCATGGGTTCCCACATGCTGGAACTCAATTGCCCAATTAAGTGAAAATTGCATCAATCTCCCACATCCAATTGCAGGCGGGTGGATAACACGAAATGCGGCGAACACAACCCCAACCCGCCCCAAGACAAAATCCAGCCCTTACAGCCTCAAGATGGAATGTGTCTCCCAAATCCTGAAATCAGCAACTTCTGACATTTGAAAGTGAACAGATGTGATAGTGCAGCTTTTAAGCTGCAGTTGCAGCTGTGAACGACCCAGCTCGTTGGTCCTGCCGACATACTTACCTGACGTGATCTCCGACCGTCGTGAAACCCATTGAAAATGTGGGAAAATAGAAAAAGGCTGTCAAAATAGCAGTTAACAAGCACTTGACAAGGAGTTAAGTGTCTTAAATCCCTCACCTGCCGCTTGGTATTGGGTCTGTTCTGAGATCGCAGACCCGACAATCTTGAAACTCACACGGAGGCGGGTTCGCGGCGGGTTTCCAACCCGCCGTCAATCATCGTGACTTTAACACCTGACCTGCCTCCGAACCCGCCCTCTGAGCGCCGGCAAAATCGCGGCCATAGGCTGGGAAACCAGACAGGCAGGTGATCCTGCGTCAGCTTAGGATGAGCCCACAGGAGGGCAAAAGGGCGATGTTTAGAATGGGTCCAGTATGGAATACCTAGTTACAGCCCTAAGATCCCAATAATATTACCCCTGGAGTTCCCCAGGATTGACTCTTGAGCCCCACCTCTTCCTCATCTAAGTGTTGCTTCTTGGTTGACGACACCCAGCTCGACCTTTACTTCGCCTCTCTCGACCTTCCACTGTGTTCTCGGACTGCTTGTCTAACATTTCCTATATGAGCCCAGTTGAAATTTGGGAAGATCAAATGGCTGGAATTTTCCGGTGTGGTAGTGGGCGTGATTGGTGGCGGGTCAGGTGGGAAAGTTGTTATTTTTGACAGTGAGTCGGGAACCCGCTGTCATCCCGCCCCCACGCGCCTTTCCCCCAGACGCGTCTGTCATCGCGGAGCCGACCCGACCGGTAGCGGCGGGCGACCCAATTGAAATCATTATCAGGTAGTTTACAGACACTTAAGAGCCTTTTTTCACTTACTTTTTAAATTTCCCTGCATGGCCACGGGATTCACACAGCTCGGGAAGCGCGTCTGTCAACCTGAGGCGGGAGTTCAGTGGCCATTGCTCCAGCTGATTACTTGGCAGCATCAAATGTACAGTAAAAGCTCCCACCTGACAGATGATCACTTTCCTCAGGCAGAAACTGTTGCTCAGTCCATTTCCAGTACAGATTCTGCAGGCTGCAAGTCTTTCCAGCAAAGTCTCCATCCAGTGTCACCTCATTGGAAGAACTCTCTCACCACTGACAGATTGCTTCTGTCATCTCTACTTCACCTGCCATCTATTCCATCAGCATGGGTGCCCTTGAAACTCTCTCACCTTGGTCCTCAGAATTGGACCACGATGAGCCCCAACACCAGCAGCACCAACAACAACACCAACCTTCTCCACAATCACCTGATGCTGCACAGGACACAAGGCATCAGCACCCGACCACATTACTGCCCAGGAGGCCAGGGATGGCCTCGCCATAGCCAGATTTACTTCACTTGATGCTGTACACCCTGGCTGCCACATGATGCACCAGGTTGGCACCACCCCACACCAACACCATAAAGCATCCCTACAATGTCCAAGCCATTCCTTTCATACTCATCATCTTTGCGGGTGGTACCGTTATGTCTCACCATTCACTGCAACTCACTCAGCCACTTCCGAAGGTGCACACAAATCTGTCCAAGACCAGAAAGTGTTGATTTTTATGTTTGACACCACATTAACAGAAACTTTACATAAACATTGGATAAAACACCCAAGTGGCTACCCTTGTGTGTTGTTAGTTGGTATGATTGCACTAGGATGAGGGTGAGTGTGAGGGGTGGCTAGTGAGATGGGGATGTGATAATGTAGATAGAGAGAGAGGGATGGGTGGAGGTGCAAGGTATGTTGGTGTGAGTAAGGAGGTGCAGGAGTAGGGTTGAAAAGGCAGAATCCAATGTGCCGTCTTTCAAATGAGACGTTAAACCGAGGCCCCACCTTCCCTTTTGGGTGGATGTAAAAGATCCAATGGCAGTATTCGAAGACGAGCAGAGGAGTTCCCACCGGTGTCCTGGACAACATTTATCCCACACCAACACCTGATCATTTATCCCATTGCTGTTTGTGGGACCTTGCTGTGTGCAAATTGGCTGCTGCATTTCCTTCATTACAACATTGACTGATAAAGCGCTTTGGGATATCTGGAGCTCGTGAAAGGTGCTATATAAATACAAGTCTTTCTGCTTTGCACATTTACATAGTCGTGCATACCTACATTGTGTGAACCCTTTCATTTGCATGTTATTAATCTTTATCAATTAGTGCTGGCAAGAACGTACAAAAGTTATTTTTCCATCCATTACCAAAATTTATGCAAAGCAAAGACTTTACACACAGATGAGCATTTGCAGTTAAGCACCATATGATGATAGTGCTCTAGCCAGCTAATGGCCTCAGGTGGCCAGGAGGTCCTCTCCCTCAGACTGTCCCAACTCTTCCAGCTGCAGCTGGTATTTAGCATCTGTTTTCTAACTGAAGTTATTAACCACCATGGTTAAGTGGAAACTACAAGCCACCAGACCAATCTCCTTCAAAAATAAACCTTCAGAATATAGCACTGGGATTTAGCCAATGCACATGTGCCTTTTTATAAACTATTAGAAATATGCCATCTTGGCACAGAGTGAGGAAGAAGGTTTCAAAGAGGCACAGCTAATGTCTCCTACGTGTGAGCAGCCTGACTCGTCATCTCTGGCTACAGTTCCCGAGTCTCCCACAGCTCCCCCATGTCTGGCTACAGTTCCCGAGTCTCCCACTGCTCCCCCATGTCTGGCTACAGTTCCCGAGTCTCCCACAGCTCCCCCATGTCTGGCTACAGTTCCCGAGTCTCCCACAGCTCCCCCATGTCTGGCTACAGTTCCCGAGTCTCCCACTGCTCCCCCATGTCTGGCTACAGTTCCCGAGTCTCCCACAGCTCCCCCATCTCTGGCTACAGTTCCCGAGTCTCCCACAGCTCCCCCATCTCTGGCTACAGTTCCCGAGTCTCCCACAGCTCCCCCATCTCTGGCTACAGTTCCCGAGTCTCCCACAGCTCCCCCATCTCTAGCTACAGTTCCCGAGCCTCCCACAGCTCCCCCATGTCTGGCTACATTACTGGGGGGACGGTGGACTGGCGCAGGATAAATGTATCATGGTACCTTGCAGAAACTTGTATGATCCTCTTTGTGTGGTCGACCACTAGATGCACGTTAGTGGAGTGGTAGCCTTTCCTATTGCCGAATGATGCTCTCTGGTGTTCTAGTGCCCTGATGCAAAATTGTGTACAATCGATGACACCTGCATGCGGGGGAAGCCAGCCACTGTTGACTGTTGACTGTTGAGGTCAATGGGGAATGTGATGTACTGGTTAGTCTTAGCAAACAAGGTGTTGGTGACCTGCTTAACGCAGCTGTAGATTGCAGACTGGGAGATGCGGGAGATATCCCCTGTAGCAGACTGAAAGGAGCCAGTGGTGAAGAGGTTAAGGGCTGTGGTGACTTTAACAGGCAGGGCCCACTGGTCCAGCAGGCAGCGGTTGTGTTGCAGTAAGCTCTTCAGATAGATGTAAGATAGTGACTCCTGGCCTGTACATCCTGTGTGTCTCCTACGAGCAGCCCCCCCGCCCCCCACCCCCCCCCCCGCTGTCTTCTGATAGGAGCAGCTGCTGCTCCTCTTCCTCCCAGTGTTCATTCATCCAGAAGAAACTAGCAATAATTGCACCCATAATAAGCACGGAAAGCTTTCTGAGGGTGACAGGGCAAAAATAATGAGAAAGAAGCGATCTGGAAGCTGGAAACTCTCCTGGCAAACCAGACAGCAAAGAGATCCTCTGATGCACTGAACTGCAATGAGAAGTCGCACAACACCAGGTTATAGTCCAACAGTTTTATTTGAAATTACGAGCTTTCGGAGCGCTGCTCCTTCGTCAGGTGAAGTGAGGGAATACAAATCAGTTACAAAGCATATAACTGTATGTAACTGATTTGTATTTCCTCACTTTACCTGACGAAGGAGCAGCGCTCCGAAAGCTCGTAATTTCAAATAAAACTATTGGACTATAACCTGGTGTTGTGCGACTTCTCATTTTTGTCCACCTCAGTCCAACACCGGCATCTCCGCATCATGGGCACTGAACTGCAGCTGAGAACCCCTTTCTATACAGCTTCAGCGGCTCTGAAACGCCAATCCCACCAGGTTTTACTGGCAGGTTGGGCACTGGGCGGGACCTCCGTGATTTTCAGTTAAAATCGCGACGGGGTCCGAATGATGTCATCGTTAAAACTTTTCTATTTTATCAAGGCCCCCACCTGCCTGTAAGCGGATGCCTTTCCCCACAACCAAAAACAGCGCAGTTAAAATGGAGGGGGGCAGGAACGTAGGGAGGAGCGCCCTACCGTCAACCGCCCGCCCGTCTCATTTGCGCCGGGCGAGCAGGGTTAAAATCGGCCCCTTAAATGTCTGCTGAACAAATGACATAAAGCTAGACATTGGGGGCATTATCGCCATTGTCAGTCTGCGTAGTCATGTTGTAAATGTACTCAGGAAGATTTGCTCTGGTTGGTATTTTTAGCCAAATTGTTTTGTCAGTTTTTTTCCGACCCGAGGAAATCTTCATAAAGTACATTTACAATGTCACTGCGCGTGAGCAGAGATTTCTTCCTCGTCTTTGTCTCTGAGAATTGGTTCTGTCCACTTTGTGTACTCAGTTAACTATGCATAATGACCTACTTAACTCCAGCACTTAAAATACCCCAGATGTAAGTTGCAGATATTCCAAGTGCTTGTGATATATAAATCCCGACTGAAAATCACACAGCTGGAATTTGTCCAATTTGACAGCTCTGCATGGAAGGAGCAGCTTTGAAGGGGCTGAAAGTCCTTTCCTCACTCCATGCGTTCTGATTTACTTAGTTCTTGTTTGGAAACCCTGAAGGCAAAATATGGGTACAGCTCACCGAAGCAGCCTTTTAATATAGGTGGTGCATTGCATTAGGTCACAGGGACTCGGGAAGAATATTCAGGGAGTCATTCTCTTCAAAAAATATGTTGAAAGACAAATCATAAATCTTTCAATTTTTTTTTAATTAGAATACCGTTGGAGAGACTTGCTCTTTAAAACAAATTATCTGGGTTTTTTTTGGCTTCAGTCATATAAATGTCAGGCCTGTTGTGTGGAGCTCCCACTGTCGTGTAATTGAGCAGCTAACTCAGTGACGCTGGTAATAACATTTGCTTTAATATGCCTGTCTCTGCATTCGCAGGAGATCGATTAGCCTTGGCCTACAAAAACTCATAAAAGCAAACAAGGGCAACAACAAGGAAGGGACTGAGACATAACAATAAGTGCTTAAGCCTCCAATACGGTGGGCAGGAAGTGCGCGCTCATTACGAGCCAGCAGTGTGTCACGAGCCAAGAAGTGGGAAGAAAAGATAGGAAGAGGCAGGTCGGAGGAGAGCTGGGGAGAGGAAGGAAAGAACAGGGGAATTTGAGGGGTAGAGAAGTGCAGGCGACAGGGAGATGGATGGGAATGGGGAGAAGGGAAGAGAGAGGGAGGACAGGTGATGGGGAGGAGGAAGGGTGAGGATGGTTGGATGATTACTGGTGCTGGAGGAAGTTTACTAAGGAGTCATTTTGGTGGTCTGTGGAGAGGGTGTGGGCAACAGCCCCAGGATGATTTGCCTGCTTAGTGGGGGCAGGGATTGTATGAGCCTGGGTCGCTTTGCCTGCTCAGTGAGGAAGGGGTAACAATGACAGAAATACTGCTTTCTGGAAGGGGGGGAAACGGGGTACAAAGTACTGCTCAGTAAGTGGGTGGTATGGATTTTGGAGTTGGCCGTGTCAAAGTTCTGCTCAGTGGGGGTGGGACAAGGCAGACATCCTGGTAAATGGGATGGGGAGGGGGAACAGGCTGCAGTAATTATCAGGCTGGACACTGTGGCATGGGCCCTGGATCGCAGCAGAAAATGGGCAATGTGTGGAAGGGGCCGGTGAGCAGCCAAATGGCAGCCAAGCGCATGCGCATAGGGATCAAGGCACTAGGAAGAGCGACCACAGGAAGGACAAGTGGACAACAAGCCTGACCAGCGGGCAGGCCAGATTAACGGAGGCTGCCAGGGCGGGTGGTTGGCATGCTGATTGCTGAGAGGCCCGTGGGATCGTGGACTAATTGGGGGAGGTGCGAACTTGAAGTGGGACATCGAAAATAAAAATCAAGCAGCGGGGTGAGGTGGGAGAAAGTCCAATGGAGCTCTAATGGCTTGGAGAACAATTGAAGTCAACGGGAATAAAAAATCAGGAGAGATGTAAAATGGGCTGCTGATTCGCTATTGCCTGTTTTACACTATAGCACAAAGTCAAGATCTACCTCAATATGAGGTATTGGTAATCTTCAACAGATAACTACTTAAATATTTGCTTCCAGTCACTAAGTTACTTTGGTCAGTAACTAAAACATTAAAAGGGGCACGAACCACGAGTCAAAATGGCCCCCTCTAGCTCTAACTGGAGTCTGTGTAATCGGTACCTCAGTCAAAGTGACCATTCCACACCTGTACACCTAGACGTCGAGTGTCCGAAGGCTATTTGATCATGGAAGATGTGAGTTCTTTCCCAGCCCAGTCTGACCCTGGCCCAGCCAGATCTCCAGACACAAGCCTTTCTTTTTTGAACAGGGTAACGACTAGGAATGGGAATCAAGGCCGATTGTCGTGCCCTGACCTCCAGCCCCCGGGTGAGATTACCTAATGTAGTGTATGGGAATTGAGCGTGGAACCTCCCTGATCTGTGGACCTTTGTTCTACACTTAGCAATGCATTTACAAGCAAAGCTATTGGTGCAGTTTGTAATAAAATCATCCGGAGATAAATGGGTCACTCATTCCCAGTGACAGCCGCTGCAATTTAGAAGAGATTTTGAACTTTGATTACATTATTCAATTAAAGGATGTTGCCAAAAAGAAAGCATCTGCCTGTCCTGACCAGTAAAGGATAATAAATCGAACTAGCTGTTGAATGATGACCATTTTTTTTAGTGAAATACATAAAAGATGCTAATGGCTTTACAGAACAGTAATCCAATCAAATGGACAAGGAGCTCAGATGATGTCATAGCCATACAGAGAGAAACTCGAGCAAAGCATGTTCATTGTCTGAATCTGCCTAATATCACGGAGGGGGTATGAGACATTACAGGATAAATTGTTGACTTTAGCAATGCCAGGGCACAGCCTTGCCCGCTGGGAGCGTATAATCGGAAATCATGACCCACAGCCCACAGACGGAGAATCATGGGCTGTGCATGCATTTTTTTCAACAAGGGATGCTGCAGTGCAAAATCGGAAACATTTACCCGATAATGTGCATGTGTTGCAATCGGTTTCTCTTGTGAAACGCACTGGCCCTGGAAATCTGTGGAGTTTTATGTGCCGGGGATGCACCTGTAGGATATCTCCACCACTGAGCCCGCCAGGTGGGATCGAGGGGCGGTTGCCTTGTTGTAATAATCTGGGCAGCCGCCTGTGCTACTAGGGGCGCACCCTGGGCACCTGCCAGCCAGGGCAGATGGCAAAATGCGGCGGAGGATGCGCGGCGGAGGATGCCCGGCGGAGGGGCAGGAGTGCCGGGGCCTGCCCCAGAAAGATACCGCCTACGCCCCCATTGGCTCCCTCTATTGAGGCAGTTTCAAAAATTACCAGCGGTGCAGGCAAAATCCCAGGCCTGGAAGGTGGGGCCCACATCTGCTGGTCGGCAGGCAGGTGCACCTACTCTCACCTGGCCACTAGAGGATTCTCAGAGGACAAGGAAACTCCTGGACTAGGAGTCCCCTCCCCCAACCACACCTTCACGTGACATAGCCAGGTCTTGGCCCATTGTTCGGGCGCATCCACCAGACTTGCACTGGGGGTGGCTGCGTGAGAAGGACAATGGATTTTCAGCACCAATTTCTTTCCATTGAATTGTGGTTTTGCAACAATTATGTGTTTTCAATTGTCGGAATTTAATTTTTAATTGAGAAACCTAAGTGAAAAAAACAATGCTGATAGTGCAGGACAACACTATGGATAACAAAATACAGGAGTGGACCAAGGGGTCGCGGAGGGAGCGGTCCCTTCGGAATGCTGAAAGGGGAGGGGAGGGGAGGGGAAGATGTGTTTGGTGGTGGAAATGGTGGAGGATGATCCGTTGAATATGGAGGCTGGTGGGGTGAATTGTGAGGACAAGGGGAGCCCTATCGTGGTTCTGGGAGGGAGGGGAAGGGGTGAGAGCAGTAGTGCGGGAAATGGAATGGACACGGTTGAGGGCCATGTCAACCACAGTAGAGGGGAATCCTCGGTTGAGGAAAAAGGAAGACATAACGGAAGCACTGGTATGAAAGGTGGCATCGTAAGAACAGATGCGATGGAGACGGAGAAACTGGGAGAATGGAATAGTGTCCTTACAGGAAGCGGGGTGGGAGGAAGTGTAGTCCAGGTAGCTGTGGGAGTCAGTGGGCTTGTAGTGAATGTTTGTCAATAGCCTATTCCCAGAAATGGAGACAAAGAAGTCGAGGAAGGGAAGGGAAGAATCGGACATGGACCATGTGAAGGTGAGGGAAGGGTGGAAATTGGAAGCAAAGTGAATGAAATTTTCTAGTTCAGGGCAAGAGCAGGAAACGGCATCGATACAGTCATCAATGTACCAGAAAAAGAGATGAGGGAGGGGACCTGAGTAGGACTGGAACAAAGAATATTGCACATATCCCATGAAAAGGCAGGCATAGCTAGGGCCAATGCGGGTTGCTATAGCAACACCTTTAATTTGGAGGAAGTGAGTGGAGTCAAAGGAGAAGTTGTTCAGTGTGAGAACAACTTCAGCCAGGCGGAGGAGGGTGGTGGTGGATGGGGACTGGTTGGGCCTCTGTTCAAGGAAGAAGCGGAGCGCCCTCAGGCCATCCTGGTAGGGGATGGAAGTGTAGCGGGATTGGACGTCCATAGTGAAAAGGAAATGGCTGGGGCCAGGAAACTGGAAACGGTTAAAGTGGCAGAGGGCGTCGGAAGAGTCGCAGATATAGGTAGGAAGAGACTGGACAAGGGGAGAAAAAATAGAGTCGAGGTGGGAAGAAATCAGTTCCGTGGGGCAAGAACAGGCTGAAACGATGTGTCTACCAGGGCAGTCCTGTTTGTGGATCTTGGGAAGGAAGTAGAAACGGGCTGTGTGGGGTTGGGGAACTATGAGGTTGGCGGCCATGGAGAGACGATCTCCAGAGGAGATGAGGTCAATGACAGTCTTGGAAATGATGGCTTGATGTTCGATAGTGGGGTCATGGTCCAGGGGGAGGTAGGAGGAGGTGTCAGAGAGTTGTCGTTCAGCCTCCGCAAGGTAGAGGTCAGTTCGCCAAACAACAACAGCGCCACCCTTGTCAGTAGGTTTAATGACAATGTTGGGGCTGGATCTGAGAGAATGGAGTGCTGCAAGTTCAGAGGGAGGTAGGTTGGAGTGAGTGAGGGGAGCAGAGAAATTGAGACGGCCGATGTCGCACTGGCAGTTAGCAATGAAAAGATCTAGAGAGGGTAAGAGGCTAGAGGGAGGGGTCCAGGTAGAACGAGAATTCTGAAAACGGGAGAAAGGGTCCGCTGTGCGGGGGGAAGACTCCTGGCCAAAGAAGTGGGCACGGAGACAAAGGCGACGGAAAAAATACTCAGCGTCGTGTCGAGCTCGAAATTCATTGAGGTGGGGGCATAAGAGGATGAAGCTCAGGCCTTTGCTGAGGACTGATCGTTCGGGGTCAGAGAGGGAAAGGTCAGAGGGGATAGTGAAAACACGGCAGGGGGTGAGAGTGGAAGAAGGGATGGGGTCAGAGGAAATTGAAGGGAAAGAAGGTTCTGGAGGGGCGTTGGTGTCCAAGAGCTGTTGAAGTTTGCGATCCTTGACACCTGAAAGGAAGAAAAAAAAATTTTTGTTGAAGTGCTGGATGAGGCGAAGGATGAAATGGAACTGCGGACCAGGACAGCTTTGAGTTAGAGTGCGTCGGTGCTGATGAAGAGCGAGGTCAAGAGCTTGTATGTGGCGGCGCATGGCATTCAGCGTAGATCTCAGGATGCAGCGAGAGCAGAGGTTCGAGGAACGCTGAATATCTTGGAGATATCTGCAATCCTGGGTGGATCCAAAACACGAAGGGCTGGATTTTACCAGCCCTGAGGAGGCGGGTTTGGAGGCGGGACTGCTGGGAAAATGGGAAAAATTGGGAGCGGGTCCTAACCCCGCTCCCAACCTGCCTCCGAACCATCTTCCAGGGAGGCGGGTCCCCGACTCGCATAGGGACCCGTCTCCTCGAGGCGGGAAGGGGATTAGAGCCAATTAACTGCCTGTTAACAGGCAGTTAAGAGGCTTTTCCCCATTTTCCGCCTGCTGATGCGGGCTTCCCGACGGTGGGAAACCCCGCCAGGGTCAGCGAGGCGAGCTGTGGGTCTGCTGCAGTGTAAGTGTGCAAATGACAGCTGCAGAGGTAGTGTGATGGGTGCAATGGTGCACAAGTAAGTATGACAGGTGAGAGAATGTAGTGAGAAATATTTTTATTCTGTTTATATGTATCTGCAGTTGACAAGATTTGATGTTTCTGTGAAGCCTCATCTGATCGGGAGAATTGACAGATGGCTTCTGCAATCTCACATGCTGCTGCCATCTGTTTTCTCCTAAGGAGAGAGTCATTGGTATGCTTGGGTGCAAGGGCTCACCTTTGGACAGTGATTGTCAGTGTTTGACAGCACCTCAATGCTGTCAAACACTGACAATTCATCTGTCAAAAAATGATGGGGCCTATCCCTTTAAGAAAACCGGCAGATGAAGCATCATGCACTGACGTCATCTGACACCGGTTTTCCCTTAATTGGCCGGCAAGCCCTTAGGGCGGGCTTAACAAGGCCAATCAAGGGAAAATAGCGTCTGTTTGTCAGACATCGTTGGGGGCGGGACTAAAACCCGGAAACCAGCAGTCCCGCCCCCAACTTGTCTCAGCTGGCAAAATCCAGCCCGAAGGGTGGAATTTCAGTTGGAACCCACATGGAATAAGTCGGAGCTGGAGACAGTTGCTGAGGAAAGAGATGTGGCTGTGAATGCGAGTTTTGGTAGATATCTGATCAAACACGAAAAGGGAAATAGAAAGCAATGAAGATGAACAAGGTAAAAGAGACAAACGGAAATCCCGTCGGAGAGAAGAGCAGAACTTCTTCAAGGTGGGTATTCCTAGAAGAGAGGTGGCAGTGAATTAAACACTAATACAAAAGCAAAATACTGCGGATGCTGGAAATATGAAATAAAAACAGATTTATATATTTTTTGGGGCAATATGAGGAGTCAGTAATGAGGCCATAAATTGGTTCAAAGGTTCCAAAGGTGTCATAGCCAACATAAGTGGCTTGCAGACATCATTTGAAGCCTGGGTGGGTGTTGTAGGTGTTTGACAAACTGTTGCCCTGTGTCCTCCAGCCTCACATAGATAAACATTTTAAAGAAGCATTTCCAATTCCAGAAAATAACAAGCTACAGTGACCTTTTCCCGCTAATTTTCTCCTCGTCTCTGCTGGAGGTCCTGACTCTTGCTGGGGTAGGGTTCCATGGGGGCAAGCTGCCCAGCGGGGCCTTGCTGAAGTGAACCTTGTCGCAAGGCTAATCCATCCTAGTGGTGGAGGGAGAGGGGGGAGTTGTCACATCGGAGTCCAATCCTGTGACATCTATGCGCCCGCAAGTTCCAGCAGGAGACATTGGATAGGTGTCAAACTTTGTTTGATAACACCCCTGTGAAGCGCCTTGGGATGTTAAAGGCGCTATATAATTGTTGTTGTTGTAGTGGTGCAGGTGGGAAACCTGGCTGACTTTCGTTTGACCAGTGGGAGTTATGATTGAAGCCAGCGAGACTATAATGAAGTCCACACTGGTGGGTGGCATGACTTGCAGGCAGGGATTAGAAGGGAGTTATGTTTGCGTTGGCCATCTGTGTAGCAATGGGACCCGATTGTGGACTTCATTCCACATCAGTTATTATCAATCTTCAACGGGTATCATGGATCAAAATTTGGGAGAGGAAAGAACAGGGGATAGAACTCTCCTCTGTGATCCAGTACGAAATAGGGAAGGATCGTAGCAGAGAATGAGGCAAAATCAGGCAGGGAATCCTACCTCCACCTCACTGCCCTGATCTCCATTTCCCCCCTCATCCACCCCAGTTGCATAAATATATAAATCAGCGCCCTCTGCACTTCTATAGAATTAGAATAGATAAGATTACAGAATACATATCAGATTATATATCAATATTAGAAATACATGCAGTATGTAATAACTTGAAGTACAGATAATTATATAGATAAATGCATATCTATATCTACTTTATAAAAGTACATAAACTAACACAGCACTGTGGTGTTTCTCATCAGATGTTGGCTGACTTACTGGTTTATAATGACGGGAGTGTTAAACTATGCAACAAACAATTTATGATAGGGGAGAAATTCTGCTCCAGCGTTCCCGGTGCGTGCTGGGGCCACACATCCTGAAATTCTGCACCCAAGCCCGTGATGCTCCGTGCTTTAATTTTAATAGGTGGAAAATTACAGGTTGGAGTGCGGAATTTTTGATATGCAGTGCCAACAAGTGCCAGAAGCGTGGAAGGAGAAAGTCTCTCCTTACATGATTAGCGGCATGTTTACATTTTAATAGACCTTTCCTATTAGGTGTAAAGGGATTGACTTGGGCTGTTAAGTTGGAGCTGTGTTTGACAGGCCTGTCCCTGTTAAGGTACGAGGTGTATATAATTGGAGCCGAGCATAAATCTGATCTTCTATTGGTTCAGAACTATTCCCTGTGAAGACGTCTTATAAACAGGCACACCCCGAAGTCAACTGGAAGCTAATTGCTGTTGCTGAGGGGAATTTATCTGTTAAAATAAAAATAGTGAGGCAACAGTCTTGCCGCTCATCCTGAGATCGAGCCAGGGACGGGCGGCCCTCCCATGCCTGTTTAGAAATGAGTTAAGTTGACAGTGGGCGGGTCAGGATGAAGCAAGACCCCCCTCAGCCGCCATCTTAAACCCCCCACCCGCACTGTTCCTGCCAGGTGGGGGGTGAAAATCCATCCCACCATCTTTTAATTCACTAGCTGTGCATTGTGAAGTAACTTATCTGGATTCCTTCCATAGGCGCCTTTCCTTATCCTGTTAATCTTCGACCAAGTGGCACAAGAGATCAATGAATATATTTATTTAAAATAGCAATTCAGTCAATGATGCATGGTTCAGCCAAGAACCTGCCCCCACAGACTGCTTTAACACTGTGAAGCTGGTTGAGGCCTGTGTCACTTCTCAATCGAATTTGTTGCTTGTTTTACTTCTTGTTGTGGCAGAACATATCATGGAGATTCAATCTTTTCTTTCAATGCAGCTTTTAAGAAGAATCGCACGTTGGTTTTACAAGGGAACAATCAGACGTGTTGCTGCTTAGAGCTAACCACTTGCTTTCATGTCATGAGTCCTATTACAAAGTGTCCAAACCCCAAATCAATAAGTGCCAACTCTCAGTTACACTGCTTGTTCTGTTAGAAGGCTATTACTCCCTGACTTTTCCATGTTGTGCTTTGCACTCTGTTGTGGGATGTTCATTATAAGATGCAATTCACGTAAAATGATTTGTTTCCCAAAGACTATGATAACTGTACATATTTTCATCGTTAAGAGAGTAGAAGAGAAGGTATTAAATGAATAGTCAGGTAGATTCAATAGGCTGAGTATCAATACGCTGTAAAGCCAAGAATGTCACCTGAATGTGATACTAGGGCCTAAGAATGGAGAGAAACTCAAGCCCCATTTATGATGCAGAATCAGAGCTTGTGAATTTTATTGTATTGATGCCAACTGAGAAACAACAATTCATGCCTGTGGTTGCATTTTATTAGCTCTTTTAAAAACCAGCATTTCAACTCTTCTTGGCACAAACCTTCCTCGATGCTGAAGAAAGATTTGTACAGGCTACGAATGCAAAGAAAGCATGTTGCCAGTCTGTCTGGCAGGCTGAGAGCTCAGCTCCACAGCCAGAAGAAACGACAGCCGCTGATGGCTATTCAAGTGTCACCGCTGCCTCCAGAATCGCCTTGGAGATCTAGCTCCCAAAGGGGCGCTTGACTTCTCCAGTTGGACTCGTGCTGCTTCATTTACACCACAATGACGTTACTACAGTCAGGCTGCCATCAGAAGTGGGATTAAACTTGGCCAAATGAGACACTTCATTCTTACCCTGAGCTTCCTGCCAAGGTACAACTTTGACCTTGTCAACAAACAGTGCTCCTTAAAGCTGTACAACGATCCAATAGCACCAGTGAATGTACTTAAAAGTCCCTTTGGGATGTATTATTTATTAAATACTAAAAGTTAAGTGAACCCAGAAGAAAATGTTAATATAAGTCACGCCAGTAAGACAATATGACACAAATTTGAATAGCAAATTTAAAGCAGATGGTGGAAAAGAATAAACTATTCAAAGAGTGCTAAGTGTTTGGAATAGCCTAATAGATAAGATGGAAGAGTCAAAGATGTTAGCAGTTTGCAGATACTCAGCAGAGTGAGTTAAAGTACTTCAAGGATGAGCTTTGATGGGCCGAATGTCTCATCCTTGACTTTTCTGATGTCCTTATCACTGAACAAAGTACTGGGGCCTTTCACAAATCAGATGTTTATTCTGGGGGGGGGGGGGGGGGGAATACTGCTATTTAGCTAGCTGCCATACAGTGTAAGTAGCAATATGCATTCAGAAATTTTTCAGCATTTTGTTTTGCATTTGGTCAATGCTACCGAGGCCCCAGTGAATCGTTCGGTAAATGGAACTTCAGATAATATCCAAACTCCTCAGAAGTCTACAGTTCCCTACAGTTTCTGCAGGGAACGAAGCCATTTTAAATTAAGAAATTCAGATGAAGGGGCATAACCCACTGTGCAGGAATCCCCAATGTTTGAAAAGAATGAGAAAGAGATGAGGTAAATCAAGAAGTAGTGGTAAGGTTTTAAACACTTGTAGGCTGTATGAGGAAGAGAAGTCTGAAGGGTAGACAACCTTGAGATCTGGGAGAGAATGAGTTGGAATGAAAAACAGTGCCAATGCGTCTAGGTTTCAACACAGTGAGAACAGATAATGTGTAGGTTGCAATATTTGAAGCTTAGGGGGAGCAGGAGAGGAACATTCACAGGATTAGACTTCTTTACTCAGATGTAGAAACTCCGGGGAAAAATTTGGTTGCTTTGCACCTCCCGTTAGCGGGCGCTAATGGGGTGCAAAGCAATTAGCGCCCGGGCGCGGCAATGTTTGTGCCGCTCGCAAATTTGACCAGACATTTTGTGGCTGCGCTAAACACTACCGCCACGATCTCCTGCGCCCGCAGATCGTGACGTCAGTCAAGCATGCAACGCCCCGGTAGTGCCCCGGACCGGATATTAAGTGGCGCCCCCTGCCTTATCGCCTGCCACTAGCAGTCAGGAAGGGACTGGGGGAGCGCTATTTAAAGGCGACTGCTTCTTGCCTTTTTTTATCAGTGACATTTTTGCACCACGCATTCTGAGAGAGAGAGAGAGACTTCTGGAGAGATTCAACGCTATGTGAAGGAGTTTTGGGTACTGAGCAGCACTTTGCAGGTTCATTTTGATTTGCCCTTCCTTGCATCGATTTAGAAGAGATTATGGAGGCTGCACTCTGAGCTCTTTCCCTGGTTCTCTCCATTGTTCTTTCCAGCAGAATTGATGTACAGGTCTCTCCAGGCCGAGATTCAAGGCTGAAATGAGCAGGGTGTGGATGGAGAGCAAGATCGACCCTCCCCTTTAAGAACTGGCCGGCGCCATTGTGTCTGTGTTCCATTGCTGACTGACATCACATGAGCTTCGCCAGCGCTCTGAGGTAGCGCCTCGCTCCTCAGCATTAGCACCTTAAGAGAGGTGTGTAGCGCCTGATTTAGCGCTCCAGTCATCTCCAGGGGCGATAGAAGCCAAGTTTGCAGTCGGAGGCGATAATTAGCGCCAGGCGCTAAACTTTGCGCCCGGCCGATAATTGCGCCCCAAACGGGGCGACACCGAATTTCTCCCTCTCCATCTCTGAACCCTACATGCCAGAAATGTGCCAGGTTTGGTTCCTGGCCTGTGCTGAGGTAGCTGATCTCAGCTGGAACAGCAGTAGGGTACCTTACAAACAGATGGATAAAGGAAAAGCAAATTATTGAGTCCCCATTCCTGATCCCTATATGATGACCTGAAGTACACATGTGGATGCCAGGGAAGGACAGGATCAGTCATGGGCTGTGATGTCCTCCACACTGAGGTAGCCTGCTGCCACTCATTGTTAACGGCTTGTGCATGGAATGGCCACTTGGGCAAAGTGCTAAAGGGTAAGCACTGCCCTTGGACTGGGACTGGGACTGGGACTGGGACTGGGACTGGGGCTGGGACTGGGGTTGGGACTGGGACTGGAACTGGGACTGGGGCTGGGACTGGGGCTGGGACTGGGGCTGGAACTGGGTCTGGGACTGGGACTGGGGCTGGGACTGGGACTGGAACTGGGGCTGGGACTGGGGCTGGGGCTAGGACTGGGACTGGGACTAGGACTGGAACTGGGACTGGGGCTGGGACTGGGGCTGGGGCTGGGACTGGAACTGGGACTGGGGCTGGGACTGGGGCTGGGACTGGGGCTGGGGCTGGGACTGGGACTGGGGCTGTGACTGGGGCTGTGACTGGGACTGGGACTGGGGCTGTGACTGGGGCTGTGACTGGGACTGGGGCTGTGACTGGGGCTGTGACTGGGACTGGGGCTGGGGCTGTGACTGGGACTGGGGCTGGGGCTGGGACTGGGGCTGGGACTGGGGCTGGGGCTGTGACTGTGACTGGGGCTGGGACTGGGGTTGGGGCTGGGACTGGGGCTGGGGCTGGGACTGGGGCTGGGACTGGGACTGGGACTGGGACTGGGGCTGTGACTGGGACTGGGGCTGGGGCTGGGACTGGAACTGGGACTGGGACTGGGACTGGGACTGGAATTGGCGCTGGGACTGGGACTGGGGCTGGGACTGGGGCTGGGACTGGGGCTGGGGCTGGGACTGGGGCTGGGGCTGGGACTGGGACTGGGGCTGGGGCTGGGACTGGAACTGGGACTGGGGCTGGGACTGGGGCTGTGACTGGGGCTGGGACTGGGGCTGGGACTGGGACTGGGGTTGGGACTGGGGCTGGGACTGGGACTGGGACTGGGACTGGGGCTGGGGCTGGGACTGGGGCTGGGGCTGGGACTGGAACTGGGACTGGGGCTGGGACTGGGGCTGGGACTGGGACTGGGGTTGGGACTGGGGCTGGGACTGGGACTGGGACTGGGACTGGGGTTGGGACTGGGACTGGGACTGGGGCTGGGACTGGGGCTGGGACTGGGGCTGGAACTGGGGCTGGGACAGGGGTTGGGACTGGGGCTGTGACTGGGGCTGGGGCTGGGACTGGGGTTGGGACTGGGGCTGTGACTGGGGCTGGGGCTGGGACTGTGACTGGGACTGGGGCTGGGACTGGGGTTGGGACTGTGACTGGGACTGGGATTGGGGCTGGGACTGTGACTGGGGCTGTGACTCTGACTGGGGCTGGGACTGGGATTGGGACTGGGACTGGGGCTGGGACTGGGGCTGGGACTGGGGCTGTGACTGTGACTGGGGCTGGGACTGGGACTGGGACTGGGGCTGTGACTGTGACTGGGGCTGGGACTGGGGTTGGGGCTGGGACTGGGATTGGGGCTGGGACTGGGGCTGGGACTGGGGCTGGGGCTGTGACTGGGGCTGGGACTGGGGCTGGGGCTCTGACTGGGGCTGGGACTGGGGCTGGGACTGGGGCTGGGGCTGTGACTGGGGCTGGGACTGGGGCTGGGACTGGGACTGGGGCTGGGACTGGGACTGGGGCTGGGACTGGGACTGGGCTGGGACTGGGACTGGGGCTTTGACTGGGACTGGGACTGGGACTGGGGCTGGGACTGGGGCTGGGACTGGGGCTGGGACTGGGGCTGGGGCTGTGACTGGGGCTGGGACTGGGGCTGGGCCTCTGACTGGGGCTGGGACTGGGGCTGGGACTGGGGCTGGGGCTGGGGCTGGGACTGGGGCTGGGACTGGGGCTGGGACTGGGGCTGGGGCTGTGACTGGGGCTGGAACTGGGACTGGGACTGGGGCTGGGGCTGGGGCTGGGGCTGTGACTGGGGCTGGGGCTGTGACTTGGACTGGGGCTGGGACTGGGGCTGTGACTGGGGCTGGGGCTGTGACTGGGGCTGGGGCTGTGACTGGGGCTGGGGCTGTGACTGGGGCTGGGGCTGTGACTGGGGCTGGGGCTGGGACTGGGGCTGGGACTGGGGCTGGAACTGGGACTGGGACTGGGGCTGGGACTGGGGCTGTGACTGGGACTGTGACTGGGACTGGGACTGGGACTGGGGCTGGGACTGGGACTGGGGCTTTGACTGGGACTGGGACTGGGACTGGGGCTGGGACTGGGACTGGGGCTGGGACTGGGGCTGGGGCTGTGACTGGGGCTGGAACTGGGACTGGGACTGGAGCTGGGACTGGGGCTGGGACTGGGACTGGGGCTGGGGCTGGGGTTGGGACTGGGACTGGGACTGGGGCTGGGGCTGGGACTGGGGCTGGAACTGGGACTGGGACTGGGGCTGGGGCTGGGACTGGGACTGGGACTGTGACTGGGGCTGGGACTGGGACTGGGACTGGGGCTGGGACTGTGACTGGGACTGGGGCTGTGACTGGGGCTGGGGCTGTGACTGGGGCTGAAACTGGGACTGGGACTGGGGCTGTGACTGGGGCTGGAACTGGGACTGGGACTGGGGCTGGGACTGGGACTGGGACTGGGACTGGGGCTGTGACTGGGGCTGGAACTGGGACTGGGACTGGGGCTGTGACTGGGGCTGGAACGGGGACTGGGACTAGGGCTGGGACTGGGACTGGGACTGGGGCTGGGGCTGTGTCTGGGGCTGGGACTGGGGCTGGAACTGGGACTGGGAGTCGGGCTGTGACTGGGGCTGGAACTGGGACTGGGACTGGGGCTGGGACTGGGACTGGGACTGGGACCGGGGCTGGGACTGGAACTGGGACTGGGACTGGGGCTGTGACTGGGGCTGTGACTGGGGCTGGGGCTGTGACTGGGGCTGGGGCTGTGACTGGGGCTGTGACTGGGGCTGGGGCTGGGACTGGGGCTGTGACTGGGACTGGGACTGGGACTGGGACTGACTGCGGCTGTGACTGGGACTGGGGCTGTGACTGGGGCTGGGACTGGGACTGTGACTGCGGCTGTGACTGGGACTGGGGCTGGGACTGGGGCTTTGACTGGGACTGGGACTGGGACTGGGGCTGGGACTGGGGCTGGGACTGGGGCTGGGACTGGGCTGGGACTGGGGCTGGGGCTGTGACTGGGGCTGGGACTGGGGCTGGGGCTCTGACTGAGGCTGGGACTGGGGCTGGGACTGGGGCTGGGGCTGGGGCTGGGACTGGGGCTGGGACTGGGGCTGGGACTGGGGCTGGGGCTGTGACTGGGGCTGGAACTGGGACTGGGACTGGGGCTGGGGCTGGGGCTGTGACTGGGGCTGGGGCTGTGACTTGGACTGGGGCTGGGACTGGGGCTGTGACTGGGGCTGGGGCTGTGACTGGGGCTGGGGCTGTGACTGGGGCTGGGGCTGTGACTGGGGCTGGGGCTGTGACTGGGGCTGGGGCTGGGGCTGGGACTGGGGCTGGGACTGGGGCTGGAACTGGGACTGGGACTGGGGCTGGGACTGGGGCTGTGACTGGGACTGTGACTGGGACTGGGACTGGGACTGGGGCTGGGACTGGGACTGGGGCTTTGACTGGGACTGGGACTGGGACTGGGGCTGGGACTGGGACTGGGGCTGGGACTGGGGCTGGGGCTGTGACTGGGGCTGGAACTGGGACTGGGACTGGAGCTGGGACTGGGACTGGGGCTGGGACTGGGACTGGGGCTGGGGCTGGGTTGGGACTGGGACTGGGACTGGGACTGGGGCTGGGGCTGGGACTGGGGCTGGAACTGGGACTGGGACTGGGGCTGGGGCTGGGACTGGGACTGGGACTGTGACTGGGGCTGGGACTGGGACTGGGACTGGGGCTGGGACTGTGACTGGGACTGGGGCTGTGACTGGGGCTGGGGCTGTGACTGGGGCTGAAACTGGGACTGGGACTGGGGCTGTGACTGGGGCTGGAACTGGGACTGGGACTGGGACTGGGACTGGGACTGGGACTGGGACTGGGACTGGGACTGGGGCTGTGGCTGTGACTGGGGCTGGAACTGGGACTGGGACTGGGGCTGTGACTGGGGCTGGAACTGGGACTGGGACTAGGGCTGGGACTGGGACTGGGACTGGGGCTGGGGCTGTGTCTGGGGCTGGGACTGGGGCTGGAACTGGGACTGGGACTGGGACTGGGGCTGGGACTGGGACTGGGACTGGGACCGGGGCTGGGACTGGAACTGGGACTGGGACTGGGGCTGTGACTGGGGCTGTGACTGGGGCTGGGGCTGTGACTGGGGCTGGGGCTGTGACTGGGGCTGTGACTGGGGCTGGGGCTGGGACTGGGGCTGTGACTGGGACTGGGACTGGGACTGGGACTGTGACTGCGGCTGTGACTGGGACTGGGGCTGTGACTGGGCTGGGCTGGGACTGGGCTGGACTGGGGCTGGGGCTGGGGCTGGGACTGGGGCTGGGACTGGGGCTGGGGCTGGGACTGGGGCTGGGGCTGTGACTGGGGCTGGGGCTGTGACTGTGACTGGGGGCTGTGACTGGGGCTGGGGCTGGGACTGGGGGCTGGGGCTGGGGCTGTGACTGGGGCTGGGCCTGTGACTTGGACTGGGGCTGGGCCTGTGACTTGGACTGGGGCTGGGACTGGGGCTGTGACTGGGGCTGGGGCTGTGACTGGGGCTGGGGCTGTGACTGGGGCTGGGGCTGTGACTGGGGCTGGGGCTGGGGCTGGGACTGGGACTGGGGCTGGGACTGGGGCTGGAACTGGGACTGGGACTGGGGCTGGGACTGGGGCTGTGACTGGGACTGTGACTGGGACTGGGACTGTGACTGGGACTCGGACTGGGACTGGGGCTGTGACTGGGACTGGGACTGGGACTGGGGCTGGGACTGGGACTGGGGTTGGGGCTGGGACTGGGACTGAGGACTGGGACTGGGGTTGGGGCTGGGACTGGGACTGGGACTGGGACCATTCACAAGTGAAAGTATCAATGCCATTAGGGAAGGGGAAAATTGGAAAACAATTCAAACAGTGACCATAGCAGTATCGATAAAAGCGGGAGCAACAGGGAAGGTTACTATGGAGAGAAGGGGTTTAAAGGTCAGAGGTGAGAGAAGGATCACCCATCAGATGATAAGCTTTTTTTCTTGTATCCTGGAGTGGGAGAGGTGCTGGAAGAACCTCCTGAGATATGAGAGCATTGGCTTCAATCAAACTGTATAATGGGGAGGGTGGGGGGTATAACTGGCGCTCACTGCACTACCGCCCAAGGTGAATTTCTACCCCAAAACGTTGTTTGGGAGGAGATGGGGGAAGATGAGTGGCAGCTGAGAAGAAAGCAGGCTTTTCTGGAGGCAGTGGATATGATTAAGGGCCACACAGGGATTAATCCCTCCTGAAATCACCAGTTCTGCCGTAAATATGTATTCCAGTAGCAGTGAGTAATGAGTGTTTTCATCGCAGTTAGGTAAATGTCTCCCTGGAGTAGAATAAAATAAATAGCCTTCGCAGCTTCTCTGTGCCACCAATAGTGAAATATCGTCCCTCGGGCTGCAACAGCACCATTTAGTCAGCAATTAAGTCTTTGGCTTGAGGCACTGAGTTGAAGTCTGATATTTTGTTATTACTGCTGTTGCCAGCAGTCACTATTCATATCTCAAAGAGCAAGGTCCAGTCTCGAAACAGAATTCTCCCCTTGTCATATTCAGTGAATAGATTGCAATAACACTCCAGGCATTGCAGCCACCGCCAAACCATTGGGACTGCTTGCAAAAGTTAGGCTGTTCTCTCTTCCACTTTCACTGATAATGTCCTTGATCTGTTGATATTGAGGACCTCACCCTGTTTAATTGGAAGCTTGTCTCACAGAGAGGCGGGGTGGGGGGGTTGTAATTTACAGAGTTGGTAGTTAATGGCGCGATGCCAAGCACAATGATTTTCATACTGACTGATGATGGCTCATACACATATATACACATCACAACAGCAGCAATGCGGTTGGGGAATAATTAAAATTAATGTTTTCCAGCATCCTTCATCTGCTATAATGTGACGATTATAGATTTGTTCCCTCGTTAATATTGGACAGGAAATGATGAATGCTGAATCAGTCGGACCTGTGAGGCTTCAAGAAAACACAGTAGCAGAACAGTCATAGAAGCAGTTAAAGGAAGTTCCTGGGGAAATAATCCATGACATGAAGCATTAACCTGAGGAATGCTTGCACAGAAAATAATTCATGGAGAGACATTTCAGTCAGGTGGGGGGTGCACGGGTAAAGGGAAAAGGAGATTTTGATTTACTTTTTTCTTAATGAGCGTAGTGCTCATTGAGGTGAAGGATGTTAGATCCAGGAAATAGAACACACCCAGTTTGAACACCCAAGATTTCCCAGGACAGAGTAAAGCTCACTCCACTCAAGAAGACGGCTCACCACCACCTTCTCAAGGGGAGCTAAGAATGGGCGGTCAATGCCAGCCTTGCCAGCGATGCCCATATCCTGAGAATGAATAAAAAGAAAACTCTGTCCCAACTACATGCCTTACCCATAATTTCAGGGAATGGAGATTACATGGGATCCAAGTACAGATAGTGATTTTTTTTTTTACCTCATTTGAGCATTCTCTAAAAGTTTCGAAGCAGCATTTTTCCTACAGTGGTAACAGTCTTCAATACCAGGAGTGTTGAAGTGAGCTACCAATGGGATCTGTAAAGAGCGTGTGCCAGTCCACTGAAGGGGTTCAGTAGTCATAGCAACCTGACACATGGCGGGGGCGGGCGGTGGGGTTGGGGGGGGGGTGGAATTTTCAACTTCTGCCCAAAATGGGTGTGAAGTTAGCGGAGTGGCTGTGTCAGCCACCCCCAAAGCCTGTGTTGGGAGGCCGGAACTATTTTCAGGTTCATGTCTCCTTTGAATGCAGCTCGCCGGTTGTGAGAGGGTGGGAAATCGTCTGGCTCCTACGTTGACTCAGCCGGCAGGTTGGGCCTGGTGGGAGGAGAGCCGATCGCAGAGGAGGCGGGGAAGAGGGGGAGCGAGCCCGGGCCGCAGTATTTTTGTGCAGCCAGGAGGAGCAATTCTGTGGACTGACCTGGTACAAATGGGCAGAATTTGCGCGTCACACACTCTGCCCACTTATACTTCAAACTGGCAATCGGGGGTTCCTACAACAGCGTAGCACCCCAATTTGCATATTTCAACAGACACCCCTGAGACTGGTGAGCGTACTCGCCTGAACATTGTATCATTGGGCCTTGGGTGTCCAAGGTACAGCTGAGATTTCCCCCTCCCCACACCTCCCCCGCCCCCCCCCCCCCCCCCCGCATCCCCCTGCCACCTCCACCCACCCCAAATTTCCTCTGGCGAACACCATTTTTCAGGTGAGAAACAAATGGGCAGCAACGGGAAATCGTCCCCATGTGGAGAGAAGACCAATTGTAATCTGGCTTTGTGACAGTGTCTGTTTCAATCCTTGGGCATTGCTCAGTTCTTATACTGTACTCAGAAGCATGGGAGGCAAAAGTATTAAAACTTCAACCAGACTGTCCACTGCACACTGAAGTCTCTGCTCTTCCCTCACATCTCCTTCCTGGAAATCCCACTCCAGAGACTTGAGCACAAGAATCGAGGCTGACACTCCAGCTCAGCAACGAGGGAGTGCTGCACTGTCAGAGGTGCTGCCTTTCGGATGAGACATTAAACCGAGGATCCATCTGGCCCTCTCAGGTGTACGTAAAAGATCCCATGGCACTATTTCAAAGAAGGACAGGGGAGTTCTCCCCGGTGTCCTGGCTAGAGTTGCCAACCTTCTCCAGGAATTAAAGACTAATCTCCAGGACACTGCAGCGAGCAACTCGGGAGAAAAATCATAGGGGCATTAAAAAAAATTGTGCTTTTTAAAAAAAATTCTTTGAACATTTTTGTTCACTAGTTTTTAAAATATTTTAGAATGGGAAAAAAGGCTGTTTGACTGACTCAAGAATCGTCCAATCGCGTAATGAAGAGTCTATTCGCTTTCCAATTGGCGAGGCAAGGCAGTGCACCCTGAGGATCGGCCAATGACAGCAGTGTGGGCAAAGCAGTTGGAGGCAGGAGGCCATGTGAAGACACCTCCAGGAATATGTCCAACCAGAGTTGGGAACCCTAGTCCTGGCCAATATTTATTCCTCAACCAACCTCACTAAAAGCAGATTATCTTGTCATTTATCTCATTGTTGTTTGTGGAACCCTGCTGTATGCAAATTAGCTGCCTCGTTTGCTACATTACAATAGCGACAACACTTCAAAAGCACTTCATTGGCTGTAAAGCGCTTCAGGACGTCTTGAGGTTGTGAAAGGCGCTACATAAATGCAAGTTCTTTCTTTCATTCCTGGTCCAAGTGCCATTCTTCATATGCAAGTGTTGGCATTCACTCATTTTCGGTTCATTTTCCTTGTCCATTATTATTCTGCGATTGTTCAGTGAGCCTCTCTGGGTGTGTTGTCAGAAACTGGACATGTAATTGGCTGGAAAATCAACCTTTGTAGCCAGCTTACAAAGCAATGAAAACCTTGTTTTTTGAAGGAACAATTGCTCTGGCCTCCAAAATGCCGTTTAAAAGTGGGGAAGGAGTGTTGGGAATTGGACTAATTGGATCACTCTTTCAAAGATCGGCACAGGCTCGATGGGCCTGAATGCTTTCCTTCCGTGCCCGTGTGTGAGTCTGTGACAGCTGTGGAGCAGAAAAATGATGGTAGGGAAAACATTTTAAACTTTAAGAAGTACGGAAAAGAGACACAGGTAAAAGTGGAATTAACCTAAAATAAAAAATAAGGGAGAGAGAAACTAGGGAAGGAAAATTAGAAGGAAAAGAGACAACACAGATATGTGTTTATGCAAAATTGTGTTTAAGTTATTAGTTTTGAGTTAATAATACAGTAATAAAGTCACTCCTGATATTTCAGTAGTTTGGAATATTGGAACATTAATGTTTATTTCAGTGTAGGGGCTGAAAATAACCAAAAACTAGTCAGCCCCAGAAGACAGGTGTACCTCTCAAAACTCTCAGGGCGAAATGAAGAACCTCTGTGCTTGGAAAGTTATGGCCGGATATTAACCCAGATTGGCTGGCGGGAACAGACTGGGACAGATGGGTGGATAAAATGGCAGTTGTAGGTTTCCTGCTGCTTTCCCATCCGCCGCCATTTAACTGCCGGGTTTTGTGGGCAGGGTCAGGCTGCCTGCCCCAGACAGCCGTGGGCCTCAGTGCTATTTAAAAGTTGGAATCTGATGATGTCATTCAGACCCCGAGGCGATTTTAACTGCCGGTCGTGGCAGTTACGGCCGGTGCCGGAGCAGCCAGTGAAAGCTGACGGCAGGCAGGATCGTGGCCAGAAGAGGCCCGGGGACGTTGATATTCTTGCTTCTTGTCAGGCTCGCTCGTGGACCAGGAGGAGCAGGAGCGCTGCCCCAGGCTACACAAGGAAATCTTGGGTTTCCCCCCTGCTGCGGCCAACCCTCCTACTCTCCCGACCGTGATCGCCTCCGGACCCCCAAACAGTCTGCAACATTACCCCCAGTTATGGTGCTATGCAACATCTCTGGTCCTGACAGAAGCTCCGTTACAGTTCATGAAGAAGCTAAAACAACTGAAAAATAAAGCCTCTGTCAGAGGCGCCCTGAGGAATCTACAATCATTAGGGTCAATGCAGAAATAAGCGCATTGAGCACCTTGATCCTGACTCTGGCTACAACATGTGTTATCAATCAGGTCAGATTAGGGTCAATTCTACTCATCCCTTCCCTTGAGTTATATAAAGCTTAAATGGGAGAAGCAGTTCGGGAAAATGCTTCTTGTTCATTATACTCTCCTGCTGTTTATTGGATAAAATTGTATTTGGGATAAAATTGCATTCAGCGACAGTAAGAACAAACATGCACTCGACAGAAATTCCTATTGTAGCAATCTTTTACTTCTAACACCTTTGTTGAAGTAGAGCAGGGGAATTTTACATGAGTGCATTACGTGTTGTTGCTAGTATTTGCAGCTCACTTTCAACCCCATTAACATTTTTTAAAAGGAAAGTTCCTAACCCAGTGTCAAGATTCGTCAGCACCTCCCAAATCCGCGACCTCCACCACCTAGAAGGACAAGCGCAGCAGGCGCATGGGAACACCACCACCTCCAAGTTCCCCTCCAAGTCACACACCATCTTCACTGAGACATATATCGCCGTTCCGTCATCGTCGCGGGGTCAAATCCTGGAACTCCCTCCCTAACAGCACCGTGGGAGTACCTTCACCACACGGACTGCCGCGGTTCAAGAAGACGGCTCACCACCACCTTCTCGAGGGCAATTAGGGATGGGCAATAAATGCTGGCCTTGCCAGCGACGCCCATATCCCCAGCAGGATTTCTTTTTACGTGTTCTCACCTCTAGGCTGCTCCACTGACGTCAGTGACAAGAAGGACCCCATGTTTCTCAGATCTACTCTGTTAACTTAATGGAGGTTATAATTCCAGACAAGCCCAGAAGCTAATCTGAAGTCTGGGAAACCCAGTGCACTCGCTGGGCGCACTGAATAAGAGCAATTTTCTTTCAGTGTACAGTGGGAGCTTTTTGATCAAAACCTACTTCTCCCTAGACTTTTCTCCCCCTTTAAATATTTCATTAGCCGTGATGTTATAGGATTGTGATCCTACGTCTAAGCTGTCAGACAGGGTTAGGTAAAAGCCAGACAAAAGACTAGAAAAATGTGAGAAAAATAGAAACTGTAAAGGTAGATCACAAGGTTAACTGGCTGAGTGATTCCATAGTGCATCATTGGAGGGACGCAACCTATTCCATTGTAATCACTTGCAATTATAGTAAGTCACACACTGATGGAGCTTGCCATTGTTTTATCAACCAACTCCCACTTACTTGTCACAAGTGTCATCTGTGTGAGTAATCTGTGTCATTATATCAGTTCCACTCATTGAACCAGTAAAGTGATTTGGGGTGTATCAGTTTATCTTACTTTTGAGTTTAAAGCATTATTAATGTAGCACTGTCTCGATTTCGAACCGTGCAGTTTACCAGCATAGAACACCGACAAGTGCAAAGCTTACCTGCATTCTCTGCCAGCAAGCCTTCTAGGTTTCACCAGATTCCTGCAATACCCCTTCGCCCACTTCAGGTCTCGAAGCCTTTGGTCTTGCCAACACGTTTCCAGTTTCTCCAGGCTTGGGTTAGCGGACTGTGATCCTTGTGCAGAGGGATCATGCACCCTCCGCATCAGGCAAACAGAAGCTCTGCTCATCTGGATTTCGCAGTAGTTTGGTTTGGAGACGCTTTAGCCTGGTGATGGGTTTCCACTCGTGTCTGACGCCCCGCTGACTGAAAAAAAAACATTTCGATCAAATTGATAGAAAAAGTGATGCCAATTATATGAAGTCTAGTCAAACACTGGCAAGGGCAGTGGTGGTACAGAGTGGTGTGCCATCTGTTCACACACAGGAAGCCCCGTCCCATACACAGAAACTATTGGATTCCTATTCCCATACCGCAGTTATATTACAGAACCATGTTGAAATGATAAGCTAATATGGGCTGAAGATCTTGGCACTGTGCAATCCACAAACTGAATAGCAACAGAACAATGTTCAAATGGCGGCACATGCAAAGTTTTTGATGTGCGGTTTTTCAACTTTTTTTGTGGGGGTGGGTGGGTGATAGACCTTCTTCAATGGCCAGGCAAAGTCCATGCAGGTCAGCGAAAGAAAAGCTGCATCACTGACCACCCCACCCAGCAGCGGCAAGAACAGATAGTTGGCTTGCCACTTAGTGTGAGGTGCTGCTGTCTCCAGAAGGCCCACCTCTTCAGATAGGCCTCACAGCCTTCAGAGGCAGCAGTAGCACCTCAGAGTGGTAGAGGCAATACACCATTGGTGGCAAAGTGGGAAGCATCGGGTGGGTGGCTGGTGGGAAGAAATATGTCCTCTGAGTGGCAACACCATAAGCACCTTTACAAAGAATGTGTTCACGTCTGTTACACATAGCACCCAGAGAAAGCATTCCATCCCCCGTCCTCCCCTCCCCACTATACTTCCAATGGGGGAGATGATGGGGAAGATCTGGTGCCAGCAATGCTCATATTTATACCCAAAAGTTTCTTCTGGGCCGTCCCTCCACCGTTGAAATTGCAAAGCGTTGACATCCCCGCTAGCCGATCAGGTGGCCCCCACTAACTCCCCACCCCAGCAAATCAGAATTGGCACCACTAACTCCCCACCCCAGCAGATCAGAATTGGCACCACTAACTCCCCACCCCAGCAAATCAGAATTAGCACCACTAACACCCCACCCCAGCAAATCAGAATTGGCACCACTAACTCCCCACCCCAGCAAATCAGAATTGGCACCACTAACACCCCACCCCAGCAGATCAGAATTGGCACCACTAACACCCCACCCCAGCAGATCACAATTGGCATCACTAACACCCCACCCCAGCAGATCAGGGTGGGCCCCACTAACACCCCACCCCAGCAAATCAGAATTGGCACCACTAACACCCCACCCCAGCAGATCAGAATTGGCACCACTAACTCCCCACCCCAGCAGATCAGAGTGGGCCCCACTAACACCCCACCCCAGCAAATCAGAATTGGCACCACTAACTCCCCACCCCAGCAGATCAGAGTGGGCCCCACTATTGCCCCACCCTAGCAGATCAGAGTGGGCCCCACTAACACCCACCCCAGCAGATCAGAGTGGGCCCCACTAACACCCACCCCAGCAGATCAGAGTGGGCCCCACTAACGCCCACCCAGTGGATCAGAGTGGGCCCCACTAACTCCCCACCCCAGCAGATCAGAGTGGGCCCCACTAACTCCCCACCCCAGCAGATCAGAGTGGGCCCCACTAACTCCCCACCCCAGCAGATCAGAGTGGGCCCCACTAACTCCCCACCCCAGCAGATCAGAGTGGCCCCACTAACTCCCCACCCCAGCAGATCAGAGTGGGCCCCACTAATGCCCCACCCCAGCAGATCAGAGTGGGCCCTACTAACTCCCCACCCCAGCAGATCAGAGTGGGCCCCACTAACTCCCCACCCCAGCAGATCAGAGTGGGCCCCACTAATGCCCACCCCAGCAGATCAGAGTGGCCCCACTAACTCCCCACCCCAGTGGATCAGAGTGGGCCCCACTAACTCCCCACCCCAGCAGATCAGAGTGGCCCCACTAACTCCCCACCCCAGTGGATCAGAGTGGGCCCCACTAACTCCCCACCCCAGTGGATCAGAGTGGGCCCCACTAACTCCCCACCCCAGTGGATCAGAGTGGGCCCCACTAACTCCCCACCCCAGCAGATCAGAGTGGGCCCCACTAACTCCCCACCCCAGCAGATCAGAGTGGCCCCACTAACACCCACCCCAGCAGATCAGAGTGGGCCCCACTAACTCCCCACCCCAGCAGATCAGAGTGGGCCCCACTAACTCCCCACCCCAGTGGATCAGAGTGGGCCCCACTAACTCCCCACCCCAGTGGATCAGAGTGGGCCCCACTAACACCCCACCCCAGCAGATCAGAGTGGGCCCCACTAACTCCCCACCCCAGTGGATCAGAGTGGCCCCACTAACTCCCCACCCCAGCAGATCAGAGTGGGCCCCACTAACACCCACCCCAGCAGATCAGAGTGGGCCCACTAATGCCCACCCCAGTGGATCAGAGTGGGCCCCACTAATGCCCACCCCAGTGGATCAGAGTGGGCCCCACTAATGCCCACCCCAGTGGATCAGAGTGGGCCCCACTAATACCCACCCCAGTGGATCAGAGTGGACCCCACTAATGCCCACCCCAGTAGATCAGAGTGGGCCCCACTAATGCCCACCCCAGTGGATCAGAGTGGCCCCACTAATGCCCACCCCAGTGGATCAGAGTGGCCCCACTAATGCCCACCCCAGTGGATCAGAGTGGGCCCCACTAACTCCCCACCCCAGTGGATCAGAGTGGGCCCCACTAACTCCCCACCCCAGTGGATCAGAGTGGGCCCCACTAATGCCCACCCCAGCCCTGCAAATGGCCACGGGTCTATGGCTTGGGGCTAAAGTGGGTGAGGGTTCCACTTTACCTCGCTTGTGCTGGCGGAGCAAGCCCTCGGGAATTTTGGGTGCTATGTTTCTTTGGCAAATTTCAGACTCAGCCCGAGGTGACAAGAAATCAACTGGGCCTGCTCATTTCCAGCTGATTAATGAATGAAACAATTTTGGAAGTTGCGGGGAAAACCGTAATATCAAACGCTTACAACTGTCTTCACAAAGTGTACTGGAGGGAGTTAGGGTGCATCATTGGCTGAATCCTCTGCACCTCCTCCGCATGGACCTTCATGGACTCGCAGGTGACTGAAGGTGCACTCAACCCCGATGTAGTCGATCAGTACGGAGACAAGATGCAGTGCCCCACGGGCCCAGTGGTGAAGGTGGCTTTGTGCATCTCACCAGAAGTGCAGAATGCCCACATTGACATTCCATGTTTTATTGGGTTTAACTCTAATTGTGGAATCCATCTTTCAAGAGGGGATTGATTAGATATTTAATCAGGATTGACCCTAAAATGGTAGGGGGTGAATTTCCTCACCATTTTCAGCGCAATAGTGGGGCAGAAACAGCGCAGGACATTTTGCGAGCCAGCAACATCTGGTAAAAGTCATTTTCGACCATTGTGTGCCTGTAAAATGATTCTCCACAGTTCCCTCGCGTCTTTCGAGCCTTCCCGCATATATCAGAGTGACAGCCAATGGCGTGGCAGCTGCAGGTTTCCTGGGTTTGCACCGTTAATGCACTGTGGGTAACTGAGACGGCGAGTCACGAGATACAGCAGCTGCCAGAATCAGCTGACGCAAGCGGAAATGAGGAGAGTTTAAACACTGTAGTTCTTTCTTTTTCTCTTTTTTTCTCTTGTTTTCTCACATGGTAGCTGTTAATGTTGCTGCCATCATCATTCACACATCATCTCGAGCCATCTTTTGTTTCTTAACTTGGCCCGTTACCTCTCCTTTTGCCTTACACTATCATCCCTTTTGTCAGTCAATCTCTCCTGCCTTCCATCCTATCACAGACCTTCCCTTTGTTCTTTCCTCCCCTCCTCCCTGCCCCTGCTTAAAAATCTCTCCTCCCGAACCTTTTCCAGTTCTGATGAAGGGTTCGACCTGAAACAATGGGCTGGATTTTCAATGACCCGTGGAGTCGGGTTTGGAGGCGTGTGGGGGGTTAAAGTTGCAGATTCGGGGGTCCCGACCACATCCCGACTCCATTCCGCCTCCACGCAATTTTGACAAAATCGGTCGCGGGGTTCCCGACTCCGTCCCGCCTCCAAGAGGCGGGAGAGGCCATTAAAGCCCTTAACAAGCCCTAAATTGGCTCTGTAATGCCATTTTGAAACGTTTTAGCTAGTTTAACCCTTTCCCGACGTGAAGTACGCCTGATGTGAAACACGCCAGTGAAACCTGGCGGGAGCACAAGTGGATAGCTGACTATCAGCTGCAGGTCCACTATTACAACGGAGATGTGATGAAGGTAGTAGTAGTATTAGGTCTGAAAGTCGCCTCTGATGCTGCTGCATTGAATGTCTTCAGAGACTGCCTGGGAGGACTTGGTTGCAAAAAAATTCTCTCTCTCTCTCTCTCTGAGATGCTGCTCATTTTGCATCCAGGTCCTCTCACAGCAAAGGCCAGGCAATCTCTGAGACCAGGCAGTCTCTGACCTGCAATGATGACATCATCAGAGGTGACTTTCAGACTGAAACCACTAATTAGTTCATGGGTTCCCACATGCTGGAACTCAATTGCCCAATTAAGTGAAAATTGCATCAATCTCCCACATCCAATTGCAGTCGAGTGGATAACACGAAAAGCGGATGACACGACCCCAACCCGCCCCAGTATCAAAAACCAGCCCATTGACTCTGTTTCTCGCTCCTCAATGCTGCCTGACTTGCTGAGTATTTCCAGTATTTTCTGTCGTTATTTCAGATTTCCAGCATCCGCAGTATTTTGCTATTGTATTAGAGTTTAAACATTGATTTCCAAAGCTTGGAATTGCTTTTTAAAGCTGTTATTTTTTTTCTCAGATTTATCACTACAAATGCCTGCACTTGCTTCTCATAGAGTTAGCCCACCGGAATATTTTCAGATGCCCTCTCCACTCACAGTCAGGGCTTCTCGGGAGCAAGTATGCCATTGGCATGGAGCAGGAGCAGCACAGGATGGAGCAGAGACAGGTAGCACAAGAAGAATGCAGCTCCCCAGGTATTTCTCCTCTCCCCATAGAATATTCAGGCAGCACAGGTCTTATGAGGACCTGCTGTCTGAGGAGCTGTGCTTAGGAGAGTGTGCTTCACCAAAGGGGCAAGAGGGCATCTCTGTGACCTGCTGCAAGGTTGACCTTAAGCCGCACTCATCTGCCTGTACTGCTCTCTCAGTGGCTACAAAGAATCTGCCCTGAAATTCTACGGCAGCAGATCATTTCAGGCAACCAAGAAAGATCTCTGAAATATTGCTCAGGTCATCACGAGAGCTCCCTCTTCTTCATCAAATAGTGCCATGGGATTTTTAACATCCTGGACAGGTTCTCACTTTATAGAGTCATAGGGGGAAAAATTCAGTTGGTTGCGCCTCCCGTTAGCGCCTTAAGAGGGCGCTAATGGGGCGCAAAGCATCTGGCGCCCAGGCGCGGCGAAGTTTGCGCCGCTCGCGAAATTAACTAGACATTTTGCGGTGGCGCTAAACACTACCGCCACGATCTCCTGCACCGGCAGATCGTGACGTCAGTCAAGTGCACAACGCCCCGGTATCGCCCCGGAGCAGATATTGAGTGGCGCCCCCTGCCTTACCGCCTGACGCTAGCAACGACAGGTTGAGGGGAGCGTTCTGCAGTCATGAAGGGAAAGGGGGAGCGCTATTTAAAGGTGACCGCTTCCTGCCTTTTATTGTTGGTGCCATTTTTGAACTACACATTCTGAGAGAGAGAGGGAGAGACTTCTGGAGAGATTCAACGTTGTGTGAAGGAGTTTTGGGTACTGAGCAGCACTTTGCAGGTTCATTTTGATTTGCCATTCCTTGTATCGATTTAGAAGAGACTGTGGGGGCTGCACTCTGAGCTCTTTGCCTCGTACTCTCCATTGTTCTTTCCAGCAGATTTGATGTGCAGATCTCTCCAGGCCGTAACTCAAGGCTGCAATGAGCAGGATGTGGATGGAAAGCAAGATTAACCATCCCCTTTAAGATCTGGCCCGTGCCATTGTGTGTGTGTTCCATTGCTGACTGACATCCCATGAGCTTCGCCAGTGCTCTGAGGTAGCGCCTCACTCCTCGGCCTTTGCACCTTAAGACAGGTGTGAAGCGCCTGATTTAGCGCTGCAATCACCTCCAGGGGCGATAAAAGTCAAGTTTGCAGTCGGTGGCGATAATTAGCGCCAGGCGCTAATCTTTGCGCCCGGCCGATAATTGCGCCCCAAATGGGGCGATGCTGAATTTCTCCCCCATAGAGTTATACAGCACAGAAAGAGGCCCTTCGGCCCATCGTGTCCGCGCCGGCCATCAAGCCCTGTCTATTCTAATCCCATTTTCCAGCACTTGGTCCGTAGCCTTGTATGCTATGGCGTTTCAAGTGCTCATCTAAATGCTTCTTGAATGTTGTGAGGGTTCCTGCCTCTACCACCCTTTCAGGCAGTGAGTTCCAGATTCCAACCACTCTCTGGGTGAAAACGTTTTTCCTCAAATCCCCTCTAAACCTCCTGCCCCTTAAATGAAACTATGCCCCCTGGTTATTGACCCCTCTACGAAGGGGAAAAGTTCCTTTCTATCTACCCTATCTATGCCCCTCATAATTTTGTACACCTTAATCAGGTCCCCCCTCAGCCTTCTCTGCTCTAAGGAAAACAACCCCAACCTGTCCAGTCTCTCTTCATAGCTGAAGCGCTCCAGCCCAGGTAACATCCTGGTGAATCTCCTCTGCACACTCTCCAATGCAATCACATCCTTTCTATAGTGTGGCGACCAGAACTGCACACAGTATTCCAGCTGTGGCCTAACTAGCGTTTTGTAAAGCTCCATCATAACCTCCCTGCTCTTATATTCTATGCCTCAGCTAATGAAAGTGAGAAGTCGCACAACACCAGGTTATAGTCCAACAGTTTTATTTGAAATCACAAGCTTTCGGATCTGCTGCCCCTTCGTCACCTGACGAAGGGGCAGCAGCTCCGAAAGCTTGTAATTTCAAATAAAACTGTTGGACTATAACCTGGTGTTGTGCGACTTCTCACTTTTGTCCACCCCAGTCCAACACCGGCATCTCCGCATCATCAGCTAATGAAGGCAAGTATCCCATATGCCTTTTTAACCACCTTATCTACCTGTCCTGCTGCCTTCAGGGATCTATGTACATGCACGCCAAGGTCCCTCTGATCCTCTGTCCTTCCTAGGGTCCTACCATTCATTGTGTATTCCCTTGCCTTGTTAGTCCTCCCAAAATGCATCACCTCACACTTTTCAGGATTAAATTCCATTTGCCACTGTTCTGCCCATCTGACCAACCCGTCTATATCGTCCTGTAGCCTGAGGCTTCCCTCCTCGCTATTTACCACTCCACCAATTTTCGTGTCATCTGCGAACTTACTGATCATACCTCCTACATTTATATCTAAATCATTAATGTACACTACAAACAGCAAAGGACCCAGCACCGATCCCTGCGGTACACCATTGGACACAGGCTTCCAGTCACAAAAACAACCTTCGACCATCACCCTCTGCCTCCTGCCACTAAGCCAATTTTGGATCCAATGTGCCAAATTGCCCTGGATCCCATGGGCTCCTACCTTCTTGACCAGTCTCCCATGCGGGACTTTGTCAAAAGCCTTACTGAAGTCCATGTAGACTACATCAACTGCACTACCCTCATCCACGCACCTAGTCACCCCCTCGAAAAATTCAATCAAATTTGTTAGACATGATCTCCCCCTGACAAAGCCATGCTGACTATCCTTGATTAATCCTTGCCTCTCCAAGTGGAGACTAATTCTGTCCCTCAGAATTTTTTCCAATAATTTCCCTATCACTGATGTTAGGCTCACTGGCCTGTAATTCCCTGGTTTATCCCTACTACCCTTCTTGAATAATGGTACTATGTTAGCTGTCCTCCAGTCGTCTGGCCCCTGTGGCCAGAGAGGATCTGAAAATTTGTGTCAGAGCCCCTGCAATCTCCTCCCTTGCCTCACACAGCAGCCTGGGATACATCTCGTCTGGGCCTGGGGATTTATCCACTTTTAAGTCCGCTAAAACCGCTAGTACCTTTTCTCTCAATACTAATTTGTTCAAGTATATCACAATCCCCCTGCCTGATTTCTATGCCTACATCGTCCTTCTCCATAGTGAACACAGATGCAAAATATTCATTTGAAACCTCACCCACATCTTCCGGCTCTACACACAGATTGCCACTTTGGTCCCTAATGGGCCCTACTCTTTCCCTGGTTATCCTTTTGCCCTTAATATACTTATAAAACACCTTGGGATTTTCCTTTATTTTGCCCGCCAGTGTTTTTTCATGCCCTCTCTTCGCTCTCCTAATTTATATTTTAAGTACCCCCCTGCACTTCCTATACTCCTCTAGGACTTCCACTGTTTTTAGTCCTTTGTATCTGCCAAAAGCCTCCCTTTTTTTCCTAATCCATTCTTGTATATCCCTTGACATCCAGGGTTCCCTGGGCTTGTTGGTCCCACCTTTGACCTTTACGGGAACATGTTGGCGTTGTACTCTCTCTATTTCCTTTCTGAAAGACTCCCACTGCTCTGATGTGGATTTTCCTACAAGTAGCTGATCCCAGTCCACTTTGGCCAGATCCTGCCTTATCATATTAAAATCGGCCTTCCCCCAATTTAGAACCTTTATTTCCGGTCCATCTTTGTCCTTTTCCATGACTACCTTAAATCTCACCGAATTATGGTCACTGTCACCAAAATGCTCTCCTACTTACACTTCTACCACTTGCCCGGCTACATTCCCTAGAATTAGGTCCAGTACCACCCCCTCTCTTGTAGGACTTTCTACATGCTGGCTCAAAAAGCTCTCCTGGATGCACTTTAAGAATTCCGCACCCTCTAAGCCTTTCACACTCTGACTATCCCAGTTAATATTGGGGAAGTTGAAATCCCCTACTATTATTACCCTATTATTTCTACAGTTCTTTGAGATTTGCCTACATATCTGTTCCTCTATCTCCCCCTGACTGTTTGGGGGCCTGTAGTACACTCCCAGCAAAGTGCTTGCCCCCTTTTTGTTTTTAAGTTCTACCCATATGGCCTCATTAGAGGAACCTGCTAAGATATCATCCCTCCTTACAGCAGTAATTGACTCCTTGATTAATATTGCGACACCCCCTTGCATGAGTAACGGCACCTCCAGCAATACAGGAATCCTGCGGTACTGTACTGGAACGTCCCCTTAGATTATGTGCACAAGTCCTGACGTGGATCTTGAACCTATAACCTACTCAGAGGCAAGAGTTCTACCAACTGAACCAAACTCATGTACTCGATAATGCATGCAACCAGAATATGCCAGAAGTGTATTTAATATGTATTCAAACCAAATAGAGACATCTCAGGTTAGAACAAGACACGTATTCATTAGGAACCAGTGACTGATGGTCGGGTTTGTTACATGACTGAGAATTGAGAAGATGGTGCCACAGGAATAAGCCCCATCGAATGAAGTACTAAAGTGGGTAACATGAATCTTGTATGAAGTAATACTGGATGGCCTGCTGGTGGCGCTGTCCAGGGAGAGTATAAATACTCAGGCATGGGCCCAGCTTGCTTAGGACATTCCTCAACAGGAACTAGTGAAGGACACAACTAGATCTCCATGTTGGAAAATAGTTGATTAAAGCTTTGTTTAACGCTTAGACCAAGTGCCTAGTAGTTTTCATACGTCAGTGGGAAAGATGTGAAGTGGGCTGCTTGTTTCAACATGCATATGGTCACTTTAAATATGTCACTTCGTGAATTGCAGTCATTCTGCAGTGTTGCACACGGAAGGACGTCCCTGAGATTTTCACGTGTGTGACAGTTTTGCACCGTAGAAAGAAAGAAGAGAGATCTTGCATTTCTTCAGGCCGTCCCAAGGCGGTTTACAGCCAGTGAAGTACTTTTGAAGTTTAGTCACTGTTGCAATGTGGGAAACGTGGCAGCCAATTTGTGCACAGCAAGCTCCCACAAACAGCAATGTGATAATCTGCTTTAGTGATGCAGGTTGAGGGATAAATATTGGCCAGCACTCCCCTGCTCTTCTTCAAAATAGTGCCATAGGATCTTTTATGTCCACCTGAGAGGGCAGACGGGACCTCGGTTTAACGTCTCACCCAAAAGACAGATTAATGAGCTATAGGGATGGCTACAGCCTGAGATGATTAAATACCTTACTGTACTATGATACTACTGGGGAGGGGAAGTATTGTCATTGGTGGTTCTGTTTTCCTGTTCGTGAAATCAAATCTCAGAGGTGCATAGCATTCTGTGAATGAGGAACGCACAGAGCAGCTGCTGTGCAATCCATGCTGTAACAAAGGCTGGCTCAATACATACAGCCAAAGGAAGCCAAGTAATAAAAGTCAAACCAACCTTAATCACAACTCTCGGTCGGGCAGAATGCAGTGCGGTGCTGACAGCTGGGTCCTTCTCCGCTAACGGCCAGTGATAGATTCTGAGTCCGGGTTACACCGGTGACCCATCTGGAATCAATCATTTGGATCGCAAGATAATATTGAAGAATGCCGAGGTTTACGAAATTGCAAATCATGGAAGGACGAAAAGAAGAAGAAAAAAAACAGGTGTGGAGAAAATCAAAAGTAAAAATGGAAAAGGCTGGAAATGTAACAAGATTCCGTCAGGATCTTTCCGATCAAGGGTCAGATCTGAAGCATTAAGCGAGCTTTTGCTTGCAGATGTTGACTGACCTGTGTAAGAATTTTAAACTAATTTACTTCATAAAAATAAAAGTGTAAAATTTTGCTCTGTATTGCGAGCAACAGATTCACCAAATTTGGCAGATAATTATACTGTCTAGCAGCCTAACCCAGCGGTCATTCATCCATTTAATGGTTTGACAATGTGATCTGTCAGCAGTGAACCTATTATACCATTGAACACTGATCTGGTACTCAGTGACTTCCCTTAGCCTCTAACTACCAAGCCTGGCAGTGGGAATCCCTCTTGTCTAATTCAGGGGCCTAATTTCCTCGCAGTGAGTGCTGACTCTGGCACAATCGGCTGTGTCCTATCCTGAAAACTTTCCCGACCAGCACTGCTCCCTGCAACATTGACCTGCAGTAAGCCGTAAGGCGGTATTCAATGCTCTTTGCCCATTCCAACCGCTGCTTCCCCCCACTCCATACAAAATACTGTGGGCCTTGCCTGAACCTATCTGGGGCACTGCAAGTGGTGCTGCGTGTTCAGACTGTCGACGCGCAGGGTTACGGAGGAAGTGCTCATTGCTGTTTGTGGATCTTGCTCTGCACGCCTTGGCTGACGCAATTCCCTACACTGCAACGGTGACGAAACTTCAAAACGACGTCATTGTCTGCAAAGTGCTTTGGGACGTCCTGTGGTCTTGAAAAGCGCAGTGTAACTGCAAGCCCAGCTTTTCTTTCAGAGCAGGCTTGGGAAGCACCTCACAGACAGCTGTGTGTCTGCACAACCTTCTCAACTACCTCCATTTTAACCCCCACGATGGGCAGGAGAGGGGCGGCGGGGGGGGTGCTTAAAAGTTTTAAAAATGGAAAACCCAACTCCAAGCCGCCTCCAATGCGTCCATATCTGGTTTTAACGGAGGCTGTTTGGGGGGCGGGGGGCTGTCGACTATGCTGCTTTCAGGGGGCCGGCTCCTAACTTAAATATTTTCTAATGAGGCTGCATGGATCACATTCTATCTGTGTTTCAGATTTAATGCCTGTTTCCCAGGGCTTGGGAAAACCAACAGCTGAAGGGAGGCGAGAAAGGTCAGATCCAGTAGGTAAGTACCTTTCCAGCACTGTTTGTGAGCCAGGAGGAGAAGGAATGCTTCCCCCCGGCCCCTCAAGCTAATCTGTTTCACAATCCCCCGTGATCGGACACCCCCCCTCCCCCCCGCAATCTATGCACGCCCCCCCCCCGCAATCCCTCCAGCCCCCGACCGATCTCGCCACACACCCCCCAATCTATCCGATCTATCCGAACCATGATCTATCTACGCCCCCCACCCCACCAATGTTACCCCTGACCCACAGTCTCTGCCTCCTTCCCTCCTCTCCGCTCCCCGGCTGTGGCCTGATGCCACAGGCCTTCCCGACCAACAGCCAGCCGGCCTCGCAAACTGGCTGGCGGCCGGTCGGGAAGTGGAGTCCAAAAATTTCGATCAAGTCCTGCCGTACTTCCGGGTTTCCCGGCCGCTACACCTCCAAACCCCCCACCTCGCTCCCTCCCAGCCTCCCTGTAAATATCGAGGCCTATAGTTGTGCCAGACCACTCTTCTATCTAGGACAACACGGTGGCATAGTGGTTAGCACTGGTGCCTCACAGCGCCAGGGACGCGGGTTCGAATCCGGCCTCGGGTGACTGTCTGTGTGGAGTTTGCACATTCTCTCTGTGTCTGCGTGGGTTTCCTCTGGGTGCTCCGGTTTCCTCCCACAGTCCAAAAATATGCGGGTTAGGTTGATTTGGCTATGATAAATTGACCCTTAGTGTTAGGGGGGGATTAAATATGTGGGGTTACGGGGATAGGATGGGATATGTTAGGGGGAATTAAATACGTGGGGTTACGGGGATAGGGTGGGATATGTGTCGGTGCAGGCTCGATGGGGATTCTGTGTGAGGGGGCAGGGACAGGGTGCTGGATTTGGGTGATCAGCCATGATCGTATTGAATGGTGGAGCAGGCTCGACAGGCCGAATGGCCTACTCCTGCTCTATGTTTCTATGAAAAAACTGTGAGAGCTGAAAAAAAAATCAAAGCATAACACACTGGGATCATGCTGTGCCAGCTCTTTGGCAGAGTTGTCCAATTAGTCCCACTCTCCTGCTCTTTCCCCATAGCCCTGCACATTTTTCCCTTTTAAGTATTTATTTAATTCCCTTTTGAAAGTTACTATTGAATCTGCTTCAGGCAATGCATTCCAAATCATAACAATGCACTGTGTAAAAAAAATTCTCTTCATGTTGCCTCTGGTTCTTTTGCCAATTACCTTAAATCTGTGACCTCTGGTTAACGACCTTCTGCCACTGGAAACAGTTTCTCCTTATTTACTCTATCAAAACCGTTCATGATCTTGAACACCTCTATCAAATCTCCCCTTAACCTTCTCTGCTCTAAGGAGAACAACCCCAGTTTTTCTAGTCTCTCCACATAACCGAAGTCCCTCATCCCTGATACCATTCTGGTAAATCTCCTCTGCACCCTCTCCAAGGCCTTGACATCCTTCCTAAAATGAGGTGTCCAGAATTGGCCACAATACTCCAGCTGGGGCCTAACCAGTGTTTTATTAAGGTTCAGCATAACTTCCTTGTTTTTATACTCTGCCTTTATTAATAAAGCCAAGGATCCCGTATGCCTTTTTACCAGCCTTCTCACCTTGTTTTGCCATCTTCAAAGATTTGTGCGTGTACACCACCAGGTCTCTCTGTTCTTGCACCCCCTTTAAAATTGCACCATTCAGTTTATATTGCCTCTCCTCATTCTTCCTACCAAAATGAATCACTTCACAATTCTCTGTGTTAAATTTCATCTGCCATGAGTCTGTCCATTTCACCAGTCTGCCTATGTCCTCCTGAAGTCTATTACTATACTCCTTACTGTTTCATGTCATCTGCAAACTTTAAATTATGTCCTGTATACCCAAGTCCAGGTCAAAAAGTGCAGTGGTCCTAATAATCCCTGGGGGACACTAGTGTACACTTCCCTCCAGTCTGAAAAATGACCATTCACCACTACTCTCTGCTTTCTGTCTCTTAGCCAATTTCGTGTCCACGCAGCTACTGCCCCTTCAGTCTCCTGGGCTTCAATTTTGCTAACAAATCTATTGGCCCAAAAATTAGTGCCGCTACGCGAGAGTACGCACTGTGTACTCTCGCGTATTCTGTCTCCAATTGCCGGTTTTCTGCATGCACTGCGCATGCGCTGAAAACCGGCACTTGGTGAATTCAAAAGGGGGCGGTTCCTAGGTGAACCGCGTGCGCGCTACAGGCTGCGCGCATGCAGTGCACTTAGTGCTTTGAACGCGCAGGTAAGCATGGAACATTTTAGACATAAAGAAAGGAGGCGTAAGACCCTCTTTTAACAAGGTAAGTAGTTAATTAAGTATTATTTAGAATTTTTTTTAACAGGTATATCTTTTTTAGAGACTTTAAAGACAGGTAAGTTTATTTTTATAACTTTTTAAAAGATTTTAAATTTTTTCAAAAATTTAATTTTTTGTTTAAAGTGGTTAATTTATTTAACTATACTTATTTTATTAATGTGATGGGTTTTTTTTTAAATTTAATTGAGGTTTAGCTGTTCTTTTGGGGGGGTATAGATTCATAGCTTTCACAGCACTTATGTGAAAGCTATGAATGAAAGATGGTGTGCTGCCATTGGCTCTAACTGAGTCACGTGATCCCACAGCTCGCACGAATTAACTACGCCTGTGGGATACGCAAGCACTGCCCAGCTGCTGTCCAGAACATCAAGTTCGTGCGAGCTCGGACTGAAAAAGCCAGCGCGCAGTGAGAGATCGCGGGGAAGCCTTACCCTCGCACGAAGGCTCCCTCACGAATTTTTGGGCCATTATTTATCAAACGCCTTTTGAAAGTGCATATACACAAGATCAGCCACATTACCCTCATCAACCCTCTCCATTACTTCATCAAAGAACTCACTCAAGTTAGTCAAACACAATTTGCCTTTAACAAATCCGTGCTGACCTTAATTTATTAACCCACAATTTTCCAAGTACCAATTAATTTTGTCCCGGGTTATTGTTTCTAAACGTTTCCCCACTTCCGCTGTTATGAAGAACAATACCTCACAAAAATCCATGAATGCTAGCTTCTCTGCTCTCCCTCACTCCCCATCCAGCAGCAATGAAAGGGCTAAGTTCAAAATCCCAGGGAACAGATTGCTAAAAACTCTGATAACATGAGTGCGCCTTGTTCCATTATGCATCACATAAAGACACTGCTGAATAGGGTCAAAGGAAAGAAAATGAAAGACAGAGTGCACAACTGGAACAAGGAAGGAGCCGGTGAGACTGAGGGCGAGATGGACTGGTGACATCTGAGAATGACACGAATGATGCCGTGGTTATCAGATGGGCAGGGGACAGAGGACAGTGGAGACAATTAATGGTTGGTCTCAGCGTAGCTTGGCTGGCAGACGGAGAGATAGAATCAATTTGTCAGTCTCAAGCAAGCTGCTATTCATCAAAGTGGATTAGGATAATAAAACTTCATTCGTTTATTCAACAAGTTACTGTCATAAAGAGTGATAAGGAAGGACGACCTTTATTTTCCTATTTAAATTCTGGTGGAAACTATAAATCAGTAGCAATGTATAAGCAACCGTAATGATTTCACTGAGCGAGAGTGCTTCAAAGAGAGCAATAACACTCTGCTTTATTTACACCAAGAACTGTAGCACACACACACTGTTTATACAATCAGAATGTAATTTTTTTTTCACGATCTCCTTTTTACTGAAATAACTTTTTTTTGCAGTTATTTAACAATAAGGACGTCTATGAAAAGTGCAAGAGGTTGAAAATGGGCCATACGTTATTCATGACAAACACGTTTGTGTGTTTGCACCATATTCTTTTCTCCAGTATTTTAACACATGCGGTAACCCATTTATTTTAGTATTGCACAGCAAGATTTCAACCCCCAAGCTTCCACATTTCAATCGTAATTGCTTCAAAGCATCCACAAAGACAATCAAATCCACACAAAATATAGTGAAACCTTCAACATCCTCCGATGTAGGGGATCCAACCTAATACATGATCAAAACTGGCAGATAATCAACACTCCCAAATTTGGTCCTATATACGGTACAGTAGAGGGTACGGTAGTGTAGTGGTTATGTTACTGGACTCGTAATCCAGAGGCCTGGACTAATAATCCAGGGAAAGTGAGTTCAAATTCACTATGGCAGTTTGAGAATTTGAATTCAATTTAAAAATAAAATCTGGAAATAAAAAGGTGGTGTCAGTAAAAGTGACCATGAGGCTGTCAGATTATCATAAATGCCCAACTGGTTCACTAATGTCCTTTAGGGAAGGAAACTTGCCTTCCTTACCCGGCCTGGCCTATATGTGACTCCAGTCCCACACCAACGTGCTTGACTTTTAACTGCCCTCTGAAGTGGCCTAGTAAACCACTCAGTTGCTTCAAACCGCCACAAAAGAATATCACATGGACTGTAGCGGTTCAAGTCGAAGGCTCATCGCCACCCTCTCATCGCAAAGGGGATGGACAATAAACACCGGCCGTGCCAATGTTGCCCAGATCCTGAGAATGAATAAAACAAAACATGTACTAGTCCCAGGAGTGGTGTCATTCAGGTGTTAGGGTAGCAGGTTAAATATTCCTACTTAAGATTTTGTACGATAATAAACAAAGAAAATCGACCCACTATGTTTATGGTGTTGCTAACGCGCAGGCGGAAATATCTGCTCCATTGCTGCTAACTATCACCCAAGACCCTTTCTATAATATCTTCATACTATAATTGTATTCTCTTGAATATTATGCGTTACAGGATGTGTTCTTATTTATAATTTACTCCTCAAATCAATATGATCCTTAAACACTGAATATCAGATATCACAGATTTTTCCAGTGCATGTAACAGCACTTAAACTTACACCTAAAAGACAGCCCTTACTACTGAACCTTGCTGGTTTAGTT